>JARFIW010001566.1:0-2400000 GCA_036346225.1 Platerodrilus igneus
CAATACCTGTTTTGGTTTTATCACTTGTTAATTTGTTATTTCCGAGGTCGTATTTTATTATCAACGAATTAACTTAGAACTGTACTGTTGAACATACGGTCACGGAATGGGAAAAACCTTGTTCGATTATAAGATAATCAGGGCAGTGCGAATTGAAAACAAAAATGTACAGTAATTTTAAGAGCACAGATACGTTCATAGCATGTAGTTGTCACATTGACAGTGTGAAGCATTGTCACTGATTAGACGATTGTATTCGTATAAATTTTTGATACGTACTAAATTAATATCTAAGATGCCTGCTCGTTATAGCAATATAGAATATGCAGATATGCATTTCATTTATGGTTTTTGTAATGGTAATGCTACAAGAGCACGGGAGGAATATCAACGTCGGTTCCCAAATCGTTCGATTCCTAGTCGCAACGTGTTTGCAAGAACGCACCAATGGCTCCTTGATGGAGGAGCATTTCAAGTACCTAATTAAAGGGGCAAGATCTGAACTAGAAATTGACGAGTTTGTCTTGGATCGAGTGGAACAAGACCCTACAACTTCTACACGTCAAATTGCAGGAGAGGGTGTAGTTTAGCAATGGAAAGTAGTAGATATTCTGCACAAAAATAATATTCGTCCTTTTCACTTTACACCTGTTCAAGCTCTGGAAGGCGGAGGCAAAGATTTCCAATGAAGGTTGATGTTCTACCGTTGGTTATTAGCACGGGATATTGAGGAGCGCCATTTCTTCGGAAAAATACTGTGGTCTGATGAGTCCCTCTTTACGCACGCTGGCGTTCTAAATCTACACAATTACCACTATTATGCCGATGAAAACCCTCATGCAATAAGACAGAAAGCGTTCCAACGCAGATTCAGCCCAAAATGTGTGGGCGGCTGTGATAGGAAACACCCTTATTGGCCCCTATATTTTCGAAAGAAACCTCAATGGAGAAGTGTATTTGGACTTTCTTCAAAATCAACTACCCCTATTGTTGGAAGATGTCCCTTTAGAAGTTCGTACTGATATTATTTTTGAACATGACGGGGCTCCTCCTCATTACACACTTGGTGACCGCCAGTTTTTAAACGAACAAGTACGCAAGGTGGATTGGTAGAGGAGGACCGATTCCGTGGCCAGCAAGATCGCCTGACTTGAATTTCATGGATTACTTTATATGGGGCTTTTTAAAAGAATACGTATACAGTACGGAGGTAGTCAGTTTGGAAAATTTGAGACAAAGGCTCAAAAATGGATGTCAACTCTTAAGAGAGAAGCTATCTATGAGCGTGACCGTGGTAGGTATGCCGAAAAGAGCAAGAACCTGTATCAGGTGCGGTGATCAGCATTTTGAACAATACAAATAAAATTTAATTTATCAAATTATTGCCTCCGTAATACCGGAAAAACGTTGTGAGATCATTGGATAATCAAGGCAGTGGGCGAATTTTAATGCGAATTGGAAACAAATTATTTGTTTCCATATTTCCATACTTGATAAATTAAAAATCAAATAGAAAGTGCTTCGCACTGCTGGAAACCTTATGACGTGAGGTTGTTTTTGTGACATTTGCTCATTTGTAGATAAAATAATTTCGCTGTAATATTACTTTAAACTTTGTTAAAAAAATTTCCTTTGTAATTTTTTACCTTTTAATGCTTTATAATAAATGTTTCTTTTAAAATTCAAAAAATCGAAATAGTTGTTTTTTATAGGAAATTTAATGTAGTTTATGAAAATCGGATTGTTTATCTAGTTATTTGCAGCAGAAGCCGAGAAATTTAACTTTTACTGCAAGAAGTCGCGTCATTAAGAAACAGACTAAAAAAACCATATCTCCTAAACCAATCGAGATAGGACAGGGGTCATATTAACAACTTTTGTTGCAAATTACGTGTACTATCTCCCAGTTCATTTTTGCACGAACAATACCATTCACCCTGTATATATATATATATATATATATATATATATATATATATATATATATATATTGCTGTGTATCCACCAAAATCCGGGAACTACGGTTTTCGAATCGAGCCCCACAGATTGGGCGTCAAAGAATGCTGTGTTTCCCTGTATTAGAATCGTGCCTCACGAATTGGTAGACAAGAATGCTGTGAAACCTCCTAAATTAACTGGTCCGTCGACTTTCTTCTGTTACTCGCCTCTTTACTCTTTTCCGCTTCGGCTGCTCACCTAGTTAAACCTTCATCCTCTTTCATAAAAAAAAACAAACACATTCCTACCACAAACATCAACGTTAACTCTATTTACATCAATATTCACAATACATTAAAATTTCAAAATTAAAATTCAGCATAAATTTCAGTAACAGAAAATTTCAAGATTAAATTTGTTATCATTTTAATGTGCATCCAGAATTAAAGTCCGTGTAGGATGCCTACTAATTACTATAACAATATATGCAGACCTGAGTCTGAGTACAAAGGGAGCATCTACCACCCCTTTACGTTAATTAACCAGGTTCGTCTAATTGAGCTCAAAGACATACCCAAATTTTCATCATAATCCAAAACATCAATACTAAATACCCCTTTCTACTTAAACAAGCAAATTTCACCTTAAAATTAAAATTTTATTGTTTGTACAATTTCACTACTGTCCATTTTAAGTAAATCAATTATAAAGTTATTCAACACACACCAAAATATCAAAATCCAACAACAAAGCATAAGTTACCTGAAGGTTACTGCACTAGTGGCTTCAATGTACGTCGTCCTCTGTTAATCACACCAATCCAACTGGGTTATGTTTAGGTCCTCGTATTGCTGGTCGCCTTTAAAATTTTCTACATCACCATTCATCTAAAGTAGTTTCAGTGCTTATCCGGAACTCATTTGTGTATATCTGACGCTTGTTTTGTGGATCCAGACACGTTTACGAATCATTTCATTATTAATACCCCCGAAAAATAACAAAGACATTCATACTTCTTTCACCAATATACGCCAAAACTGCCTACTTTTGTGTATTCATTTGTTGTTGTAAATTTTACTAATTGGTACAGTGATACTAAACTTTATTACCTTGTATCTTCTTTTCTAAGTGCACTAAAGTACATTCATTGTAGCACGTAAAGAACAAACTGTTTTAAATCACCAAAATATACGAGCAAACTTTAAATTATTCTATCAAACTCGGAAAACTAAAAAGCACTGTTTAACGCATTGAATCAAGTCGCAGATCTAAGAGAGCTTGTTCATATTAACCTGGGTATATATAGAGGTTAGCCTGTCTGTCGGTCTAGTCCCCAAAACGGACAATTCTTCAGAATTTCGCATGCTAGGTTCCCATTCCGCAGCCCGGGATGCGATTTTTACGAAATTTGCACTCGCACCAGTTGAATCTCAGAAATTTCGACACGGCTCGCAACGTCTGGAAATAACTAATTAAATTTTATACAGAAATGTTATTTTACCTCTCAATTTTGCCTTTTATTTTCACCCAATCGCAACCCAGTGACGTTGCTCCACTCACGCCTTTTACTATGTGTCTCGGTCTTGCGCATATTATCTGTCTCTATCTACCCTGTTCTTATTGGTGCAAATTGATATTCTTTAGTATCGATTATTTCAGTCCATGTGGACTGTGAAATAACCCACCTTTAGCATTTCCCGTAACTATTAAGCTACGGTTTCTCCAAGATTCTCTGTAACCATTTGTTGTCTGCCAAATTTACGCCGAATGAGCCTTTTAAAAATACGCAGGTGTTCAAACATAATACTTCTAAATAACACTTCTACGATTTGCATTTTATTGGGTTTTACAAGTTTTTATAGATATTATATGTTACTAACGGTTCAATTAACTCAATTAAAATAATACCCTTTAATTTTTAGTGAATCCTAATTAAATATTCAATTATTATCAGTACATTTTGTTTAATACCGGTTACTTAAAATAGAGTTAATTAATATAAATTTTGCACGTAATTTCTCTTTGTTTCTTTACTAGGAATAATTAAATTACACGTAGAGCATTTTAATACTGCTTCCTTTTTATAGCAAGCGTCTTGTAGATGATTTAAATCTCTTATGTTTAATGAAACAAATGAATTTTTATGCTTCACGGTTTTTAATAACGCGTACCTTTTCCCAAAGCTTCTACACGGTGATTAAAATTATTTGATGTGATTATTTAATTTTCTACCCTGGTCTAAATATGAGTATTTTCCCCTATTTGAATACAAATAAGTCCCACTTATTTGAATTCAAATATAAAATATTTAAATTGCAAACAAAATTTACAAAAAAATGCCTATCTCTCTCTACCCTTATCTATCTAACTTACCTACCTTATCCAATCCAAAAATTATTTACACCTGTCCTATATCCCTATCTTATTCCTAACTCTCACCTAATTCTATAAACTGAAATTATCCCTAACTTCATCCTACTTATCCATCTAATCCTATATACATCCTATATACCTATCCTATTCCTAACTTTTAACTAATCTTCACTATACTTCACTTCCCCCTACCTAATCCTATATACCTATCCTACTCTTACTCTATTCCTAACTCTCCACTAATCTTATATGAAATATCTATACTTAACCTATCTTATTTTCTTCCTACATTTACTCTTTATTCTCATCCTAAACCTATTTCTAATTATCTCCCATATTTATCCTATACCTAGCTTTATTTTCTATAAACACCGACTTATACTCTTCTCTATACACCTATATCTATACTAAAATTCACCTATCTCTATCCTTTGTTCATTAAGTTATTTAAATCTAACTCTCTTCTTGATCCTCCAAGTCTTTCTTTTCACCAACCTAATACTCTTCATCCCTATTTTTCCTCCTTTATATCTATACTTATCATCCCTATTATCTCACATACAATAAACTTATCATCCCTATTATCCTGACTCTTAAATACTGCTTCTTCTTCAGTCCCTACACTTGTCTGTTTCTTATTTACTATTTTTTTCCTTTCTGCCGACAAACCAAACGATACTACTTTAAAATTCTCGATTTTTCTCTCTATGGAAAATCCTATGTACCTTCTAGAATTCTTGTGTAATGGAATCCGGCCGAATGAATTCCTTAAATCTACTTTATTAAAAACAAACTTGCCACTTAACCTCGTCAAAGTGTGTCCATGGATGGTGGACAATGGAATTGCGGTTTGGTCCGTTGATTAATTTTTCGTGCATCTAAACATACACGAATGCTATCATCCTTTTTCTTAACTACCACCAACGGATTTATGAAATGAGTGTTTGATACCTCTATTATGCCATCTTCCAACATTTTATTTAATTCTGCCTTCACCTGCTCCCGATATGCTGCTGGAATTGGATAAACCTTTGCGTTGAACGGTTCTGAATTATCCACTTCTAACACGTGCTCATAGCCTAACGCTGTGCTTGCTTCTACCCCTACTAATTCTGCATGTTTTTGTAATAAAGCTTGAACCTCTACTCTCCTATCCTCTGGACATCTTATTGTGTTGATCTGTTTAACCCTATCATCCTCTACATCTACTACATTAATACTCAACCCCGTGTCATCCTCTGTGACTTCATAACTGCCCCTCCATGGCACTACCCTATCATTAATCCTTATTACCTTCCGTTCCATATCTATCAAAACCCCTAACTTCATCATACAGTCAACACCTAAAATGCTCTGAAACTTCAGTCCAGGTACAATTACAAACTCCTGTTCACAGCTTAAATCTCTTATATCTATCCTAAGCACCACAACACTATTTACTACAGCAAACTTCTTTTTATTTGGAGCTACTAAATGACTACGCTTTATAGGCATAATTCTATCACAAACCTTATCCCTAATTTTGCTGATGAATTCCTCCGATATTAAACTCGCCTCTGCCCCTGTATCAAGTAATACTTCTACATTATTCTCAAAAATTTCTATATTAATAATTGGCAAACATAATTTTTCCTCAGTTTTTGGCTCTACTTCCTCCTCAATTTTGAAAAATTCACGTGGATGTTCATATACATTTACACTGAAATCTAGTGGTCTGTCGCGTTCTAAAAATCCTGTCCAGGTCTGTTTTCCCTACTCGGTCCTGGTCTAGCCGTCACCTCAGCGTATGTCCTAGGCGTTTCCACTCGTTCCGTGTCTGTATTAGCAGTCCCCCTCATGTCCGGTGAACTATTCCTTCTGGTAGGTTCCGGTCTCGGTGCAGGTCCCTTCCTAAACTATTACTCCTAACGTATGGTCGTCTCTGTTCCCAATTCTGTCGCTGGTATCCGTAACTATTCCTCTTCTAGCATAGTTGTCCCGTCTATTGTCAAACCTAACTGTGTTGATCTGTCTTTCCCTATTATCCCGAGGTCGTCCACTACTTACGTCGTCGTACCTCTGCAGGTATTCTAAAACATTTATCTGTCCACTATGTTCTGTAGTGCTACGTGTTGTCTTACTTCTACCTCAAGTGTCGTGATAAATACTTGATAATTTGTCGGTCCGTCAGTGGTGGGTTCAGTTGCTTTGCTATGCTATACTTGCGTATAGCATATTGCTCCTACTTCCTGAAAATTCTCCCTTAAATTTCCTGTGATTAAGTCGTCTCGTACCTGGTCTTGTCTGTGGTCACCCAGTAGTTCTTTAAAAATCTGTCTTCAAAGTCCATGTAGATGTCTATGTCCTGTTCTACTAAATTGTACCATGCTTCCGCGTTGTCTTTCAATAAAGCCTTTATCGTATTCAGTTTAGTCTGTTCGTCAAATAAATTTCCCACTAGATTTCTTACACTATTAATAAAAATTTGTGGATTTACCCTGTTATCGCCATAAAACTTCATGTGTTGGTCCAATGATACTCCACCTGTAGAAAATCTGGGACCATCCCCCGTTAAACTTGACATGTTATATTTGATACTACTAACTTCGCGTTCTACCCTGCCTAACTGATCCCTACATGAGTCCGTTACTTCAGTCATTTTTATATTAATCTCTTCTTCACAAAAAATGCGTACTTCGGACCTTAAATGTCCCATTTCCTGTCGAAGACCTGTAATATCACGCTCAATTTTTTCAACCCTGTTTTCTACTTCCCCCAGTTTCACGGTAAGACTATCTTTAAATTCTGTAAATTCTTTAGTATTTTGTTCAATTTTCCCGCTTATCTGCTCTAATTTTTGGTTGGACTCCTCCTAGCTCTATTAGATTCTTCTCTAGCTCTATTAGATTCATCGCTTAGCTGTTCTAATTTTCTATTGATTCTTCCCTAGCTCTATTAGATTCTTCGTTCATCCTCTCTAGCATTCTCATTATCATCTCGTTTCCTTGATCCCTGATTCCGTCCTCGACTGATCTCTACTGCCTCCCGCTTCTTCCATTTTAGAATTTTTCTCACACAATGCACTATCGTCACTTCCAATTTCCACTCCTTGACTCCTTAACCACTCTTTTCTCTGCATACGTTCTAATCACTCTCACACTCTAAAATACTCTTAAATTTATATACACACAGAAACTCTCTCTCAGATCGCCAGTTTCCTGGAATAAAATCACAAAATTTTATTTGGAACTCGAGCCTCACGTCGCCAAGAATGCTGTGATCCACCTATTAGAATCGAGCCTCACGAATTGGGCGTCAAGAATGCTGTGTATCCACCAAAATCCGGGAACTACGGTTTTCGAATCGAGCCCCACAGATTGGGCGTCAAAGAATGCTGTGTTTCCCTGTATTAGAATCGTGCCTCACGAATTGGTAGACAAGAATGCTGTGAAACCTCCTAAATTAACTGGTCCGTCGACTTTCTTCTGTTACTCACCTCTTTACTCTTTTCCGCTTCGGCTGCTCACCTAGTTAAACCTTCATCCTCTTTCATAAAAACAAACACATTCCTACCACAAACATCAACGTTAACTCTATTTACATCAATATTCACAATACATTAAAATTTCAAAATTAAAATTCAGCATAAATTTCAGTAACAGAAAATTTCAAGATTAAATTTGTTATCATTTTAATGTGCATCCAGAATTAAAGTCCGTAGGATGCCTACTAATTACTATAACAATATATACAGACCTGAGTCTGAGTTCAAAGGAGCATCTACCACCCTTTACGTTAATTAACCAGGTTCGTCTAATTGAGCTCAAAGACATACCCAAATTTTCATCATAATCCAAAACATCAATACTAAATACCCTTTCTACTTAAACAAGCAAATTTCACCTTAAAATTAAAATTTTATGTTTGTACAATTTCACTACTGTCCATTTTAAGTAAATCAATTATAAAGTTATTCAACACACACCAAAATATCAAAATCCAACAACAAAGCATAAGTTACCTGAAGGTTACTGCACTAGTGGCTTCAATGTACTCGTCCTCTGTTAATCACACCAATCCAACTGGGTTATGTTTAGGTCCTCGATTGCTGGTCGCCTTTAAAATTTTCTACATCACCATTCATCTAAAGTAGTTTCAGTGCTTATCCGGAACTCATTGTGTATATCTGACGCTTGTTTTGTGGATCCAGACACGTTTACGAATCATTTCATTATTAATACCCCGAAAATAACAAAGACATTCATACTTCTTTCACCAATATACGCCAAAACTGCCTACTTTTGTGTATTCATTTGTTGTTGTAAATTTTACTAATTGGTACAGTGATACTAAACTTTATTACCTTGTATCTTCTTTTCTAAGTGCACTAAAGTACATTCATTGTAGCACGTACAGAACAAACTGTTTTAAATCACTAAAATATACGAGCAAACTTTAAATTATTCTATCAAACTCGGAAAACTAAAAAGCACTGTTTAACGCATTGAATCAAGTCGCAGATCTAAGAGAGCTTGTTCATATTAACCTGGGTATATATAGAGGTTAGCCTGTCTGTCGGTCTAGTCCCCAAAACGGACAATTCTTCAGAATTTCGCATGCTAGGTTCCCATTCCGCAGCCCGGGATGCGATTTTTACGAAATTTGCACTCGCACCAGTTGAATCTCAGAAATTTCGACACGGCTCGCAACGTCTGGAAATAACTAATTAAATTTTATACAGAAATGTTATTTTTACCTCTCAATTTTGCCTTTTATTTTCACCCAATCGCAACCCAGTGACGTTGCTCCACTCACGCCTTTTACTATGTGTCTCGGTCTTGCGCATATTATCTGTCTCTATCTACCCTGTTCTTATTGGTGCAAATTGATATTCTTTATTATCGATTATTTCAGTCCATGTGGACTGTGAAATAACCCACCTTTAGCATTTCCCGTAACTATTAAGCTACGGTTTCTCCAAGATTCTCTGTAACCATTTGTTATCTGCCAAATTTACGCCGAATGAGCCTTTTAAAAATACGCAGGTGTTCAAACATAATACTTCTAAATAACACTTCTACGATTTGCATTTTATTGGGTTTTTACAAGTTTTTATAGATATTATATGTTACTAACGGTTCAATTAACTCCAATTAAAATAATACCCTTTAATTTTTAGTGAATCCTAATTAAATATTCAATTATTATCAGTACATTTTGTTTAATACCGGTTACTTAAAATAGAGTTAATTAATATAAATTTTGCACGTAATTTCTCTTTGTTTCTTTACTAGGAATAATTAAATTACACGTAGAGCATTTTAATACTGCTTCCTTTTTTATAGCAAGCGTCTTGTAGATGATTTAAATCTCTTATGTTTAATGAAACAAATGAATTTTTATGCTTCACGGTTTTTTAATAACGCGTACCTTTTCCCAAAGCTTCTACACGGTGATTAAAATTATTTGATGTGATTATTTAATTTTCTACCCTGGTCTAAATATGAGTATTTTCCCCCTATTTGAATACAAATAGTCCCACTTATTTGAATTCAAATATAAAATATTTAAATTGCAAACAAAATTTACAAAAAAAAATGCCTATCTCTCTCTACCCTTATCTATCTAACTTACCTACCTTATCCAATCCAAAAATTATTTACACCTGTCCTATATCCCTATCTTATTCCTAACTCTCACCTAATTCTATAAACTGAAATTATCCCTAACTTCATCCTACTTATCCATCTAATCCTATATACATCCTATATACCTATCCTATTCCTAACTTTTAACTAATCTTCACTATACTTCACTTCCCCCTACCTAATCCTATATACCTATCCTACTCTTACTCTATTCCTAACTCTCCACTAATCTTATATGAAATATCTATACTTAACCTATCTTATTTTCTTCCTACATTTACTCTTTATTCTCATCCTAAACCTATTTCTAATTATCTCCCATATTTATCCTATACCTAGCTTTATTTTCTATAAACACCGACTTATACTCTTCTCTATACACCTATATCTATACTAAAATTCACCTATCTCTATCCTTTGTTCATTAAGTTATTTAAATCTAACTCTCTTCTTGATCCTCCACGTCTTTCTTTTCACCAACCTAATACTCTTCATCCCTATTTTTCCTCCTTTTATATCTATACTTATCATCCCTATTATCTCACATACAATAAACTTATCATCCCTATTATCCTGACTCTTAAATACTGCTTCTTCTTCAGTCCCTACACTTGTCTGTTTCTTATTTACTATTTTTTTCCTTTCTGCCGACAAACCAAACGATACTACTTTAAAATTCTCGATTTTTCTCTCTATGGAAAATCCTATGTACCTTCTAGAATTCTTGTGTAATGGAATCCGCCCGAATGAATTCCTTAAATCTACTTTATTAAAAACAAACTTGCCACTTAACCTCGTCAAAAGTGTGTCCATGGATGGTGGACAATGGAATTGCGGTTTGGTCCGTTGATTAATTTTTCGTGCATCTAAACATACACGAATGCTATCATCCTTTTTCTTAACTACCACCAACGGATTTATGAAATGAGTGTTTGATACCTCTATTATGCCATCTTCCAACATTTTATTTAATTCTGCCTTCACCTGCTCCCGATATGCTGCTGGAATTGGATAAACCTTTGCGTTGAACGGTTCTGAATTATCCACTTCTAACACGTGCTCATAGCCTAACGCTGTGCTTGCTTCTACCCCTACTAATTCTGCATGTTTTTGTAATAAAGCTTGAACCTCTACTCTCCTATCCTCTGGACATCTTATTGTGTTGATCTGTTTAACCCTATCATCCTCTACATCTACTACATTAATACTCAACCCCGTGTCATCCTCTGTGACTTCATAACTGCCCTCCATGGCACTACCCTATCATTAATCCTTATTACCTTCCGTTCCATATCTATCAAAACCCTAACTTCATCATACAGTCAACACCTAAAATGCTCTGAAACTTCAGTCCAGGTACAATTACAAACTCCTGTTCACAGCTTAAATCTCTTATATCTATCCTAAGCACCACAACACTATTTACTACAGCAAACTTCTTTTTATTTGGAGCTACTAAATGACTACGCTTTATAGGCATAATTCTATCACAAACCTTATCCCTAATTTTGCTGATGAATTCCTCCGATATTAAACTCGCCTCTGCCCCTGTATCAAGTAATACTTCTACATTATTCTCAAAAATTTCTATATTAATAATTGGCAAACATAATTTTTCCTCAGTTTTTGGCTCTACTTCCTCCTCAATTTTGAAAAATTCACGTGGATGTTCATATACATTTACACTGAAATCTAGTGGTCTGTCGCGTTCTAAAAATCCTGTCCAGGTCTGTTTTCCCTACTCGGTCCTGGTCTAGCCGTCACCTCAGCGTATGTCCTAGGCGTTTCCACTCGTTCCGTGTCTGTATTAGCAGTCCCCCTCATGTCCGGTGAACTATTCCTTCTGGTAGGTTCCGGTCTCGGTGCAGGTCCCCTTCCTAAACTATTACTCCTAACGTATGGTCGTCTCTGTTCCCAATTCTGTCGCTGGTATCCGTAACTATTCCCTCTTCTAGCATAGTTGTCCCGTCTATTGTCAAACCTAACTGTGTTGATCTGTCTTTCCCTATTATCCCGAGGTCGTCCACTACTTACGTCGTCGTACCTCTGCAGGTATTCTAAAAACATTTATCTGTCCACTATGTTCTGTAGTGCTACGTGTTGTCTTACTTCTACTTCGAAGTGTCGTGATAAATACTTGATAATTTGTCGGTCCGTCAGTGGTGGGTTCAGTTGCTTTGCTATGCTATACTTGCGTATAGCATATTGCTCCCTACTTCCTGAAAATTCTCCCTTAAATTTCCCTGTGATTAAGTCGTCTCGTACCTGGTCTTGTCTGTGGTCACTCCAGTAGTTCTTTAAAAATCTGTCTTCAAAGTCCATGTAGGTGTCTATGTCCTGTTCTACTAAATTGTACCATGCTTCCGCGTTGTCTTTCAATAAAGCCTTTATCGTATTCAGTTTAGTCTGTTCGTCAAATAAATTTCCCACTAGATTTCTTACACTATTAATAAAAATTTGTGGATTTACCCTGTTATCGCCATAAAACTTCATGTGTTGGTCCAATGATACTCCACCTGTAGAAAATCTGGGACCATCCCCCGTTAAACTTGACATGTTATATTTGATACTACTAACTTCGCGTTCTACCCTGCCTAACTGATCCCTACATGAGTCCGTTACTTCAGTCATTTTTATATTAATCTCTTCTTCACAAAAAATGCGTACTTCGGACCTTAAATGTCCCATTTCCTGTCGAAGACCTGTAATATCACGCTCAATTTTTTCAACCCTGTTTTCTACTTCCCCCAGTTTCACGGTAAGACTATCTTTAAATTCTGTAAATTCTTTAGTATTTTGTTCAATTTTCCCGCTTATCTGCTCTAATTTTTGGTTGGACTCCTCCCTAGCTCTATTAGATTCTTCTCTAGCTCTATTAGATTCATCGCTTAGCTGTTCTAATTTTCTATTGGATTCTTCCCTAGCTCTATTAGATTCTTCGTTCATCCTCTCTAGCATTCTCATTATCATCTCGTTTCCTTGATCCCCTGATTCCGTCCTCGACTGATCTCTACTGCCTCCCGCTTCTTCCATTTTAGAATTTTTCTCACACAATGCACTATCGTCACTTCCAATTTCCACTCCTTGACTCCTTAACCACTCTTTTCTCTGCATACGTTCTAATCACTCTCACACACTCTAAAATACTCTTAAATTTATATACACACACAGAAACTCTCTCTCTCAGATCGCCAGTTTCCTGGAATAAAATCACAAAAATTTTATTTGGAACTCGAGCCTCACTTTTGGGTCGCCAAGAATGCTGTGATCCACCTATTAGAATCGAGCCTCACGAATTGGGCGTCAAGAATGCTGTGTATCCACCAAAATCCGGGAACTACGGTTTTCGAATCGAGCCCCACAGATTGGGCGTCAAAGAATGCTGTGTTTCCCTGTATTAGAATCGTGCCTCACGAATTGGTAGACAAGAATGCTGTGAAACCTCCTAAATTAACTGGTCCGTCGACTTTCTTCTGTTACTCGCCTCTTTACTCTTTTCCGCTTCGGCTGCTCACCTAGTTAAACCTTCATCCTCTTTCATAAAAAAAAACAAACACATTCCTACCACAAACATCAACGTTAACTCTATTTACATCAATATTCACAATACATTAAAATTTCAAAATTAAAATTCAGCATAAATTTCAGTATCAGAAAATTTCAAGATTAAATTTGTTATCATTTTAATGTGCATCCAGAATTAAAGTCCTTGTAGGATGCCTACTAATTACTATAACAATATATGCAGACCTGAGTCTGAGTACAAAGGAGCATCTACCACCCTTTACGTTAATTAACCAGGTTCGTCTAATTGAGCTCAAAGACATACCCAAATTTTCATCATAATCCAAAACATCAATACTAAATACCCATTTCTACTTAAACAAGCAAATTTCACCTTAAAATTAAAATTTTATTGTTAGTACAATTTCACTACTGTCCATTTTAAGTAAATCAATTATAAAGTTATTCAACACACACCAAAATATCAAAATCCAACAACAAAGCATAAGTTACCTGAAGGTTACTGCACTAGTGGCTTCAATGTACATCGTCCTCTGTTAATCACACCAATCCAACTGGGTTATGTTTAGGTCCTCGTATTGCTGGTCGCCTTTAAAATTTTCTACATCACCATTCATCTAAAGTAGTTTCAGTGCTTATCCGGAACTCATTTGTGTATATCTGACGCTTGTTTTGTGGATCCAGACACGTTTACGAATCATTTCATTATTAATACCCCCGAAAAATAACAAAGACATTCATACTTCTTTCACCAATATACGCCAAAACTGCCTACTTTTGTGTATTCATTTGTCGTTGTAAATTTTACTAATTGGTACAGTGATACTAAACTTTATTACCTTGTATCTTCTTTTCTAAGTGCACTAAAGTACATTCATTGTAGCACGTAAAGAACAAACTGTTTTAAATCACCAAAATATACGAGCAAACTTTAAATTATTCTATCAAACTCGGAAAACTAAAAAGCACTGTTTAACGCATTGAATCAAGTCGCAGATCTAAGAGAGCTTGTTCATATTAACCTGGGTATATATAGAGGTTAGCCTGTCTGTCGGTCTAGTCCCCAAAACGGACAATTCTTCAGAATTTCGCATGCTAGGTTCCCATTCCGCAGCCCGGCATGCGATTTTTACGAAATTTGCACTCGCACCAGTTAAATCTCAGAAATTTCGACACGGCTCGCAACGTCTGGAAATAACTAATTAAATTTTATACAGAAATGTTATTTTTACCTCTCAATTTTGCCTTTTATTTTCACCCAATCGCAACCCAGTGACGTTGCTCCACTCACGCCTTTTACTATATGTGTCTCGGTCTTGCGCATATTATCTGTCTCTATCTACCCTGTTCTTATTGGTGCAAATTGATATTCTTTATTATCGATTATTTCAGTCCATGTGGACTGTGAAATAACCCACCTTTAGCATTTCCCGTAACTATTAAGCTACGGTTTCTCCAAGATTCTCTGTAACCATTTGTTGTCTGCCAAATTTACGCCGAATGAGCCTTTTAAAAATACGCAGGTGTTCAAACATAATACTTCTAAATAACACTTCTACGATTTGCATTTTATTGGGTTTTTACAAGTTTTTATAGATATTATATGTTACTAACGGTTCAATTAACTCCAATTAAAATAATACCCTTTAATTTTTAGTGAATCCTAATTAAATATTCAATTATTATCAGTACATTTTGTTTAATACCGGTTACTTAAAATAGAGTTAATTAATATAAATTTCGCACGTAATTTCTCTTTGTTTCTTTACTAGGAATAATTAAATTACACGTAGAGCTTTTTAATACTGCTTCCTTTTTTATAGCAAGCGTCTTGTAGATGATTTAAATCTCTTATGTTTAATGAAACGAATGAATTTTTATGCTTCACGGTTTTTTAATAACGCGTACCTTTTCCCAAAGCTTCTACACGGTGATTAAAATTATTTGATGTGATTATTTAATTTTCTACCCTGGTCTAAATATGAGTAATATATATATATATATATATATATATATATATATATGAAAGCGTTTATTAAATAATTCATTTGATTCTTAAATTCAATCGCGAAATGTTATTTTGATTTAAGTCACGAGCTGTTGCTTTGTGAAGATGATACTTGAAGTTTGCGGTAAGCATACTGTAGTTTAATAATTACAATGTTACAATGAATATAGAAGTGATGTTTTAAACGTAACTTACAAATTAAATACAATGAAGAGGGAAAATTTTTCAATATATTGCCATATTAAAAATTTTTATTAAATAATCGAAAGGAAGATTTAACCAAAAATGTACTTTGGCAACTGCCATTTGAAATGAGGATTTTAAATATGGGAAACCTTGTAAGCTGATTTCACGTCAATTTAAAATAAGAAGATATTTAATCACGAACCGGAGCAATGTTTTTTGTGGATTCTGCAATTATTACTTTTAGTTTTATTTTTAACTGATATTGGAGTATTTGTCATTTAATTTAAGGTAGAATAATGTGTTAATCATATAATTTTTTGTGAGGGTTTTTACCAAGAAAGTTTGTGTTAAGAGTTCGAAACACTCTGACCTTTTAATAGATTATCTGTAAAGGATTTTTTGGCCAAACAAACCTTACAAGCGTGGGAATAAACAAAGTCAGGTAAAATATTCATAAAAGGAGAAATTTAGTTATGTAAATTTAAAATAAGGTAAGGAACATTTTTTTTATAATAAGTACTTCTTAGAAATTATTTTATGTTTGAAAGAAACGATGTTGTAAATGTTCTATACCCTTTTGTATGAGAAAAAATATTTCATACTGTATAAATCCTTTGTGATATTGTTGTGTTTGATTGCATTTTATGAATTTCAACATTTCCGTTGAGCTAACCAGGCAAAGTTAGAAAGTAAGGTAAGTGAATAATTTCAAATTTTACAATTTGCTGTATCTGTATCACAGCACTCTTTTAGTGATGCTACAACCTGTGGCTTACCACATCATTCTTTTAGTGACGCTTTAACGTGCGGCTCAACCTGTGTATATATATAGATTTTTATTTATATTTATATTGCTATGATAAGGGGTTATTTAGGGGTATACTGAGTCATAGTGGTTACCCAATACATGTGAATAATACTAGGAGTTAGAAAACCGCATTTATTTAGCATTAAAATACGTAATTTGTATATTATGCAAAGACCAAACATTTAACACCCTGTATAAGGATCGCAAATGACTTTAATTAATGCCGAGTAGCATATCATTCAACAATACACACACATGCAGCAAAAGAAATAACTCTACACGCAATCAAACTTGTCCTAAACCAAAAATATTCATAGATTGTAAAATTAATACCCGTGAAATGCAGTAAAAACCTAGAAAATCATAATACAATTCACATTAAACAAGCGATAATGAAAGCAGATAGCATAGTGTCCTGATAAGAAACGCATCCTTCAAAATAAATACACTTCGGAAACGCAAAAATGTAAACAGAAATATGTTAATTTACATCACTTGGTCTACATGAAGTTAATGCAGATCCCAAAAGGAAAAGTTAATGCTTTTGTCAATTCTATAGAAATTTACAAAGACTGCTCTAATATTAGCAATGACATAACGCTTAGGATACTAGCGATGTTATTTGATGGTTTTGCCGCTACCTGGTGGTTAGGTGTTAGAAATACCGTGAAAACTTGGGATGATGCTATCAAACTGCTAGTAAACATTTATTTATTTATTTACATCTGTGTGTATGTACAGATAATTCCAAATTGATACACACTAATAAAAATAAAACAAATGAAAATATGCACACTTAAAGCCGTAGATTAAGATAATTCTAAAATTTTGTTTCTAAATTCAGTGTAGTTACACCTGAAGATGTCGACTTCTACAATAAATCTATTGTAAGTCCTACATAGCCTTGAAACACAATCAGTTGAACCATAATTAGTTTTATGCCTACTTTCACTAAATACAGCAATATACCTTGTATTCTTACGAGTTATCCTTAGACCAATCATGTTTAATAAGTCTACACTATCAACCATGTTATTCCAAAGGTTATACATAAAGAAAGCCATATTCTTCCTATGTCTCTGTTCTAAGCTTAGCATTTCTACTACATGGTCAAGGTTGTCATAAGGAAACTTAAGTTTCCACAGTAGATACTTAATAAATTTATCTTGTACACGCTCTAATCTATGTGACATTTGCAATTTATTTTTAAACTTAATTCGCTCAATTAGTTTCTTATTGTACCATTTAGGAAATTTCCTAGGTTTAGAATATTTTTTAGGAATAAAATATTAATAGCAAGATTAATTCGTTCGTAGAACTTGTTGACGATAATATTAATATTGTGATCAGTATGGACAAAATTCCAGTAAACTTCATGAAAAAATCTAATAATGTCATCGTAAGATGCCTTTGTAAACTGAAATACCACAGATTTATTGTTAGATGGCATACTTGCAGGTACTTTTAAAAGTAAAACTAATTCCAAAGCCGGATGATATCCATCTTCTTTGACCAGAATATTCTGCGATCTAATGACTTCAAGTGATTCTAAATCAGAAAAAACTAAGTCCAAGTGTTTACCCTGCTTATTAGCTATTCTGTTAATCTTATTTAAGACAGTAAGCTGCATACCACTTATTAAAACTTCACTGGCCAAAGATGTGAGTTTAGTGGACAGAAAATAGCCATCAATATCAACCCATGTAATTTCAGGAACATTGAAGTCCCCAAAAATTAAAATTTTAGCTGTATTATTGCTAGTTCTTAAATAATCCACTTTATCAACAAATACTTGGTACAGTTCATGAGACGATTTAGGAGGAAAATACACCACTCCTATTAATAAGGTTGTATGACTGTAAAAAATTTTGATCCAAATATCCTCAAAATAATGAGACCCTGACCTGGGTAGTAAATTAGACTTAATGTGTGATTTAATGGCAATAAGTACATCTCCTCCTCTTCGTTTGTTTAGCAGTTCACACTTGCGGTCGCATCGAAATACATTAAAATTCTTAGAAATAACTTCACCATTAGAAATGTCACTGGATAACCAAGTCTCAGTAAAAACTATGCAATCAAAGTTAGCTGAACTAATATTGAGTAATGTCATGATAGTCTTACTACTAAGACCCCTCACATTTTGATAATAAAAGTGAATACTAGATTTGTCAAACTGGTTCACATTTAAAATTTGACTACTAATCTTAGTGTCAAAAATTGTTTTCCGGGGCCGATTTTTTACGAAAAATATATGGCCGAATTTCAGTGCCACTATGCCAGTTAGTGGCATTCTCAACAATGGCTTTGTCATCAACACGAACTCCTATATGAAAACATGCATACACACCCCGTGTTTCCAGACTATCACAAAAAAACTCTTTATTTGGAATGATTTCCCATAAGTGATCCGAAACGGTTTCACTTTTGGTCCTAGACTTAATACGTCCAACAAACAACCAAACTTTCTTTTCAACTGCAGTCAATTTAGACGAGAAATTAACTACTAATACCAGTGCCGTATATAGATTTTTTATTATTCTTTTTCTTGTTAAAAACGGTTGTAAAACCATCATTACCTTTGCTTAATTGATTATTAGCAAGTTCGTTATTCTTCACAATTCCTGCATAAGGAGTCTTGTGTGCAGTGGCAGATGAGTGATTAACAACTTGCTCGGGAAGCTGATGATTAGAGGTAATAATTGATGTATTATCAGAAGACACCATATTTGATAACTGATTAGAACAACTTGCAACAACAGGATCAATGAAATTAATGTTTCTCCTAACACATATGTTTGTAGATCATTCTTGATTCAAAACATTTGTATTAGGAATGTTATCAAAGTTATTAATCCCAGATGTTCTTTCACAATTCAAACTTTGATGAATATTTGTTAATTTATAATCCTTGGTAAGGAGCTTCACAAGATCAATATTACTTTGCCTGAGGTTATCAACCTCAGTTCTTAATTCCAGGAGTTCAGCTAAAAGTGGTTCAGTGTTCTGAGTGCTTAAAGAGTTAATCAACTCCTTGAATAGGTTACTTTTAAAGAAGCTCACCACAGTATTAGCCTCATACTTCAGGTTACAATCACTGCTAGAAGTAGTTTTAGCACAGGTAACCATAAGTGATTGATCATTCTCATTTAAGCTGCCATGTTTATAACCCTTATAGCATCTATTGCACAGATAGTCCATATTTTTGCCAGAAGCACTCAAAAACACCCCATATCTTTCTCCACACGATGGATGCACTTGAACTTTATATTTCATACACTCCATAATGCAATGCTCCTGCATCGTATCAGCGATTAATTGATAAATTTTGTTCCGGTCTAGGTGAAATATTAATCCTAGCTTCTTTGGACGATTTAATTATATTATCCAAAACGTTTGAGGATCATATCGAACATTTACAAATGGTTTTTAATCGACTGACTCAGTTCAACCTTCGGCTAAATCGTGACGAGTGTAATTTTGCCTGTTCACAAGTAAAATATTTTGGCCATTTAATTATCTCGCAGGGAATTCAAGTTGATCCGAGTAAAACGTCAGCGATTGCCAATATGGCACCTCCAAAAAATGTTAAACAAGTTTTAAGTTTTCTACAAACTTGCTCCTGGTACAGAAGATTTATTGAAAATTTTGCTGATACTTCTAAACCAATGAGCGAACTAACAAAAAAGAATTGTATGTTTCATTGGGAAACTGAACAACAATTGGCATTTGATCAATTAAAAATTGCTTTAACCAGTGCCCCAATTCTTACACAAAATGGCGGTACTAAGCCATATGTGTTGTGAACGGATGCTTCGGCTTATGCACTTGGTGCTGTTTTATTGCAAGGCGAAGGCCCTAACGAACGCCCAATTGAATTTACGAGTCGATTCCTAACTCCCACAGAAAAGAACTACTCTTGTACCGAACGTGAAGCTTTAACTATCGTATGGAGTCTCCAAAAATTTGGAGGCTACCTCGATAATGTTTCTGTAGTAGTTATTACCGACCATTGCCTCTTAAAATGGTTGTTAAGTCTGAAAACGCCTACTGGCAGATTAGCCAGATGAACGATGCTTATTCAACGTTATAATCTTCGAATCGAATACTGTCCAGGTAAAAACTGTCTTAGCAGATACCGTGCCCCCACCCCCCAACCCCACCCGTGCCAACAGGCATCAAACATTTGTTGTGACTTGTGTTTAGTATCTATTGATATATCTGCTAGATCAACTGCTGACATTATGGAACAACAGCTGACAGATCCTGAATTAGCAAAAATTATGAACGCTTTTGATGCTGTACATATGGACGAATTTTCCAAATGGACCGACTGAGGCTACATTCTTTCAAACGGATGTCTATCATATTGGAGAGGATGATATTGAAGACACTGTTCTAGTAGTTCCTTCTCACGAACGAACGAACGCTTGCATGATGCACCTACAGCTGCTCACTATGGAGTGGAGCGTACGCTACAGCGTATATCCCGCAAATATTTTTTTATCAGGATGAGAAAATTTGTAACTGAATTGTCTTGAGTGTCAAAGGTATAAAACAACCAATCAAAGGCCTTCTGGTCTTGTTCAGACCCCTCCCTATAATCAACGTTTTGAAGTCATATCAATTGACTTTTTCTGGTCATTGCCTGAAACTGCTCTTAGTGAAGAGTGGATTTTTATTGTCTAAGACACCAGCACAAAATGGGGTGAATTATTCCCCTTAAAACGTGCCAGTGCCATAGAATGTGCAAAAGTTTTGATTAATAAAATTTTTATGCGTTTAGGTTTACCACGCAGAATAATTAGTCACATGGAACCAAATTGATTTCTGCTGTCATACAAAAAGTTGTATTTTGTTTAAATATAAAACAACAACTTGTGCCTTTATATCACCCCGAATCTAATGTTGTTGAAAGAAAGAATCGTGATTTAAAACCTTAGCTATTTTAGTTAAAAATAACCTGTTACACGATTTGCCCTGAATTCTGTTAAATGTCTGTCAACAGGTCAATCTCTTGCATATTTAACTTTTGGGTGCGAATGTGCACCATTGATGATGTTCAACATGATGTTAGAACCATTGCCAAAACTGAAAATTTTGTTCTGCAGATTACACCTTACCTTTTACAAATGTCTCAAACTTGGCTTGAAGCGAGGGACATACATGAAATTTAGTTTTAGGTAATCCTTTTTTATTGAGCACTCTGTCCAATATCAATAATTTTACATTGTAGTCATTTTGGGTATACATAATATTATTTCAAAGTTTTTTGTTAAATGTTACCATTAAGTAGTAATAGAACGTTTTGTATGTATTGTGACATCCGATATGTGTTAAAACATATAGTTGCTAAGGCATGTGCCATGTTAAACAAACTTATGGCAAATAAAGGAAGCTTTTTTCATAGAAAGTAATTAGCATATAAACCTGAAAACTTTTAAATACTTTCTAAATATATATTTAACATTAATAAATTATTTACTATTAAATTATATCTTAATTACCTTTTAAAATTTTGTTTCTGTGGAGTATGTAGCTAAAGACGTGTTGACCTTTATTAAGCACTAATATCACAGGGATGTACAATTTTATTAATTAAGGTATATTAATTTCGTTTTGCTTAGTGTTGATTTTGGATATCCTAATATATTAAATATTAATGATTTATTTCAGAGGCCTCCTATACAAGTCTTCAATTGATTGTTTGATGCAAGCAGTAAGAGGGGAAGGAATTCGATCTCTGTATAAAGGGTTTTTTCCAATATGGTTACGAATGGCTCCATGGTCTCTAACATTTTGGCTGTCATATGAAGAAGTGATGTCTTTATTAGGAACTTCATACTAATGCACTTGTGCTTAGAAAATTTTTCTGTGATAAAGATTTACGCTTTTACACTATTATGTTTTATAATATTGTTCTGAGAATGATTTCATGTACAAATTTATACATTTTAATACACATTAATAATAGTTAATAAGTTCTCAAATACTAACATAATCGGGCCATAAAGAATTGCCAAAATTAACTAAAAGGTTTAATAAAACAGTGTGATTAGTAATCCCAATTATAAAATTTTAATTTACTGCAACTTTTAAATTAGTAGAATGTAATTTACCTTTAATTTTCCTTTTAGATTTGTATATAATTTCTATAAGTAAACAAGAATTTGATTAGTCATAAAAAATTTTATGTAACTGAATAAAACCTTGAATTCTATGTGGTAAAAAGAGAAAAAGCGGAATAAAATGTTCAAAACAAAGTGATACACATTGCGTAGACCTTTCATTTTGTAATCGATTGCATTTATTTCACATAGTCGTTTGCATTGAAAATTCGATATGCATGAAATATTTGAGATACTAATGTTTGTTATTAGTATACATGAGGGTAAGTTTCTGAACTTTATTGGAAATTATAAAAAAAATGGATTTGAATTCATATTAAGCTCATTTGAATTAATGACCATCTCTACAATTTTTAAGCCCTGTTTCAAGATTTTTCAACAATTTTTAAAACAAATCTAACATAATAGCAAGCACCATACCTTTGCAAACAATTTATATCAGTGCTAGGGTTATTAGTGGATAATCTATAAAATAGTTTTAAGCTTGAAAATTGATGGTACCATTTTACAAACCAAAATATAAATTGTATGTTCCTTTATAGCATGAGTTATTTATTAACCAAATAAATAACCATTATGGCAAATGGCCCATAGCCTATTTGATTTCAAATTGTACTATTAGGTATGTATGAAGCATAGTTTCTTCGAATTTACTACAAATACATTGTGTACAAATATAGATAGATTGCCAAATGCATTACGATAAGAATGATGTCCGACAGAAGTTTGCAATAAATCAAGTTGCATACAAGAAATAAATTTAACTCTGTAGACAAATTAAATATAATGAAATATAGTTGCCTAGCTACAAAAATATAAAACATTAATATTTGACAAGACTGACTGAACTAGTCAAATCAGATGTACTTAATAGTAGCATATGGCAATGTTTTATTGCTATGTTGAGGAATGTTTAAAGTTAAATTCAACAACTGTAATATTACATAGAGCTTGTCGGGGTAGTGTACACAAAGAACAAATGAATTAAATTAATTAGCTGCTGGCACTAGGTTAAGAAAACATTGCCTGTTATCTTACAAATTGATGAAAGAAAATAATTATTTGATATGTTTTTTATAAACCAAATAAAAACATGGTTTTACAAAACATTATTAAAATTGTATGCGTGTTGGAAAGTGCAAAGTCCTCTGGACTCAAATTTCACTTCAGATTACATCAACCAATTATAAAATAGTGATAAATGGACCTAGCACATTCTTCAAGTTCCAATACTAGAAGGAATTTAGGCAGTGCTTGCTGTTGGTAGACAAAACTTATTGTGTTGCTATAGAATGAATTAATTTAAATGTGCTACAATATACCGGATGTCATGGAAATTAACTACCTTGAATTTTAATCTGCTTTAGTCTTGATTTAAAAGAGCTTGTTTGCTTTTCCAAAAGATAGAAACTGCTAATTTAAAAGTTGCCAAAATATATAAAAGATAAGTTTAATGAGTTTTAAAGTAATACAAAGTGAGTGAATTTGAGTCCCTTGTCGTTACAATTCTTACATTAAAGAGTAGCAGCAATTGCTTGCACTGGTAAAAAGAATTTATCACAGATAGGAATGGAAAACTAATACCTCAGCCTGTTAAAATTAGTATATAATTGTAGTGCAATATGTTAGTTAATTTAGTTTAGGATTTAAAGACTGTGAACTTACAAAGGTTATAATGCACAAAAAGCAATTTTTGTATTATTTGAATTTGTTGAATAATTTTCTGTTGTTTATATTGTTACCATTAAATAATTATTTATTGGAGATTTTATATATTTAATACATGAATTTAAATAGTAGTAAGCACAAAGTTCTGTCAGAATGTATTTTGGATACATTGGACAAGACATCATTAATGTAACAATAAATTTTCTAAATAGATAAAATTGGCGCATTTAATGATTAGTTTTATTTGTTATGTAATAAACATTTTTCTATAACTAACTTCACATCCTATGTCTAATCTTTATTGGCCAGTGAAATCTATTTTTAAGTAACACTAACTTTTTTTGGTACTAATTCAGCAAGTTATTTGTTTCTTTTCGTATTGAAATTGTTGAATGTAGAAGGATTATTTTTATTATTCGTATGTTTTTGCTTTCATGTGTCTGTATCCTCTAGTGATCCACAGCCAGACAAGTTAGACCAAACCACTGGAGTAAATTGGTTTCATTTATTTATATAATAACAAATACCTTATAGATTGTGAAAAATTGAAGTTCCAAAATATATATAAAGGTTGCAACATAAAGGAACAAATATGTGGCATTTTAATTACATGAGATTAATTCCTAAAACTATAAAACTAAATAAAATTTAATTTCATTATATAGTATCTAATGTTAAAAAGAAATCTTTGAAAACATGTGGAAGATCCTTAAGGACAAGTATACATATAAGAATAAGTTGAAATTTAATTCTTCAAAAATATGTATTTAATTCTTAAAAAATATGTGTGTGTGTGTGCATGGCTGGGGGTGGATGGATGCAGGTGTGTGTGTATGTATATTGTCGTGTTCTTGGACCTATTGAATAAGCCTCACGATTAGGTCACTAATAAAAATGTTGTTATATTGCACCTTTGAATAAAGATGAGCCCCACGGATTGGTTGCCAATTAATAATGCTTTGATATTAGAAGTGTTTCGAGCCCCTATGTTATCAGTGCCAATAAATAATGACATGATGTTAACGTTTTTTGAAGATTTTAGAAATCTTACAAAGATATCACTTGTCTTGAGCACCAATTTTTTTGTTTGTGAACTCGTAGTCGTCTTCTCTATTCAATAGTCACCGAATCTTCTACCTAAACAAAAGAAACATCGCGCGCTCTATCTCTCTCACTCTCTCCCCCCTCTATATATCTATCGCTCCACATCTCTCCCTCTCTTTCTCTCTTCCTTCCCTCTCTCACTCCTCTCAAACTCAATCGTTATATAAAATACCAAAAATTATAGAAATACAAAAGTTCCAATAAATACCAATAATAAAGCAAACTAAATAAGCAGGGCAAAGCCAATCACATAAAATATTCAAACAATTTACATTACTTCATATACTGTTTAAGTACCTCTCAGGTTTAGAACACTTCTGAAGCTTTACTAAAACAATACCTTAGAACCAATAAAACTAATGTAAATTGCTCTTAGTTATAAATCATTCCCTAAGTTAAAGAAATCTTACAACTACTAAATATCATCTTAAAATTTTCAATTCACAACGCTCATTTCCAATTGTCCTTTGCATAAAATACACAACTTATAAACTAATCTAGCCCGAATTACAGTAGACTGATATTATATTCAAACAGATGGTTTCTCGATATATACGTCCTTCTCAAGCATTGCAGTACGAACCAAAAAAATCTTTAAGCAGTTAAATTAAAACAATAACTTTCAGTGAACACATTAAATCTCAAAGAAATGACTGCGTTATTATTTAAAAATTCTTTTGGAGCAATAAAACCTGTTGATTATGCAACGACAATCCTGGTATGTGGGATTTAATTTATGTTATGTAGTTAGAAACTTTATTGTGATCGTTTTGCACTCTTAATTTTCTTGGGTTAATTATATTAGTTATAAAGAGTTTACCTGTTCCCGGCCGCTCGCTATAGAGTTTGCTCTCTGTTAAAAAGACACGGTTTGTATATATATATATATATATATATATATATATATATATATATATATATATATATATTTTGCACGAGGGATAATGGCAGACTATTTCAGCTTGGCATTATATAAAAATGTATATAATAAAAATAAGGTAGGTGCAATAGTTGCTGTCAAAAAATTTGTCATGTCATAAAAAAGTCATAATTGTAATTGTGTGTTTTGTATAATAAATAAATGGTCCTATCGAAGGTTTGTTAAGGTTATTCTTACACAAGTTTCTACAAACTACACCAGCACTAAAGGTAAAAAGAAAACTTGGTCTACTCCAGACTCCATGGCTTTACAAAACATTTAAAGCAAAAGATTATGATTCAACAAATACAAAGGGCCCATTTTTATTAAATAGGTTTGATGTAATAAATGTGCTTTATATGCCAGATGAGTCTATTCAAGCAGTAGCAGAAATAAATACTGATTTGCAGGCCATATTGCATTAGACCAATAGGCATGGTCTACAATTGAATGCAAAGAAATTTATGTACACGATATTAGGGAGTAACGCTAACATAAACATATTTAAGAAATAATTGCTTGGCAAGTCATGTGGACATAAAACTTAAACAAACGTATATTAAACTTAAAACTCTTTATCATTTTAAATATCTATTGTCTGAAAAAATTAAAGGATTCCTGATTCAATTGCTTATATATATATATATATATATATATATATATATATATATATATATCATATTTTAATTATTGCAGTGTGGTTTATTATAATTTTTTGACATGTCTTATAAAAATAAGATTCAATTTGCTCAAAACGCTTCTATTAGATATATACATTGCATTAAGAAGTATGATCTCATATCTCCTAGTTATTATCAACATAATTATTTAATATTTGAATTTCGAATTCAGTCGCATTTTGCTGACTTCGTGTATAAAAATTTGTAAAAACAAGGCCCCATTGTATGTATTGGATAGAATAATTTCAAGACGTAGTGCGCATAAGAAAAACCTTTGCGAAATTGTTAAGTATGATACACCAATGCACAAGACCACTAAGTTTGAAAACTCTTTCGCTTACACTGCCATTGTTTTACTCAATTCAAAAATTTATAATGATGTATGTCATCGTTCATTAATTAATTTTAAGAAAATATATACCGAATTTCTTTTAACTGTTCAACTTATCAAGTAGTAACATTATTGTAAAACTTAATGCGTATTGCAGGTAACATGGAAGAACATATAAACGAATGTTACCTTTTGTGTACTTTCTTTCTGTTTTTACACAATAAAATTGTTTTCTATTGTATAGCGAAATTCGGGAAGATTTTATGCATCTTTTCATTCATTTGACATGAAAACTACTTGCAAGTATGAGGAAGCTACGAAACCTTCATTAAAGCGTGTTTGATTTTGGCAAAATCGAGTAACATTTTGTACATCATTTCATTCATTAGAATCAAACGTTATTAATGGGAAAACGTGTTAATGTAAACTAAAAATAATATTTGTTTTGAAAAATTATGCGAATATTTCTAATCGTACAAACGTTAAATTAAAAACTTAAAATTATATTCTATCCATCGTATAAACCTAACATTTTCAGGAGATAAAAGATGCTATCAAAACAAAGCTTATATTTACATTTGGAGATTAGAGTTAATTTCAATATAAACATTGTTGGAATTTACCTATGAAAATGACATTGAACTAGCTATATTAGAACCTTTCAACGACTAGAATTTTCTAGATTTGAAACGGAAATAGTTTATTGGCCACTGTGTACGGGCAATTCCTGAAGTTGTACTCGAGGCATGGCATCAAAATCCCCTTCATAAAAATGCTCTGTTATCGGAGCTAATGTTTATAAATAACAGTAGATGTACTATGAGAGGAAGCTTATTGATTTTTCAATGAGCGAGTAAAGTGTAAATACTGAAAGTGCTACGTCTAAGTAATAATTAAAAGTGAAAATTGAATCTAAATTCAACTTGGCCTATTTAAATCGGCTCTAATCACCACCTAGAACTCCAAAGTACCACCACAAGCTTCAAAAGTACCACTTGAAGCTTTTTAAGAATTTTAAGTAATAATGCAAGGGCTGTCTTATTTTTAGAAGGACTAACACTCTTTAAGTATAGAAAATTTCCTGAACCATGTTATGGATTTTGATTGGGGTTTAAGTTATAAATAGGAGTGTTGTTTTAAAGGAGATTATTCCTGATGTTCTGCAGACAAACGAAGTTATTTAAAAGTAATAAGGTGATTGATATTAGTGCAAGTTTAAAGTATTCATAACTATTATAGTATCTGCAGTTGTTTGTTTTTGTCAATTTTGGAAAAATTGTTAAGTAGACCTATATATATTTAAAATAATTTAAGTAATAGGGGATTATTTTAGGGCTTTTTATTCTTCCCGTTCATAGTTTTACTACTAGAGCAAATCTAGTATTATAGCGTATTCCATTTACTGCACTACTGCTGCACTCAGTGCATGCCACGTATTCTATTTAATATTGGTGCATGCACCGATTCGGTGCCGCATGTTCTATTTATACGGCACACACGGCGAGTTCGCACTGAGTGTAATAATATTAAAACCGAGTAAAATAGCTCATGCTGAAAGTGCATGGCATTTTATTATGGAGGGAAAAACAAAAATTGATTAAAGCTCTTACAAGTTCCCGATCTATTATCATCTAGTTCAGATGATGATGAAGAAGAAATTGCCACGTTTAAAAATTATAAATGTTCTTGTCAAAATAGAATAGTACCAAAAATAAAGAATTTTGTTGATTTAGTGTATACATTTGATTATATTGAGGTAGGCCATTCTTTATATATATATTTATTGTGATGTACGTACATACAAACTTTTTGTTGTAGTTTAAAAAGCATTTTAGATTATATTGGAATACTTGTCGAAATATCATTGAAGAATATGGCAATTTTCAGTTTTATTTAAGCACGAAACGCTTAAGAGGAAAGGAAAAAGAAACTGCTGCACAGTAGATTAAGGACTGCACTGAAATGCATAAGCGTATTCTATTAATAATTGAACCAGTGTCACAAAAACATAAAATTAGCAGCACTGATTGAACGGAAAAAATGTATTAACACCACACCGGTGCAGTAAAGGAATACGCTATTAGTTAACAAAAGTTGAACAATCACTTCGCAACTTAGATTGTATTTTTAATTGATATTTGTATGGTTTGAAGTTTAAAGTATTGGAGGGTTGGTGAATCTGGAGTTATTTCTCAAGGTAACAGCGAATAAACGTTATACCAGTTTTTAAGCTTTGTGATTTTTTTTAAATAACACTGATGTTATTTGAACCTGAAATTTGCATAGTGTTTTGGAAATTGATAATATTTATTGTGAGAGGTAATAATTTTTAGATTTAATAAATTGAAATCTCATGATTTTGGTTTCGGAAATTTATTATTTGTCCTACAAATGGCAATTTACACAAATTGTGGAGAAAAGGTATATTTTTAAAAGAGTAAAAACGGTTGTGTGAGTATACTTAGATTGCTGTGAGTGAAATGTAAAATTATTCTTGGTGTAAGCTAAAACTTTGACCAATTTATTTTTTTATTTGAACTAATACTGTTAAAATTTTCTTTTTCTATATTTTATTCTATTATTTAGAATTTCATTGAAGGTTTAATACGCTAATCTATTAGAGCTGGGGAGTCTTTTAATGTTCCACTAACTGAGAAAGGCGATGAAGTGTATTCTTGAATTTAGATTTGAGATTCTGTATTATTGTGTTGAGAAGCAGTATATTCTGAAATTCAGTCAGGAATTGCATTAGGTAAGTAAAGCGAGTTATATAACTACAGCATTTGGCGTCCAATGAACAGAGTTGTGGCAAACAAGGCCGTCACTTGTATCGAATACCGTGAAATATAGACTCCAAGAATTGTTATTTTAAACGGTCAATAATTAAGAACACCTGCATATTTAAAAGGTTACCTTCTTTGAATTTATCAACATAATAAAGCGGGCTACACAGAAAATATTTCCAACCGTCAGTGGCTTCGAATAACATGCTAACAAAGTTTCTTAAAAAGCAGAAGGGATGCACCTATCAATAATATGCTACAGATAGAGGTTGAGGTGAGGCAACATGTAGCGTTGCAAAATATTGTGGACAGAGAGATGTTTTTGGAGTACCTGCAAAGGCGAGTTTAGTATCGGAGGAATTCGTCAATGAAATCAAGGATAAAGTGTGTGGCGGGATAATGGCAATAAAAAGAAGTACCTGGTTGCGCCGAATAAAAAGCGATTTGCTGTTGTGAATAGCGTAGTTATTTTAAAAGTAGAGTTAGGTTCAGTTAGCTGTGAACAGGAATTTATAATTGTACGTGGGTTAAAGTTTAAAGGGTTATTAGGGGTCGATTGTATGATGAAGTTAGGTGTTATAATAGATATGGAGAGGAAAATAGTTAGGATTGGGGATAGGATATTGCCCTGGAAGACAAGTTATGAAGTCACAGAGGATGACATGGGGTCATGTATTAGTAGTATAGAGGGAGATGAGGAAGAGGTGAAAGAGATCGACTCAGGCGAAGAGAATGAGAAAAAGTTAGAAGAAGTAAAATTGGTAGTGAATGAAGAGGCTGAACAAGTAGAGGTAAAGTCGAGTGCAACATTGTTAGAGTATAACGAGTCAGATTTAATAAGAGTAGAGGCGAAAGCAGCATTAGATTACACACAAGAGTTAAAAGTATGCATAAGTGAGTTAAGGGGCAAAGATCATTTTGGTAATTTGAATTTAGAAGATTTTTATGGGGTGAATATTGTATATGAAGGGTCTAGAAGAGATGGAGAGTTTTCTTTAGAGGGAAAAGATGAAGATGTTGATGTAGTATCATTTGGTTTGTCCGCAAGAAAGGAAATAATAGTAAATGAGAAACAGACATGTATAGGGACAGAGGAAGGAATAGTTAAGAGTCAGGATAATAGGGATGATTTTATTTTATGTGAAGTAACAGGGATGATAAGTATAGAAATATAAGGAGGAGAAATATGGATAAAGAGTATTAGGATGGTGAGAAGAAAGACTTGGAGGATCAAGAAAAGAGTCAGATTTAAAGAACGAGACATGTTAATAGACAAAAATATAGAGATAGGGGAATGGTAGGGTAAAATTTAAATAGATAGGGATAGAAATAGGTGTATATAGAAAAGTAGAAATAGGATAAACAAGGATAGGTGTTTATAGAAAAATAAAATTAGGTATAGGATAAATAGGTGAAGATAGTTAGATGTAGATATAGAATTAAGTGTGTATAGATAGGATAAGAAATAGATAGTGATAGTAGGTAAGGGTAAAAATAACAGAGAGACATAAGTAGAAGATGGCTAGAAAAGTATAAAAGTGAAGATAGATAGAAAAGTACAAAAGTGAGGTACTTAAAGAGTCAATAAATGACGAAAAGGTAAAATAAAAGAGAAAATAGACTGAAATGAGAGGGTAGAGAGTTAGTAATAGATAGAAATAGTTAGGTAGAAGGTAGTGATAGGTGTGAATAGTTAGTTATAAATAAAGATAGGTGTCGATAGATAGAAATAGGTACATAAATAGTGATAGGTTGGATAAATAGGTATAGGTAGTGTTAGGTGAGTAGATAGGTGTATAGAAATAGCATGTAAGATTAGATAGTAGATAGCTAGATATTTAAATTCAAGAAAACATTGAGGAGTTTTCTTAGAATTGAAATAGGGGGATTATGTTATGGATTCAAAGGGTCAAATTTGGGGTAAGCAATGCAATTTCAAACACCCTGTATAGAGAAAGGAACAATTTATTTACGCACAAAATTTATTTCATTTATTTAATTTAAACGAACATGTATTGATGTAAATTTTATAATTAATGATTGAAAAGTAATAGGTTCATAAAGAAAGCCAGTTTTAAAAACAAATAGAAACGCATAATTAATTTAATTTATTTTAATTCAACGTGTAATAGCATTAGAAAACACACCGGGGTATAGAAAACCAATAATTCCAAGGCAAAATGTTCGTTGTAGCAAACAAAGACGTCAGTTGTATCGAATACCGTGAAATATAGACTCCAACAATTGTTATTTTAAATGGTCAATAATTAAGAACACCTGCATATTTAAAAGGTTACCTTCTACGAATTTATCAACATAACGGCGGGCTTCTAAGAAAATATTTCCAACCGTCAGTGGCTTCGAATAACATGCTAACAAAGTTTCTTAAAAAGCAGAAGGGATGCACAATCAATAATATGCTACAGATAGAGACGTGTATAAAAGCATTGGTTTCAAAACGCACGTATTCAATCCACGTGGTGTCATGCGACGCGGTCGGCAATATCGATTTTCTATAACTCAAGTGGGGTTTGGAACGCGACATCAAATATGCATAAGATAAAAATATTACAGGCGGAGTTTTATGACGACACAAAACAGTATCATTGGTTGAAACTGGTAGTTTTACAACGGACGAACACGCGACAGGTGAAAGCGATTTTTTGGATCATACGGCGAGTTCACGAGGTGAATTTCTGGAAGCTTTAAGGCGGTTATATCAAAATTTGCAGAAGTATTATTTTAAAATAAGTTTTTCGCGGGAAGAGTGGCCGAGAGGTGGCATTTTAACAGTATAAATACTTTAAGAGAATTAGCATCGCTCTCTTTATATTCTCATCGCTCTCTTGGTATTTTCATCGCTTTAGACTACTAGTAACAATAAACCGACGTTAGAGTCTTATGAGTATTGAAAAATTTATAATTCAGTATAAGTAGTATTAGCACTTATAGCTTGGTAAGTTGAGGCCTTATAATTATTAACGTGAGTAGTGGCGAGTGAATTAAATTAACCGACGTCCAACTAATACCATAACAAGCTAATAAATCAATAAACAAAAGTATAATATACGTGAATTTGGATGCTGGGATGGAATGGTAATTGGTAGCAAGGAGCTTGGCGTATACTGAGGTTATCATCTATAAATATCTGGTGGATCAGAGCGCATAGTCACGAAGCCAAGAAGGGGTTCTGGACGATAGAGCATCATCGAAGGAGATGCAGACTTGAAGCATTTTCCAGGTAACTCATTTGAATTTGATGTTATTTGATAAACTGTTGGAATTATTTGTGATGTGTGAGTGAACTTTGGGGGTTATTTATGGTTATTTAACGTATTGGAAAAGATACGTGTACTTGACAATTATTATGGTATTTTAAATATTGAAAAAAATGTGTATGTAAAGCGTACTAAATTTCATTATGAATTTAAATTGGATTGTTAAGGGTACATGGGTTTATTAGTTTTGTAGTAATTTTATGCAAGGTAAAAGGCATACATTAATAAACTGGGTTATTATGAGCTCACCATACTCCAGTGTGCAATAAATATAGGGTATTATTTGGGGCCCATTTACTCCTGTTATATTAAATGTGTTTGCAATTAAAAATTTAAAACACGGACTTTAGAAAAATATCACTTATTGAGTTGTAATTAGTGTACCAAATTGTATCTGTGAATAATTGTTTGTAAATAGCGATAAATAAAGAATGTATGATTGTTGTATTATTTGGTGATTTTATTGAATGATGTGTGAGTGGGAAGGAAGAATGATTGTAAATTTAGGTATCCGAGAAGAGGCACCGCTGAGCTAACCAGGGAAGCTGCTGAAGATTGTTGCAGCAGAATAAACGGGTAAGAATACTTTTATAAAATTTTTTATTGTTTTTTTGAAAATCAGTGTTGACACGGTCGATGTGAAACCCATAAGTCCGATCACAGCAATCTTATGACATTGCATTTACATTTCCAATGCTCCACCCGAAGGTACTACATTGGCCAGGAGGCGAGTTTTTTTGTTGCCTGGAAATTTTTAGAATTTTGCCGAACCCTTGCCGTTCCAGGCAAGGTAGGGATCTTTAACGTGCGTGACAAGACTCGCACACGGGACCTCCATTTAACCTCTCATCCGAACGAGGGCGTAATTTTTGTGAAAAATGCTCACCTGCCATTTTTCAAGCGGTCGGCCGTGTCGGGATTCGAACCCAGGACCTTGGGATCCGTAGTCTTACGCTTACTACATTGATCCACGGCGACGCCAGCAATCTTATTACAGCCGAACGTTAGAACTTGAATGATTTTTAGGGAGTTCCAGAGACTGGCCCCACGATTCACAGCAATATATATGTGTGTGTGTGTGTGTGTGTGCGTCTGTATGTGTGTGTGCGTGCGCGCGGGCGTGCGTGTGCGTGTGACTCTACTACTCATTATGTAAATGAGGTGAGGACAGAAAGTAGGTATATACAGGGTGGCATTAGTTTTATGTAATTAAACAGAGGAAGTGATAGAGATTGATTGGACAAACAAAAAACTTAAAAGGCATTTTAATCTTGGACCGATTTTTAAATGCTCGACCTAAGTCAACTTAAGTACAAGTTTTAGGACTGCTGTTTTGTTACCGTTTTTAAGAAATAACTTACCTATGCTATTATAATTCTGAATTACATTACGCACATGAAATGATTTAACAATGTGTTTGAAATTACAACCCTATCTGCAAATTCGTGGTTTGTATAATTCTCGGCCATCGTATTTTTAAACTACATTTCAATCAGCTACTATGCAACAAAATATCACTAATTACCTACAGCCAATTACAATAGTCCCAATACTGCGTTTAAGTGTATTACCTAAGCAGGTAGTGGAACACAAGTAACAAAATCAAACGGGTAAAATACACTTACAAATCATTTAACCCCGGTTACGAACTATTTTAATGTAAAGATACAATCAATTTAAAGTAGGTTGTTACGAAAAATTTATGATACGAACATCGTAGCCCCACTTTGAGTCTATCAGAAATTTGGCTACGATCTAGAATTAAACTGAAGGGAAAAGAAAAGAATGACCGGGTTCAATCGGCGAGTAGGCGTGGTTTTACAAGGCCAAAAATAAAGAAATTGCCTGAAATAAAAAAATTAAGTGCAGTTCAACCTGTAATAAAAATAAACGCACTAAAATTTATAACAGGAAAGCAAATTGTTTATTGTATGAAATTGCATGTAACTTAACGAGTTTGCCAAACTGTAGAATATACCAACCGAGAAAATATTTACAATTAATGTTCTGACCTTGGGATTATTGAAAACGCTTTCTCCCACCCCAATTGACATAACTCACAAATGAATTCTATCGGAACTATCTAGATATAAATAGGATCTCTATATATAATAGTAGTGTCAGGAATTTCTTTCTCTCAGATGTACAAATAGTAGAGTAAAAGAAATTCTTGCTTGTATATATCACAGTCTTCAGATACACAAGTAAACAGACGGGATACGTCCAAACAGCACACGGGAAATCCTTTCTTGGTACTTATATATGATAATCTTTAAGTGGGTAGGCAAGCAAAGAGAACCCATACAAGTGTGCAGTTAAGAAACACTCACCCGCGCCTCCAAGTTGATGCATTGGTCACACCTTCCCTAAGAACAGAGAAACAGTTGGACCCGGAATGACGCGAGCCATGCATCCTTCCTACAAAAGAAGCGGCAACTGCTCTATTAGTCAAGGTTAATGTAATGAACCATCATGCCCACCGGAGGAAGCTATAACAGGTACAATTAAAATTAGATCATTTACGAAGAAGGTACATTTTTAAAACTGAAAGCACTTACCACACAACAGTGTGCACAAAATTTTTGTAGATAACGAAATAAGGTAGCGATAAGTATTCTTTATGGTATAGCTACAGAAAGAATAATCTAAGGAACTCGTTTTATAGCAAGAATTAAATTCAATCCCAGCGTTATCAAACATACAGGTGTTAATAGAAACTCGAAACAATCTTTATCAGAGAAGTGTGATCTATTATTTGAAAGAGTCTTTAGGATTGGGTATTATAAGAATGAACTATACTGTATAGTAATATGCACCAAGACAACGGATACTTAAAACAAGGTACCGATTATTTAAATTATAGAGGAACTTTCCATTTCGCAGCAAATAGGTTTAAATGGAATTGTAGTAAAGCATATTTATTATCGTAATGTTTTATATACAGGATGGTGTATGAGTATCAAAAGCAGATTCTAAGCGAATGAATAATGAAATAAAATGGCGTAAGGTTTAGTACACCGTTGAAAGGTGGACGTATCAAATTCCCCTCAGCAAAATTAAAAGGTCGGGGTAGGAAAACAAAGGCAATGAGGCAGGCAGTACGGTACTAACAAAAAGCAAAAACAAAAAAAAATCGTTTGAGAAAACCAAAAGAAATTCGCTTAAGAAAACTACAAGAAACACTCAAAAATCAACAAAAGAATTTTCATCCGGCTCGAAGCACAAGTATACCGGACTAAATTAAGAAGTCTAAAGGACATAGGAAAAGTAGAAGATAGCAATCATCGAGGACAAAGATGGAATGGCCTAACACTGAAGAAAAGTCGTCGGAGGACGAATATGACTGAAATGTTAAGATTTCTCCTATGCCTACGGGTAGATCAAATACTTCTTCTGTACTTTCTGCTGTTCTTATTCCTAGTTATACTTCTACTCAACAGGTCACATGTCTGAACCATCATTGTACTACTAATAACAACCAAATTTGTATGACAGTTCTGATCTTTGTGCCATTTGTTTAATGAAATTAACAGTTATCGTAAAAGATGATCTGATTGGAAATGTAAATATCTCCCAAATGACGTAAGTTTCTGATAGCAATCTAACATAATGCAATTACTTTTTGTAGTAACCTTAATGTCAGTATCACAGTTGACGAAGAAGACAATGACAATTAATTCTGTTCCTTTTCTTGGCACTACTGGATTATGAAAGGTAATTGCTTTATGTTGGATTGGTACAGAAACCCACATCATCTGGAAGATAATTACATTTCCAATCAAATGGATATAGAATATAGAAACATTGTATTTTTAATATTTAACTTTGACATTAAAAGTATAGTGTCTCCTTTTATGATGACTGTTTAATCCGATATGTTATGTGGTTTAAAATGGAGGTCACAAAAATCAATTGATCAATCTGAAATGGTTAGTTAACGCGAATATAGAATCAGAACTATATCGAGTTATAATACCAACTTTAGTTTATTCGTCTTCAAAGTTTTATGCATATATTGATTTTCCTTAACTACTATTAACGAAATAACTAGCAAAATAAATCTAGGATTAAAAGAAGTAAACTTTTCTCTGCATTTATCATTTGAGTTTGTTAAGATCTTATCTTGTCCTTGCCCAATTAACGTGAAAAATTGTATTGGTAAATATTACTTGGTAATACTTTATAATGCTACTTGTTTGATGTTCATATTTACTTAGTTTATATATGAGAAGCTTTATTAAATTGTCTTATTTGTACACATAATTACCTAGAAGGTTTCAAAACCACAGAATTTTTATCTGGTAGACAGAATTCTTATCTAATTTAAACATGTAATTCTGCAAGGTCAATGTAACGCATAATTTGCTATATCTAAGAATGTAAGGGTTAGAACTATGTTAGTACTATGATATTTAAAATAATTTATAACATTTTACATATTTATAGTAGGCATTATTAACATCATGTTTGTAGTTTTCAGTTAAATTTATTAATTTAATAATTTACCATTGTAAATCACTGTATTTACTTTATATCTAGTTAATTAAAGATTGGTCTTTATTGTAATAGCTAAGCAGAAGTAGTTGCATATCATTTTATTGTGCTATTTGTAAAATGCAATATTAATATACTTCCAAATATGTTACGTAAGTAAATCCTGATTTTGATATATTCATATAGGTGTGTACAAATTTAAATACAGCCAGCAGTTGAAACTAAGAACATTAGGGAATGTTTTGTGCATGTTGAAAATTATCAAAACAATTTTTAACTTCGTAAAACTATTGCACTATATAAACAATATTTTCAATTTGTATCGTATTGTTATCATGAAGTTGATTTGTTAATTTGATTGATTTGCATGTATAGAATTAGCGCCAGTATAATCTAAATACTTTCTATTCAATTAATAAATCATTCTTGAACTATATCTTAACATTAGTTTATCATACGTTTTAAACAATATCCAAAATGAATTTTAATATTGTATATCTTCATTTGCCTGATATAAAATCTAATGTTGACTTTCAATATCAAAGAAGGTTGTTTTAAGTATATGCTCTGAATATAGAATTACGAACAAATTACTGTGTATCTCAAGTTTTATGTAAATTTATTGTTGTTAGTAATGTTTCCATATGGCCACTGTTGATGGTGTTGATCTATTTAAAAGTTTTTTCCATGGGTGATTTTTTTATAACCTAATTCCAAATGTGCTTCATCATCTAGCGCATGTGTTTGTTCCAACAGTATTTATAATAATGGTTCAAAATTCCTGCATTACGATTTGTTGGCTAGAATAAACTTAATATATACATGTGTATTAAGTATTTTGAAAGGCATTTAATATTCTACATTAGATTGTTGTTAGTATTCTTTTCCTCTAGATATTCATATTTTACAATATACTATGAAGGTAGAACAACAAACCAAACTACCTACAGATGTAAATTACAGAAAGCAGGGGAAGTACAATATTCTACAGGCATACACGCACAGATTCTTTTGAAATCTATAACATCATCATGCAATTTGATGCTAGCGGGTAAAGTAATAAACAATATATGCCCTATCTTACACAGAGCATCATTATATGTTATAATAAAAAAAAGATTGTGGAATTAGATGAATTGCAGTAGGACTGTCTTTCGCAGATTAACAACTAAAATACAGTCGAACCTCGCATAACGAGCATAATTTGTTCTGGAGTCTTACTCGTATTCGAAACACTCATAAAGCGAAACAATCTTAACCATATAAATTAATATAAAATATGATAATGCGTTCCATGCTGAAAAAATATTCAAAAAAACATTATGTGTAACTTTTATTTAAAGAAAAATACATATGAATTATTAAGGACCCTTATTCAACTTTATTTTTCTTCTATTGCAGAATGAACCAACCTTGAATGAGAACTAGATTTAAAGAAAACAAAAGAATCGAAATAATTAGTAACATACCTAATTCTTTTTTACTAGAAAAATGTCTAAAAACATTTGCTTTTGCCGACACTTCAAAATTTGGTCAAAATGTGACACCACATTATCACTGAATAGATTTGTAATGCGCATAGCCACCTCCTTATTGGGGTGATGCTTCTCAATGTACGATGCAACAGTTTCCCATGCTTTCAGCATTTCTCTTATTTCACTCGTTATGCGAAACGTCGCTTGTTACGCGAGCTATTATTTTACAACTTATTTTGCTCGTTATGTAAAATTACTCGTTATGCGAGGCTCCACTGAATGCTGCAAAGATATGAAAGATAATTTAGGGAATTTGTTCAGACTACTACAATTTGGTTTTGCAACCTTTAAATGGTTGAGAAATTGCAGCACATGCTACATGTATGTATATAAATAGTTTTTTTGGAAGAAAAAGTATTATTGAAAATAGATTTTAAAAATGCCTTCAATTTCGTACGTAGACATATAATATTTGATCAAATTAATCATCATATTCCAAATGTATCTTCTTTTATTAAACAATGTTGTAGTGTTAACAGGTTGTGTTTTGTGCTCTGTTATTTAATGCAAAAGTAGTGTTACAACTTAAATAAGATTTTCTGAAATTGTTCCTGTGAATAATCTGCTTAGGGTGTATTCTTACATACCATAATATCCATGTAAAATCTGGAAATTAGTATTAATTAAATAATTTCTCATTTGTATTCAAACAAAAGAAATGTCAACTTCAAACCAAGTGCTGTGATAACCTTCATACATTATCTATCTGTTATTAATGTTGCCATATGTGAATGTAAACTTATCCAAATGGAATGTGAAATTTGTAAACAATTAAAGCAGCCATCAAAGGATGTTAAAACCCATGTATAGCATGTGATTCATGTAAAAGTTTGATATGTATTGATTGCTCTGATTTAACATCTTCAGAACTAAGATGCATTCCTATTCAGAAGCGTATACTTAAATACTACTGCCAAAAATGCAGAAAATTTGAACTTATTAACATTTTGCAAAACATCATAGATGATAAAAATAGAATTATTAATGATCGGGATGTAATAAGCAAGTTATTGCAGGAAAAAATAAACACTTTAGAGGAGAAACTTGAATCTTATATAATAGAATCTCGTATGTGGATGCATTAAAAACTGAAGTACCTCAACAGAAACTACCTATAAATTTTCCCAACATAGTAATACAGCCTAAACAAGCACAGACATCTGAACAGACTAAAAGAGATTTAAATCACAACATTAAATTAGCTGAAATTAAAGTTGGGGCAAAGTGTAAAATCAGTTAAAAATGGTAATGTAGTTATAAAATGCTTGTCCAAGAACGAAACTGAGATTTTAAAAAATGCAGTAAGTGCAAAGTTTCATAACTATGATGTTAAATTGACAACTCTCAGAAAACCCAGAATCAAAATCACAAATGTTAATCATGTATATACCAATTAGGAATTTGAGCAGCTTATAAAGGAACAAAATCAAATTCAGGGAGATATAAAAGTCACTTTTATTAAAAAACACAGAAACAGTGTGAATACGGTGTATTGTGAATGTTCACCACTAGTATTTAAACAAGTAACTAATCTAAAGAAAATTTGCATTGGTTGGGAAAGATATTCAGTGTACGAAGACTTATCAATTATGACATGTTTCCAATGTCACGGTTTTTATCATAAGAAGCAAAATTGTAAAAATTCGATTGTATGTGGTACTTGTTCAGAACAACATGAAGATTCCAATTGTCCTAAAACAAAAATTTGTTGCACTAATTGTATTTCGTCAAACGCCCATTACAAAACCTCATATTCTACTAATCATTCAGCAACCAATCCAGAGTGTTCTACCTTAAAGTATCATACTGAAGTGTTAAAAAACAGAACTGATTATTTCAGAAAATGATTAGTATAACTTATATATACCAAAATCTTTAATATGGTGAACAAAAATGAGTCAAATTTGAAAATAGCGCAATTAAATATAAGATCTCTGTTGCCAAGCTTTGTTGATTTTCATCAATTAGTATATGGCTCTTATGATGTAATAGGTGTAACTGAAACCTGGTTGAATGCTACAATCCCTACAAGTGCAGTTACTTTACCAGGATATAAATTATTTAGGAAAGACAGATTAGTAAGAAATAGAGGTGGATTAGGTGTATATGTAAGGTCATCAATTTTTACTGAAAACTACAATATTACTTTCAATAATGGATCTTCTGAATACATGTCTTTAAGTTTAAAAATAAGGAGTTTCAAGATTGCTTTAATTATAGTATACCGACCACCCAATCCTGTACTTAGTGATATATTAAATTTTTGTAATCATGTAATTCCACAAATTTTAACTGAATTTGATTATTCTATTATCATGGGTGATTTGAATATTGACATGATGAAGCATAATAGCTTATTGCAAATTTTTAGTACATACGGTTTTAGTCAACTTATTTCTGAACCAACCCGTATCACAGCAACTTCAGCTACTACATGTCTAGATCCAATTTTTATTAATTGTAAGGACCTACGTCATACCAGTGGTACAGTAACGTGTGATCTATCAGATCATAACCAAATGCCTTTTTGTACTTTGCGTCTTATTATAAATAAACCGAAACAAAAATTTATACATACTCGTAATTATAAAAATTTCAATACTGAAAAATTTGAAAATGATTTATCAAGTACATCTTGGGATGACATGCTTTATATTAACAATCTAAATGATAAAGTTAAATTTCTGGAAAGTAACATTATATCTCTATTTGATAAACATGCTCCTTATAAAACTATAAGATTAAGCAAAGCGCCAGCACCATGGCTAACTGAAAAACTTAAGCTAATCTTAAAACAACGAGATCGTTTACTTACTAAATACAAGCATAATAGAACATTTGAAAATTGGAAAAATTATAAACAGTGCCGCAACTTTGCATTAGCATCTATTAGAAGAGAAAAAGCAACATACTTGGCAAGTCTTCAAACTGACAAAAAACTATGGCGTGGACTTAATAACTTAAACATTAAAGCATTTAGAACTAGTAGCGAATTACCTTCTCATATGCATAATCCAGACGAAATAAATGATTACTTTATTAGCGTTTTTAAAAAGTCTACTAACTGTACCTCCCAAATTGAATTCTATTTAAACAATCGGTTTAATAATAACACATTTAATTTTACACAAGTTGATTCTGACGACATTTTACAAATTATAAATAGCATCAAATCAAATGCTGCGGGACCTGATGGAATTACTACTTACATGCTCAAATTATGTTTGCCAATGATATTAAATCATCTAACCCATTTGGTTAATAGCTGTCTAGAATGTGGGTATTTTCCCATAAAATGGAGGAAATCATTAGTACGACCTATACCAAAAGTATCTACTCCTACTACTGTACAAGATTTGAGACCTATAAGTTTGTTATCTGTAATTTCCAAAATATTGGAAAAAGTAATTTATATCCAGGTGTATGATTACACCATAAGCAATAATATTTTGCCAATTCAACAATCCGGGTTTAAAAAAGCTCATAGTACTGTCACAGCACTTCTGAACCTGCTTGATGGTATTATTAGAGCGTTAGATAAAGGCTGCAATATTAATCACTTTGGACTATTCCAAGGCGTTTGACCTAATAGATCATGACTTGCTAACAGCCAAATTGCAATTTTATGGTTTTGATACCATTTCACTATCATTTTTTAAATCTTATTTATGGAAACGTCTCCAGTGCGTATGTATTGAAAATAATATTTCAGATTCTAAGTTCATAGTATTAGGGGTTCCTCAAGGATCGATTTTGGGTCCATTATTATTTCTTATATACACATCAGAATTACCAAATCTTCTTAGTAAGTGTGAAATTCAGCTCTACGCGGACGACACACAAATAGTTCATTACTTTGACTCCAATTTGTATCAACAAGCATCTTTAGCTATAAATACAGAACTAAAATTATTTCTAAATTTTCTAAAACTCATAATTTATCCATTAACCCTACAAAAACAACTGCCCTATTATTTGGTAAAAAAATATATACATTTAAACCTAGTAAATAATATTACATTGATGCTTGATAACACTCATTTGCCCATTTCTACATGTGCCAAAAATTTAGGTGTAATTATTGATAACTTTTTAAGATTTAAGCCACATGTAAACAATTTATTGCAGAAATGTTATTTGCGCATGAGAATGCTATACCACAACAAAAATATTCTTACTTTTAAATTAAGAAAACAATTATCAGAAGCATTTGTTTTATCTCTATTAAATTACTGTCTCATTGTATATTTCCCTGTCTTGATAAAGTTACCCAAAATCAGTTAGAACAAGTGCAAAACACATGTTGTAGATTTGTATTTCATTTGAGGAAATATGACCATATATCTCACTCTATGTTGCAATTACGGTGGTTAAAAATTCCTTATCTATTTCAGCTACATTTTCTGATTTTTTTACACCATCTGATCAACTCGCAAAACCCCAAGTATCTACTTGATAAATTAGTTTTCAGACATAGAATCCATAGCTGCAATAGTAGACATGTGCATTCACTGACTATGCCTCATCACACCACAGTTTTATTTGAGCGAAGTTTTACATACAATGCAGTTATACTTTTTAATTTGCATAAACCAAATTTATGTAGTTCTTTAAATATATTTCGAAAAAACATAAAACACTACTTGTTAAATCAATATTAAATTATACGACTGTATATATTTTTATTTTTCTTAATGTTTATATTTTTGTAAACTGGAAAGGTTAAGAGTTAAAGAGTAGCTTAAAAGCTAATCTTCGCCTTTCCAGGACAAATATTGTGCTAAGTACTTATTTGTTTAATAAAGACAAAATAAATAAATAAATGCTGTACAAACTCCACGTTTCTTTCTTTTGATAGAAATATAATCAGTTCAGAAAGAGGATTACAACAAGGGGATTCGTTAGGACCATCCCTGTTTTGTTTAGCTGTAAATAACCTAATCAAATGTATAAACACGGAATTCAATGTTTGATACTTGCATGATGGTTGTATTGGCGGTAATGTTGCATCATTCTTTGAAAATTTAGAAATTAATTTAAAAAAATGCGAATTACTTTGTAACATGTCATTTTACCTATGGTAAATGCCACGTTACAGCTTCAGTTATTTCTCTCTTTAAACCTCACATTTTACCTAGAAAAGTCCATCGAACACTAATTTACACTTTACTTCTAATAGATAAGTTATAATCACAGAACATAGGAAGGTATGAGTATTTCGTTAAAGTACCGTGTTTGTTTCCAATATTTATACCTGTTAGTAAAGTTGCCTATAATCCAGTGTTCTTGATATTTATTTTCATAGTTTAACTTTGCTAAAGAATTCTGTGGTCTTTCCTTTCCTTATAACTTCAAATTCCCCTCTCTGATAATTAAAACAGATGTTTGCATGTCAAAGCGTACTGGCAAAAGTTTTCATTTCTTGTCTGGGTTCTGTGCACAACAGGTCGTCTTAATTTTAAGGTGACAAAAACTGACCATGAGGTCGAAACAAGTATGTATTCCTTTATTAAATAATTAACTAATAGTCATCTAAATATTATTACAGATGTCTAGCTTAGCGTTTTCCTTACCTCAATAAACTACAAACCCCACCGAATTACTTTTCCGATGGTAAGAATTAAATAGATACATTTTAAATTCCTTTACATTTGTTATAGCGTGTTTAATTAATGCACGTGTTATATTTCAGGGTCGTTCTCTACCCTCATGTCTTCATACCTATATTTAAGTTCCGCTATGATGCAAATTTGCTTTGCTGTCGTTTTTTAAAGGAGATGACAATGCCGTTGTATTTTTGATTTACATTACCTCAACATGCAAATTTTAGTTTGGTTAAATATTTCTCTTAAAATAATGGATCTATGAAGTTACACACAAAATTCTACCTCATCATTTGCCGTTGATGCTACCTGGGACTCCTACAGTTTATACACCTTTAATTGGGATTTCCACAGATGGTCAGTTCAAGGAATTTTACGGTAACAACACTTGTTTTACGATGCACGTGTCAGGTATGACAAACTAAAGTAATATTTATCCACCAAAATTAAAGTGAACTGATTTCTACAAATATTAAATTTTCTTTTCATTTTCATTTGTAAAACGTACTAATATTACAGACAATTTATCTACTATTTGCAATATTTAATTCCTAATTATACATAATCGTACTGGACGCATACTGTCCATATGTAAGCCACATGTTTCATGAAACTTATGGTAGTCAAGTTCATTCATTAACTTATTAACGCTTTTTAAAAGCACAGTTACATTTTTTTAGTTACATAAAAACAAGTTTCATTATTTTTACTGATCTATTCTATTTCAAATGACTTCATAGAACTTTTATGATATTTTTGTTCAAAATTAAATATCTAACAAAATTTAATAAATACGATAATTGATTTGTCTATAGTTTTCTCTCAGTTATTGATGTTACAGTTATTAGTTCACCAATTCTCTTCCCCTCGAGATTTTAAGTTTCATGCAGCCTACGCAACCACGACGGTCGATGCTAGCTGTGCCAGAGCATAATTTTTTATGCTCTGTCGTGCACCTATCCTTTAATAACGCCTGAAAAAGGGTAGGGTGCACGTGGCGCCCAACCTACCTTCTTTTTTTCTTTCTCTTACCCACGTTTCCACGTGGCGCCCATCGCCCCTTTTTTTCTATACCTACCCACGTTTACACGTGGCGCCCAACTACCTAAATTTTTTTTCTCTCCTTTTTTTTTCTCTTACGCACGTTTCCACGTGACGCCCAAACCTATTTTTTTTCTCTTACGCACGTTTACACGGCGCACAACGTCTTTTTTTTCCCCTATAATTTTTTTTTCCATACCTGCCCACGCTTACACGTGGCACCCAAATTCCTAATAATTTTCTCTATATCTGGCACACGCATACACGTTGCGCCCAACATAATTTTTTAAAATTTTGATACAACACAACCCTACGATATTTTTCTTTAAATTTTCTATACAACGCCTTTGTTTTTAATACTTTATACAGCACATGGCCACGCTTCCAAGTGACGTCTAACCTGTCTCATTTTTTTCCTCTTGCGTACGTTTACACATGACATCCAACGTATCTGTCTTTTTTTTCTAGTGCACGTTTGCGCGTGTCGCTCAACGTATCTCGCTTTTTTTTCTTGCACACACTGTCACGTGAAGCCAACGTTTATTTTTATACCTATTTCTACCTTAACGTTAACTACTTTACCGCCCAACGATATTTTTTATATATACCTGCCTACGTACACACGTAATGCTCAACTTACTTGGTTTATATACCACATAGTTCAAAATAAAAGTGAATTAATTTTTGGTAATATATTACAGTTATATAATGTACCACTAAATCTTTCCTTCATATTATTTTTTTTTCAATTAGTTATATTTATAACTGACCTTAAAATATCTTGATTAATTGCTTTAAATATATAAAGAATTCCAATTTACGTAAATAATTTTTTTCTTAAAATATAAATAAATATTCTATCTTAAAATATAAAAAACTAAAATGGAAGCATATTTAAAAGCAGGTTATTTACTAATAGAGGAGCTTGAGTATGAACTTTACATAAGGTCCATTAGTTCAAAAAAGAGAACTATGGAGGATAAAAGAAAACTTTTGGCTCGTCAATTAAGAATTGAATTAAATAAACCACCCCCACATAAAGAACTATCTCAATATACTATAATTTTTGAGCAAGATAGTGAGCAAATAACTAATACTATAAATTCAATTACGAATTTAATAGAAGAATTTGATGGTGATGTTAAAGATTCACTTTATAAAAGAATAATGTCTCGTCTGGCGCATGTATGTGGCAGAATAAACCGATTAACTATTCCTGATAATGATAATGAAGTTGTAACAACTTTTAAAAATGAAAGTTATTCAACTGCACTTTTGTTAGATGCAGAACTTCATGAAAAATAGACAAATATGAAATTACTACCGGTAAAATTAATGTACCTTTAACAAATACTACCCCACAATAAATGTTCATCCACCAACAGTAACTTATATATCTAATCCTACTCCAATTTCTTCTTGGTCAATAAAGTTTAATGGTAAACCAGACACAGTCTTTGAATTTTTAGAAAGAGTATCTGAATTAGCTGAAACCAGAAATGTTTCACTACAAGATCTGTTTTCGTCTGCGATGGAATTGTTTGATGGAGATGTAATTGTGTGGTATAGGGAAATAAAACACTCTGTAACAGATTGGAACTCCTTAATAACTCGTTTAAAACAAGATTTTCTACCTCCTAACATAGAAACTATTTTATGGGACGAAATAAGACTTAGAAAACAAAAGACGAATGAAGCAGTGACTATCTATATAATGAAAATGCAGAATTTATTCCGCAGATTTCAAAAATTACCTTTAGAATCAACAAGAATACAAATTATTTCACAAAATCTATTACCTGATTTTATTACACCACTTTCTATAATTTTACCTACAATTAATACTATCTCAGATCTCGTTACAGCTACAAAAAGATTAGAAGAATCTTTTCGTATAAAAATCAACTTATATCTAATAATAACTCATTTAAACCAACTACCTCTGTTTCACTACAAAACAAAATTCTTTTCCACAAAATCTTTATACACAAAATTTCAAGAAAGTAAACCGAAAACTTGGACATACAACAATAAACCTAAAATACAAAATTCTTCGTCTCAATTAAATGCCATACAATATAATACGATTCCAAAATTCAAACACAACCACAAACCACAATAAATAAAAATATAAATACAAATTTACCTACTTTTCCTTCAACTCAAAATACACGTTATTTCTCAAATACCTATAGACATACCACAAGTAAATGTTGGAACTGTTTAAAATCAGATCACACATACCCTAATTGTAATATTAAAAGAAAATTTTCTGCTACAGATGTGGCATTCCTAATGTAAAAATATCCACATGTCCCGTTTGCTCAAAAAACGAATAAAGAAGTACAGGACATATAGCCAACCCTGTACTGATATATCTATGGCTACCCAAAATTATCTTAAACCAAATAAAATTGTCTCTACCTCTATTTTTTCTAAAAAACAAATGACTACACTACCTTATACAAATCTTACCTTACCTTATACAAAACCTACCTTACCTTTAAAAATAAATCAATGTTATAAAAATAAAAATTATAACATTACAAATTTGTCTAAGAAAAATTACCTTAACTTACATAAAATTTCTCAAAACAATGATAACTGGTCAAAATGGTTGACTACTGTTAGAAATTTCTATAAATCAAAAACACATTCAATAGAAACTTATAATTTAATTACAAAACATTTAGATACTAGACCATATCTTAAAGTAAAATTATTAGACATTTTATAACTGCACTTTTCGATTCGGAAGTAACATTTCTGTTATAGGATCTCTAGGCATACCTATAATAAAAACCTTAAATCTAAAAATATTTCCTTTAACTACACATAAATTACTAACTGCAGATGGCACTCCACAAAATATTTCTGGTACTTTAGACTTGCCTATTTTCATTGGTGACACATGTTGTTTCATTACTTGTTTAGTCGTTCCTGCACTACCTCACTCATTTATTTTTGGTTCGGATTTTGCGAAAAAGTTTGAACTATCTATTAATTTTAAAAATAATTCCTGGGATGTTCACACATCTACAAATATACCTATACCTGTGGAAAAAATTCCTTTAAAAAATTTAGATAAACATAAACTTTGCACGTTAGACGATTTACTTCCTACACAATTACCTAAAGCAAAACAAATAGTAGATTCCTTTAATTTAATTGCAGGCACTGATACAAATATAGGTCGCACTGATAAAATTTATAATCTTACTAACCCAGATGGGTCAAAGACAAATAACTGGCACATAAAAGATTTAAAGCCGTATACAGGCACTGATATAAATTTAGTAAATTTTCTAAATATACCTACCTTAACTTAAATATTACTAAACATAAATTTTCTTAACAAATTTTTTTTTGTTGTTACATTACACATATTTGATGTAAATTTTTTTCTTCTGATGACATATCATATCTAGCCCCCCATACTTACATACATAACTGGTTTACAACAGCTATGCCCTCCTTATACCCCCCCATTGTTTTTTTCCTACAAATTTTTTGTTTTATTTCTAATCTTTTTTACCCATGTTGAGTGGTTTAGTCCTTACCAATTTTGACTTCACTGATTTTTGACTTTACCAATTTTACTTCCCTTTGGGACGTGTGATACGCGTTAGATATCCCACCACTCAAACATAATCCTTTCACTCAAACATAATCGTTTCACTCAAACATAATCCTTTTCACTCAAACATGATCCTTTTCACTCAAACACAAGTTTTTTTCCCCAAACATAATTTTTTTTTCTCAAACGTAATTTTTTTTTCTCCTCTCAAACATTTTTTCAAACATACATTTTCTCTCAAATTTTTTTCTCCTTTCCAATTACCTTTTTATTTTTCTTTTAATGAGTCTTTGATTTTAATCCACTTTTGGATTTCATAAAAAAAATATATCTTCATATATTTTTTTTTCTTTTGTTCCGGGGCAGTGTAACATGTCATTTTACCTATGGTAAATGCCACGTTACAGCTTCAGTTATTTCTCTCTTTAAACCTCACATTTTACCTAGAAAAGTCCATCGAACCCTAATTTACACTTTACTTCTAATAGATAAGTTATAATCACAGAACATAGGAAGGTAGGAGTATTTCGTAAAATACCGTGTTTGTTTCCAATATTTATACCTGTTAGTAAAGTTGCCTATAATCCAGTGTTCTTGATATTTATTTTCATAGTTTAACTTTGCTAAAGAATTCTGTGGTCTTTCCTTTCCTTATAACTTCAAATTCCCCTCTCTGATAATTAAAACAGATGTTTGCATGTCAAAGCGTACTGGCAAAAGTTTTCATTTCTTGTCTGGGTTCTGTGCACAACAGGTCGTCTTAATTTCAAGGTGACAAAAATTGACCATGAGGTCGAAACAAGTATGTATTCCTTTATTAAATAATTAACTAATAGTCATCTAAATATTATTACAGATGTCTAGCTTAGCGTTTTCCTTACCTCAATAAACTACAAACCCACCGGAATTACTTTTCCGATGGTAAGAATTAAATAGATACATTTTAAATTCCTTTACATTTGTTATAGCGTGTTTAATTAATGCACGTGTTATATTTCAGGGTCGTTCTCTACCCTCATGTCTTCATACCTATATTTAAGTTCCGCTATGATGCAAATTTGCTTTGCTGTCGTTTTTAAAGGAGATGACAATGCCGTTGTATTTTTGATTTACATTACCTCAACATGCAAATTTTAGTTTGGTTAAATATTTCTCTTAAAATAATGGATCTATGAAGTTACACACAAAATTCTACCTCATCATTTGCCGTTGATGCTACCTGGGACTCCTACAGTTTATACACCTTTAATTGGGATTTCCACAGATGGTCAGTTCAAGGAATTTTACGGTAACAACACTTGTTTTACGATGCACGTGTCAGGTATGACAAACTAAAGTAATATTTATCCACACAAAATTAAAGTGAACTGATTTCTACAAATATTAAATTTTCCTTTCATTTTTCATTTGTAAAACGTACTAATATTACAGACAATTTATCTACTATTTGCAATATTTAATTCCTAATTATACATAATCGTACTGGACGCATACTGTCCATATGTAAGCCACATGTTTCATGAAACTTATGGTAGTCAAGTTCATTCATTAACTTATTAACGCTTTTTAAAAGCACAGTTACATTTTTTTAGTTACATAAAAACAAGTTTCATTATTTTTACTGATCTATTCTATTTCAAATGACTTCATAGAACTTTTATGATATTTTTGTTCAAAATTAAATATCTAACAAAATTTAATAAATACGATAATTGATTTGTCTATAGTTTTTCTCAGTTATTGATGTTACAGTTATTAGTTCACCAATTCTCTTCCCCTCGAGATTTTAAGTTTCATGCAGCCTACGCAACCACGACGGTCGATGCTAGCTGTGCCAGAGCATAATTTTTTATGCTCTGTCGTGCACCTATCCTTTAATAACGCCTGAAAAAGGGTAGGGTGCAACTTTATATTTCATAAAAAAAAAAGTAAATATATTCAAGATAAATTCAACTCTATTTCTCCAGATATTAGCATACTGCATAAAAATAATTAGACTTTACTTGGAGCACCTCTTTTCCGAGAAACAACCTCAACCTGCATCATCATTAGGTCTTCAGTCTTGGAAGTAGTTAGACACATATCCTCATTGTTTCCTATTTCGAACTAACCTACATATTTCACTGAAATTTGCAATCTGCATCTATTACTATCTACGTGCAAAGCTACTTCTTTTTTCCCATCTCTGCTTGTAATATATCCCGTACTATTCCTCAAAAATACCTTAGAACGTATCCTACTCTTCTATTTCTCCAATTTTTTTCCCCAGAAATATCTTTCTTCCTCTACTATTTGTATAACCTATTTACATAAATGCAAAAATTGAATCATTAACACTTATGACTTCTTGCTTACGATCAAATAAGATTCAGTCACATATTTCATTTTTCTTACTTAAGAACTGTTTTGCAATTCCTAAACTAACATATATCCTCGGATGTAGTCCAACTTGAAATTGTTTTCACATTCATTACATAATACACTAGAAGAAATACTAAATATTAAACTTCATCCCACTGAATGACTACGAGCTTCATTACCAGTTAATAGAGGTGGTTTAGAGTTTCGTACCTCTAATTCACTTGCATTACCAACATTTTTATCATTTATTTATGCTTCTTGGCCTTTAATACAAAATATCTTTTTAAATTTTAAACATATCCCGATTGAAAATTTACATTTAGAGGCAGAGGGCTTTAGAAGTCAAAAATACAATTAATTATTATCGTACTAAACAATTCTGTTCAGAAGGAATGGGATTACCCTTTGTTAAATATAACTTCAAGAAATATGCTTGAATCTGCTTCAAATCATATACATAGGCAGGTATTCTTTCAGCTTCTTAAAATATTGAGGTATTTGGCTGGAAGCCCTTCCCCCTTGGGGACTTTATTAGACAATAATACTTTTAGGATAGCTGTAGGACTGAGATTAGACGCGAAATTATGCACACCACATACATGTATTTGTGGAATTGAAGTAAACGAATCAGCAATTCACGGACTTAGTTGTCGTCTCAGTGCAGATTTCCAGACACGTCATAAAAATGTAAACGACATAATAAAACGGATGATGGTCTTAGCTGATGCTTCTTCAATTCTTGAGCCTAATTATTTATTTAGGGAAGACGACAAAAAGCCAGATGGAATTAGTTTAATATTGTGGAAGTTTGGAAAACCAGAAATGTGGGATTTTACTTGTAGGTGACATGCTTGCATCTTCACATGTAATTTCTTGTTCAAATAAACCAGGTTCAGCAGTAATTGCTGGTGAAAAATAAAATTAAAAAAATATTCTATTTTATCAGATCTCTATTTGTTGTATCCTGTTTCAATCACAAACCCCCCCGGAGTCTTTGGAGAACAAGGATTAAAATTCTTAAAAGAAATTGGTAAACGAATTGCAGATAACACATATGATAGTAGAGTCACTAAATTTCTATTACAGAGAGTCACCTTAGCAATTCAAGTGCGATTTCTGTTCTTGGAACAAACCCACCATCTAAAAATTTTAATGAATTGTTTTTTTTACCCTCACAATCTTCAGCTAATAACACACTCACTAAAATTTATACAACTACTAAACAAAAGCACTGTATAATTAATAAATATGTATCTGATTTATATTGTCTAAATTTGACTGGAAGTCAAAGCAATGATAATATGTTTGAAACAGATTGTATGGCAAATAATAACGAAGTTCCTACAATCATGGATACTAAAACGATAGATATTAATCATATTATTCATAAACCTGAAACTATAAAAAAATATTAATTTTCCAAAATACTTGGTTTAACAAATTTATGCAATTCTTGTTTTCTCAATGCCTTGGACAAACACTGTATTTACTACAATTGATTTTTGAAACAGAGTCTGGAGAATATTTTCAATTGCTTAGCGTAAGAATTTTAGAAAAATGGCAACCTTTAACACGTAGTTTAACGCAAACGTTAAAAGTATTACAAAGTGATGGACTGGAAGTATATAATCCAAATATACTGTTTTCAAGACTTACGCAAAGAATGCTACAGTTTGGTGGAGGCCAACAACTTGAAGCACACGAACTATTATGACATTTACTAGAAGCAAACTGATAAATGAAGAAAATTTGATAAAGTATCAAATAGGAATTTTAGCAAAGTGCGACTTGTTTCTAAAATAGACCTGCTATCTGCTGAAGAAGATAAAACGGAAATTATAAAATTTTATAAGCAGCAAGTACCTGAGTTAGTATTACCCACTGAGCAGGTCTTCCGAGGAGTCTTAGTTAGTACACTACGGTGTCAAGATTGTAAGCGAATTTCATGTCAAGATGAGTTCTTTCTTGACTTGAATTTACCAATGTTGGAAAAACAAATTCCACGTGTATTATCCAGCCCAACAACTGAGTCAATTGTTGAAGACATTCCAATTAATTCATCACATAGCGAAAGAAATATTTATATAGAAAGTTCAATTTGCAAACATAACAGTGCTGTTGAAGATATTGCTGATGTACACCACCGACCTGAATCGTGGCCTACTTTTACTAACAATGGAAAAAGAAAAAAGAATAAGATACAAATGATACTTGGCAAAACACTACAATGCCAAGATACCATTAGCACGAAAGCGAGCAGTCTGTACAATCTTGTTTACGCAAATTTATGACACATGATTTACTTATCGGAAATAATAAAATAAGTTGTAATGTATGCACAAAGAGACATGGTGGACCCGATAAAAGAACCGTATATACTAATGCCACTAAGCAACTTCTGATACGCAATCCACCCGCTGTATTGATATTGCATTTAAAGCGATTTCAGGTTTTTAAACTTTGCTCTGCAAAGATGAGTAACTACGATTCCTTCCCGTTGTTACTGGATTTAACACCATTTTGTTCAAAACGATGTGAAAATCCTCCATCATTTAATTTCAATCAAACTAAAGTGTTATATACATTGTACGGTGTTGTGCTACATAACGGTTCAATTCATGGCGGACACTATGATGCATATGTGAAAATAAGACTCAGTTAGAAAAAGACAGTTATCGTTGGCAGTTCCTACAAAATCATGAAAATCAATTCTTGTCTTCGCCGTATAAAGATGCCAAAGTTAAAACAGGCAGGTGGTATTATGTCAATGACACTTATATCGCAGATGTGTCCGAAAAAAATGTACTTGAGGCATGGGCATACTTACTATTTTATGAACGAATTTGAAAATGAATTTTTCTGTTAATTATTGATTTAGTGTACTTGGTTTATAATAAGCCGAAAATATGAAATTTAACCGATACTAATTACAAACCAGATCATTCAGTACATTTTAGAACATTCACAATGATACAAAAAAATGTTTTTGAAATCTGTATCACAGATTAGAAACTGGCTTACTAAACGAAAACAAATATTTAAAAGAAGCGGACAAAATTGGGATCAAAAATAGATATAAAATAAATACATAAAGACAAGTTAAAAGCAAACAAAATATGAAATGCATGCTATCTATGCAAAACCAGAATCTCACAATATAACAACAGTCTTTAAAACACATACAGTTTAAAAACAAAAGAGGACTTCAAGAAAGACTACAAACTTATGTAGGTTAAAATGTAAAACAAATTGCAAGTAACCTATATACAACAACAGTAAGAAATTTACAGATCAGCATTAAGAACATGTTTCATCACTTAAAATAGCAAATTGCATTTCAACTATGCTACCCATTTACCCGAAAGAAAGCATGAATCAGAATCACTGGAAGACTGTATGAAAATTGAACATATAGAGTACTAAAAGCAAAGCATTAGAAAATATATAAATATAGTGTAAACGAACAAAAGAAAAACAACTACCTAATAAATGCACAAACTAATTCAAAATAAAATAGCAATATTTACACAGATATTAGATTATAAAGTTAGGGTCTATACTTTAAATTTTTATACATATTTTATAAGTTAAGTTTATAGGAAAGGTACAGAGATTTTCTGTAAAAAAAACACCTTATTATGTAACATAGTTTTATTAAAATGTATCAATTTGCCCCCTAATACTGTCTTTTAACTCTTATAAGCTTTATTGGTAAGTAATAAAAAATATAAGAAGAACAAATAGTATAAGCAAATATATAAAACAAATTCATTCTTTAAAAACAAAAAAACGAAAGTAAATCCCAGTAGGCGGGGTTTTGTATAAAACAGATTTTTAACTCTACCCAAAAGAAAAAACTTGTAATAGGATGTACCATGGATATCGAGTATAATTATAATTATAAATCAGGGTAATTACTATGACTTAAAAACAATAGTTTCTTAAGTTTTACTCTAAAAGTATAAACTGTATTACTGTTGTTACACCTTATTTTAGTATGTAACTACTCCACCTTATAGACGTCAGAGTCACCACACAACAGAGGGGGAGTTCCTGTTTAAAGTTTAAGCCCAGGGTAAAATGTATGGAAAGCGGCTTTTTGTACAAAAGAACCGTCAAATAAGAACTTCCAGCCAGCTAAGTTTCTTCAACTTAGGACAGAGCTATGAGCTGGCGTCGTAGGTTGGTATACGATAAAAAAAGAAAATTATGGACGCCACCATATCTTACTAATAACTGTAATGTCTAACAATCCGAAAATAAGATATGGAAATCTTTGAAAAGAAAAAATACATCTTTTGAACAACCAAAACGTATAAACATAATACTTACTTACCTTTAACACTGCAGGCTTGAATAGGAACGATGATCACGTACTGTCTGAAAATATAACTACCTCAAGAAATTCATAGAACTAGGGCTTCATTAGAGCCTAGCCAATTTATCACAAATAAAAATTTCAAAGATTATCAATTCAAAACTATAACTCTAAAATGACTTACCAATAGAATGTTGATGGCCTTTCTCTCTATATTCATGAATTTTATGAATTTGTTAGTACCAATTGTGAGAAACTATTATCAACTTCAATAAAAATAAGATTTAGAATAATATAATCCATTTTCTATTTGATTAAAGAAATATATATATACATCTTTTATGCAATTTTATATACACTATTGTTTTTTTTTGTAATCAAGCTATCAAAGCATTTATACGTTATCTTTTATTATTTAAATGCATTTCACAGATCTTAATTATTTATTAAAGTCCTTTAAGGAAGATATTGTGTTCCCTTTTTTTTTTAATAATAAATAACAACTTTTTAATTGTCACCGAAAAAGGATCCTGTTTTGGTTTACAAACAAGTGTGTATATGATGTGAACTTAATTTATGTAAAATTGAATTTGGATATTTATAAAATTTGTACTTTGAACGAAAAGTCAAATAGCGTTATGGTACAACATAATAACTTGTGTATTATTATACTTTCGAGTAATAAAACTGGATCATAAAATGTGACAAACAAACGATAAAATGTCACCTGCTAAGTTACAAACAAATTCTTGTTTAACCTTTTAGATTCTATGAAGTTTATCTTTAAATCTTCAACGTTCTTATGAACATTTATACAAATCAAACTGTTAAATATTGAACAAAAAAAATATTTACACCAATTTAAACTACTGTATAAATTTACGAAAAAACAACTGCTGCACTTCCTGTAGTTTCTTAGTTTAACGAGTACTGAATAAAGAAATCACTCACCACTGTAGTTTGCATGACTTCAATGTAACTCAGGTAGCAACTATTTACCAATTTATTTGAGAATGAACTTTGTACTATCGCCCATCAATTTTCGTGTACAACTCCAAGAACAGATGAGAGTCCTTCATATATTCCTAGGACTACGAACTTGAATTCTATTCGAAAATGAACGCTTAAATTTTTGTTTGTTCATGACAGGGGCACCTTAACATTTCAACTTGTAATACTTAATAATATAAAACTTGCACTACAAAAATCAAGAAGCATTAATTTAAATTCAAAATGAAAATAATTACATATCGTCATGACGTTACATCCACATCATATAAATCATCTCGAGGGTCGACTAATCAAAGAAGAATACTGAACAAAAATTTCTTCTCTATTCTCTAGCATCTACCCTAATGATGGTTTCTACTTCAAAATCTAAAGGAATTCTCCTTCTCCAAGCCACGTGCCTGTTGGACTCCATGACTTCAAAAAACTCTACTTGACCACGTGTCGAAAACTTGTCTATCAATTACATCCTCAAATTAAAATAGATTGACGTGTTTTACTATGCGAGCAAGCGCAGTGGACCGAATTCTTGCATCAACACGTTCGCAAGTATCAGGGAAACCGAAATGTTACATTAAATTTATCAACACAGATGGAGTTCTACATGATAACGAATACATATTATATTAATGGAATAGAAATTTACGCTTTCAATACTGTAAGGGATATTTGTAAATTAATAATTATAAAAAGGCGTAAATTAACTGGGAACGAAATCATATTCGTTACACTGTTCATAAACAGGTGTGGCAATTTGTTAAGGATACGAACTGCAGTATATTCAAAACAACTTTTATGTTTCTTTGTAGTATGTTTGCTGATATTATATAATCTTGTCTTACTTGCCCCTTATGTATAAGAGAACGTTTAGTTAGCAAATTAGATAAGTAAGGTGGGATATGACGCCCCCTGATATTTTGAAGTGCCAGAAAATAACAGACAAAAACGGTATTCTAACTTTAAAATATTTGCATTAATGTAATGTGGGGTAACATGCTCACCCTTGTTTACATTGTAAGCATAGTGAAAGCAGCAGTGCTGAAGAATTTGTAACTTATTTTTGAAACATGATATTGGGTGATATAGTATACTGCATAACAGTAATCTACGTTAATAAGTATTATGATATTGATCAGGTACCACTTAATAAATTTTGGCAAGATGTCCTAAAATTGGTGTAACGTTTTAAGTTACACCTGACACCGTGATGACTTTTTAAGCACGTGCGTTTGGAAGTTTAGGTTACAGTACATATAAACACCTAGGTTTTTTACACTCTAAGAACACCAGATGGATCACATCACACGATGTTTTAAATAGGTTGGATTAATTTTAGGCAATCGTAACAGCTACGATTTTACAAAATGCCTGCTTAAACCACTATTTTGCAAAACATCAGCTGTTTAACAAATTGATAATAAAAGTGTAAATACTGTTCACCAGTAAATGCCTTTAATTCTGCATTTCTTTGAGAAATAATAAAATCAGTTATGAAAATTCCCCAAATAGTGACATTCTTTTCATAAAGATCGTATGAATTTTCTGTTGACCAAATTTGACAGTCTGGAATATTTTCCCTACCATAAAGGAAATGTGCTTCATATATTCAAAAAAACAAGTTCAATTACCTTTGAACAAAAAAACGTTCCGGCAGAGGAAATGATGGAGTAGACCTTTTTTTATTCTGAAGGTCATCGTCATTAGGTCTTTAGTCCTGTCCCTGTATGTGAATATTTTCGCTCGTACTTAATTAAATTTCATATTCCTTACTGTATATGGTCATTTGGGAATTTTTATTAACAATTTCGACCGCTTTCTAAATTGAAATGATTGCTTATTCAACACCCTGTATGTTTTATTAGTACATGTAACTTAAAGTATTGCAATCTATTTTATTTTAATATAGCGTTTAAATGTGGTATTTGAGATATCAGAACATTTGTTTTCAGAAATATTATATGCAGTGATTCGATTATCGATTTGTAGTTCGTTCTGAGTTTCTTAATGTTGGACATTCGGGTTATCTTGCTTGTATAAGTTGGTTGTACGATAGATGTATCTCATCAATGCCTTTTTAAGAAACAATTTTAGTTTTCGTGTGTGTAAAATTAGAAATATCTGATCCCTTTAATACGATGGCAATTCTAATACTTAGAAATGGGACATAACACATTTTGGTTGAAGGTAACTAAATTTAATTACTACTTATGTAAAATGTGTTCCATCAGATGTTGACCACAAAAAGTTGTGATGCCCTAACAATGAATTAGCAGCACTTATAAGATCACGCCGTGATACAGTTAAAACCGGAACATCATGCCAACCTGTAAAGCTTGCTAGTTTTGTTCTCTGCATCATTTGATGACTTCCATCAATAAAATTAATTGCGTTTGGATTTTCTTTGCTAAGTCTTTCAGGTTACTCATTGCGTAACTCGAGATGTTACGATCACCACTGATCTTACTTCGCTCAAATCGTCGGAATTTGCTTATGGCTGCAGCTGTTATTCGTTGAGTATTAATTATTTAATAAAATTCGCATTGACTGACTATAAATTTTGTTTATAAGTGACGCTATGATATAATTCTGTACTACTATGGCTAAAATGCATTTCACTAGTAAAGGATTTTTCGTAATTGCCATGGTCTACTACTACATTAATTGTTTTCGTTATGTTTAAGAAGTTGTGGACTTATGTAAGTATATAATAATATAAGTTGCTTTTCCTGAATGAATATTTTATATATAAAGGATTTGAATATTGGATTGAAAACAATCCACTACTATTTCTTTATAATATTTGTTTTATGTAAATATGAGAATTGAAGTTAAAAATTAGTTCTAGGTAATTAAAGAGTATATAAATTATTTTTGCGTCGATTGTAAGTCCTCAGGAACATTCTGAATAAATGTTTTTTTTGCGAGTTACTTCTCTTTTTCTTGTAACATGTTTTTTTAATTAGAGGTTTTGTAAATAAAATTCCTTTCTTGAGGTTTCTTTTTCTTTTCTGCATGACCCACCCCACTCTACGACCTTTTACCTAGCATGGCCTTCTTTGGATTCCTCCCTTTTTTGTTGCGGTATTCGATGTGGGCGATTTTCTTTGCTTACTTTACTTTTTGTTCTTGTCTGCACGGAATACTGTAACATAAAATTTGGCGTCCAACATAGCCACGATGTTTGAAACCATTCTTTCTACTTAACGTTTGCCCCAATTTCTGAAACTTCTCTTTTTACTTAGCGTTTGATCTCGGATTTGTTTTGTACACACCCTTCTATCCTGATGATAATTTTCAGTGTGTCCATTTTATTGTTCCATTATAGGTCTTTCAAAACCTCATGGGCTGTTGCGCAGAACACCAATTTAAGTTATTTACGTTAAAGTGCATCCTAAAAATATTGACAACTCAGTTGTCGATTTGTAATTCATCTGCTTTTATTTGCATATTAAGATTAGTGGTTCATTATTATTGTTTTTGATTATTATTTATGAATTTCAGCCTTGATTCAACTTTAACCAATTTTTTCAAAACTACTGCAACTCAGTCTAGCTTTTTGTTTGTAGGTATAATGAAGGTTCAATTCAATTAGGAGAATAATGTTTGGTTTTACAGATTATTTTGTTATTTTTAATCTTTTAATTTTACAATAAGTAACCGCAAGAATACAGTTCACAGTCAAGGAAATGAAATTATTTATAGTGTGTATAAGTTTATGAGAGAAGAAAAGAATGGAATGCCTGTCATTTCTATGAATAATTTACAAGAACGAGTGACAACAGCAATTGGAGTTGGGTTAAATACAGTGCTAATTATTTCAGAAGTGAAGAGCAAACCGGAGGGTGGCAAATTTGTATCACGAAGGAAGAAAATTAATAAGAGAATTCCTAAATCTAACGTGGGCCAATTTGAGGATTGTGGTAGTAACTTTATGATTTTTTAGATTAAATTTCTATCAAATATGCATTCTTAAAAAAGAATAAGAGAACAGTATTTTGGCTGCCAAGAGTTTTAAAAATTTTAGCCTGTCTATTTTTATTCACACACGCACGGAAACATGACATACGAAAAGAATAATAAACAATACACCAAAAAAGTTGGAGGTTCCACATACAAACATTGTAGTTTTATAATTTATATTATGTTGATAAATTACTGGTTATGCAATCCATATAGCATAGCTGTTGAGTTAATTCAGAATACGCATCAGGAAATTGAATGTTTTTAGATTTTACTTATATTGTATTGTTCTTTCTTTTTATACGTTACCTCTCGCTTCCTTCATTGCACATCTCACAGCCCATGAGATTTTGAAAGACCTATACATAGAGATTTTCTATATATTTTTGGTTCACATTGAATTGTGTTTTTGCCAATCATTTTAGTACTTCCCGTTGTAAACTCTGGCGCCCAAATTTTTTTCTACTCTCTTCTTCCATCTGCCATTCCTAGTACTTTTCTTCAAATTTAAGTCGTTTACCCTTTGTTGCGGGTAGCTCCTAATTTGTTCTGTGGTTTGATGTCATTTTGTATAGATGTGAGTTCTTGTTACTTTCTTTTTTTTTCATATTCTAAGTATTCTTATTCAAAATGGCAAATTGGCGCATTCACGTGAACCGGTTGTAAAGAAACCGAGCTCCAGTATGCATTAGATTCTTGTGGCTTTTGATTCCGAGATCCAATGTGGACAAACTATGCAGGCCCGTACAGAGTGCTTATCGCATGAAACGCAATAAAGCACTCCCTTCCATTTCCGTCGAATCTGATTTCGCTTCCGAACATGCATCAGTTACAACTTCTGTACAGGAGCTGCAGCAGCCCCCTTGTTTAATTTGGTGGTGACAAGTTTTCACTTGTGTTTAAACGCATTTCTTCCCTGCCGTGCCACATGGAACGCCGCTGTACTAACATGTCTCCAACAGAAATAGAACGCAAAATCCATCGTCAATTACTGCTTACTTTGGCCAATTTCCACAGTTCTTTCGAAACCGAAATAAAAAAAAACATCATGCTATTACCTTATCACAGACTCAAGCAGCTACTAGTTCTGCTCACACTTGCTGCTGAGCCGGATGAACCTCCGTTACTCACTTCCAAATCGGAATCGGATGGGGAACCTGAACTGGTCCCTACTTCTGAACCTAGGTCAATCCCTATTTTTCTTGTATCTCCAATTATGGCCAACCAGTGTCAATACGGAATTTAAAATTTTTTCGCAATCCACATACGATCATGGTGCATCGTTTTCTAGAGGGGGTCGAAGAGTTACTATACCGAACCAATCAATACACTAACAGGACGAACAAAACAAAATTCGTTTCTGAAAACCCAAGGAAAACCAAAAACAACAAAAAAAAAATTCATTCGGCTCGAAGAACCAATATACAGACCGTGTCAAAAACGTAAAGAATATAAGGATAGGTATAGGGTAGCAAACACCGATAACAAACATGGAATGGCCTGTCACTGCAAAAGTCTTTGGAGGACAGATATCTCTGGTAAAGAAATAGTAAAGTTTTTCAACATCAAGAAAATGATTGGTTTCTTGTGAAAAACCAAAAAGTAAGAAAAGAAACGAAGAGGAAAACCAACAAAAAAGCCAAAAAGAGACAATAACTGTCAAGCCTCAAAGTATGCAAGGGAACAACGGAATGCTGGATAGAAAAATTAAGGTACTTCAAGCTGTGGTAACAAAGAACCGTGTTAAACGAAAAACCGAAGAAAAGAATAGCTAACTAGGCCGAAAAGTCGACCAAGTTGTATTTCCGAAGAAAAGAAGAAAGGTCTAGAAACCACATGCCACAGAAGGTGGTTCAAAAAAATTTAATCAAGTCAGTAGGAGGACCAACAGAAAAAAACAGCAAGTTTTACAACTTGACATGACGTTTCAGTTTTAACTGTACTACGGCGCGACCTTGTAAGTTCTGATAATTCATTGTTGGAGCACTACAACATATTTGTGGTCGACATATTATGGAACACATTTTACATAAGTAGTAACTGAATTTATTTATCTTCAACCAAGATGCGTTAAGTCCCACTTCTAAGTATTATAATAGCCATCTTATTAAAGGACACTGCATATTTTTAATTTTACACAAATGAAAACTAAAACTGTTTCTTAAAAAGGAATTGATGAGGTACATCCATCGTACAACCAACTTATACAAGTAAGATAATCTGAATGCTTAACATTAGAAAACTCGGAACAAACTACAAATCGATAATCGAATCACCACATGTAATACTTCTGAAAACAAATGTTCGTATATTCCAAATACAACATTTAAACGCTATAACAAAATAAAATAGGTTGCAATACTTTAAATTATAATTACATGTACTAATAAAACCTACACTGTTGAATAAGCAATCATTTCAATTTAGAAAGCCGCCGAAATTGTTAATAAAAATTCGCAAATGGCCGTGAATTCACATGCAGGGATGGCACGTAACAACGTGAACCTCCATTGTTTCTTATTCTTAGCTAACCTACACATTTCCTTGAAATTCCCACAGCCTACATCTTTCACTATTTACGTGTAATAGTCTAATCTAGGTATACCTCTACCTCTCTCTTTTCCTACCTCTGCTTTTAATATATCCCTCAATATTTCCCAATGCCTTAGAACGTGTCCTAACCTTTGTATTTTTCCTGTTTTTTGTTTTTCACAGATATTCTTCTTGTTCCCCTACTATTTCTAGGATCTTTGTTCTTAACTTTGTCTGTCCATGCTATCATTATCATTCATCTGAAGCACCACATTCCAAAGTTTCTATCTTTCCTGTCTGCTTTTCTTACTGTTCCCATTTCATAGTTGTACCGTGCTGTGCTCCATGCATACGCTTTCAACAATTTTCCTTGTTTCTATGTTTGTTGTCTTTGAACATAGCAGCTGCTCTTTCTTGCTAGGTACAGCATGGCTCCCCTTCTATCATTTTCTAAATATTCTGAAGATAAAATATGATTTTTAAATACATGGATAAATAAATAATTCATAATTTTATTGTACAAAGTTCTGAAAACAATTTAATAAATGCTAGGACGCTAGGCAGAAGTGTTATTATAGCACAGAGAACATTAAGGAATCATAACTATAAGTTATACAAAATATTATCAGTGCAAGTACTAACAGAAATACAAAAGAGAAAAATATTAGAGTGTTGTCAACAAATGATTGCACATTTAAAGAATGACCCTTATTTCTTTAGTAAAATTTTATGGGCAGATATCAATATTTTCCACTTGTGGCATTTTTAATAGAAAAAAAATAGACCTTCATGATAATGGAAAAATGATAGAAAGTAAAAGATAATGCAAATAAAAAATCAGGTAAACAGTCTAAAATTAAAAAAAAAGTTTGAATTAATTGGAGAAACATATTTGGAAACAATTATGATAGAAGTAAATGGGTTACTACTGAATTACTCAAATACACAACATAATATGGCAACTAGATGGAACATAATTGCATATTTTATCCATTCGAGAACTTTTAAATAATCAATATCTTGTTTGAATTTGTAGTCATGATAGCATTATATGACAACCAAACAATTGTGATTTAACACTATTGGATGGTTTTCATAGAGTTCTTAAAAGAAAATGTGTGTTTTGATTCAAATACACGTATTAATGGTATCATAGAAAACGTTTATACCGAAACTGTTAATTTAAATAGACAAAATCATAATTTCACTTCAATAGATTACCAAATTTAAAGAGGAAGTATTGAATGCGCATACATTAATAATAATAGATGGTACTTTGGTTTAAATATAGTAACGTATTACTTGTGTAAATTTTGTTTATTTATAAAATATTTTACTTTTGAACTATTCCTTACGAATTATACATACTACGCCTTATTAATCCAATAAGTAGTTAAATAATTAAAATAATCTTATGCAATTTTATGTTATACATTATAAATTTGCTGGATGCATCTTGCCTCTGCAATTCAGTTAGTTATTATATTCTTTGTTGGTATATATAAAATTACTAAAACTTTTACTTGAATCTTCTTTTTGTGGCCTCAATAGAAACGAAATTAAGTAGGTGTCAAAATAATGAAGACCCTTATATATTAAGCTATTAATACAGATGTGGCGACGCAGGGTTGTCAGGTTAATCATTTATGTCAATTAAACCTATTCTTATTAAACTACAATTTCTTCCATTTATTGATTATTATTTATGGGTTGATGTCGAGGATGCCTAGAATTCTAGCTTTCTTGACTGATCGATTGTTCTACATCTTAAGTGTGTTATATTATCTGTTACTGTTTTCATCTGTATTACTTTTAGTTCAACGTTGCACTTATTATATATATATATATATATATATATATATATATATATAAGTTTTTAAGATGAAATGAAAACCCCACCTTTGTATTAAAATTGGATTAACCTTTCCAAATCGAACTAGTAATTGAAAACCAATAAAAGAACGGCTACAGCAGGACTTGAACCTGCAACCTCTGATTTTCCGGATCAGTGCTCTAACCAATTGAGCTATCTAGCCTAATTGTTTAGATGATGTTATACTTAATACTACTGAAGCTTGGCTCTTGTTAACGATTTTCAATTGCATCTTGCATTTAAGAAATTGAATCTAGTTATATACATAATTCATGTACTAATAACTTGATCATCCCATTTTGCAACGTTCGGAATAATACAAACATGTAATTATATTATTATTAATGAGAAGAATAATCCACATTTGGAATGCAAATGAATGCTTAATATATATTAATAGTTATTAAGATGAAATGAAAACCCAACTTTGTATTTAAAGTTGAATTACCATTTCAAATCGAACTAGTAATTGAAAACCACTAAAAGAACTAGTTCGATTTGAAATGGTAATTCAACTTTAAATACAAAGTTGGGTTTTCATTTCATCTTAATAACTATTAATATATATAGCATTCATTTGCATTCCAAATGTGGATTATTCTTCTATTAATAATAATATAATTACATGTTTGTATTATTCCGAACGTTGCAAAAAATGGGATGATCAAGTTATTAGTACATGAATTATGTATATAACTAGATTCAATTTCCTTAAATGCAAGACGCAATTGAAAATCGTTAACAAACCAAGCTCGGTAGTATAGTATAACATCATCTAAACAATTAGGCTAGAATCAATTGGTTGAGTACTGATCCGGAAAATCAGAGGTTGCAGGTTCATCTGCTGTAACCGTTCTTTAGTGGTTTTCAATTACTGGTTCGATTTGAAATGGTAATTCAACTTTAAATACAAAGTTGAGTTTTCATTCATCTTAATAACTATTAATATATATTAAGCATTCATTTGCATTCCAAATGTGGATTATTCTTCTCTATTAATATATATATATATATATATATATATATATATATATATATATATATATATAAGGGATTCAATCTTTCTATGATAATGTTTTAGTAACAGCTTGTGTTTCATGACAAGATTTGAGCTAAGATGTGCATAAATAAAGTATTTGCCATTCATCATATTTGATCATCAGTTGGTAGTATTTATTTCCAATTTTGTGTGAACAATGTTCGGTAATAAAGGCAGCAGTAGAAGAGTATTTTCCATACAAGAATAAAAATTTTTAAATGAGCTTAAACAACAACATTAAGTATATGATTAATATATTAAATTAGGCAAAGGGTTATATTGAAAAATAAAATACAGTATATGTTTATTTTCTCTTTGCAACAATCTTAAACTGCGAACTTTTCAGTCCCATTCCATATTAATGTGTAGGGATCAAAGAGGCAGGAATGTATTATTAGGTGTGTTAAATTTTTATTAGGGATACCTAATATTAATAGCACTAGTGCAATGTTTGATACATTAAGAATCATTTCTCAAAATATCTATCTTAAATTACTCAAATATGCTACCGGTATGTTTGGTAGAAACACTAAATTGTCAAGGGTTGGTGTATATATCGATGTATTGAACAGCAGTGTCGTTGTTTTAATAAATCTGTTTATAAATTTATTTAATTGGTTGAAACTTAGTAAGATAGATTGAAGATAATCATAAACACTAATTCACTATTTAACAGCAATATAAATAGAAGAGGGACTGCATGTATGCCATTACATGACTGCACTATGATAAAAGCTATAAGCTTTAAAACATCCTGATGTTGCATTATATTTAGTGCAATACAAATTAAATTATAACAGTTTAATTGCAGGAAAAATATGCCGTTTGGTAAGTGTTGTAGTTTATTTGTAGTAATAAATTATTTAAAGAAGGAATTTTGTTGGCAAATTTTGTTTTACAACAGAAGGAACAATACAGAGCAACGATAGCAACTTTTTCTCTTGTTCTGGACCAAATAGAAAATGAAATACTAGGTCAAAAATACATAAGTTACTTTATAATCTAGATTTCAGGTGGTTTTTAAAACAGATATTAAATAAGTATGTATACCATCAAAAGGGTTTTGTGGAGGTTTGGAGATGAAATATCCGGTATAATGAAAATTTTTAAAGAAATACAAAACATTTTGAAAGTATAAATCTGGTACCTATCTGGGTCGTTTTCTTTAAATTCATATTTATACTCCAAATTAGGATTCCAGCAACTTATATCTGCCAATTTGTGTTTTTTTAATCCAATCCAATTATGAGTTGCCGAGGAAAAGAAAAAATAAACTTCAGACTTGGTACCAACTTCAGTATATGTCTTTTTGTGGTGCCACAAGAACTACAGCAACACATTTAAGGGTATGAATCATTAAATCTGTAAGCATACTATTAGCATGATTTTATAGGTGTTATATATAAACCTTCACAGTTATTAATGTTTCATAAGCTCAGAAATTTGCCCAAGCTCTGAGTTTATAGTCCATAAAAATGTTCAATTATGTAATCCTAATCAATATGTAGTCCTGATCAAATACAGCAAATTGGGGTTCATCACCATAGTCCATAAGAAACATCATAGGTTTTATGCATATTACTCTTTTTATAATAAAACAGCAGGAAGTTACACAAATACATCTGCTGAATTATATGATTACTACAAAGCAGTTGTTTGTTATAATTAGTCACTTTTTCTTTAACACTCCTATTTCAGAATTTGGTTTGTTTATATTATTAAGTTTTTTAATGATATTAATTATAAGAAACTAGTTTGAGCAATTTTCTCAAGTTAAATTAAAATATTTTTGTTAGTATTTAATTATATAATGAATAAGCTTTGTAACATAAGGTGGCATTCTACTGCAGTCGGATAGTGAAATAAACAAACATGATTTTGAAGTGATCTTGTAAAATAATGAAGTAAGGTATTTGCACTTCATCTTTCCAATGAAAACTGAAATATAATATCCGCTATACTTTTCGTTTACACACAAAGTATGAAAGTAACCAAAAACTCATATCTAAGAAGCAAAATAAATATTACACGATTAGTTACTAGAAACAGTGTAGCAAGGTTTCCAACCAATAAGATTTATTGCAAGAATTCCAAAGCAAACTCAAACAAAAGCTATAATGCCTATATAAGCATCACACAGGGACAAAAAATTTAACAATTTCTTTACATCTTAATCGGTTAACACATTCAAGTACAAATTGGAAGGTTACGATTTGAAATCCTATCCAAGACCTTAAATTTTCCTTCAATCAATTACTAGCTCGATTTGAAATAATCTAAAAGCTTGCATAAAGACCTAAATTGTAATTTCATCATATAAACCAATATCATAGTATTAAAAAATGTGCTTAATATACATACAGGGTGATTCACACTTCATAAAGATATTTTAACTAATGCTTAAACAAGGGAATTTATTAATCTATAGGAACACTGTGGCACGATTTAAATAAAATTAAATAAAAACCCTTAACCACAAAAAATATTTAAATTACTAGATACGTATTTCGACCACTATGTGGTCATCATCAGTAGGAATTTTAACTAATAATTAGTTGTTGTTCCGGAACACTTCAAAGGATATTCTCCTCACCACTTAGGCTGAAGTGAACCTTCCCAACATACAATTTACTAGAATGTTGCTTTAAACACTATTGAGGATATTCTCCTCACCCGTAGGCTGGTATTCTCCACAACAAACAAGTGAAATATTTTTTGTAGTTAAGGGTTTTTATTTAATTTTATATAAGGGAATTTATGCATAAAAGAATTATTTCACAAAAACTAATTATTTGAAATTTAAACGGATATTTTAAAAATGTCTGTACGTGTATGTGTAAAGTAAAGAGGTGACACACTACAGAAAGTGTATTTGCAAGAAACCAACTTTTTTCAAATTAGCAGGTCACTTTACCCCTTGAAGTTCTGAATCATGCATAAGATTATCAACTTTGTGGGATACCTACTTTAACTGATGTTTAAAAAGGGAAGTAGAGTAATATTTATGCAAAAAATATTATTTCTTAAAAATTAAACACTTTTAATAAATGTTTATAGAAATTAAATTACGGTAGCTACTTGCCAATTCTGACTGCTTAAAAAAGGTTTTCAAATGCTCTCCATTTTCCTAAATACATAAACATGTTCTCTGTGTCAGTTTCGTATAATAGTTTGATAAACATTAACATCATTGTATTAGTTTCACTGCATCACCAACGCATTAACGTAGTTGCCCCATATTATCAATGTTCATATTAACGTCATATACCAAATCTTTTAGACAAATACACTAAACCCTTATTCTCTTAACACTAATTTTAAATAACCACAAAATAATATCACAGCAATCGCAGAAGCACTATTTGAAATAAGGATCAAAAATATCCAAGCACTGCATTTGTGCACAATATTCGCTTGATACAAGATAATACTACTGTAAACGTTGCGGTTTAAAGGACACAAAATCAGGTTAATGACAAGTATTGTTATACTGCATAATGCGCTTTATTAATTGTGAATACATGTGTTTCCTTTAGCTCTACAAAAGTGCTAAATTCTTAGTTAAAAAACCAAATCAAATTACAAAAATCATACTGAAAATATTATTCATCATTAGGCTTCCCATGAAATAAAATTCATCAAAAAAACATTAACACAACTGTGAATTTCAGCATAATTAATATAATCGATTTCTTATTTATTTCGATTACATTTAATATTCTTAAACATCTGTGAAGTGTTACCAAACTATAACACCTGTGATCAATACACTACTAAAGGTGTCGATCCACCAAAATTAATACATAAAATAAAATGTACATTATCCTGGCTCTCATCAACATCTCGTGCTCTAAATTCTGATGTGATGATATCTCCTACAAATGGAGTGTTAAATACAGCATAAATCTAGACATTAATGATGAAAGCTATTACAATTGTGATATAAGTCATCCCTACTTATACAAAAAATGTAATAATCTGACTGCCTCTGAAGCTAAATGCATGCTATTGCAAAATCGTCACTAAAGCTGGTCTGCAATAACTGCAGTCTATTCATCAGTCAGTTACCAATTCTAATCTCATTAAGTACTGAAACAAAATCTGATATTAATATTCTCAAACAAAACCTAACAAAAAATTCGGTCAATGAAATCCTCAGTTATGCCAAGGTCTTGAAAACTAAATCTGATCCTGTTTTGCTCGTTAAGCCCATCCATACACAAGTAAGCAAAGTAACTAAGTCAGACATAAAGAACTCTGTTAGCTTAATTGCTATCGGGGTAAATGTATCCAGAGTTAGAGAGGTCAGAGGTGGAGTTCTGATTGAAGTTGCTAATAAAGATTACTAAAAGGTTGCATTTCTGACAAACCACGGGATAAGTATGAAGTGACTGTTCCTACTTTAAAGAAGTCAAGACTAAAAGTTTCTTATATAGAAAACCAAGACTTAAAAGATGGCGAGGCGCTGATCAAAAATATATTGAAGGAAAATGATTTTGATTCTATACCTGAAAGTTTTAGTATGTATTAGTTACAGTATTAAAAAGTAAATTTTCCAATAAGTCTACCATTGTGTTAGTAGCAGATCGTCTAACTCATACCAGCCTCATAAAATTACCTAAGATAGAATTGGTTGATTCAGAGGTTATGTATTAAACCACGTAAATGTCGTTCAATATTTTAAATCTCTGGGATATCATCATTATGTTAACGATTGTAAAGCAGAGGTCTGAGGTACCAACTGTTTGACAAATCATAACCACTGATCATGCACAACTGACATAAAAGTATGTATTAATTGTGTTAAAGCCAACCAAAATCTATAACTAGGTCTTAGAACGAACCACTGCGCAATTGATCACCAATGTCCATGTCATAAAAATATGCCTAACAAACTTAGTACTAAAACTGACTAAGGGCCCAGATAGCAACTACAGAAGTCTTCGAATTATCGAAAAATTTGTCATATAAACACAGATCACTCATTGCTTGTTTCGATAATTTCTGCATATACACCTTGAATAAAAAAAACTAACCGCATTTCTATTTCTGAAACATGGCTATCTTTAGAGTACCCTTCATCTCTAAAACACATTACGGGCTACTCTCCATATATTGAAAGGATTGCCCAACTAAGGTTGGAGGCATCTGTTGTTATATAAAAAACAGGATTCACTGCAAAATAATTGATCTTGAATCCTATGGAGTAGGAACAATTTACAAACGCCCTGCTAGTTGAATGTCATGCTTCCAGGAGTTAGAAATTACTTTGTCTATGCTGCATCCAGAGTATGATCATCTTATTTTAATGGGTGATATGAACACAGACCTTTTACAAACAACAATGACAGTAAATATTTGAAATCCATATTTCGGTTGTTCAGTTTAGTACAAGTTGTACCTAGTCCTATTAGAATTACTCAAACCACAGCCACGCTTCTTGATCTAATGAGTGCAAGTGAAGATTTGCAATGCATAAGCACAAAAGAACATTTTATAACTATTTAAACTAACCTTTATAAATGTGTGTTAATTTAATTAAGACCATCCATTTTACCAGCTGGAATCCTCAATAGAAGGGATTACTCAAGTTCCCACCAAAGTGGTATGGACTAACATATTGGGGTCTTGCCGATATGCGTGAATCCACCACGTTGAACACCAAGTTGCTACTTTCGAGCCAGTGGGGTTTTTAGTCTCCCATTATATTAATAACCTTCCACGTGTTTATTTATTACCGGTTGACGCCACCCATTTTCTGCTTCCGAGGGGTATGTCATTAACATCCCTATCACATGAAAGGCATGCAGCCTTTCCATGATTTATTTAAGGTAACATCAAGTGTAAATGTAATATAAATAAATATATTGTACTCTATGATAATGCTCGGTTGGTAATTTAATATCTGCGGATTCACTAACTCATCCGCTCTTTCTTTGTATTTAATAATATGGTAATAACCTGATTTTTATCGTGTCTTTAATATATTGTAAACTATAGCTATTATTATTCCAGTATATATTTTTTAATGGAATTATTTTCTAATGAACAACAAAAAAAAATTTCTTAGTTTTATGTGAAAATCTCTTTTCTTTTTTGGTGGCTTTTAGATAAGTACTGATTTGAATTATGTTCCAGTATGTATAAAACGAGGTTTTTGTGGTTTCTAACCTTTATGACCAACATTTCTTTTATTGTAAGTGTTATGGATAATGAACACAAATATTCATGAAATCAAAATATACAGGGTACATTAATACTAAATTGTTCGTTTTAGATTAATTTTTCCTCATTTTCGTTCAGTTTCTCTTTAACTCAAAACCAAAGTGTTACAGATCGTCTAAAACAGTGCCCTGCATATTGGTTTAAATCAAACAAACCAACGAACATAGTAATTCTTGTTGGATACTGATCATTGTATTTACACGTACTGGCTGGGATATACATTTTCTATTTCGATATTCATGAAAAAATCGAGAACATTTACCATTTTGTGCCTGAGCTTAATATAGTTCCTTACAATTTCCATTGAATTTGCTCCATCGGTCACCGCTTGTGATAATAAATTCCTCTTGCATTTTTGTTTTAGTGTTCGGTACTACAATTTTTAACCAATATGAGCGTATTAACTAGTTCATCCTTCCTGCATGCATTAAAAAACTAATACTAGAGCTACCTATAAATAATAAATTTTAGAACAAAATTGTACATAATAAATATTCATCTTTACTTCCATTAGGATATCATCGTCTGCTTCCTTCAGAAAGGTTTCAATATCCTTCTTTCTTAAAATTTTAGATTTTTACATTTATATCCTGGAGTTTCTTTTCAAAAGTGCCATTAAACTTGTTAATTTGCTAATATCTATATTATTCTTTATGTTCATTGTAGCCTTGAGTCAACTTTATGCTTTGTACGCCATTCATTAAATTTTTTATTGGAGAAATAATTTAAAGCATTTGATTTTGTTGGAAGCAGTGTTGAAACTATGGCATGTAGTGCTACTTTTACATCAGATGGAATACTTATCTTCGCCATCATTCATGTTTTATATAAAATACAAAATGCATCACTATAGAATGTTAAATCAACAAATGTCAAAATTGATAATTCTCGAAACAACCATAACAATGCATATAAGATTTGGATCGCACACAGACACCTGAATAAATGTTAAAGAATTTAAAATGTTAAAAATTAAATATTTTATTTGATCGATTTTACTGCAGAATTACGAAAAATATTATAAAATGTTGCAAAATGCGTGTTTTTCTACTGGCCGTAATTGTGTAACGAACGAAGCGAGTTGCACGATTTCTACGACTCATAAAAGGACACCCACATTTTGCTACTTAGTGCATAAATAGCTATTTTGATTGGTGTCATAATTATTTTAATGTCAATTAATGACAAAACTATGATTTGTTATCTAGCCAACTTTTTGATGACTGCAAGAAGCTTTTAATGCATTTCTTAAAAAATTATAAACTTTAGATATAGTATTTCAACTATATCAGGCTGAAGATTTTACAGTAAGGGTTATTAAAAGTGGTTGTTGGGTGCCCGAGGCAAAGGTTGTCCTGTATTTATCTCAGGGTTGTGGGGTCTGGTGCAGACTCAAAAACTATTAATTACACAAATGCATTCTATTAGAAATATCATCAACAATGTTACAATTATACGGCATAATTTAAGCGCGCTGTTTTTACACTTTAGGCGTGGCTCTAACCCCCATTGTTATAACATCTACAGATCACGTTTTTACCGGATGATGCAATCGCTGTCTAAGTCAATTTGCATGCACAATTTAGGTAAAAATCAAATTACTTACGTGATGTGTATCTCAGAATTTCATCTCAGGGTCCAGCACGTGGTTTGGGTTTGATTACGCCATGTTGAACATCAAATTGTTATCCGTCACTGAACTTCTATTGCACATTGTAGGGGGTTGAAGGAAATGAGGTAGCGGAACGATAAGTTAAGGAAACATAAAAGGAAACTACATACCTTTTTCTTAGAAAACTACCACGCACCTAGATACTTGTTGTTTAGTCTATGTCTTGTGGCTTAATGTCGCTTCCTCGACGCGCGCACATCCGCATTCCTTCTGCGCAGACTCGACTGTCAGCGACGACGGAAGTTAGTGTATTAATTCAAAGATACGCGGCAATTAACTTACAAATACATCTCTAAACCTAAGACATGATACATGACCAGTTTGGCATGTAACAACAAACAGTGTTACACATTTCTGTATTAAATATTAACAAGACAATGTTTTAAGCAAGGTATCGACCTTGCCAGGTATCATTCGTGTGACGGTCCGAGACTTACCTATAAAAGTTTATTATTTTAACACTGCATTCGCACTACACATTAGAATGGCGCTTTTACAATTTTGAAATAAATTTTGATTTTTGTTATAAACTACTTTATTTTTAAACCGACACATTTTTAAGTTCATAAAATATTTTATTTCTTCTATGTTTTAGAAAAGAAAACTAAGCAGAGTAAACTGACGAAATTGATTTTTAAACGATTTCCAATATTACAATGGCTGCCAACATACTCAAAATTTCAAGGAGTATCTGACTTAATAGCTGGTATAACATTAGGATTAACGTTAATGCCACAGTCTATGGCATATGCAACGTTGGCAGGACTTCCACCACAGTATGGCCTTTATTCAGCATTTATAGGACCATTCCTTTATGTATTTTTTGGTACTGTAAAGGAAGTATCAATTGGACCTGCAAGTCTTATGGCTCTTTTAACATTGGCATACACAGATGAACTACCAATTGATTTTAAAATTCTCCTTACTTTTTTATGTGGAGTAGTCGAACTATTAATGGGTGTACTAGGATTAGGTAACATCACTATTACCTTATCTATGCAAACATATATCTATTGAACTAACTTTGTAAGCTTGTAATTAAAGGTTTTTATATGCTACATTGGTGAATTGGAAAAATTGAACAGAACACATTAATTAAAATTTTGAATGTGCTTACTGCATTTTTTTTAACTGGTGTGTATTTTGGATTTGCAATTGACGTAATTACTATTATGTATTATTACATATGCCATTAATACTTGAAAATAGCAAGCACACTCATGCTATCAAATTTCGAAAGGTTCTGGAAATTTAATTTTATCAGTCGATATTTCTGCAATATGTAAATGAACAAAAAAGATTATAGAAATAATTTAATTGCGGCACTTTAGTATTTTAAAGCCAGTACTGGCGTCGGCCATTATTGACTGCTTATTTTAAATTTAAATTCTTCAAATCTGAAAATATTTAAAAAACCTTGGGTATTGTTTCTTATTTTTTATTTATGAAACTTGTTTTCAAATAGGATGATGTATTTTTACTTGGAACAAAAACAAAAAATATATAAATAAAAAGTTGCATATGTAAAATATTAAAATCCCAATGATAGGCAATTTAAAACGCAATTAAGTTATAAAAAATAAACTCAATGAAATGTGTGTATGGGTAACATCGAATGCAATACAATGATTTGCAGACCAAAAACTATTTCTACTATGGGAAATTTTAATCTTTTGCCTTATGATGTTCCTTGGAAATGTTTATAAACATATTTCATTTTATTAGTTTCTGTATTAGTAAATCCTACCAATAGGATTCCGGTTATGTCCTTTAAGGAACATAATTTTTAGGTTACATCCATTCTTGATCTAAGTAAGAATTATTTTTGTATCATATTGTTTATTCTCAATGTTGTCAAATTCATTATGGCGGTTTTAAAAGGTTAGAAATCATACCATGATTCATTTGTTTTGATTAATGATGTATTATGCTGACAGCTACGATTTCATTGTCTGGACACTAAAGAAAATTTACATGCAATTTGTGCTGATACAGAATATAAAAAGTCCAATTTTCTGGCTCTAGTTAATTCCATAAGTTAATTTCACATATGTATATTAGATAGAGGAAAGCAACAGCACAAAGTAACTTCAATTTGCAGTTTTAATTCATCAGTCCAAAGTTTGCCGAAGATGTATCGAATTATTTTATGAAGGGAAGGTCAATTTCTTATAGAGCACTTCATAATTAAAATCCAAAGAAACAACATGTAACTTGAGTAGGTTAGTTTACCTTGAAGAAATGTATGGAACTGACTGATAGTAGCCAATAAAGTTTGGAATAATACCCTACTAGGCTGGTTGCTTTTAATTTTAGGGCCACATTGGAATAGACAACTTTATGTTGGACATAATCAACTACCAATCATGGTATTCCCTTTCAGGGTAACCAAACCTAGCACCTCTTTCTGGGAGTTATGCAGAGTATAGCTCTAGACTACTACACTATTTTTACTCCCAGCTCCATTCACAATCTTTCTCCACATCCGTCAGTCCATACACATTTTCTTTGCCTCTGTAACATTCATAGATTGTTTTTGGCGTGCTCTTTATTTTTCAGACTTCTCACCTGTAGTTCTCCTCCTGTACTACATCTAACCATCTTTGACGCGATCTGCCCCTTGCAGCTCTACCAGTCATCTTACTTGCATATATATATATAAGCAATTTGAAAGTCAAGAATAATTAACTGTTAACATAAAATATATAAATATATATAATTGCGTGAGCATGTTCAAACAGCAGTCCAAGAAATACATGAGACAAGACACACGATACATCCAACGCTCCTTCATATGTAGATGTAGGGCTTGTATAAGAGCAGGAGGAGGGCACATTCAACATCTAATTTAAAGTGTAGACTGCATTTTTGCACAAACATTGAAACTTTATTGTGTGCTTGTTTCAGGAACACCTGTACGTGTCATCTAAATAAAGTCAGTTTTAATCACAATCAATACCATAATAATTGAACTCAACCATATTTTAATGTGTTAATATGTGGGTCTTTGCAATTATAGTAGCAATCACATGATTTCCAATGAGACAAATGTGAGTGTAATACATTTTTGAAAACTAAAATTCCTAAGGTAATTCTTAAAGAAATTGTACAGGTCAGATTGATTAAATTTTTCACACTAGGGCTCAGTCCATTGCTGAAATAAAGGCAAAGAGCAAATTCGTAAATTAGATTATTTTGACAATGCCATAATTGATTCAGAATAATTGAGATGTGTCATTATTAACGTAGGTATTTCAGAGTATTTTGAAACAATCAGATTGGAAAAGTTTGTTCAGGTATTCAAATAGCCCTCAATAGACTACCACAAGGTGAGGTTCTTTTCAAAAATTGGAAAAGTGTTATTATTTCGAAAACCATAAGGTTTTCACGAAGGTCAAAATGTGATAATCATATAACCATAGGGTGACCTATTCGTGATTTACAGATAATCCACTATTTACGGGACACCCTGTATAAATGCTGCATACATTTCTTTCTAGAATACATACACTTCCATTTACGCCCGCCGCTTTGCCATTCTTCAAAGTCCTCACCATCTTCCATACTGCATCTACACTGCATTCGAACTTTCTACTATTATTTACGTTTTCGACCAGTACATTACTGCTCCTTCATCATCCACAGTCATCTGTATCCTTCTAGCCACTACCATACAGCATCTTAAAATTCTCTTTCCAACAGTTTCTCACACTCGCTTTGTTCCAAACAATTTCATTTTCACTATTAGTTAACAACACCATTTACAGGCTTATTTCCACCCCTTCTTGTCTTCCTTAGTAATTTCCAAAACAAGTTCTTATTCACTCCAAAATCACTCTGCATTTTTTCACCTTCCCTCTCCTTCAGTTGCTCTTTGCTTGCCTTCACTACTTCTTTCGCATGTTGCCTTTTCTCCTTATATACTTCCTGAAGTTACTCTCTTAACTCAACATCTTTTTCTGCAATAATTCTCTTATATGCCACTTTCCTTTCCCCAACAACCTTTTTGACCTTATCGTTCTACCGTTCATTTCTTTCAGATAACTGTTTTTAATAGCAATCTTAGCGTTCTTTTGGTTAACATTTGTTTTATGTTTAGTTTAACAATAGTGTACTTAATGATTTCTCATGTGAAGATTAGATCAGAACCACTCTCCTGATCGCATGTTTTTGGCATGCTCCTGTTATTCCTTTTGAGGTTTTCCCCATGAAACTCTGTGAGATTAGACGGTGTCCCGATTAAGACATTCCACGCACGATAACATTCCACAATCCTCTTCAAACACTTACACCGCCCATCCTGCTGAGTTAGTCCCCAACTATTTTTGTTAGAACAGTTGAGGTTTTCAGTACTTTACTGAAACAGAATTTTTAACTGAGTTTTTCTGCAGATTACTGGCTAGATTTTCTAGTGCCTCAAACTTATTGGATATATCACTTAAAATTTTTTAGAAATTTACTTATGGTATTAGAAGAAAAACCAAATCAATTAATTGCATGGTGTAAGTCATTTATTGATTTTAGCATACTGTTCTTTATTTTGTAACTACCTTTACCTGTATTTCTTTTAATCTGGTCTGAATACTAAAGCTTTTGTTTTTACTGCACTAGTAACATTTGTATTTCTGAACTTTTCTTTAAAGCTTTTATTATTAACTGTATTTGTTCAGCTAACCTTAAGCATTATTATTTAGCACTATACCTTGATGCTTTTAACTTCCTAACTGCTTCTTCGCTTAACATTAATATTTGCAACCTTCGAATGTTACACTCCACTCATTAGTTTTTAATAAGTTTGCATAATCGTAAACTTTGAAAATTACTCTTTATAAGTTTATAATAAATCATGTAATATGTACATTTTTAGGATTTGCAGTTGAATTTATATCAGCTCCTGCAATATCTGGTTTTACTTCAGCAGCATCAGTTATTATAATTCGTGCCCAAATGAAAGCACTCTTGGGAATAAAATTTAAAAGTGGGAATATATTTCATGACATTAAACAATTTATAGCACATTCATCAACAATCAATACAAGTGATTTAACTTTAGGATTATGCTGCATCGTATTTTTATTAATTTTTAGAGTAAGTATAAGTTTTCTCATTGTTATAAAATATTTAAGCTTAGAATTGTTCTTTTTAAAATGTTTCACTATCTGATTTGCAAGTACAAAATTTTCGAAGGTTTCTAATGTTTGTTGACTTACACGTGTCAAATCGACCAGTTAAATGAGCTTTTAACTTACACTGTAAGAGTATTATGATCGTGTACATTTGTAATCCTGCAGTATCAAAATAGATGTGCTGATTTTGCCAAACGTATTGACTACACACTTCTTTGTATAGCATTTTTGGAGTTTTACATTATTCCACTTATGGTCTATCTTTGTGTAATCGAGTACATTTACATCTCTGAATCTTGTTATACTGAATGAATCTTATAAATGCTTCTTATTGAATTTCTAAAACTAAATATAAATTATCATATAAAACTATGAATTTTTTGAAAAATAGAAGCCATTTTTCATTAGCTGTTTAGACATAAAATAAACATTCTTCTTTTTTGTTTATATAATGTAACTACTATATTTTAAGAAGCTTGTATACTATGGTTTTTGAATTAAGAGAACTCACATGCAGTGTTGTAGCAAAAAGCTTCCAAAGTTGTAGGCAAACATTTAAGTCCTTAATGATAATCAAGAAATTTTGATTATTGAATAATTTATAGATGTATGTATAATTATCCGTATTTGTCATTGCTTTCAAGTATTTTAATGCTATCTTTTAGTTATGTATAAACTATAAGATTGACGGAATTGTAAGTGCACTTCTTGTTAAATACAGCTCAATTTAATAGGGATATTATAATGCGCTGTGTTATGATAATGATAAATTAGATGGAAAGAAAAAAATGAATTTTCAAGGGATAAACTAAATATGGACGCACCTTGTATGATAGTTTTCACGAATATTTAATCATAATTAATCATGAGATTTTAAATTTTGTTTCTATAAAAATAATTCAGAAAATACGTTGTAATAATGACTTAATTTAAAACCACAAATTTAAACCGATCTCAATATGACAAACGCACTGCATACGCATTTCCCATGAACAAGATAATTTACAATATACAGACATCGCCCGTCTCAACCACCAAGGACATTAAAATGTTACCATATTACAAAATAATGCACATTACATACAAAGCAACAGAATAAGAACTTCATTATTAAGTGTAAATTGAAATTATAGATTGTATTAACCAGATGCTGATCGTAATTAACAAGAAAAATTGTGAGAGTGGAACCCTCATGAAAGAATTGGAATTAATGATTCGCAAGTTGGTAACAAAAACAGGTTAACATGTAATCATAAGAGCACGTAATATGGCGGTAACCCGCAATGTAGGGGTTCGGTATAAGGGACAAAGTTGAAAGTGAACAAATCGGCTTCAAGGAAAAAAATTAAGTTGGATGTTCCCGCAGGGATCATAGACGCGACATGCAACTGATTTTTTAATTTATGCTTGCAATGGCAAGGGTTTTTTTAATTAATTCACGTGTTTGTGGATTTATTCTCGTTATACCATTAATTTGGAATTTTGCATGGTGTTGGGTCAATGGGGCTGTTGTTTATAAGATAAGAAAATGAAAAATACTGGAGGGTTGTGAACAACCTGGAAGTTTTAAAAATTGGATAAACTGAGTGGAATGAGCTATTATGTATAGAATTATTAATTATGCATCTGTGGGCTGAAAAGGTCTATTGCTCGTATTTAGGTAATAGGGAATTAAAGTGAAAGTAATTGTTCTGTTGAACCAAACTAGCAATGGAAGTAATGTATATTGATCAATGAAATGATATAACGAAGAGCGAGGATTTAACTGTTTGCTATGTTTGTTATGACATTTCCAGAAATTGGGATTTATAAACGACATGTAATTTAATATTAAAAGCAAAAAAATTTGGTGTGATGATAGTTTTGTTGATGAATTAGAGTCAAGGTATTTTTATGATTTCTTTTAGCAGTACCTGACAGAGTGAGATTAAGAAATTTAGATTCCTTTAAAGAAAGTATTTTATTTAATTTATTACAAATAAGCTAAATGGACCAGAAAGAAAAGAACAAAATCAGTATTAGGAAGCTCGCCTATCTTTGGTAACCAAGGGAGAAGGAAAAGAAAGAGAAAGACTGCCATGCTAACATAGTCAGAGATTGGGGAGGGGTCTAAAGAATGAAAGAAAAGAACTTAAATTTGCCCTGAAAAAATGATTAATATACGTGCAACATATACATGCGGACAGAACACCAGCTTGGTCAATACTATAAAATACAACACTAAATGAACAACACTTAATAACTATGGAGTTTATTACAGCATTTTTCTACATGTTTATCCCCATATACCCATACCCCGGAATACATAACAATAGAAAAACATCACTTGTAAATATGCATAGAAATATCCCATATTATTTCTACATTGACGATGATCTGCGCATCTTCAATAGAATCTATTAAACCTAAGGAACAAAGTACATGTTTAAAATAATGTCTTTAGACACAATCAACACCATCAGCTAATCAATTATAGGAGCTAATTGTTAATTATAAAGTCTATATATAATTTCGAAACTAATTCATTCGGTTATACCATCAATATGAAAACCAATATTACACAAAAACGACACTAATATTCTTATTCTAGTAGATAATAGTATTAAATAAGCAAAAATAGTTTGTTAATCAATTTCTTAATATTTTTGTGATACAAGCAAAACCCATTCACCACAAATAGTAGAGCTATTTGTTACCCGTTACTATTGATGACATTCCCTCACGTAGGTGGTTAAAGATTATGGGTAACTGCAATGTGTATCCTTTTCATTATAATTTGATCTACATACAAACCGCAACCACACGAAATGTGCTGCAACGATAAAGCGAGACTTTCTGTGTCAAGGCCAATTAAGCATTGTGTTGAACATTTGTTTAAAATAGTTGTGTTTATAATTAGTTATTGTTATTATTCGTAGTTAGTTTAATCTAATGAACGCTGAACGAATTAGAAAAGTTAGAATAGCATGGGCTGGGAGGGAGTTGTAAAAAAGAATTGTTTTTGGATTTTGACAAGCCGATAATCTAAATAAGGGAAGATACAACATTTAAAGAACTTGTTATGGTTTTTGTGGTATGAATTTCCCTTAACAAATGTTTACCGACTTTAGAAGCACGTAACAGGAAAAAGAAGAGAAAAACATTATAAGGTTTCACAATTTAATTGTATGTATGTCTATGAAAGTTCTGACATTAATTGTTATTAAAGTTTTAACAAATTTCCATAATTGCTCAAAAAAGGGTTGTTTTATTTCCTGCAATCATCAACACATTGGTTCAAAGAATCTAAGGACGTGGGATAGAATAATCTGGAGAATATAGGATACAACCCAGACAGTCACATAAAAAGAAGCAAGTCTCCACTATCAAGATTTTGTTACTGCTCGACTGAGTTTAAAACATTTTATCACAGAAAGAACAACACGAGCCAACACTTGGAATATAGAGAAATTCAACGAACGTATTTTAACATTGTTTTCTGAAGAATACTACGTGGAAAGCACATTTTAGAATCACAACTTTTAAACATATTTCTAGCATTCAAAGATAAAGCGCCCGCTTTATCTAATGACAATTAAACTAGGTTATTTAATTATAATAAATTTTGAGTACTAACGTATCATTGAGGAATTTATCAAACGTGAAGGAAAGCATTTACGAAAATACGGTATAAAAAGTGTAAAATGCAGTAAGTATTCGAAGTACGATATGGAGCATAACAAATTTTACTTGAAATTATTCTATGTTAAGTTGAGGTTGAATTTTTATTTGAATTTATTTAAAAATTATGTACATACACACGTTTGTAAAGGATATCCAGCTACCCCAGTAATGGAATTGTATTTGGAAGAGGCCTTGTTTCGAGAATTTGTGTAATTTGACAAAAGTTTAATAAGAGTTTTTGAGATATTCTAGAGGAATATAACATATAACATGACAAAGTTTAGGATATCGAAACAAGTGAGATTTATGCGGAATATCCATCTTTATTTTATTTCAAATTTTTCTTTTTTTTTATTAATTTTTCTATAGCAACCCATTCCCGCACTACTGCAGTTAGCTGTTGCACCCTTATACTATTTGGGGTCCCCGCCCCTTCAGGGCAAATTAAAATTTAGTAACTTACCGCTCATTTTATGTGTAACAGTTTATTGAACTTAAAACAGATTTGGGTTTGATTGTCAAATATCAGGAAAATCTCCAACTTCAAGCTAAGTTTTTGAGCATGAATTATTGGAATATTATAACAGCTGTCGATCTGTTAGGGCCTATACAACATGTTGGTAAAATATATTAGTAATAAATACATTGATGCTTATTAAAACTGAGAAACAAGATTTGGTTTACCTTTATAAATACTGTTGCGATCCACTATTAGGCAACCCGTCAAACATACAAACGCCGGGGCACAGCGTATTCTTCAGCATTCGAGAATCCTTCTAGAAAGTACTGGAGCATGAGTCATCCTTTTAATCCAGAGTATATATAAGACCGCTAATGAATGCAAGAGTCAGTCTATTCTTGAATGTCTAATATAAATTATATCGTTGTAAAGTAAACGTAGTTGAGCTTTTAGAATATATACATAAATGATATGCTGTGTCTAATGTGCATGCAGCTTGCAGTATACATAAATAAATAGAAGTGTATAAACAAATAGTTGTGTTAGTGTGGTTATTGGACCTAGGGTAAAGAAGTTAGTTTAAGAAGATATTAGTGCTTGTAAATTCATTAGTGTAATAGTGCTTCATTGTTAAGTGGACTGAAAACATCTATAAATAAGGCATATACTGTTAATTAGACTTGTGAACAGTGAGTAATAAAGACCATTATTATTACTTGTTTTAAATTAAAGAAACGCGGTAGTAGTAGCGCGTTACACTGGTGTCAGGCATTTGTGGGGTATATAGTGATTAATTTAAAGGAAAGCACACCAGTCTAAAGACATTTAAGTAGTTTATATATGCCAGTTACAAGGAGTCAAAATAAGATGGAGGCAGAAAATTTAATGAATTTCCTTAAGGATTTTAAATCGGGTATAGAAGAAAAGTTAAACGAAAATGCTGAGAAAATGGAGGAGAGGTCGGCTAAACTGGAAGTGACACTCGGTGAAAATTTAGTGAGGTCAGTTGAACTGGAATCAAATCTTACCGAAAGGTTAACTGAAAATGCTAAGAAAATAGAAGAACGGTTTAGTGAAAAGCGATGAAAATGGAAGAGTTGAATGAAAAGACGGCCACGTTAGAACAAAGATTAATAGCAAGCTCCATTGCATTGAAAGAAGATGTCACTGAACAGGTAAAAACAGTTGAGCAAAAGTTGGACAGTAAATTGGTAAAAATGGAAGAAGATATGATGAGGCTGCAAGAACAGGTGATTTCACTAACAACGCAGCCACTTGAATTAACAAACCAAGTTTTCATCAGAACATTCCAGAAATAAGAACCCTGGAAAGAAGCGAGTCAATTCCGTCTAAATTTAAAGTGAAACCACCCACATTTGATGGCAAAACACCTTGGCCCACATATTTGAAACAATTTGAAGCTGCTGCAATAGCCAACGGTTGGTGCAACAAAGAAAGCTATCTCCTTAATAGTGGCCCTACGGGGAAGCTCTTAACATCTTACAAACGATTCCCGATCACCAGCAGAATGATTACGGTCTCTTAATATCGAAGCTTGAGATGAGATATGGAGACGCTCACCTTCAACAGGTTTACCACGCACAAGTTAAGAACCGCTCGCAAAAGACAAGTGAAAGTCTGCAAGAATTCGAAGCTGACATCGCAAGATTAGTTAGATTGGCGTACCCAACGGCACCAGATAGTTTCCTCGAACAACTGGCTGTTCAAACATTTGTGGATGGCATCAAAGACAGTGAAATACAGCAAGCGCTAAGACTAGCAAGGCCAAAAATTCTGGATGACGCACTGGCTCATGCGCTTGAATTTGAAGCAGCTAAGCAGACATCACACAGGATGGGTCACAAAGTTCGGTCTGCCTTAGAGGAACCTGGTCAAGCTCAGAACAGCATAGATGAAATAGTCAACCGTGTGGCAGAAAGGCTGGAACTACAACGACCGCGGAGATGGCGTCTGCGATGCTGGAACTGCGGCGAAGTTGGTCATATACAGAGACGCTGCACTCAACCAAAAAAACAACCGGTTGAGCAGCAGGAAAACTAAAGCAAGTCGACGTAAGGGGGCGAACGTCGACAGCACAACGTAGTGCCCCGGAGATTATCATCCGTGCTGCATCGTCGATGGGGAGTCTGGACAGCATTTATATCGATGGAAGAATTAATGGTAGGGTGTCCGATTACTCGTGGATACAGGAGCGACAAAACTATTGTGAGACCAGATTTGGTTGGTCGTGGAAAAGTGCTACCTGTATCGGTGTGTCTTCGAACGGCAAGTGGTGAGAAAATTTGTACTCACGGAGAGACTGCCGTTATGTTGACAATTGGGGACAAATTAATTAATCATCGAGTGTTGGTAGCTGAAATTACAGAAGAAGTGATCTTGGGAATGGATCTCATGAGAGAATATGGGTTTCATGTAAACATGAAAGAAAATGTGCTTCGGATAGATGATGATGAGATTCCATTTCAAGGTAGGAGTAACCAGACGATGCAAGTTCGAATGATTTGTGATATGAAAATACCCGAGAAGGCGGAAATGATAGTAATGGGACGCCCGGATGGTACGCTCCGGGAAGGACAAGTATGCATGATGGAAGCAACTGAATCGGGAATGGGTCAGGAGGGATTACTGATTGGAAGAACGCTGGTAAAGTTTCGAAATATGGTACCAGTAAGGGTGCTGAACATTAATCCGCATACGGTGACCCTGAAGAAAGACACGATTGTGGGAAGTTGCATTCCAGTAGGCCATATTAAACGTTGTGTGGACGACACGAAAGATAAACCAGCCAACGGTTGCTCACAGAAATTGCTGGATATGTTAATACCTTCGTGTCAAGGATTAAACGACGACCAACTGGGCAAGGTAAAAGAACTGGTCGGACGATATCGAGGTGTGTTTGCACTGGATGATAGTGAGAAAGGAAGGACGAATGTTGTGCAACACAAGATCAATACTGGAGATGCGCAACCGATAAGACAACACCCCAGGCGGCTTCCTTTGGCAAAACGTAAGGAAGCTGAACAAATTATCACCGATATGGAAGAACAGGGAGTGATTGAACTCTCGAATAGTCCATGGGCATCCCCGGTAGTGCTTGTCAAGAAAAGGACGGGTCGACAAGGTTTTGTGTAGACTACCGGCGGCTTAACAACGTGACAAAGAAAGACAGCTATCCTTTGCCCAGAATTGATGACACCTTAGATACTCTATCCGGATCTAAATGGTTTTCGACCTTGGACTTGAAAAGCGGATACTGGCAGGTAGGCTTGGAGCCAAACGACAAAGAAAGACTGCGTTTACAATTGGAACTGGATTATGGCAGTTCAAGGTCATGCCATTTGGATTATGCAATGCCCTGCTACTTTTGAACGATTGATGGAGTCGATACTGCGTGGACTGTCTTGGAAGACTTGTCTGGTGTACCTAGACAACGTGATAGTGTTAGGCCGGTCTTTTGAAGAACACCTTAAGAACCTAGAGGAGTTATTCCAAAGATTACGGGGGGCAAACCTTACATTGAGCCCCAAGAAGTGTCACCTGTTTGGAAAAGAGGTGAAATATCCTAGGACATGTCGTTTCGGAGACCGGAATAAGAGCTGACCCTGACAAAATAAAAACGGTACAAGAATGGCCTATACCAGCAGATATACACCAACTACGCAGTTTTCTAGGATTGTGCACATATTACCGACGCTTTATACTTGGGTTTGCGAACATTGCCAAACCGTTAACGAAATTAACCGAAGATGGACAAGAATATGATTGGAATGACGACTGCCACAGTGCATTTAAACAACTGAAACGGCTACTAGTTACAGCAGCAATTTTGAGTTATCCACGGATGGAGGGAAATTTGTGTTGGATACCGATGCCAGTAACACAGCTATAGGAGGCGTTCTTTCTCAAGTGCAGGACGGACAAGAAAAAGTTATTGGGTATTTCAGCAAGGTCTTGTCGCGGCCAGAAAGGAACTATTGTGTGACAAGAAGGAGCTGTTGGCCGTCGTCAAATCAGTAAAGCACTTTTATAAGTACTTATACGGCCGTAAATTCCTGTTGAGAACAGACCATGCTGCACTAAAATGGTTATTGCAGTTTCGAAATCCTGAAGGGCAAGTGGCAAGGTGGATAGAGCGGCTGCAGGAATATGACTTTGACACAGAACATCGTGTAGGAACTAGCCATCGGAATGCAGACGCTCTATCAAGGAGACCTTGTCCGATGGACTGCAATCATTGCTCCAAGATGGAAGAGAAAATAAGTGTCATCCATAGAATGACGGTAACCGATGATACTTGGCAACTCGAAAGAATACGAGAAGACCAGGAGAATGACGCCGAATTGGGACGTATTATTGAGTGGAAAAATAGAGGACAACGACCAGCTTGGGAAGAAATTAGTATTTCAAGTAGGAGCCTGAAGGCATACTGGTCACAGTGGGACTCCTTGATGATGGAAAATAGAATCTTGAAACGACGCCTGGAATTTGAAGATGGCACTGAGAGACTTCAAGTGATAATGCCGAGAAGCAGAGTGCCGGAAGTGTTGCAGCACTTGCACGATGGTATTTCCGGAGGGCACTTTGGCGTGAAAAGAACTCTCGAAAGAGTGAAAGAAAGATTCTATTGGGTGAACTGCAAAGAAGATGTGAAGGAGTGGTGCCGGAAATGTGAATCGTGTGCCTCTGCAAATGGCCCGGTCTCAAAACGGAAAGCCCCAATGAGACAGTATAACGTGGGGAATCCTTTTGAAAGGGTAGTCATTGATATAGCTGGTCCGTTTCCTGAATCAGAGAAAGGAATAAATACATCTTGGTTGCAATGGATTATTTTACCAAATGGCCGGAGGCATATGCTATACCTAACCAAGAAGCCGAGACGGTTGCAGATGTACCAGTGAGGGAGTTGTTTTGTCGCTTTGGAGTTCCGTTGGAATTACACTCCGATCAAGGTCGGAACTTCGAATCAGCGTTGTTTCAAAACGTCTGCAAGCATCTTGGAATCAGGAAAACTAGAACCACGCCACTTCATCCTCAATCGGATGGAATGGTTGAAAGAATGAACAGAACGTTAGGAAAGTACCTGGCCAAAGTTGTCTCTGAACATCAACGGGACTGGGACCAATATCTACATTTGTTCCTACTGGCGTACCGATCTTCGGTACATGACAGCACAGGATACTCGCCCGCTTGCGTAATGCTAGGACGTGAATTGCGGCTACCATGTGATCTTCAGTTTGGATTTAAACCTGGAGAAGAGATCGCCGGTGAAGATTACGTTAGTAAGCTTCGTGAAAGATCAAATAGTATTCACGAAAACGTCCGAAAGAATATACAGGCAGCAAGCGATCGAATGAAATCACAATATGACACGAGAGCACAAGAAGGTGGTTATCAACCTGGAGATTTAGTGTGGTTGTACAATCCACAAAGAAAACGTGGATTGTCGCCAAAACTACAAAGACAATGGGAAGGGCCGTACGAAGTGTTAAAAGGATTAATGATGTAGTGTACCGGATCAGAAGATCCCTCGTGGTAAACCGAAAGTGGTACACTTTGACCGTTTAACATCCCTACACTGGCAACAACCAGGAAGACTCAAATAATGATAATGGTGTTCGGCAAGTTATTAATCATGAGCCAAATGCAGATTTTGAGAGTTTTATGGCGGCGTATGGTGGTTCCGCTAAAGCGAGATTTGGCGTTGTTGTTGAAAAACAGCAAGATCTGTTTAGAGCACCAGAAGAGTATTCCCTTGCACATTGCGTAGCTCAAGATTTGGCAATGTCAAGGGAATAGCTGTTGTTTTCAAGAAAAGTTTGGATGTGTGGATGAATTAGTACAACAGCAGCCAACTGTAGGAAAATCTTTGGTTCTTCAAGATAAAAATCGTTATGTTTACTATCTGGTCACCAAAAATTCTTCATGGCAGAGACCTAGTTATGGACATCTATGGGAGGCTTTGCTAAATCTTAAGGCGCAGATGATGGAAAATGGAGTAAAGAGACTAGCGGTGCCCAAGCTGGGCTGTGGACTGGATCGCTTGGATTGGAGGATAGTCCGAAATATGCTAGAAGTAGTTTTCCAGGAACCAACGTCCAGGTTCTTGTTTGTTGTTATCAACCGGTTGCCTACCAAAACCATGAAAAGAGTGTTGACTGTTACTTCCAACGACGCGGTGGATGCACCAGAGGAGATAGCTGCCGATACCGTCACCAGTCACCGAATTGGCGTCAAGATGGATTTACAGTTACGAGACGTAACGGTTTTAAAGAGGGGCAGTGTTGCGATCCACTATTAGGCAACCCGTCAAACATACAAACGCCGGGGCACAGCGTATTCTTCAGCATTCGAGAATCCTTCTAGAAAGTACTGGAGCATGAGTCATCCTTTAATCCAGAGTATATATAAGACCGCTAATGAATGCAAGAGTCAGTCTATTCTTGAATGTCTAATATAAATTATATCGTTGTAAAGTAAACGTAGTTGAGCTTTTAGAATATATACATAAATGATATGCTGTGTCTAATGTGCATGCAGCTTGCAGTATACATAAATAAATAGAAGTGTATAAACAAATAGTTGTGTTAGTGTGGTTATTGGACCTAGGGTAAAGAAGTTAGTTTAAGAAGATATTAGTGCTTGTAAATTCATTAGTGTAATAGTGCTTCATTGTTAAGTGGACTGAAAACATCTATAAATAAGGCATATACTGTTAATTAGACTTGTGAACAGTGAGTAATAAAGACCATTATTATTACTTGTTTTAAATTAAAGAAACGCGGTAGTAGTAGCGCGTTACAATACTTTGCCAGAAGATCGAAGGTGATTCATTAAAATCAACTGTGATGAATTAGCTACCAAATTTATGAATTATCTTATTCGCATGATAAAGTGCAGATTAGTTTGTGGATGCATAAACAGTTTACATTGCTTTTCAGCTTGCCTGCAAGGTAAGGTCAAATGGGGTAAGTGTGTATACGGGATACGTGTGTATCTATCAAATATTTCTTTAAACCTCATATTACACGCAGTGCCATCTGTTACTACTAACAAAGGTTTCATAAAGTACGTACCTAACACAGAAGTTAAACTTAGATCATTACAGTTTCTATAAAAATTCACATTTTGTCTAAACTCAATCTTGTGCAGGAAGTGTGTAGTTAACAGGTGTCTTGAATATCCTTGCTAACCGGTGTCATTCTTGAACTTTATTTGTATGTTTATTATTAAGAGAAGTAAGTAAGGACTAATAATATGCTAACATTAGTTTTTTTAAAACTTTAGAGTTTTATGATTTTTATTGATATAATACATTTCCCTTTTAAAAGTTGAACACGGTTAAAGTGTGTATTATTTTTGCATGTGTGTAACATTTACACACTTACCCCATTCAAAGTACCACAGCGATTTTGTAGCTAATGCAAATATATTTTCAGGTATATACATATATGCATGGAAAGAGTGTATGTTAGAAAAAGCAACGGCAAGTTGTATACTAAAGAACATTTGCACGAGCTATGGCAGAAGTTTGTAATGGAATTATTACCACTTACAAGGCCAGTAAATAGTATATTACGTAACAAGAGTTGTAAGTAACCCATTACGCATGAAGTGAAAAAGTTTATGCACGAAGCCACCTAGCGGCAAGTGCGTAAATTTCACAAGTGCGTAATGGGTTTACAACTCGTATAACATACTATACTTTTTCTACGCCCAGTCATTTTCTTCTATTAAATAAAGGAAATCCCAATTATTTAAACTTTATTATAATAGTTGTTAATAACAATTGAACAATTATTGTAAGTCGTTTGTGCCTTATTATTTAATGGTGATGAACGGTTATTTATAATTGTAGTACTACTGCATGGTACATCAGAAGACGATGATTGATAATTGGTAATTGCATCCGATATTCGTAATGCGTTGTAATTTTTATTTTTAAGAGAGTGATTCACATAGCATTTCGCCACTACAGAAGATTGCCAGCCACCAAGTCGCTTTAATGATAGCATATCACCTCCTGTATCAACTAATATAGTGGCTGACGATCTCCTAAAGCAATGGCCAGTATATTGTTTTGATTCTAGCAGCTAAACATATTCAGCAATTTTACTTGGTGTATTACCGATTGTGTTAATCCCCACAACCTGTTTCACGCATTTTCCATTTCTGTAATTAACAAATAAAGGAAGTTTCATTCTAGGAGGATGCAAATTCATGTCCTTTTGACATGTGGGATAAACGTTTCTGGTACTAAAAATGAACGTCTCGTTTTAGTACTAGTATCTGAAATATCAATTATTAAGGATTTCCAGTGTCTTGAATGTGTTCCATTTTAATATTTCCAAGTTCTTGTTTACGGAAAACCCCATTTAATCCAATAATGAGGATAACCTGTAAACAAAAAACAAAATCCCATTTTCATGTGATGATAATTATACAATGTTTTAATTATTTACATTAGACAACAAATGTTTATCATCTGGGGTATCTTTCAGAAACTTATTAATTTGTTCTGTAGACAGGATTTTCGATTTTTTTACTTAGAAATCCATCCGATTTCCGCTTCAGTAGGGCGATTATAGTGTTGGATAATTTGCTATGTTAATACTATTATTAATGTTTAATGTAGTTCTCAGCATCGAATAAATGGTCCATAGATAAGATGGCTTCGTAGTTTTTGATATTTCTTCAAAATACGCAAGTAAAACATTCTCCGATGATTTAATATTATGCTTGTGTCGCCAGTCCATAAATTTTTGCTAGGTAATTTCGTACCTTTCTTAATGTGTGACAGATTCAGCTTTTTCAAAAATCTCCGGTGGAGTGCTCATAATTTCATCATTTTCACTACTAATAGACATAATCGTAGGTAAAATTGAGAAAATATTCGGATACAATAATATGTTGTTGTAAAAATTGACAACATAAATGACATGACGTTTATTTCCATAGCATGCTAAGAGAACGGGATTTATTTTAAAAGAAATTGTATAATGTGTTGTCAAAATGTATCTTGCTAATGCTAAAAGCTTTTATGGTTTTCAATTAACTAAATGTATGTAAATAGACCAAATAAAGTCGTACGTAGATAAAAATTTGTTTGTCATTTGAGTAAACCAAGAATTTTAAGTTTTCTTGTCAAAACGCACGTGTATGTCATGACGCCTCATTACGTGTATGTTATAGTTAAATGTCACTTACAAGGAATGTCGACAGTGCGATTTTTGACATTTTCTGACATGGGCATAGAAAAAGGTTATAATATACTTATGATGACTCATGATTACCATTTGAGGGGTTTACAAGAGAAAAGTAGTACTCAAGGTAGAAGCACAGTAATTCCCTTAAAAGATGAAAAGATTCTGGTATAAAGTTGAAAACTATGGAAAAGTGAGAATGGCAAGAGATCACAAGAATCGTTAGTGAATATGTTAAGCATAATGATTTAAAAACCTCATTTAAAAATGGTGTACCCAGGGAAGATTGGTTTTTAGGTTTTGCTAAAAGACATAATCTATCTCTCAAGAAGCTTCAATCAGTAAACTACGCTTACAAAAGGGGTTTAGATCCGTTTGTTAATTGAATATTTTCAATAGTTAAAAAAACTCTGGAAATTTTAGATTTAATGACAAACCACATCATATACAGAACTTGGATAAAATCGATTTTTGTACAAATTCATCAAAAACTGTTGGACAAAGACGTAGTGCAAGGTCAAGAGCTACGGCAGGTGCAGGTGCTAAAATATAACAGTTTTGTTGAATGCAAACGTAGTACCCCCATTAATAATATTTAAGGATAAAAACATATAGGACGGGTGGCTTGCCCCATAGGACAAATGGTTTCCAGGAACTACATATGCTGCTACGGAAAATGGTTGGATGGATTTGAACATATTTTTAAGAAATTTGGAAAGAATTTTCTGCAAGAAATTGGTGATTTAAGACTGGTATTATTAATATATGATGGTCATGTATTGCATTTTGATGAACGATTGATATTATGTGCCATTCAAGATGTTGTATTGAAATTACCGCATCGTTCAGGTCATTTATTTCTGCCACTAGACTCGTGTGTCATGCAATCACTAAAGACAAAATGGGATGCTGAACTTGTCTAATGGCAACAACGGCACCATCAAAGTCAAAGAATATCAAAGAAACGCCAGTTAACTGATGAGAAGAATATGGTTTGGAGCAAACTCTGATATTATCAGTGGATTCCGAAAGTGGTATTGTTCCTTTCAAAGATGTTATTTCAGAAGAATAGTACGATCCATTTGCACTGAAAATATGACATTATAATTAAGGAAAATTTTAATAAGAAAAATATAAAACCTACATCTGAAGAAAAGGAATCAGAAGCACCTCCAAAAATTGGTTCAGGTTCAAATACATCAATTATTTAGGAAACACCTTCAACTTCTGGTACACAAACGAACGTTTCTTTTGAGGAACTCCTCTTGGACATGGTGAGGTCACACAAATCAGATGATTATAAAAATCCAAGAGAAAAGTAACAAGTACTGCAGAAATTCTTACTAGTTCCGAGGTGTTTTAACACTTGCAAAATACACACAATAAGAAATCGTCGAAAAAAGTAAAATTATAGATGTTTTCGATTAAAAAAGTTCATCTGAAAAGGAAATTGTTTACGAAGAAAGCAAGGATGACACTGATTATGACGAACATGAATTAGTAAAAGAAGAAAACATACAAAAAGCTGATCCAGATGGTGAAAATTGGGTACTGGTGATGTGCGCAACTAAAAAACTCTGCAACATTATATTGGTCAAATTATGTCAATAAAAAAGAATGATGATGAAGTAGAAGTGAAGTTTATTAGAAAAATAGCTTCACAGTATTTCAATACGTCACATTCTTTAATTTGGTCAGATCCAGAGGAGCATTGCTAGACTGCAATCGAGGACATCGTAACCATACTTCCTAAATAAAACGTTTCTAAGAGGACTGCACCATTTCGGATTGGGATTTGATCATTATAATGTTCAATAAATCGATTACTTATTATTAAATAATTTTCTTAGGTTATTGCTAATATTTATTTTAACGTGTTGGTAAAGAATCTGTGAGCTCAGTAATAACAAGTTGAAAATGCAAGGCATTGTCGCAACGAACTTCAAATGTAGACTTACTTTAAAACAATTTATGTATCGCATTAATTTTGGACCTATTTGAAATTTTGATAAAAATTAATTCCGGGGGGTCGGGTATCCGTGGTCAGATTTTGTGGGGGTACCATATTTCGACTCAGCTATGTTAGGGAGTCCAAATATGTATCGCACATTAATTTTGGACCTATTTGAAATTTTGATAAAATTAATTCCCGGGGGGGTCGGGTATCCGTGGTCAGATTTTGTGGGGGTACCATATTTCGACTCAGCTATGTTAGGGAGTCCAAATATGTATCGCACATTAATTTTGGACCTATTTGAAATTTTTGATAAAATTAATTCCCGGGGTCGGGTATCCGTGGTCAGATTTTGTGGGGTACCATATTTCGACTCAGCTATGTTAGGAGTCCAAATATGTATCGCACATTAATTTTGGACCTATTTGAAATTTTTTTCCGACGGAATATCGCGGGGCACGGCGCCCCGTGGCCCGATTTAACTGACATCAAAACTTAAGCTCTGGACACCGAGCTGAATCGATTGATGTATCACATTGATGTCCGACCATTAGAAAGGCCTCGGACGGACGGACAGACGGACGACAAATCGATTTCATAAGCGAACAAAGTTCGTTGAAAATTTGTATATGTAACAGTTCAACATTTAATAAAGTTTTTATGTAAATTCTAAGAGCTAGCATGTAGTACTTTTACACACTTGCCCCGTATTACAATTACACTTTGGCATGTTGTAATTACAACTTGTTTACACACTTACCCCACTTGGTCAGGTAAATGTGTACTACGGACCTTCAAAATAAAAAAAAAGTGATACATTGTAGAAATTTTAATAAATATAGTGTTGAATACATGTAACACCTGTAACTTTATATAACCCTAAGGTGACTATGACATTATGAATACTGTCTTTAAATCTTTGATCTAAACATGAACTTTAATAATTTGGGCACACACTTACCCCACTTCACTTTATTTTAAATAGTTGCCTAAATGCATAGGGATTCACCCATAAATTAATGAAGAATGATGACATTGAAGAAGTGATTGTCTTAAATATACTTATTTTGCATACTGTTCACATAATGAAATGATAAAGGAGTTACAAAAGTTTAGCGCAGATTGTCCACTTTTGCTTATTGAAATATATCTTCCAAATGGTCAGAAAGAAATGGGTTTTGATAGTGGAAGTGTTCTAAGAGATTCTTTAAGAGTTTTAGTTGCCTAATTGGTATGAATATTTTATGACACAGTGGGAGTATTACTATCATTTCTTTGTGATGCAATCCCAAGTTAAAATGGAATTTAAACAGCTTGTCCTTAGTATTTCTGGGCATTATGAGTATTTACGTACCTACACACTTCAGTTTATGCTGCAAATTCAAAATTCTTCATGAATGTTAATAAAACTTTAAATAAAACCTTTGTACTTTAATAATTAGTTTGTGTAACCCCCGTTGCAACTACCTACAAACTAGAGTGTGAGCAACTTTGTTGAAAAAAAGTCGAAACTTTGATAAAATAGTCAAAACTTCATTTTAAATCTCAAAGCTTCGACTTTATTTAAAAAAGTATGTGGCTCTTCCAAGTTTTTGTACTATAGCAAAACAATACATTTTAAAAAGTAAAATGATAGATGTCGATGGACATTTGTCTCTCAAAACTCTTATTTGACTCATATTTATTTATATAATTTTAGAAATTCAAGGATATAAAGTCTAAGAACAAGATAATAACAAAAATATTTTGGATTTTATCAATTAGCCGAAATGCAATAATAGTTTTAATTGGTTCATGTATAACTTATTATTATGAGAATAAATATGGAAAATCTCCATTTACAGTTTCGGGTTAGTTTATTTCACCTTTAAGATACAATCATTTTATAATTTAATTATTTTTAGGAACTGTAACACCAGGCATACCAATAATGACAATACCTAATTTTAGTTCCACTGTCGGAAATAAAACTGTAACATTTGTTGAAATGGTCAACACACTTGGTACTGGATTTGTTATCATACCTATTGTTGCAGTATTAGCTAATGTAGCCATAGCAAAATCATTTTGTAAGTTATATATTATAATTAAATGCAGCATTATAATTTTTTTAATTAGCGGCTGGTAAAGTAGTAGATGCAACACAAGAAATGGTTACCTTGGGTTTGTGCAATATATTTGGTTCGTTCGTGCAAGCCATGCCTACAACAGGTGCTTTTACTCGCTCTGCAGTAGCTAATGCCAGTGGAATACGAACACCTATGGCTGGAATTTATACTGGTAACATAATGATACATATCATATATAAAGACATTAATTAAATGTTGTAGGTACAATTATTCTTCTTGCTCTCACATTTCTAACTCCTTCTTTTTACTATGTTCCTAAATCAACTTTAGCAGCCGTATTAATAAGTGCAGTAGTTTTTTTGATTAATTACCAAATTATTCCAAAGTTGTGGAGAACTAACAGTAAGTGTTCCAGTTTTTCTAACTTTTTCTACATTTTTGAGCACTGTCCTTTTTTTATTAAAAGACTATGTTTGCTCTACATACAACTTTTGTCTAAATTCCTGTGTTTAATTAACACATCACTACATTTTATGTCTGTGTATTTTTGTTACAGCAATTTTGATTAACATCTGTTTATATATTTCCAGTTTTACATTTATCATTAAAAAATAAAAACTAACTTGGAAATAATACACATGCATATGCTAACATATTAATAAATTTCAAATATAATTTTAAAAAACAATAAAATGTCATAAAACAATAACTTATACTAAGATTTTCTTAATAGCGTAAAATTGATAAAACATTTTCAAAAGTATTCAATTCAATAACAATAGCTAATTTCGCATAAAAATAAATTAATTATGGTAAACAATAATTTGAATGAGAATTAAAATTTTATTGAACGATGAAATCATATATAGCATAATTAGTAATGTTTTCTATGTGTGGACTGTGTTATGTTAGTATTAATAAAGTCAATGTTTTGCCTTCGTTCGCAAGGTGCATCATTAGGGCATGGTGTGGCTCACTACTATCTGAACATACAGGAAACTAATTAAGTCGAAAGATGTTTTTCAAGGTAAAGTAGTAAATAGTATGAAAATTATCTCCAGACAAACAGTCTCTCGCCCCCAATTACATCATATGTGTCTCATAGTAAAGTAATTCAAGAACCATGGGACGTCACAGTTTATAAGGTATATCTTACTCCAAGTAAATGCTTCATTAGTCTCTTCTAATCTATATGTCTGTTTTGTTTTCAGTAGTTGCTGATTTTGTTCAAAGGCTTTTGTTTATATGGCTACCCTATTTTTTATATCTTCTTTAATAGGAACATCCCTTGCTATTTTGCTTTTGTATAATATCATTCATTCTAACAATATTTTTTTTTGTTTTATTTTCTCAAATAATTTAACACGTTGGCTGCAGCACTATAAATTGCTGGATTCATTATCGTGCATTAACGGTCCCCGAAGACCGATAGTAACACGTTTTTTAGGTGCGTTAGTGGTCTCAGGGGACCGATACGCAGATTTTACATTAGTGACATCTGTAGGTTTTGGTTCAAAATACAATGGTATTGTCATCACGGTTTCCTATTATGAACGCTTCTATTATATTACTACTAACAGCGCATCGGTCTCCCGTGACTAATACCGCACCAGTGTGTATATTTATATATAATGATTACAACACTGCTGAAATCTGTGTAGCTTACTTTATTGTTTATACAAAAAGAGTAACAATAAATTTAATATCATTTATGCATTTTGTTAAACCATGAGAGACACATACCGGGATTTCCGGGCAGTTATTACAAAAAGTGATCATTTTCGATACTTTTTTTGTTGGCATCACGACTGCTAAGAGTAAGGCGCAGATTTTGGTAACAACCTTGGCAAATTTTACGCTTCTTTCGTCCAGGTCCCGTGGGCTTAATTAAAGTATGAGTAATTCTTTTAGGTACATCAGTGGCAGCTTGAATAGAATTATTGTTCAATTGTATAGCTAATACTCTTTTGAACTCAGTAATAGACAATTTTTTATTTTATATCTGATTATTGATGATCCATGAATTAACAACGCAAGTTCCAAAAAGAAGTTCAAAAATCACTTTACGATACCACTTGATCCCTTTACGCTGTAATCCACGCCTTTTTTTTGCTTTGTTATAAAGTTGAACACATCTTGGTTTCATAATGGTCTCACCTTTACAGGACTTTTTTCCAGTCTCTACTAATTCATCATTTTCGAGGGGATCGGTAGTAACCATCAAAACAGGCCTTTTATCCACCCACTTTATAACTTTTACACGATCATTTTGTTGACCAAAGACTTGTCCTTTTCTCATTTTAGCGGAAAACATTTTTGATACTCCTTTTCTGTTTCCACGTAAAGTACCACAGTATACTTTAATATTTTTCATACAAACATCAGAAGTATCAGGAAACACTACGATGAGTTACAAATATTAATGCAAATTTATAATAATCTTTTCGATGTGATAGTTTTAGGTGAAACTTTTCAGTGCGAATCTCCAGCACTTTTTGATTTAAATGGATATACTCATTACTATAATGAAGCAAAAAGTTGTAAAAATGATGGGGTTATTGTATATATTAAAAATTCAATAAAACACAAAGTACATGTAATATGCACAAATAAAATAAATCTTATAAGGGCAGAATTGTTTTGCAATAATACTAAAGTAGTCATAAATGCATTGTATAGGCCTCCAACTATAGATTATCATGAATTTTGGTTGTATAAATGAATATATAGAGCATATTTGTTTGGAAACAAATGAAATCATGATTGGTGACTAAAATATTGATATACTAGCAAGTACAACACAGGCAAACAACTATTTAAATTTAATGCTTGAATTTGGCTTTCGTTCTTCCATCAACGATTTTACTAGATGTGAAAAGCAAACTAAGTTACCAAACCACAAGCTTGTGCCTATAATCTTAAATAGTAAAATTACAGATCACTACCCCATTATCCTTGGTTGTAGTTTTGATTTTAAAAGGTACCTGTTTCAACTATTAAACAGTATTGTAAACATAATATAATCTTGTATAATAAACTCATTGAAAATTTAAAAAGGAATCCTGGAGTTAACTTGTGAATATGAATGTTAACACTCCATGTAATGCTTTTATTTCTAAATTACAATCGTATATTAACCTATCTAGTATAAAAGTTAATAATAAGCTAATAAAGAAAAGGAGTGAATGGATTACAAACGGAATAGCAAAATCTATTGATGTACGTGACAATATATACAAAAAATTAAAAAATGACATAGACAATCAGTACCTCAATCAATTGTATAAATTCTATAGAAATAAAATAGTTACACTGATTAGAGTATCTAAACAAAATTACTTTAACAATAAACTAAAAAATAAAGATTCAAAAGCACTATAGAATGTAACAAATACTGTACTTAAAAAAATATATAAACAACAAGATAATGACATACAGTTACTCAGACAAAATGGCACGCAAACAAATAATGATAAAAAAACAGTAGATAAGTTCAACAAATTTTTTTGCAACCATTGGTGAAAAAATGGCAGCAAAAATAAAAGACATTGCAATTCAATCTCCTACTTTGCCTAGCAATATTCAATTAAACCAGTATTCATGTTTTTTAAAACCAGTAACTGAATCAGAAATTAAGAAATATATATTAGAATTTGGAAACCATAAAGCTTCTGGTTTTGATTATATTAGTACTACTTTTCTAAAAAAAACTGCAGACTATATCATACAACCTATAGTTATATTAATCAATAAGTCTTTCAGTGAAGGAACCTGCCCTGATCATTTTAAAATTGCTATCATTAAACCAATACACAAGTCTGGTAACAAAAATGAAACAACAAATTATAGACCTATTTCTTTAGTTTCAAATTTAGCAAAAATATTTGAAAAAGCAATAAAATGCAGAATGACAGATTTTTTGAATAAACATAACATACTATCCAAAAATCAGTATGGTTTTAGGGCATCCATGGGGGTAAATAATGCTCTTACTGCCGTTACTGAAAAAAATATATGATTCCATGGAATTATCAAAACCTGTCATTGCAGTTTTCTTGGATCTGCAGAAAGCATTTGACACAGTATGTCATAAACTCCTCTTATATAAACTCGAGTGTGTCGGTTTTCGTGGTACTTGTCTGCACCTTCTTAGGAGTTATCTAACAAATCGTAAACAATATGTAATATTAAATAACATCAAGAGTAATTGTGAATTGGTAAAATATGGAGTGCCACAAGGTACAGTACTTGGTCCGATATTCTTTCTTATCTATATTAATGATCTATTAAGTTTAAATGTTAACGGTGATATCATATCTTTTGCAGATGATACAGTCTTAATCGTGAATGATACGGACTGGGAACGTGTAAAAAGTAAAACATCTAACTGCTTAAACCAAATAATACAATGGTTGTATAATAACTTATTAACATTAAATATAAAAAAAAACAACTACATGCCATTTGCACCATATATAGACAGCCTACCATTGCTTGAGAACCTAAGCGTAGTATGTGAAAATAGAAATACTAGTCATTATAGTATTTTAATTAACCCTACCTTAAAAATTAAATATCTAGGCATCATGATTGACTGTCATTTGAAATGGAGTGACCATATAAATTATTTGTGTGGGAAACTGCGACACCTAATTGCTCATATTATCTTGCTGCGAGACATTTTAAATATTCACAACTTAAAGATAATATACCTAGGGCTGGTTCACTGCATATTAAGGTATGGAATAATAGTCTGGGGAGGTACAGCAAAATATAATCTAAAAAAATTGGAAGTCTTACAAAAAACCACATTAAAAATAATTTATAGAAAACCCAGATTGTATAGCTCTAAAGCACTGTTTAGGAATTGAATATATTCAATATATACCAATTGTATGTATTTGAAGTTCTTAAACATTACAAAAATTTTCCATAAAAAATTCTCCCCACAATTATGACACAAAAGTAAACTGGATTTAGATGTACAAACGGTCAGAACCTCAAAACAAATCACTCAACAAAGCTTTAAGTATATAGCTCCACGTCTATATAATTTACTACCAAAAGAAACTAAGATATCAATTTACTCTCATTTTATTAAAAAAGTAAAAAGTTGGATTGCAGAGTTTTGCTTGCCTGATTAAATATGATGTTTCCTTGTTTAAACAAATATGTTACTTTCTATTGGTTAAAATGCATATTCTAAGTAGATTAGTTATTATGTAATGTGAATATGAATATTTACCTTGTTTAATTATTTTTGTTCTATCCTCGCGCTCAAGCTCTAACTAGCTTTTGCGAGGTAACTATTTACTTTATTTGTATTCCTTTCATTTGTTTTGTAGTTTTTTATTTTTCTGTGTAATGCAAATAAAGATTTATTTATTTATTTATTATTATACTACTTGTTTCTTAAATAGAGATTTGGCAAGTGACAGACTAGAATAGAAATTATCCGCAAACAGATAGTGCCCTTCTTTTAAAATTGGTTTCAAGAGTTCATGAACTATTGTTTCTGAATGTCCTTGCCCCCCTTCCACTTGCTCGTTTTTTCCCTTATATACAATAACATTAAGTGTGAAACCAGCTTGTATATTTTTATCTCATATTTGTGAGGTTTATTTGAGATGTACTGACAAAACACTAATCTGTCCCTAAATGGAATCATTCATTCATCAATTACCAAAATCTTCCCAGGCGTAAGAACGCATTGAAAAGATGGACGGGACCACGGGGTTGAGGGTTTATATAATTTTAAGTTAAAAGTGAAGTTAAAAGTACAGGGCTCCAAGAAGAATTTAATTGCAGTCCCGCAGGAAAATAGGCGGCGATCGACAAGAAAATGAATACGCCAGCAAATGTAGGGTAGTGTTTTACAAATGCACGGGGTGCGGACATAATGCCATGATGATCTTGTGGCATCTTCTCCAAAAATGTTGATCGTCAATGATAGATATTATTAAACGTTTTTCATTTTAGATGCTGTGAGTACAAGTAGATGTCAAAACCTATACTCAAACTCTCTCGAAAGTATACAAAAATGGTAATTTTATTCGTTCCGAAATAAAACCTTCAGGAAACTTCAAGACTAGTCAGAACTCTAACTTTACATGGTCTATGATGAGACACAGGGGCGGGGGAGTGAACATGACTCAAGCACCACTGCAATTTCACTGTAGTTGTGCAAGATTGACCGTAAGGAAAAATGCAGAAATCCTAACGCTCAAAAAATTCACTCGGAATAACACTGAACCTTTAACAACTAAATCAATATTGAGGCTGAAAGAAAATGTACTGTTAGTTATTATAAGTGGAACGACTGTTTGCGTTCCAAAAGAGAATCATAACTATATATTCAAACATTACACTCAAAAACAACTCAATGATGCTGTTCTGATTTTTATATTATTATCGTTGGATAATAAATTCTCATTCAATCGATTTTTAAAAATAACTAGTCAACTTTCATAGACTTTTCTTAAAATTCATAAGATCTTTATGTTGTTCAAGAAATACAATATTAATAATGTTGAACATAAGTATATTCAGTCTTCATATAAATTTAGTAACAGATACTTAGAAAATTTTATATAAATGTAACTGGATCTGTTATTTCAAATTAAAAGTTCATGTAATTCTTAAGTGTCTAAATAATTGACAAAAAAAAACAATTACAGTTCTCTTTAGCAAAACCAAATTCATGTCTGTGGATGGTTTACATGAGCAATGTCTCTATATATAATTAAACTAGAATGGTAATTAATGCTTCATATAACCTGTGTTATAATTTAAATTTCTTTATCATAGTTTACATTCAATCAATAAGATATTTACTGTTAAGCTCTCTTTAGATTACTTTTATATCAATAGATGTAATATTGAAATCACAAAAATTCATATCTTAACCTTGAATTTAATTTCAATCAAAGGCATAATACAGCAATGTATATACTTTCTAAAAAAAACAAATTGAAGTTTCCTTGAATTAAATTCTTATCATGGTACTAAAGATACTTAATGTCATCACTTAAAAATGTCAAGGTGCACAATGTTAATTATCAAAACTTGTAATTAATTTTAAGGTTTATTCCTAATAAACAAACGAAAAGCAGATTGTTCCAAAATGCACGATTTATGGAGTACAAAAAACTTGCCGACTGTCAAGGTTTTGAATCTTACAAGTCATTACAAACCAGTTAGAAAAACATGTTTCTTTAACAATTAAAAAAAAACAGTCTCAAAACGATTTTATGTTAAGCATGACATCATGTGTACGAGTTTAACGACACATGTTGTAGAAATCTCCAAATACAGCATTTTCAATAAAATGTGTATTTTTAAGATGATGCTTGTTTGATGTCCTAGTTTATTAAACGTTCCATAACTGCATCTTTGCTAATGTACTTCTGTGAAATTAAATGTTTGTTTGAATTAGCTAGAATGAACTATGTAGTCCTAGCACGTTTCATATGAATATTTTAATTATGTACATATTCTCTTCAAATACATTTATTTATGTAAATATCTGTATAGCGCTGAAGAAATCGAAATGACTACAAATTAAATTTAATAATTTACTTACTATTCATGGATCTTTGGAAACTTTTAGTCACATTCTTGTACCTAAAACCTCACTATTACTAAAATGACAATTCTCATGTGAGCTTTCCCTCTTATAAAGAATTACATTTTGACTCAAAGATGAGGAAATGCCAACTGCTTAAAACGATTACACAGTCTATCAAATTTAAATATCTTATATAATATTTATGAAAATTCGTGTGTATTTTTCTTTAACATTTTACAGTGATTAACTATTAAAATTTTTGTATTTATTTGGGATACGAAAATAAATACACTTCAACCTTTTAGAAAAGGGGTGGGATCTGGTACATTCACCTCTCCATTAAATTAGAATTTTGTGATGTGTTAGAGCCAGGGAGTTTACTGGTTTTTGATAATCTAAGACATAGTTGTAAGAAACCATTGGTGATATTGAATAACCTGAAATTACACTGTAAGTAGACTGACTTTATGCTTAAAACTACTAAGTATGCATTTGTGAACGGAAAATAATTATTTAGTTGGATTAATTAGCAACGGAATTGTGTATTTTGATTTCAGAATGAGTTTTATTGGGGAAACCTAATGTATGTTTAAGCATAAAGAATCAGTACTTTGGAATGAACAATAAAATGACAACGAAAAGCGGGATTTAACTGTTTGGCTATGTTTGTTTTTGAAAAGCATTTCCAATAATTGGGATTTATAAATTCAAGGTAATGACGATTGAAAACAGGAAAAAGTAGAGTGATAGTTTTGTTGATGAATTAAATTTAAGGTTTTTAGAATTTTTCTTTTAGCAATACCTGGCCAGAATTGAGGTTAAGAAATTGGTTTTAGGAAAGTATATTTGTATTTTTATCAAAATTATTTTATATTAGTAGAACTTAAGTTTAGGTTAGATTTATATTTGAATTTATTTAAAAACTAGGTACATAGACATATTTGTGTGACAAAGTTTAGGATACCAAAGCAAGGGAGATTTATGCGGAATGACTACCTTCCATGTAGAAATAATATCAAACAGAATTCCTGTGACAGATGATTTGGCACCTCAATTTTGGACATAGAAAAGGCTTTTCAGGATGTGATTTTGTAACGTTTTTTTGTATTTCGCCCTTTAATGTATTAATTTTATTTCTTTATTATTTTTATTTCAAATTTTCTATTTACTTTTATAATTTTTCCATAGGGATTCACTCCCGCACCGCTGCAGTTAGCTGATGCACCCTTATATCGTTACAGGGTCCCCGCCCCTTTAGGGCAAATAAAAATTTATTCATTTAACGATCATTTTACCTATAATAGTGTAAAGAAAATTCATTAGTGCATTATTTAGTTTAAAAAATTAATGCTGTACACCCTAGACAAATAGACTGATACAGTAAACTTGCAAAAACTTAACTAATAATTTTCCCCAAAAATATCTCCACAAATTAGTCTATAAAAAAATTGGAATTAAATTTTTACATTTACTAAAAGGATTTTAGAATTATTAAGTATGTTCTGATTCATGCCTATTTTTCATATAATAAAAGAGCACAACACTAAAATTTTGTGTTCTCATACTGTATTTCAAACTTGGTCTAATGGACATTGAAATAAAGGCGATTAAATAAAGTGACATATTAATTTATACAACACATGTCGATAATATTTTAATAACTATTGAAGAAAACTTGCTAGTGCTTTATTTGCAGTAAGATTTAATTGTGTGCACCCTAGACTGAAGTCAACCCATTAATTTGAAAAATAATTTTTTAAACTTTTTGGGCATAACCACCATAGCAATATTTTGACAACGATCCTAGGTCATGGATCGAAACGTAAATAAAGACAATTTTAAAAACTCTTGAGTGATTTAATACCCAAGAGAAATTAAGAAAAATACAAAACAAACCACAACAAACATATAGGAAGTATTCACCATAGCAAGAAACTACCGGAGTAAATTGATACATAAATCCTGTAAAAACTTAATAGATACCAGAATTATGATTCTATTAGTCCAAAGTAGTATAGAACTAGTTGGATTCAGAATTAGTTAGGTGGACAATAATTCGATTGAAAAAAGAATATCATAACTAAATTATTAAACTATCACAGAAATACTGTACAAAACGAAACGAAAAAGAATCAATACAAATACTAATACGAAAAGCACTACAAACACCCAACACACTGCTAATAATATAATATTACACAAGCATTATATTTGTGCCATTTTTAAACAGCTTGTTGGTTATAGAATATGACCTAGTGGTGGCAGCGGCAACATTCTCAGGAAGCTTAATATATGGAGTTGAGCAAGGACTACTTATTGGAATACTTGTTAATACACTACCAATGATTAAATCATGGAGTAGATCAGAAATTCAATTTTCTGTAGAAACAGTAAGCGAATTTATTCTGGTTTATTACTTAAAATATTTTTATTGTTTTAGGATAGAACAGGGCATGAATATATATACGTAAAGCCAGAACTGGGTTTATGCTTTTGTGGTAGTGATTTCTTTACTCAAGAAATAGTTAAATATAATTCAAGAACCAACATACCAACAACATTTGTTATAGACTGTTCACACATCATAGAAGTAGATTATACAGTTGCTTTGGTAAACGTAATTGGTATAGCCTAATTGGATTAGGTAAAATACTGACAAGTGTCAATTAAAATTCTGTGATAAGTGTAAAAAGAAATATTCATGGTTAATGAGTAACAAAACGAATTTAAAATTACTGAAATTCTCTGCAATATAAATATTCCTAAAGTATTTGAAAGGGGTATATTCTAATATTGTAGTAATCAGGGGACAATCATTTTGCTTCATTTTAGAGGCATTAACTGAACCTATTTTGCTTGTGTAAAATTTAAAGTAGCTGTGATACATAACATTCTGGATTTAAACATCAGATATGTTATATTATCTACAGTCTTGACCAAATAGTTGTAATTTGCATTTAACTAGTTGCTTTAAAATATTATATTGTTAGCACTGGGTTATAAAATAATTCAGTTTCAAAAGTAACCACTATTTCTGACTTTTATTAATAATCGTATCAGAACGGAACTTTAGTAATAATACTTTTATAATGAAAATAACTCAAAACACGTAAAATACAATTAAGGTAGCTTTGTAACCCAGGCTAGCGGACATCATAACTACGACTGCACGAATGCCTCAGCGTACTTGTTGTCCCATCAGACAGGAAGCGGCCTTGAGTGGTGTTGCATGCGCTGCTTTGTTAGCGGCCTCATCGGTATTTTCTACATCAACAGGGTTGAGCGCTAACATGGCCAGACTGACAGGTGACCCGTCCTAGGGGCACAATTCGCCTAAAGTTGACCCTGTAACAGTATCAGCAACACTGAAATCAATAAGCACCAAACACCACACGTTGGAGATTGTATACCCTCAACTAATAATCAAACTACATCTCACGTTAGTTAACGTACACAACTCTGATTTGACTGGTGTACACTAACTTGAAGTATTTATTTAATCACAAAGCATCAACTCTTTTTTTGTAAATCATACTCTCGAATTATAATAACAACGTATTCGATAGTAATCGTGAAGGTATACAGACACCAATATAAAGATTTTCATTTTGTTTTAACAAAAAAATATTCAAAATGTAGTTGTGGGAGCATGCAGACCCCAAAACCACCAGAACAATACTTTATCTTGATAAATACAAAAATAAACACTTTACAGATATTATGGGAGTATGCTGACCCCATAACCATCAAGATATTCGCTTTATCTTGATAAAAACAAAAATTAGTATTTTACAGATATTATGGGAGTATGCTGACCCCATAACCATCAAGACGTACACTTTATCTTGATAAATGCAAAAATTAATATTTTAATACTACCACATACTAGTAATTACCTGCTACGGCTTCATCTCCCTCAAGAAGGGTTAGTAAATCATCTAACACGGTTGCCAAGGACCAATCTGCAGGCCACATTTGCAATTGCTCCTTCGCAGCCTTAACAATATTTTTCTTACGGCTACCAACTCGTTTAAGCTCATAGCGGCTTTCTTTTGTAACGTTCATAATTTGATACGGTCCCAAAAACTCAAAATGTCTTACTAGCGTGCAACTTACTCGCACGATGCAACAGCACAAAATCGCCCACAGAAAATTTAGCAGAGTTACGCCGTTTCTTATTTAATTCAATCAAATCTTTTTCTGAAGGTTTTAGACGTTCTACTATTCGTTTTTTATCTAACTCCATGTTTCTAGCAGTTGACAAATCTGATGACAAATCATTCAACGCAGCTTGTATCAATGGCGTGGTAGTGTTCATGCCAATCAACGCTTGCAATGGTGTGCTATTTGTCGACTTTTGTAAAGTAGTATTTAAAACCAGGTGTATTTTCCATAACTCACTCGGCCATTCACTTTTAAGTCGAGTTTTGATTCTAATTAAATTCATGATAGTGCGCATATAACGCTCTACTTGTCTGTTGGATTTATGCACATCAGGTGTTATAAAATGGTAGTCAATTTGCCACTCATCAAGAAATTTACAAATGGAAAGGTTATGAAAATTTGTAACACTGTCCATGACTATTACTTTAGGGGTACCAAAGCAAGAAATAAACTTCTGTAATGCAATTGAGTTTCACCAGCTTGAGCTGTTTTTAGTGGAATTAAATTGCAATACTTTGTAAAAGCATCCACAATCACTAATACATATTTATATTTATCGCTACTAACAGGCAAGGGACCTAAACAATCAACATGTACAGTATGAATAGGTGTAATGGGTTTTGTTGGTAACAATATTGAACATTGTAATGGCCCTGTCTTAGTTTTCTTAACGGCACATATCAAACAATGTTTAATGTATTTCCTGACAAAACTCCGAAGACTAGGAAACCAAAAGTGCTCCAGAATAGAACTAATAGTCTTAACAGTGCCAACATGACATTGCTCATCATGGAATAGGCACAACAGACCTAATCTACTTTGTCGCGGAACGTAGTAACAAAATTTTTTTAGTATTATCGGTAGAATATCCTATGCGACAGAGAAGACCGTCTTTTTCTTCATATTGATTGGAGTCCAAGTTACCTTCGCACAAATCAGTTATTAGTTTTTCAACTTCTTCACTACCTTTCTGCTCAATATGCAACCAAGAATCTAATTTTGAGACGTGCGATACATTAACCGAATTGCGGTTTAGGTAATCGACATGGCTTAAACTAGAACCCTTACGATAGACAATTTCATAGTCAAAGTCTTGCATGTAGGCCCACCAACGAGCAATTCTCGGTACTAAGTCCCTTTTATTCACCGTGACCTTCGTGGAATTGCAATCGGTAGCAATAATAAATTCCACACCTATTAAATAAACTCGAAAATGCTTTAAGGAATTCACTATCGCCAACGTTTCCAACTCGTAGGAATGTATTTTTCCGCAGTCGTTGTGGTACTCTTGCTATAATATTCGACCACTCTGTTTTGCCCATCATGTTTCTGAAACAATATTCCCGCAAAATCTAGTGTACTAGCATCCGTATGTAATTCTGTTGGTAAATCAGGATCGAAAATTACAAGAAGGGGTTCAGAAGTAATGCACAAAATAACATAATCTTTTGTTTCTTCGTGTTCATTAGTTCATACAAAGGAAACATTATCTTTAGTCAATCGGGTTATGCACGCTGTTTTCGGAAATACCCGGCCAAACCCATGAACTGCCTTACCTGTTTTGCCTTACATGGTGACTTAATTTGTATTAAAGCTTTAACCTTTCTAGTTACCGGCCTGACGCCTTCATGAGATATTTCTCTACCAAGAAATTCAAGTTTGGACTGAAGAAAAACGCATTTCGAAATATTCACAGAAACACTTTAAGACTAACTGAAGACGTTCCAAACCTTCTTCAACAGTTTCTGATGGGATTAGTACGTCATCAACATAAACGACTGCGAACGTATATTTCAAATCACCTAGTGCGTCGTTAATAGCTCTCTGAATAACTGGCCGGGAATTCGCAAGTCCAAAAGCTACTCCTAAAAATTCATAGTGCCCGTCAGGCGTTACGAATGCAGTTTTATTCATTGAATCTGGATGAATCGGGATCCAATAAAAACCGGAAACCATATCGAGCGACGTAAAGAATTTTCCCTTACCTAATTGATCCGACTGGTCATCGATACGAGGAAGCGGATATTTATCTTTAATAGTGTGAGCATTTAGTTCCCTGTAATCTATGCACACACGGTAAGATGAATCTTTCTTTTTAACTAATAAAATAGGGCTAGCGTAAGCTGAACTACTCTCTCTTATGATGCCATTCGAGAGTAAATCACTGATAATTTTGCACACTTCGGCGCGTTCACCCGCGGCAAGACGATAGGGACGTTGATTTACTACAAAATTGTCGATCAGCTTAATTTCTAAGTAGGCATTATTAACAGCAGGAACAGATGAACCCGAAGCAATAATTATATATTTATTTATTTATTTATATACACTACTTAACAGGTTAGACCCAATTACAAAGTAGGCACCAAATCAAAAACATTAATACAAAAATTAAAAAAGGAATTATGTCAAATAAGTAAATAAAATAAGCATAAAATTAAACAAGAAACAAACAAAAACCGTAAAACATAACCTGAAAGAGAATACAGTCAAAACACAAGGAAGGGCAGAGGATGGGTAGGCAAGGAACACTAAAATAATTGGTTAATCTGTGCACAGTCAAGTTGATTTAATGTGTGACAAAGAAACATGGAAGATATCAAGAGATTTTTATTTGTTTTGAAATGTTGTGCACATAAAGTGCAGAGGGGAAAACTTAAGCACATTGGTTCTTGCGGTGTTTAAATAAAACATATTGTCGCCCCTGGTAGATGCAGGCACTCGGAAATTTACAGCAGATAATAAATAGGGACCATTTCGAATGGACCTGCACCTTGCCGAAGTTCTAGATTACTAGAACAGGTGAAATGGCTTGCGTGTTCTAATGAGCTAAAGAGCCAAACTACAGGTCCAACCAAAGTAGTAGGGTCGTTAGTGAGGAACCAGACTAAGACAGGTCCCCGAAAGAGGGCAGCGGCTCTTTCGGTACTTAGATTGGCAGAGACCATAGGGGTCGGTATGGCAGTCTAAGACACACTACCGCGATGTGGAAGGCAACGGGAAACCACCACATTACCTCCCAAGTACACAGCGTACCTAAATTATAATAAAATGATGGCATTCTCTGGGGTAAAAGATTCCGGAGTTAAAATAGTCCCCCATTCGGATCTCCGGGAGGGGACTACTTCGGAGGATGCGATCAGAAAGTTAAGAATAAGAGTCGGGAACATTTTGCGAGTCGGAGCGTGGAATGTTAGAACTATGAAGCAAGTGGGTAAGCTAGAGAACCTAAAAATCGAAATGAATAGGTTATCATTAGACATAGTAGGGATCAGCGAAGTTCGGTGGCCAGAGGCGGGGGATTTTTGGAGTGGAGACTTCAGGGTAATTCATACAGGAGCCGAGGAAGGAAATTTGGGTGTGGGGATAGTTATGCGGAAAAAGATAGGATACTGTGTAGAAAATTACTTACAAAAGAATGAAAGAGTACTCATGGTTAGATTAGAATCTAAACCGGTAAACACAGTAATAATACAAGTATACATGCCCACCTCTAGCTACAGTGACGAAGAGGTAGAAGCAATCTACAAAGATATCGAAGACATATTAAGACACGTAAAAGGACATGAAAATTTAATAATTACGGGGGATTTTAATGCAGTGGTAGGTGAGGGTAGGGAAGGAGCGATAGTAGGTTTATTTGGTTTAGGCACTAGAAACGACAGAGGAAATAGGCTGGTAGAATTTTGCGACAAGAACAATTTAATCATTACAAACACATTATTTCAACATCATGCTAGAAGACGATATACGTGGAAGATGCCAGGAGATATAGGAAGATATCAAATAGATTACATTCTTGCTAGACAACGGTTTAGAAATCAAGTAAAAGACTGTAGAAGCTACCCAGAAGCAGATATAGACACTGACCACAACATCGTAATTATGAAGGCCGCACTTAAATTTAAAAATTTGAAAAAAAGAAACGGAAAAAGGCACTTGGACCTACAGAAACTAAAAGAGAAAGATATTCAAGAAAGATTCGAAAAAAGATCAAATGAATCGCTCAAAGATATCGGTAAAATATCCGATACTAAGGAAGTAGAAACAGAATGGAATAACATTAAATCCAGCCTCGACATGGCGGCCAGAGATATTCTGGGGTATACACAAAAGTAAATAAGAAACCATGGATAACAAAGGATATCCTGAATTTAATAGAAGAAAGACGAAAATACAAAAATAAATCAGACGAAACAGGAAAACAGAGATACAAATCCATAAAATGGGAAATTATTCGAAAATGCAGGAAAGCTAAAGAACAATGGATTGATGAAAAGTGCAAAGAGGTACAAACTAAGATGGAAGTAGGAAAGACAGATGAAGCATACAAACTAATTAGAATCAATTTTAGGGATATAGAACCGTATAGCAAAAATATAAGGGATGCGGGAGGAAATGTCATTATAGAAAATGTAGAGAAAGTGGGTAGATGGCAAGAATATATAGGAAATTTATATGCAGGAGAAGAACTAACTGCATTAGAAAAGGAATCAGACATTGAAAATGATGACTTGGGATATCCTATACTTAGAGATGAATTTGAAATAGCATTAAAGGGTCTGAAAATGGTAAGGCGCCGGGTACAGATAAGGTGCAAGCGGAGACTCTAAAAGCCGCTGGTCAAGCAGTAACAGAACGTCTCTTCCAACTTGTATGCTATATGTATGAGACAGGCGAGATACCCAAAGATTTCAAACATAATATCATAGTAACTATACCAAAAAGAAAGGCGCAGATAGATGTGAAAATTTTCGAACAATAAGCTTGACAGCACACGTATCAAAAATATTAACTAGAATTGTACAAAGACGAATGGAAAACGGGCTGAAGAAATACTAGGAGAAGACCAATTTGGGTTTAGGCGAAACAGGGGAACACGGGAGGCTATCTTAGCTCTGAGGGTGATAATGGAGAAAACAATAGAAAAGGGAAAGCGTGTATATAGGGTTTGTAGATCTGGAAAAAGCATTTGACAATGTAAAATGGAAAAAAATGTTCGAAATACTCAAAAAGATTGGAATGAGTTATAGGGATAGACGGATAGTACATAGTTTATACAAAGAGCAAACAGGAGTAATAGAATTAGAGCAGGAACGTAGAGAAGTAAACATCAGGAAAGGGGTAAGACAGGGATGTTCCCTATCCCCACTAATTTTTAACTTGTACATTGAGGAGGCAATGAATACTGTCAAATGCAGGAAGACATTTGGAATTACTATGCAGGGACAAAAAATTGATATGCTTAGATTTGCAGATGATATAGCGATATTAGCATCTAGCAAGGAAGAGTTAGAAGCTGCTCTCAATGAAATGGAAACGGTTTTAACAGAGAGATACGGTATGAAAATTAACAAAAGTAAAACTAAAGTACTAGTATGCAAAGGAGGGAAAAATAAATCAAAAACAAGAATACAAATATGTAACACGAACTTACAAGAGGTTAAGGATTTCTGCTACCTAGGAAGCCAAATAACGCAAGATGGGAAAAGCACAAAAGATATAAAACAAAGATTAGCACAAGGTCGTGCTACATTTAACAAGAAAAAGCAACTACTGTGCTCAAAGACCACAAACATAGAAACAAGGAAAAGATTGCTCAAAACATATGTGTGGAGCACAGCACTGTATGGCTGTGAAGCCTGGACAGTGGGAGAAGCAGACAAGAAAATGTGGTGCTACAGACGTATGATGAAGATATCATGGACAGACAAAGTTAAGACCGAAGAGGTACTAAAAATGGTAGGGGAAGAAAGAAATATGTGGAAAACGGTAAAAAATAGGAGAGATAGGATGATAGGCCACATACTACGGCATGAAGGAATAGTGCGGAATATACTAGAAGCAGAGATAGGAAAAAGAGAAGAAGAGGTAGACCTAGGTTAGACTACTGCACACAGATAGTGAAAGATGTAGGCTGTAGGAGTTTCAGGAAATGTGTAGGCTAGCTCAGAAGAGAAATCAATGGAGGTACGCATCCAACCAGTCCCAAGATGGATAAATTAATGACGAAGAAAGTATCTGCACTTAAACATGATATTTATTATAAGCAACTACAAGCTTTGGAGGGCAATATTCTCGAATAATGGTAATTGCGTGAAAGCATTTACTGAAAACTATTATTTCGACAAATGTCTAAGTGTTGGGGATCTTGGCAGCCACAGGTTGCTTAACCCCTTCAATAAATCTCAGTGAAAAGGGCATAATATTAGAAAACAATAGAAGAAACATGATATTTATTATAATCAACTACAAGCATTGGATGGGCAATATTCTCGAATTATAGTAATTGCGTGAAAGCATTTACTGGAAAACTATTATTTCGGCAAATGTCTAAGTGTTGGGGATCTTGGCAGCCACAGGTTGCTTAACCCCTTCAATAAATCTCAGTGAAAAGGGCATAATATTAGAAAACAATAGAAGAAACATGATATTTATTATAATCAACTACAAGCATTGGATGGGCAATATTCTCGAATTATGGTAATTGCGTGAAAGCATTTACTGGAAAACTATTATTTCGGCAAATGTCTAAGTGTTGGGGGATCTTGGCAGCCACAGGTTGCTTAACCCCCTTCAATAAATCTCTGTGAAATAGGGCATAATATTAAAAAACAATATAAGGGGAACCGAGCTGTATTACTGTGTGAGAATTTCAGGGAACCATGTAGGTTAGTTTAGAAAAGAAATAAGTGCAAGTACATATCCAACCAGTTTTGAGACGGGAAACCCAATGACGAAAAAATAAGCGCAGACAAATCTGATGATTATTATAAACTAGTTGTTTGTTGTGAAATATCTGCAACTAATGTTGACTGTGCGAAAAGACATATTGGAAAAAATATTAAATCAGTAAATGTCCAAGTGCAGGGGGAACTTGGCAGCCACAGGCTGCTTACCCCCCTTCGCAACCACTGAATGTCGAAGAAATAGGGTATATAATTGTAAAAATAGAAGGTGACCGAACTGCATCTAACAAGAAAGAACGGCACCTATGATGAAAGACAACAAACATAGAACAAAAAGTTGTTGAAAGCGTATGTGTGGAGCACAGCACAGACAATATGCCTAGAAATACGAGCAGTCTGAAAAGCAGACAGAAGAACAGTAGCGGCCTTTGAAATGCCGTGCTTCAGATGTTCGAGGATGGACAGACAAAGTTAATAACAAATAGGTTATAGAAACAGTAAGGAACAAGGATATCTTTGGGAAAAATATGAGAAGTAGAAGGGCATAATACGTTCTAAGGCATTTTGGGGAATAGTATGTGATATATGACAAGCAGAGATAGGAAAAAAAGGGTGGGATGTAGACCTAGATCAGATAGTGATAGATGCAGACTGTGCAAATTTCAGGGAAATCTGTAGGTTAGTTCAGAATAGGAAACAATGATGGTACGCGTCTAACCAGTTTCAGGACTGAAGACCCAATGATGATGATGATGATGATGAATAAATAGGGAGTGTCTATTAAGTAATTACTTTATAGAGAAATACCACAGCACTTAAATCACGTCGCGATTTAAGTCTAGTTACAGAAAATCTGCGTAGAAGTAGGTTATGGTCGTAACCAATACATGGATAAACCGAGCCCTCCTTGTATGCTAGGTATTTAAGAAAGTGACGTTGTACCTTCTTAATCATATTTACATAGACTGCATATGAAGAATTCCAGACTATGCTACAATACTCCAATTTCAACCTAACGTAGGCAAAAAATAATATTTTTCGAGTATCAATAGTGAGATGTTTATCCATCCTAATAACAAAACCCAGCGATTTATGTGCAGCCCTAATAGTGTTGAGAATATGCAAATTAAACGTTAACTTGGCATCAAACAGTACACCAAGATCAAAAACACTATCGGTGATTTGAAGTACTAAACCTTCAATGCTATAAGGGAATTTAATTATATTATGCTTTCTAGAATAATTTGAAACAGAACATTTATCAGGATTAATTGGGAGGTTGTTTATAATACACCAGAAATGTAGATTATTTAGATTCTACTGCAGTTTTGAGCAATCTTGTATTTGACTTATCGTGTTGAATAATTTTGTCATCTGCATAGATTAAACATTCACAATCAATATCAACAACAACATCATTGGTGAAAATGATAAAGAAGTAGGGGCCAAGGATAGAGCCTTGTGGAACTACAGAGGTAGCAATAAAGTGTTTGGAATGAGAGCTTAAATAATCGACATAAAGTCTTCTATTATTTAAATAGGAGGAGAAAAAGGTCAGTAGCTGAGGTGTAAAGCCCATGTAAGACAGTTTCCGAAGTAACAGACTGTGATCTTGCTGATCAAATGCCTTTGACAAATCTGTATATATCATGTCTACCTGCATTCCCTCATCTAAAGATTTAGAAAGATATTGTTCCATACTGGTTAAATTAGTTGAAGTAGATCTACCAGAAACAAAACCGTGTTGTTGCAGACATATTTTTGAATGTAAGTGAAAGTAGATATAATCATAAAGAACAAATTTAAATATTTTACTGAAGTTATTAAGGATGACAATAGGGCGATAATTTATTATACAGGATCTGTCTCCTTTTTTATAGATAGGTCATACTTTAGACGATTTCCAGATATTAGGAAATTGAGAATATTTGACAGAGAGATTAAACAGAAAGGTTAAGGGTTTGATAAGTTGAAGCTTGCAATATTTAATCACAAAAGAGGGTAAGTTGTCTGAACCTGCAGTATATTTACATTGTAATTTGTCAATAGCTTTGAGTACATCCTGTTCCTCTATCACAGGTACACCAATACTGGGATAAGAGGAGACTGGTTCAGGATCAGAAAGTATGGGAGCTGGAAGAATAGGCAGATTTGAAAAGTTCAGCAAACTTATTCGCTATAACATACGGATCAGAATAGGACTCGTCATAGATCATTTGTCTTTGTTGATTCCTTGACTTTCGTTTATCATTCACAAATGATTATATATATATATATATATATATATATATATATATATATATATATATATATATATCATTCACAAATAATATCAGAAAAGCTCCGTAGTACCATTTAAATTTGTTCAAGGAACTCTGAAGGAACATTTATTTGGTTACCATCTTACATTTACAAACGATAATTACATTTTAAAGTTCGATAAATACAACACCGGGAGCAGGGTTTACTAGACACCACCGGTAGTTGGTAGCGCTAATCTTATACAGATTTTGGGCGCGCTCATCTGCCAATGACGTCACCAATGCACAATTTATATTGCGCAATAATCAGAAATTTATATAAATTTAAAACAAAGGATTATAATAGCGAACAAATTAACAGAGAGAATACTCACATAAGGAATCCGGCGTTCGACGGAATTGGGTTATAGTTGGCTTCTCCAAAGTCCATCAGGCTACGGAGGCCCTGTTGAAGTAGTTAAAGATGATACGCCCGACGCTCTTCCAAAGCGTTCGGACTAGCACTCAGGGCTCCGCCCAGGGTGATTAAAGATGGTGCTTGCTCCGGTGCTGTCTGCGGAGCATGGTCTTCCGGCTCGTCTCGGTCGTGCAGCACGGTTCGCCCTAGGTGGCTGCAAATTTCTCCTACCTATGCAGGGATCCGATTAGGAAACATGGTAAGGGCGACAAACAAAGATAATTAGGCAGGATATCTACATAGGTAAAGATAAGCACGATACGATACCTCAAAGCGTCCACGCCACTCGAAGGTTCGGGCGAAAAAGCGACGTTATAGAGAGCACAGGAAACTTGTCCCCACTTTTTGTCTTTTACACGTCGGCGCGAGGTATTCGTCCAACCCACTATTGACGTGCGATCTGGCGCAACGCACTGTGACGTAACGGAAATACGCGCCTAGTCTTTTGAAATTGTGGCGCGAAACTTCCACACATCAAAATTAACCTAAAAACAATGTTTAAGTGCCAATGGCACGTAACAACCAATATCGTAATTCTTAAAATACCAGGTAGTTGACGATTTATAATACGTGTACCCGTATAATCAGTCACCGCTGTCAGGGTCATGTCTGTAAACAAGCTACATCCAATAATAACATCGTAATCTAAACTACCACTAGGCACGAAAACAAAATTCAACTTTGTGTGATTTCCTGTAATTTCTACATCCGCTTCAAATTTATACTTTGAGATAATATTACCAGCAATACCTTTCAGAACAAGATTATGTGGAATAATTTTGTGGGCAAATCTTTCGGTAAATTTATCAGATATAAATGAGACATCAGCACCAGTATCAATGAGCCCCATATAGATTTGGTTATCAATTTTAACCATGGCTGGAATAGACTTTTCAAAGGAAGCAAAATTAACGTTTCGTCTTTTATCAATCAATTCTTTTAGAAAGCAATTTTCAATTATGTGACCTGTCTTATAACAAAAATTACACTTGTTATTCTTTATTTATGGTAAATCGGAAACACAATTGATTTACCACACCATTTACGATGAGGAATGAGGTTTATTCTTGTGATTAATAGCACGGCAATTACGTTGAACATGTCTCGAACGATTACATTTAAAACATCTGATATTATTAGACATTGCAGTTTTTTCTAATCGTGGTCTTTTAGCAATTTGAGAGTCATTAACCTTATGCACAAAAATACCAGGTTTAATAACATCATTTAAATAAGAAATAAGATCAACAATTTTAGTAAAATCGTGCATTTTTACTGTTTCTTGTACATTAGGATCTTGAATACCATAAGTGACTAATTCAATTAAATCTGGAACTTCCCAATTAGCCCGTAGATTTTTCAATAACGCTAGCTTTTTATGAGCGTAACTTACATACATATTACACATTGAACTATCAAATGTAGCAGCTTCATAAAGCAAGCGTCCTAAAATTTTACTACGCGGGAAAGACTAAAAAATCGCACTTAAAAGTCTCCCAATTTTTTACATCAGGCACCCAGTTATCAAACCAATTTTTTGCATCATCTGTCAGAAATCGTCTTATTCTAGTTAATACCTGTATATCAGACCACTCAAATTTGTCTTTAATTGTTTCGACTTCCTCGATCCAAGAATTCCCATCGTCTACGTCAGGTTTATACAATGGAAGGTCTACTTGTTCCAGAGCTATCTTGGCCTTCGCAATACGACCCAGCAGTTGTTCGAGGGCAACGAACGACCCAGCATCAGATTCCTGTGTGGACATGGTTGGAAAGTTACGAATAACAACAAGGACCTAAAACAGATTTTAAACACAATTATTGTTTGTGAACGTGAGCAGATCCCACTTCTGATGTTAGCGCTGGGTTATACAATAATTCAGTTTCAAGAGTAACCACTATTTCTGACTTTTATTAATAATCGTATCAGAACGGAACATTTAGTAATAATACTTTTATAATGAAAATAACTCAAAACTCGTAAAATACAATTCAGGTAGCTTTGTAACCCAGGCTAGCGGACATCATAACTACGATTGCACGAATGCCTCAGCATACTTGTTGTCCCACCAGACAGGAAGCGACCTTGAGTGGCGTTGCGTGCGCTGCTTCGTTAGCGGCCTCATCGATATTTTCTACATCAACAGGGTTGAGCGCTAACAATATACATTTAGTGTTAAATAGCCCTGAGTACTATAATTGTATGATTTAAGTATCTTAATGGCTATCTCTTATTAATATGTTATTAATATATCTTATATATCATTTTTATACATTCATATTAGAAATACTTCATTTGCTAGTTTACACCTATTAACAACAAGTTATCAATATTTAGAATAAATCAGTTTTGTTTATGCTTATTAGAAACATTTCATACAGTAATTTATACAAATTATTAAATATTATGATTGCTTGTCCCTTTTTGTTTGCATACATAAGTTGGATAAAACCCAGATTAAGGAGTTTTATTTGAACATGGTATTATTCCTATAATAAAAATTAATTTAATAACGTCATAGCAATCAATCATTCTAAGGTTTCATCAAATAACCCTGTTTATGAACCTCTCCAACAGCAATGTTTAATATTTGCCAAATGTGATTCATATCTTTAAAGCATGTAGTAAACTATAATGGTTACACAAGTTTACAAGAATGATAATTAAGGTGGCTTTACATTGTGCAATTTTGATGCAATGCAAGATATTCCATTGTATATCTCTTGCATGGCATTTCCTTTTCACACTTGTGTAATTTGTATGTAATTTTAGTTTGGTGGGAGTTACCAACAAATGAAAATAACATTTAATCGAAACTAAATGTATAGCTTTCATTAGCATCATAAACTATTTATATAATAATTATTTAATATGCATTTTGGTTATTTATGTTGTTCAACAATCAGTTATTAAAATACAGATCATGTTATACTTATTACAGTTTTATTTCTAATTTAGTATCTCACTTATCACTAAAAGAAATTACCAGAATTGCATAGAAATTGCCAAAAAATAGAACATGTTCTATTATTTAAAGTTGCAACAGCTGACTGAAAACTTGCTCGAAGGCATGCGCAGTATGTTGCATTTATATTGCATTGCATCAAAATCACATAATGTATAGCCACCTTTAGTAGGCATGGTTAGAATAGTGAAACAACCATCCAACTATCACATTTAAGATGGTCTACCGCCTACTTCTCTGATTGTACATATTATTAAGATTGTTGTTTAAATTGCTTAGAACAAATTTTCTCTACAACTATCAAATAATATTTCCATTCTAGTTTGATATTTAATTGAGGAGTGATATTGATTTTTCACTCCGTGAATTCCAGTTTGGAATCCACGGTCTGTTGGACAATCGGATCGTTTGTATTTCAGAATACACGCATACATCAACAAATCATGTAGACTTGGAAATATTCAACCAACAAATTTGAAGTTTCATAATTTGAAACGTCAAAATAAATATTCATTGTTGTCTGTGTACAATTTTTGTTAAAATGAATTTCGAAAACAGTGAAAGTGATAACGATGAATCATGTACGCACCCAGAACTTCTAGAAACTGACAAAACAGCAATTGTTAATCTTGTGTCCGAAAGATTCTACTGGCATATTTTTGTAACTTTCGGAAAAGTATAAATTCTTCTTTGTGAGAAGGAGGATATGAATGTACACATCAAAGTAAACGTAGAAAATATTCAAGATTACAGCCTTTCCTCAAACGAAAAGGGCAAGGATATCCATCAAAGAAATCGAACGTATTTAGTTCAAAAGAAATTGATAAATTCATTGCAGAAGCTCAGGATAATATGTATCTTGGAAAAGAATGTACTAAACCTGTCATGCCTGCCTTGAAATACAAATTAACAGTTTCCAATCCAGAAATTCCAAAATTGTTTTGCTTACCTAAGATCCATAAACAGATAAATCGATGAGGCCGTTGTGTCAGGTATTAAGTCACTGACTTATCGATTATCCAAACGATTATCGAACGAATTTAAGGTTCTTAAATTTAATAGCTTTTCGGTGGAGAATTCTATAGAATTTATTAATAAAGTTAAAAATGTTACGTTAGAGAGACACAAAACCTTAATTTTGTTTGATGTATGTTCATTATTTTCAAGTGTTGCTATTCCACAAACTTTATCATATTTAAGGGAAGTTTTAATTAAAAATAATTTTGATAACGAGACTACAGATGATCTTATTAACTTCTCACTGTATGTTCCAGAACCACTTTCAGTTTAATCAAAATGTTTATAAACAACATGAAGGGACAACAATGGAAAATAGTCTTTCACCGTTTATTGCAAATTTATTCATGTCTCATTTTGAAACAAAATTTAAAGAATACACCCCGCAACTTCCCAACAGTATGGATAAGGTATGTTGATGATGTTTTTACCATTTTTGATATCTCAAAATCGAAGTTAACGATTTTCTATCTAAAAGAACTTAATTGACAGTTTCACAGTATTAAATTCACATATAAACTTGAAAATAATGAATAGTTGCTTTTTTTTAGATATTTTAGTGATAAGGAAAGACAATAAACTAGAGTTGCCATCTATACGAACGAAAACCAATGAAAACCGGTTTAGTCTACTTAAAATCATAGTATTCAACACAACCTTGCTTCTTTCAAGTTTTTAGTAAACAGAATGCTTATTTTTCCGTTAAATAAAGAACGATACAGTAAGGAACTTTTCTTTATTAGATCAAAAGCGGTGTACAGGGGTTTCGAACCTACAGTGACTGACAGTATAGTAAGAAAATGTAAGGACAGAATCAAACACTCACAAATCCATGACTTTTTAATTGTTTAGAAAACTTAAATTTTGTTACATTACCTTTTCACAGTTCCACGAAGAGCTTTTGTCAAATTTTCAAACAAATAAATTACAAAATTGCTTTTAAAAGTTCGAGCAAGATTAAAGATCTTTTAGGAAATCTAAAAGACAAAGTTGATGAGTTACTAAAGTTTGGGATTTATGAAGTAAATTTTGGATGCACTCAAAAATATATTAGGGAAACAAGACGTAATATCAAAACTTGATTTAAGGAACACATTTTAAACATGGTCATTATGAGAAATTACGAGTTGCTCAACATATTTATCAAATAACCATCCCATTAGAGTAGAAAATGTTAGATTGCTTAAGTCGCTGTCCACACATTTGGAATTAAACACTTATGACAGTATTAACATACTTAAAAGTTTAGCATCATGCATGAATACAGATAGAGGGCAATTAGAACCCTAAAAGCTGCTTTCTTTGTTGGTTAATCGAGCTTCACCTAATTACCAATAAGAACGCAATATCTAGATTCGGGTGTGAACAACAGCTCAAGCATGACCACATTTTTACTATAAAGTAAGATGTAGGGACATTTGTCAGTTCACTATTGTACTTGCTAAGCTTCACTTTTGCCTAATCGGTGAAGAGAATATCCGCAGAAGTAAAAACTAGCAACTAACTTTAATTTTAGTTTAAATGCTAATATAACAATTGTAAGTAACTGTTGCTTTCTAATGATGATGATGATCACTCAATAGTCGAAATACGTATTTAGAGGTTCCATTAGAGGGGAAAAAATTGTGGCAAAGGGAGTTCTACTTTTCGATTAAACATTGCACCACAGGGCTCCTTAGATATTTAATCATTTGTAAGGTTGCATTCATCGTACGAATAATATGCGTTTGTCGTAATAACGAAATGTACCATATAAACACGGATGATGTTTTTGGTATCAGCTATTTTAATAACCATACGTAACACCAAAACAAAAACGATCAGGACATTTACCGTTTACCGGCAAATTGTATGAAATATGCAAAAAGTATATGGGCCTTCGTGCGTATAATATGAAAACACCATTTTTCTAAAACTATCAACACAGCAAATGCACTGTTCAAAAAGTTGGTATAAATAAATTTGTATTGATGGGAAAACAAATAGGTAACTACCTTAATTTACTGATTACAAATCAGTACACAGGACAAAGCTTCCGTAGGTCCTCTGCCAATTTGTTCGTTGATGTAGGTGAAGATGCTACAGCTCTCAAACGACATGGGGCTGGAAAAGTATATTTGTAACTGAAGGCTACTTAGATGATATCATGACAAATAAAATGAACATTACGAATAAAATACTGCAGTCGTCAAGCAAAATGCTGAAATCACAAATACTATACGACAAACACCAAATACTAATACTCTAAGTGAAGTCAATTTTGATCAAGACTGCTCCATCTGTAATAAATATTACTAGTTGCAGTAATTTCAACATAAATTTTCTTAAAAAGTAACACACTAGTATTACCATTGTATAGATAAATTTGTTATACATTTTACTTGTACTTAATTGTCTTCCTATATCTAATAAAATAGAATGTTAAGTAATTAAAGGTTGATGTTAAAAACTAAGATATGTATAGTTTCTTATACAAGTCATATAGTCATAGAGAAAGTAGTCTTCTACTTGCGCATAATATTGCCATTATTCACTCGAATAACCACGTCACTCGCCACTACACGGCCCGTGATATGCATTTCATTCTCATGAATAATGGTTATCATTATACGCTCGTTGAAGAATCTACTATTTCAACTACTGACATACTTTTTAATTCTTCAAATAACTGAATAAGAATAATGACTGACAAATGTACTTAATGTGATTCATTTTAGATTAGCTAGCAAGGCACCAGTTTTAAAAATTCTGAAACATTTTTGTGATATTTTATCAGATTTAAACAATAATTAAATTTAAGCACTGACTATACGTATTTTTCAATACCCTGGATTTGTAAAATTTTACAAGGAAATTTAACTGTGCATATGTGAAAGAAGTAAGTACCAATTTATTTAGAAATCAGACAGATTTTGTAAAAACTAAGTTACTTGACATTTTAAGCTTTATGCAGGTTAGTTGTTTAGGAATTACTAACAAATAACAAGAATTGTTACTATACGAGGAATTCCTTTAATATTACAAAAAGCTACATACTTCGTTGATTGTTAGTATCTTAATCCAATTGGGCTAATAATGTTTTATAATAATTTTGTATTTTATTTTTAGGCTCTAAAAAATCTCATCGATTCTTTTAAACAAAACATCAAGAAATTATATTTTTGAATATTAAAGAATCTATTGTCACTAGACTGAATGCTGTGATTGAATCCAAAAATTTACATGTTTACAATAATATTGAAGAACTTCATGATGGATTAGATGAAATTAGGAGCAATAAAACCAATGATATTGAAATGTCCTTATTACCAAACAGTATTGTGTCAAAATAAATAGCTTACATTTTTTATATATAAATGTGTACGAACTGTAGGTATAATAAGTTCATCCATGTTTTTCTGCAATTATTACTACTGTTGAATAAGATTATTTGTGATACTGTAAGAAATGTTACTTGTTGTTTTAATGATTCAAAGAAAAACTTAAAAATTAGTATGTCCAAAAGCATTTTTTAAATGCCTTACATCATATCAAAGTTAACTATGTTTTAGTTTGACTCAAATTTAAAGAAGAAGAATAGCGAAGTTTAAAATTAAAGTTTTTAAGGACATTTTCATGCATAAAAAATAAGTGTTTTCATGAGTAAAGCATGCTTTATGAATGAAGGCATTAATATTATGCGAATAGTTGTATTGCATTTTATATGCTACAGTACTAGTTTATGATATGAACTTGTTTTATTAACCCTTTAAATACTTTTGATTTTCTACCCCAGAAATTGCAGATACCGATTGCTAACTTCAAATGTTATGTCAAAAACACACGTATGGTATTTAGTTGTTTTTTACCAGTGTGAAACAATTTCTTATTTATTTTTGAATTTCATTTAAATTTTTCTGCAGCAAAATGCCATTCTTCATTTAGAAATCGACAACTGGTTGTACGTACTCTTTGTCCAAGAATTGAGATGTATTAGTAAAATATTGGAATACATATGTCAAGAAGTTGGTATGTATGTATTATTTTTTACAGAAACCCAGGAAAATATACATTGGTATTTACAGAGGGACTAATGTGTCATCTATAAAAGACGCCTCCGAATATTGTAAAGTGGGCATATATCAGACAATTGTAACAAAGATTTTCATCTATTTAACTTTGAAAATGAGACAACCAAGGATCCTGGTCCATCATTGGTATTATCGGCTTAAGTTTAAATAAGTAAATATGAGGAAAAATTAAGTTGGCCATGGCAATATGATAATACAATTACTTAACATTTGCAGAACCATAGTTTGAAGATATATATTGCACAAAGCATAAAAAAACATTTTTGGACATAATTTGTGAGGACTGGATAAGTTTAAATATAAACGTAAGTATAATTTAACAATTAAACTAGATACATTACAAAATTGTAAGACAGATTCAGTGAAATTTTCAAAAATAGGGATAGTTTGGTGTATTTGTAAGCAAATAAAAGATCTGACAGACGAGCAACCTGTTGCTATTTTTTAACAGATTATACAAACTATTTGACGAAAAGCCCAATTATTTAAATCTCCATACAATCGACATTGCAAATATGATACACAAGAAAAATTGCATAATAACCTAAAAGTAACAAATTAAAACTAATTTTAGTTCATCTGTAATTGACACAATATTTAGATTTGAAATTTTTTTACCAAAACTGGTACAAATATTAAAGGAGTGTTACGTACCATTCTTGTGAGTAAATATTTTCGTTCTTATGTAATTAAATTTCATATGCCTTACTGTATTCACGATCATTTGTGAAGATTCATTAACAATTTCGACTACTTTCTAAATCGAAATGATTACTTATTCATTGCCCTGTAGAATTTTATTAGTATATTTAATATAATTTAAAGTAACTCAATCTCTCTATTGTTGATACGATATTGAAAGTATATTTGGTTATCAGCAACCTTGACTTTCTGAAATGATATGCTGGCGTTTTATTTAAAACAATTACCACAAGTTTACATAAAATGGGTTTTTTTACCTATGTCATTAGCTAGTGCTATTCAATTCGAATTTGCTAATTTCTTGATATATAAATGGCTGTTTCTTAAAAAATAACACGTTGCAATGGAATAGAAATTACCAATTGGGTTTCCTGTTATTGATAGTGACTGACTTTTCTAATGTGGCAGATTCGAGTGATCATTGTCAAACTTTTTATTTTAGATGCATCTTATGACTTGTAACGGCCTGAATTATGAGATATTGCTATGGAAATTTACTGATATATTTAACATGGACTTCGTGATAAGGCAGAAGTAGTACGTTCTGGTCGCCAAAGAAGTGGGCTTCTACAGCTAATGAATTTATAACATGGGGTTCTGAAATTAGTTTGTATGAAGTTTCTTTGAGAGATGGAATTTTTCCAACTAAATTATTTACTACAATTAGTGCTAATTTACTTTCAACTAATTCCACCCATTAATACGTAACATGTATAGACATATATCCTAGGTCAGATTATGATTTACTACTAGCTATTGGCAAAGGAAATTGAAGAATTACTCTGTTTACCTTTACTTCTTCTGAATTTGATTCACTTGGTTTTCCAGGAAAAGAATTTGGTACGGTGTGCCATGTAATCCAGCAGATCTCGACTATAACCAGTTGTTTGGCCGTAATGGAACCTCCGGCCAAGTTGTAAGAATTACTATTTCTTTTCTGCATCGCTTTGATGACCATCAGGAAGAATTGGGCTGCTTTTTGTTAAGTTTTTCAGGTTGCTCATCGCACAACTACAGAATTATGGCGTTGAAATGAAAGTTACTCCACTCAAATTTTCGGAATATGTTAATGAAGGCAACTTTTCTTGTTTGGGTATTAATTATAAAATACAATTTTTTATCTATATAAAATTTAGAGTACACTATGATTTAAATGTGACGTTTTTTCTAATAATTTTTTTACAGCTACGGCAAAATGCAATTCGACTCATAGAGGGTTTCTTTCTTTAATACTGTAATTTACGGTTATAATTTTTTTGTAATTGCTTATCAAGAATTACTTCTGGACAATATGTAAGTATGTGATGTTGTTTTTTTTATATCAAAGATTTTAATAGGATACCCACAGGACTGAAACCAGTCCACTGTACATATGTTTGTTTATTTTTTTTATATAAATACTAGGATCATGGTAGAAAATTAGGTTAAGATAATTAAAGAATGGTATTAATTATTTTTGTCAAGATTTTTGCACTATGTAAATCGCTGATAAATGTTGTTTTTTATGCGAGTTGATTTTCCTTTAATTGCATGGTGATTTCTTAAGGGTTTGTAAATAAATTTTCTGTCTTGAGCTTTCCTTTTTCTTTCTGAGTGACCCATCCCACTCTACGATATTTAAGCTAGCACGGCATTACTTCTTTCGATTCCTTTTTTATTGCTGTACTCGGTGCGGGCTAATTTCGTTTACTTTACTTTTTTGTTGTTGTCCACACGGAATACCGTAACAGGAGTATAGTGAAAAAAATGGGGAGAACTAAATATATGAATAAAAGCTAGTGTTGAAAAAATGTAGTTTTCTGCATTGATTAAATTAGTATATGAATAAAAGGATTTTTATTTAGTAAGTATATCTCATTGTCATTAGTAAAGTAATGAGTATTTTACTAAATTTGAAGCAGTAAATTTAGTGAAAGCAATTGAGATTCTGTGCATACAATTTTATTTATAAAAAAATACTTTAAAATAAATAAATTACCAACTAATATTATAGTTAAACCAAAAAGATGACGGCGTTTCGCGGTAGAAATAACGCGGCTGTAATGACAGTTGTAAACAGATTGAGGTTACGTAATTTTTTTGTTTAGATAAATTGGATGAGGTCTGTGTTAATGTTAAATTGATTGTTTATCTCCTTATTTATATAGGAGAAGTAAAAAATGAATATTTGCCTAGATTGTGGTTCTGAATTTACGTAAAATAAAACTTTGTATGGCCACTTATGAAAATTTCATGATTTGAATATAAGAGACCAGTTTCTATAAACAACCAACTTTGGATAAAAAAGAAGTTAAATTTAATGCAATGAAGGAAATTAACTTTACACGAATGTTATCTATATATGTTAGCTCTTGTATGTAAACAACTTGGTATTTTGTACTAACTTGTTGCTATTCTAGGTATCTTTCGTACTTGTGTCAAAATGCAGTTTAAAGGTACTTTGCTGGGATTTCTTTAATTTGATTTGTAAATTATTAATTACTCGAGTGAAATGTGTTTAATAATAGTAATAGAGGCTTGAGGTTTCAATAATTGTATATTTATTTTTTAAAAAGTAAACACGTTATGTACCCATATACATTCTCAATAAATACCTAAATTAATTAAGAAAGAAACTAATTTTATTTTGTCAAGAATTTTGTTTGCACTGTCAGTCGACTAAAATATGTAAAAACACAAGGTAGAAAATTAAGATTATTTTGGTACTCCGACTAAAAGTAAAACTAAAATACTGCACTGTTAATATAAGAACACTCAATCCGACCGATTTGATGAAATTACAATAACTTACCAGCACTTGTAGCACTGATAAAACAAAGTGAGAACTGAGGATTAAATTAGATTAGTCGCGTACTTGTAGGTTTCCCATCAAAATCGCTGGGATTGTAATAATTTCCAGTAATTTGTACATGTATTTCTGCGAGTGGTTTCCCCATTGGATTTTATTCCCAAACAAGAGAAAGCAGAACAAAATCTAACCTTATAAGCTTTAGTGTTAATTAAACCTACTTTCTACTGAGATAATACACTGTTTTATCTTAACATAAAATCAGGTGATGTATGATCAGATCTTGTATGAACATTAACATTAAGGTTTGAGTTATTAACCAAACCATCCCTAATAAAAATTTCTTCTGTTCGGGTAGGCTTTTTAAGATCATTATTCCTTGTTGATTTCTTCTTTGTTGAAAAAAGCCGCACCTGATGTTCAACTTTTTTATTTAATATTAATCTCCTCTGTAGTTTTTAGATCAATAGATTTTGCTTTATTTAATGTGTCAATGATTTTATCAAATTGCCTCATTATAGCCAGATGTACGTCATCAGTTAACGAAGCATTCTCACATAGGCCTATTATTAGATCGGCTCTTTTTTTTTAATAATATCATTTTTTGAAGATTTTGCTTCATGTAAAATATTACTGATGTAAAGTTCATTAACGTTACTAATATGCAAAGGTGTCAAGATTCGATTTGTAAAACTGTATCGCACAAGCATGTACGTGTTTGCAAATGTTAAGCTTTATCATGTTGTCAATACAGGTGCATTGAAATGTATGAACACATATGCTGCGCTTTGTACAACTTAGACATGAACTTTCACATGCCTCATCTACTCTAGTAACTTGATACTGTTGAAAAGCACAAGTGGACGACGTAACTAAAAATTCCTTATCATTTTCAAGACGTCTAATAAAATCTGATGTAATTGTTAGACTTGCTTTATGACTTTGTTTAATTCTATTAATTTTGTCATTGGAAGTATTCTTTGCAAGTTTAATTATACGTTTAAACAAGCTAACTCGAGCAATTTTCATTACTGCATTAGTGCTTTTGTCCAAACGTTTTACTTTCCGACCTTCCAAATACACATACTTCAAAAGTTTGTGCATCGATTCAAGATACATGTTAGTGTTTATACCTAAACCCATTCGATAGCAATATGCCCAAGATGTTGGACGATTTGCATAATTATTATGAAAATATTCAGCAAATGATTGTGTATCAACATCGTCATAAAGATCTTCTACTACCTGATTTAAAATGTCATTAAATTCATCAATAGATACACACTGTAATAAAATACGAAGGGATTTATATACTACTACTTTGTTTTCAATCCCTCCATTGATTTTTGACAAATTCTTGCGCCAATTACGATCCACATGCAAAGTACATAGCAATTGGTGAGGTACCTTGGCCATAACATAAGACCATGCATTATAAAATGCTGGAGCATCATCAGACATAAAAACAGTAGTTGATATAATACCCACTCTTGATTTAATTTTTCTAAAAAACAACTTGAAAATCATTTCGTCAGCACGATTTGAAAAACAAAATGCCACTGGGCACCCTGAACCAAATTCATCCACTGTCATTAGTGTGTAGAGCTGAAAACCGTAACTATTTGTACCGTGTGTACCATCAATGCACACCTTGTTCTCAAATTTAAGCAACTGTTCACGTTGAAAAAAGTGATTATGACTAATGCAAAATCTTGAACATCTAAAATTATTTTTGAGTCATGTGGGTTTCCTTCTACACCTTGGCTTTTATAATATAACACTGGGGAGTCGCTTTCTAAGTTCATCATCTCCTGTACCCAGAGCCGTACGCTAATTGCATCATTTAGGTGACGTTTCACACCATACTCAATATTGAAGTCCTTAACAATATTGTGCATATCTTTTGTTTCTAACAACAAAATTCTCTGTGAATTTCCTTGTTTTAAAGCAGAATCACGAACATCATCCAATATATGTTGAAATGTAATACCTTCCTTTAATTTTCCTGAAACACATCAATTGTAAAATTTCAAACTAGAACTTTATGTTCGAAAATACCTGCAATTTCTGCTTTACTCTCTTTACTTAAAAAAACTCGACCAATATCGTTGGTATGCCCAACATGAGTTGTCCAGAAGTCTACTGCAACAGACCCATCGTTCTTTATCGTCGCTTCCATTCTTGAGGGACAAACACTGTTACAAAAATGATATTAAAATAAATTACAATATCAGTGATAACGTGAGGTGGCTCTATAATGTTATCTGCAGGTGGAAAGCTAGCATGGATACCAGATTAGCGGCACGTACAATCATAATATAATATGGAAAGATCTTACCAGAACAGGTCCTGAGCGCGGATATCGTATCTTGCAGATACGCCTGAGTTTGTTTCAATAAAATACGTACATAATGTACCAGACTGAAATACCAAGCACTACTAGACCGCAAACTACAAAGCTGCAAAACTGCAAACTGCAACCTGTAAACTGCAAACTACAGCTGTAAAACTGCAACCCTAAAATGTTATAATTAGATGTGAACACACCTGCTATTTACTTTACCGTTTTGCGGTTCCTTTACAAAACGGGCTTAAATAATAAGAACAAAACTCGATGTTATCAAATGTGTGTCCTACAAAGATAACCATTGTATGAAGTTTACATGCATAAAAATTACAAATAACCTTACCTCAAACTTCTATAAAATTCTCAACAGAACAGAGCAAATATAAAATCTTCACTAATAATTCGCTCTTAAATAACGGATCATCAATTCCCCAAAATTAAAATAATAAGGGCGGAATTACAAATAGTTCACAACAAGATGCACGTTACCAAGCATCGAGGATCAAATTCAGAATAGAACAAATAATCACGACTCATATTGAAGTGATAAGGATTAGTTTATGCACGTTATCAACATACAGGAATTAAAACTTGAATTTATGAACGAAACTTGATAAATTACAATAAGGAAATTAACCATAGGCGTCGTATTTGGGAACGAAGTACGTATAAAAATTGGAAAACGCGTAACCGTAACACAATCTGATAACTTATTGTTTTCGACGTCTGTACGTAGCAGTGTTTCAATTACTAAATGTTTACTATTTTCTGAAATTGCTCAGATACGTGACCCATTGGAGTGAGTTATTGAGTGCTTGCACTATAATAGCAAAAATTATTCTTCAAGAATTGTTGGAAAAACTATTTGGGACCAAGAAATTTCACTTCAGGTACAGTTAAGGTGGAAATCGTTCCGCTCAAACTTAGTCAATTTGAATGATATTCGAATACCAAGACATGTTCTCATTTGTATTCATGTTGAGCTACAGATGCATGGATTTTATGATGCTTTATTTACAAGTTATGGGGCTTGTATTTATCTTTGGTCTGTAAACGAAAAGGGTGACATTTCTGTCAACTTTCTGTTTTGTAAGGCTAAAGTTGTTCCACTGAAGCCAAATAGTATATCGCAATGGGTTGTGTGGTGCTCAAGTGCTTGCTAGAGCAATAGAACAAGCATCCAATGCTCTGAATCTTGATTCTGGCCAACGCTTCCGTTCTACTGATTCTACTATTGTGTTAGGGTGGTTGAAAACCAATCCTACAGTTCTAAAACCATTTGTTTGTAATTGTGTTGTGGAAATTCAAAAACTCACAAGATGTGATACTTGGAACCACATTTCTACCAAAAGCAATCCTGCGGACTTGCTCTCTCAAGGTCTTACTGTAGACAAACTCATTGATTCATCAATTTGGTGGCATGGTCCAGACTGGTTACTACATTCTAGTTCCACTTGGCATTTCAGTTTAGGAACTAGGCGATCTTCTGGAAATAAAACAAACTGCTCATTGCTTAGTTGCAACGACAGACTTCATTGGTGTCAAGCGTGAATTGCATGAGGTGGGTAGAATTTTTACAGATAAACACCCTCAAATTACAAAACCTGTTGCTGCAGATGAGTTTAATTGGCATTTCATTCCTCAAAACGCTCTACATTTTGGTGGACTGTGGGAAGCAGGGATGAAGTTAAATAAATATCATATAAAAAAGATTGCGAGTAATATTTCATTAACTTAATTTTCAACATTACTTTTACAAGTGGAGGGAATCTATTTCCTGGCTCTGTACTTTAATCTATCGTTAAAGCGATGAGCATGGAGGTTTGCTGTAAAATTAAGATGTAAGAGAATTAAAGTTAGGCATCACTACATCCGTTTAAATATTAGTTGTTATGACCCTAGGGATGGTGGAGGAACCCTAAAGTAAATATCCCTAATAACAAAAGATTGACTACGAACAGGATATACCTGAAATAAAAACATGTTATAATACAAAGGGAGGTAGCAGTTTGCATCTTGAATTAATAATAAAATAGTTAATAATATTTAGGCAAACCTCTGAATGTTTTAAGATTTTACCATAAACACCCATGTATATCAAGGTCTCCTCAATAAGAAATATGTTCTCACATAAAAAACATATATTAATTGCTTAATAAATTTCATTTTCATATTTTTTCTATATGTAAAACAAAAAAATTCGAAGATGAAATTCAATAAAGATGTTAAAAGTTTAGTTTAGCGAAAGAATTATCTTTAGATTACATAATAAAGGACAAAATATTTGATAGTCGCTTTTAAATCATGGACCAAATCTGTTCTGGTCCTAGAACATTTTAAATAAATGTATGTTAAGAATGTTTATAAGATCCTTGAACATAAATGTCCAGCCAAAGATGTTATGCAAATGTTTTCAATTTGGCAAACAAAAACAAAGTAAGAGATTTGACTTATACATCTATTGAAGAAACCTTTTTTTTTAAACAAATCCGAAACAGGTAAAAGACACGTGTTCCACAAACATCTAGGCTACTGGATGAGCTTCATTAGAATAAAACATAAGATCTTATATCCTTGCCATAATTTTCAACTTGAAAACAGATTACATCTCACAAAATCACAACTGCAGGATGCTTAATTAGATAAACTCATTTTGTAGTTAATCAATACATTATATAAAACTTTAACAAAAAATCATGCTAACAGAAGTTCTAAAATTGTCAATCCCTAAATTATGTAAAACGTTAATAATATAAAACCATGATAAGGTTATTTCTAAAGATGGAAATGCTTAAAAAGTGATATTAAATGAAATCTTGCATTTATTTTATACAAAACGGAAAGTTGGATTTTGTGGTAGAACATTCATCCTATATACTAAAAAGGTTTTGAAGCAATTCGCAAGTCATGCTTCAAGATTATGAATTCCATCTTAACTCGTCTGATACTTGAAACGACTTACTTCGTATAGCATAGCACGAATCTGACTATAAGAAACGTACATTGAAGCAGGTTTTTAGAGATTGTAAGAAATATGGCTTGTAATATAAGAGCGTTATATATTGCATAATATCAAACCGTACATGTATTTAATAGATGAACAAACTTTAATACTAATATAGTATGTGGGCATACCCTATTCACGATAAATATGGAATGACGTCGTAAACAGTAATAAAGTGTTAGTAATTGTATAATGTGGACGTAACTATGAACACAGCTTGAATGATATTACAATTTAGTATGTTACAGTTGGCAGTTTTGTGCGGTGTTGTAACATTTTCCGCTTCTGTATCCTTAGACGCAAAATTTGATTACAGTGAAATTTTAAGGCACTGCTTTTATAATATGAAAAATCTTACAGTTGCATTGCAACCACAATTCACTACCACATAGAAAGAAGGTATTTTAAAAATAATCTTACAATTTAAAATATCCCAAATTTTAATAATTATTTAATAATAAACAAAAACTATACAAGTCTAACTATTAAATAGGCATAGAATAAGTCAACCATGACAATACATCATTTACTTGTCTTGTGACGTCATCCCATATTTATCGTGAATAGGGTATATGCTGTAATATCGCATAATGGATTAGGAATTTTTAAAATGTTACAGACTCCTTCACACTTTCTAATTGGACGCACAGCAAACTTGATTGCTGATCCTAGTTTAACAAATATGTGTGTCGCGACTGTCACTGTATCATAGAATTCAGCAACTTCAACAATATTTTTGGGCTCGTTGAAGTAAAGAGTATATAAGTGAACTTCAAACTCGTGTGAAATGGGTCAAGAGCCGACATATATTAGTTGATAATCAAATGGTTCTCGTCAAGAATGATAAATTTTCTTCGCTGTATTGGAACCTTGGACGAATTGTAGCTTTGCATCCTGGCAGTGATGGTATATTCAGGACTGCATCCATTCCTACTTCCAAGGAAATAATCAAGAGGGCATTTTTGGAGATATGTTCACTTCCTATAGAAGAAAGGACTATAATAAATAAAAGTGACTAGTTTTAGTTTTAATAATTTAATTTAGAAACTTCTGTGTTATGCATTATACAGGGTGTAACAAAATAAGTGTAAAATATTTCGGGGGCGATTCTTCATCGTAAAAGAGATATGGTCTTTCATATAAAGAAACTTCAGTGGAGCATCCCTTGTTAAGATACAGCCCCATAAAGGGGGTACATAAAATTTGTTTTTAATTTTTTTTACAAACACTAAAAAAGTTATAAAAGTGAAATTAAGGTGACATTTTTTACTATCAAAAATACACTTCTCAGTAATTTATTTGGTTACCCCATGGTTGTAAGGGGTGGAAAACGCAACCCCTAAAATTTATTTCCAATATAACTTTTTGTCTTATTATTTGTTTGCCATTTAAAAATTTATTTCCAATAGCTTATTTCATTCTATACAAAAAATGTCTTGAATTTTTTGTTCAAAATTAACCAATTCGCAGAAAAAAATTATTTTACAAACAACTACAGAGATACATCGTCATAAGACAAAAATGCGAAACTAATTTATCTAGTAGGCCGCTATTAGTGATAGTATCAATTAAATTGTTATCACGCTGTCAGTTTGTAAATTTTTGAAATTGAATTAATAATTGAGCGTCGTTGTTCTGTTCTTAATTTGTTAGTTTAATAATTCACTTGTTATTAAACTGGCATACACAAATGCGGAAATGGCTGATATGCATTATGTTTACGGTCTGTCGCAGGGTAATGGGTTATAAGCTTGTAGAAGGTATGCTGAAATGTATCCTCAACGGCAGCTTCCTTCGCATAGAATATTTGCCCAACTTCATCTCACAAATTAAGAACAGAACAACGACACACAATTATTAATTCAATTTCAAAAATTTACAAACTGACAGCGTGATAACAATTTAATTGTCACTATCACTAATAGCGGCCTACTAGATAAATTAGTTTCCCATTTTCGTCTTATGACGATGTATCTCTGTAGTTGTTTGTAAAATAATTTTTTTCTGCAAACTGGTTAATTTTGGGCAAAAAATTCAAGACATTGTTTTGTTTAGAATGAAATAAACTATTGGAAATAAATTTTTAAATGGCAAACAAATAATGAGACAAAAAGTAACATTGGAAATAAATTTTAGGGGTTGCGTTTTCCACCCTTTACAAACATAGGGTAAACCAAATAAATTACTGAGTAAGTGTATTTTTGATAGTAAAAATGTCACCTTAATTTCAATATTGTAACTTTTTTAATGTTTGTAAAAAAAAATTGAAAAACAAATTTTATGTACCCCCTTTAAGGGGCTGTATCTTAACAAGGGATGCTCCAATGAAGTTTCTTTATATGAAAGACCCTATCTCTTTTACGATGAGGAATCACACTTATTTTGTCACAACCTGTATTTAAACGTGCTCTCTACATTGTTCTTATGTAAACACGTTCTGATATTATTTTGAAATGCCTTTCCATTTCAAAGCAGGGGGCATGTTTAGAGTTGTATAACTTTAAATTTGTAGTGAGTAGGTTAAATCCCGACTAATAGTTTCAGGCAGCTGCGTCAATTATTTTCTCAATTTCTGAGCTGTTGAACCATGATTTCATCATGTTGCATCACAAAATGTACTCTCCTACAATGGTTTTTAGTTAATTACAATCACTTATAAAATAGTTTAATGAATTGTATAATCCATAGTACGTAATGTTTATTTATGGCTAAGTAAATGTTTACATTCAAGAATACAATTTGCGTATTATTTTTCTGTCAACATCATTATCACGCACTATTCCACGCAGGAATCCTATATTAGTGTCCTACTAATTTTGCAATTTTGTGCATTAAACCAGTGCAATCATATACACTATGACAACACCATTCTGTAACTTGCTTACAATACAACCAACAGAAGTTGTTCTTTTTCGAACATTCAGTAATTTCATAATTGAACAATGCATTTAGGGTGAACCTTTGTGAATAACAAGAGCCGTGTTTAGTTCAATGTAGTAGTTGTTTAGTATTTGCCAAGTTTCACATTTTGCATTTCTAAGTATTTATTTATATGTATTTATGTATTCATTTGCATGTATTTATTTCAGTTGCATATATAATTAGAGATTAAAAACGTTTCAAAACCCTACAACTCATAGGACAGACAAAGTAATTAAAGCATGAGTAAAAAATAGTTAACAAGTCATAAAAATTGCTGAAAATGAGATATGATTGTTTTATATGCTGTAAAAATGTAAATATTTGGATGTAATTTATATCAAAGTATATTCTTTTATTACTGTAAGGAATTCGTATTTCAATTTACAATTCTTAAGTGGTTAATTTGTTAGTTAAATAATAATAATAATAACTTTGTTATACGTAAGGAACATTACAGCACATTACTTTCTTGCTATTGCTGTGGTGAATAGATGAATAGTGTAGATACAATAAAATTCCCCAAAATGATACGTAAGTTAAATCAGTCTTCATATTTAGCATTCAATACATAAATCAAAGCAAGTTTAGAAACATTATTATTCACAAAATTAAAGTTTTAGTAAATGTACTTAAAGATATTGAAATTTATTATAGAATGGTCACATTTATGAAATTTACTATGAGAAGTTCCTAAGTGGTAAGAGATATAGGATTGATTAAATTGGAGAAAAGTTGCTCTATTTTGTGCTCTTCTATAATCTGTTTTAATATTTTAAATTTCTACACGGGTTTACAAAATATTGACCAAAAACTAAAATACGCAAAAATTTCTGTTTTATATATTTCTTGTTGTTAAGGGTACTCTTTTAAAATTGTACAAGTTATGTAAGAAATGGAAATTTGAGAGTGCGGGGAATGACAAGTACGTTTATACCCAAACTACACTTCAATTTTATTATTTTGTTTTCTACAATCATTACATTATTTAAAGCTCAAAAACAGTATAAAGTACAAACATTAACAATTACTTCAACTAGTATATGTAAATTACTCTGTAATGAAAAATGTATATTTAAAAAATTACGCCGCTCTTTGACAAAGTCAAAAAACATAAAACCAATGCCTTGCCGATTAACTCAGAAAGCACAAATTAAATATAACTCCAATTGCTCTAGCAACAAGTTAAAAAGTTAATAATGGACTTTACACTGGTGATATTAAAAATTAACCCTGTATCTGTTATCACTTTGAAATACTTCATTGTAAACGTCCATAAAAGTTTCCATCCTACATATAACATTTTTACTTTCCTTTTTAGTACTAATAAAAGTACTGCAATTAGTCTAAAATTCTAAACTATCGATAAATAAAATGTTATTCATTACAGATGTTTACATTCTACAAAAATATATTCCAAACTTACCTGTTAGTATCTGGGTAGCCGCTTATTCAACCTTTAAAATATTGAGAACTAGTAAATTAATTGTAATGAACAAACTGGAAATAACTTATAAAATAAACTGGTTTTGAAAAAGTAAATTGGAGACAAGCTTTGTTGGTGTTTTAATTTACTTGTTTTTTCAATTCAGTTATGCAATGTCTTGGACAAACACCATATTTATTAAAATTACTTCCTGAAACATTAGAGTCTAACCAATATTTCAAGCAACATGGTGACAGGTTAGATTCATACAATAAAGATTCATTGATGTTAGATTCATTTGATAAAACATCAGAAAAACGGCAATCCCTAACAAATATTTTAGTACAAAATGCTAAAAAAATTACAAAGTGATGGACCAGAAGCATACAATCCTAGCTTGCTATTTTCAAAACTTAAACAAAGTATGCCACAATTGGCCGAGGGCCAACAGTATGACGCACATGAATTACTACGGAATTTGTTAGAAGCAGTACGCAAAGAGAATTTGAGTAATCATCAAACAGTAATCCTAGCGAAATTGAAACTTAGTTGTAAAGCAGATAAATCATCTTTTGAAAGTGTTCAAAGAAAAACTATAAAGTTTTACGAACATCAGTCCGAATTAGTATTTTCCTCTGAACAAGTTTTTCAAGGAGTCTTAGTCAGAAGAGTACAATGTCAAGAATGTATGCATATTTAATATTGAAATGAGGTCTTTCAAAATTTGAGTTTACCAATATCCGAAAAACAAATTCTTAAAAAATCAGAGAATTGGAAGAAAGTAAATCGTCAAAACGTCATAAAGAAGGAAAAACACAAGATTAAAAAAATAGAAAACAACAAATGGACTACAAATAGGTAGTAGATAGTCTAATATTTAATATTGGTCGAGCTGAAGACTATAAAGAGAGCAATCCAAAATATGAATCACATGTTGATTTAGAAGACATCGATGAAAACATATTAAAATACAAGAAAAATTTTAAGGGAACAGACTTATTAGTCCAGTTACTGAAGGTAAAAATGGGGTCGGACCTCTCGATTCGTTGAACCCTCATGGATCTTAATGAAATTGTAGGAGAGCTCGTCTTGCCCCCTAATTTAAAAGTGATCCTATGCCAATATGAGCTTTTTATTTTTTAGGGGTTAAAACCACCTCTTTGTATCAAGAATGGTAAAATTGTAATAATAATGTAATAATAAGCAAATATTTGACTTTAATTATATTTAAACATAATAAATAAAGACAGTTACACGCCCTAGAATATAAATTAAAAGAATGGTGCATGTTCAACCCTTAAAGCCAATCCCTTGGCATCATTTTGCTGAGTTTTAATGAAAAAAATTATAATACTCATAAATTGCAATTACTTATTTAATATATCTTTACTATTTATTAGCTACTTGTATAAAGTAATATCCTTTCATCCCTTAAAATCATCCCCTAATAAAAGTTTATTCAAAACATTCATTAAAACAAAATTTTTTTATATTAAAAATGTTTTATATAAAGAACATTGTACATTATTAGCAATTGTATATGTTACATCGCAAGCTGGGGATGTTACTTTTCATCCCTTAAAATTATCCCCTAATAAAACTCTATTTAAAAATGTCATAAATAATTTTTTTTTCAAAGAATTTAATAAAAAAATTGTTTATTTAAAACTAACATGAAAACTTTTTAAATAATTTATTTGTAAATATAATATATTAATTTTCATCTCCGCTGTCTTCTCCGTCGACATCTTATGCTCTAAAAATTTCTTCGAAAAAATTGTCTCCGTTTTTCAACCGTAACTCCCTCAATTTTGAAGATAAAAAAGTTTATAAAAAACCATTTTGTAGGTAATTTTATGCTCTATAACATCCTTTTACTTATAAAACTGTAGAATCATTTATTTTTTATTATTATAGAGCTTGAAAGGATGAAAAAGGGTGACGCTTACATTTCATTTCACACTTTTAACGGTTATATCTCAGTCAATTTTCATCGTGTAGTAATTTATAAAAAACAAAAATTTTTGTTAAAAAATCTAAATTTTTTTACTCTTGTTATTTTTGCGTAAAATTCAGTTTTTAAGTAATTCTAAAAAAATGTTCAATTATTAAAAAAAAATCCAAAATCGACATTTTATCAAAAACCAAGCATTCTAAACTGGTACAACTTTCACATCACGTAAATGACACCCAAAGAAAATAAAATTTACCAGGAATACAATCAATTTTGATTTTGATGCACTTGGCATCACTCTCAGCGCTCATTTTTTCATAAAAAATGTGAGTACTACGCTTTATTTTGATCATAACTTGGCGAGTTTTTATCCGATCGACATTTATCAAAGCGAATTTTGAAGGTATTTTTAAGCACTTTAAAAAGTATCTAAATAACATTTTTTGATAAAACTGACCCATTAGCTGATATTTGACATTGAACATTTCATTTTCAACATTTTGTGAAAAAAAGTCTGTTTCAACCGTCTATAACTTGAATAATATAGCAGTAACGAATTTTTTACAAGAGAGCTTTTTTCTTCATTTTTTATTAGCTTCATCTTTTTTCTCAACACTTTTTTTTATTAAACTTGAATTTTTCGAGTTATTTTCAAAAAACTGCCCTAAAACAGGCTTTTTTTGGGTCCAATATTAGTATTTTCGACCGCATACAACTGAAAAACTATGAGGTATACAAAAAATTTCATATGAACTTTTCTGCTTAAAATAAGTCCATCTATCGATTTCCAGGGTTATTTGCAATAAAGCAGTCCCCACCTCCTAGAAGGGGTGAGTACCGCCCCTAGGGAAAAAGCTCATATTGGCACTGGGCCACTTTTGCTTTTTATGCTATTCTTCACCAACTGTCAAAATTTCAAGACGATCGATGAAGGTTCAACAAATCGAGACCACAAAACCTTCAGTGACTAGACTATATGGTATTGTAGTGCACAGTCTCGCATTTAAAACAATTGCTACAGATAACCCAAATTACAATCAATCATCTAACGAAACATTTTATGGAAATAATACCACGATGACATTAATGAATTGTTTGACTGCACAGGGTCACCTTTGGCTTTTCTAAATAATAAAAATATTACTGCGAAAGGGGATTTAGAAAAATCACTTTTACTAAACGATGATACATCTTGCCTTTTTAATGGCGATAAGGACATGGATGGTTCTTATAGATTTTGATATTCAGCAAGAAAAGAAAATAAATAAAGACTATGAATAAATGAGACAGATGGAAGCACCAGTATTCTGAGAAACCAATGTGAAGAAGGCAAAGGCTCTTTGCAATCTTGTTTAAATGAATTCACGGCAAGTAAGTTCATCATCATCATTAGGTTTCCAGTCCTAGAACTGGTTGGACGCGTACCCTCATTGTTTCCTAGTCTGAACCAACCTACACATTTCCCTGAAATTTGCACAGTCTGCATCTATCACTATCTGTGTGCTAAAGTCTGATCTTGGTCTACCTCTACCTCTCTTTTCCTATCTCTGCTTGTAGTATATCTCGTACTATTCCCCAGAAATGTCTTAAAACGTACCCTGTCTTTCTATTTCTCCTATTTTTGTCATTTTCCACAGATATCTTTATTTCTCTACTATTTCTACAACCTATTTGTTATTAACTTTGTCTTCTCCATGCTACCATCTTCATACATCTGAAGTACAACATTCCAGATGGTTTCTATCTCTTTCTGTCTGCTTTTCCTACTGCACCTGTTTCATAGATGTACTGTGCTGTGCTCCACACTATGCTTTGAACAGTTTTCTTCTTGTATCTATGTTCGTTGTCTTTGAACATAGCTGCTGTTCTTTCTTGTTTAATGCAGTTCGGTCACCTTCTATTGTTTCACAGTTATATACCCTATTTCCCCGATATTCAGTGGTATATGAAGGGGGGTAAGCAGCCTTTGGCTGCCAAGTTCCCCCAGCACCTGAACCTTTGTCGAATTAATAGCTTTTCCAATTTATCCTTTCGCACAATCAACATTAGTTGAAAATATTTCACAACCAACACCTTTAGTTGTTTATAATAATCATCAAATTTAACAGCACTTATTTTTTCGTCATTTGGTTTTACGTCTTGACTGGTTGGACTTGTACCTCAGATTATTTATGTTCTGAGCTAGCCTACACTATTCCCTGCAATTCTCACAACAGCCAATACACAGCTCGATTCCCTTCTATTGTTTTCTAATTATATGTCCTATTTTGCCGAGATTCGGTGGTATGTGAAGGGGGTTAAGCAGCCTGTGGCTGCCAAGGTTCTCCCAACACTTAGACATTTGCTGTATTAATAGTTTTCAAATAAATCCTTTCGCACAAATAACATTAGTTGAGAGTATTGCAAAACCAATATCTGTAATTGTTTATAATAATCACCATGTTTAAGTACAGTAATTATTATTGTCATTAGTTTTTCCATCTTGCGACTGGCTGAAAGCGTACCTCCATTGATTTTTATTCTGAGCTAGCCTACACATTTCCCTGAAATTCTCACAACCTACATCTTTCACTATCTGTGTGCAGTAGCCTAACCTAGGTCTACCTCTACTTCTCTTTTTTCCTATCTCTGCTTCTAATATATTCTGCACTATTCCCTCATGTCTAGTATGTGGCCTATCATCCTATCTCTCCTATTTTTTACTGTTTTCCACACACTCCTTTCTTCCCCTACCATTTCTAGTACCCCTTTGTTCTTAACTTTGTCTGTCCATGGTATCTTCATCATACGTCTGTAGCACCACATTTCAAAGGCTTCCACCTTTTTCTTGTCTGCTTCTCCTACTGTCCAGGCTTTACAGCCATACAGTGCTGTGCTCCACACATATGTTTTAAGCAATCTCTTCCCTGTTTCTATGTTTGTGGTCTTTGAACACAGTAGTTGCTTTTTCTTGTTAAATGTAGCACGACCTTGTGCTAAACTTGTTTTATATCATTTGTGCTTTTCCCATCTTGCTAATTCTATTACTACTGTTTGTTCTTTGTATAAGCTATGTACTATTCGTCTATCCCTATAACTCATTCCAATCTTCTTGAGTATTTCGAACTTTTTTTTTCATTTTACATTGTCAAATGCTTTTTTCAGATCTACAAACCCTATATATACGCTTTCCCCTTTCTCTATTGTTTTTTCCATTATCACCCTCAAAGCTAAAATAGCCTTTCGTATCCCCCTGTTTCGCCTAAACCCAAATTGATCTTCTCCCAGTATTTCTTCAGCTCGTTTTTCCATTCGTTTTTGTACAATTCTAGTTAATATTTTTGAAACGTGTGCTGTCAAGCTTATTGTTCAAAAATTTTCACACCTATCCCCGCCTCTTTTTTTTTGGTTATAGTTACTACGATGTTACATTTGAAATCTTTGGGTCTCTCGCCTGTCTCATACATATAGCTTATAAGTCGGAAGAGACATTCTGTTACTGCTTGTCCAGAGGCTATTAAAATTTCTGCTTGCACCTTATCTGTACCCGGTGCCTTACCATTTTTCAGACTCTTTAATATTAATTCAAACTCATCTCTAAGTATAGGATATCCCAGGTCATCCTTTTCAATGTCTAATTCCTGTTATATTGCTGTTAATTCATCTCCTGAATATAAAATCCCTATATATTCTTGCCATCTACCAACTTTCTCTACATTTTCTATAATGACATTTCCTTATATTTTTGCTATATGGTTTTATATCCCTAAAATTCATTCTAATTAATTTGTATGCTTTGTTTGTCTTTCCTATTTCCATCTTAGTTTATACCTTTTTGCACTTTTCATCAATCCATTGTTCTTTAGCTTTCCTGCATTTGCGAATAATTTCCCATTTTATGGCTTTGTATCTCTGTTTTCCTGTTTCGTCTGATCTATTTTTGTATTTTCGTCTTTCTTCTATTAAATTTAGGATATCCTTTGTTTTCCATGTTTTCTTATTTTCTTTTTGTGAATACCCCAGCATATCTCTGGCAGCCATGTCTAAGCTGGATTTAATGTTATGTCCATTCTGTTTCTACTTCCTTAGTATCAGATATTTTCCCGATATCTTTCAGCAATTCATTTGACTTTTTTTCAAATCTTTTTGGGCATCTTTATTTTTTAGCTTCTCAAAGTGAAAGTGCCTTTTTCCGTTCCTCTTTTTCAGATTTTTAAATTTAAGTGTGGCCTTCATAATTACGATGTTGTGGTCGGTGTCTATATCTGCTTCCAGGTAGCTTCTACAGTCTTTTACTTGATTTCTAAACCGCTGTCTAACAATAATGTAATCTATTTGATATCTTCCTATATCTCCTGGCATCCTCCACGTGTATCGCCTTCTAGCATGATGTTAAAATAATGTATTTGTGATGGTTAAGTTGTTCTTGTCGCAAAATTCTACCAGCCTATTTCCCCTGTCATTTTTTGTGCCTAAACCAAATAAACCTACTATCGCTCCTTCCCTACCCTCACCTACCACTGCATTAAAATCCCCCGTAATTATTAAATTTTCATGTCCTTTTACGTATCTTAGTATGTCTTCGATATCTTTGTAGATCGCCTATACCTCTTCCTCACTGTAGCTAGAGGTGGGCATGTATACTTGTATTATTACTGTATTTACTAGTTTAGATTCAAATCTAACCATGAGTAATCTTTCGTTCTTTGGTAGGTAGTTTTCTACACGCTGTCCTATCTTTTTTTGCATAACTATCCCCACACCTGAATTTCCTTCCTCTGATCCTGTATGAATTACCCTGAAGTCTCCACGCCAAAAATCCCCCACCTCTGGTCAGCGGACTTTGCTAATTCCTACTATGTCTAGTGCTAACCTATCCATTTCGAGTTTCAGGTTCTCTAGCTTATTTACTTGTTTTATACTTCTGACATTCCACGCTCTGACTCGCAGAATGTTCATGGATCTTTTTCTATTCTTTCAGAGCACATCCCCCGAAGTAGTCACCTCCCGGAGATCCGAATGGGGGACTATTTTACCTCTGGAATTTTTTACCACAGAGGATGCCATCATGTTTAACAATTTCTGTATGCAGTGTACTTGGGAGGTAATGTGGTGGTTTCCCGTTGCCTTCCACGTCTCAGTAGGTGTGTCTTAGAATGTCATACCGACCCCTATGGTCTCTGCCACGAAAAAGCTGCTGCCCTCTTTCGGGGACCTGTCTTAGTCTGGTTCCTCACTAAAGACCCCACTAATTTGGTTAAACCTATAGTTCGGCTCTTTATCTCATTGAAACGTGCAAGCCTTTCTACCTGTTCCTAGTATTTTAGAACAGAATGGGGCAAGTAAGTTAGTTACCGGAAATAACCAAGTAAGCTGCGATGTGTGCACAAAGACATATAGCAGATCTAATAATGAAACTGTTTATACAAATATCATTAAGCAAGTTCTAGTTTCCAATCCACCTACAGTTTTAATTTTACATTTAAAGAGATTTAAGGTCTTAAGACTTCATTCAGCCAAAGTGAATAACTATGTTGTGTTTCCAATGTTACTGGATTTAGCGCCATTTTGCTTAAAACAACATCAAAACATTGCAACTTTTAATTCTAATCAATCTAATGTGTTGTATTCGCTATATGGTGTTGTCCAACATAGCGGCTCAATTCACAGTGGTCATTATGACGCATACGTAAAAATAAGATATCCTTTAGAAAACTACAGTGATAATTGCCAATTTCTACATACAAATAAAAACATATTTTGTCCTCACAGTGTAAAACTAACGAAGCCAACATTGAAATTTCATTGGAAAAGTGGTATCATGTTAGTGACCCCCATGTGTTAGAGATATCTGAAAAAAAGGTTCTTGAGGCACATGCGTACTTGTTGTTTTATGAACGAATTTAGTAATTTGTATTTTTTTTCCAGTGTTTCTTCAATTGTAACACTTGAGATTTAATATAAAAACTCATACATAAGTTGATAATACAAAAATTATTTACTGATTTCCAAGATTAGCATTTTATACCTCATGAACACTATTTTAATTGTTTACTTAATTTTAAATTTGCTAAAGTTGTCACTTGAAAAACCATGAGTGATTTATTTATATTGCAACAAAAATTAAACATACAAAATCTAACCATTTACTAAGTGCTAAATTAATTAGCAATTAATTTATACTTAATCATTACAATAATCTTGTAATATTAACAAGGCATTGAATAAGTTATGCACATCAATTATAAAAGAACGTGCCTTAAAGATCAAAGTCCTTTCAATGACTATAAATTTTGCAAGTCTAAATTTCACTGTAAATAAAATAATAAATTTCAAAATTGTGTTCCGATATAGTAACTTGCTTTCCAAGCTTCAAAGATGAAAAAGACCGAACTTAATTGCCCAACGTTTTTAAAAAGAGTAATCTTCCACCTTTCCATGATTTGAAATATTTTACCCAATTCCATTATGGCATCAGAGTTCAAAAATCCAGTTTCATCACAAACAACAATAAATTGACGTTAAATGTGTCATCAAAGGTCCCACAATAAATTAACAATAGCGCGTTTGTCTATGTGATAAACACCTGCTTGTAAAATAAATATTCCTTATTTTCAAGTAATTGGCTTTAGATCATAATCTGGTTTTATCTTTTGATTTCTTGTATTATTATCAGAGTCCAAACTCTTCGCAGGACACGCGTTTCCTTATTTTGAAGCCTCATAATTTATTTAATATTTCCATATACATTTTGAGAACTAAAGAATTATATTATTTGAAAGGAATACATTTTTCAACTGCAACAATGATTTCTAAGTATTTAAAATAAGATTCTGTTACTTAGATTTAAATCTTACTTTTAGTATACTATTTCGTCACGCCCTACGCTACCTCACCCCAACCTGCGGTTTTACAGCAGATGGTAGGTAACCTGCTGTGATAAGCTCTTAACTAGAAAATATTAAATGTTAATATTCAAAAAAATCCTTATATACAAATATTTATATATGAAATCATTACGATAAGAATTGAAATACAACACATTTACTATAGTTGTAAGTCAATGTGATTTAAGATAAGAGTTAACAAATATTATAATGAGCATAATACATATATTGCTAAATCGAAAACAAATTAGTAGTCAACTTTTCTTCAAATCCTAAACGATTGTTTTAAATCGTGCTAGTAATTGAACGAAGGAAAATATAAAGCCTTGAACAGAATTAGAACATGTAACTTTCCAATTTCTACTTGGATGCACTAACCATATGAACCACGACTATGTATTGAAAGTTAGGTTGATATTGTTGCGTACTCAATTTAAATTGATCCATCTATACAATTGAATTACTGGTATTAGCAGCTCAATTAGTTGGCACATTGTAAGTACAAATTGACAGGTTATACGTTACTGTCCACGATCTTGTATTGTCTTTCTTTCAATTTCTAACTTGATTTGAAATAATCATTTATGCTTTGTAATCCATCAGAATCGATAGAATTCAAGACTTCTTAGGCACATTTAAATAAATGAAGGTTTAAAAAATTAGACAAGATATAACTATAAAAATTATTTGAGAAACTAGTGTATTGAAAATGCTGGGATGATGTTTAGCAAACGTTTCTTATACCTAGTAAATATCTAGTAAATTGTGTGTATATGCACCATTCTGTAACTGTAATATAATCGATGGGAGTAAGTTTCAACCCCCGAATGCTTCAATACATACAAATGCCTCAATCAAAATTGGTGACAACAACAATGTAAACATGGTAAATTTTCAAATTACATATATGGACACAACGATTCAGTGGTACAATTTTATACACAATATAATGCCAATAGGCTAAATACACTAAAAATAGCACATATTAATATTAGGGGTATAGCTAAAAAAAAAATTAGTGAGCTCGAATTAATGTTCATTGAACGTATCTGAAATATAGTTTGCATTACTGAGCAGTGGTTAAATTCACATGACGTAAATAGCATTAGCATGGAAAAGGCTTTAAGGTTGCTTCTTCCTATGCTCGGAAATTTTCTAAACTTGGTGGCTTACTGATATTAGTAAGAAACAATTTCTATAATGCAACTGCCATATTGAAATTGAATGAAGTGCCTATAGAAGGGCATATAGAGTTATCTGTAATCATTTAGTGGAATGAAATCCCTTATTTTTTTATATACTGCCCTGCAAATGGAAATCCTAAAATCTTTTTCGATAAATTAATCCTTGCTTTATAACAAGGTTCAATTAAATAAAATTAAATAAAAACCCTTAACCACAAAAAATATTTAAATTACTAGATACGTATTTCGACCACTATGTGGTCATCATCAGTAGGAAACCTGTTAAAAAAAAACAATAATAATAATAATTAGCTGTTGTTCTGGAACACTTCAGAGGATATTCTCCTCACCACTTAGGCTGAAGTGAACCTTCCCAACCTATAATTTACTATATTGTTGCTTTAAACACTATCGAGGATATTCTCCTCACCCGCAGGCTGGTGTTCTCAACAACAAACAAGTGAATTGTGACATTATAACTTAAATCTACTTAATTTATACTAATTCTAAAACTACTGAAGCGGAACCAATTTAATCTTGCTTTCTCATTGGTTGTTGACCAATAGGGAAAGCAAAGCAGATGACTCTATTGGCCCTTTATCGGTGTTTAAGAGGGGTCCTTTATGTTTAACAATTTTAATTGATTCATAGTCATTTAAGGAGGAAAACGTTGGTACCGCTTTTAACAATTTGACATTTTCTAGTTTAACGGGGTGGCTGGTTTCAAATATATGTTTGGCGACCTGAGACCTTTCATATTTACCATATTTGAAGTGAGCAATGTGTTCTTTAAATCTTGTTGTTATATTCCTCTTGATCTGACCAATATATTTTGAAAACACCCTGGCTCTGCACAACTAATTTCATAAATCCCGACTTTTGCAATTTTTCCACCTTGTCTTTTGGATTACCTAGCAAATCTTTAATTTTATTAGTATTAGTGAAAGCAATTTTGAAATTACACTGTTTGAATATTTTATCAAGACCCTTTGTGGTTTTGTGAAACGGAAGTTTAACATATTTAACATTATCGTTAGAGGTGGTTGATTGCAAAGTCGTTGATTTACGGATGTTGATCCTATTTTACACTTTCTAAAAATATTATCTATAATATCAGAAGAGAAACCATTGTAATTCGCTATTTGTTTAATAAGAGCAAATTCCTTATTAAATCTGTTTTTATTTAAAGGAAATTCAATAATCTATTAATTAAAAAGTTAAATGAAGCCAACTTATGTTGTATGCTATGATTAGAGGAAGACAAAATAAACCGATTTACATTGGTTTCTTTTCTATAAATGTCAAATTCTAATTTATTACCATTTCTAATTACTAATGTATCTAAAAGGGTAATTGTCCATTATTCTCTAGTTCATACGTACATTTTATGCTTTGAAATTTTGAATTCATTTCTTTAAGAAAATCATCAACATTTGATTTAGAAGTGTCAAAACTGCAAAATATCATCCACGTACCTTAACCATATTCTTGGGAAGTATTTGGAGTTTTCTTTTAACTAGGTTTCAAAACGAGACATAAATAAATTTGCTATGAAAGGTGATAAGCTATTTCCCATTGCTGTGCCTTCATGTTGTTCGTACAACTTGTTGTTGAATTGAAAACAGTTCTGGGACATGCAATGCGAAACAAGCTTGATATAGTCCTCAACTTTATCATCATCAATATCACTATCTATAAGAACATCCTTTAAATATGTTAAAGTACGTGGTATTGGAACACTAGGGAATAATGAACTGACATCAAATGAAATTAAGATTTCGTTCTCTTCTAATGTGATATTTTTAATTTTATTAATGAACTACTCTAAAGAGTTTTGTACAGATAAACTATTAAACTTTAAAATCTTAAATTCATTTGACAGCCACCGTGATAAATAGTAAGTCGGTGAGTTGATACCTGAAACTATTGGTCTCATCGATTTATTATTTTTGTGAATCTTTGGTAAACAGTAAAGTTTTGGCATTTCGGGATTTGAAATTGTTAATTTTAATTTTAGTGTGGGCGAAATTAGGTTTGGACATTCTTTCAAAACAGACTCTGTTGATTTAATCATTTTATTTAAAGGAACTTCATTTTTACGTTTTTGACTATTGGTCTGTAAGGATCCTCAGACAGCAAAGTCTCTACTCTATCAACATAGTCTTGTTTATCCAGAATAACCAACCTATTCCCCTTATCAGCCTTTAAATAATAATAATCCTTTTGTCGTAAATCTTTAATAATCAGATGATCTTTCCTTGTTTGTTCTGAGGCATTTCTTGCAAGTGCGTAAGTTGTTCGAAAGTTGAATTTTGCACGCGTTTCTAATAAAGGTTTTGAATTGTCATCTAATTTTGAAATAGATTTTTCAATGCCAGCAATAATGTCTTCCAAAGGAGTTTTCAAATGATCTACTCCAAATTTTAGGCCTCGATCAAGGAAAGTCAACTCTTCATTATTGAAGATTTTCGACGATTCGTTAACAACTATTGACTCTAATGGAGGTGAAGTAATTTCCAGTTTTTTAGGAGGTACATTGACATTGTGTTTCTTTAAAAGAAACTTCAACTTAGTGTTTTGACTATTAATTTTGTCTAACAATTTATGATTGTTGACTTCAAAACAAATCTCTGAAATTACTCCATTCCTGAAAACCGGACTCGGATAAATTGCACGTTAGTGCTAGGTGCGATTTATACGTTTCCAGTTCCAATCTACTAAGCTTACTATACAGATATTTGATTTCCAAATTAAGCCATTTATCTTTTGCAAAATTGATTATTGCGTTACTACGTTTACAATTACTGCTGATTTTTACGTTAATGAAATTTGGGAAACTGTGGGCTTTACAACTTTTAGGAATCGAATATCTGCTTTTACAAAACTAATTTTAAGAGCTAAGCTCCGATACCTATTAAGTTCCAAGACCGGAAGTCATAGTTAATAATCTATAGGAACACTGTGGCACGATTTAAATAAAATTAAATAAAACCCTTAACCACAAAAATATTTAAATTACTAGATACGTATTTCGACCACTATGTGGTCATCATCAGTAGGAAACTTGTTAAAAAAAAAACAATAATAATAATAATTAGCTGTTGTTCTGGAACACTTCAGAGGATATTCTCCTCACCACTTAGGCTGAAGTGAACCTTCCCAACCTATAATTTACTATATTGTTGCTTTAAACACTATCGAGGATATTCTCCTCACCCGCAGGCTGGTGTTCTCAACAACAAACAAGTGAATTGTGACATTATAACTTAAATCTACTTAATTTATACTAATTCTAAAACTACTGAAGCGGAACCAATTTAATCTTGCTTTCTCATTGGTTGTTGACCAATAGGAAAGCAAAGCAGATGACTCTATTGGCCCTTTATCGGTGTTTAAGAGGGTCCTTTATGTTTAACAATTTTAATTGATTCATAGGCATTTAAGGAGGAAAACGTTGGTACCGCTTTTAACAATTTGACATTTTCTGGTTTAACGGGGTGGCTGGTTTCAAATATATGTTTGGCAACCTGAGACCTTTCATATTTACCATATTTGAAGTGAGCAATGTGTTCTTTAAATCTTGTTGTTATATTCCTCTTGGTCTGACCAATATATTTTTGAAAACACCCTGGCCCTGCACAACTAATTTCATAAATCCCCGACTTTTGCAATTTTTCCACCTTGTCTTTTGGATTACCTAGCAAATCTTTAATTTTATTAGTATTAGTGAAAGCAATTTTGAAATTACACTGTTTGAATATTTTATCAAGACCCTTTGTGGTTTTGTGAAACGGAAGTTTAACATATTTAACATTATCGTTAGAGGTGGTTGATTGCAAAGTCGTTGATTTACGGATGTTGATCCTATTTTTACACTTTCTAAAAATATTATCTATAATATCAGAAGAGAAACCATTGTAATTTGCTATTTGTTTAATAAGAGCAAATTCCTTATTAAATCTGTTTTTATTTAAGGGGAAATTCAATAATCTATTAATTAAAAAGTTAAATGAAGCCAACTTATGTTGTATGCTATGATTAGAGGAAGACAAAATAAACCGATTTACATTGGTTTCTTTTCTATAAATGTCAAATTCTAATTTATTACCATTTCTAATTACTAATGTATCTAAAAGGGTAATTGTCCATTATTCTCTAGTTCATACGTACATTTTATGCTTTGAAATTTTGAATTCATTTCTTTAAGAAAATCATCAACATTTGATTTAGAAGTGTCAAAACTGCAAAATATCATCCACGTACCTTAACCATATTCTTGGGAGGTATTTGAGTTTTCTTTTAACTCGGTTTCAAAACGAGACATAAATAAATTTGCTATGAAAGGTGATAAGCTATTTCCCATTGCTGTGCCTTCATGTTGTTCGTACAACTTGTTGTTGAATTGAAAACAGTTCTGGGACATGCAATGCGAAACAAGCTTGATATAGTCCTCAACTTTATCATCATCAATATCACTATCTATAAGAACATCCTTTAAATATGTTAAAGCACGTGGTATTGGAACACTAGGAATAATGAACTGACATCAAATGAAATTAAGATTTCGTTCTCTTCTAATGTGATATTTTTAATTTTATTAATGAACTACTCTAAAGAGTTTTGTACAGATAAACTATTAAACTTTAAAATCTTAAATTCATTTGACAGCCACCGTGATAAATAGTAAGTCGGTGAGTTGATACCTGAAACTATTGGTCTCATCGATTTATTATTTTTGTGAATCTTTGGTAAACAGTAAAGTTTTGGCATTTCGGGATTTGAAATTGTTAATTTTAATTTTAGTGTGGGCGAAATTAGGTTTGGAATAAGCAACATTAATAAGGTTAAGGTTAAAAGCTTTCTTGTACATAATGCTATCTATAGTATAGATGAATATTTTCAACTAAGTTTATTAATATACATTGAACGCTGTACTTGTAAGTCCTTATTACTTCTCTCCGTGTCCCCATCTCAGTTTTCTATAAATAATTTTGACACGTGCTTTGGTACTGTATTTTGTCTTCCCTAATGTACTATTTGTGCTAAAATGATTAAATAAAATAAATAAATTCCACTTATTTTCTTAATTAGTTTATTACATATAGCAAGTGTTTTGTGTTTTTTACGAATATGAGTATTTGATTACTTTAAAATGTACAACAAACATGATTTCATTGTTTTTTTCTAAACTTGCGTTATGTTTTTCAAGGTGTTTTTCTATTTATAAATTTGCGAATTAATAAAGTTAGATCAAACAATTTTTATAATTGCAATTTTTGCAATTAATTAAGATAATTATGTGTTTTTAAAATCAAGTTTTGAAATGTAATAAGCTTTAGACTTGTTTGACAATTTTAATACAAGTTACATTTTTAGCAGAAAAACGTGAGCAAGGTAAATTGAAGAAGCTGATTTTAAAGCGTATACCAATATTGCAATGGTTACCAGCATATTCTAAATCTGATTGCATTTCTGATGTGATAGCCGGAATAACACTTGGTTTAAAACTGGTACCTCAATCTATGGCATATGCGATGCTAGCAGGACTCCCTCCACAATATGGACTTTATTCAGCACTTTTAGGACCATTTCTCTATATATTTCTTGGTACTGTAAAAGAAGTAGTAATGGGACCTGGAAGTCTTTTAGCAATCTTTACTTTTGCATATACTGAGGACTTACCAATCGATTATAAAATTCTACTTACATTTTTATGTGGAATTGTTGAACTGTTAATAGGCATTTTAGGAATGGGTAATACTGACTATTTGTTACCATTATTTCAGAGTACTGATATTGTTACTAAATGACCAATATTTATTTCAATGGGCAATGTGAATGAGGTATATCTATGAAAGTTTCAGAATACTTAAATTTATGTTATTAGTGGTACTTTACAGCCTATTGCTACTTAAATTATTGAAAGTCCTTTGGCGTGTTTCTAGTCTATATTTCTGCAGCATATTTCTCTATTTTATTATCGCTGTAAAATATAATTGATCATCAATTCTAAATTGATGTTAACACAAATTTACAAAACACAAACAGCAATAATAATTTGGTCTTAGTATCCGAAGGCCTAATTATTCTTAAGCATTATTCTTTAACATTATTACAATTAAATTCTTATGCTGTTTTAATTATTTTTGTTGACAAAAACGTGCACTTACCTGATTGCAAGTGTTAAAAAGAATAGCTGCTAAAATTTAGTATCTTGTTGAATAGGTAACTATAAATACTCTGCTAAAAAGTTGTGTATTTTTGCACTGAATTTTGAATTCTAAATAAAGGCTTAACATTTCCAAAATTCGGTGGCAACTTAAATTAATCGGTGTTATAACAAAACCTTGCTTGGGATGGCTAAACTCCAGATGTAGTAGTTTACATCTCCTGGTGTCAGTAATAACCCAAGACAGGAGAAATAGGCCAGAGTAAACTAATACAAAAAGGCCTTAAATAATTAGCTTATGACAAAAAGCAGTTAACAGGAAGATCAATAATGGTTAATTTACTATATTACAGAATTTTTATTCAAAAGTTTTACACCTGAACCACTTTGACGAATTGATTGTAGAAACTCAAATATGTAGAAACTTATATAGATTTTATTTTAAAATTAAATTTTCAAATTCAAAATTTGTTAAAGAATTAAGGTAGTAAATAAAATTTTGTTACCTGTAATACGAACAGGCTAGTAAGAAAAGAGCCAAATCAGTAATAAAATACTCACCGGATTATGGCAATAAAGGAAGAGAAAGAAAGAACACGAATGCCACGTTAATACAGTCAGAGATTGGGGATTCTAAAGAACGAAACAAGGGGTACATAACCCAATTTGCCTTTTTTAGAACATCTGTACCCGAAATGATAATAAAACACAAAAACATTAAATGTAACTCTAATAAGTAACTTTTATGAATTTAAATGACAAAGCAATATTAAATTACTGGCTTAAAGACGATCATCTGAATTCTTCACTCCTCACGAACTAATATTGAATATTAATTATAACTAAGTAACAATCAAACTAAGGAGTGTTTTCTACATGAACGAATTACGTCATCATACACCCTTTAAATATCGATGCATAGTTTAAGATAACACTAAGTAGAATTTAACAACTTTAATCTGCATTGGCGCAGCAAACCACTAACTAATTACAGTTACACAACGATTAAAACACAATAACATAACGAATTCAGAGTGTGTCTAGTAAGCTCTACAATACATGGAAAATCTGACGGCAAGCGTAAAATAATTTTAAATTCTAAATATACCAATAAGCCTAGATAACTATAAAGATAAATATTACCTTATTACATACTAGGTCGATACAAACGAGCTCATCCAACCAGAAGCTGCTAAAACATAAAGACAAAAAATACATATTTACAATAGTGTGCTTAATCACAATAGACCAACCAACACCAATAATTAACACTAACACAACTGATACATAATTATCAAGTCTTATCTACAATTTAAAAACCAATTAACACAGTTATCCCTCAACATAAAAACAGTATCATACCAAACTACACTAAAATTTTTATAAATATTTCCATGCTACAAGCAAATTCACATACTGTAAATAAATAAAGCAATTGTATCTGTTGGTATTTAATGATGTTTCTTTACGTAGGCTTTGAGTCTTAGGTAACCGCAAGATCCTTATTTCATCGTAACTTCATCTGAACACAATTGCAACCCAACAAAATGGGTGACTATGACAATGTGAACTTTGACCAAGTAAGCATTGGTTTAAAGAACCTAAGAACGTAGGAGTAAAATATCCAACTACGAATATGCGTTAAATTCCGGGCTTTAAACATTAAAATTTCTATTAAAGAAACATCGCTTTTCAGTTACCTACCAATCACAAAAAAAGGAAAGTATGTTTTCTCCATAAAGTTTTGTAACTGCCCGCTTGAGTTTATATTTATCACAGAAGAACCCATGCCAGCCAATACTCAAAAATATAGTGACAAAAATACAAAAAGTGATTTCAAATTTTATTTAAAATAGTAACATTCGGGGAATTCTTGACTATCCAACACATGCCTACTTAAGTAATTGGAAAGTATAACATATCAAATGCAGACTTGTAAATTAAATAAAAGGACTAGCAAAGTTCGTTGCCTAATTGAACTCTTACAAACTTGAAATAATGAAAGTGTCGCAAAACCATATATTTAAATAAGTAGCAACTGAAATAGTCTTTAAATCGAGGTAGTAAAATTTACAAGTATGAAACGGAGGATGACAAATGACAGAATTAACATGTAATTATGTTAATTGTTGAATTTTGTTGATTACTCACTGAGGTGTTTGACATGGTAGGAGCATGTTCATAAAAAAGTACAAGATATAAATATCTTCCCGGAAGTTGGACATGAACAAAAGAAAACTACAGTTTAGTAGGGATTTTGGGATGGATTACTTACATGGTAAATTCTTTTAAAAATAGTTATAATTAGCTCTTTTTGAAAAAATGGTTTTCGGAAGTCTCATTTCCATGTGCTCATAAATGTACTCTGTGCATCCATATGGGTCTTGTTTAAAAATAGTGGAAATTCAATTGTCAACTTAGCAGACATCAAGCCATGTACAGGAACATCGCATAATTCCAGAAGTTGTGCCCTATAATTACACTAAACTTTCTTATCCAGGGTCTAGTAATTTTCAGTTAACTAGTACCATTAGAGAAACAATGTTTTGTATAATAACCGTGTACAGCCATTTTTCTCACCTGTAATTAAATCTTTGTCTATCTACAAGAAAAGATATACCTGCTATAATGTAACTGATTCGTGTTAGCTAAGGAAAAATATTATTATGAGTCTACTTTATGGAAAACTAGATCAAGATATGTAAGCATATGAAAGGACATAACGATACCAATGTTTTCACAGTGGCAGTACCAGCAGCTTTTAGGGGGATATATAAATATCACTGAATACACTACTGTTATTAAAGGGCCCTTGAATTACATTTACATTGGATAATACCGCATACTTCTTTAAACCATTCACGCCATGCTCTTGCATTGTTTGCTTCTTAAAATATCTACCAATTTACAGAAATTACTTTGCGCTCAATACAATGAACTTAACTAGTTTATTTTATTCAGCAGTGTATAACTATAACTAGGTAACATAATAACATGTTTCTTTTACAAACTATGTTTACCAAAATACAAATATATCAAATTAATAAAAATTCACAGTCAGTGCAAGAGACATGCAATTGCATTTTAGAGGACAAAACACAGTTGTTTTGCTGTGAAAAACAGGAAATAATAGAATCTGTATTAGTATTAACATCTCGGTGTGTATGTAACAGCGAGGTCTGAAAGGCATTTCTTTCCTATTGTTGATAATAACCAAGTTTTGATATACCTTAGAGACGAAAACGATCTCATGATGTCATGAAACAAATGGAAAACTGTCTAAAATGCCAAGTAATTGTTTTACCAATAAAAAAACATCATTACTGCAAACTAGGTAACAAGACCAGATGGATAAATTATTTGCTGGTGTAACTGCTGTCTACCACATCTCAAGTTCCGCCATAAATGATCACTCAATTACGCATGCTGGTCTATCGGGCAACTTCTGGTACTCATTTGAGTTGCTTTATTCGCAGTACCACTACATCTGTATTAAAAACCGAGTTAGAAACTCGCACTAAAATCTATACCGTAGTTAAATCAACTGCCTATATACAAACCAGAGATGATATAAAAATAGTTTGAAATACTGTTTGAAACCAGTGGGTCTGATGTTGGCTTAAGCACGGTATTTTAATTTCAAAATCAGGTTTAGTACATGTTTGTTGAACAGTTTCAAATATTGTTTTCGAATTTGCAGTCAGTGTACGTTCATTTTTTCCTAAAAGTTTCAATAATAGTTTTGGTTGCACTTCTTGCAGCAATGATGTCAAATTCTTTAAAACGGGTACAAGAACTTGTGATCCCTATTTCTCCTTAGCTAAGGCCACTAACTCAGGACTAAATCCTCTTCTAAGGGGAACAAACCTACTCTTGTAGCTAGCCACAATATTTAATAAGGTCGGGAGCAGGTAAGTCAAACAGTTCACAGTAACTAATAGCACCAAATAAAGGATAAATGCTATATGTGATTGCAGTAAAAAAATTTGATATTCACACTTATTTGATTTCCAAAAAGTAATGAATAAATAATAATGTAACTGCTGATGATTAAGGTATTACTACAGTAATAAACAAAATATCCTTAACACTAAGAAAAAGATTTGAAATTAAATAACTTACCCTCAGTATACCTTTGTTTCTACCGAGTTTACCAAAAATTACGTTTACACTTCTAAATACAAGCTAATTATGAGAAATAAAAAGTTAACAACATGGGCAAAATTATAAGTTTGAAGTATTTGTGAATATTTAAGAATGCTTAATAGTTATTTAATCAACTAGTTGGTTAATGAAGGCGATTAATAATCGAACTGTTGCGAGTGAGTGCTTTAATAGTAGTTGAGATTATTAATCGCCTATTAATAAACGAGTTGATTACAATATTTTTTCGTCAACTGCAGGTACAATAAAATTTACTTTTCTACAAAGACCGTCAGAATACAAAAATGTCAACTTCATACATTTTCGCTTTTACATAAACTTCACTTTTGCTAAAGAAAAACTAGTCACCACTGAAATATATGAATTGCGAATTTAACAACAAGGATATGTATCCGTATGTCTGGTTGAGGTTATACCTCTATTAAAACATCAAAACATCAAAGTCACAAAAAAGTTACTTAATGAAAAAGAGTGTATTAATGACGTCCATTAATGCATCCTTTTTAAAACAAAATCATTTGTTAATATTGACATTAATAAACGGTCGACGAAAAAAGATATAAACTACTTGTTTTTTAAAAAAAATTAACCAAACATGGTTTTGTAACAACAAAAAAATTATGACAAATTTCCGACCTTATCTCCTGGTGACTTTGTTATTATCGCCAGTCAACCAGGTATCAACATCAGCGTACTCCAATACGACCTCCTTAGTTGTAACAACCAGATGCCGTGAACTGCTAGGGGATTTTTGACTCACTTCAGAAAGTATGTCCTATTTTCTACAAATGCGAGTTATATTAAAAGGTCCAGGAATCTCCAATACAAAGTCCGACAATTTCGATTATTCCTACTTTAGTTCAAAAATATCAGTGCAATTATGTTTAACTCCGAAAACATGTGTGGTTAATTTGTGGTTGTACTTTTGCTAATAGTAATTTCAGTACTGTAAAACCAGTGTTACAAAAATAAAGAAAACCAAGATGGTTTTTTAGGATAAAATTTAAATTAAACCAAACTCGCTGCAACTGGCGAAAAAATACAACAAATCGACCACATTGTCAATTAAATTGTACTATGTTGTCTATCAAAAACCCAAGCTTCTAAAGTAATTGTATTTAACATCAAATTAGTTCTCTATCAAAACTAATGCAGAATGTCTATAATGCAGGAATTAAAACAACTTCTTGAACTGGCTATGCAAGATAGGAAACATCATAAATAGAAATTTACACATTATATCAGGCAATGAACTTCTACAAACCTCTAATGCAATTATGAATTCCGCTGTGCAGATTGCTCTTGATAGAGTTTCTGCTTTTGTAGATATCTGCATTTCGTCCCAAGACCTTATTGACAGTTTGCAATCCCAAGTAATACTGCACAAAATTGTATGATATAAGTGCTTCATGGCATTCGATCCACCTGGTTTCACATAATGACATTAATAGATGTCCAAGCATTACTGGTGAATGCAAACAAAAATTGCATTTCAGCATTAAAAAATTCCACCTATTTTTTTACCACACCCACAGCATTCCTTCTCATAGCTTGCACATGTAATGATACTCCTAACAAAAGATTTAAGTCGTGTTTATAGCATGGGCATCATATAGCTTTAATGCAGATTTTTTGTAAGTTTATCATAGCTCCTTTAGTTTCTAAAGTGATCATCGAACACCCAACCATTTTAATTGCAAGGCATTGTTCAGGATATAAGCGAACATTTCATTTATGACCTTTGCAACATTTATGACAATTTTGACGCCAGTTGTCTTAAACTATTCTGTTTCATTGTCCCCACAAATTTCCCTGTGGACCCTTATAAAACCAATAGTCTTTGCAAATTTCGTTACTTGACATATACCCAGCAGTAAGTGACAGGTGTGATCGTTTCGAAATATCTGTAGTTTCATCAAAAATTAATGAATATATGCCAGCTTTATAAGTTTCTTTAACATTTGTTTCAATGATCTCCACTGTACTGCACTAAATAATCTAATTTTGAACGGTCTTGCTAACATAGGAAACCCGTGAAGAGAAATTTTTCAAATGTTTCTCTAGCAGAGTATGTCCAGCATCGATTGGAAAATTTAGCAGTTCTCTAAAAAATTTTTTTGTTAGAAACATTGTTGCTGTACAATACTTCGTTGTCTCTTCTGCGATCTTTCAATAGAATATTTGGCGATCTAGCATTATAATACTTTTTTTTCACAATTAGCAGAAGACGGTTCGTGTTTTCCCCAACTCGTTTCAAATGGTGGTGATTTTCTCGATTGATCACTCTTTAGGATTTGCTTGTATTCTCAAGAATCTTTTGCAGTTTTGACTGCTTTTCTGTGATATTCATTTGCTTCTTCATGAAGCACAAGGTCCCCTTTTTGCCCGTTAAACTTGAGAAAACATCAGTTTTGTCACCAAAGTATGCAACTGCACAATTTTTTTTTATAACCAGCAAGGTACCCAGAAACAAAAGTAGACAATAATGACAAAAATTGCCATTTTCTTTGGAAGATAAAACCAACCAATGAAACGAATCAAGATATTTTGATGATGCATAGCGGCGACTAACAGCTTTTTTCTATAACAAAATGAGTACACATAACTATACAGCAGTTTCCATTTTTTAGTCAGACTCATAAACCTTTTTGGACTGTTAAATTGCCGTTAGTGAAACTTGCAATATCTAGTACAGGTAGCATATATATATATATATATATATATATATATATATATATATATATATATATATATTGTAGTGGTTTTAAAAGGTTAAATTTAACTATAAACAAGGTAATTTCAAACACCCTGTATAGAGGAAACAATCAGAGTTTACATGCGAAATTTATTTTATTTAGTTCATTTTAAAGTAACACGTATTACCATAATTTTACAATTAATGAATAAAATTTAGTTAGGTTCGTAAAGAAAATAAATTTTAGAAGCCAATGCAATTTATTTATTAATTTAATGGAGTTTAATTGAACGGGTAATTACGTCTAATACGCATAAAAGCATGAAAAATCGATAATACCAAGGTGAAACGCTTTGCTAACACATAAACAGCCGTTGAATATAAAATACCTTGAAAAGCCAACTCTTAGAAATGTTGTGTTAAAACGTTGGTTAATTGAACACTTGCATGTTTTCGAAATGTCAGGTTCCCCTTATTGTGTAGATAAAAGACAGTATTCTAAGGATATCGGGTAAACGGTTGGAGGGTTCGCGTAAATGTTAACTTAAAGTTTCCTTAAAGCGCAGAAAGGATAGATGGTCAATGAAATACGTCGGAATGAGACAGGCATAATAACAGTCCATTTCAAAAAGCACGTATACAAGTCCACATGAAGTAAAATTTGAAACGCGGACAGTAATATCGATTTCTACCACTCAAACAAGGTTAGAAGGAAACATAATATGCATAAGAAAGGGACAGCGTTAATATAGGCGGGGTTTTTAAGACGTCAATGGATATACTATTGGTCGATATCGTTAGTTGTACAACAGACAAACACGGGAATATTGAATGTTAATTTTTCGGAAAATATCGTAACGACGCGCTAAATTTCGGAGATTTCGAAAACGGTTGAAACAAAATTTGAGGAAGTGTTATTTTAAATTAGATTTTTCACGGGAAGAGCGGCCTAGAGGTGGCATTCGGAATCATATAAATACTTGAAGAGAATTAGCATCGCTCTCTCTTTTAACTTCGATCTCTTAGTATTTTCACCGCTTCAGAATACGAGTTTGTAAGTATACATATTTTTAAATTAAATAGTAGTGTTGGCCTCATAATTTGATACGCGAATAGTGTCGAGTCTAAATTTTAATTTGAGGTGCAACGTTTATCTTAAACAAGCTCGTGAAGTGACGTGAAGTGACGTAAAATTAAATTCAACTAAAGTACGCAATTATGCAAGAAGTGTAATTAATTTGGATTTGGATGCACCGTGAAGGCAGAGCAAACAGCACAACTTAAATGGTGTTCTTCTACAAAAAGCTAGAAGCGGCCAGGAGAGCAGAGCGAAACTACTTTACCGCATCGTCAACGGAGTAGAGATCTTCAAGAAATTCCAGGTAACGCTTTAAAATTGTTGTTGTTATAAACTATGAAAATTGTGTGACGTGTGAGAGTGAATTTTGAAGGTATTGTGCATTATTTTGCGTATTGAAAATAATACGTATAACTAACTTTATTATGGTATTTAAATAGAAATCTAAAGGTGTATATAACGCTTATTAACGTTCCATCAGGAATTTAAAATTTTTATTGTTACGAGTACATGGGTTTTTTTGTTTGTTGTAAGAGTATGCGAAGTACAAAAGCATACATTATTCATAATTAACTGGGTTATCATGAGCTCACCATACTCCAGAGTATACTAATTTAAAATAAATTATAAATAAAGAAAGAAAATAAGGTATTATTCAGGGCCCATTTACTCCGGGTATAGTCAATGTGTTTGATATTTTAAATTAAAATCCAGGACAGTACAAAAATAGGATTTATTGAGGTGTAACTTGATCTCGGAAATGCGGATAATCTTGAATTTTATTTGTAAATAGTGTTAAATAAATATTGTATGATGGTTGTATTATTTTGTGGTTTTATTGAGAGTGTGCGTGAACGATACAGAGTATAATAGTGAATCTAGGTATCCAAGAGGAGGCCCAACTGAGCTAGCCTGAGAACTGAAGAAGAATTAAGGTGATGAAGAGAGGAATCTGGGTAACAGATTAATTTCTTTATTAAATTTTTCTACTGTGTGCAATTTTCGATTTTGTAAAAATGAAAATAAATTAATTTTCGAATCTACCGAGATTCCCTAGATTACACGGCAATTTATATATATATATATATATATATATATATATATATATATATATATATTCTACGGTTAGCAACGCAAGAGCACCATAATAGATGGGTTAGATATCTGCCGCAGATTGAAAACTTCATGAATTGTGTACCGAGTTCAGTGACAAAAACGTGTCCGATAACATTGATTCGGAGGATTATACCAGCTAGGCCATGGAGGGAAGAAGTCGAGGTACGAGACATCACAGAGTTGTTGGGCAGTGTTAGACGTAGGGTCGAAAGGATGCAGCGTAGGGATATCGAGCGAAGGTGTATCAGGATCAAAAAAAGGACAACTTTTGAAATAGGAGATATGGTGGTGGTGAAAAGGTTAAGAGTTTCGAACCGCGACAGGAACATTTGCGCGAAGTTGTTGTTTCCGTATGAAGGGCCGTACAAGATCACGCGTATTTTTGCGGAAGGAAATACATTTGAATTAGTTACTATGACAGGGGAATATCGTGGGCGTTTTCATTTGGAAAATCTATACCCATATAAGGTTGTACAGGAAGAGGGTTTAGTAGAATAGTTGTTTTATAGTTCATGCAACGGAAAGTTTAGTTTTGTTTTAGTTTATAAGTTAGGTTAGTATGTAGCATAGTTAGACAGACATATTGAGAATTAAAAATAGGGTTGAATAATTAAAATATATAGGAATCCGAAAAGGGGTTTGTGTAGAAAGGTGAGAGGGTGTTTGATTTTAAATAAAACTAGAAATTATGCACACCAGGAAAGAGTGAAGCCGACGCAATTTCCAATTTCATTCAAAATCAGTGGGGCCAATAAAATGTCTAAGGAGCTACTAAGAGTTATAAGGGTTGGTTAGTACAAGGTAGTATATGCCAAACAAAAATAATCCACATATTTGATCACATAAACCTAAAAATATATGTTTGCCGTATTTTATGTATACTAAAATACCATGCAAATATAGTAGTTGAAATTAAGTGCCAAAAGGCAATTTTAAAATGACTAAGTGGCGTAGTAAGATGTGAAATGCTCAAGGGTTTATACCGAGTTGAATTTTTAAAAGCCTTTGAAAGTACATTTGCCGTCCAAAAGCCGGATGCGTCTATGAATGTTCACTATCAACATGCATCCAGGGTCAAGTATAATTTATTTTGGTTTCATTTTCTATAGCATCAACTTTTGGACAATATTTGTAAACTCAAAATTATTAGTTATAACAACGTCAAATGTGATTGGTTGAATGTAAAGATTTAGGACATATATTAGAATTTAATGTGAGTATGAAATTGTATAAAAGACATGGACTATGGTATGTGCGACACGAACGTAGTTATTTGTTATGAACTTTAAGATGTAGTAGGCTAGTAGAGAATTAACATGGTCGCCTTAGAGAGTAAACAAAGTGATTATTTTCGAACCAATTTTGTAAAAGACGTGTTTTCAGAACTGAGCTAATTTGTATTCAGATAATTTGAAAAATAAAATAAAAGTAATTGTTTTAAAATGAGTTTAATTGAAAAGTGGTAAAAGATACAAGCATAGGAATTATAAAGGGAATAGTAGTGATTGTGCGACGGAAAATTAGTGGATTTGGATGGTGGTTTAAAGGTAGCAGGTTATCGAGAGTGGTTATACAGAAAGAAGTTTGACATTGGAGTGTGGTTTAAAGTTAGAAGGTCATCGAGAGTGGTTATACAGATTAGAAGTTGGATATTGGAGTGTGGTTTAAGGTTAGAAGGAGCATCGAACAGAAAGATAAAGAAACGAGTAGATTGGAGATTAGATACGGAGAAGCGGACGGTTTTATAGAGGAAACAAGAATTCGAAGTGGATATTAGCACAAGGGAAGTTGTAACACGGTATTTTCTAAATTCTAAATTTGGGGTAATCATTTCAGGTATTGGGAGCAGTTAAAATTTAAGGACACCTGGAAGCAGCACGGAAATTCAAGAACATCATTGTGAAGACGCATACGGTAATTAGGATTTTGTGCCAGCAGTCAGCGAGGCATCGACGGAGTATAGACCAGGTGAGTGTTTAAAATCATATTCTTTAATACGTCAAAAATTAGTCATACAAATTTTGGTTGTAATTTAATTTGGCACATAGTAACTTTGATCTAATTAGAAATTTTGGCATATACAAAAGTAGAGTAGCAATTTTAGTAGTAAAACAAAAGAGTGCACTTTGGTTGGACGTAACACAACTACTTATAACGGAAACCCACTATAAGCAGTTGAATAACCTGAGATTAAGAGTTTTAAATAGTCGAGGCATTACATTAAATAGTTTATAAAAGAACCAACCAAACGGTGCAAGTAAGGGGCGTGCATTAGGTGTGCACATTTTACAAAAGTATAAAATAAAGGGTACAATATAGGTGAAACACACAACAAGTAGAGGGGTGGGGTATATAATAATATATATATATATATATATATATATATATTTATTGCCGTGGAACCGGGAATCAATCTCTGGAACTCCCTAAAAATCCTTTAAGGCCGACGTTGGGCGCCATAAATTGCCGTGGAACCTTCTTATTTATGCTCTGGTACTTGCCAGTTACAAAAAAATCAATTTACACAAATACAAAAATTCACAAAATTTTTCTTACCCGCTTTCTGCTCTATCAAATTAATTTCTTCAGCAGCTTCCCTGGCTAGCTCAGCTGTGCTTCTTCTCGTATACCTAAATTTACTCTCATTCTCTTTACAGTTCACACACCATTCAATAAAATCACAAAATAACACAACAATCATGCAATATTTATTAACCACTAGTTACAAATAATAATTCAAAGTTATTTACAGTTCGGTGCTCAAGGTACACCTCAATAAATGCTATCTTTGTAAAGTCCTTGTTTTTAAAATTGAAATTTCAAACACATTCAATGCAACAGGAGTAAATGGGCCCTAAATAATACCTTATCTTTATTTCTAATTACCTATTCACACTGGAGTATGGTGAGCTCATGATAACCCAGTTTATTAATGTATGTTTTCCACTTTGCATACTATAACTACAAACTTAAAAAAACCCATGTACTCTTAACAATTAAATTTAAATTCATCAAGAACTTTAATAAGCTTTACGTACACCTTTTGTGTTATATTCAAAATACCATATTAATAGTCAGCTATACGTATCCTTTTCAATACGTAAAATAACGAAAAATACCATCAAAGTTCACTCTCACACATCACAAATAATTTCAACAGTTTATAAAAAACAGCAAATTCTAATGCGTTACCTGGAAAAACTTGAAGATTCCATCTCCGTTGATGATGTATTATGTTCCTGAACCCCTTGGCCTAGTGGTTATGCGTGCGGCTCCACCAGATGTTTAAAGATGAACACAATCTAAGCTGCTACCCATTCAATATCAATTTTAATATCCAAATCCATGTATATTACACTTGTTTATTATCGCATTATAATTTACAAGCTTGTTGAAGTATTCATTGGACCTCAGTTAAATTTAAATAAACTCGACACTATTCGCGTTTCTAACTATAAGGCCACAAACGATCTAATACTGTACTATTGAATTTTACAAAATTTTTAATACTTACAAGTCTCGTCAGTTGATTTTTGTACGTCATTAAGCGATGCAAAATTAAAAAGAGCCCTATTAATTTTCCTAGAGTATTTATATCATAAAATCAGGCCCCTCGTGGACACACTTTACGCGAAATACCTAATTGCAAAATAACATTTCCGCAAATTTTACCTAACCGTCTTTAACACCTAGAAATATTCCCGCGTCAACACGCTATATCAGACAAACTATCACATCCACCTGCCGCGTGTTCCTCTGTTCTAAACCTATCTATTTCGACCAATGATACATTTCAGTGGCGTCTTCAACTCTGCCCGTAATATCTCTATTCCTGTCTTATGCATATTTGATGTCGCATTCTAACCCTGCTTGAGTTGTAGAAAATCGATATAGCTGCCCGCGTCTTTATGTCTACTCCACGTCGAGCGAATACGTGCCTACTAAAATGCATGCTTTCATGCCCTTCTCATTCTGTAGCATATCATTGATTGTGCATCCTTTCTGTTCGTTAAGAAGCTTTTGTTAGCGTTTATGCGAAACCACCGACGCTTAAACAATATTTCCTCGAAGCTCGCCTGTTATCTTCACAAATAAGGGGAAGGTGACCTTTCCAACGTGCAGCTGTGCCTAATTAATGATCGTTTAAAATAACATTTCTAGGAGGTTACGTTTCACAGTATTTTTATATAACCGTCGTCTGTTTGTTTGTTAAGAAAGCTTTTCGCCTTGAGATTATTGATTTTTCATGCTCTTATGCGTTTTCTCATGTTATAACCCGTTGAATTAAACTAAATTAAATTAATTAATAATTTCTATTGGCTTATAAAATTGATCCCTAATTATAAAATTATGTCAATACTTGTTAATTTAAGTTAAATAAATGAAATAAATTTTGCGCGTAAATATTATGCTCCTCTCTCTACACAGGGTCTTAGGAAATTGCTTTGTTGACCCCAAATTTAACCCTTTAAATCCACTACATATATATATATATATATATATATATATATATATATATATATATATAGACTCGTGTTTTCTTTCCTTTTATGGCATTCAGAATAATCTCTATTGCAGCTGAACAAACTTCTGTGTTATTGCTGTTTGAACTTGCAGTACTGGGAACGGATTCTACGGTTAAACGAGAACCCTTTACAGAAAACGAATCCACAGTTGATTGCTAACTATTTAGCCGGTTGAGTGGTTGCATCTGTAAGAGGAAAGTATACACCCACAATTAACTAAAAATTTGTTTCATAGATATAAATACTTATTGCACTTTTGAACTAGTATCAACCAAACCTTAAACAATACTTACTTTGTTATTTTTTACTTAAGTTGCCACTCTTTGATAGCCGAAAAGTTTGTATAATCCTAATTTTGCTGTACCGATCAGAAAACAAAATAAACATACTGTGGCTGAATATTAAATATATAGTACAAACACCAACAAAGCCTACCGGAACTTGCAACTCGGTAACAATTAAAATTGATAAAAAGAAGTAAAATAAATCCAGCAATTTGTTTTACTTCATGTGATATGCAAATCACACCAAACACGTTTAAAAAATATAAATACATATATTACCCTACATTACACTACCTCCAATAATCGTCTTTTATGTACTGACACGTCAGATGCCAACACTCATCCTTACACTCGATAAAAGCATAGACTGATAAATATTTGTCTGTCAACTTTTATGCAGGCATACGAAAAACTTGCACTGCAGTGCAACTCTTTCGACATAGGAAAGACTGATAAATGGTGTTACATTTTTAACAAAGTTATAAATGAAACAGAAATGTCGTGGTAGAATTTACGTTACGCCACAGGACAGCTCCAACAACACATGAATGGCCTTGACTGCACCATACATTTAATTAGCGGCCACAACTTAACACTTGAAACATATACTATGATAGATGTTTGCCATAATCTTTACGCTTTATTCTATGCCATAATATTATTAGTTCAATATATTCCTAAAATATAGATATCAAATAATAGGCATTAAGTTTCAACCGTTGCATACTGGGGTTATAGTATTTAAAATATTTTCAAAGTCAAAGATTTACTAGCAATGGATTAGTATTTTCGGCTCTACGCTGACGCTGCAATTGTTACAGCGGAACGAAAACGTGTTCATTTGCAATTTTTCCCCATTCCAAAATACTGTAGTGTGAGTTGCTGCATTTTTACTTTTAATAATCACAACATCTACTTCGTTCAGTTTCCTAAATTATTTGCATAAATTATAGTTTTTAGAGTTTTAAAGGAAAGTTTTTATTTTAACTTTTTGTACAAAATGCAAAATAGTGAAGTTCAATAACCATTTCAAAGCAATGAAAGCCATTAAAATGATATAGAAAAACTGTAAATGTTCTTTCATACAATTAAATACATATTCAAGACATTGGTGTCAAATACATAGTTAATGTAATAAAAGTAAGGTTGATATATTTTACAAAAACTATTTAATGTACAATAAAATAATTGCTATTTATTCAAAGTCAGGTTTGACATCCTTTTTGTTGTGATATCTTACTTTGGCAGTTAGTAAACAATTACCAGGAAATATTTAACAAAATATTGTTTATTAAAGCACGAAAATATTTATGTTATGAAGCGGTACTTAATGAAATGATACTTTTCAGGATTTACAGTTGATTTTATATCGGTTCCTGTAATATCTGGGTTTACATCAGCATCAGCGGTTATTATAATTCTGTCTCAATCAAAAGCACTTCTAGGAATAAAATTTAAAAATGGAAATATATTTCATGATGTTAAACAATTTATAGTACTCGCACCAACCATTCATAGGAATGATTCTATATTAGGAGCATGTTCCATTGGATTTTTGCTAATTTTCAGGGTAAGAAGTATTTTTTAGTCTTAGAATTAATGTGCAATACCTATGAATATACAAAATTCCACTTAATGGTATTGTCTAGACTCCATTAATACTTAGAATTCTAAAAATTGTTACATGTTAAGTGGATTAACCCATAGCATGCCTTTTACTTATTGGATAACCAGTTTCCATTTTCTTATATTTAATAAATCTATTATGTTTCTTATTAAAAGTAAAAGTAATGCACATTGTTTCTTTGATCTGACCTTGATACAGGGTCTCCTCTTTGAAACAACACTAAAATTCCCTGAGTTTTCCACGATTTACCTGCCTTACATACATTGATTTCTAGGTACGGCTTCTTTACTATATAGCACTATTATTACGGAAAGAACCAGATTATCAATTTATTGATACATGTATTTTACATGATATAAAACTAATTAAAAAAATTAAAGATATTTTGTAATTTATTATCAATAATGCTTATGTTTACTGCAGTTGTTTTCTTAATTCGGATAAATGACGCCCAATATTATCATTATCATTTGCAATTTCATTAATTTTATTTTTTTTTCTAAAAATAAATCTTAAAAAGAAAATAATTTTTCCAAGTTTATAACAAAAATCATGGACTTCTTCAAAATTGTTCAAAAATCACTGACTTTCCCTGACATTTTGCATCCTTTTTTAATTCCCTGACTTTTCCAGGTTAGGGGGAACCCTGTTGAATGTGTTATGAATTATTAGTTGCATTGTAGTTTTAGAATGATCTAATAAGTATAAATGTGCTAATCTTGTCTCAGGGACTTTTATAATGCCGAGAAAATAATGTGAAAAGTGAAACGTTATTGTACCTCGAACTATTTCTGCTGGGAATTACAGATTTCACTTTAGTACCAGTACTTAACTAGAGCAGTTCTGTTTTGGTTGAAGTTCCGTTTAGTGTATGTTTTTCGATGTAGCGACCTAGTTATCGTCCCCACCTCTCTCTTCCTTATCGTTTTAGGGCACTACTACAATTGGAAGATCCTCATGACGAAAGTTTGATGAGAACCTGGACTATGACTCCCTGAAAACTGGGCAAAAATATAAGTAAAAACCTATTATAACCTTGGCATCTAAATTTGTATGCTTATATCATACAACTTATTATGTAAGCGTCAAGGATTATTTAAATTAGCAATTAACACCCGAACTAATGTAATAAAATATTCTAGTGACTTTAAATGTGGATTAATTTATGGCGAACCGTACTTGTTTCAGCTCTAAAAATCTGCTTAAGAAAGTGTCTTCGAAGCGATTCTCAGAAGCTTGACTTTTAAATTATTAATCAGATCCTTTATTTTAGTTTAATTTGCGTTGTTATCTAATTGAAACAATAGCTTCAAACATCATTTTGTTCATATCTTTATTCAGTCCTTGAAAAATTTGTAAATTATTCATTCTTAATTCACTTTAAAAGTATAATTTTATGTATTTTCACTAGTTGGCGTTGATTTAATTGTTAGTAACAACTTTTGTGTTGACAAACACTTTGTGTTATGAGTTACTTTAATTAATTAATGCTGCTTAAATACTAATTAGAATTGAATTTAGAAAATTGTTTTGTGTTGTTTGATTTTGTGTCTTAGTTGTTGTAATTTACAAAAATAGAGGGTGTAAATGTGGCTCTCTTCTGACAAGTTAAATAAAAAGTTAGCTAAGAGCAAGTCAAGCTCGCACTATTAGGGTTCCGTATCAGTACTACAGTGAGCAATCAATAAACCAAATTAATCTGTTTTTATTTTTTATGTATATTTAAATCTTATCCAAATTTGATTGTGATAACTGAAAAATGAATATATTGTCCCACATTGTATTGGTACATTATTAGTAAATATGTTGTTTATTACTATGTTTAAAATTTTTTTCCCCAGCAACTATTACAGTCAGAAAAACCTGCAGTTTTCTGATAATCTATGACTCAATAGCTACTATTCCTATTAAAATCAAAATTTTAGCTTTGGAAATGTAGGAGAACAGGAGGGGGGAGGTTATTTTTGGCACATTTTGAGATATATCATGAAGACTACTGGACCGAAAATTATAAAAAAAATATTTTTAGAAGCCTTTTAGAATCCTCACACGATATATTTATTAAAACTTTTTTTCTTTTGACTGAATTAACCCCCGCCATTTTAATCTAAATTTTTTTCTCTTCTGACTGTTGATATATGTGCGCACCATAAAGACCTAGCATAGTGCCAAATTTGAAATTCATACGTTACATAGTTTTGGAGAAAAACCTCTGTGACAGACGGACGGACGGACACGAGAGTGATCTTATAAAGGTTCCGCTATATCTTATAAGGTACAGAACCTTAAAAATTGTTGAAGTGCATGAAATTATGCCCAGCTTAATGCAGAATCAAATTTTAATACTTTTGACATCCATGTTGAAGTTTGCCTAATTTGATTAATCAGCTTGAAGAATTCTATGTTGTGATCTATATTTTTAATGGGTGAATACTAATTAGTAAAAATTAAGTGAAAACTTTAACCGCACACATAAAAACAAATTACTAAAAATTATTTTTAATTACACGAAAATCCATTTCGAATGGACCTGCACCTTGCCGAAGTTCTAAATTACTAGAACAGGTGAAATGGCTTGCGTGTTCTAATGAGCTAAAGAGCCAAACTACAGGTCCAACCAAAGTAGTAGGGTCGATAGTGAGGAACCAGACTAAGACAGGTCCCCGAAAGAGGGCAGCGGCTCTTTCGGTACTTAGATTGGCAGAGACCATAGGGGTCGGTATGGCAGTCTAAGACACACTACCGCGATGTGGAAGGCAACGGAAACCACCATTATCTCCCAAGTACACATTACATGTGATTTTCCAATGCTCCACCGAAGGTACTACATTGGCCAGGAAGCGAGTTTTTACCTGGAAAATTTTGAATTTTGCCGAATCCTTGCTGTTCCAAGCAAGGTAGGGATCTTTAACGTGCGTGACAACACTCACACACGGGACCTCCATTTTACCTCTCATCCGAACGAGGGTGTATTTTTGCGAAAAATGCTCGCCTAACATTTTTCAAGCGGACCGTGTCGGGATTCGAACCCGGGACCTAGGGCATAGTAGTCACACACATACCACTACGCCACGGAGCCGCCTTCCCAAGTACACAGCGTACTTAAATTGTAACAAACATGATGGCATTCTCTGGGGTAAAAGATTCCGGATGTGTAGGCTAGCCCAGAATAGAAATCAATGGAGGTATGCATCCAACCAATCCCAAGATGGATAAACTAATGACGAAAAGATAACTGTGCTTAAACATAATGATTATTATAAGTAACTACAAGAATTGGTTGGGCAATATTCTCGAATAATGTTAAGTGTGTGAAAGGATTTACTGGAAAACCATTATTTCGGCAAATGTCTAAGTGTTGGGGGATCTTGGTAGCCACAGGTTGCTTAACCTCCTTCACTGACTCTCGGTAAAATAGGGTATAAAATTAGAAAACAATAGAAAGGGAACGAGCTGAATACACATACTCCCTGAAAATAAGAAAACAAGAAAAAGAAGAAAACCACCAAAAACGCAAAATCAAAGTAGCTGCTTTTATAACCCTACATAAAAATAACTGAGTTGCAGACGAATCCGTGACTTTCAGTAAACAATGGATTCCATTACTAAAAGAAATAACAAATGAAAATCAAATGCCCACAATATCTGGGTAGCATTGCAAGTTTTTCCTGGGTTTTCCTTGCAATATTAACATTAAATACAGCCTACATACATGATTTCTATTTATACATAAAATAACTAATTATATAAAAATAAGCATATTAACAATCCTTATAAAACAGCATTGGTATCTGACAAGTATAAATCCACAATAAGGTTACCTCAAAACCATATACAATCTCCGTTGAACAGTATTGGTATCTGACAAGTGTAAACCCGCCATAGGGTCGCCTCAGATCCATATACAATCTTCATAGAACAACATTGGTATCTGACAAGTGTAAACCCGCCATAGAGTCGCCTCGGAACCATGTTAAAATCTACCAAAGAGGTAACTTAAATCATAATGAATTTTTCCCCTCAAAATAAATATAAAAAAACGACTACTTAAGCCTTTCAATAATGCAATCGCACACTTCTTTAATAACCATCCTCTCAATTGTATAAATAGAAACATGTTAAAAAATGTTTTCCAATTCCAAGTTATTGAATTTATATAAAATTCACCAATAAAAATTAATCAGCTGATTTCACGTTAAGCGTATTGGCTACCTAAAGAAAGCCGATCCCAGGTCGCAACACAAATTGAAGGCAATCATTCTGTTAAACTTTAAAAATTTTTGCTTAGTATACTCAAACCAAATATTTCAAACATCAATAAATCAAAGTCACCTTCAATTTATGTCATAAATGTCAAACTTGAAGTTTTTATTATAATTTTGAGAACGATCCTAGGTCATGGATCGAAACGTAAATAAAGTTGATTTTAAAAACTATGAGTGGTTTAATTCCTAAAGAAGATTAACCTGAATACACATGTTGTGTGAGAATTTCAGGGAACTATGTAGGCTAGCTCAGAATATAAATAAGTGCAGGTACGTGTCCAACCAGTTTTGAGACGGAAAACCTAAAGGCTGCGAAATACCTGCAACTAATGTTGACTGCATTTGTGCAAGATGGGTACATTTTTCTCTCTGGAATTGACTTTTTCTTTGGAGTTTTATAAGAGGTGTTCTAAGAATTGCTCAAACGATCTGCAATTAGTTTTATAAATTCAAGTACTTTGTATTTGTTTTTAATACATGTCCTATTTTGCACATCTGATAATGTCTTTGAATAAGATGTGGATGACGACAATATGGAGAAACACAATAAACAATTTGAAGAGGAACTATTCTTAAGGCTTACAAGAAGCTAGCTGTTTGAATAGCGTGGATTCTTTGGGCCACCAAAATTAAATCATTGTCTTTTTTTAGTCATTTATTGTTTCATCCCAAAAAAATAATTTGAAACATAATTAATGTGAATTAAAATAAACAATACCTAATATTTGATTACCTCATAGTATGAGGGTAGGTTGAAGAGTGATGCACACATACTTGTTAGAAAACAAACAACTTAACCTACAGAAGCGTGCATGGTGGCATTTTATATCACAATCCCCCTCCATACGCATACCAATTTTGAAGACGTTGTATTCACCAGTTCGTTTTAGATAGCGAAAGTATGAATACATGTTAAAGTGCTATGTTAACTCAAGTTAAACAACACGCTGCTATCGAATTTTTAACTGTTAAAAATATGTCTCCTACTGAGACTCAGCGGTTTAAAAGCTGTTTATGGTGACAATACTGTTGATAGATCTACCGTAAATCAGCAGGTATTAAAGCTTCCTGGTCGTTAGCCTGGAAAAGTCAAATAATTCTTGATGAAACATGCAGCGGACGTCCAATCATTGCAACAGACGATAAACATTGCCAACTCGATGATTTGATTCAAAATAACTGGTGAATCACTCAAAAACATATCGTGAACAATATTGGAATACCAAAGGAACGTGTTGGCTTCATTATTGAACAATTGGGTACCGTAAAATCTGTGCATGCCTGGTATCACACTGTTTGACAGACGAGAACAAGCAGCATCGATTGGAATGCTGCGATCAACTTTTGAAGCGCAACCGTGATGAAGGAGGCGGCTTTGTATTGAATATTCTAATGGAGGACGAGTTATGGGTCCATTATTACGACCCTGAAGAGAAAAGACAGCACTGAATATTGACATCTGAATTCTCCTTAGACGAAAAAGTTTGAAACACAACTATTCACAAAAAACTTCTTTTGACAATGTTTTGAAATGCTTACCAAGTTTATGTGACTGAATATCTGATACGAAGAGCAACAGTAAATTCTTCTAAGTATATAGAGACTCTAAAACATATCCGATGTCAAGTTTGCCGGGTTAGAGGCAGCCTGGTGCCAATAATCTTGCAACATGACAATGCTCGTCCACACACCTCGCTGCAAAAGAAGAAACAATGCAAAACCTGAAATTTGAACGGATTCTACACCCTTCTTGCTTCCACGATCACACGCCTTACAATTTTAATTTTTTCCTCTACTCAAGCGAGAGACCTCAAGTAATCATTACCTCTCAGATAATGAGGTGTAGGCAGCTATCGCATTCTGGATTTGAGAGAAGTAGGAAGAATTAATTCTTCAGTGGCAAGATGAAGAGCTTGTTACACGTTGGGAGAAATGTGTTAGGCTTAAAGGTGACTAGTTGAAAAATAAATATATGATTTTGAACCCTAAGAATTGTACTTTGATTTAATTTTTGCCCGATCTTGCTATTTGTTTTTGTTCGTATTCTACAAGCATGTGTGCATTACTTTTAGAAAAAATGTTTAATATAGAAAAAAAAGTTTATTTGCAGTAAAGTATGTTTTCGAATGCAATTGTATATAAGATGGCTTTGATTTTTGTGCATCCAATAGTAAGCATGTCAATATCTTAAGATTGTTGATAAGCGCTGCTAATTGTAGCAATCGGCCTATTTGAATCTGTTACTGATATAAATTAGAATGTTCTAGACAAATTTAAATCCGCTTGCTTGATTTGCATGAATACATTCTTTGAAGAAACACATTGGGTGAGATTAGGAGTGTTATGCATGTTGCATAGCACTCACTACAGCATTAACGTAGTTTTTAGATCTTCATCGAAAAAATTAAGGGTAAGAAGTCAAGGATATCTAGAAGCATATTAGAAATTGTTTTAAAACATCAATAATGACAATAATAGGATATCGAGAAACAATATTTTACTGTAAAAATAATGCATAAAGAACAAATTACTCTCTGCTTAACCTTCAATTTTGTATGTATTTTTTAGAAGTTCAGTGATATAAAATCCAAGAATAAGATAATAACAAATGCATTTTGGATTCTTTCAATCAGCAGAAGTGCAATAATTGTTTTAATTAGTTCATGTATAACTTATTATTATGAGAGTAATCATGGAGGATCTCCTTTTACCATGACAGGTTAGTATATTTATAAGTGTAGCTAAATATAGTAAGTTGGTGGTAAGCTGAGCAAAAATAGAATTTGTATTATTTAAGCATGTCATCATCACAATTTAGCATAGAACAAACAGCCCATCCTAAAGCATTAATCACATGTTAACATATGATATTTGCAGAACCTGCTATTCTTTGCAGCACAGAATCATCAGTACAGAAAATACTCCAGAAGCACAAGCTTCTTTTCTTCTGATTTATTTGCTGTTTTCGGTAAATATGGATTACAAAGCAGTAAAATATACCCTAGTTGTGTTATATTTTTATTATAATACAAATTGTGGCGTTGTTATGCTTTTTTGGATCACAAGTGTTATTTCAATAATTAAACATAGAGGATTTCCAATCCTAAACGGTAACTATATTTCTCATAGTAATGGTATAAATACATTATGACGCATAAAAATGCAGTTTTGAATTCCCATGTACTGTCAGGAATTATTATATACTTTGTGTGAATGGAATGTTAGACATTTTTCAAACAAATTTTAGAAGTTGAAATAGTTACTTACGCATAATGTATGAATTTATAACATATACATATAAAACGTGAAAGACAATCCCGTGCCACCACTTTTTGGACTTTCTGCCCATCTTATAACAAGACTGCAGTTGATCCAACTTATTAACAGAGTTCATATTCACATTATAGTCATAAAGAATTATGAGACAAGGAATTTCATGTAGGTCCCTGTTTTTATAACTGGTTAAGAATTTCTGCCACCTAGAAAGTCAAATAACGCAAGATGGGAAAAGTGCAAAAGATATAAAACAAAAATTAGCACTCGGACATGCTGCATTTAACAAGTAAAGGCAACTACTGTGTTCAAAGACAACAAACATAGAAACAGGAAAAGATTGCTAAAAGCGTATACGTGGAGCACAGCACTGTACAGATGTTAAATGTGCACAGTAGGAGAAGCTGACAAGCAAAAGATAGCTTTTTAAATGTGATGCTACAGACGTACGATGAAGATATCATGGACCGACAAAGTTAAGAACAAGGAGGTACTAGAAATGGTAGGGTAAAAAATAAATATGTGGAAAACAGTAAGAAAATAGTAGAGATAGGATGTTAGGACACATTCTAAGACATGAGGGAATAGTGCAGGACATATTAAAAGCAGCGCAAGGAAAAAAAGAGGTAGAGGTAGACCTATATTAGACCATTGCTCACAGAGAGTGAACGATGTAGGCTGTGGGAATTCCAGGGAAATGTGTAGGTTAGCTCAGAATAGGAAACAATGAAGGTGCACGTCTAAGCAGTTCTAGGACTGAAAAACCTAATGATGACGATAGCCCTTGTTATTGTTTTGCGATTGACTTTTGTCATTTCATTTGGTTGGTGGTAATTTGAAATTAAGTGAACACATCATTTATCCTTTCATTTCACTGTATAGATACCATTGTTGGTAATAAAATAATCAAAATTACCCTGCTTTAATTCTTTGTCTTTGAAACTCAGGTAATTCTTTTCTAGCTGGTTTTATGGTTCCACATGCAAATATTTTTTAGTGTTTTTAAGAGTTCCGTTAGTTCGACACTACTAAAATAAGTATCGAACAATTCCTTATGAGCTTTATTCTCGAGTCCTTGACATAATCTATTAACTATTTTTACTTCTAAGGATTTCTCAGATGAATTTCCTGTATATCCAAGGTAAATGTCAAAATTATAACAATACTCGCTTTTATCGGCCAATAACCCATACCTTGTATCCTCGTTTGATAGTGTTTTTTGGTAAGTATTGTTTTAATGATGAACCACCCTTAAATTTAATCGACTCGTCAGTAGGCATATATTCAAATGGTCTAGTGTTCCAAAAAATGTGTTTGCAATGAAGACAGGCAGGGTTGAAGTTTATAGAGTTTTCTCATAGTCAAGTGTGTTTACTGTCATCAAATTGCTCACAAACTGTCATGGAAATCAGGAGCAGATGATCAAAAATTTCGATAACTAGGTAATTTTTCAATCCCATTAGTAAATTGCTGCCCAGAAAGCTTGGTAATTAAATTTTGGTCAAAAGTATGAACATACCCCTTGTCTAATCTGCATTGCATGGCCCATCACGTCATCAGATAAAAACAACAGAAAAATGACAGGGAATTTCGGCACTACAAATAATATTCATTTGGCCACTATCATCTAAAAAAGCTTTATTCCATGTTGGTTTCTCTTGCACTAAAATTAGAAACAGGAAGCTGCCGCTCATTGTCCAATTCATTATCACTTTCAAGTTACATAAGCAAGTGTTTCAATATGTGTAATTTCATCTGTCTCCTCGGCATCATCATTCTTATTGGTTGAATCTTCCTGAAGGAATTTCAGTTATATAATTCTGCATGTAATTCATCTCTAGTCAAATCCACTAATTTGAATGGTAATTCTTAATTATCATCCATATTGGCGGTGGTTCCGTGGTTTAATTGGTGAGCATGTGACTATTAACCCCAAGGTCCCGGGTTCGATTCCCGACAAGGCGCTTGAAAAATGTTGGGTGAGCGTGTTTGGATGAGAGGTAAGATGTAGCTCCCATGTGTGTTGTCATACATGTTTACGCCCAAGGTCCCGGGTTCGAATCCCGACACGGTCCGCTTGAAAAATGTTAGGCGAGCATTTTTCACAAAAATACACCCTCGTTCGGATGAGAGGTAAAATGGAGGTCCCGTGTGTGAGTGTTGTCACGCACGTTAAAGATCCCTACCTTGCTTGGAACAGCAAGGGTTCGGCAAAATTCAAAATTTTCCAGGTAACAAAAACTCGCTTCCTGGCCAATGTAGTACCTTTTTGAGTGGAGCATTGGAAAATCACATGTAATGTCATGCATGTTATGGATCTCTGTCTTGCTTGGAATAGCAAGGATTTGACAAAATTCAAAATTTCCAGGTAAAAAAAATCACTTCCTGACCAATGTAGTATGTTCGTGTAGAGCATTGGAAATTCAAATGTAAGGTACAGACATTGAACATACACCAATTTATCTATCAGTGTTGGTAATAAGGAATTATACAAATTTTCCATATGATATACCTTACCTGAATGTATGATTAATAAATTTATAAAAGAAATTTGAATGAAAAGTAATAAGAACTGTGTTCACAAGAAAACAGTTTACTGCTAACAGATTCCGATATCACAGTAACACTGAGCTGCTGTAGGATATTACAGGTATCAGTTAGTAGGTTAGTTGTCCTTGAATTGTAAACTCTATGCATTGTCATACATAAACATAATGTGGTTCACAAAACAAACCGTCTAGTACAAATTATTTTACATGTGGTTTATTTTATGTACCACCATGCTTCATAGGTCTACGTGGAATGTACGGCCTTGCTCAAAGAGTTGAGAGTGCATGTTATAAAGCAAATTTAGTTAAATTGATTCCTTTTTACATTCTTACTTTTCAGCTATGTTCTAATTAAAACCAACATTCAGTTTTCTTGATAGGTTATGCATAATGTGTGTAATATTTGTAAAAACTTTTTATTTCAGAGTTTGACTTACTGGTTACAGCAGCAATATTCTTGGTCAGCTTAGTATTTGGTGTTCTCTGCCATTAGCTAGTTCGATGCTTCTTTGTGAAGCCCTACAACAGTGGTATGTATATAAGGCATGTTTATATATCTACGAATTTGAAGGAAGTGTCCAGTAAATCATATTCTCAAGGCAATGCAGGTCTCAACATCGCCATCAATCGAAAACGGTTAGAGCAAATGAATTTCTTCAACAACGTTATTTCTCTCTCTCTCTCGCACAATATTTTAGATCCTTTGAATGATACATTTACATATTTCAGTAACAAACCATGAAAACTGTCATCATATAATATGCATGAAATATAGCACCAGAAAATACAAGCAGTAGAATTAATAGGATAATGAAATATATAGGTATTTTCAACACTTAACTAACCTTGGAAACAAGTTTGTTCTAGTAAAACTTTTTTTGCAGGAACTAAACGTATGTAGGACCTTTTCTATAATGAAAAACACTGAATAATCGATAAATTATTCGCTTCAATAGAAATAATAGTTGAGTTATTAAAATTCTGCTGGTGCAACAGTTATTTACTCGGATTAAATTGAACTAAGTTTAATATATTTTGTTCCGGTAAAATCATATCAAAACGCTCAGGTTAGATATGGGCTTTAAATGAATATTTTCCCCAAAATAAGTAACAATAAATTAATATTTGGATTCTCCCTATACAAAAATTATTTATTGAAATAAACTATGGTTCTGACATTTCCAAAGGAATGTTACAAGACCCTTTGTACGTTTTGAAATGCCTTATTGCACAAGAAATAATGGATATAATAATTTTTATACATCAAGTAATAATTGACTTAATAGTTGCAAAAACAAATACAGGTTTAACAAAAATAAAACGCTATAGGAGTACAAAAACTAGTCACTTCTGAAATATTGGTCATTCATGTAGGAATTATTCAGAAATGTAGAAATTCATTAGAATTGATATTTGTGTGGCTAGGATTCAAACTACAGGGATGCAACCAACCAACCTAGTCCAAAATAGTTGAAAAAGTGACTGAAATTATGCAAAAGACAAATAATGACTTGCCAGCATGGAAAGAGTGACCAAATTGAACCATAATCGACCTGGGTATACCTTACTTCCTTAGTTGAGTAGCCTTTATGAAAGATTACACAATCATTAGTTTGGTGAATGAAAGTTTTGAAATGTATTGATATTAGTAGATAAATATGATTTATTAATAAAAAAACTTGTAGCTATTCAGAGTATACTGCATATTTTTCGACTCTTTTTGTTTTAACATGGACAACTCCATTTTTTCTTTTCCAGGTATAATTTGTTAGCAGTATCTGCAGCCCTAGCCAAGACTTGTTCTTTTGTTATTGTAATTAATTTAGGTCTTTCTTCACAACGTTCAAATTTATCTTTACTATTTCTCTGTGCATTTAACATCCTTAGCGACATTGATCCCTTGCCTTCTGTTAATATCATACCTGATTGGGAATACCCACTTTCTACATATGCACTTCCGTTTGATAATGATAAGCACATTTTCACAATTTTTGCCATAGTGGGAAATTTTGAAGTTTCATCAGTTCTTCATATTTATGAAATTTTTCCAGAACTCTCCACTGGTACATTTCATCTTTGGTTTCAGTTTTCGGTAACTGAATTTTCCATTCATCTTGCAAGACAGCAGTTGATATTTGTGTGGAAAGAGCTTTGACAACTTTCACCAGATAACTGCGGATACCAAACTTGCGTTTTCTCCTTGGGCTGTAAAAAGCACAAATTTTTTAAGAAATTTGCTGTTGCACGATGGACAGAAATGATTTCAAATAAGATGCTTGCAGCTTGTTATGTAATTTGTTGTACTCCTTGCAAGAAAAATAAAACTCGTTTTCAGGCTTGCTTTTTAAGTAAGACAACTTCACTGTTGGCAACGACTTTTTTTTAACTTTTACAAGGTTTTGTGACAAGAAAATCTTGTCCTTGTCCAAAACACTTTTTTCATTGAATTCTTTTGCTTCATTTGAATTGCATACTCTGTTAATGATAGTATTGCAGATACTTCTTAGTGCATCATACATGAGATGAAAAAGGTTCTTCGATTTGGAATCTTTTGGTAAACCCTTTGAATAAATGTGCACTTTATATGACAAAGCACAGTTCACAGCTTCGTAAATTGAGTTTTAAGAAACTGCAGTGTTATTATTTTTTGTTCCCCCCAAAGAAATAATCTTATTTGGAATAAAGTTAACAAAGTACTTTTCTAATGCTGTGCTTTCTTCAATAATCTCTTAATATCAACTACATTGACGTTACATAGTGGAAAAGTATTTCTTAGCATTACCACTTTCTGTGCTATTGTATAACCCTCTCACCTACTGGGAAACCCATCAAAAACATTAAATATGTAATTATTGCATCTGAACATTCTTTGCCCAGTCCTGATAAGCCTTTGAGGAAGGCATCGTGTATCATATGTATGTTGCATGTGTCTAGGTTGATAAGCCCTTTAATTCTTCTTTTCAAAACTTCTTCGTTTACTACTCTTTGAAATGCTTTATTTGCAATTGGTCCATCACTACCAAGAAACGCCATATTATTTAGAAGCAAATTCGAATTGTTTATAGCAGCGGAAAGGTGTTTAGAAAGTTCTGCACCTGTTGCATGACCCAAGACAATCGTTTCAATGTGCTTTAAAAGAATTTTTCCAGTTTTGCTAGACCAATATTCTATGGCTACTTGCAGTTTTTTTTTATTTTCAACATTTGTTGTTTCATCCAACTGTAAATTATATTAAAACCCTTGGGCATCTTTTAACATTTATTTGGCAGCAGTCAGTGAGTACTTGACCGTGGAGTTAAAAACACATTTTAATCTAATTTTAATACTGCCAAATGGAAAACAATTGTAAAAACACAAAAATAAAAACACTTACCTTAATTCAATACTAGTTAAGCTGAAGAACTCACTTGCCAATATACAGATGCTCAGATAGTGGTGGTTTGTTTTGTATAAAATCACAAAATCCAAAAAGAATGATGAAAGCTATGACAAAAACTCGAAAACATGTGCAAAAATTGCGTAGGGCACCAAAAAAGTAACTTTTAGTAACATAAACAAGAAAAAGGTAGCAAAAAAGTGGCATGCCTCAAAAGTAACCAATAGTTGAAAAGTGACGGAGTGGTAGCCTTGTAACTATAAATCGTTATTTACAAAAGTAAATTGCACTACAATAAATATTGTAATAAAAAGTCTTTTGCAAAAACCAACAGTTCGTTACTATAAACTAATTATGCAAGCCTTTTCTACAACTCATACCTACAGTAAAGTTCTAAAGCACTTACGATAACCAATTTATTTATAGCTAATCGCTAACGGTGCAAATATTAACTTTTAAGAGCACAATGCTAATTTTCTTAATTATATAGAAGCAGTATAATTAATGTATATCAACCACTACAATAATTTATATCACATAGGACAATTTATATTAACAGTATGTTCCACCGATTTAGTTCATATCATGACTTTATAGCTTTAAATTAGAAGTGAACTTAAAAATTACTCTAGATTATTTCGAGATGTACCAGAAATATGCAACTAAAATCTAGAGATTTCTTATTATAAGGTTAATAAAGCTCTTAAATGCAAACTTTTGTAACCTGTCAATCAAGTCCGTCTGAAGATGTCATAACACAGGATGCCTACCAATTTTCCATCGAGTGCCCCGTTTACATTCTGCTGTATTATTCTGGTAGGCGGCTATGTGGCATAATTGATATGTGTGTGACTACTACGCCCAACGTCCCGGGTTCGAATCCCGACACGGTCCGCTTGAAAAATGTTAGGCGAGCATTTTTTTACAAAAATACACCCTTGTTCGGATGAGAAGTAAAATGGAGGTCTCGTGTGTGAATGTTGTCACGCACGTCAAAGATCCCCACCTTACTTGGAACAGCAAGGGTTCGGCAAAATTACAAATTTTCCAGGTAAACAAAAACTCGTTTCCTTACCAATGTAGTACCTTCGGGTGGAGCATTGGAAGAAAAATCACATGTATTATTCTGGTCAAAGGAAAGGTAAGCCACGAGGCATTATAATATATTGGTTAAAAAATAATTAGAAGTAGATATTTACTATTAATTCAAGCATATTCATTTTAGAAATAACGAAAAATTAGTGAAAATGACTCATATAATGCCCTTTTTGAATTTACTTTGTTAGATTATAATCAATTTTAACCCTAGGGAAAGAAGTAGTAATCGATGAAAGCACGATTTCGTGGAGAAGATGATTTATGTAGCATCAATATTCAAAGAATGTATATAAACAGTGCACAGTAGAAAGCTACACTTTCAACCTAAAGACATATTGTATACCCAAACTAAATGAGGACTGATGCTAAGATTTTCAGATAATAGAAGACAAAAGTGTAAAAAATTAAAAATAACTTTTTGCTTTTCAAAATATTCTGCTTTACAATCTACACATTCTTTTTTCATAAGCCAATCGTTAAACAATTTTTTCCACTTTTGAGAAGGTGCATTAAAAATTTCATTTTTAAATGCTTCTATAGCAGCCTCGGGTTTTGAAAAATCATGACAATGAAGCTGGCTTTTGAAAGTTGAAAAAAAAGGCATAGGATTAGGACTTAAGCAGGCTGTAAAGAGAATCAAGCATTAATTCCATTTGACGGCTTATGTAATTTGTTGTTTGCTGTGCTAAGTGAAGGCTTGTATTGTCTTGATGCAGATTGATGCGAGTTTTCCTATTTCTTTCGCATATTCAGAGAACACTTGCGCTAAACAGAGACATTTTTGCATTCACAGTTATACAATCTTCTAAAGCAATAGTAGCTATATATTCATTTTATGACTCAGAACAAACAATCTCTCTTGTTTAGAATGTAAATATGCTTATTCCTTATTTGTAAACAGTTGCAAGTTGTTTGATTTAAGTTGGGTGGAGATGGGTACACCATGTATAAATTTGCAATTTAAGCATACAGTTTGTGATGTTATTATCGGGGCAGCCACGTTGGTTCATCAAATTTATGCTACGTTGGCTCGTGGCCTTACGTAACACAAAGAAAAACAAAGAAAGGACCGGGCTCAATCGGAGAGTGGGGGTGTAGAAAGCAGACCAACACATAAGGTACGCGGCTGCAAGGAATTAGTAACAGTACCTGCAATAGAAAAATTAGAATAGCAAACCTGAAAAAAAAACAAATTAGTCCTGCAAACCTGAAACAAAGAAAAGCATAGCATACGGATCAAGTATAAATTGTTCAGTACTTTGTAGAATAAAAAAAAACTGTTGGGATAATCTATATAATATAACAACGTTAAAAGCAATATAACAAATCTTTAGTACAAAGTGAGGTAATATTGGGAAGTAGCAGAAACGTTTCCTCACACACCAATTAGACAAAAAGCAAACAAAATTTTAACAAAATATAAATAGGTAAACACAATTAATATGAGTAGTCCAGTAGTATTGATTTTTCTTTTTTTTTTCTTTTATTTAAAATAGCATGCAAGTCTATGGTAAAAGGTATCAGAACGCCAAAGGTATGGCAAAGCAACGGACAGGTATTTAAAGTAAAAAAAACAAGTAGGAAATAGTTCAACTTACAAACAGTCCTTCAGCAACGCTTCCTCGCAATTGAATGTGGGATTCCCGATGTCCTGCACTAACGAAGCACTGCACCCTTGACTGTGAGGGTGTTGATGGAATTTCTCACACTTTACACTAATCACGCCTACGTATTTCACTGGTGTTAGCAGCAGACATTATCACGCTGATGGAACCAGGTAGCATTGATAAATTTCTTTTAATTCTATTTCCTGAGACAATAATTTTGAAAGATTTTGTAACACAAATTGTAAAGAAAAATAGTAATAAAAATTTAGAGTCACGGCTTTCAAGCCACGACGTAATGCATTAAACTAACAGTAACGTGAAGCGTTTTATTTGCTACCTATAGTAACGAAGGAAAATCTAATGCTTTTGCATAACCAAATTCGCGCCAAAAAAGATCTATTTTAGATTCGTCGGGGGTTAGAAAATTCAGGAACTACAGTACCAACTGTCTTTACAAGTGAATGAGATACCTGTTCATAAGAAGCAACCTCTTTTTTTGCTACTAAACCTGCTACAACTGTATCACCATTTTTAGAAGCACTCAAGTTTTAAAACTGTGTTTGAATAAACCAAAGTATGCACTACTCTGATAAGAAAAGGAGGCCACGAAAAACTAGATCGCACACAGTTCAAATATAGCAAGACAAATCCACAAAAAAAACACAATTAGTAAAGCGATGGTATCACTAAGTCAATCTTCCGTAAAAACAACCACGTGCGGTCGGGTTTTCCAAGTTCCACGACTTTTATTTCTAACAGAAAAGCAACAAAAACAATTTGTCATGCAACGCGTAATCACTAAGTCAATGTTCCGTAAACCTTTTATTTTACAAGAAAAACAACTAAAGACACAATCAGCAAAGCAACGCGTATCACTAAAAGTACTTAATATACCGGAACCAAGAACAAAAACCGACTACGCATCTGTTCATAACAACTCGTTGCTATTACAACCACACTTCTTGTCAATCCCACAAGTTACATATAAAAGCATACCTCTTTCAAAGGTAATCAGAGCTACACTTCTTATCTGTTTATATTTAGACTCGTATATCCACATAAGGAACAACATTTATACGAATAGCAATTCATCATTAATTCCAAGCGGTTTGTAACTTTCACTAAGTTGGAAAACAATTTACGAATAATTCTATTTAAAATTCATTCATTGCAATGTATTTATTAATGAAAACCAATCTTCAATTAAACCATCTTTTAAAAGTAATACCCACGAGTTAAATTGCATACAATATAGAACTAGTAGCTGCAGAAATGTAATTACGAATTGGGAAAAAGCGTAAAAAGGTTAAGCTGTAAAAATGCACGTTAAAAGTTGTGGGTTCTATAACGTAGCATATGAAATGTGCGACATTACCTTTTATATCGTAGTTTTAGTTGTCATTAAATATAGTGCCATTCAATAAATTTTTATATTAGATAAGAAGTGACAGAAATAGTTTGCAGCTTAACTGTACTTAATTACTCATTTGTTTGTCCCAATTTATTACTTTTCTAAGGGTAAGAAGTAAGTGAGATTATAACAAATGTATTTATTTTAAGCTTATATGCTACTATTACTGATCCTTACATGATTCTGTATCATTTCTCACTACAAATTATAATTAATCACAGGCGCAACTTATGCTCGGCTTGCTTTACATACAGTTTTCGTGTATATTACTGGAATTGTATAACTTAAATTTTAGGAACAGTAACACAAGGTATTCCAATCATGAAATTACCTCATTTTAGTACCACCACAGGCAATAAAACTGTAACTTTTGTGGAAATGGTTGAAAAGCTTGGTTCTGGATTTATTGCTATACCTATTGTCTCAATATTAACTAATATAGCTATTGCCAAAACTTATTGTAAGATACTCTAATATAAACTTTCAATTACTATCACTTATTATTTTTAGCTGCTGGAAAGATAGTTGACGCTACCCAAGAAATAGTTACTTTAGGTTTGTGCAACATACTTTGTTCATTTGTGCAAGCTATACCAATAACAGGTGCTTTTACACGCTCAGCTGTGGCTAATGCGAGCGGTATACGAACACCAATGGCCGGAATTTATACTGGTATTGATTAAAAAGATTTCTATGTAACATTTTAATTGAATATTTTAGGAACAATTATTCTTCTAGCCTTAACATTTTTAACTCCCTTTTTCTATTATGTTCCTAAATCAACTTTGGCAGCAGTATTAATAAGTGCAGTAGTTTTTATGATTAATTACCAAATCATTCCAATATTATGGCGAACTAAAAGTAAGTTTCTTATTAATTAAAATGTTACGTTTATATTATAGTATTATACGATGTGCTAGTATAGACATTTTTGCAACATTAACTATTAAAGCCCAGGCCGATATCTGACATGTGTCAAGTGATAACTAGTGATAGAAAAGGTTCATTTGAGCATTAGAGTTGATATCGACACAGTATACTCTCTCTGTTTCTGCAGTCTTTCTGTTATTTGCAATATTTAAGTAATTAATAGCAACTGTTTCTAATGATTTACTTTACATAAAGCATGATGCATAGAGTCATACGAAAGATATAAAAGAAGGCAAAAAATAATTCGTTTAAGTAAAATGAGCAATAAGTTACTAAATTTTGATTTTCCTTGAAGGGGTGAGTACCCCGTAACAATATAAGGGTGTGTCGGCTAACTGCAGTAGTGCATGAGTGGTTTCTTTGGAAAAATTATAAAAGAAAACGGAAAAATTTGAAATAAAAATAATAATCATCTGTCACAGCAATCCCTTTTATATTATTTCTGTACAGAAGACATAAATCCTTTTGCTTCGGTATCCTAAACTTTGCCATGTTAAACGTTACCTTCCTCAAAATATCTTTCAAAACTCTTATTAAACTTTTGTCAAATTACATAAATTCTCAAAATCAAGGCCTCTCCCAAATACGATTCCATCATTGGGGTATCTGGATATCCTTTACAAAGGTGTCTATGTACCTAGTTTTTAAATAAATTCAACCTAAACTTAAGTTCTATTAATATAAAATAATTTAAAATAAAATTACATAAAATACTTTCCTTACAAGAATCTAAATTTCTTAACCTCGCTCTGACCAGGTTCTGCTAAAATATCCTAAAAAGACCTTGAATCTAATCCATCAACAATGCTATTTCACTCCAATTTTTTTTGTTTTCAATCTTAATATAAATCCTAATTTCTTTGGAAATGTCGTTGATAACAAACAGTTAAATAATAATAATAATAGTTATTTTTTTAAAGTAGGTAATCCTAATATTACAATACATTAGAATATAAAATAAAAAAACATGCTTTCTTAATTTAAGTAAATATAAATAAAAATACATTACCACACTTTTTTGTCATACCATTTCATTGTCCATTCCAAGGTACGATTTTTTAGCTTTAATTGACAATAAACTCTACTACTAAAAGTTATATTTAAATTTCCATACGTACATATTTCTTAATTTTTAAAATATTCCGATTTTCTTATACGATAATATCATGCTTGAATTTTAACAAAAACGAATTCCGTCTATTATTCATGCTTTAACAAAATAATTACTTTTATGTTCGCTTCATTCTACTTCATGAACACAAACAAATTTACATTTAAAATTCACAAGTAAATTATAAAAAATATGAACATAAACGCTTATTCCAATTCCTTAAATCTGAGAATGTCCAGAGACCATCATTGTTTAAATGTCAGTTAACCAACTCCCTTAACTCAATGCAATTCGCTTATTTGAGTTATTTACACAGATAGTCCTTTTATCATGAGTTTTCAAAATCCCACTCATGAAAATTATTCCTTGCCAAAACTTCAAGCAAAGTTCATGAACCGTTTTAAAGTTTCCCCCGAAGAGAAAGAAAAGCTACATCTTGAAGCTGGTTTCGTTCAATGTTACTTCTAACTCAACCTCATATCAACTCGCCAAACATGCAGTCACGTCTGCCTTATTAGGTTTTAACATAACTACATTTTCGATGTTTTTATTACTGGTTTGCGAATAATTAAATTCAATCTTTTCCGTCAGGTTCAACGAATCTAATTCATCACACTGTAAAATTATATTCCTTGCGGTCAGCATTCATTGATATAATGTGAAATTTCAATATATGCTTAATAATGAGGTTATTATTTTATTACTTTGTATGTAATGTGCATTATGTTATATGGTAACATTTGCATGTCCTTCGTGGTCGAAACAGATCATGTCTGTCTATTGTAAATTATCTTGTTCATGAAATGCATGTGCAGTATTTTGTCATGTTGAAATCTGTTTGCATTTGTGGTTAATTAAGCCATCGTTACAATGTATTTAAATGAAATAATGTTATACCGTATTATCTGGATTATTTTTATAGAAACAAAATGTGAAATATCATGATTAATTTATTTGTGAAATCTATCATATAAGACGCGTCCATATTTTAATTTGTCCACTCAATTTTACTACATTTTTCCCTAGCCGTATACTTTTTTAGCTAGTGTAACGTGCCCGCATTACAATTTGTTTCAAAACAATCTTTATTTCAAATTTTTGCTTGCTATCCTACGTATAAAAGTGTAGGTTAGATAGATATTTAGTGTTTTCGAAACCCGCACTGTTTCAATTATTTTTGTCTTGCATATGTTTATTTTGAACCCTCTTGAAATTAGAAGTGGAACTAATGTTGCTGAAGGAACGATTTCCCAATTATACTACCACTTCAATAACATCTCACAACTCCATACCTTATTTTCTGGAATTCTTTGTAGCCTGGATATTTTTAATATGAGTGCATATCTTCTTGTCTGGATTGGAAGTGATTCTGTATCCACACCTTTGCATGCACAAAAAAGAACATTGCAATTTCGAAATTTGTAAAAACGCCAGAATCATTTAACGATGTTGGCGTAAGATACTGTCTAGTATAAGCATCAAATTTTGATAATAAAAATCATTCCTAAGATTAAGAATCATTTGGCATATAAAAAATAAAATTTTAATGTCACAACAAGAAAAAAACAACAAAACAAGAAACATAAGAGAAAATTAGAATCAAATTTGCAAGTGACATGCATGTGAAGTAGGTAGTGGAAATTAAAAACGCTTATATAATAAAGATGATAACACGGTTATATTTGATCTCAACGAACACTACAAAGCCACAATGGAGCTTCAAGAGACAATTTGAGAACAGGCAGCAGAAGGAAACAACACACTTGCATTATTAATTCACATCAATTGAAAGCAAACTTTTGATTTAGAAAAAAAATTTACTTCCTCCAATAAAGGGTTGTCATATTTTAAATCATAATTGTATGTAATTCATGTTGTTCATACGTAATATATTAAAATATCCATAAAGTATAAAAATCATATATTTCTTAATTGCAAGCAGTTTCGGTATTCAGATTTTTCTGTAATTTGGATTAGCAGTTGCATTAATTACTACAGAATACCGAGATGTACTTTACAATTCTTAATTTATAATTTATGAAAAATAACCCTTGTTTCATATCTATCAGTCACTACTCATTTATTTCTGTGTAAATTTAAGAAATTTTATATAACTTTCCAAATGTCAATTGAATCATGGTAAGCATTGATAATAAAACATTGCTGTCAATCAAGCTAGGTATTTCCTTACAGACTTTTACCAAATTTCAGTTTTCAGTTTCTTTTTTTTGTATATTTTTCTTGTAGGTATTGGAACCATACATGTTTATTGCTTCTTTTTCAATTTGGAAAGTTCTCTTTGTTTTTCAACACAACTATAAAGGATCCCAGAGTGCTCTACAATATGACAACTATTAACAAATCAATGTTTTTAGCTTGAAATTGTTCACTTACTTTCACGAATATAGTCAGAATATTATTCCAAAAGCAGAACATGATTGCCATTTCCAGAATTTGCAGTTTTTTCACAATTGATATACCTTTGTATTGAAGCGGTGAAAAAATTATACACTTGTAATGAAAAAAAAGACAACTAAATTACCACTACTCTCGACAGATATAAAACTGATAAGTTGTAATGATTATCCAGCACGTGGAACATAGGAACTAAGGGGTTGAACTCTTTAATTTTCATTTGTAGTTCCTAATGACATCGAGACATGTGGTCGGCATTGCCATAACATTGGCCTCTGAGTTACTTAAATTTAGAGCTGATGATTCACTTATTCGCAAGGCAGTTTTTTCAATATATTTGCCATTGTTGTCCCAATTGAGACAAATGAAATACAGCATCACGCGAGAGTAGCATTGGATTAAAGAAACCTAATCATAAATATCAATTGGTCAATGTACAATACATTTGGGATTGAGTGTATGATTATTAACAAGTACTCGGCTCTTAAAACTTCAGTTATGATTATTGTCTTGACTTGCTCAGATAGTTGAACGATAAAGTCTTTAACTATAGTGCTATATAAATATGACTCGCCACTCTCTATCGCAATATCTTGCAATATCATCAGCCATAAAAGTATCAAATTTTGAAATGAATTTGATACAGCCTAAAATATATCCGTTTTAATCGAACTAATTATTTTCCGTATCACCTCGAAAAGAAAACACAAGAAGCCAAGAAATTTACTTCCACAACACGTTGCAATATGTTGCCCAACATAATACTCATTGTTGATATTGAATAACTAATTGGGGTCAATCGTTTATGAAATATTACTCCTGGATATGTTTGCAAAACGACTTACAAACAAATAATTAGAAATCTTTAAAATTTATGACAAAGCCTAGTAGGAGGTCACACCCGATTTGATACACCAAAGAAATTATGTACGAATTAAAACAGAAAGATTTTTTACAAGATAACTAAAACATAATCATTTTCACAGTATTATTATTGCAAGTATAAAAAGCTTAGGGCCAATTTAAAATACAAATTTCTAAATGAACATGAAAAATTTATTATAAAAACCTAACTTTTTCTAAAAAAAAAGACCCCAAACAATTTTGGAACTTCATTAATAGTAAACGTGTCTCATATCCAAAATGTTTTTAAATCAGATGACAAGGAATTTCTGGAGTATAAAAATGTAGTATCAGCATTCGCAGAATACTTTTCTCATATCTATTCTATTCTCAATGCCGAAACAACATACAAAGTACAATTTCAACGTTTCTCCAATGTACTAAATATTCCTGAAATAACATCATAAGATATAATTAGTGCTTGTATTAAATTGCCAAATTCATTTAGTTATGGACCAGATAACACCAGCATTTCTCTTAAAAGGTTCTTCCCACTGCCTTAGTCATGTGTTTCATTACACAATTTATCTCCAAATGCATAAACACAATCACAATGTGATATAATTTATTTTGATTTTGCAAAAGCCTTTGATAGCATAAATCGCAATATTTCGTTGTATAAGTTGGATAAATATAATCTCTCAAACAAACCGTATATTTTTTCAAACCATATTTAAACAATTGTTATAAATATGTACAATTTTATAGTTATCGGTCATACACTATCCGGTCCACAGTGGTGTACCACAAGGCTTTGCACTGGGTTCTCTACTTTTTTTATTTATTAATGACTAGTCATATTTTCTCAAATCAAAGACTACTCTTTACAGATGACTTGAAGATATTTGCCAAAGTAAACTTAATTTCTGACTGTATGTCGCTGCAGGATGACATAGATACACTATTGGACTGGCGTACTACAAATAAATTGTTTTTGAATGAAGAAAAATGTGTCATGATGTATTATACAAATCAAAAATTACCATTTCCATTTAAATACAAAATTAATAATACTTTAATTAAGCGTACTTTATTTGTTAATGACTTGGGAATCTCGTTTGATACCAAACTCATTGACGAAAAATCTACACAATCTTTAGGATTCTTAATCCGCAATACATACTCATTTATAAACATTGATTGTTTTATAACTGTATATATTTCATAGTTAGAAGCATTTTAGAACATGGTTCCTTAATTTGGTCATCATTCTATCATAAAAATTCGGTTAGAATTGAACTTCAGAAACGATTCTAAATATCTTTACTTTAAAAAGCATACCCCCTCCCCCCTAGAAGCTATCTATACACAAATCTACTAAAAGAATTTAGCATACCATCTTTAGAAGAACGCAGAATAAAAGCTAACCTACCTCATTTGTTTAAATTCCTAAATAACCCTACTATGTGATCTAGTAAATTTAATATATATATTAACCCCCGTGCAGTAGACGCTACTTCAGATTTTTGTGGAGAAAGAATGTTGGCATCAAGGTTAGAAGCTAGTTAAACGTTTCTGCTCAGAAAGCCTAATGTACACATGTATATCATAATTATGATTGGCGTTACTGTTAACTTTCACCAATTTATTTTCCTTTTGGCTAAAAAGGAATTCAGGTTCGAAATCTTATTTAATAATATTTATATTCACTATGTTATGTAGCTCATTTTCTAAATTCAAACCCACTTGATTCCTTCAACTTATTATAACAACTACCCTTGTCTTTGTTGCTCATTTTAAACAATTTGCTGCACTTAGCTAAACAAGTAAATATACAAAGACACAAATCACCACCTGCTACGTACAATTTTGGCGCCCAAAATCTAGACCGTAATCCCTCTAGAAACTCGGTGAAGTACCTTGCTAAAAATTCTGTTTCAATACAGTACTGAAAATCTCGACGGTACTAACAAGAATGATTGCAGACTGTCAGTGCATAGGATAGTGTGTTTGAAGACGGTCCCAGAATGCTGTCATGTGTGAAATATGTTTTAATCAGTACATATCTTGGACACCACCTAATCTCGAAATACAGAGATTTATAGGGAACCCCAGAAGAAGTGACAAAAGGAAACCAAAACCTGAGATGAGGAAAGTGATTCTGGTCTAAAATTCACATAAAACAGTACCTGAATATTAATAACATCCCTAAGGTAATTGCAATATATTTAATTACGACAAAACTGGAACCTTTAAATTAGTTGTGGAAAACACCAATATAGGACTATTACACAATTATGTTTTCATTACAAGTACATACAAATATTATTAAACAAAAAACAACCAAATATATCACAATTTACTTAGCTTAATAGAAAATGTATTCGGCGAACAAAATTAATTTCTAAATTCTTAAACTAACAACAATAACGTACTATGGGTACATTTATAAATTGCATGTAATTAATTAAAAATGTTCATTCATTTACAATTATGTAGGTTATGGTTTCAAAAGTTTGCTTATAAATACCTGATGAGTGATTTTGGACTGTAGATAAATTAGAAACAACTGAGAGTCATTATCTCATGGACTTAATTCGTTTGAACCAGAATCTATTGGAACTTCAAAAAGAAAACTAGATATTCTGAATCACCACGCTTTTGTCCAACATAAAGTTGTCGATTTAATGAAAATCAATGTTCCTAAATTAAAAATATTCAACCTGGCAGGGTATTATATCTGAACTTTCAATGATTAATCACACTAATCAGTTCGATACCTTATGATTCAAAGGTTAACTAACCTACTTAAGTTATATGTTATCGAGATATCTTCGGTAGAATTCCGACAGATGAATTAAAACTGAAATTAAAACTACTTTGTGTAGTTTTTTTTCTATCTAACATATAATATTTATCTTACTAAACCTTTAAGTAGAAGCAGAGGAAGGGGCATTTTATTTTTTGCAATTTTGCGTATGAATCTTCTTCGTGCCACGACGATGGTGTCATAGGTGGCAACGTTATACATTATTAATCAAAACAAATGAAACATAAAACTTAATAGTTTAGAGTACAAAGTAACCATGTTATTATTCTTAACCTTCAAACCGCCATAATGAATTTGACAACCTTCGATTATGAACAATGTAAGGTAACAAAAATAATTTTTCCTTAAATCAAGAGTGCATGTAACCTAAAAATTATATTGCTTAGATAACCTAACTCTGTTATGATGATGATGATTATAAACATTTCAAAGGAATGTTACAAATTATACTTACAGTAAACATCATATACATGCAAGCTCACGCTGTGTGGTAACTGGTCACGCACAGCTGCAGCTAGGCACAATTGATTGCGTTTACACAGAATAGATAGTATGGGACAGGACAGTGACTGTCTATCTGCTGACAAGGACAATGTGTGCCCTCTAGAATCTGGTATGGTAGACTAACTTAATCGGTCTAATAGTTTATCGCACCCTCTGTCAGACGTACTTGTTTGCATGTTGTTGGACAATAAACATTCTTATTGTGTAAACATACAAGCACTGTGACACTTGTCACTATTGTCTCAAAAAATTTTAAAAAACTTTCTTTTGTAACTGAGAAAATGTAATTTGGGTTTCCATTTTATTATAAAATTTATGATAAAATGAATGTTTGTTAAATGTAAATTGTTTTGATGAAATTTAAGAAGCGAATGATTATTTCTATAATTGCTTCAATATTATATTTAAAACGTTTATTGTATTGAATGTGTGTAATGATTACAAAAACTTTTTTCAGAGTATGACTTATTGGTTATGGCAGCAACGTTCTCAGTTTGCTTAGCATTTGGTCTACAACAAGGTTTATTTGTTGGAATGCTTCTCAATTTATTACCAATGATTAAATCGTGGGCTAGACCAAAAATTCAATTTTCTGTAGAAATGGTAAGTGCACCGATAGGTATTATTAAAAAAGCTTTCTTGACAATTGCCAAAAAAGTGGCTTATACATTGAGCTCGTAAATGACAACACGTTTCTTCATACATAATAAATTCAAACATCAAAATTTAACATTCTTGTCAACAGAAAAAAATTTAGAACCGATTGTCGGCTGTTACAGGTGAAATGTGCATGGAGTTAATTAAATTTTAAGTTGGCTTGAAGAGACAGGGATCCCGTAATAATATAACGATCCGTTGGCTAAATGCAGTGGTGTGAGAGTGGCTTCCTATAGATAAATGGAAAAAAATCAAGAAAAATAAAGAAATATACAAATAATAAATTATATAGCTTAAATACAAAAATACTACATTACATTAACATGTACCCTGAAAGGTTTTTCAACTGTCAAAATCGAAGAATGCCAAACTATCGACCATAGCAATTCCTTATGATAACATTTCTATACGGAAGACAGTTTTTCCTACATTTTATTACATCATATGCTCAGAAATACCTTAAACTGCATTAATTCTGTCATATTTAAAGAAAAATTTCAAAATTAGTGCCTCTTCCAAATAAGATTGTGTCACTGGAGTAGCTAGATATCTGTGTGTACGAACCTAGTTTTTAAATAAATTCAAATAAAAATCAACCTATACTTAATTTCAAGATACATACAAATATAATTTCCTAAAAACAGATTCTTAACCACAAAACAGCCAAGGTGTTGCTGAAAGAAAAATATCCTAAAAAGACCTTAAATCTCAGGCATGGACAAAACTATTCACCACTCCGCATTTTTCCTGCTTTCATATTTAAATATAAGACATTCATAAATCCCAATTATTGGAAATGTCGTTCATAATAAACAAAAAACAGTTAAATACCAGGTTTTCGTAATCTATTCTTTTTCCCTTTCCAAAATACTTTCGTATCAACACCTACATATTCCTTAATATTTTAAACTAATCACATTACGCTTAAATTTAATCACTATTCGTTCCATTGGATTAATCAATCAATAAAAAACAATCACAGTGATGTTCGATTACTGGCTTATACTATAAAATACCAACCATATTCACATCCAAAACTTACATCTAAATTATATCAAGTCATAAACAGTCTATAATATTATTTACAATTTGATTCACCTATTACAAGGTTCAGAATGTCCAGACCACACCACCTTTCCATTTTGTTACTAATAATTCCTTTTTTTTTGTTTCATCTTTCAAACGCCAGCTACCATTGATCTAACACCTCAAAATTCCAAATTAATGTCGAGGCGACCTATCCAAATGCCGCTTCTAAATGGTCACAACAATAATTCCACTTTCAGGCGTATGGAAAATATCTCACCCCACGCGAGAGTAAATTCACATATTTTATCATATACCGCGTTTTCGTTGTCTCTGCGAAACATTCTCAACGTGGCCACGTTCATTCTCTTCTATTCGTGTATGCCTATCTACATGTTGCTGTTAACTTATTAACAGTACCCAAAGAACTGAAACTAAATCTCAATCGGATGGCTAATTCTGGTATTATATTCTCCACTCTATATTCTTAGTCCAGGAATTTTTTGTCTTTGCACAATCATACTATTGAGTTTATGAAATAAAACGGGGGAAGTATATGTTATCATGTAATTTACTTAGTTTTCTATTTGTTTTCTTTGTCTGAAGCCATTAAATGACGACCTTGTAATGTATTGTATGAAAAAGGTTAATTCACCTGTAACCATATAGTTGTGTATTTTCCTCACATATTTGATGTTTTCATGTTACACATTCCTACATAACTGGTTCTTTTTCTTTCCTGTTGTGTCCTATAAATCTAATTTTTCTCCAGTGTAAATGACAATATGATGAATAATATCACAATTCCTAGGTTTGCACAAACAATGTTTTAAAGAAAAAGTAATTAAAAATTTATTAATTAAATGCTGTATTGTATTCTGAAAGCCGTATTTCTAGGATATGCTTCAAACGGTATGTATTGTTAAACGACTCTAGAAATATAAGTAAGGTTTTAATCAAGGTTTACTCAATGGTTTTAAAAATGATCAATTTTTTTTGCCTGTTTCTCTTCCTACCTTTTTATATAAACGTATTATGAAATAAGAGTATTGTGATAGTGGCAATAGTGTCACAACCTAACAACAAATATTAATAATAGACATTGGTTTATAAATTACATGGATTATAGTTACAGAGGCAGTTGAGTTAAGCTTTGTCTCTTCGGTTTAAAAAAGTTTTTCTATTTCTACATTCTTTACCAATTATTTTGCACTATTCCCTATTTCTGTTTAATGGTCTGACTACTTTTACATTTACGATTTTCTTGATATTTTTTCTTAACTTTGTTAAAATAGCATAAATTCAAAGAAAAAGTCCAAATTATCAGCATACTTTACAATTATTTCAAAATATGTTTAAATTTTAAATGTGATCCCAATGTTTTAAGAATGGTGGAGTAGCTGCTGTCATGCTTTTCAACAAGAAAATATACAGGTTTCTTTTATCAATTTATGCAAATTAACATAAACTTTATTTTTTTGATAATGTAGAAGGAATTTTTATTTTTCATATGATGAGTTTTCTATGTATTTGAAAGACTTTACTTAGACTTCAATGGCGCTATTTCAGCAAGCTAAATTAATAACGTTTTTCATTTTAGAATAAAAGAGAACAAGAATATTTAAATGTAAAACCAGAATTGGGCTTATGCTTCTGTGGAAGCGATTATTTTACACAAGAAATAGTTAAATATAATTTAGGAAATAGTATATTAACAACAATGGTAATAGATTGTTCGAATGTCATAGATGTGGATTACACAGTTGCTTTGGTAAGTTAACCAGTAAAACACGATGTAGGTGTACTAATATTTATATTTCTAGTCTGTCAAAACTCTCATTCAGTCATTTAAAGCAAGACATCAGGAAATTTTATTTTTAAGTGTACAGGATTCTGTGATCAATGGATTAAAGGCTGTGATTGAACCTGAAGACTTACATATATGTAACAGTATAAAAGAATTAGATGACGCATTCGATGAAATCGACTGCGATACATCTAAAGACGTCCAAATGGCTTTATTGTCCATACCGTAATGGCATAATAAATAGTTTAAAAAAGGTTTTCTGTTTTTTAATATGCTGTTGTTTAAAGAAGAATCTTGGGTACTTTAGATTTTAAACACTCTCTAATATAGGTATAATGGAACCATAGCGGATAATGCCATTTCTAAAATTCACAGCGTGTTATTTCAACAAATAGGTACCTACCATAAGCTGGAAATATTGATTAACTTGCATACCTTCATTGTGTCCCATTCTAAGTTAACCTACACATTTCCCTAAAATTCTCAGTCTGCATATTTCACTATCTGCATGCAATATTCTGATGTAGGTCTACGTTTACCTTTCTATTCCTATATTTGTTTGTAATATAGCCCACACTATTCCCCAAAAATGCCTTAAAATGTATCTTGCCCTTCTATTTCTCATATTTTTTTTTGTTTCAGAAAGGTATCTTTATTCCCTACTATTTCTAAAACCTCTTTCTTATTAACTTTATCTGTCCATGTTGAAGCATAACATTTCAAAAGACTTCTTCCTTTTCCTGTCTGCTTCTCCTACTGTCCCTATTTCATAGGCATACAATGCTGTGCTCGACACATATGCTTCCAACACTTTTGTCCTTGTTCTATGTTTGTTGTCTTCGAATATAACCGCTGCTTTTTCTTGTCAGATGCAGTTCGGTTCCTCTTCTATTGTTTTGCAAATATATACCCTATTTAACCAATATTCAGTGGTATGTGAAGTGGGTTAAACAGCCTGTGGGTACCAAGATCCCAACACTTTAACATTTGCCAAATTAATAGTATTTGACCGCTTGTTTTGTTATTATTACTGGTCTTTAATTTAGCTTATGGCTGTTGTTTGTGTAGATAAAGCTTTTGGGGATTTGAACCAATAACTGATGTAACATGAGTGATGTAAATCCACGTTTTTCTGTTTGTCTCGTATTTAAAACTTATTTTCGAAAGTGCGTTTCTTATCAAAGCGCTTTATTATTCTTTCTTTATTGCATGCGTAATTGCGTGAAGACTTACTAAGTTGTTATACTTTAAGTCTAAACTCAAATGTATACTTTTAAAGTCCCGGCGGGTAATGTATGAGAGCCACTACGACAGTTGGTAACACAAAAGATATTTGCAAAATGTTGCACAATAAGCGGTTACGTCATACTTATGATCAAATTATTATCACATGCAAAAAGATAAATGTACTCACGTAAACCATAGGACTCTTCACAGCTGGCAGCTATTCTCGCAGCAGTAGGGCGTTATGGGCGTGGGTCATCCTTTCGCCCCCTTGTCGAAACTAAATTTAAAATTTGTCTTCTCCTATTGTGTAGTGATACGACAGGAATACCCCGGTAAAAGGAACGATAATAGGTATAGGCAGGAAACCTACATTACTTGAAAGAGAAGATAAGATAACGGCACACAAAATAACCACTCGGCTCGACGTCTGGCTGACTAGTCCCGATGTGTCGGAAATCACCACTTCTATTCCACTCTGCGTCTGCGCAATCTCGAGCACCGACGCGACTATCAAAAGGGACGGAAATGCACGCACAAGTCTTTTAAATTATTGGCGCGCATTCACTTGCAAATTCAAAACTTACAGAGATGTTTAAATGCCAATTTTCGGCATGTAACAAGGTTTTATCTTATTCCATGCGTATCTATTTTATAAACTTATTGAATGCTTCTTGAAGTAGTTTAATTGCATGTATAATTATCTCTCTGCTGAATGTATTCCACTATTGAAAGATATGCTTACTGGCATTGATTAAAGTTAATTACGGTCCATATACAGGGTGTTAAATGTTTGCTCTTTGCATAATATGCGAATTATTTATTTTCATGCTAAATAAATGCAGTTTTCTAATTCCTATTGCTATTTACATTTGTTACGCGACCCTTACGACTCAATACACCCCTAAACAACCCCTTATCATAGCATTATATATACCCTATTTCCAGATATTCAGTGGTACATAAAGGAGGGTTAAGCAGTCTGCGGCTGCCAAGATCCTCAAACACTGACATTTGCCGAATTGATAGTTTTTCAGTAAATTCTTTCACACAATTCACATTAGTTGAGAATATTGTAAAACCAAACACCTGTAGTTGCTTATAATAATCATCAGGTTAAAGTACAATTATTTTTTGTTATCAAGAGTTTTTCTGTCTTGGAACTGGTTGGACGTGTATCTTCATTGGTTTCTATTCTGAACTACACATATCCCTGTAATTCCCACAGACTACATATTTCACTATCTGTGTGCAATAGTTCAACCTAGGTCTACCTCTACCTCTCGTTTTACCTATCTCTGCTTCTAATATATATTCCACACTATTCCCTCATGCCTTAGTATATGCCCTATCATCCTAACTCGCTTACTTTTTACTGTTTTCCACATATTTCTTTCTTCCCCTACCATTTCTAGAATTGTTCTTAACTTTCTCTGTCCATGATATCTTCATTATACATCTGTAGCACCACATTTCAAAGGGTTCTATCTTTTTCGTGTCCGTTTCTCCGACTGTCCAAGTTTCACAGCCGTACAGTGCCGTGCTCCACACATATGCTTTCAGCAACCTTTTCATTGTTTCTATGTTTGCTGTCTTTTACACAGTAATTGCTTTTTCTTGTTAAATGTAGCATTACTTTGTGCTAATCTTTGTTTGATATCTTTTGAGTTTATCCCATCTTCGGCTATCGTTACTGCTATACCTATAGTTAATAAAGTCACTAAGTTGAACAAGTTAAAACCTATTAGTATTTTTCGCCTCTACAAAAATTTTTGAAGAAATTATATATGCACTAATCTGCGAATATACTTCTCTTGCAGAAATAATACATGTAAATTAGTCTGGCTTTATAGTGGGCCATAATACTATGGGTGCATTATACAAAGTTACTAATCATATTTTTTCAGTCCACTGATTTAGATCTGATTAGGGTTCTTGTGTTGTTGAACTACTATACGCTTTTGACACCTTTGACCATAATTCACTACTAGTCAAATGAAAACAAGTTGAAAATGCAAGGCATTGTCGCAACGAACTTCCAAATGTAGACTTACTTTAAAACAATTTAAAGAAATTAAAATTATTATGTTGTAATAATTATAAGTATTCAGATAAAATAAAAATTAATTCCCCGGGTGGATCGGGTATCCGTGGTCAGATTTTGTGGGGGGTACCATATTTCGACTCAGCTATGTTAGGGGAGTCCAAATATGTATCGCACATTAATTTTGGACCTATTTGAAATTTTAATTTTCCCGACGGAATATCGCGGGGGCACGGCGTCCCCGTGGCCCGATTTCAACTGACATCAAAACTTAAGCTCAGGACACCGAGCTGAATCGATTGATGTATCACACATTGATGTCCGACCATTAGAAAGGCCTCGGACGGACAGACAGACGGACGACAAATCGATTTCATAAACGAACGAAGTTCGTTGATATTATGGATTTAACCAAAACTCCCAACAGCTTTTGGAGTATTATTTGTGTAATAAGAAGTTAGCGGCCAAACTTCTTAAATAACTAGCGGAGTGCCTCAAGGTTTAATTTTAGTTCATCTGCTATTTTTGCTGTGTACAGTAGATTTTGGAAGTAAACTTCGTAATTATTAAACTAAATTTTATGCTGACAATTCACACATTTATTTCTTATTTAATATGAATCTGGCAGCTGATGTAAATCTACTGATTAATGAAGATCTAAAAGAGCTTTCTGATTTTAAAGCAAATCATTCCTTAGCTATAAACCCTAACAAATCGGTTGCAATTATTTTTGCGGCTGAAAAAAGGACATAGATAGTTGTTAGCAACATAAAACTCGTAGTAAATGGCAAAAAATACAAATACTAGATCACCTTAGAGATTAATGGTTGATTTTAAATTAAGATTTTGTATCACCCTCTCCCTTTTGTTATCCTCCGGGCTACAAAATTATATGATTTCAAATTTTTTAAAACACGATAAATTTATTTCACGGTTAGGCATTTATCAACGGATGTCGAGCGTTAACACTCTCATCCAAGTTTGTTATAATTTATATGATAATTATTTAATATTATTTATTAGTGACCCGGCTAGCGGAAAACATGTATAATCTCTTCCAGGTAGCACCAATTTTGAATAAGAAAGAAATTTAGAATTACCTTAAACGGGATAATTTTAAGATTATCTAATATTACCTTTTGACTAGGTTGCTCCTACAGCTGATGTACACCTGCCCTGTAACATATTATCAACACATATTACACTAGTCAAAAAGCTGCAAAACTCACAAAGTAAACGTATATTCAATAAAACAATCATCGCCCATAGTAATTGGGGAAAATTAAAAAAAACAAATTCTCCTCTAAACAAAAATTAAGTCGATACCTAAAGGATAATTTGGCCAAATATCAACCTATTTACAACACTAAAAATAACTTACCCTATCCTGAAGCTACTTACATCTAATTAGGTTAGACATTTCCATAAAATGTTCTGCGCTCTCTTTGACGTAGTCTTCAACTGGTTCTGGACACAAATTGCATTGACAGTACTGTACAACTGTAAAAGTTTCCTTGCATAGCAATTTAATCAAGCAGGCATTCTCAAATGTGATATTAACCAATCATAAACTCCCTTCTCATCCAGAAAATTACAGCAGTAAACAATCCCTTGGTTCGTTCCGCTTCCAAAATGGCTTCCCCGTTTTTAAGAAACAACACGTTCGTCGTGAACAAATTATACACAAAATCATAAAATTTTAATAAGCTTTGTTAACTTCAAAGCAGTCGAACAAACAAGACAATCTTGTTTAATTATTATTAATTTTGATATGTAGGTAGATGCATCAGCACCCATCAATCTACAAATTCGTTCTTTTTCAACAACTTGGGCTCAGCTGTAGCAACCAGCTGCCCAAGAACGCGTCAAAGTCAAGAATGTGCTGTTGGCATCCTTTACTGGTATATATAACCTTTCTTATTTTGGCGCGATTAACAAGTCCCTTAAAGTTGTTGACCAATCAGTGAGAGCGTTACTGCATTCTACACAAATACGTATTTCACTAATGGAATTTTCCATAGAATGGAACAGAATAACCTAACTCTAAATGCATTGGAATTTTCCACAAACCCCTTTTTAAATATAATTATAATTCAAAATTCCTTACCCTACTCAAATTATTATACATTATTTATTGTACCTAAAATTATTATAATAAAAAAATAAAATCTGAATTGCTATTGTAATTCAAGCATTACAATTACTCCCTGTTATAATTTGAGATATTGGTTTATTTACAATATCGACTCATTATAACACTTAAACCTATTCATTAACTTTAGTTATTTTAAACTAATAAACTTCCTATACCTAAGTACTTAACATGTTACAAAATGTATCCCAAACGGATACGTCACTCTACTAATGGGTTTTTCTTATACAATTTTAAATTAATTATATTTTGGGTGTATTTTATTTGATCAGAATTTAAATATTTAAGGACGTAAGCATTTTCGTGGATCCGTTTGAAAATTTCAAAAGGTCCTTCATACAGCAGGAAGAACTTTTTTACTTCCTTTTCCAGGGTAGATGACTTAAAATGAGTTTTTACTAACACTAAATCCCTGGTTCATAGATAATTGGTTTGATATTTCTATCGTGTTTTCCTTCCGCCTGTTTGCTTTAGTCATTAAATTCTTATGAGCGAGCTCGATCTTAATATTCTCTGTCAAATCTTCTCTTTTGGAAAGCTAATTAATTTCTCAATGAATTGTTCGTGCCTAACACCTTTAAGCAATTCTATCGGCGCAAAGCGGTAGATTCATTTTCTACACAATTTAGCCAGTCCTCTATAATTTGGGTATACTCTGGCCATAGGGTGTGTTTTTTATTACAGTATGCACGAAATAAACGCCCCAACTCCCTCATACCTCGCTCTACAGGGTTTGATTGTGGGTGATAAACAGTTGAATTTCGAACTTCAATACCTAGTTCGGCCATTGTTTCACGCCACACACTACTAGTAAATTGTGATCCATGATCTGACAATATACACATTGGTTTGCCTACAGTAGGAATAAAATCCTTGGTTATTTTATTAAGTAAAGTCCTTGCATTTGCTCGTTTAATGGGATATAGTTTAATGAATTTTGAGAATACATCACGGGATACAAAAATATATTTAAGTCCTCCTCTACCTGTAGGTAAGGGGCCAAACAAATCAGTTGATATCAACTCCAAGGGTCGACTAACTATTATATTCTTCATAAGTGCTGCTTGTTTAATATTTCCTACCTTCGATTTTTGACACAATTCACAGCCTGAGATCACCTTATCTACCTTGCATCGCAAATTTGGTATATAACACGTATCTCCTATTAATCCAGCACACTTCTTGCCTCCAAAATGTCCATAAATTAAGTGGTACTCCCATATCAACCTATTAGCTATATTATTTGGTATACATATAAGCCACCATTCTTCTCGAGATTTACTTTTCCGAAATAATAATTCATCATTAACAGTGTAATTTTTTGTTAGTTCACCCCTTTTACCATTTGCATTAGAAATTAGTTCATTCCTTATCCAATTTATCTGAGCATCAAGACCTTGACTCTCCTTTAGATTTTTTAAGATTCGTTTTAAGTTACTATTATCTTGAATTTTAATTTTAGTAGGAGCTATAACAATAGCTTGATTTCTTTTTTCACCTTCGTAACCATAGCGGGATAAAAAATCTGCTACTACATTATCCTTACCCTTTCTATATTTAATTTCTAACTTAAATTCCTGCAAATACAAACACCATCGCATCAACCTTGCACTTAGTGCTTTACATGTAAAAAGAAATTCAAGTGCCCTATGATCTGTTAACACGTATGTTTGAAATCCCAAAATATAAGATCTAAACTTTTTACACCCAAAAACAATCCCTAAAAGTTCCAGCTCAGTTATCATATAGTGACGTTCTGTATTTAATAAACTTCTACTTGCAAAAGCTATACTACATACCCCTCCTTTGTTATCAATTTGGAAAAGGTGCGCACCTAGTGCTTTAGTGGACGTCAGTTTCCAAGTAAAATGGTTCATTAAAATTTGGATGTTTTAATTCGACAGTTTCTAAAATGTATTTTTATTGCAATAAAAGCCTCCGTTTCAGTTATACCCCAATGCCATTTAGAATTCTTTTCTAGTAAGTGCATTAAATTTGAAGTCAAGTTTGAGTGCTCTACAAATTTTCTATAAAAATTACAGAAACCTAAAAATGATTGTAGTTCTTTTTATTACGTGGTTCAGGAAAATCCTGAATCACTTGTACTTTATCAGGATCGACTTTGATCCCATCTGCATTGATTATATGTCCAAGAAATTTGAGTTCATTTTTAAAAATTCTGACTTACTTGCCTTAATGGTCATTCCTGCATCGTGTATTTTTGATAACACAATATCTAATTGATTAATATGTTCGGTTATCGAAGAAGAAGTAATCAAAACATCGTCGACATACACGGTCGCAAAACTCAAAACTTCAGGCCCCAATACGGTGTCTAGGCACTTACTGAAGACTGCCACCGAAACATTGAGCCCAAACGGTAGTACTTTAAATTGATAGCTGCGCCCATTGACAAGAAAAGCAGTTAGAGGCGACTGAATTTATTTAATTTAATCTGCCAATACCCACAGGTAAAATCGATAGCCGTTAAGTATTTAGTTCCATTAAACCTTTGCAGTAACTCTTCCATAGTCTAAGGCGACTCCCTGTCTGGTATCAAAATTTTATTTAATTCACGTGCATCCAAGCATATCCTAACCGATCCATCTTTTTGTTACCACTACTATAGGATTTGAATACGGTGAGCTTGACCTTTCAATTATACCAAATTTTATCATTCGTTCTACTTCTTTTGTCACCGCGTCCCTTTTTGAAAAAGGAATTGGATACGATTTTTTAATAAAGGGTGTGTGTTCTTTGGTTTGTAAGTAACACTCAAATTTTGTACATAGCCCGGCACGTCTGATAATACTGACTTATATTTTGTTTCAACTGTTCTATCAATTGGTCCCCTGATAAAGCCTGAACACTCATACATTTGACTTCATCATGCCTACTCAAATGACTCTTCACTATTTCTTCTCTATTCGGTAAGACACTTGGACACTGTGTACATTGAAATTGCAATGGAATATCATTTTCACTTTCATCATCCACACTTTGTTGCAAATCTAATAAAATATTTAATAAACTATCGTCTATGGTTGAATCAAACGGCTCTACTTCATCCTTACTCGAATTGACTATACCATCTTTAAAATTATTCCTAATACTCGAAAACTTGTTAATATTTTGTAGGCCAACATCAGTATTTCCCTCAATATTAACATGCACAAATTGCATTTGTTCACTTTGGTAATCTTCCACAAAATTTTCTAAAAGGTTTCGTTATCAATTTTAAAGTTAATATTTTTTCTTTCAAAATCTAATATTACATCATATTTAGCAGCCCAATCAGTCCCCAAAATTACCGGAATATGTATATTACTCACAACTAGAAAAATTATAGGTATTGCTTGGTTAGCAATTTTAACTTCGATTAATGCTTGTCTTTTACTTTTATGATCTTGCCTGTTATGCCCTGAATTGTCATACCAACTACTGGCAGAAATAAAATGTCATGATTTTTGACTCTAATGAGTGTAAAGTATCTTCTGAAATGATACTAACAGTGCTCCCCGTATCTACTAAAGCTTCAAAATGATCATCATTGACATAACATTTTATTTTCGGTGTATAACCAACCTTCTTTTCGACCTTATCGTACTCCACTACTTTTTCAACATGATTATTTATTACAGAATGTTTTTTTGATTTTAACATTGTCCAAAAGTTAACAAAAAATTTTAAATATTGCTGTTGCTCCAATGATTGCTTGGGTAACTGAACTACCGGAGCTTGTGGCTCAGTTACGACTCGTTTGGGGTCACCTCGTTAACTAAAGTTGGCGCTTCTCTACTCGACTCTAACCGTTCTCTATTCCCCACATTATTGTATCCCATTCCAGTACACCTAAATGACCTACGATTATTATCAAACCCCCTATGCGACACAAAATTGGTCTCTCTGTCCTATACCGCTGATTCCCTATTCCTCTATTTGTATTTCCGGCTGACTGTATCCCTTCGTTTCTATTATTGCCCCTATCATTCCTATTGGCTTGCTTATCTAAACTTTCTATTACCCTCAACAACCTATCAACATTATCAATCTGTGATGCCAACAATAATCGTTCTAATTCAAAAGGAAAATGTTTGATAATCGCCTCACGAAAATACTTTCATCCATAGGTGGCTGAAGAAATTGTATTTTTTCAACCCAATACCACACGTGGTGTTTCATATTCCCTAGTTGCGCATTGAACTGCCTTGGTTCATGGATCTGATGTCTTACTTCCTCTTGTTTACGCGGTGACCAATATGTACCCAAAAAACTCAATTTAAAATTTTCAAACGTGGTCCAATTTGATTGCAGACGTGAAGACCAAATCAGTGTATCCCCTTCTAAACAACCAAGAGCTACATTTATTTTCCTCATTTCATTAATTTTAACAGTCTCGAAATATCCTCTAAATTCTGAATAAATCTAACTGGATGCATCGACCTCGATTTTCATCAAATTTAATTTTCTCCAAACTATTCAGACAGAGTATTTACCTGTATTATGTTTCCTAATAAATTCCTTCGTTATCCTGTAATTTTTATGCAAATTTGTTACTTCTTTATTTAATGCATCAAACGTTATGTCTACATGCATTTCCACTTTGCCTAATCCTGTTTCACAATCTAAAATTCTATTTTCCGACGCCTAACATTATCGTCCAGAATTTGGACTTCCTTTTCCAAATGCATATTACTCACACTTATTTTATTTTCTATTTTAAAAACTTCTCCACCACGGTTTAATTTTATTATCAATTTCTTGCTCTATTTCCCCTTTAAATTGCTCTAACCTAACTTCATTAATTCTTTTTAATTCTTCAATTTGGTTTTCTACTGCTCTACTGATTTTATTTATGTTCATATTTATCTCTCCGTTCAATTTCCTATTATTTTCATTCATTTCCTGCTTTAACTTTGCATTCTCTATTTTAACGCTCTCAGTGATTGTCATTTGCATATCCTTTAAAAATTTGAATAGATCAGTCTTGTCAGATTGTTCCTGATCTACTTGCATAACTTGCTCGGCCTTTTCCCACTCATTCAACGAAACAATTTTATTTATTTTACCTCCCGGCTCCATGTTAACCTTTTACTTTACTAAAAAATAAAAAAAACCTAAAACTTTCCTGATTAAAAAAAATTAGCAAAATGCACTGGAATCCTGTCTCAGGGTCGTGCTTCGAGCCCTATTAGTTGGTGCGCCAAATTGTATCACCCTCTCCTTTTGTTATCCTCCGGCTACAAAATTATATGATTTCAAATTTTTAAAACACGATAAATTTATTTCACGGTTAGGCATTTATCAACGGATGTCGAGCGTTAACACTCTCATCCAAGTTTGTTATAATTTATATGATAATTATTTAATATTATTTATTAGTGACCGCGGCTAGCGGGAAAACATGTATAATCTCTTCCAGGTAGCACCAATTTTGAATAAGAAAGAAATTTAGAATTACCTTAAACGGGATAATTTTAAGATTATCTAATATTACCTTTTGACTAGGTTGCTCCTACAGCTGATGTACACCTGCCCTGTAACATATTATCAACACATATTACACTAGTCAAAAAGCTGCAAAACTCACAAAGTAAACGTATATTCAATAAAACAATCATCGCCCATAGTAATTGGGGAAAATTAAAAAAACAAATTCTCCTCTAAACAAAAATTAAGTCGATACCTAAAGGATAATTTGGCCAAATATCAACCTATTTACAACACTAAAAATAACTTACCCTATCCTGAAGCTACTTACATCTAATTAGGTTAGACATTTCCATAAAATGTTCTGCGCTCTCTTTGACGTAGTCTTCAACTGGTTCTGGACACAAATTGCATTGACAGTACTGTACAACTGTAAAAGTTTCCTTGCATAGCAATTTAATCAAGCAGGCATTCTCAAATGTGATATTAACCAATCATAAACTCCTTCTCATCCAGAAAATTACAGCAGTAAACAATCCCTTGGTTCGTTCCGCTTCCAAAATGGCTTCCCGTTTTTAAGAAACAACACGTTCGTCGTGAACAAATTATACACAAAATCATAAAATTTTAATAAGCTTTGTTAACTTCAAAGCAGTCGAACAAACAAGACAATCTTGTTTAATTATTATTAATTTTGATATGTAGGTAGATGCATCAGCACCCATCAATCTACAAATTCGTTCTTTTTCAACAACTTGGGCTCAGCTGTAGCAACCAGCTGCCCAAGAACGCGTCAAAGTCAAGAATGTGCTGTTGGCATCCTTTACTGGTATATATAACCTTTCTTATTTTGGCGCGATTAACAAGTCCCTTAAAGTTGTTGACCAATCAGTGAGAGCGTTACTGCATTCTACACAAATACGTATTTCACTAATGGAATTTTCCATAGAATGGAACAGAATAACCTAACTCTAAATGCATTGGAATTTTCCACAAACCCCTTTTTCAAATATAATTATAATTCAAAATTCCTTACCCTACTCAAATTATTATACATTATTTATTGTACCTAAAAATTATTATAATAAAAAAAAAATAAAATCTGAATTGCTATTGTAATTCAAGCATTACAATTTGTTTGCCATATAAATAATATAGTTAAATGATCGTACAATTTTTCGTAAATTGTATGTTAACAAAGACTCGTTATATCAAAAGCTTCAAAAAATTCTTTGTGAATCTTCCATTCTGTCTGCATTCGGCTACTGTGACGTTGTTTATAGACCTTGCTTAGGCTCTATTACTACAGCAAGGGTTCAACGAATACAGAATGCTTGTCTTAGATTTATTTTTAACTTAAGGAAATTCGATCATATATCAAAATCTTTATGTTAGTCTAGTTGGCTGAAAATGGAAAATAGACGATTATTGCACCTTGCATCATTTATGTATAAAATTATTAATGCTCCAACGGCACCACTTTATATAAAAAAAGATTACCTCCCACATAGTAGATGTTATTCTGTTCATGTGAGAGTCAGTGATTTGCTGCATGCATAGTGGCAGTCAACTATCTTATTCCATAGGTATTTGCAGTACACTGCAGATAAATTATATAACTCGATTGATAACTCTATGAAAACTAAATCGGTGTCTAGTTTTAAAAAGTTGACATAAGGTACTTTACATGTGATTTTCCAATGCTCCACCCGAAGGTACTACATTGGCCAGGAAGCGAGTTTTTTTTACCTGGAAAATTTGGAATTTTGCCGAACCCTTGGTGTTCCAAGCAAGGTACGGATCTTTAACGTGCAGGACAACACTCACACATGGGACCTCTATTTTACCTCTCATTCGAACGAGGGTGTATTTTTGTGAAAAATGCTCGCCTAACATTTTTCAAGCGGACCGTGTTGGGATTCGAACCCGGGACCTTGGGCGTAGTAGTCACACACATACCAACTACGCCACGGAGCCGCCTTGTCATGAGGTACTACATGTCTTTAAGCATATTAACCAAGCCGCTTTATAATTTAACCTCACATTGTTTATTGTGTGGCGGAAAATATGTAAATGATCATGTAAGTAGTCTCTCTGTTCATTTACTTCTGTTACATACTCTATTGCATTCAATTTGTATTAATTTATTATTAAAATTTTCCACTCCCTTTGCTGATTTAGGACGAAGACAGCGGGATAAGACAAAAGTAGGGTTTTAGGATAAGCATCCTAGAGAAAAATAGACAGTATAGAATGTCCCTCTAAGACAGATTGGTCTAAAGGACCACCTACGATATTAATGATAAGATAAAACATATCACCATGAAGATACTTGAAAACAACTAGATTGCAAATGAAACCCAGACAAATCATCTTCCTACTGAGCACATCTGCTGCGATATGAAAATCAAACAAAGGTAATGTAAACAACTTAAATATACCCACACGATCATTTCAAAGACATGATTGCAATGGACACAACGGTAATAAATGATAAACTGTTAATTAAAGATAAAAATAGGGAATTTCGATACAGCAAAAACAAGGAATGATATTTGAAACGACAGAGCTATAACTTCTCACCAACACATTCAGGAAAAACCAAAAAAAAAGTGCATTAGCATTCCTAGAGTGTAAAATGATTGACAACGGAAATTATAAAAAAATGATTGAAATATATGCATAAGAGAACACATCGAATAGAAATTTCTTGTATTCGTAACTGTGAAAACTGACTTTTTACTACATAGGCATAGCTTGCACTTGTTATGTATATCCCAGAAGTAAAGCATCGACTCTGAACATCGGGTTAGGACAAGTCGTAAAGATTCGCTGGGTTGTTCTGACGAAACATATGTCAACCACAATAATAACTGTATAGGTTATGGAATAATGACCAAATATAAGAGTGTTTTTTTTTATCAGATTTCATAATATTTTTAAATTTAAATATACTACAGCTATGCAAAACTAAAAGTTTTTTAAAGATAAATATAGGTTATACCATGCGTGAAGAAGCAAAATCTTGTTTTTTTACAAACGACAGATTTATAACCAAAGCCCCCATTATCGGGCGTCAAATTGTTAACCCATAAAACCACTGCAGCTAAAGTAAATATCCCACATATATAACTTCAAATTTATTCAGGGCTTAAAGTCTCTGAAGAGACAAAATGCATTGCAAGTTATTAGATATATCACTTACCCCGGTATTCAGCTCCTGTTGCAGCAATTTCCTTGGTTCTCTAGTGGGGTTTCGTTGTGGCTTTGTTTTCCGGCTGCTGTCTCGCTGTAGTCACATTAACAATGTGTCGATACGATAAACGATAAGGTTAAAGTTAAAGAAAGGGAAAATCGCTAGTCGATAAGTAGAAGCACTACCAAACGCCAGCACTCAAAGGAAGTCAGTAAGCGAGTCCCGAGTTTCGATACATTTGCTCCCATGAAAATATCTATCCCCTCCAAAAGAGGTTAAAGTTCTTTGATGCAAGTTGGTGGGTCGTTCAAACCGTGAGAAAGTGTAATGTTAGCATTCTCAGTCCACAAAAATAAGCCAATGTCTAGCCATTCCATGTGAACCACAACTTTATGTGGTTTTCACGTACGTTGCCATTACAACGCTCTTCTGCTAGGGATTTTCCAATGCAGGATTTTAAAAAATCCCCTAATCCTAATTAATACAATAAATGTTGTGGCTTTATAAAAAAAATGTAACAAACTAATAGGAACTCGTTGGGAACGCCTCAAGTAAACTCTGCAAAAACGTCACTGCTACTATGGACAAAATCGCCAAACAATTATCTCGATCTTTTTCTTCTAAAGTCAATCGCATTTTAACGTTATACCACCCTATGAGAGGTACACATAATCAAAATCGAGTAATTCCAATGAAACGAGTAGCCCAGGTCAAGAAGTGGTTGGAGGCTAAGAGAAATGGAAAACTCTAGGAGGTTAAGCTACTTGGGAATCAATCATGCGAGGCGATGAGATGGTTGTGAATAAGGATAAATAGAGAGAAGTAGGCGCCACCCACCTGGAAGAAAATAAAATAGAGGGAAACAAATGAATGACGGTTGGTAAGAGCACCATCCAATAAAAAAAATTAAAAAACAAAGAGCACAAAAAGCTCAAGAGCTAAGACATGTATATGAAAGGTACTTGGCAACTGTAAACACCTACGGCTACTTAACATGAGCAAGTAAGTAGATTTAAGGTTAGTAACCTAAAGATAAACCCAAACTCAAACACAAATTACTCCGGTCTGCACCTGTAATAAAGAGATAATTTACATAAATATAAGGCTCATATAAATCAAAACACTAAATATTTTTGTAGCTTAAACTTAGAGATATCTAGTGAGAGTCTCTGCATTATCTGAACACTTTGAACAATTTCATACTTCACTCAAATGATTCTAATATATCCTCGTGAGGCAATAAAACAGATTAGTTATCTTAAAAACTTCATATAATTTCAAAAATAGAATTTACTTGTTGCCTTTGTTCTAAACAATAATTATAATTTCAAATATATACAGTTAAGCGTTTCGTGCAGAGTAGCTTCACAAAAAAAAATTTATAGATGAAGAATATACCTGTAGCATTGAGCTAAACTAAAAAGGTACTAAAGTGTTTAGAAAATTTTGACAGAACAAGTTAAATTGATATGTTTATAATTCACGTATGTAACAAAACTTAATATGTTTATGAGATTAAATGTTCACTCTAAGGTTAAAAATAGTAACTACACCAAAAAGAAATTTTAAGATTTCTTTAAGGAACTAGATAATGAGTAATTAATTACAAAATGTGAACATTGGTACCAACATTACTGTAGGCTAACAGGCAAATGCTCTTAAATAAGCTGTAATAAACTAATTTAAATTTATAAAGTTTAAGAAATTTTTATAAATATAAGTGTTACGATGCATGCAAATAATTAACATATTCGTAAAAGAAAATTGTTTCCAAAGTTGTACAGTATAAAAGTTTTACTAGATTTATTCAGATTTATGAGTAATAGGTTGTTACTAATCTATATGTGAAATTTAGAAGCTTAACTTATATATTCATCTATTTTTATTTTCAAGTTGTCCAGAAGAAAACGCAAACTAAAGGTCACCAGATGGTTGAGTTCAAGTCCTTGAACCAATACTTCAAAACAAACAGCTATGAGAAACACACTGACAAAACATGTGTTCAACACACGTATCTACAAAAACGGGTTCGCCACAAGGTATGCTTGAAATCTTCCTTCAAAAAGTAATTAATGCGTTGAATTATGAGATGATTTCCAAATACTACTGTAAATTGAACGGAATGAATTAATTAAATGTAGCTTCATAGATAACTGGTTTGCTAAACTGGGGCATGTAACTTTTAAATACTTAAATTTCTTGAATATAATAATTTGCCCGTGAAATTACGAACTATATAATTTGTGCATTGTAATCATTTTAAAACTAACTAAACAATAATTATATTTTCGATGCGATTCTCAAAAGCCAAGACCAGGCAAAGCCGTTCATCGTAGCCAAAACCACAGCTGACACGTGCTTCCAAAGTAGACCCCAGGTCAAGAATGACCAGGGATAGCCACTAAATAAGTCTTTAAGCTGTAACAACAGCAAAGGGTGCAATCTAATATTGCTAAATACCAAAGTATAATATAAAGATGCATTCAAAAATGAACAGTGGTTTCACATATAGAGTAAAACACTTAATAAGTAAATCTTCACACAGTTATTGTTACTACTAGAACTTTCACACATTAAACTCAACGATTTATTACAATGACATTACCTGATGAATCCTCTCAAATTTAGTTTCTATTACAATCTACTAAATTAAAAATAAACCTAATTGTGTATGGATTTGGTGCAAAAATACTGAAAAAATTAAAAAGCGAATTGTATTCTATATAAGCAAAATATCGAGAAATGGCCCTGTTTGCAACGTCACAGTAAGGAGAGTTTAAAGATTCATGTTGGATACTTCAAAAAATATGACTGATCATTCAGTATGATTGTGTAAAAATGCAAACCCGTATTCCATCAAATAACCAAATTATCGGGCTAATCTTTATCTTAAATGTGACACACTGCACCTACAAATGTAGAATTTATAGGCAAATGAGCGTTGAAGATTTAAACCCCTTACATCTTTAACTACTTATACCCATAAATCTAATCCTCCAAGTATTATTATCTATCCACCTTAATAATTTCATATAAACGTCCACTGCACTTATTAATAGCAGGCACTCGAAACACAATTTCATATATAGTGATATAGATATTGTTCCGTTTATATGTAAGTAATTTTTAGCTAAATTTTATTTACATCGAGTTTGTTGATTATTTTAAATTCGCCGCGTGTATATTCAAAATTATTTAGAGTGGAATTTCCTTGAGTTTACTTAAGCACGCGCCAAGTGCCATGAATGATAAAGCTCTGTGTGTTAGCGCGCATCTGCCAACAAGTATCGATTGGAAAATCCACGAAGCTAGAAGAGTTTTCTCGTTTCGTAGTAAAAACAGTTCGTTATGTTAGTGTGTTTGAACCGCTGTCGATTAAACCGCTTCGAGTTTACACGTTCTATGTGGAATTAATTGGATGAACCGCTTTGTTGCCCGCCGCCGCTATTATAATAATTCTACACTTATGAACCGCTTTGATAACCGCTGTCGTAAAATTGTGCTGCGCGCCAAAGGAAGAGCTGTATTGGTTCCAACGTTTTTCATCTGCATGCCGCATCATTAACAGGTGAGTGCTATAGTAAACGCTTTTGTTTTGATTTGATTAACTGCTTTGTTTAAGAACTCTGTTGCTTGTTAAAATATCCTTTAAATTATATACAGCCCATTCTTTCTCCTAAATTTTGTTATCGAAATTTTACACCGCATACAATCCAACAATAACTTGAATATACATATACAAGTACACAACATAGCTCAACAATTTTACCAGTCAATAAAATAATAACTAATGTAATGTATTAACACAAACCTAGACTCTTTGGTGACGTTATTTTTCAGGAAGCCTCTGCAGTTTAGTACAGTTACAGCACAAGATGTCAACTGGACCAACTGTCCCTGTTCTATGGTAACTTCTGTTCTACCAGAAGTATTCATACATAAACCAAATAACTAGATGTATGGAACAGTGTGCCGAACATGATGAGATTTAAAGACAAGGGTAACAGATGAGAAGTAGGACCCGAAAGAACCCTATAAAATAGAAGTGGAAACAGTAATGATACTCCTCAATTAGAACTAACTTCTGAAGTTTGACCAAACTATAAGAACAATAATGTAAAAGTAGTTATGCCAACTTAAAGACTTACCTGGCGTACAATATCTCACAAAATATAATCTTAATTAACAAGAGGATAACAACTACACAATACATAGCAATGTATCCTCTCTGCCCCAACTGGTATTAATAACCAAATCACTCTATAACTGGAAAACATTCCACTTTTTGAAACGAGAAAGAAACAAAATGGCACAGTCGTAGGTATTTATAATTATAACCAGGTAGCTTTATGGCTTAATTGGTTCGCATGTGACTACTAAACTAAACCTAAGGTCCCAGGTTCAATTCTCGACACGGACCACTTGAAAAATATTAGGCATTTTCACAAATACACCCTCGTTTAGATGAGAGGTAAAATGTAGGTCCCATGTGTAAGTGTTGTCATGCACGTTAAAGATCCCTACCTTGCTTGGAATAGCAAGAGTTCGGCAAAATTCAAAACTTACAGGTAATAAGAAAACTCGCTTCTTGGCCAATGTAATACCTTCAGGTGGAGCATTGGAAAACAAAATGCAGGGCCATTTATAACAGTTGATAAGAGAAGGGCACAAAAAACATCCTGCTGGAACCTAAAAATATGATAACCTAGAATTAATAATAGGTTATGAAAAGAGATAACCTATATTAACCCATTAGTGCCGAGTGGCAAATAAAGCTGCCATGCCTTTTTTATATTTTTATCCCCTTATTATACATTAATTATGTTTAATTTCATAATTATAATACTAGTCTATCCTTGCTTTCTGCAGATAATTTGTGAACAATCGCTAATACTAAACCTAACCCGGTAATAGAAGTGAATTGTCAACAAGATCATTAGTAGTAATTTCTCTTTGATGGTGTACCATTGTTCATACATTTACTTTATCTATAGAACACTAAATATGCAAATATTATCAGGCAGTGGTAGATTAGAGATTCTTTTATTGGTCGACAAAGATCTATATTAGTACTTCATAAGATAAAGAAACCAATGAGTCATAAAGGTGAGTGGCAAATAAGTTTACCACAGAGCTGTAACAGTTGCACGTTGTAAGTATTACCAATAGCAGTGAATTCATCTTGTTCATAATATGTTGTTTTTATTTCTAAACGGCATTTGTTGAAAAATATGGATGTAATTACTACTTTGTTTGTGTAAAAAATACTTAGTTTTTTATTATTAAACCTAGATATACTCGTGGAAGTGATGGAAAAGGTCTATTATTACATGAGCTTTTAGAGGAATTAGAAAATGTGGAAAACAATTACAATATTCCAGACCAAATTATTATAGATCCACCTACTGAAGAACCGAATATGGAAACAGATAAAGATTCAGATCAATCTGATAACTAATCTTCCAGTGATATGGATCACCTACCTAGAAGGATTTTATTAGTTCTGTGTTTAACAAACAAACAAATTCTTGAAAGTGATGGTGAAAGTAATTTGGTATGTGAAACAAACGTATATGCTGGCCAAAAAGGTTAATATAATTTGAAGGTTACTAAAAATGAAATAAGGGTGGTAATTGTTGTACTCCGGATATCATATTTTACTAAGCGAATGTACTAGAAAAACTATACAGATTGTCATAAAAATTTGTATTTACGCTGGCCGTGAAAGCCTCCGACAATATACAGATTGTCATTCACCTATCATTGTGAATGCTATGAGGTGAAATAGATTTGATGAAATACTGCGATATCTACACTTTGCTGACAATTCAAAAATTGACAACAATGACAAACTGTATAAAGTGCAACCAATTTTCGATTTTCTAAAAAAATCATTCAAACTACTACAGTTAAGTGACTGCTGCAGTATAGCCAAAGTATTATACCATATTACGACCATCCTTGTGCTAAACAATTTAATCAAGGAAAATCAATAAGGTTTAACTATAAATTGTGGTGTATAGCAAGTTCAAATAGATATATTTACCATGCGGAACCATACTGTGGCACACACACTCGTTTGCCCGAATCCAGCTATGACCCAGATGGCAATGTAGTTCTTAGTCTTGCTGAACATGGCAAACTAAAGATACGAAACTATTTTTTGATAATTTGTTTACGTCATTTGGTTTGCTTGAAGAACTTAGCAGGCAGTCCCATGGTAGTACCGGAACCTTACTCATAAATTGTGTTAGCAAGGATATGAATTTGACAGAAAAATCTAATTTTTCAAAGCAACCACGTGGGTCGTACGAAAGTTTGGTATCCAACAACTTACTTGTTGTTTGCCGGAACAACTCAGTTGTAATAGTATTTACAAACTACGTATTGAATGTTTCAGGTCCTATAGCAGCATATATGGATGGAGTTGACTTTTCAGATCAATTTCTGGCAACATGCCAAACAAATATAAGAATAAAGAAAATAGTGGTGGGCATTTTTTAGTTGAGCTGTAGATATCAGTTGCGTCCAGGGCTGATTACTTTACCGCAGGAAAGAGATGACACTGTCTCTTCTTGAATTTCAATGCCAGTGTGTTCTTCACTATTTACTGACATATGGAACAGAACCATCTAAACAAATACGACTATCGGGATCCCTAGCATTTTCACCAACATTGGAGGATATGGAAACACGATCCAATTGGACACAGTGTTATAAAAAGTACTGCAAATATCGTAGGTGTAAAGTTTGTGCATGAAGAACTTGCTATGAATGTAATAAGTGTTATTATTATTATTATTATTATTGCTTTATTATCCAACAGAATAAGTCCAATTACAGGATAAACTTAACAAAGAAAGAAAAATAAGAAAACAAAAATTTACATATACAGAGACAACGTTTATAATAGATTACGTTAGTAAAAGTAATAATCAAAACTAAGGCAATCTGTCAAGTGAAAAGTGCGTATAAGTATAAGCCAAAAATTCTGACAACGACATAGCAAAAATGTCGCAATTATTAAATAGCATGTTAAATGTTTGTGTTATAACATATGTTATACTTGTACGTGTATTAACAGACGGAACATTAAAATTTAACTTTGCTAAAATATATGGTGCAACAATAAGTCCTTGAATAATTTTATACAGAAACAACTGACCATTAATTCCACGCTGCACATCAAGCTGTAGAACGTTATCTTTAGACAGTAACAAAGTCTGACTTATACCTTGGCATGGTACGCATGGGTCTCAACAAACACAACAAATTTAAAATACTTACTTTGCACTTTTTTCTAATAGAGCTATATAAACTTTATAGTGAGGGTTGTAAATAAGTGCACAGTATTCTAATTTTCGCCGCACTAAAGTTAAATACAACATTCTCTATACACGAATGTTGGAATCGACTTACAGTTACGAATAATAAAGCCACAAAGTTTGAAAGCAGCAGATGCAGACGATATGATATGTTCCAAAAATGATAGTTTCGAATCAAATAGCACTCCAAGATCCTTAACACTCGTAACACGTGTCAAAATAACACTGTTAAGAGTATAGTTAAATATAATTGGTCGATGTTTACATGTGAAGGAGATAATTTTACATTTACTAGTGTTAAGTTGCAGGTAGTTAGTGTTGCACCAGTTCTGTAGTTTATTGAGTTGTAATTGAAGCTTATAGCAATCGTCATCATGCAAAATATTAGCATACAGTTTAAGATCATCAGCAAATAGTAATAAATGGCAGTCTAAATGACCAACGACGTCATTGATGAAGAGTGAGAATAAAAGCGGGCCCAAGTTTGATCCTTGCGGTACACCTGAATCGGCAACAAAGTAATCTGAGTTATATCCGTTGTAGGAAACGTACTGCTTTCGGTTATGCAAGTAAGAGGTAAAAAATTGAATTAAATTCGTAGAAAAAGTGAAGCTCTCAAGTTATAGTATAATAATTTTGTGGAGAATTCGGTCGAACGCCTTGGCAAAATCTGTGTAGATAACGTCTACTTGACCTCAATCATCTAGAACTTCGGACACATCCTGTGTTAAGCATGTAAGATTTGTCGATGTAGATCTGTTCTCCATGAATCCATGCTAAGCGACAGAAATATAGTTTTTTTATTAATGGATAAATACGCTGATGCAAAATAATCTCGAACAATTTGGCAAAATTTCATAGGATGCTAATTGATCTGTAATTTGATATAGTAGTTGCATTACCTCCCTAAAGGATAGGACAGATTTTGCCTATTTTCCATTCCTCTGGAAAAGTACAAGTACTAAGTGATAAATTAAACAGGTACAACAGGGGCTCTGCAAACACCATTTTACAATCGCGTATAAGAAACGAAGGAATTTGATCTGGCCTAGAAGTACATTTATTTTTAAGCATTTCAATGGACTTCACAACTTCCTCTAACGTTAAGGAATTGATGGTAATTTGTGAATTGCTAATGGTGGGAATATTCACATGTTGACCATCTGACAAATCAGCTTTAGTATATACACTGCTAAAATATTCCTTGAAGGCATTCATTATATTTTCTGGAGTTTTATACTCGATATTATTATTAGTAAGTGATCCAGGTATATGGATACCACCTTGTTTAGAACGAACATATTTCCAGATTTGTTTAGGATCAATACCAAGTGAATCTTAGATGTTTTTAAATAAACAGTGTAGGCTTGTGATATTGCTGCTTTGCAAGTAGAGCTAAGTGCTTTAAAATGTTGACGGTCGTCTGCATGGTTATACTTACTGCATAAGTTTAAATACCTTACTCTTTAGTTTAATAGTGGTGATTATTTCCGGTGTGAACCATGCAGGATATTTCCTTTTTCGTGTGTTACCATACCTTGGTACAAAACGACCGACAATATCACGTAGAACCTCATAGAAGTAGGCGCAGGCCTTGTTTATATCGTTCAGTAGGTAGAGATTAGTCCAATCAATGGCACAAAGATGATTGTATAGGCCTAAGTAGTAAGCTTTCTTGTAATTATAGCTCATAGTCACCTTATTGGTTTTAAAATGGTTAATATAAGAATGATTGTAGTAAAGAAATATATGTAATGAAGGGATGGTGGCTGTTTTCACTAAGCAATGTTAATTCATCATGTTCAACAGTACAGTTAAGATTACTTACCACCAGGTCAAGTAGCCTACGGTTATTGTTAGTAATTCCATTCAATTGAGAATATCAACACAAATCAAAAAAGCTTTTAAGCAAATTATAATAGGCATCACTAATATCAGTACAAATATAGTTTGTGCAATTAAAATCGCCAACAATTAAAACCTTTGCACTACTCGAACAAAACCTTTCCTCAAATAGTTCCAAAAATGTTTCAACCGCCACCTGATGAGTGGCAGGTGATATATAAATTACAAAAATTTACAGGAAATTGCTACCAATTAAACATTAAAGGTACCTTTAGTGCTATGGAGATTTGGCTATTTGGATATTTGGGGAATTAGATATTTTCGCTTTTGATCATCTAGGGTATTTTCGGCTTCGTTTATTTGGAGAAAATAGTTTAACAGATGACATTTGTTATTTTGGATTGTTGGATGTTAAATTTTCAGTGTTTGTTACTAAGCTATGAGTATCTAAAGAAATAACAGATTTCCTATTCATTTCCAATATGTTTAATAGGCAAAACGCAAACTATATAACGTCGAACGAAAAGGTAAGGTTAAGGTTGTAACAAAGCAAACAAATCACGTGCTTTTCTGAACAAACGCGCATGCTCTGATCTCAAAATAACCAGAAAAGTTGAACTTGAATCAACTTTTGGGAGATTGGAGATTCGGTGTTTTCGACGTTTCTCGGCGGTGTCACGTGATCACTTTAACCAATAGGATCATTCTCCAAATATCCAAATCGCCAAATCTCCATAGCACTAAAGGTACCTTTAGTGCTATGGAGATTTAGCGATTTGGATATTTGGGGAATTAGAAATTTTTACTTTTAATCATCTAGGGTATTTTCTGCTTCGGGTATTTGGAGAAGTTTGACATATGAAATTTGTTATTGTTTTGGGTTGCCGGATGTTAAGTTTTCAATGTTTGTTGCTAAGCTATGGGTATCTAAAGAAATAACAGATTTCTTATTCATTTCCAATATGTTTAATAGGCAAAACGCAAACTATATGACGTCGAACGAAAAGGTAAGGTTAAGGTTGTAACAAAACAAACAAATCACGTGCTTTTCTGAACAAACGCGCATGCTCCGATCTCAAAATAGCCAGAAAAGTTAAACTTGAACCAACTTTTGGGAGATTGGAGATTCGGTGTTTTTGACGTTTCTCGGCGGTGTCACGTGATCATTTTAACCAATAGGATCATTCTCCAAATATCCAAATCGCCAAATCTCCATAGCACTAAAGGTACCTTAAAAGTGGCTTTAGTGCTACAGAGATTTGGCGATTTGTATATTTGGAGAATGATCCTATTGGTTAAAGTGATCACGTGACACCGCTGAGAAACGTCAAAATCACCGAATCTCCGATCTCCCAAAAGTTGGTTCAAGTTCAACTTTTCTAGCTATTTTGAGATCGGAGCATGCGTGTTTGTTCAGAAAAGCACGTGATTTGTTTGTTTTGTTATAACCTTAACCTTACCTTTTCGTGTAGTTCGCCGTTATGTATTTTGCGTTTTGCCAATTTAACATATGGAAATGAACAGCAAATCTGTTGTTTCTTTAGATACTCATAGCTTTAGCTTAGTAACAAACATTGAAAACTTAATATCCAGCAACCCAAAACAATAACAAATGTCATCTGTCAAACTTCTCCAAATACCCGAAGCAGAAAATATCTTACAGCCAGTAATATCAATGTTGGTTATCTTATTGGTAATGTCTGATAGATCAAGAGCAGATCAGAAGATTTTATTTTTAACAGCAAGTAATACTCCACCTTCCCACTTTAAACCGATAGTTGTATATTGTCTGTCACATCTAAAAACAGTGTAAGTATCTGTAAAAAGTTCACAATTGTTTATAAAATCGAGTAGTGCTGTTTCCGTAATACCAATTACATCGTAATGGCTAGCACATCATATTGAAGTATAGAATGGACTTACTTTAGTTCTCAGACCACAAACGTTCTGAAAATAACAGTGCAAAGAATTTAGTTTTGAGCTTTGATAAGAAGGATCTGTTAAGTTTGGACGGTCTAAATTATACTCATTATTACAGTTGGTAATGGAGAGTTTTTGTTGATAACTACTTAGTTTTTTGTAACAATCGTAGGAATGTTCTTTATGTATTTTATGGTTAGGTTTACTTCGCCTTTGTTGATTCTGTTATTTAATGTTTCCCATAAATTGGTTAAAAATTTCTGTTCGGTAGGCGTTAAGTCAGCAACAATGCTGAACGTGGAATCTTTTAGTAGCAAATATTTATTTTTTAACACAGATCGCACCTCTTTTTCTGAATTAAATATATTTTAATTGGACGAATTTTTCCTGTAATGATTGCACTAATTTTAACAACTTTAACTGTAGACATATCAACATCTGGAATTTGCGACAAAATCTTAGTAGCATTTGCTTTATCAGCCATGACACAAGCATTACGATCTGTTGATTGATGTTCCTCTAGGTTAAATAGATTGACATTTTTTGACCTATAATTACGATCTTCAAGTTCGCTTAATAAAGATTCAACAAAAACGGGCGATAGTGAGTCAAGCATAGCGCACTGTTTAAGATTATCAATTTCCTTAGTAAAAGTGTTAATAACTTCATTTAAATGTTTAATGGTATCTTTCTCGTCCACAGAATTATTGCAATGATATACAGGTCCTGTTATCACTAGCATTTAATAATTGTTGGACTTCAGCACGAGATAATCCCGAACAGGTGGTATGCACGGGTAACCGTTTATCGCAGTAAAGGTCGCTATCTTTATGTGCACTTTTATCGCAAATAACACAATTTATCATGATAGGCATTATAGTATATATATATATATATATATATATTGCTGTGTATCCTACAAAAAGCCTCACCAGAGTAAAAAAAAATATTCGAGCCCCTAGAATTGGGCACCAAGTTTTGCTGTGATTCTCGCCCTGTTGAATCTCTTCTGATAGTCGCCTGTTTACTCTTTCCGCCTCGGCTGCTCACCTTGTTGAAACTTTCATTCTCATTCATAAAAAAGACAAACACATTCCTACCACAAACATCAACGTTAACTCTATTTACATTAATATTCATAATACATTAAAATTTCAAAATTAAAATTCAGCATAAATTTCAGTATCATAAAATTTCAAGATTCAATTTGTTATCATTTTAATTTGCATCCCGAATTAAAGTCCTTGTAGGATGCCTACTAATTAATTTAACAATATTTGCAGACCTGAGTCTGAATAAAAGGGAGCATCTTCCACCCCTTTACATTAATTAAACAGGTTAGTCTAATTGAGCTCAAAGACAGACCCAAATTTTCATCATAATCAAGAACATAAACTGCTAAATACTCCTTTCTACTTAAACAAGAAAATTTCACCTTAAAATTAAAAATTTGTTGTTTGTACAAATTCACTACTGTCCATTTTTTATCAAACAAATTATAAAGTTATTCAACACACACCAAAACATCAAAAATCGAACAACAAAGCATAAGTTACCTGAAGGTTAATGCACTCGTGGCTCCAATGTACATCGTCCTTTGTTAATCACACCATTCCAACTGGGTTATGTCTACGCCTTCTGATTCTGAACGCTTTTAAATTTTCTACACCACCATTCATCTAAAGTTGTTTCAGAGCTTCTCAGGAACTCATCTAAGTATATCAAAATCTTGTTTTGTGGATCCAATCACGATTACGAATAACATTTGATTATTAACACCCCCGAAAAATAGCAAAGAAATTCCTAATTCTTTCACGCTATACCCAAAACTGCTTACTTTTGTTTATTCATTTATCGTTACAACTTTGGATACTTGGTACAGTAATACTCGCAAATATAACTAAACTTTATTACCTTGTATCTTCTTTTCTAAGTGCACTAATGCATAATAACTTGTATCGTAGCACGTAAAGAGCAAACTGTTTTAAAGTATTCAATAATCACAAAATATAAGAGCAAACTGTTTAAAGTATTGAATCAAAATCAAAAATCTATGAGAGCACTGTTTAAAGCATCGAATAATCAAAAATCTAAGAGAGCGAAACTCCTATAAACACGGGTTTATATAATCGCTCGCCTGCACGTCGGTTTAGTCCCGCGACGGCCAGTTTGTAGAATTTCGCATTCTCTGTTCCTTTTCGACGGTCAGTCACAGCGATTCTCCTAAATTTGCACACGTCCAAGTTGAAAATCTAAGAAATTTTCACACGGCTCGCAAACACGTTCGAGAATAACTAATTAATTTTGTATAGAAATCGTTACGTTTACACCTCTCATATCTGCATCCTAATTCCACAAATCGTTTCCTCGTGACGTTGCTCAAATCACGCCTTTTATTATCTGTGTCCCTGCCTTGCGCATTTTATCTGTCCTTTTCTAACTTGGCCTTAGTGGTGCAAATCGATACTCTTTACTCTCGGTTATTTCAGTCCACGTGGATTCATATGTTAATATAAGCTACGGTTTATCCGATCGTTTGCAATATACGCAGAATTTTCATGTGTATCAGCTCGAATTTATTAGAATTTGACATTTAAAAATACGCAAGTGTTCAATCGTAACATTTTAAATAACACTTCTACGATTTGAATATTATTGGGTTTTTTAAAAGCTTTTATGCCTATTATACCTTAATAATCGTTCAATTAACTCCAATTAACATAATAATGAATGGCATTGACTTCTACCCTTTAATTTTTAGTGAATCCTAATTAAATATTAATTATTATTTGTACATTTTGTTTAATACTCGTTACTTGGAACTTGAATTAATTAATATAAATTTTGCACGTAATTTCTATTTGTTTCTCTTGTGGTTTTCTAGACAATATGGAAAACTCTTGTGGTTTTCTACAATGCTAGAATCACAGAGTGGTTTGATGCAATGAATAAGAAACGATGTAAATTAATCTATTAAATATGGAAAAACATTAAATTATGACATACATGTTTTATAAAATACTGCAACTGACATATGTATATAAAAAAATCAACAACATTTCTTTGGAAACCAAGCAACATAATCAAATTAGAAAAACGCACCCTGCAAAGGTTTTAAAATAAACAATTATTTTCAACACTTCCCCTAATTGTTTAGTTTTTATATCGTTAAAGCAATCCGAGAAGATTGTTAACTTGAACCAACCGGCAACGTTCCAACCCTTTCGTTAACCCGTCTGCGGCTTGATTTTTTGTTTCCACATATGATACTTTAAGTTGACCGTCTTGAACCTTTTTGCGGACGAAGAAATAACGAATTTCAATATGTTTTGTACTGCGGTGCAGCTCTGGGTTCTTGATAACTTGAATTGCACTTTGGTTATCGATATTAATAACAGGAACTTCATCATAATTGACTAACTCGAAGAAAAGTCGCTTGATCCACATGGCATGTTTAGCAGCTTCACAACGAATTCCGCTTCCATTGTGGATAGAGCGATATCAGATTGTTTCCTGCTTATCCAGCAGATTGCTGCGTCACCATACTTAAACAAAACTCCACTGGTAGACTTCCGATCACTATCACTGGCGAAGTCTGCATCGCTGTAGATTTCAAGCTTGTCATGGCCATGGCGGTAAGTGAGTTGATAGTCCTTTGTACCTGCAAGGTATCTAAGAATCCGCTTAACATCCAATCCACGTATGACTAGTTGGTTTTCGACAAATCTTGACCAGTAGTTCACTGCAAACATAATATCTGGGCGAGTGCAATGAGCCAAGTACATTAATCGACCAATGACTTGTCGATAAGGAACATCTACAGATACTTCACTGTCACTGTCACAAGACAAGGGTTTACTAATTGAGTCATAACTGGCTTACAATCATCCATTCCAAACATTGTAAGAGTATGCTCAATGTAACCCTTTTGATGGACAGTAATTGAACCATCACTATTATGCTGAATACATAGTCCGAGATAATGTAAATCTTCACCAATTGTGATTTTAAACTCTCGTTTCAACTCCTCAAGAAACTTCTTTGCCGTTTGTTCGGTTGTAGACAATACTAAACTGTCATCAACATAGATGGCTATCATCAGTTTTTCACCATTGTAACAACCTATAAACAAACACGGGTCAGACATACTTTGTTTGAGCCCATATTTCAATAAAACTGATGTGAATTTTGAATTCCAGCAACGGGAAGCTTGTTTCAAACCATATAGATCTTTTTTAAGTAAACACACACGGCCAGAGCCATCATTGTAGCCATCAGGTTGCTCCATGTAAATCTCCTCCTGAAGATCTTCATAAAGGAACGCGGTTTTTACATCAAACTGACGCATTTTCATACCTTTTGCAGCTGCTATACTAATGAGTGACCTGATTGTATCCATCCGTGCTACCGGACTAAAACTTTCTTCATAGTCAATGCCAGCTCTCGGGGTAAACCCTTTTGCTACAAGTCGAGCTTTATAGCGACCAATACTTGCATCTGCATTTACCTTGACCTTATAAACCCATCGACTTTTAACTAGTTTTCGGTTTTCTGGAAGCTTAACCAGTTTCCATGTTTTGTTTTCATTTAGTGAATCCATTTCATCATCCATAGCACTTTTCCATCGTGATGACTCATTTGACTCTATTGCTTCACTATACTTGGTCGGTTCATCATAGGAAATAAGAACCTCATCTTCATCATCACAGCCATCATAGTAGCGAGCGGGTTTCTTCAACATATTACGATTTCGCAGTTGCCGTGTGCCTTCATGATGTTGAGACTCTATAGGTGCAATGTTGTCGCTTAACGATGTATCATCTGGTTTCACTACCACAGGAGCATTAGTTTGGAACCATGAACTAGAGGAGTGCATATTTACAATAGTTGATTGTTTAACTGTCACTTCTGTTGTAAATTTGACATCTTTTGATATGCGTACTTGATTTTTGTGTGGTACATAAACACGATATCCGTCATAATCGCCGTGATAACCAACAAAAATACCTTTGTCTCCTTTTCTATCAAATTTCTTTCGATTTTGCTTACGAACATGTACATAGCATTCAGTTCCAAATATCTTTAAGTGGTCAAATTTCGCCTTTCTTCCATACCACAATTCATATGGCGTTTTACCACTAACTGGTGTATTACCTGTCCGATTAAGAACGTACATGGCAGTATTTACCGCTTCAGCCCATAGCTTTTTAGATAAATTCTTTGTATGGATCATGGATCTTGCTGATTCACATAGGGTACGGTTTTCACGCTCAGCAGCACCATTTTGCTCCAGAGTATACGGGGCCGATTTCCTAAAAATGATACCATTATCAGCAAGTAGTTTGTGGTACTCAGAATTCTCATATTCTTTACCACCATCTGACAACATTGTTTTTATCACATGTCCACTTTGTTTAGCATGAGCAATAAATTCACGAGTCCGATCAATAACTTCAGATTTTTCTTTAATAAAATACACCATGCGAAATTTGGAGTAGTCATCTTTGAACTCCACATAGAGTCGCTTACCAGATAGTGAAGGTACATCCATTGGTCCACAAACATCAGTACTGACAAGTTCACACACTTTAGTTGTACGATTGGGCCTAGATCTATAAGATGAACGATGTTGTTTACCGTAAACACAACCTTCGCAGAATTCGTTATCCTCATTCACATCAATACCCTCTAGGCGCAGAAACTACTTGACATGACGTTTGTTTTGATGAGCTAACCTTTCATGCCACATCTGCAATTGCACATCTTCACTTAAGTTAACCTCGCAGGCAGAAGATGTGTTTGAAACGTTCGCTTTAATTGCTAGTTTGTATATTCCATTTACCTTTTTGCCTGTTACAATCGTTTGACTGGATCGTGTGATAGAGCACTTTCCACCAACATAGACACAACTACAGCCTCGAGCTGTGACGACTCCAACAGATACAATGTTTTTGACGATTTTTGGAACATACCAAACACCACGTAGCCAGATTACTTTCCATTTATTACCTATTTTTGTTTGAACTTGAATGTCACCCTCTGCAAATGCATAGATAGCTTCTGAATTACCTACTCGAACAACTCCAGGGACCTTTAGTAAGGTGAGCGATTGAAACCATTCTCGCCTATTACATAGATGACGGGACGCTCCTGAATCCAGAATCCACTCTTCAGATACAGTCGACGTTGATTCAAGTACATAGCAGTTAGTCGAGTCAGAAAGTATACATTCAGTTAAAATTCCTTCTTGAACTGGTTTTTCACTAAATTGTTGCTGCTGCTTACGCTGTTTATATTCAGCGTGTTTCTTCAAAGCTTTCTCATTAGTACAGTCTTTCATCATGTGACCGAATTTTTTACAGGCAAAACATTGGACCGATATTTTCCTATGACGTCGGCTATTGTTTTGCTTAGACTCGCCCACTTTTGGATCACTCTTCTTTGTCTTAAGATACATAGCATCTGTAACCGACTCACCGCCATCGCGATTTTTTAGAGAGAGCTCCTTAAGGCATAGTTGCTCAAGCAGTTTTTGCATTGTTTGCTTTTCTTTAGGCATTGCAGACCAGGTGTCCTTAAACTCAAAATACTCTTGAGGCAGTGTATTCAAAATACGATTTATAACCACTGAGTCAATTACTTCTTCCACCGTCATAGAGCCAACTTCGTCTTTGATTTCTTTTGCAATACTTTCTATGGCATGGCAATGCGTGGCAATGTTAACGCTGGGATCTTTCACATAAGTGAACAATTTCGTATAGAGTAGATCTAACCGTTGTCCAGAGCGTTGTTCATAGATGCTCAGAAGTTTGTCCCACATAGAACTTGCATTTGAACAAGTTGACAACATTGAACACAAATCCTCACTGATCGAAGTACGGATTAAGATTTGGGCATCCAAATCTGTATCCACATATTTCAATTTTGCAGTTTCATAGGTTGAACTTATGGTTGCATCAGCATCAGGTGCGGGCATGGTAGGCTCACTGTCTTTGTACGTAGGAAGTATTGCCTCGTAGATATGCTTCCGCTTTAATATCAACACGATGTTGGTTTTCCATATTGTCCAATTTTCAGCTCCACGAAGTAGATTAATTTTTACTCGATCTAATTCCATAATTACATCAAAACTTATAACGCATAGATGATACGTAACCTGGGCCAATAACCTCTTGTGGTTTTCTAGACAATATGGAAAACTCTTGTGGTTTTCTACAATGCTAGAATCACAGAGTGGTTTGATGCAATGAATAAGAAACGATGTAAATTAATCTATTAAATATGGAAAAACATTAAATTATGACATACATGTTTTATAAAATACTGCAACTGACATATGTATATAAAAAAATCAACAACATTTCTTTGGAAACCAAGCAACATAATCAAATTAGAAAAACGCACCCTGCAAAGGTTTTAAAATAAACAATTATTTTCAACAGTTTCTTTACTTGGAATAATTAAATTACATACAAGTTGAGCATTTTAATACTGCTTCTTTTTATAGAATGTGTCTAGTGAATAATTTAAATCCCTTATTTTTAATGAAACGAATAAATTTGTATGCTCCACGTTTTAATAAAGCGTATTATCTAATAAAATTCTACACAAACCCTACCTTCTAAGTGAATGATTTACATCTTCATACCAGGCATTTAATTACGCGTACTTTTTCCCAAAGCTTCCTTATACACGGTGATTAAAATTATTTGATGTAATTAATTAATTTTCTATCCTGGTCTAAATTTGAGTAATATATATATATATATATATATATATATATATATATATATTGTAATGTCAGGGGGAGGTACAAGGCTTCTAAGGGTAGATTTGTGTTAAAAGGGGTGTATGCCAAATAAAATGATTCATATATCAGATCCAGTAATTCAAAAACTATATTTTGCCGTACTTTACATATGCTAAAGTATTTACCATATTAGTTTGAAACGTATGTGCAAAAAGGTAAACTAAATGACTTGATGACGTTGATAAAATGCACAGTGCTCAAGGTTTTATACTAAGTTGCAATTTAATAAGCCATTGAAAGTACATTTGCCGTCTGAAAACCGGATGCCTCTACGGATGTCTACTATCAACCAAGCATCCAGGTCTTGTGTGAATTATTTTGGCTTTTTCTTTAAATAGAATCAACTTTTGGACGAATTTGTAAATTCAAAATTATAAGTTAATAGCAATATCAAATATAATTGGAGAATTGTGAAGTGTTTAGGACCAATGATAGAATTTAGGAATGTGTATAAAGACAATAGTGAAGGTATTTGTGACACCAAAAAGGACAAATTGTTATTGGATATTTTATGTATTTAAAATGTAATTAAGTAAGCTAGTTTTGTTGTGCTTATTGCCTAGGAGAGTAAACAAGAGGATTCTTTTTCGATAAAATTTTGTATAAAGACGTGTTTTTGCAAACCTGCGTTAAAGTTGTTATATATTTTGAAAAAATAAATGTGTTTGAATTTAAATAGTCTGATTTATTAAAGTGGAGGTACAAGAAGCATCGGTGGTTAAATAAGCAACAGCGACGTTAAAAGAAGTGTAAAGATTGGTGATAGTGCGACGGGAAAGCAACGAATATTTAATTAGATTTGGAACGAGATTGGGAAAGGTAGTAGGACATTCGAGTAGTGGTTATACAAAGGGACGAAGTTGGATTTGGATAGAGGTTTAAAGGCAGAAGGACATAGAGTGGTTATAGTGCGACGGGAAAGCAACGAATATTTAAATAGATTTGGGATTGATTTGGATAGAGATTTGAAGGCAGTAGGACATCGAGTGGGACATCGAATTTATAGCAGGGCATTGAGTGATTTGGAACAGGACGGCGGTTAGGTTTGGATTGATTACGGAAAGGCGGACGGATTAATTGGAGCACGAAGAGGGAAATTAGGAGAGCAGCAATTGCAGGGGAAGATTCAACGAAAAAAAGGAACACGGAAGGATTAGCGCAGGGGGAAGTAATTACAACGGTTTGTCAAAATTCTAAAATTCGGGTTATTCATTTCAGATTTGGGGTCATCAAAATTGTACTAAGACACCTGGAGGCGATACGAAAGTTCAATAGTGATTGTGAGTCCATGTAAAGACGCATACGGCGACTAAGATCGTGAGCCAGCAGCATTTAAAAGGGCATCAGCGAAGTATAATTCAGGTGAGTACCGTGCAATATCATAAAACGTCAAAAAAAGTCAGAAATTGTGTACATTAATTAATTTGGCACAAAGCTACGTTGATCAGTAAAATTTGGCATATACAGTAGTAAATTCATATAAAAGTAGTAAAACAAAAGAGTGTGCAGTTTGGTTGGGCAGTGCACATCTACTTACGACTGAACCCATGGTGAGTAGGTGAACATCCTGAGATAAAGAGTTCATATAGTCGAGGCATAATAATAGTAAACAGTTTAATTAGATAACCAACCAAACGTTGCTAAAGCACATTATATAGAAGTCATTCATTTAATAATAAAAATTGGCGCGACGACAAAAGTAGTGTATAATAATTTTATATTTAAATAAAAATAATAAAAGTAAAAGGGGGGGGGGTGAGCCAGTAGAAGGTGGCAAACCCAACGTGAGGCTAGAAAAAAGGGCTAGAAAAAAAGCTAGATAGAGTGAAAGCTAGAAGGATACGGGATCCCGAAATTAGGTGGGGCCCGTAGTTTTTTTTTAATTTTGCAGAAAAAGGAGTTCAAAACTAGGCAGCAGAGATGACGGACGCGGACACGAAAAGGATTACGAGATCAGGACGAATATATGGAGTTGAAATGGAATTAGAGACACATGACATGGAGCTAGACGCAGGGGGAGACATACAGGAGACGGACGTGAGGCAGACAGATCCGGAGGTGATAGGCATGGACACGGACCAGGTGACGGTACCGGAGGTCGAGGTAGCAGAAGCCGCCGGAAACCAGGATATACTGCGGTTCCTGATGAGTTTGCAAAACCAAATTGCCGAGTCACAGACGATTCTTATGACTCCACAGGCGGAACAAAAAGAGGCAAATACGGCGTTAACTAACAAAATTACAGAGACACATACGGAACTAAAAACCGTTAAAACAGAGTTGACAAACAAAATTACAGAGACACATACGGAACTAAAAACCGTTAAAACAGAGTTGACAAACAAAATTACAGAATCACATAACGAATTGAGGAATGAGTTTAGGACGACGCACGCGGAACTGACGGCAAAAATGAACTACACGCAGGACTATCTACTCACACAAATGCAAAATGTAAAGGACGATCTGAGGACAGAGGTACAACAACAAGTAGACAGGGTTGACGACAAGCTGGAAAACACACGGGTACAGTTTCAGGGAGACTTGAACGCGACAAGGACGGACCTAAGATCGGAATTCAAGACACGTGTGGATACAGTAGAAGAGACGATGATCAGCGGTTTTTCGACATTAAATACGGAAATACAGACATGTGAAAAAAGACATACGACACATTACAGAAATTTAGGACAGACGTTAGAGACCCTACAAAATGAAAATGAAAACGTTAGGACGCGACTGGACGAAAAACTTGACGACAAAGTTACGGTATTAGAAAACAGGGTCGGACATGAAGTAAGAGAAATACAGGACAAGTTGGACGAACTAGAAAGGAGGCGCGTAGGACTGGACTACGGACAGCACATTAAATTAAACCGGGACGCATTACCAAAGTTTGAAGGACGGAGGACGGAACAACCAATGGGATTTTTAGACCGACTGGACGAAATCGTAGGGACTGAAAATGAAAGAACTAAATTACAGATCGTGGGGGCGACTTTGACAGGCAACGCCGAAAAATGGCATAATATCATCCGCAGACAATACGACACGTACGCTGAATTTCGACGACTTTTTATAGAGCAATTTTGGAGCAACACACACCAGACAGACATACGGACGAATTTAATCACCGGACATTACAGCAGGACACGGCACACGCGAAGAATACGCGATTGACAAATTTAACCAGGCACAACACTTGACACCAAAATTGGGCGAGGACGACATAGTACTACTACTCGCAGGACATATGGAACCGGAAGTGACAAAGGTGGTCGTGGTACAGAACGTGAAGACATTGCGGGAATTTTTAGGGGTGATGAGGAACTTTGATTTAGCAACAGCACTGGAGGCAAAAACGCGGACAAATTATTGGGAGCAAAACCGGGGTTATAGGGAAGACAACCGACGACAAGCGTACCACGAACACTGACCTAATTACAGACAGGACAACTTCAACCACGGACATCGGAATCATTGGGGACACGACAGAAACAGACGACCTTATTACAATAGGGAACACCGGGCGAACGAATACCATGGACAAAACAGATACCAGCACAGCAACAACGAGGGTGACGGCCGGATTACGGGAGGCGGAACGCACAATGGAAACAGCCGGACGGACAGGGACGTAAACGTCCAACACATGACGACAAGCGCGATGACACCGGACCCAGATAGGATTGAGGTGGTGCAGGTACACGAGACGCCGTCGGGAAAAAAAAACGCAAATTTTTGGACGACCGAATGCTTAGGGATGAATATAGACGTGTGTTATAGTATAAGAGATTTATTGTTAAATAGTTATATCTTTAATAAAAAGAACTTGTTGTTTATTAATATTAGTTTAAGGGATTGTTTATATGTTGCTTTAGTTGATAGTGGTTTACAGTTGTCGCTGGTAGATGAGAATGTGGTGATAAAACATGAAGAATTTTTAAAGGGACGAATAGGAACACTTGATGGGGTTAATTTATGGTCGGCGATGAACAAAAAGATAACGACGATTTATAGGGTTATCCGTGTACCGATATATACAGGGAATAAAGAAGCAGGAGATGCAGAGTTTTTGATTACAAAGGGGTTGCAGCTTGATTTCATATTAGGAATGGATTTTATAGAGGATTTTCGGTTGAATATAGACGGAAAGGATAGGTCGATTAGGATATTTGATAAAGATAAGTTATGGGTGGTGCCTACGGTTAGTTCGGAATATAGGAATGGAAATGATATAGATAGTTCAGAATTAGGAATGATTAAAGAGAATAATTATGGACGGGTTAAAGTGAGATTATGTAATATGTTTGCGAGATTAATTAATGATGAACAGATAGGGAAAGTGAGTATTGAGATTAAGGCGAAGCTAGGGGAATTGTTTAATAAATATATAGGGTTGTTTAATGAAGAGCCAAGATTTGCGAGGCGATATATGCATAAGTTGGAGGTCACGGAAGACAACGGGTTTAATACAAAGGTGTATCCAATTCCGTTTGCAATTAGAAATAGGGTTAAAGCCGAGATAAACAAAATGTTAAAAGAAGGTATCATCGAACCAGCGAAAACACCATATGTGAACCCGGTAGTTATTGTACCTAAACCCAACAAAAGGGATATAAGGATTTGTTTGGATGCGAGGAAGTTGAATTCGATTACGAAACCGCAGTACGAACAACCACAAGGGTTGGATAATTTGTTGTATAAAGTGTATGAGATGAAGATTTTCAGTAAATTAGATTTAAAAAATTCATTTTGGTTAATTCCGTTGCATGAAGACAGTAAAAAGTTTACGGGGTTTAGTATCGAAGGGGAGATTTATATGTTTTCTGTAGTTCCGTTTGGTTTAAGTAGTTCTTCAGCAGCACTTGTAAGGGCCATGCAGAAGCTGTTTAACGAGTATGAATGTTTCTGTTCGCACTATGTGGATGATTTGTTGATTTTTTCAAGGAACGAGCAAGAACACATGGAGCATTTAGAAAAGGTGATCCAACGACTGGACGAAGGGGGTTTGAAGCTGAACGTGGAGAAATGCGAGTTGTTTAAGAGCAAGGTTACGTATTTAGGGTTTGAAATTAGTGAACATGGGATGAAAATTTGTAATAAAAGATTGGACGAGTTGAAAAATATTGCGCAACCAAAGAATGTAAGAGGATTGCGAGGATTTTTAGGGGTTCTAAATTATTACAAACGGTTTATACCGAGGTATTCTGAGTTGTGTGTGCCGTTGGTGAGTTTGTTAAAGAAAAACGAAAGATGGAAATGGACTGCTGAACGGGAGAAGGCGTTCCAGGATTTAAAAAGTGCGTTTTATAAAGAGTTGTCGTTAAAATATCCAAATTTCAAAGACGAATTTATTTTGAGGACGGATGCGTCGAAATATGCAATCGGGGCTGAGTTGGTGCAGATTCAGGACGGAGCTGAGGTACCAATTGTATTTATTTCCAGGGTATTAAAAGACTGTGAAACCAGGTATGCGACGGCAGAGAAGGAGATGTTGGCGATAGTATATGCAGTGAAAAAGTTGCGTTTTTATTTGTTAGGAAAGAAATTTTTAATAGAATCCGACAACACGGTGGTAACATTTATAAAGAAAAAGGAGTTTCTAAACAGTAGGTTGTATAGGTGGGCATTGGTGTTACAGGAATACGATTTTGAAATTAAGCATAAACCAGGAAAGGAGAATGTGACGGCGGATTTTCTAAGCAGACCGCAGGTGGAAGCGAATCAAGACGTAAAGGGTTGTTTAATTGCTTTGCAGGAGTTCAGGGATGTTGGTCGATGGACAAACGCCAAGCTTATAGAAACGCAGAGGCACAGTGAGGTGAGCTCGATACGCGAGAAATTAACAAGGAAAATGTGGAGGAGTACCGTGGATTTACCATCGTAAGGCAGTTTGTGGTAAAAAGGATAGGTGATGCAGAGCTGGTAGTGTTATCCAGAGACGCGGCTGTTGAAATTATAGACGAAATTCATTTAAAATTTGGACATATAGGCATCAGAAAAACATTTTTGGTATTTAGAGAGGCGTTTTATACAAGAAATGATATCACGGTGGTTAAAGAAAGGATCAATCGGTGTAAAATTTGTATTCTAGGTAAAGACAAGAACGTGGTGCTGCAGAACATACCGATGAACGTGAGCGTAAATGGACCGTTAGAATTGGTAGCTATTGATTACTTGAGCAACCTGATTACGAGTGAACAGGGTATCGACACATATTGGTGATGGTGGACGTTTTTTCGAAATTTGTTAAATTATTTCCGGCAAGACGAAGTAACACGGTACATGCTTTACAGTCGATTAGAGAATTTGGAAGCCAGGTCGGGAAGATGGAAAGGATTTTGGTAGACAACGCGACGTATTTCAACAATCAAAGATTCAGGAACGGGTTAAATAGGGCGCATATTAAGGTATCATTTAGCAGTATACGGCATCCGAAAGCAAATCCATGCGAACGTTATATACGAGAGGTAATAAAATATCTACGGTTGGCGACGCAGGAGCACCACGATAGATGGATTAGATATCTGCAACAAATTGAAAATTTTATGAATTGCGTACCGAGTTCGGTTACAAAAACATGTCCGGTAACATTGATTCGAAGGATTATACCAGCTAGGCCATGGAGGGAGGAAGTCGAGGTGCAAGACATCACAGAGTTGTTGGGTAGTGTTAGGCGTAGAATCGAAAGGATGCAGCGTAGGGACATCGAGCGAAGGTGTAGAAAAATTAAAAAAAGGACGACGTTTGAGATAGGAGATCTGGTGGTAGTAAAACGATTAAGGGTTTCAAACCGCGACAGAAACATTTGCGCGAAGTTGTTGTTTCCTTATGAAGGGCCGTACAAGATCACGCGTATTTTTGCTGAAGGAAATACATTTGAGTTAGATAATATGACAGGGGAATATCGCGGGCGTTTTCACTTGGAAAATTTATACCCATATAAAATTGTACAGGAAGAGGGTTTAGTAGGATAGTTTATTATGTAGTTCATGCGACGGAAAGTTTAGTTTTGTTTTTGTTTATAGTATAGGTTAGTATATAGCGTAGTTAGACAGACGTGAGAGAAAGGAAAATGGGGGTTGACTAAATAATATGTAAAAATGCGGGGGGTGATTTTAAATAAAAATTAGAAATTTATGCACACCAAGAGAAGAGTAAAAACAGACGAAATTTCCAATTTCATTCAAAATCAGTGGGGCCAATGTAATGTCAGGGGGAGGTACAAGGCTTCTAAGGGTAGATTTGTGTTAAAAGGGGTGTATGCCAAATAAAATGATTCATATATCAGATCCAGTAATTCAAAAACTATATTTTGCCGTACTTTACATATGCTAAAGTATTTACCATATTAGTTTGAAACGTATGTGCAAAAAGGTAAACTAAATGACTTGATGACGTTGATAAAATGCACAGTGCTCAAGGTTTTATACTAAGTTGCAATTTAATAAGCCATTGAAAGTACATTTGCCGTCTGAAAACCGGATGCGTCTACGGATGTCTACTATCAACCAAGCATCCAGGTCTTGTGTGAATTATTTTGGCTTTTTCTTTAAATAGAATCAACTTTTGGACGAATTTGTAAATTCAAAATTATAAGTTAATAGCAATATCAAATATAATTGGAGAATTGTGAAGTGTTTAGGACCAATGATAGAATTTAGGAATGTGTATAAAGACAATAATGAAGGTATTTGTGACACCAAAAAAAGGACAAATTGTTATTGGATATTTTTATGTATTTAAAATGTAATTAAGTAAGCTAGTTTTGTTGTGCTTATTGCCTAGGAGAGTAAACAAGAGGATTCTTTTTCGATAAAATTTTGTATAAAGACGTGTTTTTGCAAACCTGCGTTAAAGTTGTTATATATTTTGAAAAAATAAATGTGTTTGAATTTAAATAGTCTGATTTATTAAAGTGGAGGTACAAGAAGCATCGGTGGTTAAATAAGCAACAGCGACGTTAAAAGAAGTGTAAAGATTGGTGATAGTGCGACGGAAAAGCAACGAATATTTAATTAGATTTGAAACGAGATTGGGAAAGGTAGTAGGACATTCGAGTGGTTATACAAAGGGACGAAATTGGATTTGGATAGAGGTTTAAAGGCAGAAGGACATAGAGTGGTTATAGTGCGACGGCAAAGCAACGAATATTTAAATAGATTTGGGATTGATTTGGATAGAGATTTGAAGGCAGTAGGACATCGAGTGGGACATCGAATTTATAGCAGGGCATTGAGTGATTTGGAACAGGACGGCGGTTAGGTTTGGATTGATTACGGAAAGGCGGACGGATTAATTGGAGCACGAAGAGGGAAATTAGGAGAGCAGCAATTGCAGGGGAAGATTCAACGAAAAAAAGGAACACGGAAGGATTAGCGCAGGGGAAGTAATTACAACGGTTTGTCAAAATTCTAAAATTCGGGTTATTCATTTCAGATTTGGGGTCATCAAAATTGTACTAAGACACCTGGAGGCGATACGAAAGTTCAATAGTGATTGTGAGTCCATGTAAAGACGCATACGGCGACTAAGATCGTGAGCCAGCAGCATTTAAAAAGGGCATCAGCGAAGTATAATTCAGGTGAGTACCGTGCAATATCATAAAACGTCAAAAAAAGTCAGAAATTGTGTACATTAATTAATTTGGCACAAAGCTACGTTGTACAGTAGTAAATTCATATAAAAGTAGTAAAACAAAAGAGTGTGCAGTTTGGTTGGGCAGTGCACATCTACTTACGACTGAACCCACGGTGAGTAGGTGAACACCCTGAGATAAAGAGTTCATATAGTCGAGGCATAATAATAGTAAACAGTTTAATTAGATAACCAACCAAACGTTGCTAAAGCACATTATATAGAAGTCATTCATTTAATAATAAAAATTGGCGCGACGACAAAAGTAGTGTATAATTATTTTATATTTAAATAAAAATAATAAAAGTAAAAGGGGGGGGTGAGCCAGTAGAATATATATATATATATATATATATATATATATATATATATACTCTAATTGGTAATGAAGAGTAACAGAAATGCAGGTCCGTACACTACGATTTCACTAATGTTCTGTACCTTTACATCCACAGAACTGTTTTCATACATTTCATTTGTAAATAATCAAATAAAATGGTTTTAAAATTTCTAACAACATTATAATTAATTTTGAAAACCCAGTTTTATTTTATTGCTTCTAGTACTTTCCTGCAACTGCATAACACAAGTTAGCAATATGCTACTCCACAGAGTAACCTTCAGAGTGTTAACTTAATAGGAAAATTTGTCCGGTCGCTATAAAAATCTATTTCACTTTATTATATAGATTGAGGGATGATACTATCTTTATCCATCAATATGTAAAGTGTACTGAGAGGGCGCAAAACGCAATATTAAATTTTACACATTTCGCGTCTAATAATTTGAATTAAAGCGTTTCCCGCCATTTCCGCCCTCTGACATTTGTCGCGCACCCTCAGTACACTTTGAAACTGTGTAAGAAAGATGAATGTATATAAAAATTGCTATCTCTGTCTCTCTCGCAGTGGATAATAAATCAGCATTAAGTTAACTCTCTGCAGGTTACTCACGTGCTACTCTAACTACCCACCCGCAATTTTTTTTGTCGCCTTGTCTTTTGAACATACTGTATATTTATAGATTTCAAACTTTGGTAGATTAATTTAGTGTTATTAAAAACTTTTATAAAAATCAACTCCTCAAAAAGAAAGCAGTAATTTGGGCACTAATGGATTAATAAATATCTGACTTCATGATAATGAACAGGATAATAACGTTTAAATTACAGACAAAATATATTTTCGTCCATAATTTAGTACTGTCAAAATATAACATTCACAAAAAGATCTATGGTTCCTCACCACAGTAACTAAAGTTCCACTACACTGAATAATTACATCAACAGAAATTCTAAGAGGGGGATTATCTGTGGAAATGATATCAACTGGAACTTCTAACAAACGAAACAATATCTTTTTTCATTGAATTTTTATCATTGCGGTTTAATGCGTTAAGTTACGTTGGCGTTTTCAATTTGATTACAGGATTTAGACGACATTTTACTTAAAGTAGTGCTACGTACCTAGACGTAGCCGGAAGAAAAGTAAACTCCAAAATAACTACCAACCGCAGAGGGTGGGGGAATTCGCCTACATTCTTCTTAATCTTCTTTGGGAATTAAACCCAAAGAAGATTAAGAAGAATGTTAAACAAACCACAACAAACATATAGGGAGTATTCGCCTACATATCAAATTGAAACAAAAAAAAACACATCGCCCACAACTATCTATTAACAAAGAAAATAAATTAAAATTTCTTGATTCACAGTTACAAAGAAAATTATTAAATTTAAGTTATATTTTAAAAAACAAATTTTATAAAGGATTCACGAAGTACGCATTTCGTAGCTAACAGATAATATAATTCATTAAAACAAATAATGCTTAGATTTTCTTAATAACAAGTGTGTTAAATTAAAGTATTGTTGCGAGCTACTATTAGGCAACCCGTCAAACACATAAGTACCATAGGCACTGTATATTCTCCAGAGACCGAGATTTCTTCTAGCAATTACTGGAGAATGAGTCATCCTTTTTAATTCATAGTATATATAAGACCGCTAATAAATGTAAGAGTGGTATACCTACCACCGCCTTCGGACGATCAAAGGTGAGCAGCGGAACGGTGACGTCCTGAGGGCGTTCTCCAGCTATGCGGGGTGCCAAGGAATGGGTACACAAGTGAAGTCGTCGGGGATGCACATCCGTCAGTCCTGTTTAAACGAGCTACCTGACGATGGAGCGGCCTGTGGCGAGTAGCCATCGTGTCGGTCGAAAACCACAGGCCAGTGGACCCAGGATCCGAAATACTGTGTAGTTGGAGGACAACCAAGTGGAAGATCCGGGAAACTGTCACTGCACCACAACAAGAGGATTCCAGGAGCAGGCTCTTGGAATCCAGTCCTACATATTTATTTATCTATTTAATCAAGAAGATCAACCTGATAGAAACACCACAACAACTCAAGAAACAAAAACATCAACAAGCCAAAAAACTCGCTAGAGTCGTAAGACACTTTTAACGACGCTGAGAACGTCGTGTCCAGCTACTGCGGATGTAAGAGTTAGTCAATATCAGATTGTCGAATATAAATTGTATTGTGTAAAGTTAAATAGTTGAGCTTCTGGAAGTCCAAGAGTATACATAAATGTTATATTATGTGTCTAATGTACATGCAGCTTGTAGAATACATAAATAGACAAAAGTGTAATAAATAAATAGTTGTGTTAGTGTTGTTAATGGACCTATGGTTAAGAAGTTAATTTAAGAAGATATTAGTGCTTGTAAATTCATTAGTGTGATATTGCTTCATTGTTAATTGGACTGAAAACATCTACAAATAAAGCACATACTGTTGTGAGTAATAAAGACTCTTGTTATTACTTGTTTTAAATTAGTGGAACGCGGTAGTAGTAGCCCGCTACAGTATTAAAGGTAGGTTTTCCCCATAGCAAGTGGGTTAAATTAAAGTATTAAATGTAGACCAAGGTGTAGTAAGAATTAAAGAAAGATAACCAGAACCACTAGCAAAGCTAGATTCTAAAAATGGATGGTGAACTGGTTTCACAACATCAACCGCTGATAAATAAGGATCCTCGATATACGTATAAGAAAACGAGTCACATACCTCTAAGCGTCGAGATGCGTATCTTGCAAGCAGCCGGGGGTGAGTCAGCATAGCAACGCCATGGTTGTCAGGGTTCATTCACCCTGCCATCGTAATTACAGCAGTGATCCAAAGACAAAAGGCAGCTGGTTCACGGCAATGAACAGGTGGTCCTACACTAAGAAAGAACCATTTGGCCTCGAGCTAAAAAAAACGAATACACTTCCTAGTTGTTGAACAGAAAACCGTGCATCGCTTTTGCAATATGGTGACGAATAAATGTTGAAAATATTTCGACGTACAAGCTGTAGAATCAAATTCAACAATAGTTTAAACAACACGGAGTCGAACTGCAAATCCTAGCTTATCGAAGCGCGGTAATACTGGAAAACCCGTATATCGGATAGTGCGCGACCTTATTTCAACACGTCGGTTTATTGGAACAACAGAGAAAACCAATATACAGTGGTCATAAGGTATACCAAGATAACGGGTACTTAAAAGCAGGATACAACTATTTAATTGTAGCATAAACTTGTCGTTTCGAAATAAATAAGTCCACATTGAAAATTTGTAGAAAGCGTATTTATTATTGTAAACAGGATGTTATTGAAGAATTTAAGAGATTACCGGATACCTAACACAAGGCATAGATTATTTAAGTTATCGAATAAATTTTTGTTTTAAAAGTAAAAGGGATTTGAGTTAGGAAATTTATTCGAGAGCGTGTTTATTATTAATTATGTTAAGCGGGCTTATATTGAACAGGTACACTATATAGGGGGTTGTTGAAGAATTTAGAGATTGAAACGGAGTTTATTCGAACGAGTAATGAATGAACAAGGGAGAAGAGTAGGGTAATTAATTTTTACAAAAAATAAACGTAACAGTAGTATTTCAGATATTAGATAGAGGTTTATATATATGTAATAAAACGATTTTATCGTAAGTTACACGCTCCCTATATGTTTAGTTAATAATCGGGAAGGTTCCCAATTTATAACGAAAGTAATTTATATTTTGCATATAATTTATAATATTTAAAATAGTCGAAATACGTGAAACAGTATAAAAACATTTTCCTGTAAGTACATTATCTTTTCTGTTATTTCAATATTTCTGATTTTATTAGTCGTTTTTCATACCCCTAGTAACGAAGAAATATCGAAGAAAAATAAAAGCTGGTGTATGATGAATGCTAACTTAATCTTATTGTTTGAACGTAAAAATTCACGCAATAGAAAACAAAGCAACTATTCATAATAGCTGTGAACAGGAGGATATAAAAACTTAAGCCTTTATTTTAGGAGTTCGCCAATTTTTAATTTTTGTGGATAAGGACTAAGTTCGACCGACAGTATCTTCTACATAAAGCCGGTATGCGTGCTATTGCCAATACCATAGTTTAGTTTGTTAAAGATTGAAAGGACTTCCAACGACGCTTTCTCCTAGACTTTTTATATGTTGCAGTAAAAATTGCTGCAAACATCCTGCATAAAAGCACATCTGTTTCTAAATCATCAATTAATATTTATTTGTAATGCTAAGTTTCTTGGAAATAAAAAAAATATCTGGTTATACTTTATGCTATGACGGTTAGTTACTTAAATCTTTTAATTACAGCTTAAGTTCCAAGCAAAAATAAATAGAACCGTTGATTGAGGTATTGGGATACCTCAATCAACGATAGAACTTTTAGGTTAGCACAAAATCAAGTATCTTTATGCTAAATGCTCAATGATATCGTATATGACCTATGGATATCGCCTTTAATAAACCAACATACTAATTTTTTCTCCTAAGAAGTTATGTTGTGCAAAAGCATGGTGTGTCAAAATTTTTGTATATTTTTAAAAGTTTTTAATAAACATTGGCATATATAATCGTAAAAATTTTTTACGAAACAAAAAGAATTTATAGAATTAGCTGTTTCACTCTTAATTTAATTATAATGGTGGATACTTCAGTAGATGGTGATAAGGAAAAAAATGTTCCACAAAAAATTACTGATATGGATTTATCATTATGTTTTGTGAGTAAAAGGCATACTGAATCTGTACAAGGAATAGACTGTGTTACACAGACATGGCGAATGAAGGAGAGGGTAAGGCTAGACTAAAAAAGTTTATTTTTCTAAACATAACCTAAAAATTGCAGATGAAAACTGTCAGTGTAGCTCTTGTATTATGTTTAAATGTTGGAGTAGACCCTCCTGACGTTGTCAAAACTCAGCCTTGCGCCAGGTTAGAGTGCTGGATAGGTAGGTTTTAAAATGCTGATGGGTTTGTAGTGCTTATAAAATTGAAGGCATTCGTTGTTTGAGATATGCTCAAAAGCAGCAGCAATAATTATGATAATAATAATAATATATATGTATATACAGTGTGTCCAAGATAAGGATGTCTAGCATTAGGATCTCCAAAATTGTAACAGACACAGTTTTGGTTAAATAGGGTAGAAGTTGCGGAAGAAGTGGATACAAATATAAAAGTATAAAATTTTCAAAATTTTCTTTTGTTTCCGAGAAATTTAAAAAAATTGATTATTTAATTTTCTTTTTAATTTTTTCTGATATTATTAGCACAGCTAGAATAAAGTGAAAAACAGTTTTTCAAAGCTACCTTTTATAGGCGTTTGCATGATAATGTCAATTTTACTGTACGACGTTATGTTCTCGAGAAATTATTATTAACCTAAATTTTTTTAAATACGGTTTTGTTTTTAAAAATACAGCTTTTTGTAGTATTTTTAATTCTACATCCAGTGATATATCACATGTGATGGTTTAATTAAGTTTTGGAACTGTTTCAGCCATCATGAGGAAAAATATTTTTTGTGCAATTGAAATAGAAAATGCATGTTTCCGGTAATTTTTCAGCTCGGAAAGTACATTATCGTCGAGCTAGATCAGGAAGGTGACATAAGAGATCGAAAAAGTGGCATAAGAGCTCGGAAAAACGATTACCGGGCTCATATGTGAACAGTTACAGTAAAAACATAGTAGGCATGTTACATCAGTGGTCATGCAAGTACTGGTTTTATCTATCAGTAAGTTCTTGTGAACTAATTGTTACACATTTGTAAGTTATTTAAAAATTTAAATAGTGATGTAGTTCTATTATTGTCAAAGTATTTGTGGTTGCGCAAAAAATTGTGTACATGCCACACTCAGAAAGTGTCTTTACAGGGCTCGCATGGACTCCACCTACAGCGTCGCTCTGAAAATCGCATGCTCTTCCTGTAAAGTACCACTTCGCGAGCTTGGCACTTTTCATAATTCAAATAAATATCATTTCTTAAAATTTAAATTAATTTCAGTATATAAGAATTTCTGGGATAAAATCATTTCTATACGTCATAAAATAACTCTTTATTCGTCCATGCATTGACTTGAGACTTGTAGCACACAGGAAGGGTCTTCGCATCTTTAAAACATTGAGGGTTTTTTTGATTTCCCGAGCATGAGTAGAGGCAGATGATGTGTATTACTTGCATTTGCACAAACCATAACTGTCACTCGTTCTTTACCAACTTTAAACCCGGAACAGTCATTTCTTGCTTTGATGCGAGTGACTTGCGAGGTAAAGACCTCCAGTTCAAACCACTGTCTCGTTCTTGGAACTCCTCCAACTGTGTCACTAATGGTTCCATAACTTTTTCCATAAACCATTTGTCTAGATCGGTGTCTCTGAAGATGGCCGTATTAGATGTAGTGAAATATTTATATTCTAGCATTAAGCTTGGCACTAGTTGCAATTTCAAACTACCCACAGAATGTGGTGTTAACTTTTATGGCTTCATCCATTTTCAATGCATTCTGGATTCTTCAAGAGATAAATTTTCTTCCTTCAAATAATCCAAGAAACTGATTTTGAATTTTTTAGCAGCAGTTGAATCATTAGACAAGCATTCTCCTTGAACATTCAACTCACTAGTACCGTGGTGGAATTTAACATTCTTCAACCAACCCGTACCAGCCTTGAAGTCGGGAGAACCACCCAGTTTCTTATTAAATAGCAACGCTTTCTTGCAGAACAAAGGTCCACAAATAGGATCTACCTTACTTCTTTTTTGTATGAACCACATATACACTGCTTCCTCTAACTTCTCATTCTGCACTGATCTCATAGTTTTTCTCCTTTTTTAACCTTCTTCACTGTCCAACTTTGATGCATAATACAGAATTTCTTCTCTTCGGTTTTTAATATCATAAATAGTCCTTTTTCCAATCTTATAACATGCAACTAAAGCCTCAACACTTTCACTTTAATAAGCTCTATCTTTTTCTCAATTGATAAAACATTACGATTCCGTTTAACTTGACTATTACTTGTAGAGGTCATGGCTACTAAAAAACTAAAATCAACCAAAAAACAACTCATAACTTAATTCACTACAAGACACACATTTACTGTACAGTCGAGTCCGCTTATAAGAGCACAGTCGGGAAAAGAGGCAATCCAAAAGAGACTCATATCTAGACCGCTCTTTTATCTGGACTGCATGTAAAACATGTAACGCCATTCTTGTTATATAAGAATAACCTACAAAAAACCTTACTGGTTGGATATTCTTAGTACATTCTGGTCGGTTGGGGTGTTCTGATAACCGGGAACCCTAACCAGAAATAATACTGAATATGGTGCAGTTCCTGGACTAGCGTCAGGATGGGCCCTGAGCGTTGATAGCACACTAAGAAAGAATAATAATAATGAGGGCACCAATTGCAGTTGATTGGACCCGCATGCACCACGAATAATTGGACAACTACAGCAGCTTCTGCAATTAAGCTAACTTGTCTATAAATTCACCCGTAACAACACTCATCAATAGAGAATACGAAATCCCCAAACAAGAAGTATATTTATTATAAATCAGTTGTGATTCCTACATTAAACAATTCAGTACTGAACCTATAAAGCGCCCCAAAAATATTTATACATATGTACATCTAATAGTAACCGTTAAGTAAATTCATCTCTTGAATATTACATATAGTAATATATTCTCCACACATAAAATAAATCAATAAATATTCCCTGAATAATTACTTAGGTTATTACTATACTAATGTTCCACAAGTGCTCAGTCTCCTTGAGAGAAAATTGATATTGGTTAGCTATATTGTTTAAATTTTTATAATCCCTGGGAACATGCACTTTCCCCCGGCTATAGGTGGAAGCCAAACATTTAACGGTTTTAATTATGGTAATAGTAAAAGCACAACCTTAAAACTTGAGCGCCTGGATGGCAAACCTCCCACATTACAAAAAAAACAAGATCCCTTTATACATAAACCCTGAATATTTTTATATTCTCAGGTAACACAAAAAAACTCAGTCTATATCAAATACACTAAATAAAGGTTTAAATCTCTTACGGCAGGTGTAGTTCTACTTATATTTTGGTCACCCCCTAGACCTTCGGATTCCTTAGGCAGGTGCAGCACTGGGAGCCAAGATGTACCGGCCTGAGACCAAGATTGTTCACTGACCGTAGAGCGTGAAGGACAAAACCCATATATATAAAATAAACACCACAACAATGCTTGCGACAAAAACACTCGCACGAAAGATACACCGGCAAAAAAACCTCGTACACACAAAATTAAATAGAGCTTAACATGTGACAATCTACTTACGTTTGTTAGCGGTGTAAATTATAAGGGAAGTTTCCCAATAACCAACAATATTATACAGGCACGATACAGCATCCTAAAATGTTAATGTAAGTATTGGTATTCGCAATTATTCACTCACCTGTGGTTAAGATTTCACCTCTTGAATAATTAAATATTATCGGAGGTCGTTTAATTACAGACGCCACGCTAATTCTTCCGTGAGCGACACACAGTATTGTTTCACAATATGTACCCTAGCTTGGAGATATATTCAGCAACCCAGTACTTTCATACCTACTGGAACACTCCACCAACAATTCAACCCTTTGTGCTAACGGTTGAAGAAGAATAATAAGATCGAGAATAGCTGTCCAATTCAATTTATAGACATTGATAACAACTACACAAAAAACATCCTCGTGTCTATGATTGTTTTAAATACCAACATAGCTTGTAGCATTGAGCAACAATTCCACACAGAATAACCTGAAATAAAGCTACACGCTTTCCTCCATAGCACACATAATAAACGTACAAATTTGTATCGTATAATTTGGATGACAACATAACTAAAATTGGTCTGTCAGAATGTCAAATCACGACATTCGCATAATAACAATTCCACAGACATTGGAAGTCTGCCTATATTAAAAGAGGCATTCTGACACTCGAATAAGGAAACAATTTCAATTGGTCCTACTACCAAATAATAAATTACATGGAATACGTGAACTAACCGAACAGGAATCGCTGCAGTTTGGAACGGTAAGGATTGGACCGTTACAAACACTACACAGATTTGTTTTGTATATGTACATATGTATATCATAGAAGTACATGTATCATCGTAGTTTATAGAATGTACATAAATTTACTTACAGAAATTCATGATTTTACTTTGAGTACGATTAATTAAAGCATATACATGTACTGATTAAACTTTTGGAATTACGTGTTGGAACAATTCATGGAAATGTAATGTGCTTTGCTGGGTTAGGGTGAATGCCTACGCAGCTAAAGTCATTCCAAGAAACAACATGTAAACGTAAGACGTCTAAGTGTATAGCTTTGATGTGTAAGCTGTGACCTAATTTCTTGCTTTTCATTGGAAGTGCGGATAATTGATGTTGCAGATAGTTGATGTGCGGATAAACGATGTTTTACTGTATGTATTTTAAATAGGTATTCAGGAAACAACTGATCTCTGAAATTCTACATCACCAGCATATTCTCCATCTAAAGACATTAAATTGTCATATTCCACTTCATTTGTAACCAGTGAGTAGCCTATAAGACGACCAAAAATAAACGTTGCAAATAAATTCTATTCGTCTTTTATTTTTTTGACTACTTGCAAGAGGGTGTCACGATGATTTTTGTCGCTGTTAAATATAGAATAAGCAACTGCTTTGAACAAACAATTACAATCACCTAAAATTGGAACATGACATCCTATTATAGTCGAAATTTATTAAAACTAATGTATTTACTAAATAATCCTGAATGTAATAACCTGAAAGGAAACACAAAACAGTTATAGAAGCACTATATAGGAATCTATAGAACAGCTATAAGAAGGAATTCACACCCGATAGAAATAAACTTTGAAGCCAGAAGTACCTTAATCTCAATTGATCAAACACACAACGTATTTTGTATTCATACACGTTCATCGCATATTTGCCTTCTCATTAAGAATATACTTCATCAAACTTCATTTTAAATTGGTAGCATTCGCTCTGTGTGTTTAATATAAACGATTACTTTTAATATAATTACAACTTCAAACGTCATTTTCACCAATAGTACTATACTTTTTGTAAAAAAATATCTACTGTAAGCTTTATTGTGGTTTCGAATGATAAAAATCTGTTCAATACTTTTCTCAAACTAAGCGTCACAAGAAACGGCTTATTGTTTTAAATGTATAGGATTATAAAATACGGAAAAACCTATTGTATATTTATACATATGAAAAGAAACTGTGTGTGCACAAAATTTTGTTTATTCTGTTTTCCCTTAGGTGTACTTTATATGTGGCATTTTGGTTGTACAGAAATCGAAAATAAAGAAGAATAAAATCTACGACCCAATTGTAGAAAATGCGGTATTAGAGGGTGTGAAAAAATTGTATTCCATCTCATCTTCAAAAAGGAATATTTTTGCTTCCAAAAATTGAAATTCAGAAAGATTATCAATAGTACTAGTGTAAAGGTACTTCTGATATATTTTTTTGAAAAGTCAGATAAAGTAAAGCTCTCAACATTATGGTTTAATTACTTGAAATTTACCTTACTCGCAAATTTAATACTATAACATTTCTAAGTGAATAATATGTCTAGCGAATGAAGAGTGCTTGGTTTTATATTAACTACATTGTATTAATTTTTCATGTTTAGATCCGCTGGCAATGTCTGCTTCAAAGGCACTTGAAGGAATAGGTGCTAATTTACAGAAGCAGTATGAACGCTGGCAGCCCAGAGCAAGATACAAACAATCATTAGATCCTACAACAGAAGAAGTAAAAAAACTATGCACTTCATTAAGACGCAATGCAAAAGAAGAACGTGTATTATTTCATTATAATGGACACGGTGTTCCAAAACCTACTACTAATGGGGAAATTTGGGTTTTTAATAGGGTAAATATTCTTGATTATTATTAATGTTTGTAATAAACGTGTTCTATTGTAGACTTATACACAATATATTCCATTATCAGTGTATGACTTGCAATCATGGATGGGTTCACCTTCAATTTATGTATATGATTGTTCAAATGCTGGCATTATAGTAGAATCATTTGATAAGTTTGCCAAGCAGCATGAAAATGAGTATGAGGTAAGAGATTATTGTTGGTAGTGTTTGTATAGAAACATTAATTGTGAAGCATCATTTAGATACTATAGGGCTCTAAGAAGCTAATTTACTTATTTATTTTCAAAGCAACTACCTCGATGATATCTGTATTTTGGTTGATTTATCAATTCTACTTCGGAAAAACTTTTAAGACCCCTAGGTATTTAAAACATACATGATATTTGTTACATTCTTAAAGTAAATCTACTTCTCGTATACAATTTCCTATATACTATTAGTTAACAAAATTCTTAACACACTTTGTAATTATTAATTTTATTTATTAATAGTTTCAATTTATTTTGCTAAGATTATTGAATTTCAAGTTTTTCTTGTAGTTACTTTTAGCAGATACAGATATCTATATTTATGTTTTCCACTTGTTGAAATGTAATTAGCGCACATTCATAATGACCTCCTGATATATTTTCTGCAAACTTTTTTTTTCATAAGGTATGGCATCATTTATTTTTAAGAAACTCTAATAAAAATATTCGTAGATTAGCATAAGGGATCAGTACTCCATTAACTGTTAATACTCTTCTATAAATCAATTTTAAAGGTACAACTGTTGTAAACGATTTTAATTCATTGCAATATGTTAATATCTCTATACATCATAATATATTTTGTCAAGTGGTTATCGGAAAATAATTTGCACACATAGTTATTAAGGTAATTTGTTAATATATACAAAATTTAAGTTTACACATAACTTAGTTAGTATTCAAGCTATGGCATTTGGTAATTTGGCACGGTGAAAGTATTTTGTCTCTTGATTAAATTCTGAAAACGAAAAACAAATGAACATCGTTTTCGAGCTATTACAAAAATAAATATTTTCATAGAAAATGGTTGGAAATTGCTATTCTGAACAAAAAAAATTTATAACTTGTGCCTAAATTTGAAACTACGATTATTTCCATATTTTTAGTTTAGGTAAGCTCTCGCTGGATTTTGAAAGACCAATTAAAATATTTCAGTATATTGTATTAGTTATACAACAGTATATAATTTTTAACCCTTTAACTGCTACGTCCGTAAATATACATATGAGAAGCTCACCTACTCTATTTTATAGTTGCTTATTGCTTATATGTATTTCATAAATCACAAGTATTTCCGGTTTTATTAGATTTAGTCGTGTTCAGATTTTCAATTGTGTTGCAGGTGCTTTCATTGCTAAATAGTGCACAGGTATAAATTCTTATAATGGCAGGATCTAACGGTTTGACTGATAAGGAAGCAAGCAGTTACTGAGCAGTTACTGAAAAAAAGAAAGGGCAGTAGATATTTTAGCCCTGGCTGTGACATCGGACTTTGCATGGTACCCTGTTTTGAACTATTTCACACATTGAAAAAGTTTTAAAATATTTAGCACAACTGATTTTTATTTACATAATAAAAAGTATAGTATTTATTTGCATTTTCTCATAATCTAAGTTTGACAGGTATGTTATGAACATATGAACGCACCACAAATTATATAATATATATGCTATGTCAGTAATTATACGTTCTATGTAATTCTGAATGCTACATCCATATATATACGTTTCTAGGATTTCTTAATTGAGCACACAAGTGGTTCAGTTTCATCCTTAATTCAGCAGCGAAAGGGTTAAGTAACGTTCTTCCTAAACTTGCTGCATGTCTTGCCCAAGGACTATTTCGCTACTATGGTTGCAATGTTAAATTAATTAATTTCGATTTGCCATGAAGGGGTGGGGTTCCGTAACGATATAAGGGTGCATCGGCTAACTGCAGTGGTGCAGAAGTGGGTTCCTAGTGAAGAATTATAAAAGAAAATAGAAATTTGAAATAAAAACCATAAAGAAATAAATATAATAAATAAAATGACTGAAATACTAAAATTTCACTAATTGCTTATTCTGAAAGACTTTTTCTTTGTCAACATTGAGGGGCGCCAAACTGTTTGTTAGAGCAATTCCTTTGATATTAAGTATACACGGATAAATTTCCCTCACTTCGGTAACCTAAACTTTGTCGTTTGTTATAAATTACTTTCCTCTAAGATATCTTAAAAACTCTTATTAAACTTCTGTCAAATTACATAAATTCTCGAAATTGAGACCTCCCAAATACCATTCCATCACTGGGATAGCTGGATAATCTATACAAATGTATCTATGTACCTAGTTTTTAAATAAATTCAAATAAAAATTCAACCTAAACTGAAGTTCTATTAACATAAAATAATTTCAAATAATATTACATAAAATACTTTTCTTAAAAGAACTTAAGTTTCTCAACCTCAGTCTGATCAGGTATTGCTACAAGAAAAAATATCTTAAAGATACCTTAAATCTAAACCATCACTAAAACTCTTCATCACTCCTCGTTTTCCAGTTTTCAGTATTAAATTACATGGCCTTTATAAATTCCAATATCTGGAAATGTCGATCGTAACCAACATAGAAAACAATTAAATACAAGCTTTTTCATTACGTCCTTGTATTGTCCATTCCAAAGAGTAAAATTCCATACTTTAATACTTAATTTTACTAATAAAACTTTGTCCAACGAAATAATTATTTTCACTTTATTAATTTCTTATTACGTAAATACAAACGGTAGACATTTTTAGCTCATAACTGCTTGCTTAATAATTCTAAACAAAAACTTGCAATTACTCACAGTTTTATTTCAGGCTATCCACCAACACTAATGATTTCTTGCAACCATTTTATAGATTTCCTTTACCCAACTCTCTGAACCCCACATACCATCAAATCCCAATTAGTCAAAGGGTGAGCTATCCAAATTCCTAACTCTTTTGTGCCTTGCTCGGCATGACATTATCCAGGAACCCATGAACTGAAATCCACCATGCCCTTTTGCAAACATAATTTAGTAAGTTAAGTCACATGCCAGGTTTTTCTCTGTGGGGAAATCAATATTCTTATCGTAGAGCTTTGTAATTTTTCCTTAACTTTTAATTTAACATTATATAACCCACCTACTCTACTATTCCATCCGTCTTAGTATGTTTTCATATAATTACATTTTTGGACGCGTTTTTATTACCGGTATGCAAATAATTAATCCCATTTCTACCCTGCAGGATATAGTTAATATGATTTCTTCCACTTTAAAATTCTATCATGCAAAAGATACATGATTTTCTAGGGTTTATACGACGTGCTTAATTTTTCTTTATGTACTTTCCTGCATTGTAACACATTATACGAAAAGATTAAATCATCTGCAATTTAATATCTGTGCATTTCACTATACTGCATCTGGGTTTTTGACATATTGTAAACTATAACTGTAATTATGTTAGTGTATTATTAAATTGAATTATTTCTGTTAAAGCTTTCTTAATTTTATACGAGGAATGCCTAACATTGAAGTCTGTTTTTCCTGTTTTGTGTTTTAAAATGATTTAAGAATTGGAATTTCGTTTTAATATGTATTTTATCCATAAATAACTTTCTAATTTCATAGTTTGAGTTTATTGCATGATGCCGTGCATTCTATACCTATTTATTACATTGTATGATTTAAGGTGTATGTTATTTCAACGTTTGTCATTGTCGCAACATTTATCCTATCAAATGACATGTATTAATTTTATGAATAAAAGAAACTTTATTTCTATTGCTTTAATTATGTTAACTGTCCTAATTTGAAAGTATATTTTCAAAAACAAAAGAATTAAAATATGGTTACTTAAGCTTAGCTATTGCTGAAAGTTTAATTTGTTCATTCAACTTTACTCAATTTTCCTTACCCATTTTAATTTTATAGCTAGTGTAATGCACCCACGTTACATATTTTATTCTAAACATATTCAAATCTTAACCTCTAAAAATTACTATATTCGTTAAGTTGTTCCTAAAGGCAACGATCTTAAGAAAGTTACCCACATTTACACTACAAAATTAACTTTTTAAAAATGTTGTTTATGATACAGCAGAAAATTGCACGGAGTATGTTTAGTATATAATTAATATTTATTGAAAAATAGATTGAAATTTAGAGCCATGAAGTCACTGAAGTATTTAAAATGTAATCAGTGTTTATTACACTTAGTGTTTGAATTTTGGTTTTATAAGGAAAATTAGTGCCAGTTTATCTAAACGAAATATTATAAAGTTCACATCATTAGGTGTTACTATCAAAATGCACAAGAGATGTCAGTACAGAACTTTAACTATGATGTAAAAAATTTCACTGAAACTTGGTCGAACCAATCAGTACAAAATGTGGAGTTTTACTTAAATTAGTATAGTTTATATAGATCCATTCGAAATAAGATGATATCAGGAAAAAAACCAAGTAGTGGAGTAGTATTGAGTTTTAAAAAATCGAATATTGAGTTGACAGATAAATACTATAGTTTTCCTTCCGATTATTCTGTCATATCAGAAAATATTTCTTTGCTCAAATAAGTATTCACTAACCATATACTACAAAATTTACCATAAGAATATTTTATGGCTTAGGTGTATGAATCGTGAATTTTTGTCATGTCTTTCAAGTAGAATATCACATGTAGAAATAAAATGCAAAAATATAGCTTTTGTATGCTCCATCTTATCGATACGTATTGGTTAGCATACTTCAGGTAAGCGTAAATCATGTAGAACACATTTATCAGTGTTATCTATTTTTATTTTGGATTAGTTATAATTTAGAAAAAACCAAATTTTGCATATGGAACACGAGGATTTACACACAGTTATTCCACTCTATAGACTGCAGCTAACAAAAAAAAATTGAGTGTAGAAGTCAAAATGTTGAATCATCTTGTTACGCTCTATTTTACCCTTATAAATATTTTCATTCGTTTTATGACCTTTTCAAATATTCCCACACTTCCACTTTGATATTTTGTATAACTACCTGTTATAGGAAACTCCCCTGATCACGTATTATAATTTAATAACTCAATTTGTCCCCCATAAAGCACATTCTAGTACAATTGAAATAAATGCCTATTCAACCTCCTGTAGAATGTTATTAGTATATTTAGTTTAAGTCAAAGTATCTCAATCTATCTCAATTGTTTGATATAGCATCGCAATGTATTCAGTTTTCAACAACGTTTGCTTTCTGACAGGATATCCTCGCTTTATTAAAAGTAGTATCATAATTTTGTATAGAACTGATTTTCTACAATGTGATTAGCGAAGGCTATTCGAATTTTCTGGTTTCTTTATCTAAATATGCATTACAAATATTCTACAAGTGTTCTTTGACATGTGGTATCTAAATATTTTAATCGATTATCATATCGTTTTCTAAACTGGGTTCACTTTTGTTCTGCATTTTGTTCTGACATGTATTTTCTGCGTTCCTGATGCTGTTAATTTGCGACTGATGCACACCTTCTCGAATAAGTTTATATTCTTTGTGCATTGGTAGGTTTTTTACATAGTTGTTAATAACTAAAAGGAATTTCGTGTTAACTCTTTTGCTCAGCTATGTTTGCAACATTAACGAGTCTTGCTACCATTGTGACGATTCGTCGTTGAGTAAGATCAAGATGTTTAATTGTTTCATCTCATTTTATTTAGGTGCAAGAGAAGTATTTCGGCAAATGGAGGTATGTTACCGTTTTTTTTTTCTCTTGCATATCAAGAGATTATTGTTTATCAGCATTTGATGTTGGTGTGTAACAGATGAACAGTAAATAAACTCAACTCCAACATGCTGAGCAAGTATTTTCGATCATTTTACATGTTACAATTCGAAATGCGCACTTCGTAGATCAATTATTAAAAATTATCCGTCGAATATAATTTTGTTAAATAGAAATGTTTTATTTATTGTAAATAAAATTCATTGGCGATGTCCTTCCTTTATCTTTGGGCCTTCCTCTTCTCTCCGCTTTTGTAGTTGGCTCGGCATTTCTAAATTCTTTTTTATTTTTCTATACATTATCGTGATTTGTGCGGGTCCTTACTTTACTTTCGGTTGTTGCATGATTCGTGCGTTTTACCATAGCAATCTAGCATTGAATATATGGAGCATGCCATCAATACCAAGATTTAAAATGACAATCGAACAAATTTTACATACCTTAATAGATAGCAATGAAGAATTTATGAATTTGATATTAAAATGATAATTCAAATTGTTTTGTCATCTATTAAATATATGTATATAATATATGTAATAATAATATATCATTGCGCTGCCGTTGAATAACCTCCCATGTGTAAAAATGTAAATTGTTTAAGAGCAGCAACACTTTGTTGGCATAATCATCATCAAATACTGACAATTAAGTTCTTCTTTTTAGATACTGTAATTTTCTGACAATGTGTTATGTCTTTTGGCTGCCCAAAGTTTTCGTTAGGGATAGGGGATTTTTTTAATCCAAAAAGGTAAAGCTTTTTTCCCTATTAATAATTTAATTAGGTTGATACATGTAAAGTTTGTGGTTTCTGAGTTCATGCAAACTGATGTTAAGAATCTGTAATTTATCAATGTATTTGTTTGAACACGTTTTTCCCAGGCCGAAGGAATGTGTGGTTATCGCGTTTAGCCAATGAGAAACGTTTTTATGGTGGAAACAATGACAAGTTTATGGAAAGGTGCTTTTTTTTAAGACAAGAAATTATCCATTATTAAATACTCCCTGTATGTTTGTTGTGGTTTGTTTAGCATTCTTCTTAATCTTCTTTGGGAATTAAACCACTCATAGTTTTTAAAATCATCTTTATTTACGTTTCGATCCATGACCTAGGATCGTTGTCAAAATAATAAAAAAAATAAAAACTTCAAGTTTGACATTTATGACATAAATTGAAGGTGACTTTGATTTATTGATGTTCGAAATTTATGTCATAAATGTCAAACTTGAAGTTTTTATTATTTTGACAACGATCCTAGGTCATGGATCGAAATGTAAATAAAGATGATTTTAAAAACTATGAGTGGTTTAATTCTCAAAAAAGATTAAGAAGTATTCATTATTATTTGATTTTTGTTTTTTTTCAGGACGTTTCTCAATCTGTTGTTGTTTATTTTTGACGATAGAGTCAAATACGTCCTTTTTTGTGGTAATTCGTTTTTCATTCTCTTAGCTTCTGTTTCTATTCAAAATATCATCCTGTATTTTTACCTCGTTACAATAGTACGCGCAATCATAACATTTCTTTCAAATCTATACATTCTAAAAAGAAAATTTATTCGATAAATTTAAATAGTCAATACCTTGTTTTAGGTATTTGTTAAACATTCTGATAATGGATAATTGCTTTCTTTTGTGTTTCCCATTTAAAGACTTGCCGAAATAATAGATCCTACTATTATTTGATAGCGTGTTTTCCACTTTGCTAATCGCGCTTTGATAACGCGAGACTTGCAGTTCGAACTCGTGTTATTTGAACCAATTTTTAATTTGATTCTGCAGCTTGTGCTTTGAAATATTTTCTACAGCATTGCACGTTTTTTTGTTCGACAAGTAGGAGGTATCTTGCGTGTATTGCTCTTAGCTGGAGGCCAAATTGGTTCTTTCTTTATATAGGCCCAACTGTTAGTTGACGTAGACCAACTGCTTTTGTCTGTAGACCATTGCTGCAGTTACGGTGGCAGGGCAAATGGATCCTGACACCCTGGCATTGCCGTGCTGACTCACCCCCGATAGCTTGCAAGATAAGCATCCTGATGCATAGAGGTTTGTGACTCGTTTTCTTTTATGCCCATCGAGGATTATTATTTATCAGCGGTTGATGTTGTGAAGCCCATTTAAAAGTTAGCTTCGCTAGTGCTTCTGGTTATATTTCTTTAATTCTTACTACAACTTGGTCTACATTCAATACTTTAATTTATCACACTTGCTACTGACAAAATCTAAGCATTCCTTTTTTCCAATGAGTTTTATTACATGTTAGCTACGAAATGCGCACTTCGTGGTTGCATTATAAAATTTGTCCATTAAAATATAACTTAAATTTGATACTTTTCTTTGTCCATGCGAATCAAGAAATTTTAATTAATTTTTATTGTTAATAGATAATCGTAGGCGACGTGCTCTTTTTTTGTCTTTTTGGTATGTAGGCGAATCCTCCCACACTCCGCGGTTGGTAGTTAGCCTGGTATTTACTTTTTTTCCGGCTATGTCTAGGTATGTAGCATAAATTCTGACACCCTGGCGTGGGGCTGCGAGTTTGTTTTAGTTAATTTTTTTGTGCTCCGATTTTGTTTCGTGTAAGTTTGACATCGATTTTTTTTAACAGTTACTTTGATTTGGTTTTGATTAATTTATGCTCCGACTTTGTTTTAATTAATTTTTGCTCAGACTTTTTTTTGTTGTTAGTTCCTAAGTTCCTACATTACCCACATTTCTCGGCCTGATGCTACTTGTTTTTTCTTCCTTTACGTTCGACCTACTGTTTATTTTTTCTTTTTCTTTCGGCTGTTGGGGTTCCTCGTACGAGGATCGGTTTACTTTATTGCTTGTGTGGGTTCGATTTTTTTGAATTTTGAATTTGTTCTCTTCGTGTTTGCTAAATATCCTTGGTTAGCTCATGTCAGACTATAGGACTTGTATTTTCGCTAATAATTGTAGACCCTTTGAAAGCTCTGGCGCCCTATTTCTGATTGCATTGACTTTATTCCTTTATGTTTAATATTTTTTTTGAAATTTAACCCGTTTGTTACTTCTGTATTGAATAAAACCGTTTTGTTGCGATTCACTTGTGATATTTTATAGTTTATTCGGTTGAGGTTGGATTTTGCATTACTCTGATATACAGTGTGTATTTCTTTTGTCACAATGGTTACGTGGGGGTTGGATGTGAATAGGCTGTTAAAACTCCAATATGATTTATTTTCTTGAGGGTTTGACTCTGACATTAAAGTCAAGGGGTTGCGTAAAGCCGTCCGCAATGCGATTCAAGTGGAAATGAATCAGTCTTTTACTTCTAGCCCTTATACAATTATGTTTACAGAGGATCATGAGGCTATTAAACGCGCGCTTACTGAACTTGGACTGTCTTCTGACCATTTTACTATGAATGTTACTGATAATATCGTCCGTTTATGCCCCCTATGGGCACTCATTCAGCGACGTTGTGAATTGATGTTCGCTAGCTCTGAGGAGGAAGCCTTTATGAAAAATAAATTATTATTCCATTTACACATCTTTCTTTCGGATGTTGAGGCGACTGTTAGAAAATTCAAACGTTTTCCTTTTGCTGATTTTAGTCAACAGCCTTTTTCCAGTCCTCAAAATCTTAATGTAGCTACCACCATCACCGAAGAAGTTCCTTATCTTTCATCAGATTCCGAGGAAGAATTGGATACTTCTACTACTGCCAATACTATGGCCCCTACAAAAGGAAGACCCTGCTCAGCAACTTTTTCGTTTTACTCCTGAATTACTTATCGGAAAGGCTTTACTTCTCTTCCAAGCGCATCAGCGTTTCCTCAAATGTTGGGACAACGTTGTTACTTTATTAAACTCAGAATTCCTACCCCTGGATTTTGCTTATAAGTCTGCTACTATTGAAGAAAATATTTTTACTTTACATGACCGAGTTGTTAAGGTTTCTCCTATGCCTACGGCAGATCAGATACGTCCTCCGTACTTTCTACTGTGCTTCCTCCTAGTTCTACCTCTACTCGTCAGGTCGTATGCTTTAATTGCGACAGACCTGGTCATGTTTCAACCCGTTGTACTCGTCCTAAAGTACTCCACTGTTATGGCTGTGGATATAAGGGAGTTACTCGCCACACCTGTCCACACTGTCATCCTACTCCTAATAGGTTTTTGAATAATCCTTCAAATTCTGCCCTCACCTCTAGATGCGTAATTTATTCTGCTTCTGCTTCTCACTCTACGTTCTCTCCTATACCTCATTCGGGTCATCCTGCTCCTACTATCAAAACCTACTCTTCTTCGGCAAATATAGCTTTGAACAAAATTTCTTTCGTCTCTAGTTCTACATCCTATTCTACTCCTTCTGCTCGCCCTACTTATTCACGCTCATCCCAAACTGTGCCTCTACCATAATTGCAACCTATACTTTGAATCAGTGACTTGCAGGTAGCTTCTCGAGAGTTTGTTCCCGCTTTCTTAAATTGTTCTACTCAAGAAATTTCTGTTGTGTCTACAATAGCAGCTGTAGCTGATGTGACGATAACTTCTAATTTAGTCAGCGAAGGTCCTGTTGAAGTTCATGAACCTGGTTAACTTCACCGATTCATGTTTTACTTCATGGGCACGTTAGGTATTCCATTCCACTAATTTAATTTCCAGCGTATAGTTGTAGAGTGGAAACCCACGTATTGCCCTTTAATGCACCACCGACGCAATCTAAATTCCATGCTTAACACACATGCTTGAGCTACCGGGCCTATGCTGCAGAAAAGTTTAAAAACAATTCTACATTGGCCCCTTCATCGAATGGGGACCTATAAAGCCTATCATTGAAGACATGGCATGTTCACTGTCACTGAAACATTTCTTTCTTAATCTACTACATTCGAATTTAATCGTTATATCTCATTTTTCCCTTTCATTTAAAAATTCCATTCTCCCACTTTGTGCACTAAAGCTTTTTATTGTCAATTCAATGTCATTAGTTCGTACAAACGCATTAAATTATGGAATTTTATGATTTTATGGTTGCTGCGGTTTCGTAAACTCTGTGAATGTTTGTGATTACACTTTCTGGATGATTATTTACTGGAAATCTGTGTGTATTTTTCTAATTTAATATGTGCAATGTGAAGTACCAATCTTTATTACTGGTTGTAAAAGAATGTACCAGGCATATTAGTCCTGTTTTAAAATTATAATGAAATATGCACGTTATTAAATGTAAACCATCCAAACTTCTATAAACTTTCAGGTATTTTCGCACTAAAGCATATTTAACTAACTTAAACTAATAAATGCTTTTCTGTTTTATGAATGTTTACTTAATTAGCACATTAGCGCATTACAATCTGTTCACAAATCAAATGGAATATGTTACCATAACTTTGTTGTTCAGAAGGCACATAAGAAATTTTAAATTACGTTTACTACAACTGCTATATGAGCTATTTCCAGTCTACAAAGAATTGAATAGACAACCCCAGAACCACACTAACTAATTTACCGAAAAATGTAGACATCGTAAGATATTCCACAATAGCGACAATATCATATACAAGGAATATGTATCACACTGAGGAGAAATGTTAAATATTAATAGAATCAAAATATATATATATTCTTTTGTTTTTAAGCATTTGGATAATTTTGTTTATACATTATGTAGTTTTTAAATATTTGTTTTTCAACAAGAATTTTTATAATTTTCATTATCATTATTTAAAATGAAGCATAATATATATTTAAGTTATTTGTGTATCTGTTTAGCAGAGTGCAGGTCAAAATAGAGCAGGCTCACAACCTCCACCTTCATACCGAAATTGTATTCAACTGGCAGCATGTACTGCGACTCAGGTACTGCCCATGAATCCTGATTTACCAGCAGATTTATTCACCTCTTGCCTTACAACACCTATTAAAGTAGCTGTAAGATGGTTTGTTATGCGATTTACTTCACGTTTAGTACCACAAGTTACTTTAGAGCTAATTGATAAGTGAGTAATTTTCATTACTAAATGTTTAATTGCAATTTTGTTTAGAATACCTGGACAATTAACTGATCGCCGAACAATGCTAGGTGAATTAAATTGGATATTTACAGCAATAACAGACACAATTGCTTGGAATACTTTATCGAGAGGTGAACATTACTAAAAATCTTAACATAAAATATCGAAATATGTGTTGCAGATCTTTTTCAAAAACTTTTCAGACAAGACTTATTGGTTGCTAGTTTGTTTAGAAATTATTTATTGGCAGAAAGAATTTTACGATCATATGATTGTACTCCTGTTAGTTTTCCTGCGTTACCACCTACCTATCAACATCGAATGTGGCACGCTTGGGATTTTGCATTAGATTTAAGTTTATGCCAGTTACCTCGTATATTAAATTCTGATGAACCATTTCAGCACTTACCATTTTTTGAAGAACAACTTACAGCTTTTCAAGTATGGCTTGAACTAGGTGAGTATAGACAACTTTATAATAGAAACTTTTTACATTATTTTATAAACTATTCAAGATACTCAGTGGGTATCTATAGATATTTATGTAATATGTTTATTTATTTAGTTTATGTTGGCCTGTTTCTACTAAACCCTAATGCCACGAAGTATGAAAATTTACAATTTTTGGAATCCTCGCTGTTCCAAGCAAGATAGGAATCGTTATTGTACATGACAACACTCATACATAAGGTCTTTGGTTTTACTTCTCATCTGAAAGAGTACATATTATGTGGAAAACTACTCACTTTACATTTTTTTTAAAGACGCTACATATGGGAATCGGTCCTTGGACCTTTGGTCCTGGAGCTAGATATGTTCTTCATAGTACCGTTGAACCTCCTAAGTAATGTACATATTATTATTATTTGCTTCTTTATTGTTACTTTACTTCCCGAATGTTGTTTTATATTACTATTGAAACATTAACGATAATGATACATACAAGGAAGCAATTGAATGGTAGATATATAATCTATTGATAATCTTTATCTATCTTCCTAGTGCAACACCTAAGTATAAACATAAAAGGAAACAGAAGAAACACATTGTAACTAGCAATCAAAAGAAACTTCCACAGAAGAGGAGCGGAGAAAGGATATTAGTGGTACTATGGGAAAAAGGGGAATTTTCGTTAGTATTTCTTATACAGTAGTTGTGTTTGTTGGCAATTTGTGAAGAGAAAACCAACATTTTAATAGAATTGCGTTTTCTCCAATTTATAGAAGTTTAAATATGTGAAAATTAAAACTTTCATTAACATTACCTACTTTTCAACAAAGTCCCCATGTGCTTACCAGCTTAAACAGTTCATTCCATCTAACGGTTTCAGGAAGACATTTTCCCTTTAATTGTGAACTGCTCTTCTATAACTATAAACGTTACTTTAAAATTTTATTTCATTAATTTTTTTTTATTATTAGAAACAGAATGGGAATTATTTTGTTTGGGCTTAAATAGCATGTTGTCTTATTTATCACTGTAAATGTTTTGTTTATAAAAATCAGCAATACAGTTTTTAAAATTTCAATTGGTATCTATAGTTTTTTAGGAATTTACTTCCCAATAAATTAAAATTTGTTAAAACTTTTGATGTTGTTGCAATTAAAATGAGCGTGAGGTTAATTAATTTTGATTTGTCCTGAAGGAGCAGGACTCCGTAACGATATAAGGATGCGTCGACTAACTGCAGTTGTGCTAGTGAGTTCCCATGAAAGAAATTATAAAAGAGCAGAAAATTTTGAAATAAGGACAATAAAGACAAAAGTAATAAATAAAAGATCTGAACCACAAATAAAACTACTTTATACTATCAGTTACCCCGAATGTTTTTTCTCTGTCAAAATTGAGAGGTGTAAAACCATTTGTCACAGCAATTCCTTTTGATATTATTCCTTAGAGGGAAGACGGTTTTTCCACATAGGCCTTCTTTACTTCGGTATTCTAAACTTCATCATATTATATTTACCTTCCTCGAAACTACCTTAAAAACACATATTAATTCGTTGGTCATAATTCAGTCAAACTGTAAAATAAAATGCTTTTGAAATACGATTCCATCACTGGGGTAGCTGGATATCCTTTATTAATATGTGTTTACCAAGTTTTTAAATAAATTCAAATAAAAATTCAATCTAAACGTTTATATTAACAAAATAATTTCAAGCACAATTACAACTTTTCTTAACAAAAGCAATTTCTTAACTTCAATTGTGGTCAGGTATTGCTAAATGAAAAAAATCCCAAAAACACCTTAATCTAATCCATCGACAAAGCTATTCTTTCGCCATATTTTTCTGTTTTCAATATTTACTTATATGATATTATAAATCCCAATTATTGAAAGGGCACTTCAATAACAAACAGCAGACAGTTAAACGTCCGCTTTCATTATTTAATTGTCCATTTTTAAACAATATTTTTATGCTTTACTACTAAATTTTACTGATAAAACTTTCATTTTAAAATCAGTATATACAATTGCGTTGCTAATTAGTCCAACCAAATAATTATTTTTACTTGATTAATTTATTATTACGTAAATACAAGCAATAGACATTGTCAGTCCTCAAATGCATAATTAAAATTCTTAAACATAAAAACTCATTCTACTCACTGTAATTTTAGGATATCCAATAATACCAATGTTTTCGTGCAATCATTTCTTAAATTATTCAAAAACAGAAAACTTTCTTGCCCTGGCAGCACAAAACTCCAATTTAATAGAGTGATTAACTCACCAGGTACTATCCCATTTTTTTAAATGGTCATCACGACATTATATCCACATTCCACGCATTTGTGTTTCTACCCTGCATCTGTCAGTGTATTTCATTAGCGGCTCCATGGCTTAGTTAGTTTGGGTCTAAGGTTCCAGGTTCGATTCCCGACACGAACTGCTTGAAAAACGTCAGGTGATCATTTTTCACAAAAATATGCTCTTGTTCGGATTAGTGCAGGTGTATGTGTTATCATGCATGTTAAAGATCCCTACCTCAGTTGGAATAGCAAGGGTTCGGTAACAATTTAAAATTTCTATATAAAAAAACTATTTTCCTGGCCAATGTAGTACCTTTAGGTGGAGCATTGGAAAATCAAATGTAGGGGTGTATTTCACTTTCATATCGATCGGCGCCTATTTCTCCGCATAAATGTAATCAAATTCTTCTTAGTGTTTTGTATTTTCAACTTCACCTTTAAATTAACATATCAAACTCTAACCCCCCATGGTCCCATCTGCCTTGGTATGTTTTTGTATAACTACATTTTGGACGTATTCTTATTACCGGTTTATGATTAATTAATTCTTCTTTCTTCGTCGGATATCTAAGTATGCTATTTTTCCTCACTCTATCTTATGTTCAGTCTTAGGTTTTTGTCATAGTCTTCCTATTAAGTTTATGAAATGAAACACGGGAAAGTATTTGTGTTGTTATTAAATTTACTTAGGTTAACATTTGTTTCATTCTGATTTGCACTATAAAATGAATACATTGTAATGTATTGTATGAAATAATTAAATCGCATCTACTATCTAACTGACCTTGTATTTCATTACTAAGCGCCTGGATTTTTTTCATGCTAATTGCAACTGTGTACATTGAAACTGTGTAACATTGCATTTAATAAATTCACTGTTTTTCTTTAAAATAATTTTAAAGTCTTCTTTAAAAAATGACATGATTTCACCATAAAAGGTTAGTTATAAATATTTTGTCTTCACGTGTGTGGTTTAAACTAATTTATGACCCTAAGCTTGGTTCTAATTTGTATTTAATGGAGATAAAACGATGTTTTTGTGTTTTAAGTTTGTAATTTGAATAAAACTACCAATTTTACTGCAATGTTTTGCTTAACTGACAGTTAATATATATGAAATCAAAATATGAACTTTTGTCCATTTTCGATTACTTTTCCGTACCCGTTTAATTTTTATAGCTAGCTAGCTAGCGTCTTCAGTACAATGTCTATTTTATTTATTGTGATTATTTGTTTTGTTGATTGTTTGATGTTTTAGGTTCAGAGGAACGAGAACCTCCTGAGCAGCTTCCTATAGTGTTACAAGTACTTCTAAGTCAAATTCATAGGATGCGAGCATTAGAACTTTTAGGCAAATTTTTAGATTTAGGACCTTGGGCTGTGAATTTAGCATTATCTGTTGGAATATTTCCATATGTACTAAAGTTATTACAAAGCTGTGCAAAAGAATTGCGACCACTTCTAGTGTTTATTTGGGCAAAAATTTTAGCTGTCGATAATGTAAGTGTTAAATTTTACTCAATTACTAAATAACAAGTATTTTTCAGACTTGTCAGGCTGATTTAGTTAGGGATAAGGGTCACAATTATTTTCTTTCAGTTTTGCAAGATACTACCCTCGCTGTAAGTATAGTACTGTTTATATTCTTAATATTAATTTTTTTAATAAGGCCGAATATCGCACACAAGCAGCTTTTGTATTAGCTTGTATTGTTAATGATTATCGTGATGGACAAGAGGCTGCTTTACAAGGTTCCCTAGTTAGTATCTGCCTTGAACAAGTCTCTGATCCCGATCCTCGTCTTAGGCAGTGGGTCGTCATATGTCTTGCACGCTTATGGGATCACTATGATAAGGCAAGGTGGACAGGTGTTCGAGATATTGCACATGAGAAATTATATGATTTACTGCATGATTCATGCCCTGAGGTAAGTTAAGGCTTTTAGCGTAGGACTTTAAATAAGCAAATATTGTTAGGAAAATTAGTACTCCGATTTACTGACTTATTTAAAGTCTAATTGGACTGACTTTAATTTATATTTAATTCATTAACTACAGTTCTATTATTTGAAAATAATCACTGCTTGAATTTGAATAACACACACTTTTGAAGGTTTTAATTTATTTAATGGTTTGGTTATAAAGTCGAAACCATGAAAGAAGTCGTCTGCGTCATCACTTGTATTCGTACGAATCAAGTTGAAAATGTTAAGTCAATTGGTGCATCTAGTTCATAAATACCCAATAAATATTCCAATTCGGAAGTTTCCGTCAAGCTGTGCGCACCTGCAAACTGTAATGAAGCATGGTTACCAATATTTTATTTTCATAGAGATAGTTGCTTTAACTATTTTTAAATTGGCATCCTCTTGTTTTACGAGTTTAATGAATTCAGTTGAAATAAAACACATTTTCATAAATTGAGTTACATATATTGATCTGAATAGAAACGTACAATAACTGCAATATAAACTATTTACGGCAGCTGCATTGAAATCTTTCTCGGTACGATAACTTTGGCAACCGTGTTTTATGGAAAAATTAACATTTTGTCTTGTTTACGTTCTAATAAAATGACTAATGACATCTTTACACCAAACGCTTAATTTTTATTAATTATTTTGACTTTAAAAAGTATATTTCATTTACAAAAAACCAAGAAAGATATCCTATTTTAAAGAAACGGCATACTTTTATTAAAGGTTAGCCTGTTAAGTATATAAAGTTCAAAACATATGGACATATACTCTTCTCTGTCGTTTTCCCACATGAACGTGTTCACGTATGTCTTTATTTAAAACACGTACAAATCGTATTACTATCTTTATCATAAATATTAGTTAAGCTTTTAATAATCTTAAACGTATGTTTGGAATTGAGTTAGACACCTATGACGTAGAGGACTTCTTTCGTGGTTTGATTAATCGTAGGCCAAAGTATCTCAATATTTGGTTATATTTAAGACTAAATTAAAGAAAGCATCCATATTAGAAAGAGATACAGAGAAGTAAACTTAAGTTGTTCAGCTATCGAGATTTTATTTTAAACTTTTTATTCGTCCAATAGTTTTTCACTTGCCGGAATAATCTATCAATTCGTATATTGTTGATGGAATTTTCTACGTTATAGCAAATTGTATGATAAACTTAAATACTGACAGGGCATTAAATTTTCTTTTCGAACTGTATTTGCATTTGATGATTGTAACTGCATTAAACTCGCATGTGGTTCACATCAGAGATTTATTTACAAAATGGTTTTAATGTATATGGGAAGTACGGACTTTGACTTACATACAGTTTAGTATACAGAGTATATTGAAATAACTAATAATATCTATTTTTAATTTAAAATATGTTAAATTAATACAAATTAAACAAAATTGTGTGACCCATGTTTAATACTGTTTAAAAAAAAGCAATGATACTAAATTTTTTGTTTTTACAGGTGCGGGCAGCAGCTGTTTATGCATTAGGAACTTTTATTAATTCGGTTCGAGAACGTTCCGAACATGCCAACAATATAGATCATTCAATAGTAATGACTCTAGTCAATATAGTAAGTCGTGATATGAGTAGTTTAGTTCGACGTGAATTAGTAGTTGCTTTACAATGGATTGTACTTGCATTTGAACATTCATTTGTTAATGTAGCAGCACAAGAAAATAGCTTAAGTATTAGTCAAGAGAATACACCACCAAATCCATTAAAAAGATTTGGAAGCAGGTATGAATTTTATTTTGTGGAAATATAATTAATTGTTTTTATATTAAAGGTCCTTTATATCACCTAATTCTTCTTATAGTATAAATATAGATTATGTTGATGTTGATAGGCTAAAAAGAGTATCTTCTAGTTCCTCAATTAATACTTTAGGTCAATCAGGAATGGTTCATCATGGTAGTTTGGGGGCATTACCGTCAGTAGCATATGGATCAGTTTATGCTAAAATTTGGATGGCACTTTGTAATCTTGAAACCGATCCCCATCCACAAGTATCAAAAATATGTGTAATTGTAACAAATTACATTAGAAGTCAAATTATAGTAAGTATTCTGTGAGGCTGTAGTATTAGACTTAAAACTTTAATAAAAATTCCTACAGTCAGTATTGTGAACTTTTTAAATTTTATAGTATGGCAGAATTTTGATCGTCCAGTTATCTTCTGAAATATTGCAGATACGAAAAAATGTTAAATAAGAGATGTGTCAAACAACATCTGGTCTATAAAATAGCTCAAACACTATTTTTCGTGATCACTACTTTTCCGGAAAACTAAGTAACTTTATTTTTTTAATGTAATACTCTGTATGTTTCTACAGAATCATATTCGAATTCAAGTTTTCTTTTCAACGGTGTATCAGAAGTGCTATCTTGTTTTTAAATTATGTGTTATAAGTAGTTTTTTCTACTTAATAGTGAATGTTGAGTTCATAAATAATGAAAAAGTTCATATGCTGTGCTGTTTCCACAGATCAAATAATAAGCGAGAGCTGCTTTTTTGTATAGGCATTTGTATCCTAACAGAATACAAGCTTATGAAAATACTTTTTAGAATCTAGAAAAACTTATGGGACAGGGGTAAATTATGTAAGCGCATCAACGAGTGACGACAACAAAAGACTAAACAACGAAGATGATGAAGAAGTTGTTATTTTAGCCTACTTAAGGGCTAATCTTACTTTAGACATCTGCCTCTGCCCCCGTCATCACCGACTGTGTTTAACGTGACACTTGTTTTCTTGCTCTTTCTTTCCCTTCCTTTGTTACCTCGTAATTCAGGCATACATTCTGGGCATTTTTACTGGTCTGCTCGTATTACGAGTAACATAATGAATTTGGCCGAAGCTGAATTGGTAAAAGAGGACCCATTTTTGATCTCTTAGGTCCCATGATTTGTCGGTTCTTGATTTCTTTATATGGAGGTTTCTAAAAAAAAGGTTTATAAAACCCCTTCTCAAAATGTTTAGCAACTTAAAAATAAAAGCATTGAAGCTTGTTTATTAATTACATCTAAAATATTGCAGAAGCGCTAGGGAAAACAATCAAGAGCACCCAAAAATTGTTTTAGTTCAATGGTGGACAATTTGACCAGTCATTATAATGAATTTCTTCAATTTTCCTGTAAACTTTGTTGTTTATTGTATTAAATGTTTATAAAGAGCAATTGAAAGGTATTTTTGAAATAACAATTAAATTTTTCGAAAGAATAGACTTAGGTAAAAACAAAATGGTAATTGTGATATACCATTATAGAGAGAAATTGAATTAGAATTCGATTTTTAAAAATATACAGAGCATTTCATTGCAAAACAAAGTTATACAATTTTCTAGAAAATCACTAGGCCCTAGAAAAAAAATGTTTTTGCTATTTTATAGAATGGAAGCATAAAAATTGTGTGTAAGCGACTATAATTAATGCGAACTAAGCCTCTAAAAGGACAGGACTTTAAATATCGACCATAATCAAATACGGACGTGCATGTGTGAAAGTTTGAGTCGACAAAGTGATCCTTCCTTTATTACCTTCTTCCTCTATCTAAATAAAAATACTTGTCCTCCGTCGATGAGGACTACTAGATGCGATAGAGAAAACCACCGTGTAGAACCTGTGATATATAAATAAAAATGTTTACTTTTTTCTGGTTTTTGCACCTAATCAATTATGAACTTAATTTATGTTTAAAACTGGTGGAGTGATCCTGCTTGAAATAAATTTTTGGTTAAGATTAGAGAGACACTTCCACTTCTTCACTGTGAATGATGCATCAGGATGTGCTAATTGTTATATTAAATTACGGTTACGAAAATAAAGTGTTATATTATAATAGAAAAGATTATTGTTAAATCACAAGTGGTAGCAGAGCATAGAAAATAAGATATATTTTCATAAATTAGTGTGTTATTTACGTAAAAGTTACAAACAGCACGTGTCAATTTTTACGAAAGAAAATGCCGTACATATGTTATTTGAATTAATGGAAGTTTTTACAATTTTGCCGGAACGAATTTATATATATATATTTTACTGATCTAGTCTCTCTACCCCCCCCCTTTCTTTCTTTAATTTTTATTTTATTTTATTCTTTTTTTGTCGTGCCTTTTATGTAATGTGCACACCTAATGCACGCCCCGTACTTGCAACGTTTGGTTGGTTCTTTAATCAAACTGTTTATTACAATGCCTCGACTATTTAAGCTCTTAATTCTCAGGGTGTCCACCTACTTATAGTGAGTTCCGTTATAAGTAGATGTGCAATGCCCAACCAAATTGCACACTCTTTTGTTTTAGTACTAAATTTTTAATCTACTTTTGTATATGCCAAATTTTTAATTACGATCAACGTTGCCTTGTGCCAAATTGAATTACTACCACAAATTTATGACTTTTTTGACGTTTTAAGATATTTCAGCACTCACCTGGATTATACTTCGTTCTTGGCCTCTCTAACTGCTGGCTCAAAATCCTCGTTGCCGTATGCGTTTTTACACGGTTGTACTATCTGATAGAATTTTCGTATCGCGTCCAGGTGTCGTTCTTAAATTTTAGATGCTCCCCAATATCTGAAATAAATAACCCTAATTTAGAATTTGGAATACCCGGTTATGTTACTTCCCCTGCGCTAATTCTTCTGTCCTAATTTCTGCTTTGAATCCTCCACTACCAATTGTTGCTCTCCTAATTTCGCTCCTCGTGTTCTATGTTAATCCGTCCGCTTTTTCGTATTTAATCCAAGTCTAATCGCCGTCCTGTTTCCAATTACTCGATTCCCCGCTATAAATCTATATCCAAATCAATCTTCGTTTCTTTATCTACCCACTCGATGTCCTGCTACCTATAAATCTCTATCCAAATCGATCTTCGTTCCTTTAAATAACCACCCTATGTCCTTCTGCCTTTAAATCGCTATCCAAATCAATCCCAAATCTATTTAAATATTCGTCGCTTCGCCGTCGCTTATATAACCACTCTATGTCCTTCCGCCTTTTAATCTCTATCCAAATCCAACTTCGTCCCTATGTATAACCACTCGATTTTCCTTCCGCCTTTCCCAATATCGTTCCAAATCTATTCAAGTACTGCGTCGCCGTCGCACTATTACCAATCTTTACACTTTTTATTATCGTCGTCGTTGCTTATTTATCTTTCGCTGCTGCTCTTTACCCTTCTTTACTCAATCAAAACTATTCAAAATCAAACACGTTTATTAACTTTTTAAAATCGTTACACAAATTAGCGCAGTTCTATAAAAACACGTCTTTATACAAAAAAATTTCGAAATAATCTCCCTTTGTTTTCTTTCCAAGGCGACCATTATAACATTTCTTGCCTACTAAATTATAAAATTACATAACTAAAATCGTCCAATAATATCCAAACACTACGTTTGTGTCGCACATACCATAATTCATGTCTTTTTACACTTTCATAATCCACATAAAATTCTAGTATTGGTCCTAAATATTTACAGTCCTTCAATCACATTTGACGTTGTTATAACTAATAATTTTGAGCTTACAAATTTTGTCCAAAAGTTGATTCTATTTAAAATAAAAACCCAAAACAAATCACACTTGAACCTGGATGCGTGGTTGATAGTGAACATCCATAGACGCATCCGGTTTTTGGACGGCAAATGTACTTTCAATGGCCTATAAAATTCAAACTCGGTATAAACCCTTGAGTACTGTGCGTCTTACTACGTCATTTTAATTTACCTTTTGGCACTTATATTTCAACTACCATTTTGAATTGTACTTTAGCATATGTAAAGTACGGCAAACATACAATTTTACATTATGTGATCAAATATATGGATTATTTTGCTTGGGCATACACTACCTTGTACTAAACAACCCTTAGAACCCTTGGTAGCTCCCTCAAACATTATAATATATATATATATATATATATATATATATATATATATATATATATTACTCATATTTAGACCAGGGTAGAAAATTAAATAATCACATCAAATAATTTTAATCACCGTGTATAATGAATATTATTAGATAATACGCGTTATTAAAACCGTGAAGCATAAAAATTTATTAGTTTCAGTAAAAATAAGAGATTTAAATCATGGACAAGACGCTTTATATCAAAAGAAACAGTATTAACAAGCTCTACGTAAGAAACAAATGGAAATTACATGCAAAATGTATATTAATTAACCCTATTTTAAGTAACCGGTATTAAAACGTACAGATAATAATTAATATTTAGTTAGGATTCACTAAAATTTAAAGGGTATTAATTTTAATTGAAGTTAATTGAACCGTTAGTAACATATAATATCTATAAAAACTTGTAAAACCCAATAAAATAAAGCTCTGGGAATTAATATTATGTTTGAACACCTGGGTTTATTTAAAAAGCTCATTCGGCGAAAATTTTGCAGATAATTAATGGTTCAGAGAATCTTGTAGAAACCGTCACATAATAGTTACGAGAAATGCTAAAGGTGGGTTATTTCACACTCCACATGGACTAAAATATAATCGATAATAAAGAATATCAATTTGCACCAATACGAACAGGTTAGAAAAGGAAAGAGAAATGCGTCAAGCAAAGACACATATAGTAAAAGGCGTGATTTAAGCAACGTCACGAGAGTCACAATTGGTTGAAAATAGGATGCAAATATCAGAGGTAGAAACAACAATTTCTGTACACAATTAATTAGTTTTTCTCGGACAGGTTTGCGTGCCGTGTGAGAATTTCTGAGTTTTAAATGGGGCGAGTGAAAATTCGTAAAACCGACGCGCGAGCGACGGACTGGGAACATGGCATGAGAAATTCTTTAGAATTACCCGTTTTGGGGAACAGACCGACAGACAGGCTTTTTGCTATATATACCGAGGTGAATATAAACAAGCTTTCTTAGGCTTTTGACTATTCGATGCGTTAAAAGCTCTTACATCCGCGACTTGATTGAAGATGTTAAACAGTGCATTTTAGTTTGATAAAATAATTTAAAGTTTGCTCGTATATTTTAGTGATTCAAAATAGTTTGTTATTTACGTGCTAACATGAATGTACTTCAGTGCACTTAGATACAAGGTAATAAAATTTAGTATCACTGTACCAATTAGCAAAATTTACAACGACAAATGTATACACAAAAGTAGGCAGTTTTGGCGTATATTGGTGAAAGACGCATGAATTTCTTTGCTATTTTTCGGGGTGTTAATAATTAAATGGTTCAAATACGTGTCTGGATCCACGAAACAAGGGTCAGATATACACAGATGAGTTCCGGAAAAGCCCCGAAACAACTTTAAATAAATGGTGATGGAGAAAATTTTAAAAGCGTTGAGAATTAGAAGCGTAAATATAATCCTGTTGGAATGGTGTGATTAACTAAAGGGACGATGTACATTAAAGCTACGAGGACAGTAACCTTCAGGTAAATTATACTATTTTGTTTGACATTTTGGTGTGTGTTGAATAACTTTATTATACTATTTTGTTTGACATTTTGTGTGTGTTGAATTACTTGATAATTGATTTACTTTAAATGGACATTAGTGAAATTGTACTAACCATAAAATTTTAATGTTAAGATGAAATTTGCTTGTTTAAGTAGAAAGGGTATTTAGTATTGATGTTCTGGATTATGATGAAATTTTAGGTATGTCTTTGAGCTCAATTAGACGAACCTGGTTAATTAACGTAAAGGGGTGGTAGATGCTCCCTTTGTACTCTGCTTATATTGTTATATTAATTAGTAGGCATCCAACAAGGACTTTAATTCTGGATGCACGTTAAAGTGATAATAAAATTAATCTTGAAATTCTTTTAAAACTGAATTTTATGCTGAAATTTAATTTGAAAATTTAATGTATTCTGAATATTGATGTAAATAGAGTTAACGTTGATGTTTGTGGTAGGAATGTGTTGTTTAATTTTATGAATGAGGAGGTTTATAAAATTAGGTGAGCAGCTGAAGCGAAACCAGGATCACAGCAGTTTATGACGCCCAATCGGTGGGACTAGAATTTTTGTTGAAAGGACCCAGTTCCGCATTCAAAGGAGTATATCACAGCAATATATATATATATATATATATATATATATATCACTTCGAGATAGGGGATTTATAAATTTATAGAGAAGAAAAATCTACCTGTATCTGGATCAGCATCTCAAAAGGAAAAAGACAAGTTTGAAATTAAACGGGATCGAGCATTAACTACTAAATATTTAACACTTGAAGAGGAAATTCAACCATTGCTTGTTAATGTGCATGACCCATACAATGCATGGATAACCTTACGAATTTGAACCAACATTGCTACTTAGAATTGCATTTATTTATAGAGTTATTTACTATTAGTAAGTTAAATATAGAGTCTAAGTGAGTGTATGTATCTGGCATTTTGTGAATTGTATCAGAATTAGAGCATTTAAAGGAAAGCATTTCTGATAGGTTAATAGCTATAGTTATGTTCATAGGCTTAGGTGACCTACATGATAGTATAGCTCAATATATCTGTCAAATTCCTCCTACTGATCCAACAACAAAAATAGTTAGGGAACGTTTGTTAATTGAAGAAAATAGATTACAAACTAAAAACGGCGGAAAATTAGGTGAAGGGGTAGTTAAAACAGGGATACCTTCTACTTTAAACTTAATTAGAAAGGATATCACTCGTAATATTGTCGGAGGCTTTCACGGTCATAAATATTTATGGTTCCAGTTTGGGATCGTGTCATTTTATAAACTAAGGTTGACGTTTCGCCTACTTTTGTAAGGGGCTTCATTAGGACAAGAAAAGAAAATAAGTAATAAAATAAAAAATAATAATAAAGATAAGAATGATAATATTAAGTAGACAAGTTAAAGGTGTTTTGTGGCAAAGTAACTGGTGAAGGTAGCTACTTTCACGTTATTTTTCCATAAGACACCTTTCCGCTTAAATGGGCTAGTGAGTCTGCTAGTTCAGAAGTAACTTTACATACTCCTTACACTTTAACTTGTCTACTTAATATTATCATTCTTATCTTTATTTTTATTTTATTACTTTTTTTCTTGTCCTGGTGAGCCCCTTACAAGGGCAAAACGTCGACCTTAGTTTATAAAACGATACAGTCCCAACCCGGAACCATAAATATTTATGATGTCACTCGTAGTTTGAATAGCAATAATAGTAGAAAGTGCTTTAGGTGTGGTAAAAGCGGTCACTTTAAAAATCAGTGTAAAACCAAATTAGATAATAAATCGAACGTAAATATTTGCAAATTTGATAAAAGGGAATAAGTATACTAAAGCTAATACTTCTCGTGTAACAGAGAAATCTGGGGAAAGTTTTCACTTCAGCTGTCTTTTGATGGGTTTAATTACATCTCCAAGACAAAAATCTTGTAATTGGGTTTTCGATAGTGGTGCTACACATCATTTCTGATTTAACAAAAGCATATCTACCGACTATAGAGAAATTAAACCTATACCTATTACACAGGGCCATGGAAATGTCTGCAATGTATACTATATTCCGCATTTATGTAGAAACTGTAACACCCAAAAACCTTTTTAAATTAATTTAATTTTCAAATAATATTTTCGGCCAATCACAAATAATTCTATCTAAAATATAACCTATCAATGGCCATGAATTAATACAGTTATCCAATCCTAGTTCGACTTTGGAGTGACAATTGACACTTTAAATTAACATAACCTATCAACTGAAATCTAACATCCCGTGAAATGTAGAAGATTTTAAATTAGGCGCCAAAGGGAAATACTAATTTGTTCTAGAAAATTCCAAAACCGGAAATACGTAATAAAATGTTATTTTTCGTGATATCTATAAAAATATTAACAGGAAATAGTTCAGAATATTGCAGAATAACTTAAATTTAATTATAGGGCAGTTTCAATTAGCAATTGCAATAATAAAAATGGGTTTAACCATTAACCTAAAAATACGTGTAGGAATGATACACAATTGTGCAATATGTAAGGTTTGTAATTGGCTAAAACAATCGCGTGATAAAAGGTATATAAATAGGGGAAGTGAAGAAATTGAAACACGCATGACACACCCGACACACAAAGACAAAAAGACTATACACAAAGGCAAAATATGTACGAAATAAAATAAAAAAGTAATTAGCCCATAGTTAGTAGTAAGTAGTAGTAGTAGTAGTAGTAGTTAGTAATAGTAATAGTGTTAATTTACATAATAGACAATAGACTATTTGTGTGTATTCCAGATTCTGAGGTTAAAAAATGCAAGACTGAAAACAATAATTTTTCAAACGGTAAACTCGTTTGTTATTTACTAAATGTTGATTCAAACGATCATGATTCACCAGTTTTCCTTCAGAAAAATTTACTTAAGTTATGGTATTTATGGCTAGGTCATATAGCACACAATTCAATTGAAAATTTATTTAATAATGGTGCAGTGCGGGGAATATATCGCTAATCAAAGATTTTGATGTTTGTAACAGTTGTCGTTTAAGTAAGAGCTCAAAGGAAGCTTCAAGACGCTTACATAGTAATGGATCAGAGCATCCATTGCAGTTGTTGTACATTGATTTATGAGGACCAGCTCCAATTGCTTCAATGGGCGGAATGTATTACCATATGAGTGTAATAGATGATTATAGTAGAAATATTATTAAAGTTCCTTTGAAGAACAAATCTCATGCCTTTCATGAATTAAAAACCAAATTGGAGTTTTATTTCAATCTGAAAGTGTGGAAGTTCAAACAGATAACGGTATAGAATTTTGTAGTAACGAATTAGAAACATTGTTTAGGGAAAATGGAATCAAACAGATAAACATCAACTTATACCCCCACAGCAAAATGGAACTGTAGAAAAACCAAATAGAAATTTGTGGGATGGTGTTAGAGCATCTTTGATTCGGGTCTACCATTTCAATTTTGGATGGAGGCATTATTTTCAATTGTTCATATCAAAAATATAGTTTTTCATTCGGCTTTGGACAACAAAACACTGTTTGAATTATGGCATGATTATAAACCAAATGTGTTATACTTGAAACGATTGGGTTCTTTAGCCTTTTATCATATGCCTAAATGCTATCGTAATAAATTTCAAAATACAGCAAAACTTGGTTTGATAGTAGGATATGTTATTCATACTCGTGGATATAGAATTTATGATCCTATTTTAAAGCGAGTAATTGAAACAAAACACGTCAAATTTGATGAGTCGAAAGTTGGTTTTAGTTATTTTGAAAAACTTTCAAAAGACTTTTCTAGGAACCTTTGCATCTTTGATCCCCTGTCAATGAATGATTGGCTTTATGAGACTGATGACTGTGTTGCATCTTCAACACCAATTTCAGTAGTAAACAAATTTATACAGGGTAAAGTTGATGATTTCTCAGGGGAATAATCTAATTTTTTAGCTCCTTCCAAATCCAGTTGCACTAGGCTGGAAAAGATCGGTACACACTCGTTAATTTGGTAAAACAAAAGGCAAACAGGATACGTTTAATGCGCGGGGGTCTTATAAATTTGTATATCGACTTACCTCCGCGTTGTTTTATTGTTCTAGGGTGTAGTTCATACTCTTCAACTAAGTGAACTGTATGCGAAGTATAGTACGTGTTACTTTTGCACTTTCACTGTGTTTTTTAGGGGTTTATTGATAACGTCACATTCGGCGGCACTAATGACTAACTCACTTTAGCGAAAGAACAACTGTTTCGCTTCGATGTCGATGAGAGAGTGTTTCTGTCACTACCCCTTTTTCAACTTAATTTCCACATGCACAAAGGAGATTTTATGACAGGATATAACGGAACAAGGATGACAGATTTACTATTTGATTTACAACTATGAATTTACGATAACTTAAAATTAACCACGAAAACGTGGGACAAAGAGACCAAACAGGATATTTATTATGAATACGGCGATTCTTCAAAATTAAGATCATTACCTGATATTCGAGGGTTGTGTAAAACTAAAAATATAGATTTTGATGAAAACAAATTCGATTTTAGAACTTTTCATGGTTTAGCCGTGAATCCAAAATGTAGTACAATTTTACCTGAAGATACAGTAAAATGTACACCGGAGCAGAGGAAATTAATAGAAACAATCCATATATTGAATGTCTTTGATGAAAAGCTTGAACCTAATTTTATTAAAGATGATCCATTATTTTTTGTGGTATTAAAAGGGATTCCACATCATTATGAAGAAACTGTAGCTTCAACAGAAAAAACGGAGTGGATTAAAGCCATGCAAGAAGAATACAATACCTTAATTGAAAGGAAAGTGTGGAAATTGTTCTACATCCTAAAAAATCATAAAGTTAGCTCAAATCGATGGTTTTTTATCAAGAAAATTAGTAATAATAGAAGAGGGAATTGTTTTAAAGCTAGGCTAGTTGCTCATGGCTTTCGGCAACAACATGGTATTGATTATCATGATGTTTTTGCACCTGTTATAGAATTTGTGCTAGTAAAATTTTTCTTTGCATACCTAGTGTGCTTACTAGATTTTGCTAATGCACACATTGATGTTAAATGTGCTTACTTGTGTGCAGATTTACATGAATCTATATTCACTGAACAAACAAAAGGCTTTGTTGGGAGAGGGAGATCAATTTGTTGTGAAATTGAACAAAGCGTTATATGGACTAAAACTAGCTGGCAAAGAATGGCATACTCATTTTAATTCGATCTTATTAAAACTAAGTTATAAATCAGTAAATTATTGTCCTCGTTTGTATCGTAAAGGATGCGGTATGTTTATTCTTGTCTATGTAGACGATATGACCATACTTGGTAGAAATATAGTGTACTAAATTCAGCTATTGCTGAATTAAAAATAGAATTTAGGTGTGTAAACCCAGGTCCGTACGAAGGTATCTTGGTGTGCAATTTGAAAGAATGGATACATTAGTTTTACTTCATCAAAAGATTTTATTGTGAAACTATCGCAAAAATTTAATATTAACTTAGAACAAAGAGTATCAGTTCTGTTGGATCCTGGATCAAATATGAGAGATTTAAACTATAGTGAAGCAAACTTTGCTTGTCAGTACAAAGAATTGATTGATAGTTTGTTGTTTATTTCTTCTCGAACACGATTCGACATAGCTTTTGCTATAATTCAATTATCTCAATACCCATCAAAGTCAAATGATGCCGTTTGGCATTTGTTGCTAAGAGTGTTGCAATATCTTTACTCTACAAGGTACTTGGCAATAGATTTATCTAGAGTAGATGAAGGTAACATTAGAATGTTTACTGATGCCTCATTTGGCATATCATTAAATTGTAGGAAGCCGATTAGTGGATATCTTTTATTTTTAGATTGTTCCAATTGGTTGGAGATGCTCAATTCAATGGTGTGTTAGCAAATCAACTGTGGTAGCAGAGTATATTGCAATGAGTTCTGCTGCAGTTGAACGTAGTGGTTTATGAGAATTTTGAGCGAATGTATAGGTTTAAAAGGTATATGTAATTTACCTAATCTATATTCAGATAATCAAAGTGCATTTTTTTTTTGTAAAGAATCCTGCAATCAACATTTGCTCAAAACATATTGATATTCAGTATCATTATATCCGACAACTATATTGTGAAAATGGTTTGATTTAAAACACGTTATCGAAACTTAATTGGGCCGATATTTTAACTAAGGCATTTTATTTGCCACGATTAAAAATGTTTTTGAGCAAATGGTTTGCAGCTTCTTGCTCAGATGATAACTAGAAAGGGCTCTGTGATAAATAAATAAAAATGTTCATTTCATTCTCGTTTTTGCACCTGACCAATTATGTACTTATTATAGTATTTGATTTATGTTTAAAACTGGTGGGGTGATCTTGCCTGAAATAAATTTTTGGTTAAGGTTAGAGAGACACTTCCACTTCTTCACTGTAAATGATGCATCATTTGTTATATAAAATTATGGTTACGAAAATAAAATGTTATAATAGAAAAGATTATTGTTAAATCACAGAACCCATAAGCCCATGATTTTCACCGGTAGGTTTTTGTATTATATTTTGTGTTCTTTACCCTCAATCTCATTCATGCAACCCAATTTGAAGCATAATCCTTTTTACTTCAAGTTATGCAGGTTTTACGGCACGGTGTACATTTTCTCGGTATTTTCAGGTAAAACTGTACTACATTTTCGAGTTACGGCTAAACCATACGAAGTTCTAAAATCGAATTTGTTTTCATCAAAATCTATATTTTTAGTTTTATAGAACTCTCAAATATCAGGTAATGATCTTAATTTTGAAGAATTGCCATATTCATAATAAATATCCTGTTTGCCTTTTGTTTTACCGAGTTGACGAGTATGTACCGATCTTTTCCAGCCTAGTGCAATTGGACTGGAAGGAGGTAATAAAATGGATTTTTCCCTGAGAAATCATCAACTTTTAAAATAAAGTGCCGTTCCTAAATACGACTTCATCGCTGGGGTAGCTGAATATTCTTTCACAATTAGCTAATCTTACCTAGTTTATAAATAAATGCAAATAAAATTGAACCTAAATTTTGCTTCTATAAAAATTACACAATTGTAATATTAATACAAATATACTTTCCCTTAAAAAAATCTAATTTCCTCACATCAAACTAGTCAGCTATTACGAAAAGAAAATGTAAGGGAAAACATTAAATCAATCAATAATACCATCACACCATAATTTCCATTTTCGATATTGAAATCCCATTTCCAGAAATGCCTTTAATAAAAATACATAGAAAACTTTTAAACACCAACTTATTGTCTATTCAAAATACTAAATTTTCATTCTTTGTCTAACACTAAATTTCATCAATATAGCTTACATTTAAAATCAATACGTGCTTAGTTCTTAATATTTTAAAATGTTCCAAACTTCCCTACACAATAATATCTTTCTTAAATTTAACCAACACTAGTTGCGTCGAATCAAACAAAATAATTACTTTCACATTTGATTAATTTGCTTTACACAAATACAAACTAATATAATTAAAATCACATATACATAATTATAAATAAACATAAAACCTCACTATTTAATTTCCATGATATCTGTAAACTCTAGGATGTCCAGAAACTATCAGCATTTTCTTTCTTTTCAGCTAACATACCTTCCTTAACACAACACAATCCAAAATATTTATGGGGCAAAGTCTCAAATTCCTACCCCCTCTAACGGGTCGTTGCAACTTTAATTCTATGAACACGTGATTGAAACATACACTGCCCTTGCAAGCGTAGTTAAAAAAAATAAGTTGCATGCCGCGTTTTTTTCCTGCAGATGACTATATTCACATCTTGTTACTTCCTTTCAACTTCCCTCCCTTTTCAAACTTAACCTAGATACAACATTCCTCCCTTCTTGTTATGCATGCTAACTGCAGTAAAAGTTTCATTCACACATGCTAACATATTTTATTTATACTGACTATAATTGTCCCATTAATTAGTTATGTACTTTGTATTGTTGCAGTGTCCTTAATGGTAGGAATGGATGACAACTGTCTATTGTAAATTATCTTTACATGAGAAATGCCTAAGATCTTTTCATTTGCATTTAAAAATCGAAATGATCCCCGGTTTAAAATGGGACTTATACATAAAGAAATAAAATTATCTCGCTTAATCTTGATCTTGGAACAGGGTTTAGGTAAAACCATACCGAATAACTTGTTAACTGATGAGATGTTATATTTCCATGGACATATTTTGCAAATGCAAACTGAAAATATTTTGTTAAAGAGATTAAACATAAGCTGCAAGCCATATAAAATTTTAAGAACTTGAAATTGTTAATGAATTTTTGATCAAATATTTAAATGGTGATTTGTTGAATATTGTGTATACAAGTTTTGAGTATGTCAAATTCGGACATATGTGCATTAGAAAATTGTAGTTGTTATTTAGAAAAATTTCTATGTGCATAAAGATATTATTATTGTGAATAAAGTAATAGGTTCTTGTCCTATATGTATAATAATGATAGATAATAATGTAATTTATTTGAATGTGTATTATAATTACAATAATAATAATGAGAAGGTAAAATTTTACAAGTGGTACTTGCAGGTTATGTAAATTTCACTAACCGTTTAGTAATATTTTAGTTAATTTTGAGTTTTGCAGCCTTATAATCATTAATTCGGCTATCTACGATATTCCCACTCACCATAAAGAAGACTTTGATAAAGTCGGCAGTTGTTCATTGTCATCGTTTTGAAAAACATGGCGATCACAAAGCATGGATAAGTTTACATTTCGTACTTACAATGCTTCTTTTATGTCATGTTTAATAAATACGTCATTCAAACAGTCCATTGGCTCTATCGTTAATTCGTCGACCACTAACTATATTAAAAAATCTCTGGAATAAATCAGTTTTGTGCTGTGACGGCTTAATTAGACCTTTACCTTAAGCATAACTTATATATGTCTGTTTGAAATATAATTTTACTATACAAATATGGCGGTTTTTTGTTTGTGATTAATTTATGGGAACATGTTGCCTATAGTCCATTCCAAATAAGTATAAAGTAGATGATCTTGTACGCAAGGTGGATTTACACAGCAAATAAATTATAATTTCTATATATACATACAGAATAATTATTAATTCCATATTTGAGTGATTATAAATCGTGACTAGCCTAAATTAATTTCCATAACCCGTTTTCATTGCAAATTTGACAATGTCGCATTATACATATTTTAAATAAAAATTTTTAAAATTAAGCTGTGTAAATCAGAATCATGTTTTAACCAATCAAATCGAAGGCTAAACTTTCCCTATACCTTTCATCACTTTATTCTTAGTTGGAATGGACTATAATGCAATAAGCACCAATTTCTCCTACTGAGCTAGTTGCATTCTTTCTGTCTGTATGAAACATGTGATGAAAATAATTTAATGCGCCCACAGAATGGTTAGTAAAGCTTTGAACTTGTTTATTTATTCTTGTTGCAGTGCAAATCTCATTTATAACGTACACTTATTTATATAGTGCAACTCTAAAATTTAGGTTTCTTTGATTTGGTTCAAGTATTGTGTATTAGTTCAAGTTTCATGAATTCATTTATCATTTACGCTTGATGTAGTGGATATGAAGTATGAAATTACCCCAAACTAATTTTTAACTTCAATCCTAATATTTACATAAAACAAAATTAAACAAAACAATATATAGTGGATTATTTCAGACACTTGTTTACCACAATTTTTAAATATTTGGCATTCCTGTATATTATAGACAGACATAAAAAATGTATAAATTTACCTAGTGTCCATGAGGCACTTCTTACCAGTAATTCCTGATTTGTAAACATCAAAAAAGTAATTAACGTAATAGTAGACAACATTAAATAAAGGAAAAACAACCATATACTGGCCGAAATGCATTTCACAGCAGCTGTAGCAAAAAATTATAAGGCAATAACATCACACCTAAACAATAGCGTAACTCTAAATTTTCGTATTGAAAATTTTATGGACAGTAATAAATAATCTTATAATTCATATTCAACCAATAACAGTTGTCACATTAGCATATTCCTACCATTTGAGTGAAGTAAATTCAATTTCCATACCGGACCATTTTAGTTGTGCGATGAGTAACCTTAAAAACTTAAAAAAGAAAATCCCGACCCAGTTTTACATGAGAGAAATCATCAAAACGATGTCGAGAAGAAACAGCAAGCCTTACAGTTTGACATGACATTCCTGTTTTAAGCTTATCAAAGTGTGGTCTAATAATTTCACAGTTGAAGCACAACTTTTTGTAGTCGTCATCTGCTGGATGTCATTTTACAATAGTAGTAACTCTAAATGGAGCAAAATTCATTTTAGTACTGCTTGACTGAATAAGAAAATAGCATCACACAAATTTATCTTCAACCAAAATATATTGTGTTCACTTCTAGGTATTAGAATTGTCATCTGTGGTGGTAAATAGGAAAACTAATTCAATAGTTACATAATTTTTACAATTTTGTGTCACAGTTTCACTAAAACATTACACAAATTGCATTGTTACCTTGGTAAAGGTGATAGCATATTTCTAATTTTACACAAACGAAACTAACTGTTTCTCAACAATCGATAATGGAAAAGCTCGATTAACGTCGGTCGTTGGAAGCAGTCGCAGCGCTTCAAAACAACACGTCTAAAGTACGCGACCAGACTGTACTTCAAATTTAAGGACATATTCAATATCCGTAGGATATGTCGCCTAACTTTTAGCATAAAATTACATAAAATACAGCATAAACCAATTCAATGCGGTGTAAAGATAACGAAGCAGAAATGTTTAATGGATCGAAATCCATGTTCCCAAACAACCTTGTAGAAAACACGTACATACCTCAAGTAATATTTCAGAAAACAAATATTCCGATAATCGAATACCACATTTGAACGCTTTGTCAAACTAAAATGGATTGAAGCATTTTAAATTATAACTACATAACCTAATAGAACCCTACAGGGTGATGAATAAGCAATCGTATAAATTGAAAAAGCAGCCGAAATTGTTAATAAAATGCAGGAACTAAACGTAACAATCTGTTTAACATGAATAGTGTACCTTGTTGTTTCAAGGTGTTACATTTTTTGTATATACAATTTTTGTTGCTGTCCGTACATTTTGGTGAGTGCTTAAACAATTTTCTGTTCATATTAATTTTGGAAATTATGAAAGTTAATAGAGTAGTTTGTGATCTTATACTTATTGTTATTTAGAAGTGCGATTAGTAATATCTCGCACGTATTTATTTGGTTATGAACTTTTAAAAGCTCTAAAATACAGTGTTTCTAAAATTATAGGAATTGGCTTTAGCAAATCTAAAATTTAAAGTTGAGTACAATTTTGAATATTATAGTTTATGAAAAAGGCTTGCGCTAAGTGTAAAACTGCTGTTTGTTTTAAAGTTAAGTTGTGTATTCAGTTTTAACTTTCTAACTGATATTTTATGTACTTAGTCCAAGGTTATGTTAAATTTTAAGCACACTTGTGTCAAAAACAAACCTTATTTTTTCTTTTATGATAAACGTAAATGAAATTAAATGTGAAGGCTGCGATAGATCTATCTTGTGCTGATATTAAATCTTGTATGACTATAAATAATACGAATAAAGTTTATGATTAAACAATATTATAAAATAATTATATATTGATTGTATCAAAAAGTTAACTGAAACATTACAAATATTTTTCTTAGATTTATATCTATATTAAACTTTATTTTAAATATTAATCTTCTTCTATATTTTTGTAATCTTAAGAGAATAGGTTTCTTTTGACTTTACCTTGTTATTGTTGAAGGTTATACTAAGAATATTTTATGGTTAAGAGTTCATCACAGCAGGTTACCTAGCACCTGCCGTAAAAGCACGGGTTGGGCTGAGGTAGCATAGGGCGAGACGAAATGTAGAGATGCAGATATTCATTAGAAAAGGATATGAAGTTTAATACTCCGCCTACTTGGTTTATGAAGTGCCAGGGAGCACATATAGATGGCAGTGTTGTGAACTTATTAGTCCAGTTATAAACCTCACAGATATTTTAATTTTACATATTCTCTAACATTTATAACCAGTGAAAACCTTTGAATTCCGATATCTAATGTAAAAAAATATTAAGGAACAAGAAATTACAAGATTTAACATTCCTACATTTGCATCGTACAGTTATTTTACAATTTCTAATATGCAATTGACAAAGCTGTTATATTCATTAATTGGCCAATAAATGGAAAAAACAGAATAATGGTTTAAACGTATCTCTAATAAAAAATGATTAGGTAAAGTGCCAAGTGGGTTTTGATTACAGTTTGTGAAAAGCTACAAATATTGGTTTGTTTTCTTTTCTTATCACAGCTTCGTTTGTTTCCTTTATCATTTTCTAACGACGAAATAATAAACAAAGTGTACTGAATCGGACACAGTAAACATTCCTCTAGTAGAATAAAAATGTATGTCTTGCATTTTTAAGTAGTCCAACGTTTGTTTTGCTTTTATTTATTTACGTTTTGCATGCAGCTTGTCATATTTTGTTCCATCACAATTGCGTGTGGGAGTTTGTGAATGGTGAATTTGTACCATAATGAACAAAAGTCTTTTACATGTATTAGAGAAGTTTCAGGGTAAAAAAACTTAACCAAATATGGTTTGTGAATTCTAATTAACCCTAAGAATTTTTATCACATTATTCGTTATTACTACATAAGCCTAAATATGAGCGAAATATTACGGGCGGCTTTTTAAATACAACCGTCTCACACCAGTAATGCCGTGGCTGCAATGACAGGTTAGGAATAATTGCTGAGGCCCTAAATAATATCCATAATGAAAGTTATAAATAGATTTGCGAGCAATTACGACTATTACCGAAAACTCTCATGATAGTTTGATCTCAATAGTATAGTGTTTGCTTAATGTTTGTTGTGTTTTGTTTTGTATAGCATGTATTCAAACCATTCCTATTTTACAATAGTGTGTGACATGGAAGTTCTGAATTTTTTCACGGCAGCACATTGCAGGTACATTTTTCTAAAAAATACTAATATTTGATTTATTCAATAAATAAAGTGAATTGTAGTGTGCAATTTTGATGAAATTCATAAAAATTATTCACACATTTGGGAAAGTTACTGGTTTTGTTTAAATCGCTCTATTATCAACAAATAAATTTTTTTTTTAAGTTAAAAAAGCTTAAATGACTTTCCCACAGACAATTATTTAATAAGTAACTTTTATTAAAATGGTTTTTAATTTGGGTGCCTAATAGGAAACAAATTTGGATCTTTAGAAATTTCAAAAGGGTCGCTACTGTGTTGAGCTCTTAAAACGATAGAGTTTTGTGTTACATGGGAAAATGTTGAGAATGAATAGGGTACTCATTGATTAAGCTTCATATTGTGGAGTACTGGATATTTTTGGTTAGACACACATGGTGTCTGTGTAATTGAATTGTGTTCTCTTTCAAAATAGTTCAAAACATACACCATCTTCCCAGAAGTGGGCTATAGATAAGCAATTGGTAAGAATTTTGATCCAAAATTGAAATTCAATGCATTTGTGTATATCGTAGGGTTCAGCATTCCCTTTTTTAAAGATATATTGACTCGCATCAATTTGTCTTTATTTTAGAAGAATTTGGCAGCATCCTTATTCTTGTTGATCTCTCTCCAACCCATGACCAAGGGCCATAACTCCTGCAGTTGATTGTGGTAGCTAGTCGTTTTGTCTTTTGGAGACTTCCTTTCTCTACAAGCCGTTGAATATTTCATTTTATCCGGGACTTTTCGTCGATACAGGAAACTCTCAGTTTGGTAGATTTTAATCAGTTCCACTCCCACTCAAAGTTTAAGACTACAGATTCCAACCTTATTCGACACGATGAGATGATAAGGTCATTGATAATTCAAGAGTAGAAAATCGGAAGGTGGAATATATGCATCTATCATACATTGAAATATTAATGATAAAATTGATTGGGAAACAATCTATATACAGATATTAATATGATCTAAATTTCATAATAATACATCTGTCTGTATAAACTGGATGTGATGATACCCATAATTTCCATCCATTTTTGAAACAAAGGGTTCATTATGCTGACTGTTAATGCTAACCACTGCTATTGTAATTTAGTAATGAAATTATTCCAGGAGAATGTTAATCTACCTAAGGATGTAGACAATCGATTGTCTGCTAGTATGAGCTTACCTCCTAGTCCAAATCGTGGTAATGTATACTTAGGTGGAGAAAGTCCGCCAACTTTACATCCTACTGGAAATACAGACTTACATCGATATACGACTAGGTAGGTTAAATTAGATTTCACCATTGTACATATTTGGATTTTTTAAAAAGTAACAATTATTGATATGTTATAATTATTGTTAAACATTTAATAAGTTTAAGAAATTAAAGTAATTTTTAAAGTATTATTTTTACCAGTATAAATATATACAAAATGTCAAAAATTGAATAGTTTTTTATGCGAATACAATTTGTTACCAAAGTTTCAAATAGATTTGGTGCCAGTTTTAAAATGTTGTCATGAATTTTTTTTAAATATGAGATTTCATCATGGTGTGGTTTTTTGTATATTTATATAAATCAAGTTTATTTTGCAGATCGGTTATTTCCAACCGAACCCGCAAGCTGCATCATAATACGATTAATGAAGAAACAGACGAAAAGGAATTAACAATAAGAAAACCTTTAGTTACAACAGAATTTGTTCCTTGGTCATGCAAATATTTTGCACAGCCTCTTATGAAAGATGTTCCAGTTAACGACATCGAGTCTCAACCCTATTATGATAGAGACTGGCGACTGGAAAGGTTAACTATACTTGTATAAATGTGTACATAAAAATTCTAACTCGTTTATTTTAGAAATGTCAAAATTCGCAGAGAATCAGAAGAAGAACATGTACGTGCCATAAGTTGCAGGCTAGAATCACAAGTTTTTAGTACACGTTATGCTTCAATTCCTGCAGTTCTTCAATTTCATCCATATGATCAACTTATAGCAGTTTCTGGCAAAGATAATTTTGCGTGAGGTTTTCCTTTTATATAGATCCATAATGTTTTAAAAAATGTATTGTAGAATTTGGGACTGGGGACGAGGTGCCAGACGTTTACAACTAAGTAGTAAATCATTAAAAAATCCCAGTAGTAGAATAACTTCATTAGAATGGCTTAATGGTCATGATATTGCTTTAATTATGGTTGCTTCCGATGATGGTGCTATTAAACTTTGGAAACCTAATTACATTGCTAACAAAGACTCCATACTTGTTAGTGCTTGGCAAGCTTTCAATGAACTAATGCCTTCTAATAAATTTAACTGTAAGTAATTTATTTTTGTATTTAAGATTTAGTTTTCAATAGTGTATTGTTTTCACTAATTATAAAAACAAAACTTTAAATGGAATGTTCCCTAGTGATAGCTAAAAGCAGGAATTTGTTAGGGTTTATTAAACATTTAGGTTTATTTGTATTATTAAGTGCTTGAAAATTCTAGTAAACGAAAGCGGCACTGTGATTTCTGAGAAGCTTTATTGGTAATAACTCACTTAAAAGTTGACAACTGATTCCATTATATTTTATTGTAGAACAGGCTCTGCTAATGTGCGAAGTTCATTATTTTTGTACAAGTAAGTATATACAGGGTGATTCATTAAGAATATGCAATCTCTGAAGTATCTATACTTAGTCACCAAAAAAATTACGATTTAACCCAACATGCAGTATACCAATTTGCTTGTTTAATAGAAACAGAGCATTGAAGGTTGATAATTTATTTAGAAGATTCTAAACAATTTTGAAGTTTTGATAGGATCGATTCGAAAACATTTTTGGTATGAGAATTACGAATCTGAAACTTACTTTAACATTGCTAATCGTGGGTGCTAGTTACAGCTTGTTTATGCACTAAAACAAAACAAGTTTGTGTCTGATGAACGATGGTTGAAATAAATGAAGTATATGAACGGTCGTTCTATTTTACACAAAAAAAGCTATTCTGGTTTATTGTATGTAACACTGTTGACTTTTGAGCCGTTAGCTTTTAAAAGATTTAACGTATTGAACTACTGAAATGTTTATTCTTTTAAATACCAAGTAGGCCTGTGCCAGCATTTAAGTGTAAATAAATATTAGGTTTTTTGCATGTTCTAATAGTAGTGTTTAGAATGAAACTTCTGTTTTTCTGATTTCGTAGTAAAATTCTAGTAGCATTTTAGTTTTACTAATGGCCATTCATACTAATGATACGTCTAACAAACGTCTTAGCATTGTCTCGAATCAATTTCTGTTCTCGCCTTTAAGTATCTTCCAAATTACAGGCTGTTATTCAAATATAATTTGTAACGTCTGGTCTTTAAGATAAGTGACGACGCTTATTGCTTAACGGGGTTGAGAATCAATAGCATATTGTTCGTGGTCAATCGCTTGCAAGATTTGACATGAGGCCAGAGAGGAGAATAGTAAGTGATTGTCACATAGGTAGGCCATTGTAATTAAGGTGTTTGGATTTGTTTCATCAATGGGTTAACTTGTTTTAAGGTACAACTTTAACATATAGCTTTAACATACAGTTTTAACATTCAGTTTCAACATGTCGCTTTAAGATACAGTTTTAAGAAGATGCCGTTGGTAAATATTGCTCGAAGAAGTAGAAAGTCAATGCAATATATTTTCAAGAAGCAATCCTATTTATGCAGTGTTTGTCTTTTATTCAAATTCCAGTGTAATAAGACAAAGTTCATCACATCTCTTTTTTATGTGAGCATTTAATTATGTCTTGTAAGAATTAACAAGGTTTGCATTTATTCTTTGTTTAAGGTAAGCGATAGTGGGATAAGCTTACACGTTTAAACTCTTGTTTGGCTCAGAAACCTAATGATGAATAATAATAATAATAAATACTTTCTACATTGATGCCGATATTATTATTCTCATAGATAAATATATTTTGGTATAATTAAGCATGGAACCAACAAAAATCACATCTACTTCAGAGCCACATATTGATAGTATATCTGCAAGTACAAGCATAACGGCTCGTTCTGTGGCGCAAAAGATATGAGAAATTTCCCATATTACTTGCTGGTTTATAACTTCCCAGACGTACATTGCATTAAAAAAAAAGTATTATAGATGCTATAAGAATTTTAACAATGGTAAATTATAATTTTAAAAATATCAAATCCCTTAAATATTAAAAAGGCAGGTGATATAGAATTGATTCGTCTGTTGTATGAAAGATCTTGACCATTGCAGACCCACAGCTAATGTTTTCATGCTATGCAAAATGCATAATGTGCTTTGCAATAACCTTATCTAACTTATGATAATTGATTTTGTTATGTGTTTCAATAATCACAATTTGCTCGTGCAGTTCAATGTTAGCTTACAGGTAAACTCGCATTCGCCTTGTGTACATTAAATGTCATTAGATTTGTTGGGATTCAGCCTTCAAGCTACTCTGTGTTATTGATGTACTGCTAAAACTTAGTTAAAGATGTGCTGCGCATTGCAATGGTTTTTTTAGACAGATACAACCTTCTGTCAAAAGTCGACGTTTTTTACTACTAGTTCTTCGAACACCGCTATTCTTATTGTTTTCGTATACATTTCCACTGATTTCACCATCTGTGGTTATCGAGTTAACCGCCACATTAACACCAGCATTATATTAATGTCATTGAAAAGTATAATAGTATATTATTCAACGAGCTAGTTATGATAGCCATTACTCATTCGGAAGGCACTGGTGTTGTCGAGCCGCAACACTCCGGAACGTCGTTCCGGTACTTCCTTTTTGGACAGGAACGCGTTCCGGAACTAAAGATGATTTCTGATAACGAGAATTGGCTGACGTATTGAAAAAAAAATTAAAAAGAATTGCTGATTTTTTTTGTGCATATACACAAAATGGGTTTTGTAATGATTTTCGTTTCCTTTCCTTTTTATGTTATATACAGGGTCGATCCTGGCGACGGGCGAAAATTGGGGGAAATCCCCCCTCCCCCCGCCGTCAAATTTGGGACATGAGACCTAAAGAAAGTCGCCGCCAGGATTATCATGAAAAATCCCCCCGTCGTTAAATTTGGGACATGAGACCGCACAGAGCGGCCGCCTACCCAGGATCGGCCCTGTCTATATAATTATATATACATGTTCCGGTAAAAAAAATTAGCACAACACCACTGTTGGAAGGTAATGGCTTTAACTTGCCAGTAGAATACTATAATTTTCCCACAACTATACAAATCTTCATTATCAGATATTTTCTAAAAGTTTTAACTAATATCGCAAACACTGACAAGCAAACATTTATCTGTTAAAGTGTAACAGCCTACTTTGTATGATACGAAAATTATACCTCGCGGATTATGAAAATGAAGGTTTGTATTGATTGATCAGAGGTGTTGGATTATAATCATAATCCACGACCTAGATGTTCTTGATTGGTTAAAGCTGCAAGTATACTTTTTTATACAACATTTTTATATGGAAGTTTGTCTTGAAGTCACATTAACTTTAATATATCCATGTGCAATATAAGATATACTCTTACCTTTCTATGTTCAAAACGCAAATGCAAACAGTTATTATAATTTACATGTTAATTTGTTGTGGTATTTCATAAAGATTAGCATTTACGGATTTAAAGTTATGTTAAAATGACAGTTGTTATACTGTTCATTTTTTATTGTAGTCTTTTGTGATATAAATGTAAAATTGTAGTCTTAATTGGTTTTGCTGTTGAATATGTAATAAATAAATAAATCCTTCAATCATGTGTTCGAATACAGAACATCCTCTTAAAGTATCATTTAACGAATCACTGAACTGTATAACCTTTTGTACTGTTTACCTTTTATTTATTAACCCGTTGTGCCTGAATTTTCGTCGTTATGAATTCATTGTCTTTATTGATATATTTAGTACTAGGAATGACTAACAAAAAGAATAATAAACAAATATTCCAACTCTAACTGTTTTTGAAGTCTGAACTGCCTCTACGTTATCAAAGTGTTAAAATAAAACTGCCTTTAGAAGTAATATACTTTCTAAACTTTCAAATGGAAATATTAGCAAAATAAATATTAAAAATAAAAGTTACACAACATAACACTTTAACTGGAAAAATAAAAAGGTAAACAGCAGTCAATACATAAAGCCACATTGCATTTGCAACACAAGTTACATTTCGGGCCTTGGGAGCGGTGTTTTTAAAAACTACTTCCAAAACTTGTAACAAATTTTATTAGTTTAAACAGACATTAATTATGGAATTTTAACAAACTGTTGTAAATTAAACTAAGTCGAAATAAAATAATTAATTGAACTAATATGAGTGAGTAGCCTGAGCAAACTGCAATGTTAAAGCTGAAATACTTGAGACTGACTGACTGTTCTTGGGGCTCCCGGGATATTTATGTTGTCCCTGCCCCCTCACATGTCATGGGAACTTGCAGAGCTCATGTCTGCTTATTTTTAATATTATTCATGATACAATGTAAAAATCTTACTTTCCGAGTAATCACGGTTCTTAACTGTCTATGACCTGCCACCTGCAGTATCACTATCGTCTGGAATACAATGTATTGCATATGTTCTAACAACTGTTAATTACCTTTATTTAATTATCCTTGAATTACATTGTTGCACTTGACTTAATAATTTCTTAATGATTTCTAATAATTTCTAATAACTTCTATTTTGTTATACATACATAGATTGGGGAATACATAACTCACATTGATAGCGAAATCTTAAAAAAGGAAAATTAAGTTGTTCCTGTGAACAAGTTGTCCATGTAAAGTTTATATTTCAAATGTTTTCATCCAAGAGGTAATTCCTTTGGGAAAACCAATAATGTGCTGGCGACTTTTCCAACAATTTGTCAAAGTCATTATTTGATTTAAAATTTTTCCCTTGATATAGCCCAAAATTTACTATATATCCATCCATCTTTGCTATTCAAACACCACATTTTGTAACCAAAACAGATTTTTTCTCTCAAATAAATTACTTGCGCCCATGTCTCCCAAAATATTTGATCATACTTTTGTCATACAATAGATGTTCCTTGGGCACACAATTTTCGTTACTTTTTTAATATTTCCATGAGTGGACGTATTTTCCAAGCTTTATCGTTGGCATTCTTGTTTGTATTTTCGGCCGCATGCAAAGTTTGCAGACCTGTAAAAACCTATCCCTACACATACATCGAGATATGGCATAATTTTTCATATGATCTTTATAGTGCCAGAAATGCCTCTTGGATGGCATGTTGTTATAGCCACTAATAAATAATATTTCTGTAAATAACCATATTTCATCAGCTATCATTTTGGGGTTGGAACAATTGGGAAACAGTCTGTACTGATGGGATTCTTCTACCAAATGCTAAATCAAATCATGATACACAAATTGTTCGAACACTTCGTACTTACTTTAATCAGGGTTCGGAAATAGCGAAACAACACTTCTTGTCAGGATTGGCTCCCATTTTCCAACGTGGACTGTTTTCTATACTGTCAAATCACTCAGTGATCCTTGCAGTTCTTTGGGAATAGAATTTGGCCCAACAATATTCATAGATTCACTTTCATGTGCATTATAGTCCACACTAAGTCTTTCATTATCAAGTAGGTATATTTTATCACCTACTCGTAACTGTCTATAGATGAAAAATTATTAACTAATCTGCAAAAATAAAAATCTGTAAGGAACTTATATGTAAATAAATAAAATAAAAGACAACTGCTGCCATCTTCATCTCCATAATCATCATGTGTGCCCACTTTGTGATCTGGAAGTTCTACATAAATACTGTTTCCAATGTTGTTACTATATCAATATCAAGAACATTAGCGAGCAGTCTTTCCTAAAATAATAATGGTTCTTCCTATCATTATATAAATTTAGATAGTGCAATACTATATAGCAATGCTCGACTTCATGAAGTTACAAAAAACACTTTTTTGAAACAAACTTTTCAAATTATGCTACATTATCTTTATCTGTTAGTAATGTGTTTACAATAACAAAAGTATGATAAAGCTAAAATTTATAGACAACACACTAGTTGCTCAAACATGTAGTGCGGCAGATTGTATGTTATTATATTTGAAATTAAGATTTTGGCACGATAGGAAAGTGTGCGTGTTGATTAGGGTTGTAGAGAGAGATAGTGGGGGAAAAGTGTTGGTGGTAGGTGGCGCAAGATATTAAGTTAGTTGCACTTGGCTAATCGATAGTTTAAGTTTTTTAAGAAATATTGGATGGAGTTGGATGAGAATAATTCAATGTACCAAACTGTCCAAACTCCGACCTGAGGTTTGTTTTGAAACAATAAAATTCAAGTTGAGTAACCAAATTGTTGAATTTATTGAGCCTCATGGCCATTAAGGGCAATCTGGAAGATTAGGTTAGGAATTTTATACAACGCAGGACACCAACCTGGGCTGGTACAAAAGAGAATTATTTATTACTTGTCAGAAGAAAGAAGTTGTAAATTGGAAATACTTGTATTAAAATTACCAGTTAAAAAGGATTCTTAAATTATTGAAAGTCGCCCAGTTCAACGAATCATTGTAATCAGGTTTGATAGTTAAAATTTTCTTATTTGTAGTTGAAGAGTTGTTTGGACCGCTGTACCGCATTCCTGTACAGGTATAACATGGTTACCTATTTCAATTGAGAGGGTACAAGCTATTTATAGATCTTTGACATCATGTAAGTAAGAAACCTGTTCCGAATATAATTTAATTGCATGAAGCCAAGTGCTGATAAAGAATTTATGTGTATCTTTTCTGTGGATTATAAAACCTTTCTGTTAAGTTTGGGTATTTTAACTGTTGGTTGCATAAGGCGGTGCATATTAATTAGTAATAGACTGGTATACCTGTGTATAAATAAAGCATTTTATTTAGGTTAAGATTGTTTATTTATATAATTAATTGAAAAATTTAACGTTTAAAAATGGTGGAAGAATTGGATGATATTACCGTAGTATCTGAATTGCAGAAAATGATGTTTCAATTAACCACAAATATGCTTCAAATGCAAAATAGTATCTTTCAATTAGCAGAATTTGTTCGCGAAAATTCTGAAAATAAACCTCCTATTAGTGTACAGGTTGTACTGTCCAATGTTATAAATCCGACTGAAAATAAAAAATATATTGGCGTGTTTAAAAACTTGATGACTCTGAATTGCAGCTTCGACCCAATGGAAACTTGCATCCAATGCAATTTTTGCGGAAATTAAAAAAATTGTTTATTGAAGCAGAAGTTCGAAAACAAAACAAAAAGAATAAGTAAATAAAAATCAGTTAACTAAACGTCACCATGACATAACTCACAATTAGTTAGCGGTCTGGCATGTTGGTAGCGTTTCGTTGCTTAAGCCTTACCATAACATATAATTTAATAAACGTCACCATGACATAACTCACAAGTAGGAAGCGGTCTGGCATGTTGGCAGCGATTCGTTACTTAAGCCTTACCATAACATATAATTTAACACTTTTTCTTTTTTGAAGCGGATAACCAGGTTATAGTTCATTTCCTTATAAATGGTAATCATGTAAACATGTTAGAGTTCTTTAACAACCATCAGGTTGCTAATATCTATGTAGAGCCAGGTGGATAGGAAAAAGATAGAAGGATATAGGAAGACCTAGACCAAGCTATACTAGTCAAATTATTAGAAATTTAGGTTGTGAAGGGTATGTAGAGTTTTTTAGATTAGCACAGAATAGGGCAGATTATGTGCTAAAATTAGCCATGGAGGCAAATTTTCTGTCTGAGGAAGTTAGAAGGAACTTTAGTTGCATGGTTGTCCAAGCATTTCAGTGCAGAAGTGCAAAGAGTCATCTTATTACAGGGTATTGGAACTATTGAGGTTTTAGAATCTTTCTTGCGAAAAATTGACCTAACCTATGATGGGGATAGAAGTTATAATTCAAATCGTGACAAGGGGTATGAACATAATCCAGTAAATATAGTGGCTTTAGACAATCGCAAAGTTATCGAAATAACAGTTTTCAGAAAGAGCCCAGGGAGTCCCGACATACTTATACGAGTGAAAACTGGCATGCCGCTAGTAGAGATGAGAATGAGAGGGCGGTAGCCAACACAGAATCAAATGGTAGGAAGGAAGTTAGATTACTAACTGCATGCATATTAGAGACTGGCGAATTATTAAGCGATGAGAATGATATTCCTGCTGTACGAAGTGGATCTCCTCTTATTGAAGGTGAAATGTATGGTGAAAAAATAGAAATCTTATTGGACATAGGTAGTCAAATTTCGGTTGTATCAGAGTTGTATTTTAATACATTAAAAAGTGAACAAAAACTGCCTATTTTTTCTGTTGCTAATTTAGTGGTTTCTGGGGCAATAGGAAGAAAGGCGAACAAAATAACTGAGCAAGTACTTTTGTCTATTAAGTTGGGACAAGTTACTGTTGATGTACCCTGCATGGTGGTATCGAAGTTGAATCAGAAGCTAATTTTGGGCAGTGATTGGCTAGCCATCAATAAGGCCGAAATTAATTATCAAGATGAGACGATTAATTTTCCGATATTAAGTTTAAAACTAAAACTTAGTGAAACTAAATTAGTCGACCCTTCGATTTCAATAAATTTAATAAATACTTGTAATAAATATGCTAGACACGTTTATTCGGAGGAGGATTTTCGAGTAGCAGCTTTAGAAGCTGAAACGTTTAATGATGTACAAAGGGAGGAATTACGAAATTTATTAAGCGCCTATAGTACAGTGTTTTCAGATACCCCAGGTAGAACGGGAATCTATGCACACCAACTTATTATGAAAAACAAGGGCCCATTTTTTAAGCGGTCGTATCCCATACCCTTTGCTTATAGGGAGGAGGTCAAAAATCAAATCAACAATATGGTGGAGTGTGGGATTATCTCCCAATGTTGCACTGAGTATGTTTCACCGCTTGTTATGGTAATAAAGAAAAACAGCTCAAGTGTGTTTAGACGCACGATTCTTAAATTCAAAGCTGGAGAAGGATAACGTGTTACCTCCTTCAGAGGAACTGCTTATTAAATTTAAGTATGGACAGGTACTGAGCACGTTAGACATGACTGCCTGGTATTGGCAGGTGCCAATTAAACAAGAACACCAGAAATATACCGAGTTTCTATACGAAAATAGCACTTATTGTTTTAATGTTCTCCCCTTCGGTTTAGCGACATCTGTTGCTAGTTTTATTAGGTGCCTTAATAAGGTATTAGGCCCTGAGTTTGAAAATTTTGTACTGACTTATGTAGATGATATTTTGGTGTTTTCGCAGTCGCCTGAAGATTATTTATTGCACTTGAAGAAAATATTTAAGTGGTTTTGTCGACTGCAACCTTACTATTAAGTTGAGAAAATCCTTCTTTGATAAAAAGGAGACCGAGTTTCTAGGCCATTTAGTTTCAAATCGGGGAGTGCGGGTAAATCCTACTCGGGTAGAAAGTGTTCACAATTTCATGCCACCTCGTAACATTAAGGAATTGCACAGTTGTTTAGGTTTTATCAACTATGAAAAACGTTTTTGTGAAAATTTTTCTGAAATAACCTGCCCATTGCTTAAATTATTAAAAAAGGGTGTTAAATGAGAATGGAACGGGGAGTGCGAAAATGCATTTCGAAAAATAAAACTAGGATTTTTAGAGTTAGTCATGATAGTTTAGAGCGGGTCATTGGGGCTGTGTTATTCTAGTTGGACCAGGGTAATAAGCAAGTAATTGCTTTTGCCAGTAGGATTTTACGAGCTGAGCTCCGTTATGAAATAAATGAGAAGGAGGCACTTGCTTTCGTCTTTGCATTAAAACAGTGGCGCACACTGATTCTGGGTTATACCATCACTATAATTACTGACCTTAAAGCTTTGACATTTTTGTCCAGCATGAAATTAACCACTGCAAGGTTGGTTAGATGGGCATTATATGTTCAAGAATTCAATGTTAAGATTGAATATTGTTGGGGCAAGGACAATGTCCTAGCCGACACTTTGTCACGTTATTTAGGCTCGGAGGTACCGCAGATTCACACTCCTGATTGCAATGGGGAACCATTAGCTATTTATTGCATCCGTTTAACTAAGGAATATAAAAACTTAAAATGGAATTTTAAAACCCTACAAGAAGATCAGAGCAAAGAAGGATGGATTATGAGAAAAATTGAGTTGTTGGAAGAGAATAGCGAGGAGGAAGGATGTTACCATTTATACAATGGTAGCTTATTTAAAAAGGGTGATTCTGACTCACCTGGGTGGAAGTTATGTGTTCCTAGTGCCCAAATACAAGGGCTGGTTTGGCAGCAGCATGTGGATGCCGGGCACTTTGGGTATAAGAAAGTGTATGCTCAAATGAAAATTCAGTAACCTCTAAAATACCAGGCGAGCTTGTTTGTCTAGATTTGATGGGACCGTTGCCCATGTCTATAGGAGGGGTGGCATATATCTTGGCTGTGGTGGACTCATTTAGCAGGTTTGTGAAGCTCTATGCTTTAAAGAAAGCTTCAACTAAGGCAATACTTGACCGTCTTGTCAATGACTACTTTCAGTTTGTTCAAATCCCTTCTAAGATTTTGACGGACAACGGTACACAATTTCATTCGAAACTGTGGGCAAGTACTTTGTCTCGATTTAATGTCAAAAGTCACACTACTTTGGTATATTTCTCGGAAGGCAATAAAACGGAGAGAGTTAATAGAGAACTTGGTAGACTTTTGAGAACCTTCTGTCATGACCAGCACACCAAGTGGGCTTGCTCTTTGAAGAAGGTTGAAATTTGCCTTTTGCACTCTTGTACCTGCAAACTGGTAAATCTTTTACTAACAGTATTCATAAGTTGGTTGATTACCCGAAGCAAAACCTGCGTGAGTTGGCAAGGCAACAAGTTTTACATTAGCTCGGGAGCGAATAGTATCAAGGGCAGTTAAGCGGAAATTGAAATTAGAGCAGGCACTGCGTCCTGTAATTTTTCAAGTGGGCAATTTGGTTTTAGTAAAGTCTCATTTATTATCTTCTGTGTTGGCTGGTACTATTTCAAAGTGTTTTCTTGTATATGAGGGGCCCTACACTATTGCCAGTGTAGCGGGTGCCAACTCCTATAATTTAATTGATGAGCAAGGTGTTTCTAAAGGAAAACATAATGTTAAAAATTTAAAGGAATTCATTAAACCAGTAATCGCATCTGATTCTTACCTGGTGTAATGTGTTGAAAATTTGGGTGAATATTAATTATTAGTTAAGTTCGTTTTGGTATTTAACATGGTTTGTACTTTATTTGTTAAATATTATTATATCTTATAATCATATTTTAAAGGGGGGGGGGTAGATGTAGTGTGGCAGATCATATGTTATTATATTTGAAATTAAGATTTTGGCGCCATAGGAAAGTGTGCCCATTGATTAGGGATGTAGAGGGGGATAGTGGGGGAAAAGTATTGGTGGTAGGTGGCGCAAGATATTAAGTTAGTTGCTCTTGGATAATCGATAGTTTAAGTTTTTTAAGAAATATTGTATGGAGTTGGACGAGAATAATTCAATGTACCAAACTGTCCAAACTCTGACCTGAGGTTTGTTTTGAAACAATAAAGTTTAAGTTGAGTAACCGAATTGTTGAATTTATTGAGTCTCATAGCCATTAAGGGCAATCCGGAAGATTACGTTGCGAATTTTATACATCGCAGCACCTCAAACCGAACACCAAATTCTGTTGTGTACTCCTTATAAGGCAAATTATAAACGAATTATGCTCGTACACTAACCAAGAACTACTGAAGCTGTTTACTAGCTCGCTGTGGATGATCTTCAATTAATCAACCTACCCACATGTAAATTCAATTGTATACTTCACTCTTTAGCAGAGCTCTAAGAAGAGGTATCATAAGTATATCCAAACGGCAACACACCATGCTAGCGAGTTAATATTCTTGAAAACTTCAAAATGTTATTACAATTTACATTGTACACACTACAATCATATACAGTATTACTAACATTTGTTGACAACTTTCTGTTAGACTAGAACTGATTACTTTTCCTTTTTCTGCCAAATAACTGGAATTCAAAGTGGGCATCCGGCCTTTATAGACATAGTATTTATTAGGTAAGTAGTTTCATGGAAACAGTAACTCAATTGTGTGTTTTGCACCATTGACTGTTGGTTATTTATTTTACCCATAGTAGTCACGAGAAAGGCGGCAACAGACACTTAAAAATGACATTTAGATTTTGTCCATCTATAGAACATAAATTGTAAAATATATACATCAGAAAACCTTAGACACTCATAGAAAAAATAATTAATATATTTTTGATATTTTTTGATACAAAAAAAATGATACTATGAATATTTGATACATCTTGCAGTATTTTACAACATTGCAGGTACAGTATACATACAATTGAGACAAATATTCATAGTGATCGCTTCAAAGATGTCTACAATCATCAATATACAGTCGTCCCTAACATAAAATATGCATTCCTTTTATAATAATCTCAAAACCTAATTTTAAATATGAAATTTAAACAATTGTTCTGACATGGTTTTTAGATTATTGAAAGTGTAATTAAACCTACCTAGTGAAAATTAAAATATTGCAATCTAGATTTTAATATTGAAACTTAGGGTTTATTACAATATATTTTATAATCTTGAAACGTTTTTAAAACTAGCAAAATAATCTATAAAACAATTTAGGAAGTTAATATATTGCTATATAAACAAAAAAAATATTTTGTATTCTAATTGACATTATTTTACGCACAGGTGTAATTTTAACCTGGGAGCAATGGACAAAGACTGTGATAACTTCAGGCGATACTCGAGTGATACGTTTATGGGATGCGGAAAGTGAACTTAGAGCCTTTGATATTCCTACTGGAACAGATTATTCTGTAACATGTTTAGATTCTACCTTTACTAGCACTGGCCATGAAAAATTTAGTTCACTACAATTAGATATAGATCAGTATGATAACGGACTCTCAATGGGAATGGATGGTGACTGCAATCAATTTCAAAATCAGAAACAAGGTTTAATTGTAGCAGGGTGTGCTGATGGTTCTGTTCGATTATTTGATAGAAGATGTAACCCCAACGATTCACGAATTAGAACTTGGGTAGAACATGGATCATGTGTTCTAGGAGTTCAACTTAGAGACGATAAAATAATTAGTGCTTGGTAATATAATATTCATTAGGGTTCAAATGGGTTTGCACTTCATTATTAGTACGATGAAAAATGATTAAGAGGAGAAGTTAATTTAAGCCAAATGCTTTAAAAATTTGTTGGTCACTCTCTGAAAGATTGATTTATAAGCCAGTAATTTAAAGTACGCACTATTTTGTATGTTTTCCCATGTAGATACAATCCTATTTTAATTATGATGGAATTGTTTGCATTTTATTATCATTATAAAAATTTGTTCTTAGTGTTTGAAGAAAATACGATCGTGTTAAAAACTATAGCTTTGTATCAACATTTTTTTTTTCGTGAGAATTTTGTTTTAGAACTGAAGATTTTAAACATAAATCTTGATATTTTTTATGAAGAAATGGAGTTTATATCCAGAATACTTAAGAGCGCATGGAATTATAATAGTCAGAGATTGATTTGATGGAAATATATTATAGGTATTGAACAGTCTGTAGGAACGCAACGTTATTTTTCTTTTGTTGAAAAAAATATCTTAAAGTTCAGCAAAATTACAGGAATAATGTTCCACTTTGTTGATTGAATAGATAGTTCGTAGGAAAATGTGGAAAACTACATTTCACTTCTCTTTTTTGTCCCATAACTTCTTTTACAAAGTTCTATCTATAACTGTAGTAACATGTGATATGTAAAATTGAAATTTTGCATATTTATCTCTCAGCAGCATTACCCTTGTGTTTTATAGTGTGGAATAAAAAGTAAATTTAATTTTGTCTGTGACTGCAGGAAATTTAGTAGGTGAGGTTTAGAAAACTTAATGGAAAGTTATTATTGATTATAATACAGTAGTGAAAATAATGCAGATTTGTTCAATTTTTGAATAATGTGTTAACTAGTTTGTATTATATGGTTGAATTTACATCAATATTAAACATGATCAAATATCAATATCAAATAACTCCTCAAACAATTAGGAACATCTGTAAGAGAACTAATAATAGAAGTAGAACAATAAAAGATGAAGCAGGCATAATATTAGTAAAAGCAAAAGATATAATAAGTAAATAAAAATATTCAGATACCCTTTAATTGCACTTAACAGAATTTAGCTAATGTAGGAGACGTTTGTGAGGTAGGAAATCAAGAAGTAGGATACAGATTACTAAGAGTGTAATTTTAAAAAGCTCTAAAGCATTTAAAGCTAAGAAAAATCCTAGAAAAATTAATTTCTAGCAGCATTAAGTAAATAGGGGGGAAGACAGTACAAAGCACATTATATAGGTTAACAGGATAGATAAAATGGACAATTATCCTACGTTTTATAGGAGATTAGAAATGTTGCCAAATAACACAGGATTAAAAGAATACAAAACTATTAGTACTCCTTAGTGGCAAGAGACGATAAACAGTTAAATTAGGAAATGAAAGGAATACATACGCCTGATTCTTTTACTGATTGGTGGCAGGTCTTGTTGTTGGGGAAGTCCCTTGAGTTGCGATGCACACTCATGTTATCACAGCCTAGCTTGGTGTGAAACTGTTCTCTCTGTCGTGGATTGTTTCCTACTTCTCTGCGCTCAATAACAGTTTTTCCCGCACAAACTATTTTATTGTTAAAATGAACATTATATTAATAGATTTTGATGTGCTCTGAAGCGTCGGGGAACCTGCAACAATATGAAGGTATGTCGCCTAACTACAGTGCTGCGGTAGTGGGTTCCTATAATGAAGTGGCTGAAATCTAATCAAACCGCATTACAAAATCACCTATCCTGAAAGGTTTTTTCTCTTTATTATAATTAAAGGGTGCCAAATCATCTAGTCACAGCAATTTATTTTGATAGTATCCCCTACATGGAAGACGGCTATTCCATATAGCTCTTGCTTGGTTTTCATAAATTTTTACCATTATACTTTACCATTCTGTAAACTACCTTAGAACACTTTTTAAATTTTTTAGTCAAATTAAATAAAATTGAAAAATAGAATGCCTTCCAAATAGGATTCCATCACTGGGATAGCGGAATATTCTTTATAAATGTGTCTATTTACCTAGTTTTTAATTAAATTCGAAGTAAAATTTAATTTAAACTTAAGCTCTATTAACATTAAATAATTTCACTAAAAATACAATTTCTTAAAAAAATCTAAAATTCTTAACCGCGATTCTGATTAGGTATTGATAAAAGAAATCGTGTAAAGACCTTAAATCTAATACATCAATAATCCTATCATCCCAAAATTTGCGTTTCCCATATTAAATTACATTATATCTATAAATTCCAATTTCTGGTAGTATCTTTAATAAGAAACACAGAAAACAGTGAAATAGCTTCTCTTTTCTTTTAACCTTTCATTGTCCATTCCAAGATAATGTAAAACTCTGTGGGATGTAATTATTGTCATTTAATTCACTCTCTTAATGGTCCATCGGGGTTTTGTCGTGGTAATCTTCTTATTGGGTTTATGGAATGAATCCCGGGGAAGTACTTGTGGTTTCGTGTGATTTATGTAGGTTAATGTTCAGTGTTTCTTTCTTTTCAACAATATAAAATAAATACATTGTAACATATTGTATGAAATTATTAAATCATCTGCAATCTGATGTTCGTGAATTTCCTTTACTCACGTCTGGTTTTTTTTTACATTGTATTACAATTATGTAACTTTAATTCTAATTGATTTAACCAAAATTTTTAAAAAAGATCTGTGTTTGAGGTACATATTAATGAATTCACTATTATTGAGTTTTTAATTCTAAAGCTTTCTTAAAATGATATGGTTCCGCTATGAAAATTTACTGAAATAAATATTTTGTATACCCTTTTTTGTGGTTTATAATAATTTGTCGGCCTAAGTTTCGTTCCCAATATGTATTTTACAGAAATAAAACCACACTTTTGTGGTTTTTAAGTTTATGATTTTGATAGAAATAATGATTTATTGAAATGCCTTGCTTAATGAACACTACTGTTCATGAAATCGGAATTATACAGGATATCTCAATATTAAGTTGTTCATTCAAGATTAATTTTCCTCTTTTTGTATCAGGTTTTTGTTTACCGTAATGACCATGCGTTACAACTACTCTGTCACGTTTATGTTTATCTGGAACGGAACAGTCAGTATGTTTTATTTAATCTGCGTGTGTGAAGCAAGCAATAATTAAAAATAAATGCAGAGGTATCTGCATGACAAAGCAATATTAGTAGCAACTGATCAAACGTTAGAAGAACTGAATAAAGATGAACAAAATTTCAGATAAATATTTAGGTATTAAAATCAACACTACCAAAATAAAGATATAATGGAATGTATGAATAAAATAGCAATAGCACAGCTAAGTCAGAAGCGTTAGGAGTAAGGAGATATGCTACTAAGGAAGTTGGATTACAAATGATATTAAAAGTAAAAGCAATCTAAAAAGTAGAATATGTCAAGGAAGAAAGGTTTTTTTAGGTACAAAGCACGATACTAAAATCTAGGGTAGCTCGAGCTTTCGCAAAAAGACTATTGCAACCAATGTTAGAGCATTGAACTGCACAACTGCAAAATATAGACATTGGATAAAGAAGAGTTTCGATGGTTAGAAGCTTTCCAGATGTATTGTAGAAGAATACTTAATATCAGCCTTTAGTAATGATATTGTACTACAAATGGTTTAGAAACGAATACATTTCAGGCATAATTAGGGTTCTCAGGATGATATATCACATTTAGAGGCATGAAAAAATGCTTAGGACAGTAACAGTCGGTGAAGCATGTAGAGGAAACCAAAGACTCAATTATTTACATCAGAATAAGAAAGCGACCATAAAGATAGTTACAGGACACTAGAATTGACTTGGAATAGAAAACAACTCTTGGTTATTACATTTTTTAATGTAAAGTATACTGTTGATATAATACTCACTTTAAATAATTCCATTAATGTTGACAATGTACAGGATTTTTCATTATCCCCCACAATTTTCGTAATTTTTGAGAACAAACTGAAGTGCTTCGAAAACATATTTGCATATTTTTTAAATTTTGACCAGCCCTGTATTTACTGGTTGCAAGTATGGAATATTATATGACTATTGATTATTTAGTGACTTCATTAATAAACCTTAACACATATTATTTACAGGGAATAGTTCACAACTAAGGTATATTTAATAAATAAATAAAATTAACAAGCAATGCTGTATCTAAGTGACCTGTATTGCAATAAAAATATTCATTTCTTTTAAGAAATCCTTTAGAAATCATTCAATGGTATTAAATCAATACTTCGGTGACCATGTAATAGTACTGTTGTTGTCGATCCAAATAGGAAATTGATTATTTAAGTATTCTCAAACGGCTAAAATGTGATGGTGCTCCATCTTTTTGCATATCATGTTGTTGATTCGATTCCTTGACTACTTCTTTAGTGATTTATCTACTTCTGATATAATTGTTTTAAAATTTGTATTACTTTTTCTTTCTTATCGTTTTTTTCCAGGAGTGTTTTTTTTTGTATTAAATGTGTCGAAATATAAACGATTTGACTCATCTGTCCATAAAAATGATATTTAAAAATTCGAGCACAATTTAAATATTCAATCATTTATTTGCAAAATTCTTACATTTTCCTCTTCTGAACTTCTGTGTTCTTGTGCTGGTAATATTTTATGTAACTTATAGTTGTGCTTTTTTAAAGCTCTGTATATATTGTGATAAAGGTACTGTCTAATGTCCTTCTGTAGTAACGGTAAATTGTATGAAAGTATCATATAAAAATTTTTGAATTGGTTTTTCCAAGTGACAAATGATACCTCCTCCACCATAATGTTTAAAAATGAAGTGCTGATAAATTTGAATCTATTTGTAAATTAATTTTATCATATATCTTTTAACAGCAATGGCAATATTAGAATTTATGATATGAGACGACACGATGCTATTTTAGTGAATCATGTACTACTAGGACAGGATATGACTGTTTTTTCAGCTCATCGCACTGCAAATATCTATGCATGGTAAGTTTCAAAATGTATATGACTAGTTTAATGCTTTATTTCCTTTTTGGAACTTTGACAAACCATATACTTTAGTAATTTGCTATTAACTGTCTGGTAGATAGTATTACCTACCTAACTTATAATGTCACTACTGTAAGCCATAAATGATACAGCAAATGATGTCAGAATGCCACTGACCTTCTTTTACTTATGTTGCTTTATTTTTACCTACACATGCCTTATAATCCCTTATCCTGTACATGCCTCATAATCACATCCTACTATATTTTATTTAAATGTCTACACTATTTATAAAAAGCAAATGATGTTAATGAAATTTAGGATCGAACTTTAGTTCTGCAAATCGCTACATTAAAATTAATACACATATAGTATATAACTAGGAGAAGAAAGGGTCCTGTCTTTGTGGTAAAAGATAGCCAAAAGTTGATCTCTCCTCCTTGGAGCGTACTGATGAACTGGATGTGTTAAAGCTCAGATAATATATTGTTACGAACTACTGTTAGGCAACCCGTTAAACACACAGCTGCATAACCGAAGGTATATTCTATTGAAGTCTTGAACGTTCTGGCAAACAGTAGAATATGAGTCATCTATTTAATTATAGGGTATATATAAGATCGGTGATGAATGTAGGAGTTAGTCTATATCTAAATGTCGAATATAAATCATATCGTGTAAAGTTAGTTAGTTACGCTTTTGAAAGTCCTATAGTAAATATAAATTTGTGTTATGTGAACGTAAATATTGTACCGACAGCTTGTACATAAATAGACAAACGTGTAATAAATAAATTATAGTAGTGTTAGTGTTGTTAATAGACCTATGGTTAAGAATTTAGTTTAAGAAGATATTAGTGCTTGTAAATAGCATTAGTGTAATAGTGCTTCATTGTTAATTGGACAGAAAACATCTATAAATAAGGCATATACTGTTAATTAGACTTGTCAATAGTGAGTAATAAAGACTTTTATTACTACTTGTTTTAAATTGGTGAAGTGCGTTAATAGTAGCCCGCTACACTCGTGTCAGGTTGTGCGAGGTGTATAGTGACTAATTAAGTCTAAACAATTTCAGTAGTTTGTATATGCCTGTTACAAGAAGCCAAAGTAAAATGGACGCAGAAACTTTAATGAATTTCCTTAAGGATTTTAAATTTGGTCTGGAAGGAAAGTTAAGTGAAAATATTGTGAAAATGGAAAGGTTAAGTGAAAATGCTGAGAAAATGGAAGAGAGGTCAGCTAAACTAGAAGTGACACTTGGTGAAAACATAGTGAGGTCAGTTGAACTGGAATCAACCCTTAAAGAGTTTAAATACGGTATGGAAGTGACAGTGAAAATTCTGCGAAAATGGAAGAAAAGTTGAATGAAAATACAGTCACGCTAGAATAAAGATTTATGGAAGGCTCTATTGCATTGAAAGAAGACTTCACTGAACAGGTAAAAACAGTTGAGCAAAAGTTGGACAGTAAATTGGTAAAAATGGAAGAAGATGTGATGAGGCTGCAAGAACAATGATTTCACTAACAACACGGCCACTTGAATTAGCAAACCAAGTTGTAAATCAGAACATCCCAGAAATAAGAAGCATGGAAGAAAGCGAGTCAATGCCGTCAAAATTTAGAGTCAAACCACCCACATTCGATAGTAAAACATCTTGGCCCACATATTTGGAACAATTTGAAGCTGCTGCAATAGCCAACGGTTGGTGCAACAAAGAGAAGGCTATCTCCTTAATAGTGGCCCTACGGGGGAAGCTCTTAACATCTTTTAAACGATTCTCGATCATCAACAGAATGATTACGGATTTTTAACATCGAAGCTTGAGATGAGATATGGAGACGCTCACCTTCAACAGGTTTACCAAGCACAAGTTAAGAACTGCTTGCAAAAGACAAATGAAAGCCTGCAAGAATTCGAAACTGACATTGCCAGATTAGTTAGATTGGCATATCCAATGGCACCAGATAGTTTCCTCGAACAACTGGCTGTTCAAACATTTGTGGATGCCGTTAAAGACCGCGAAATACAGCAAGCGTTAAGATTAGCACGGCCAAAAATGTTAGATGACGTACTGGCTCATGCGCTTGAATTTGAAGCAACTAAGCAGGCATCACACAGTATGAGTCACAAAGTTCGGCCTGCCTTAAAAGAACCTGTTCAATCGCAGAACAGCATAGAAGAAATAATCAACCGTGTGTTTGAAAAACAAAAGGCTGGAAAGACAAAGACCGCGGAGATGGGGTCTGCGATGCTGGAGCTGCGGTGAAGTTGGTCATATACAGAGACATTGTACTTAACCAAAAAAACAACCGGTTGAGCAGCAGCAATATGATTTTGACACAGAACATCGTGTAGGAACTATCCATCGGAATGCAGATGCTCTGTCAAGAAGACCTTGTCCGGTAGACTGTAATCATTGCGCCAAGATGGAAGAGAAAATAAGTGTCATCCATAGAATGACGATAACTGATGATACTTGGCAACCCGAAAGAATATGAGGACCACGAGAATAACGCCGAATTGGGACGTGGGTTTGAGTGGAAAAGTAGAGGACAACGATCAGCTTGGGAAGAAATTAGTATTTCAAGTAGGATCCTGAAGGCATACTGGGCACAGTGGAACTCCTTGGTGATTGAAAATAAAATCGTGAAACGACGTCTGGAATGTGAAGATGGCACTGAGAGATGACTTCAAGTGATAGTGCCGAGAAGCAGAGTGCCGGAAGTGTTGTAGCACTTGCACGATGGTGTCTCCGGAGGGCACTTTAGTGTGAAAAGAACTCTCAAAAGAGTGCGAGAAAGATTCTATTGGGTGAACTGCAAAGAAGATGTGAAGGAATGGTGCCGGAAATGTGAGTTGTGTGCCTCTGGAAATGGCCTGGTTACAAAACAGAAAGCCCCAATGAGACAGTTTAACGTGGGGAATCCTTTTGAGAGGGTGGCCATTGATATAACTGGTCCGTTTCCTGAATCAGAGAAAGAAAATAAATACATCTTAGTTGCAATGGATTATTTTACCAAATGGCCGGAGGCATATGCTATACCTAACCAAGAAGCTGAGACGGTTGCAGATGTACTAGTGAGGGAGTTGTTTTGTCGCTTTGAAGTTCCGTTGGAGTTACGCTTCAATCAACGTCGGAACTTCGAATCAGCGTTGTTTCAGAGCGTCTGCAAGCATCTTGGAATCAGGAAGACCAGAACCACGCCAGTTCATCCTCAATTGGATGGAATGGTTGAAAGAATGAACAGGACATTAGGAAAGTACCTAGCCCAAGTTGTCTATGAACATCAACGAGACTGGTACCAATATTTACATTTGTTCTTACTGGCGTACCGATCTTCGGTACATGACAGCACAGGATACTCTCCTGCTTGCGTAATGTTAGGATGTGAATTGCAGCTATCATGTGATCTTCAGTTTGGATTTAAACCTGGAGAAGAGATCGCAGGTGAAGATTACGTTAGTAAGCTTTGTGAGAGGTCAAGTAGCATTCACGAAAACGTCCGAAAGAATATCCAGGCAGCAAGCGATCGAATGAAATCACAATATGACACGAGAGCACAAGGAGGTGGGTACCAACCTGGAGATTTAGTGTGGTTGTACAATCCACAAAGAGAGCGGGGATTGTCGCCAAAATTACAAAGACAATGGGAAGACCCGTACAGTGTTAAAAAGAATTTATGATGTAGTGTACCGGATCAGAAGATTTCTCCGTGGTAAACCAAAAGTGGTACACTTTGACCGTTTAACATTCTATGCTGGCAACAACCAGGAAGACTTGAATAATGAGAATGGTGTTTGACACGTTATTAATCATAAGCCAAATGTAGATTTTGAGAGTTTCATGGCGGCGTATTGTGGTTCCGTTAAAGCGAGATTTGGCATTGTTATTGAAAAACAGCAAGATCTGTTTAGAGCACCAGAAGAGTATTCCCTTGCACATTGCTGGAAATGCCAAGAGGAATAGCTGTTGTTTTCAAGAAATAGTTAGATGTGTGGATAAATTGGTACAACAGTTCATTTACATTACCAATGCTCCACCTGTAGGTACTACATTGGCCAGGAGGCGAGTTTTTTGTTGCCTGGAAATTTAGAATTTTGCCGAATCCTTGCCGTTCCAGGCAAGGTAGGGATCTTTAACGTGCGTGACAACGCTCACACACGGGACCTCCATTTAACCTCTCATCCGAACGAGGGCGTAATTTTTGTGAAAAATGCTCACCTGCCATTTTTCAAGCAGTCGGCCGTGTCAGGATTTGAACCCGGGACCTTGGGATCCGTAGTCTTACGCTTACTACATTGATCCACGGCGACGCCAATTGGTACAACAGCAGCCAACTGTAGGAAAATCTTTGGTTCTTCAGGATAGAAATCGTTATGTTTACTATCTGGTCACCAAAAATTCTTCATGGCAGAGCTAGTTATGGACATCTATGGGAGACTTTGCTGAATCTCAAGGCTCAGATGGTGGAAAATGGAGTAACGAGACTAGTGGTGCCCAAGCTAGGCTGTGGACTGGATCGTTTAGATTAGACAATAGTCCGAAATATGCTAGAAGTAATTTTCCAGGGAACCGATGTCCATGTCCTTGTTTGTTGCTATCAGTTGGTTGCCTACCAAGACCAAGAAAAGAGTGTTGACTGTTATTTCCAATGACGTGGTGGATGCACCAGAGGAGATAGCTGTCGATACCGTCATCAGTCATCGAATTGGCGTCAAAATGTTTTTTACAGTTGCGGAACATAACGGTTTTAATGAGGGGGCAGTGTTACGAACTACTGTTAGGCAACCCGTCAAACACACAGCTGCATAACCGAAGGTATATTCTACTAAAGTCTCGAACGTTCCGGCAAACAGTAGAATATGAGTCATCTATTTAATTATAGGGTATATATAAGATCGGTGATGAATGTAGGAGTTAGTCTATATCTAAATGTCGAATATAAATCATATCGTGTAAGGTTAGTTAGTTACACTTTTGAAAGTCCTATTAAATATAAATTTGTTTTATGTGAACGTGTATATTGTACCGACAGCTTGTACATAAATAGACAAAAGTGTAATAACTAAATTATAGTAGTGTTAGTGTTGTTAATAGACCTATGGTTAAGAATTTAGTTTAAGAAGATATTAGTGCTTGTGAATAGCATTAGTGTGATAGCGCTTCATTGTTAATTGGACTGAAAACATCTATAAATAAGGCATATACTGTTAATTAGACTTGTGAATAGTGAGTAATAAAGGCTTTTATTTCTAATTGTTTTAAATTGGTGAAATGCGTTAATAGTAGCCCGTTACAAAAAAAAATATATATATAGAATGCTGTGAATCTTCTCATATCTGCAGGTACAGGCCCTTTCAAAAAAACATTCGAGCCCCACAGTTTGGGCGTCAAGAATGCTGTGATACCTTTAAAATCCGTGAACTACGCTTTTCGCCTCGGCTGCTCACCTAATGTTATAAACCTCCTCATTCATAAAAAAAAAAAAACACATTCCTACCAAAAACATCAACGTTAACTCTATTTACATCAATATTCAGAATACATTAAAATTTCGAAATTAAAACTCAGCATAAATTTCAGTTTTAAAAGAATTTCAAGATTAATTTTATTATCATTTTACTGTGCATCCAAAATTAAAGTCCTTGTTGGATGCCTACTAATTAATATAACAATATAAGCAGACCGAGTCTGAGTATAAAGGAGCATCTACCACCCTTTACGTTAATTAACCAGGTTCGTCTAATTGAGCTCAAAGACATACCCAAATTTTCATCATATTCCGAACATCAAAACAAAATACCCTTTTTACTTAAACAAGCAAATTTCATCTTAAAATTAAACGTTTATGGTTAGAACAATTTCACTAATGTCCATTTAAAGTAAATCAATTATAAAGTCATTCAATACACACAAAATGTCAAACAAAATAGTATAATTTACCTGAAGGTTACTGTCCTCGTAGCTTCAAAGTATCGTTTCTTTAGTTAATCACACCATTCAACAGGATTATATTTACGGCTTCTGATTCTCTACGCTTTTAAAATTTTCTCCATCACCATCCATTCAAAGTCGTTTCTGGGCCTTTCCGAACTCCTCTGTGTTTATCTGACCCTTGTTTCATGGATCCAGACACGTATTTGAACCATTTAATTATTAACACCCCAAAAATAGCAAAGAAATTCATGCTTCTGTCACCAATATATACGCCAAAACTGCCTACTTTTGTGTATACCTTCGTCGTTGTAAATTTTGCTAATTGGTACAGTGAAACTAAATTTTATTACCTTGTATCTAAGTGCACTGAAGTACATTCATGTTAGCACGTAAATAATAAGCTATTTTGAATCACTAAAATATACTAGCAAACTTTAAATTATTTAATCAAACTAAAATGCACGGTTTAACATCTTCAATCAAGTCGCGTATGTACGAGCTTTTAACGCATCGAATCGTCAAAAGTCTAAGAGGCCGAAATTCATATTACACGGTATATATAGCAAAAGCCTGTCTGTCGGTCGAGTCTCTAAAACGGCCAGTTTCTAGAATTTCTCATGCTCTGTTCCCAGTCCGTCGCTCACGCGACGATTTTTACGAATTTTCACTCGCCCCATTTAAATCTCAGAAAATTTCCACACGGCACGCAAGCATGTCCGAGAAAACTAATTGATTTTGTACAGAAATTGTTGTTCTACCTCTGATATTTGCATCCTATTTTTAACCAATTGTGACCCCCGTGACGTTGCTTAAATCCCGCCTTCTACAATATGTGTCTTTGCTTGACGCATTTTCTCTTTCCTTCTCTACCGTGTTCTTATTGGTGCAACTTGATATTCTTTATTATCGATTATTTTAGTCCACATGGAGTGTGAAATACCCAGCTTTAGCAATTCTCGTAACTATTATGCGACGTTTTCCCCAAGATTCTTTGAAACATTAATTATCTGCAAAATTTACGCCGAATGAGCTTTTTAAATAAACCCAGGTGTTTAAACATACTATTAATTCTCAGAGCCTTATTCCGTGGTATTTTAATCTTGGGTTTTTACAAGTTTCTATAGGTATTATATGTTATTAACGGTTTAATTAACTCCAATTGATTTCTATCCTTTTCATTTTTAGCGAATACAACTTAAATATTAATTATTATAGGTACACTTTGTTTTACTACCGGTTACTTAAATAGAGTTAATTAATATAAACTTTGCACGTAATTTCTCTTTGTTTAGGAATAATTACATTACACGCAGAGCTTTTCAATACTGCTTCTTTTGTTATAAAGCGTCTTATAAATAATTTAAATTTCTTATTTTACTGAAACAACCGAGTTTATTTATGCTTCATGGTTTTAATAACGCATTATTTAATGAAATTTCTTATACACGGTGATTAAAATTATTTGATGTGATTATTTAATTTTCTACCCTGGTCTAAATATATAATATATATATATATATATATATATATATATATATATATATATATATATATATATTATATTTTCTTGGGTTTAAGTCATTTAATTAAAAGTATCAAAATGTAAATCCATGCCATCTTTATTTTTGTATAACAATTCAAGTTTAACTTTGGTCGTTCAGCTTTCTCAATGGTTCAATAAACCTTACATTTACTTGAAACGGAAACTACTAAAATGGTATTAAACATCTAATGCTATATACAGCATCTGTTATAGACGCGTATGTCGATTTTTATTACTTTGTTTTGTGTCACTAGAGTATGATAAAAACACGTTTAAATTTTAATTATTACGTTAGCGAAAACAATTCTATTTCCTAGTCACATGGATTAAAAGATATATGCAACTCTGATATTTGTGTAATATTAAAATGTATAGTTTTCTTGGGTTTTTGAGGTCATTTAACTTGAAAAAAAGTACGAAAATATAAATCTGCCATCGTTATTTTTTAACGTTTTGGCGTATGTTGCTGCCTTTCTCAGTGGTTTCCTACTCACATGGATTAAAACATATGTTTTAATCCATGTGACTAGGAAATTATAATTGTTTCCGCTAACGTAATAATTAAAATTAAACGTGTTTTTATCATACTCTGGTGACACAAAACAAAGTGATAAAAATTGTAATACACGTCTATGATAGATGCTGTATATAACATTAGATGTTTAATACCATTTTTTGTAGTTTCCATTTCGAGTAAATGTACGGGGTTTATTGAACCATTAAGAAAGACTGGAACGTACGGCCGAAACGTTGAATTGTTATACAAAAAATAAAGATGACATAGATTTATATTTTCGTACTTTTTTCAAGTTAAATGACCTTAAAAACCCAAGGAAATTGTACCTTTTAATATTACACAAATATCAAGGTCAAGAAGTATAGTAAATCTATATATATATATATATATATATATATATATATATATATTTATTTATTTATTTATTTAATTACGGCAATCACCATTTTACATTCAATTTATATTATATATGGTACACAGTAAACAATAAGGAAAAGTTCACAAAATATCAATATAGCAATACAAATCACTACAAGCTTTACAAAACAATACAACAAAGTTGACCCCACCACACCACAATGCCCCAGTTTGGAATAAAACTCATTGCACACTTACACATCACTCAGTCACAGAAATTGACAATTCTGCATTAAATGTGTTTACAAGTAACTATATTAATTTATATAAATGTAATGCTATTGACTGCATTCTTAAAAGATGCCATTGAAACGTTAAAATTATCAAATTATTGCCTGTGATATTTATTTATCAACCGACACATTCTAGCCAATGGAGAAAAATATCCATAATTGTTCCTATGAAAGGGAATATAAAGAAGTTGATGGTCACGGAATGTATATATTAATTATTTGCAACAATTGTGAACAATTAATGAAGTTGTTCAAAATTTTGTAAATATAACACATATCGATAACGGACCTTCTATCAGACAGTGAACGTAAATTTATCAATGATGACACTCTCACGCGAATGAATTCATTAGTAGAAAGACCCAATTTATAAGCAGCATAACTTAAGAATTTGTTTTGAACACTTTCAATTGCATTTATATGACACTTATAATTTGGGTTCCAGACTGGGGAAGCGTACTCTAAGTGAGATCTTATTAATGATGTATAAAGTAACTTAATTGCATTTATGTTGGAAAATTCCTTGGAATTTCTTTTGATAAATCCTAACATTCGAGTAGCTTTAGCCGTGACACTCATAATGCAAGGTATAAAAGACAAATTTTTATCAATGATGACACCCAAATCTCTAACTTCAGTTAAGATCTCAAGTACACTACCATTGATATTATAATCAATCATAATAGGATTTTTTATTTTAAAAACTTAACACAATAAAATTTTTTTAGGTTGAGTTGTAAATCATTCTGTAAACACCAATTATAAAATCTTTCTAAATCAGACTGTAGGTGTAAAACATCAATAGAGGAGGTTACTGCCATATAAATTTTTATATCATCTGCAAAGAGTAAGAAATTACAAAACTTGAAGTTTGATTTAACATCATTTATAAAAAGTATAAAGAGTATTGGTCCAAGGTATGATCCTTGTGGAACACCAGATTTCACCATAATCTCTTTTGATAAATAATTTTTATCTTAACAACCTGACTACGACCTTTTAAATAGCTACTCAACCATTCTAACAGTACACCCCCAATTCCCAATCCCTCCAATTTAGCCAAAAGAATCGCATAATTTACTCTATCAAATGATTTTGCCAAATCACCATAAATGTCATCTACCTGATAACCTTGTTCAAGAGCATTTGCTATGTACTGGACGTATAATAAAAGATTTGAAGTTGTAGAGTGGCCAGCGGAGAAGCCATGTTGCTCATCAATAATAGCACATTTAAAGACAGATGATGACTGATCAGTAACAAGACTTTCAAAAATTTTCGGAATACAACTGATGATGAAGATAGGTCGGTAATTGGAAATATTTGACTTATTACCTGATTTATACACGGGAGTAATAAAACTAGATTTCCAACATGTACCTATACAGTTCAATAAAATTTTAAGTCCGTAAAATTTAAAGAAATAATCACTCAAAAGCACAAAGAGTTAAAACACATCAAATAAACACAGAAGAAAGTTTTATAAAAAAGCAGTTACCTGGTAACCATTATACTGCATGCATCAGCAAACCAGCCCTCGATGATGTTGACGTCTAGAATGTTCTAGGCTATGGAACAGCTCTCCAAGTTGAGACGCCATTACTGTCCACACGCCGCTATCCAAATCTCTCCTAATTTACCATTGAAATGCACCCAAACCTCCAAAATTTTCCATTACAATTCCATTTACGATCAACAAATCAATACTCGATGCATTCACTGTTACAATTCCATTTTAAAACGCCTTGTAGCTCCAACCACCAAAATAACAGTAGTTTGTACTTACATGCTCTATAACAGTTTTGCTTTTAATTCAATATTTACTTTAAGATTTTTCAAAAACACCCCTTAATTACCACAACACACCAACTCACGTGTAATACAACTAACAATATTGATTATAAAATCACTCAATAATATTCACTACTACTTGAGTTAACCTCGATGGCGAGCGAAGAAAGAAAAAGAGCGCATCCCCCTTCTGCATGCGTTTATATAGACCCAACTCACACCACATCACTACTCCACAAACACGCTTACCAGGTACCCTTTCCAAAACGTCTTCCAATTCTTCTAAACAAAAATTTTCAACTGTCTACAAATTCTTGAAAATCGGTGTTGGCCTTCTGCAATACCAAGTATTGTAGCACGCAAACACCAACCGTCTTTCTTAAATCTCGGAATTTTCCACAACAAATAACCGTTTTACCTAGAAACCATCATTTTATTTTCTAACGGCTGCTCAATACGTTGAAATCGCTTCAAAATCCTTGGTCTATCCACGCCTCATCATGTGTCTCGTCTCATCTTGCTCTATCGTACATACGAACGTTTTCCATCCCTTGCTTCATTTGAACGTTCATATTGACAGGTCAAGAAGTATAGTAAAATCTATCATATATATATATATATATATATATATATATATATATATTTATTTATTTATTTATTTAATTACGGCAATCACCATTTTACATTCAATTTATATTATATATGGTACACAGTAAACAATAAGGAAAAGTACACAAAATATCAATATAGCAATACAAATCACTACAAGCTTTACAAAACAATACAACAAAGTTGACCCCACCACACCACAATGCCCCAGTTTGGAATAAAACTCATTGCACACTTACACATCACTCAGTCACAGAAATTGACAATTCTGCATTAAATGTGTTTACAAGTAACTATATTAATTTATATAAATGTAATGCTATTGACTGCATTCTTAAAAGATGCCATTGAAACGTTAAAATTATCAAATTATTGCCTGTGATATTTATTTATCAACCGACACATTCTAGCCAATGGAGAAAAATATCCATAATTGTTCCTATGAAAGGGAATATAAAGAAGTTGATGGTCACGGAATGTATATATTAATTATTTGCAACAATTGTGAACAATTAATGAAGTTGTTCAAAATTTTGTAAATATAACACATATCGATAACGGACCTTCTATCAGACAGTGAACGAATTTATCAATGATGACACTCTCACGCGAATGAATTCATTAGTAGAAAGACCCAATTTATAAGCAGCATAACTTAAGAATTTGTTTTGAACACTTTCAATTGCATTTATATGACACTTATAATTTGGGTTCCAGACTGGGGAAGCGTACTCTAAGTGAGATCTTATTAATGATGTATAAAGTAACTTAATTGCATTTATGTTGGAAAATTCCTTGGAATTTCTTTTGATAAATCCTAACATTCGAGTAGCTTTAGCCGTGACACTCATAATGCAAGGTATAAAAGACAAATTTTTATCAATGATGACACCCAAATCTCTAACTTCAGTTAAGATCTCAAGTACACTACCATTGATATTATAATCAATCTTATTGGATTTTTTATTTTAAAAACTTAACACAATAAAATTTTTTTAGGTTGAGTTGTAAATCATTCTGTAAACACCAATTATAAAATCTTTCTAAATCAGACTGTAGGTGTAAAACATCAATAGAGGAGGTTACTGCCATATAAATTTTTATATCATCTGCAAAGAGTAAGAAATTACAAAACTTGAAGTTTGATTTAACATCATTTATAAAAAGTATAAAGAGTATTGGTCCAAGGTATGATCCTTGTGGAACACCAGATTTCACCATAATCTCTTTTGATAAATAATTTTTATCTTAACAACCTGACTACGACCTTTTAAATAGCTACTCAACCATTCTAACAGTACACCCCAATTCCCAATCCTCCAATTTAGCCAAAAGAATCGCATAATTTACTCTATCAAATGATTTTGCCAAATCACCATAAATGCCATCTACCTGATAACCTTGTTCAAGAGCATTTGCTATGTATTGGACGTATAATAAAAGATTTGAAGTTGTAGAGTGGCCAGCGGAGAAGCCATGTTGCTCATCAATAATAGCACATTTAAAGACAGATGATGACTGATCAGTAACAAGACTTTCAAAATTTTCGAATACAACTGATGATGAAGATAGGTCGGTAATTGGAAATATTTGACTTATTACCTGATTTATACACGGGAGTAATAAAACTAGATTTCCAACATGTACCTATACAGTTCAATAAAATTTTAAGTTCGTAAAATTTAAAGAAATAATCACTCAAAAGCACAAAGAGTTAAAACACGTCAAATAAGCACAGAAGAAAGTTTTATAAAAAAGCAGTTACCTGGTAACTATTATACTGCATGCATCAGCAAACCAGCCCTTGATGATGTTGACGTCTAGAATGATTCTAGGCTATGGAACAGCTCTCCAAGTTGAGTCACGCCATTCCTGTCCACACGCCGCTATCCAAATCTCTCCTATTATATATTTACTTCAACATGGCTTGGAATCCTATGTTCCTAAGAAGCTTATTAAACCCTTTACATTTCCTAGTTGGTTCAGTAAGGAACTTATTAATCTTATATACATGAAAAAAGCTGCTCATAAGCATTATAAATTGTCAAATAAGTTGGAGTCTTACCACAGGTTTATCTTCTATCGTAGCCTAGCCAACGTCTCAGTGCTCGGCTTTATTCAAGTACATACTATGTACAGAACATAGTATACAAACAAATCCTCGAAACTTCTGGACACATATTAACAATCTGAAAAATACAAACCGAATTCCTGAAAATGAAATTTAATAATACCAAAGGCACTGATGGTTTGAGTATAGTGAACTTATTTGCTGAATACTTTTCACAAGTTTATTATTTAGAAGACATAGTTCCACCTGACACAATCGCCCAATCACTAAATTTACAGAATTTACAATTTAGTAAAAGTGACGTTTTAAAGCTATATGCAATATAAAAAATTGCAAGTTACCTGGTCAAGATGGTATTCCTTCCATCTTATTAAAGAAATGCATTTATGGCCTTTGTTCACCATTAACAGATTTATTTAACCTTTCTTTGTCTCTTGGCAAATTCCTTCAAAATGGAAACTCAGTTATATAAATCCTATATTTAAAGCCGGAGACAAAGAGGATGTATCTAATTATAGAGGTATATGTACTCAATCTGCTATTCCAAAACTGTTAGATTTCTTGATTTCTAAATTTCTATACTGGAATTGTAAAGAAATAATAAGTTGTAACCAGCATGGTTTTCAGCAACACAAGTCCACCACAACAAATTTACTAGTATTCACTAATTCAATTATACAATCATTGGAGAATGGTCTAGAAGTTGAGGCTATTTACACGGACTTCTCTAAAGCCTTTGATCGAGTGAACTTAAATCTTCTGATGCAGAAATTAGACAAAATTGGTTTTGGAGGAAACATCTACAACTGGCTTTCATCATATCTTTATGGCAGAGTTCAGGCAGTTAAATACAAACAATTTGTATCATTCAAATTTACTGTGATTGGGGTACCGCAAGGTTCGCACCTTGGGCCCCTATTATTTCTTCTTTTATTAATGACATTGTCAGCTGCTTCAAATACTGCTCCTTCCTGTTATATGCTGATGATTTAAAGCTGTACAAATCAATTTTTTATGCAAGTGATCACCTATTAATTCAAGCTGATCTTGATTCGCTGGTTGTATGGTGTGAATTAAATAGACTTTTTCTTAATACTAATAAATGTTATGTGATCACTTACTCTCGTGCGACTAATACAGATCATATGGATTACTTTATAGAAAATGTTATTCTTCAACGTGTTGTAAAAATCAAAGATCTTGGGGTTGTACTTGACTCCAAGCTCTCATATATTTCACGTATTGCCTATGTTCAAACCAAAGCCTTGCAGATGCTAGGTTTTATACAAAGAAACTCTAGAAACTTTTCCTATGAAACCATTAAATTACTGTATTTATCCTTAGTTCAGAGTATCTTGGAATATGGGTCTGTTATCTGGTCACCTTATTATGAAACTCATATTAATAAAATAGAGAAAGTCCAAAAGAAGTTTCTACGGTATGTTGCTTACAAATGGAACATGTACGGTTCATCTTACTCTACTGTCAACTTGATGAATGAACTCCAACTCCTAAGTATACAACAGAGACATCTTTTTCTGGACTTGTGCTTTCTATTTAAAATTATAAACTATCTGATTTGCTGTCCTGAAATTCTACATCAAGTACACTTCAACGTTCCCAATAGAGTCACCAGAGGTACTCCAACTGCATTTGTACATCGTTATATACATACCACAATTTATGGTTACCATTCATACCTTAACCGATGTGCAGTTTATTCAGATAAGTTTCCTCAACTTGATTGGTTCTGCCCTTCGATCAATAATTTCCGTAGTACTTTGGAAAATGTTGTTAGCAAGAAATTAGATCAATGTTCATTTAGATTAATTGTTTATGTTTTAGAATGTGCTTTTATGCTTTTTGTTTTGTGTTGTTTTTTACTATAACATGCTGTTGTAAATATTTGTAAGTGTTGGTAAAAAGGGGTTTCCCGTTAAGTAAACAATAAATAAATATAAACTAACTTACATTCTAGTAAATGTTTATTTTAGGCGCTACCTGGTTTTTTCAACCGATAACGCGTCTTGCGAGTAATCAGGAAACGGAAGGTATAGTCCCAAGTTATCGAACTGCATCTATAAGTGCACACACGAGTCTTTGTTGTGACGCAATTATAATCGACAGCACAAATTTGCCGGAGAGCACGAAACACTATTATAACTAAAACAAATGCGACAAGTCGCCTAACATATATACAATAACTAAAGTTAACATTACAGTTTTTAAGTGCACACGCACATAAGCATTGCATTTAAACTGTTTTTACTTTGGCAAGAAAATGCCCAAATTTCAAAATGCCCAAGAGAGCAAGTTATTCTACATTTTAACAAATTATTTTATGTATTGGTATGTTGGCTTAATAAAGAATACACATCAAAACTTTTTAATGACATGGTTGTGAATTAACAAATTTACCAACAGTACCATCTTACTAATTTCTTACGTTACTAACCTAACAAATTACATTGCTACCATCAGGTTAGCTTCTTCACTCAATACTCAAAAAAATAATTCCTACATCTGATCATAAATACCAAACTTTAGGAAAACAAAAGAAAGTAAGACAAAGTCTCAAGTTATTATCAAAGATAATAGGTAAGATAAAGATAAAACTAGATAACAATAGATGGATCCGAAACGTCCCAGCACGCTAAGGCATGCTACAACTTTATACTTTAAAGATATAGCATAGAATTCCCCAGCTCACCAAGCCGTTTTGTCATCCATCACAAAGATACAAGAGAGAGTGGCTCCTTGATGCCGTTATACAGGTAAATACTCATACCCCCTTGAAGAGAGCGAGCTGTGAGGCAGGTCCGTTATGAAAATGGTACGAGGGACCGGAAAGGCATGTGGGTGCATTCCTGCACCCAGCGTTGAGCGATATCTGTAAGATATCCACACACATACACACACACACACACACACACACATATATATTCTTGCACTCACATATACACACACTCATACATACATGCACAGTTAGCGGCCACGTGCAGCTGACCACGACACCGCATGACCTCACGAAAGATTCCCAGAGACGTGGTCCGGGTGTCTGTGAAAACCCCCCGTGCAACCACACGGTGACTAACGGAAATGAAAAGGCAATAGAGATATAGGAAAGGTAAAAAAAAGAGGGGTAGGCATTTTGGAATGTACTAGTGACACTTCCAGCTAGAAGAGAATAGAAGAAGGGCTCGCATTGAGCAAAAGCGATAGAAAAAGGTGGATAGAAAAGCACTACTCAACCAGCCAATGTGATCAGTAGCCCGGAGTGAGTGAAAAATCACTCTTATGTGGTAGACGGGTGTTTCGGAACAAGAACAGGTATATCGAATGAAAAATAAGGCAGAAACGGAGACAGTGGAATAAGAAAAAGTAGAGTTTTGGACAAGCGTCGAGAAAAGGTAGAGAATTGATCCTGTTAAATGCGGATCGGTCAGAAGGACCACCTGCTATGTTAATCAGACAAGTTAAGACACATAATAAGTTAAAAAATTACTAGACTCTTGATGAGAACTAGTATGATCATCTTCCTAACGAGTGCATCCACTACAATAAGAAGATCAGACAAAAGTTGAAGCAGCAACTTAAAAGTATCACTGCAGATACTGTCACACAAAAAACCAACTGTTCCAAGGTAATTTTTAGAAACGATAACGCCATAAACACACAAGAATGCCTAACTAACTATTTCTTACAAGTTAAATTAGAAGTTAAGACGAATTTAATTTCCAACAACCACGTGTACTGGGCGCCATTGCTGTGCTTTCCCCCGCTTCTTACTATTGCGCAATTGTTTAATACAATGTATAATTACGTGGCAAATTACACGCCATTTGCATCAAATACCAAACATGTTTAACAGTGATGCAATGGTCAAATTTTAAGCACAATATAAATAAAAGCAATGTACTCACTTAAATCGCACCTTACAGCCAAATCCCAGGGCCATCTCGTTGTGGGTCACATCACACTATTGCTGAGTCAAATTTTCAACCCGTTCTAAACCACTTTCCCCTCGTAGCGGAATGATAGGAACCCCAGGTAAAGGAACGACAGAAGGATACAGGAACCTCCACCCTAAAAAGAGAAAAGACACTCACACAACCCGGTAGATGTTCTTGGCTTCAGGTCTCATAGCTTAATGGCGTTCTTTCACGCACTCCGCACCTACGCATTCTTTTGCACAAACGCAACTGTCCGGAATGACTGAAATTGACAAGTTCATTTAAAAATTTCCGCGGGAATTTATTTACAAATTATAAGAATGTACATTGCCAAATTTTGAATGTAACATACTTATAGAATTGTTTAATATATTATTAAGGCATACATTGCAAAAAACTAATGAGAATTGCAACACTGGGTTTAGTATCAATAAATTAATATCGACTAGCCGTTGTTCAAGCTGGAATGACTATAAATTATTTTCTGAAACGAAGTAATGTGTAAGAAACCCCAACAGTAAGGTGAAGCAGCATATAAGCAAAAATGTTTGAGGTTCTTGGTGGCTGTGCTTTATAATATATACTTTACAACTTGCTCACATTTATTCTAAATTATTAAGTTTTTATCACATGTACCCCACTGTTAATGCAGCACACGCGCATGTGAGTGCATATTCACATATGCAGATGCAGATATACGCATGCTCATGCTGACATATGCATGTACATGTAGTCATGCACGTACATGCAGATACCTGAATCAGAGTGGTTTAACTAACTCAACTTTTAGATATTAATTTACTCATAATATATAATATTACTTTCATAGTAAATTTTCATAAATCTCATATCTCCATTGTTTCCTACACATTTCCCTAAAATTTCCAGAGCCTACTGTTGTGGATGCATTATTCTGTATTTGAAAGACGGTTTGTAAGAGGATTATTTCATATCATTATATTTATATGATCCCTGTGGTTTCATTAATTCTATAAGCTAAGAATGAATCCATTAATTCAGAGAGCTAGTGGGCATTAAGTCTTTACATAGCATTAAAATTCGACACCCTACCTGGAGGCGATTAGTATCAATCATTCACAGCAATATATCAGTTTCCTAACTCTCGCTTTTTTTTAGTGGCACTGCAAATCAAAATATTGGTGTGTATAATCTCTTGGGTCAAAATCTAAACTTCATTCGATTTCATGAAGGTTTTATGGGACATCGAATAGGATCTGTTAGTAGTTTAGCATTTCATCCACATAAAGTAACTTTAGCAGCAGGAACATTTGATGGTTCCATTACTATCTACTCCATGGAACATAGAAGATGACAGGCATCGCTACCCTAGGTGTGGCAACTTCTAGGGTACTAATAGTTAATATTTTAGTTGTTTTTATACAGTGTTCACCATTATTTAAGACTGTAATTGATTTATTTTAAATAGTTAGGATTTGTTTTTAAGTTTAAAGAGATTTAACTTTATTAAGTTTAAAAAGAACGTTATATATTTTAAATTGTGAGCCATGTCTTAGCTTGTTATGTCAACATGCTATGATAGTAATTTTATTATGTTGCAGCAATGAACAACTATAGTTTCCTCTTTTGGTGCTAACTAAGGTAATTTGTACATAGGTTCTATAATAGTGTATGTAATAACTGTAAAACAGTGTAAAATTGTAAAGCTTGCATTTATTTTTTAAACTATTTTACTTTTGTTTATTGTAATAAGTGTAAATAGTTTGTGTTTTTTAAAGTTATAAATTAAGTAGGTGTTAATGATGTTGCCTTCCTCTGTTTTTACATGTATAAGGTTGTAAAATAAAATTATACTGGAAATCTAGCATGCTCTACATCTGCACATGTTAGTAAGTGCCATTTTAAAGTTTATGTATTTAAATAATACACAAATAAATGAATCATGTTTGTTTTATATATTTTCATTATTATATAGTCTATTCCTATACTATGTGAACTGAAGTAGATTAAAAATACAAGTTGGAGGTCGTATCTTAACCGATAATGTATCTTGTCAGAATTTAAATATAAAAAATCCGTGGTGGTAGACAGTGCCGTGCGGTGTATTTTGTCAGTATGATGTAAGTCTTCGAAATGCCACTCCATATTTGTGTAAAAAAAACCTACGGAAAAATGTAAAAATAATATATTTTCAAATGTAAGAATTTCCTATAAATAAATATAAACTCGTATAAACTTGAACATAAACATACATAGACTATAATTTCACTCTTCGAACTTTACATTTTGCAGATTCCCGAATAAGGGATATATAATTAAGAGAAGCAGCTAATGTTCATTTAGTAGGAATTAATGCGAGATATTTGTAAGCTTTGACTGACTTATGGAACTGCGTAAATATTTTTTTATTAATTTTAATTTGGAAAAACTTCTTTCTCCACTTGCTACAGAGACAGGGAGTGTTAATAGAATTCTTAGCGCTATACAAGTGTTAGGATACAATGCACCATACAGTACTGTGCCCCACACATATGTTTTAAGCAGTCTTTTCCTTGTTTCTATGTTTGTTGTCTTTGAACATAGTAGTTGCTTTTTTTTTGTTAAATGTAGCACGACCTTGTGCTAATCTTTGTTTTATATCTTTTGTGCTTTTCCCATCTTGCGTTATTTGGCTTCCTAGGTAGCAGAAATCCTTAACCTCTTGTAAGTTCTTGCTACCTATTTGTATTCTTGTTTTTGATTTATTTTCCCCTCCTTTGCATACTAATAGTTTATTTTTGTTAATTTTCATACCGTATCTCTCTGTTGAGAACCGTTTCCATTTCATTAAGAGCAGCTTCTAACTAAATATTCCCTGTATGTTTGTTGTGGTCTGTTTAGCATTCTTCTTAATCTTTGGGAATTAAACTACTCATAGTTTTTTAAAATCATCTTTATTTACGTTTCGGTCCATGACCTAGGATTGTTGTCAAAATAATAAAAACTTCAAGTTTGACATTTATGACATAAATTGAAGGTGACTTTGATATATTGATGTTCAAAATATTTGGTTTCAGTACACTAAGCAAAAATTTTTTTGAAAGTTTAAAATAATGATTGCCTTGAATTTGTGTTGCGGCCTGGGACCGACTTTTTTCAGGTAGCCAATACGCTTAACGTGAAATCAGCTGATTAATTTTTATTGGTGAATTTTATATAAATTCAATAATTTGGGGATTGGAAAACATTTTTTAACATGTTTCAATTTATACAATTGAGAGGATGGTTATTAAAGAAGTGTGTGATTGCTTAAGTAGTAGTTTTTTTATATTTATTTTGAAGGGGAAAATCATTATGGTTTAGGCTACCTCTTTGGTAGATTTTAACATGGTTCTGAGGCGACCCTATGGTGGGTTTACACTCGATACCAATGTTGTTCTATGAAGATTTTATATGGTTCTGAGGCGACCCTAAGACGGGTTTACACTTGTCAGATACCAATACTGTTCAACGAAGATTGTATATGGTTTTGAGGTAACCCTATGGCGGGTTTACACTTGTCAGATACCAATGCTGTTTTACAGGGGTTGTTAATATGCTTATTGTTATGTAATTAGTTATAGTATGTATAAATAGAAATCATGTATGTAGGCTGTATTTCTTGTTAATATCGCAAATAGAAAAAAATCACAAAATAAAGCAAAATATAAGTAATAACGAAATAAAAGCAATTCACAATCTAAAAAACGATAACTCAATTATAATTCTACCTGCTGACAAAGGCAATGCAACAGTGATAATGAATAAAAACGATTACAACACAAAAGTCAACAAACTGTTGAACACAGAATTACACGAGTTTAGAAACGGATCCAACAAAATCGATTGAAAATAAAATATACAACTCTATTTAAATTTAAAAATGAATTCGAAGACGAAGAAAGAAGTAAACTAGTTCCGCATTACAGTATACCACTCCACTTTTACGGTCTACCAAAAATTCATAAAAAAGACATTCCTTTAAGACCTATCGTAAGCTCCATAGATTCACCATGCCATAATTTAGCAAAATTTCTCCTAAAAATTATAAATCCATTAGCAGGCAAAACGGATTCTTTCATAAAAAACAACCAACACTTTTTAGAAAAATTATCAAACATAAAATACACACACAATGGTAAGTTTTGATGTAGTAAATCTCTTCACAAATGTCCCTATAAACAAAACGCTTAATACTATAAAAAACAAACTAGAAAAAGATGACAACCTTAAGGAAAACAAAACTAAGTATATTATCGATTATGGAATTACTTGGCTTATGCGTCAATACCACATATTTTCAAATAAGTGATCAATTCTACAAACAAAGCTTCGGAATGGCAATAGGAAACTATCGTCAATCTTTAGTAATATATTCATTCAGGAATTCGAAAAAGATGTAATATTCACGCAAGAATTGAAACCACTAATCTGGTGGAGATACGTAGATGATGTCTATGCTATAATACAGAACTAATTAAAAACTTTGTAGAGTCCATTAACAAAATAGAACCAACTATTAAATTCACATATGAATTAGAACAACATGGAAAACTTCCGTTTTTCGATATTCTAGTTAGCAAAAACGATACAACTATTAAAACATCGGTATACAGAAAACCAACGCACACAAACAGATACTTAAACTTCGATTCAAATCACCCACAATGTGTTAAACAAGGAATTATTAAAACCATGTATGATAGAGCAAAATTAATATCATCAAACAAAGAAATTTTAAAGAAAGGGAAAGACCTAATCAAATGTACACTAATAGAAAACAAATATCCTAAAAGAATAATAGAAAAAGAAATGAATAAAAACCCTAAAAATAAAGAAAAAGAAAACAAAAACAACGATACACACCAAAAAATGCTCTCAATACCATACATAAAAGGATTCTCCGAAAAAATCCAAGGAATAGGAAACAAATTTAGAATTAGAACAGCATTAAGAACCAACAATACACTAAGAGCACAATTAACAAAAACAAACCCAAAAACGCAATACAAAGTTCAAAAAACTGCATCTACAAAATACAGTGCGAATGTAACAAGTTTTATATAGGGGAAAGTTCCAGACCATTTGAAATTCGATTAAAAGAACATAAATCACATATAGAAAATTTGAAAAATCCATGATTTGCCAACATGCATGGGACTCCAGTCATAAAATAAAATGGGAGGACGCAAAAATTATTGACAAAGAAGAAAACCACCAAAAACACAAAATCAAAGAACCTGCTTATATAACCCTACATAAAAATAACTGCGTTGCAAACGCATCCGTAACTTTCAGTAAACAATGTATTCCATTACTAAAAGAAATAACAAATGAAAATCAAATGTCTACATTATCTACGTAGCATTGCAAGTTTTTCCTGGGTTTTCCTTGCGATATTAAGATGAAATACAGCCTACATGCATGATTTCTATTTATACATACAATAGCTAGTTACATAACAATAAGCATATCAACAACCCCTGTAAAACAACATTGGTATCTGACAAGTGTAAACCCGCAATAGGGTTACCTCAAAACCATATACAATCTCCGTTGAACAGTATTGGTATGTGACAAGTGTAAACCCGTCTTAGGGTCGCCAGAACCATATACAATCTTCATAGTACAACATTGGTATCAAGTGTAAACCCAAAGGGTCGCCTCAGAACCATGTTAAAATCTACCAAAGAGGTAGTCTAAATCATAATGATTTTCCCCCTCAAAATAAATATAAAAAAACGACTACTTAAGCCTTATGGTAACGCAATCGCACACTTCTTTAATAACCATCCTCTCGATTGTATAAATAGAAACATGTTAAAAAATGTTTTCCAAACCCCAAATTATTGAATTTATATAAAATTCACCAATAAAAATTAATCAGCTGATTTCACGTTAAGCGTATTGACTACGAAAAAAGTGGGTCCCAGGCCGCAACACAAATTGAAGGCAATCATTATTTTAAACTTTAAAAATTTTTGCTTAGTGTACTCAAACCAAATATTTTGGACATCAATAAATCAAAGTCACCTTCAATTTATGTCATAAATGTCAAACTTGAAGTTATTATTATTTTGACGTCCTAGGTCATGGATCGAAACGTAAATAAAGATGATTTTAAAAACTATGAGTGGTTTAATTCCAAAGAAGATTAAGAAGACAGCTTCTAACTGCTCATTACTAGATGCTAATACCACTATATCAACTGCCAATCTAAGCATATCAATTTTTTGTCCCTGCATAGTAATTCCAAATGTCTTCTTGCATTTGACAGTATTCATTGCCTCTTCAATGCACAAGCTAAAAAGTAGTGAAGATGGGGCGCATCCATGTCCACCCCTTTCCAAATATTTACTTCTCTACGTTCCTGCTCTAATTCTATTACTGCTGTTTGTCTTTGTATAAGCTATGTACTATTCGTCTATCCCTATAATTCATTCCAATTTTTTTGAGTATTTTGAACATTTTTTCATTTTACATTGTCGAATGCTTTTTCTAGATCTACAAACCCTATATACACGCTTTCCCTTTTTCTATTGTTTTTTCCATTATCACTCTGAGCTAAAATAGCCTCCCGTGTTCCCTTGTTTCGCCTAAACCCAAATTGATCTTCTCCTAGTATTTCTTCAGCTCGTTTTTCCATTCGTCTTTGTACAATTCTAGTTAATATTTTTGAAACATGTGCTGTCAAACGTATTGTTCGAAAGTTTTCACATCTATCCGTGCCTTTCTTTTTTGGTATAGTTACTATGATGTTACGTTTGAAATCTTTGGGTATCTCGCCTGTCTCATACATATAGCTTACAAATTGGAAGAGACGTTCTGTTACTGCTTGTCCAGCGGCTTTTAGAGTTTCTGCTTGCACTTTATGTATACCCGGCGCCTTACCATTTTTCAGACCCTTTAATGCTAATTCAAACTCATCTCTAAGAATAGAATATCCCAAGTCATCATTTTCAATATCTGATTCCTGTTCTAATGTGGTTAGTTCCTCTCCTGCATATAGATTCCCTATATATTCTTGCCATCTATTTACTTCCTTTACATTTTCTATAATGGCGTTTCCTCTCGCGTCCTTTAAATTTTTGCTATACGGGTTTATATCCCTAAAATTGATTCTAATTAGTTTGTATGCTTCATCTATCTTTCCTATTTCCATCTTAGTTTGTACTTCTGCACTTTTCATCAATCCATTGTTCTTTAGCTTTCCTGCATTTGCGAATAATTTCCCATTTAATGGCATTGTATCTGTTTTCCTGTTTCGTCTGATTTATTTATGTATTTTCGTCTTTTATCTATTAAATTCAGGATATCCTTTGTTATTCATGGTTTCTTATTTTCTTTTTGTGTATACCCCAGAATATCTCTGGCCACCATGTCTAGGATTGATTTAATGTTATTCCATTCTGTTTCTACTTCCTTAGTATCAGATACTTTCTCGATATCTTTCAACAATTCATTTTACTTTTTTTCGAATTTTTCTTGAATATGTTTATCTTTTAGTTTCTCAAAGTCAGTGCCTTTTTCCATTTCGTTTTTTTAAAATTTAAGTGCGGCTTTCATAATTACGATGTTGTGATCAGTGTCTATATCTGCTTCTGTGTAGCTTCTACAGTGTTTTTACTTGATTCCTAAACCGTTGTCTTGGAACCTTTTTTTTTAAGTAGTTACACTTCGTCTATTGATATAAAATAAAACAGCAATAATATAAAAATATATAATTTGTAAATTTCCATTCAGTAAAAATAATACATAAAATTTATAATAGCATATAGACTCCTTTACTTTTGAGGTCTAAGTTTCGTTACTAAGCTTCGTCGAGTTGTCAATTCGAGCACTTTGCTATCAGCGTTTGAAGAGGTAAGCTGCTATCGGCGGCGTAGTAAAGTCAAGATGGTCGTGTCTAAGTACGTGACCTCTAACACGGTCCGAAAAAGAATTTTTAATTGATTGAATCTTCGTGTCTGGAGGTTGTTCCTAGCAGCTTTAGCGTGATGGTATTCTTTTATATGTTCCACCTAGAGCAGTTCAGTTGATCCCTGCAGGCCAAAGGAGATAGAAGCTCCCCCTCATCATTAAAACATGCAATATCAAATAAGTAACATCATATAAGTAATATCTTGGATCTAGAAAATTTTTGGGTACAGTTTATATCATGCAGTTAATTTCAAGAAAATTTAGTTTGGGATTTGGAATACTAAATTTTATAAGATGTAATTAAGAGAAATTGGTTTCGTTAAATACTGTTTTATTCAGAAGAGTTCTCAAAATTCCAGCAATAATTTCGTACGTATTCACATGGCTTCTATTTGTGCATCGCAGAACGTAAATGTTAATGGAATTTCCGACAGCTGAGGTTATAGTTCGATTTCTTTTGGTCGTACTGTATTTCCACACGTGAGTATTATTTAGCATTTAATCACTTTCATTATTATTTAAATCGCAATAAGAAAATATAAGGTTGAAACTTTATTTACACTAAAGTCATTTAAAAATCGTTTAAGGAAAGAAAGAATTACGTAATAAATTCATTGCTTGTCATAATTATTGCACAAACAGATAATGTTAACTAAACTAAAAGTTGTTAGTGACATATAATGTCAAATAAAAAATATTCAGCTGTCCAATTTAGACCTCACATGTCATGTTATGCTAATTTAAAATATGTTTAATAATTTTGAGGTCATGTACTTTGATTTTCAACCAACATGAGGAATTCTTTTAATACCTATTAAGTAAAACCAACTTTAGGTTGATACATGCTATTTTATACGAACTTAAGTAATTAAATTTGATTGTTAGGTCAATGTAGTACTACTAGACTGAAGAATATGTAATATGAATAATTAAGAAAACTTAAACTTTTCATAAAATTTATTAAGAAAGATTCATTTAGAGATCTTTATGTTTTTGAATACAAATCCTTATTATATTTCTGTTCTATAAAAAAAAAGTTATTAGTTGAAAAATATTATATTAAAACGAATCAAAGAATTTAATCAAATAGAATCAATTTTTTTTGCATGACTCTTTTATTATTTAAAATACATGTAAAGTTTACAAGTCATTCCTGATCAGAAATTGTGTATAATGAGAACAAATACTCTGGGTGTATATTTTTGAAACTTAAATTCTATTATTTTATTATTGGTAAATATTTTTGAGGACACAAACGGTGTCCATGATGTGCATTTGTTTGTTCACAGGTTAAGTCGAGACATCTGTATGACATCTGGTAATTGAGATTTTGGTAAGTGTTTTAAAAGAGTGAAATTCAGGTTTTATGGCTAAATTAGTGGTGTTGATATAAGGTTTCCGCATTCCCCTAATACAAGCACAGTTAATTTTTGTAGGTTGTTGTATTGAAAAATACGGTGGCGCTCATTATTTATATTTTTGGTCATTTGACAACCCATGACCCAAGCTCATGATCTACCCAGAGCTAACACTCTACTAGCCATTTATGTCTAAAGAGTCTTTCTTTTCCTCAAGCCGTTTTCCATCCAACTTTACCTTGGGCTTTCATTGTTAATAAGAAATTCTCGACCTTGTGATATCAGGTAAGGGTTTAGGAAATATAAAGGTGCAATTTGTTATCTGATATTCACGAAGGATATATATATATATATATATATATATATATATATATTGTTTTCAGTCTAACAAGAATGTAATCTATTTGATATCTTCCTATATCTCCTGGCATCTTCCACGTATATCGTCTTCTAGCATGATGTTGAAATAATGTGTTTGTGATGATTAATTTGTTCTTGTCACAAAATTCTATCAGTCTATTTCCCCTGTCGTTTCTCGTGCCTATACCAAATAAATCTACTACCGCTCTTTCCCTACCCTCACCTACCACTGCATTGAAATCCCCCGTAATTATTAAATTTTCATATTCTTTTACGTATCTTAATATGTCGATATATTTGTAGATCGCCTGTGCCTTTTCCTCACTGTAGCTAGAGGTGGGCATGTATACTTGTATTATTACTGTGTTTACCGGTTTAGATTCTAATCTAACCAAGAGTACTCTTTCGTTCTTTTGTAAGTAATTTTCTACAGAGTATCCTATCTCTTTCTGCATAACTATCCCAACACCCGAATTTCTTTCCTCTGCTCCTGTATGAATTGCCCTGAAGTCTCCACTCCAAAATCCTTCGCCTCTGGCCACCGAACTTCGCTGATCCCTACTATGTCTAGTGCTAACCTATTCATTTCTATTTTTAGGTTCTCTAGCTTACTGCTTCATACTTATAACATTCCACGCTCCGACTCGCAAAATGTTCCCGACATTCTGAATTTTTTGATCGCAACCTCCGAAGTAGTCCCCTCCAGGAGATCCGAATTTGGGACTATTTTAACTTCGGAAGCTTTTACCCCAGAGAATGCCATCATGTTTATTACAATTTAAGTACGCTGTGTACTTGGGAGGTATAGTGGTGGTTTCCCGTTGCCTTCCACATCGCAGTAGTGTGTCTTAGACTGCCATTCCGACCCCTATGGTATCTGCCAATCTAAGTACCGAAAGAGCCACTGCCCTATTTTTTTGACCTGTCTTAGTCTGGTTCTCACTAACGACCCTACTACTTTGGTTGGACCTGTAGTTTGTCTCTTTAGCTCATTAGAACACGCAAGCCATTTCACCCGTTCTAGTAATCTAGAACTTCGGCAAGGTGCAGGTCCATTCGAAATGGAATTTCAAAACTAAGTATGTATAATTTTCTTTCAAAATGCGTTTAGTATTGTTGAGGTGTTTATATAACAATTTTTGCCAATCACAAAGATTGGAGTGCATCAATCGTGTTTCTTCCTTAGAACCACCTACTTTTGTCAAAGTAACACTTTTAATATTTCACTGGTATCAACTATAACCTCAGAGTATATACTGGCAGTCAGCTATAGAATCTGAATTGAATAAATACCTAGATGTGGACCTGCACCTAATTAGACAGGAAAGAAAAATCCCTCAAATGAGTTGAGTGATAACTTATAGGAAAGTGTCTGAATCCATATTAAAAAGTTTCTTATCATCGAAAAACATAGTTGCTAAAGATAGGTACAACTTTGCCTAGGGCACTACCTCAACATTTCAAAACTATAAGCACTCCTTTTGTGGGTAATATAATAGTATCAATTATGATATTTTTATATGGACAAAACGAAAAAAATTAGACATTTTAAACCAAGACTTGAAAAACGACCTATTGGCACTTTTCGATTTTCCAAGTAGTTACTCGAAATGACAAATCCAGAATTATTAGTTTTGTAGCAATGGTCGATATGTACAAGGTAGTCAAAACAAAGTTAGTCACTTCATGAATTTGTCAACTACTTGAATGCCACACTTTTGATAAACAAGATAGCTTATTTGCAAGGTGGTAATTTGAACACCATGTATTTTAAAATTGTAGTTAGTTTGATAACATCGACTAAAAATGGTATACAGGAGCAACATTGGTAACTACAATCATCATTTATAAAATATAACTAGGCAGATAATTCCAGAAATATATAAATATAAAATGGGTTGCCTCGAAGGTTTTGTGACTTGAAAAAGATGACAACTTTGGTTAAAACAAAAGCATTTTTCAGCAGCATCATTCTTAATTTGATTTGGTTAACTATCGTCAAAGCTAATTTAACTATACCTTAATTTTTTAGTTGTTTGTACTCTGTAATGTTAAGAATAATGTCAACAGAAATAAGATTAAGCATTGAAATATTCTTTCAAGTTAACTCCTACATTCCTTTATTATACATTTAAAACAATAAAATAACGAACAAAAAAAACATTTTGGAAAGGTAGTGAACACTCTCCTCTCTCCTTTTGGCAGTGCACTAACAGGTGTATGCTTTTTGAACCTTTGTAAATATATTAAAAGTTTCGTGAAGTTAAAATGGAGCCCATTTTTATAGAGAAAGATACAAATCACTTAAGATTGCTTCTCTCCTAGACACAAAAGGCAAGGCCATAAAAAATAGTTTACTTTTGACATACAGAATTATCAGATTAATGGCGAAACCTATATTATTTATTAGCCCACTTTTACCGCATTGTGGCGTTTCAATTTCTTAACGACGGTGAAATCATACTTGAAAGCTATTTCCTTAAAAATTTGTCTGGAAACAAAAATTATGTCCAAGCTTCGAATTTCATAGTATTCTTTTTTGTCGTCATAAACTACACTACATAGTACAGCTGCATTTTAAGGTGTGTACTGTTTTTGAAGTTGCAAATTTTTGTTTGTTGGCACTGTCAAAAGAAATGTATGGATGATAAACAAAGTTTGAATAAATGGTATCATATGTATGTCCAGTTATCACACAATTGTATTCACTAGTATCAATACAATAATTGCCAGTAGCATAAGATGATGTGGTTTATTAAAACACGTCTTTAGAAGCAATTCTACTAACTACGGAATCTAACAATGATAATGTATTTATTTCAACATCACTCAAGTTATACAATTTCTTTACTTCAGAGACATTTGTTAATTCAATCAATACGGACATATCAACTTTTTCTCCCATTATTTTGTTAAACACATCATTTGAAATATCAGCACAATTGTTTTTATGTATCACTACCACTAAGATATTGTTTTCACTTTCATCAATTCCAAACCTTTGAAGACTCTGTGTAATGTTCTTTGAAACTGACAAATTAAACAAAACTTCAGTATAAACAGTTTTAGTTGTAAGTTTTTCTGCTAGCAATGCTTTATTTGCTGCTACAACAATTTGGAATGGATGTATGATTAAACTAGGTTTCACAATGCAGCAATTTAGTGCTCCTTTTGTAATTTGACGATGTAAATCCTTAAGATTAGTAACATTCTGGTATAAGTTGATTGTTACCACTGAATTGGTACGGGGATCCAAGGCCAAAGTGTACGGCATATCTATAGAAATATGTAAGTAGTCCTCGACAAAATCGTAAATGTATGTAGTATATTTCAGCACTGCTATTGTATATTATATTATAGATCTTATAGTTAGATACTACAAGGGTAATAACAAGACCAAGTTAACCTTAAAATTTTAGCATCAGTGTCGCCACCAACGTCGCATGAAACTATATATGGCAATCGTGTCAAAAGTACCAACACTTTTCTTGAATTTCGAATTGGCAGTAAGAATTTTATTTGTAACAAAAATAAATGATTCAATAATAAAGTATAAAACAAAAATTTGATTTAAACCATATATGACAAAAAAAGTGTTCGTGGGCTACATATGTCAATAGTAAATGGTCAAAACCAACATTTTCCACATTTTTGTTCCTAAAATGTATGCATTTTTCCGTTTATACATAAACATCTTTTATGTTTTTATAAAGTTAAAAATAATGGATGATGCAATACTTTCATTTATATAATAAATCAAGCAGCGATTTTAAGGGTGTTTAGAAAAAAGAACTTTCTGGCGTGAAAGTGTACAGGTAAACGTAACCATGAATATAATTTTATATATTAAACTGTATTTCTAGTAGAGTTTATGGAGTATTACGCATGCGTAGTGCTTTTTTGAATTGGTAAACATTTTTAAATGTAAACAGCAAGGTTTACTATTTTACGCTACGTTATGTATTAGGCTAAGTACGTTAAGTGTTCGTAAACGACACTTAACTTATCTGGTTACATTATATCAATCTCATTAAATTTACTTTGATAAAAATATTTCATCGGATTCATACAAGTAATTATAAAAATTAAGGATATTTAAAATAAAAATTTCCGCTTTTAATTAAGTTGCCAGAATTTTATATTATTTCTACCCTAAGATAAATCGTAAAGCAATGAATTCAACAAAATGCTTAGGATTTGAATTTGCTGAATGATTCTGATTTACCTAATTAGATTGAGATAATTAATAATATTTTTTTGGAAACGTTAAAAACCAACTTTTTATTTCATTTATAATTACTGTGTTGAGAACACTTTAAAGATTCATAAATTATTATTTATTTTTGAGAAAATCTGTCTTTTATAAAAGATATATCTATAATATTGTTACGAACTACTATTAGGCAACCCGTCAAACACACAAGCGCCGTAAGCAATGTATATTCTACAGAAGTCTAGAACTTTCTAGCATATACCGTAGTATGAGTCATCTATTTAATTATAGATCGGTGATTAATGTAGGAGTTACTCTATATCTAAATGTCGAATATAAATTTTATCGTGTAAAGTTAGTTAGTTATACGCTTTTGAAAGTCCCAGAGTAAAAATAAATTTGTGTTATGTGAAGCGTATATTGTACCGCCAACTTGTAGAATACATAAATAGACAAAAGTGTAATAAATAAATTATAGTAGTGTTTAGTGTTGCAAAGAAGACTTATAGTTAAGAAATTAGTTTAAAAAAAGATTAGTGCTTGTAAATATGTAAATAGCATTAGTGTGATAGTGCTTCTTTGTTATTGGACTGAAAACATTTATAAATAAGGCATATACTGTTAATTGGACTATGAATAGTGAGTAATAAAGACTTTTATGAAACGCGCTAATAGTAGCCCGCTACAATATGAAAGTTTTTGTGTAATGTTGATTTCTGTATATAAAAAGGATTTACTGAGAATTATTTGAACTTTTTTTTAGTATTATTTCAAGCTCACTTTATCTAGATTTATTACATGTAGAAAAATTATGATATGGATTGTTAAAAAATACTCTATCTATTTTCTAATTATTTCAAAGCCTTTGAACCAATTAACCACGAATTATTAATAAAAAATTTGAAAACTTTGGAATTGTAAGACATAGGAAAGTTTTTTTAATTACTGCAGTTTAGAAAAAAAATTTTATCGTTAAGATCAATGGCTCGTAGAGTAATGATTATCCAAAGAATGTCAATGTTCCGCAAGGTTTTATTTTTGGGACTATTTTTGTTATGTTTTAGCTTAATAACCTGCTGCAATACATACAATTCTATAAAATTATTGTTTGAAGACGATATACCAAAGTTCACGCAATAACTAATTTTGATAGGAAAGGCAGGTTTTAAATATAAGTTGTAAATTTCTTATTGATTCATAAAGTATACAGTGCAGGGTTATGGCCTCCACGGCTTTGCTGACACGTGTGCACTTTTTGTCGAATCTTTCCATGACCGTTTTACTTAAATCTAACTGCAGGGTCCAATATCCTTCTTTAAGATGTAGGTAACCATATGCTTGTTAGCATAAATCTTAGACTTCAAAAATCTCAAAGAAAACAGTTCAGCGGCATCAAGTCACATCCCGGGTTTGAATTCCGACACGGTCCGTTTGAAAAATGTTAGGCGAGCATTTTTCACAAAAATACACCCTCGTTCGGATGAGAGGTAAAATGGAGGTCCCGTGTGTAAGTGTTGTCATGCACGTTAAAGATCTCTATCTTGCTCGGAACAGCAAGAGTTCGGCAAAATTCCAAATTTTCCAGGTAAAAAAACTCGCTTCCTGGCCAATGTAGTACCTTCGGGTGAAGCATTGGAAAATCACATGTAAGGCGAGCATTTTTCACAAAAATACACCCTCGTTCGGATGAGAGGTAAAATGGAGGTCCCGTGTGTAAGTGTTGTCATGCACGTTAAAGATCTCTATCTTGCTCGGAACAGCAAGAGTTCGGCAAAATTCCAAATTTTCCAGGTAAAAAAACTCGCTTCCTGGCCAATGTAGTACCTTCGGGTGAAGCATTGGAAAATCACATGTAAGGCATCAAGCCACATTATCTGAACGGCCAAACAAGAAATTACACGTCTTGTTTCTTGGACTGTATGACATGTGGCACCATCTTGTAGAGAACACATATCCACATCCATACCTTTCAATTTGGGCGCAAAAACTGGATTATAATGTTGTGATAGCGATCACTATTAACTGTTATTGCATGATCAGCCGCATATTCGAAGAAGAATGGTCCGATGATGCCTCTGGCCAAAATGTATACCAAACAGTAACACATTGTGGATGCATTTGATGCTCTATTTAAAAAGCTTTCAGAGTTGTTGAAAAATTCATTAATATGCACCTCAAATTTAAGCGTTAGGAAGTTGTTAAATAAATTCCAGGTAATACAATATAGTTTTAATAAAGTGTTGCAGCTACCATAAACTAAACTACTATTACACTTTAACACAGTGTAATCTGCAGACGCCCAGTCATGAAAGTACACTCTTATAAGGTTACCAAAGATGGTGAAAAATAGTGGACGTGTAAATAGGAGTAAATTAAAAAATATGTGAAATCTTCAAGCACTTACAATAATAAACTGCGGCGGATGATAGGAACAAGAATCAGTCGACGTTGCGGCACTCAAACGTTTAGCACCATAGCTAAGATATACCTGCCTGTTTGCAACAACTTTTAACGATTGTACTGTTCAATAGTGCGGTACATACAACACAAAAGCACTTGAAGGTTTTAGCAATCGCGGAAACCATAGATTACATTATCATAACGAGAATATACATACAAGCTACATCTTATGTTATAATTAAAAGTTAATTTAAACTAATATTTACAAACGGAACATACCGCCCACCAAATTGAAAAGAAAATAACTACAAAGGGCGGAACGGAATGAAACAAAGAAGAAAAGAAAAGAAAAAATTAATTAATATAACAAAACCCAGAAAATATTTATACGAACAAAATCAACAAAAAGATTATATTAAAAAAAAAAAGCAAAAAATACGACGAAGGTAAAAGACAGAGCCTAGTGACAGAGCGTTTCAGCTCGCTTTGTGCGGTTTGGAGAGTGATGACATGGAGGAACGTGACCCATATGAGGCTGCGAAGTGCCGTTTTTCTGTCTGTTTTTTCTACTACCCGTATTTCACAGGCATACTGTGCTGTGCTCCACACATTATTCTTTCAGCAATTGTTTGTATGTTTGTTGTCTTTCATCATAGGCACTGTTCTTTCTTGTTAGATGCAATTTGGCCCCCTTCTATTGTTTTACAATTATATACCCTATTTCTCCAACATTCAGTGGTTGTGAAGGGGGAGGCGGCTCTGTGGTATGTGTGTCACTACTACGCCCAAGCTCCCGGGTTTGAATCCCGACACGGTCCGCTTGAAAAATGTTAGGCGAGCATTTTTCACAAAAATACACCCTCGTTCGGATGAGAGGTAAAATGGAGGTCCCGTGTATGAGTGTTGTCAGGCACGTTAAAGATCCCTACCTTGCTTGGAACAGCAAGGGTTCGCCAAAATTCCAAATTTTCCAGGTAAAAAAGAATCTCGCTTCCTGGCCAATGTAGTACCTTCGGGTGGAGCATTGGAAAATCACATGTAAGGTTGTGAAGGGGGGTAAGCAGCCTGAGGCTACCAAATTCCCCTAACACTTGAACATTTACCGATTTAATATTTTTCCAATATATCTTTTCGCAGAGTCAACATCAGTTGCAGATATTTCACAACCAACCTAGTAGTTTGTTACGGTATGCGCAAACACGAAAGTAAACAGTAAAAGTAAAGAAATTGTTTACACCGAATACCGCAACAGAACGGGGATAGAATGGTAGATTTTGGGCTAGCTCAAAAACGTCGGAGAGGGGCGTGGGTGAAATAGAAAGGACACATTGGAAACCTCTGTAAAACTATATTGTTAACATACAATCTTGAAAGACTATTTACAAAACAACAAAATCCACTAAGTTGCGTAATCGTTTGTTACGTCCTGGTAATCAAAGCGTAATAACATAAGCATATAAAATTGGTAAGCAACATAAATATAACATCTTATAATCTAAATACTTACTTAATGGTTCACCTTAAATACATATAAAAGAAAATAAAACATAAACTATACAGTACTTCAGGAAAAGATATATACATAAGTTATCTATACATGCTGCATTGTGAAGTGCACCTCCTCAAGAAATAGTATAACTTTAAAATTAGACACCCTAACTTAAATTAATCGAATATTAACTACTTTTAAATTGATGCATAAGTTCTTGTCGTTAATGTTTATACAAATGACAAAAGAAACAGTAAAACGGACTCTAACACAAACTTTGAATAATTAAATTTTAATTTGAAGTATGATTATTACATCGTCGCTCGTGCATTGTAAATGTGTTTGGTAACGCGGTGTTGGTAATTTAATGGATAATCATGAGCAAATAAAATGTCTATACTCCACAGCAGCATAAAAGAATTGCGAAAATAGAAAACTGTACCTTGAACTATTTAGCTTCGTATTATGTTGTGGATGGAAAAATGCGACTGCATTTCTTTATTGGCTGCCTGCTGGAACCACCAACTTCACTTATACTAAGAAAGCACTTTTAGTATCGCGATTTTACATGTATCTTTTGTAAGAGGATGTTGTACTCAATTTTAATAATCTCTTTCAAAGCACGGTCTTTATTTTATAAGGACAGAATCATGAATAGGGTTAGGCCTTTTGCTTTCAAAGGTATCGCCGAAGAACCAAATGTGCAGAATTCCCGGACAACAGCTGCCGAAATACAAACTGTAACAGCTTGCCAACAAGCAGATAACGCAATTATCAAAGGGTTTTAGACAAAGGAAAACAATCTTATTTCTTTGTAACATCTTAGCAGCTGCAAAATACCAGATAACAAGTCCATTGTAAGCAAATGTAGGCAGGTGGTAAGTGGTCTTATCTTTTAGAAAAAAAGCTGCGCATTTACATGTAGCTTTTAATTAGAATGTAATCACTGCAGGTGATAGAATTTATTACAACTACTTTGTAACGCAGTGTTTCCTAAGCAGCTGTTTGATTTTATAAGGCAAACTTTTACATAGAGTAAGTAGTTGAGAAATTTTATTAAATAACACTAATTCAAATGGCGGGAAATCGAGCTTGTTGAGGTATTTTAGGGCGTTTTAAAAATAAACGCAGAAAAAATTGTTTGTAGGGTTTTGAACGTAACAAGTTGTTTATAATAATCATCAGATTTATCTGCGCTTATTTTTCCGTCTCAAAACTGGTTGGACACGTACTTGCACTTATTTATATTCTCAACTAACCTACACAGTTCCTTGAAATTTTTACATAGCCTGTATACAGCTGAGTTCCCCATCTATTGTTTTTAATATTATGCCCTATTTCATCGACATTCAGTGAAGGGGGTTAAGCAACCTGTGGCCGCCAAGATCCCCCAACACTTAGTCATTTGCCGAATTAATAGTTTTCCAGTAAATCCTTTCACACAATTAACGTTATTCAAGAATATTGTCTAACTAATACTTGTAGTTCTTTATAATAATCATCATGTTTAAGTACAGTTACTTTTTTCGTCAATTTATTCATCTTGGGACTGGTTAGATGCGTACTTCTATTGATTTCTATTCTGAGCTAGCCTACACATTTCCTTGATAGTCCTACAGCCTACATCTTTCACGATCTGTGTGCAGTAGTCTAACCTAGGTCTACCTCTTCTTCTCTTTTTTCCTATCGCTGCTTCTAATATATTCCGCACTATTCCCTCAAGCCGTAGTATGTGGCCTATCATCCTATCTCTCCTATTTTTACCGTTTTCTACATATTTCTTTCCCTACCATTTTTAGTCCCTCTTGTTTCTTAACTTTGTCTGTCCATGATATCTTCATCATACGTCTGAAGCACCACATTTCAAAGGCTTCTACCTTTTTGTTTTCCGCTTCTCCTACTGTCCAGGCTTTACAGCCGTACAGTGCTGTGCTCCACACATATGTTTTAAGCAATCTTTTCCTTGTTTCTATGTTTGTTGTCTTTGAACACAGTAGTTGCTTTTTCTTGTTAAATGTAGCACGACCTTGTGCTAATCTTTGTTTTATATCTTTTGCACTTTTCCCATCTTACGTTATTTGACTTCCTAGGTAGCAGAAATTCTTAACCTCTTGTAAGTTCGTGTTACCTATTTGTATTCTTGTTTTTGATTTATTTTCCCCTCCTTTGCAAACTAGTACTTTAGTTTTAGTTTAGTTAATTTTCATACCGTATCTCTCTGTTAGAACCGTTTCCATTTCATTAAGAGCAGCTTCTAACTCTTCCTTACTAGATGCTAATACCGCTATATGATCTGCAAATCTGAGCATATCAATCGTTTGTCCTGCATAGTAATTCCAAATGTTTTCCTACATTTGACAGTATTCATTGCCTCTTCAATGTACAAGTTAAAAATTAATGGGGATAGGCACATCCCTGTCCCACCCCTTCCCTAATATTTACTTCTCTACGTTCCTGATCTAATTCTATTACTGCTGTTTGCTCTTTGTATAAGCTATGTACTATTCGTCTATCCCTATAACTCATTCCAATTTTTTTGAGTATTTCGAACATTGTTTTCCATTTTACATTGTCGAATGCTTTTTCCAGATCCACAAACCCTATATACACGCTCTCCCCTTTTTCTATTGTTTTCTCCATTATCACTCTCAGAGCTAAAATAGTCTCCCGTGTTCCCCCGTTTCGCCTAAACCCAAATTGGTCTTCTCCTAGTATTTCTTCAGCACGCTTTAACATTCGTCTTTGTACAAATCTAGTTAATATTTTTGACACATGTGCTGCCAAACTTATTGTTTGAAAACTTTCACATCAACCCGCGCCTCTTTTTTTTTGGTATAGTTATTATGCTGTTACATTTGAAATCTTTGGGTATTTTGCCAGTCTCATACATATAGCTTACGAGTTGGAAGAGATGTTCTGTTACTGCTTGTCCAGCGGCTTTTAGATTTTTTGCTTGCACCTTATCTGTACCCGATGATTTATCATTTTTCAGACCTTTTAATGCTAATTCAAACTCATCTCTAAGTATCGGATATCCGAAGTCATCCTTTTCAATATCTCATTCTTGAATGCTGTTAGTCCCTCTCCTGCATATAAATTCCCCATATTTTCTTGCCATCTATCCATTTTCTCTACATTTTCTATAATGACGTTTCCTCCCGCGTACCTTATATTTTTGCTATATAATTTTATATCCCTGAAATTCATTCTAATTAGTTTGTAAGCTTTGTCTGTCTTTCCTATTTCCATCTTAGTGTGTACCTCTGTGCATTTATCATCAATCCATTGTTATGTAGCTTTCTTGCATTTGTTAATAATTTCCCTTTTATGGTTTTTTATCTCTGTTTTCGTTTCATCTGATCTATTTTTGTATTTTTGTCTTTTTTTTAATTAAATTCAGGATATCCTTTGATATCCATGGTTTCTTGTTTTCTTTTTGTGTATACCCCAGAATATCAGTGTCCGTCATGTCTAGGCTAGATTTAATGTTATTCCATTCTGTTTCTACTTCCTTAGTATCAGATATTTTCCCGTATCTTTCAGCAATTCATTTGACTTTTTTTTCGAATCTTTCTTGAATATCTTTATCTTTTAGTTTCTCAAAGTGCCTTTTTCCATTTCTTTTTTTCAAATTTTTAATTTTAAGTGCGGCCTTCATAATTACGATGATGTGGTTCGTGTCTATATGTGCTTCTGCGTAGCTTCTACAGTCTTTTACTTGATTCCTAAACCGTTGTCTAACAAAAATGTAATCTATTTCATATCTCCTGGCACCTTCCACGTATATCGTTTTCTAGCATGATGTTGAAATAATGTGTTTGTGATGAATAAATTGTTCTTGTCGCAAAATTCTACCAGCCTGTTTCCCCTGTCGTTTCTCGTGCCTAAACCAAATAAACCTACTACCACTCCTTCCCTAGCTTCACCTACCACTGCATTAAAATCCCCTGTAATTATTAAATTTTTATGTCCTTTTACGTATCTTAATATGTCTTCGATATCTTTGTAGATCGCTTCTACCTTTTCGTCACTGTGGCTGGAGGTGGTCATGTATATTTGTATTATTACTGTATTTACCGGTTTAGATTCTAATCTAATCATGAGAACTTTTTCGTTCTTTTGTAAATAATTTTTTACACAATATCCTATCTTTTTCCGCATAACTATCCCCACACCCAAATTTCTTTCCGTTGCTCCTGTATGAATTACCCTGAAGTCTCCACTCCAAAAATCCTCCGCCTCTGGTCAGTTGGCCACCGAACTCCGCTGATCCCTACTATGTCTAGTGCTAACCTATTCATTTCGATTTTTAGTTTCTCTAGCTTACCTACTTGCTTCATACTTCTAACATTCCACGCTCCGACTCGCAGAATGTTCCCGACTCTTATTTTTAACTTCCCGATCGCATCCTCCGAAGTAGTCGCCTCCCGGAGATCCGACTAGGGAACTATTTTAACTCCGGAATCTTTTACCCCAGAGAATGCCATCATTTTATTTCAATTTAGGTACGCTGTGTACCAAAAAAAAAGTAACTTTCTAGTTAGCGCTTGAAGTGAGCTGAATCTTTATTGGAATTTGCATAATTATCCCGGTTATGATTATTTAAATCTTCTACTTCTAGGTGGAATAGTTCTTTCGAGGTAAAGTTTCGTTTTTGGTTATAGATTGGTCGGATTTGCGATTGTGTTTTGTCTAGTGGTACCAGATGAAGTGTCCATAGGGGTTGGTTTGTAATAACCGTTAGGGTTGTTATTCGTAATCGGCGCGTTTCTGATGGCTTTTGCATCAAATGTTTGCCTTAGTTAATTCACGTTTTGATTAAATCTTGGGGTGAATGCGAGGGTAAATGCGGGTTTTGTAAAATTTGCATGAAACGTTTGCTTTGGAAAGTGTCTAAATTGGTTGTGGAAATTTGTGTTGTTAAAGTTTGGATTGTTAATTCGTGGTTGATTCGTTTGTGCGTTAAAGGGTGTAAATTTCGGTTGTGTGGTTATTTGTCTCGCGGCTTGTATAGTTTTCATAGGTGAGTAATTTTGTTTGCGTTTGGGTTATACAATCTATTTCGATAGTACATAACGTTCTCTTCCTCTACAATCATTGCTTCTTCTAAATTTTGTAGGTCGTGTTGAAATCTTATTTTGTCTGATAACCGTTCAGGTAAGGCATTGGTGTATGTGTCTACGGCCATTTCGTCGTACATTTTCGTCTTCAATAATCTTATGTTTTGGTCGGGTTCTTCAATTTTTAGCTTTGTCAAGATTAAACTTTGTACGCCTTGACATTTCATACCGAATTAAGAGGGTGATTATTTTCCATTCGTAGATTTATTAAATTGCGGACTAGACATTTGATGTTTCGTTGGTCCCCGAAATATGCAATCAGAATACGTTTGAATTCTTCCCACTCGATCAGATCTTCTCGACTGGCAATCATAGTTAATGCTCTGCCGGTCAGCTTGCTTATTATTAGTCGTAGGAGTAAAAGTTGCGTTTGCTGTCTTTTGGTTTTTTAAAGAATTTTAAAAATGATTAGGATCCCTAATAATGCTTGATTTCCGTCATACTGGGGAATGCTTTCAAGGTAGAGTTTCATATCGGAATTCATGGTTGTTAATGGTTGCTTACAGTTTAGCTTGTATCGTTTTTGTATAAATTGAGAGGTACTTTTCAGTTTGTATTGTTATTTTTCCGTTTGTATTATTACTTTTTAGTTTAGTTTGTATATAGTTATTTAAAGAAACGCTTTACGTATATTTTATGTGTAATTATAAAGTGCTATAATTACATTGAGAATTTCTGCTTGGTAATTGTTTCGTCAATTACTGTCGCGTTGGAGTACGTATTTTTAACTTTGCAGATATTACAATTGATGCGGATTAAGTTTCAGTTTTCTGAATAGTTTTCTGCAATAATTGCGTTATAATCATACGTTTTTGTTCATACTTGTGATGATTAATTAAGTGTTACGATAATAAAGTTGCTATAATTGTTTCGTTAAATGTTGCATTAATAAGTGCATTAAATGCTTCTTTATAGTTATACACTTCCATTAGCTTGTTGCCTTTAAAATGTCTAATTATAAAGTTTCAGGTTTCCTGAATAAATTCGTTCAGTAGTAATTGCCGTAAAAATGGTACAGATAATTGCGTTTCATTTATCGTAGTAATTGTAATAGTTGTGCATATAAATGCGTCTTTATAATTCCTTTGTTAAATAAGTTCTCTGAGTAAATTCCTTTCAGAAGTGATAAAATAATAAATTGCGATAAAAAAATTGTACATAAAAATTTTTCTTACTAGCTAGTATCAATATTCAGTTGATAATGGTTTAGGAAAATGAACTTTGGTACTTAGAAGAACTTGTTTGCCAGATCCATTCTTTTCCTTTTTGCTTCTGGACTTGGTCTATTTTTGTACTTTGCCCAGTTGGTTCTTTTTTCCAGATTAAGAATCGAAATTTAAAACCACCAGCTTCCTCGATTTTGGATTCTGCTAATGCACTTCTGGTATCCTACCGACTGCGCCAGATAAGTTTTGGGCCTCTTGATGCGATTTTTTAAAAAGCTTTTCCAAAAAACTTCTTTTATCAAATTTATTTTATACTGAATTACAATTAATTTTTAATTTACAAGTTCGTTATATACAGTAACGTATGAGATCGAAATAATTTGTTACGTTTATTTTCAGAATAAAGTAATTACATAACTTTCAACTCAAATCCCGTTGGCGTTAAAAACGAAAATTAATTAGTAAATTAAAATAACTCTTTCACGTGTTAATTCATTTATCTGTTTGTATTCAATTCGATTTCTATTGTTAAATCTTTCCGCTAATTAATGATAAATACTCTTTCTAAGAATTCCTTAACGTAAAGATTATGCTAAAATTAAATAGGCGATAACTGCTTCTAAGTATCCGATTATTGGTTCGTATGTGTTTAATTATAGATTTCTTTTGTTGATATGTTGTGTTTTGAGTATGAATGAGTGTGTGTAATTTTCTTTCTTTATTTCACGCCTTCTCTAATTTTTGTTGTAGGTATAATACCCCGCCCACTCGCCGATTGCGCCCGGTCTATTTCTTTTTTTTTTCTAGGCTACATCAATGCACGTAGCAAATTGTAAATTGAAATTCACTTTAACTAAACTAACTAAAATTACGGTAAGTAGCTGAACTGACAACAATGTTAAAGTTGAAAAGCTCTAGACTGACTGGCCATCTTGGGCTCTCGAGGGTATTTATGCTATTCCGGCCCCTCACATTGTTTGTGGGAACTGCAAAGCTCATGTCTGCTATTTTCCTTATTCATTTATACAATATAAAGTAACAATCTTAATTCTAATAATTGCTGTCTTATAACCTACTGTCACCTGCACCTGCAGTATCACGCTACGCCTGGAATACAATGTCTGTTTCCGTTCTCACTGTCTGGCTTGTTGAACTTTCATTAACTTTTTTATTATGCCCTTCAATTTTACATTGTTGCATCTAACTTAAGTTTTAATAATTCTTAATTCTTAATAGTTCCATTAATTACATATATATTCTAATTTGAGGGATATGTAACTCGCAATGTAGAAAAATGTGACTTGAGTTTTCCAACTCCATGAATACGAATGCTTGTTAGCTACTATGCTTGGTCTCTTGGACTGCTTGTAGTCGTTAAAAGTGGTAAGTAGCTGACTTGCAAGTGCCTCAGGATGTGCTTGTTTCGTTGGCTTGCTCCAACTTGTCAAGAATTCTCCTGACAGATGTAACGTTTTGCTAAATCTAAGCTTTGCAGCTGTAATATTCAGTTCTTCCAAGCACTTTTGATTCCGAGTAAGACTAAAAGTAATGCTTATGTCTATTTCTCTGTTGTGGCAGATCAATACAGTTTTCAGTTGTCGGTGGAATCGTTCCACCATGCCATTTGTCTGCGGGTGTTATGCTGTTGTGCGAATTCTTGTGAATCCGATCGAGGTTTCCAATTGTTTAAATAGTTGCGATTCCAACCGACGGCCTTGATCTGTTGTGACTTGAGTGGTGCGCTAAAGTGTGCGATTCATTGCTCTATGATTACTCTGGCTACCGTTTCAGTTTCAACGTTCTGCAAGGATATTACCTCTCGCCTTTTTGTAGAGTGGTCGATGTATGTGTATATGTATCGGTGAATCTCTGATACGAGTAATGGCTCGACATCGAATTTTGAAGATGGTGGTTGGAAATTTTGTGTTTCTGTAATCACGTGTTTTGTGCTTTTCAATCTTTGGTATTGGATACAATTTGTTATCTAGGTACGACAGTCGGATTTGATGCCAGACCAAATGAATTTTTTGGTTAACAACTACGGCGTCGCCTTTATTCCTGGGTGTTCTGCGTTATAAACACTTGCGAAAGCTTAGTTAGGTAATTCGTTTGTTACGAAGAGGCGAGCTATCGATGTTGAAATGTCTCGGAAAATTGTTTGGTCAGAGTTCGGAATTTGTATCAATCTCTAGGTCAAACTTGAGTTGCTTTCTGAGATACTTTTGAACTCATCATCGTTTTGTTGTGAATTGGATAGCTGTTTGAAATTGACATACATTCACAAGACTGTGTATGCGCATTGATGTGTGTTGGATATTAGCTTATGTTATCCAGATATCTAAATTACCTAGGAGTACATTTTCCAATTTCTATAGGAAAGCGAAGGTTAGAGGTTTGTGGTCTATATATATCGTAAAATATCTATCCATCTAACATGTGTTTAATCTGCTTGACAGTTAGGTAACTTGCGAGAAGTTCTCGGCCGTAAGCTGAATATTTTGTTTGGGCATTAGTTAGTTTTTTGGAATAAAAAGCTAAAGATTGCCACAGCAAAGTCTGAGTTATCTGTTGCTATAGATGGTATTGCGTCGTTGAGTGGATGTGTAAGTACCACTCCGTGTTATAGCTTTTCTTTGCACTTCTCGAGAGCTATATTTGCTGCGCTTGTCCAATTGATAAGCGGGTTGCCTTTTATTTTTGCCTTATAGTAGGTCGTTGAACGTAGTTTGCGAGTCATCTGCTCGTGGTATGAAGCGTCGGTAATAATTCAACATGCCTAAGAATCGTGCGAGGTTTCAAGTATAATGCCGACTTTTTCTGGTAGTGGTTTATGCCATCTTTGGTGATCAGGTAGCTAAGAAGTTTGAGTTTATCTTGCCCAAAGAAGCATTTAGCAGAGTTTATGACTATGCCATAATCTTTTAATCTGTTGAAGATAATTTCCGAAGATTTGGTGTGCTCTTCTTCAGACTGGGATGCTACCAAAATCTCATCGATGCAGCTGTAACAAAATTCTAGTCCGCTTAAAACTTCGTCCATGAATCGTTGAAAAGTCTGTACGGTGTTCCGTGACCCAAAGATCATGTATAGAAATCCGAATAAACCAAAAGACGTTGTAATATTTGTCTTTTATATGTCTTTTTCAACTACGGGGTTTTGATGATAGCCTCTGGCAAGTTCGATTGTAGAAAAAAATTTTCTTCCCTACAATTTTTGTACAAAATCTTCTACAAACGGGATGTGATATGTGATGCCTATCAGGAATTGTGCGAACGTTTAAATCCCCGTAGTCTCCAAAGTATCGCCTCTTTTTTTTTGTATTTGGTCACTAAATGTAGTGATGAAGCCATTGTGATTTGAATGGCCTTACTATTCCTAACTGGGCATTTGCCGTAAATTCGTCCTGGGTGATTTTGGGTTTCTCAGATGCCAATCTGCGTGGGCGTCTGTATACTGGTGGTTCTTAGGTTGTTAGGATGTGATATTGGGTACTATGCTTTTTTTAGCGTAGGAAAGCCTCTCGGCTGGGTTATGTCCGAGTATTTTGTTAGGATTTTGTGGTATTTTGAATTGGATACCGTGGTTGATATCACACAATGTTTATTACTGAAGGGTTGATCTTTGGTTAAAAGTTTTGTCTCTAAGTCGACAAGTTTTCTGTTTTTTGTATCAACCAGTAGTTCATGGTTTGGGAGGAAATCCATGCCAATATTGGGTTTGCTGACGTCGGCGATGACGAATTTTCAAATGAAAGGGTCGCATTAGTCCCAAATCGAATTTTAATTTGATAGTACCGTATGTGTTTAAGATCGTCTCATTTGTTGCGAACAATTAATTGTTTGTCGGTTTGAGTAATCTACGAACCTTGCTTCTTGGGTATACACAGAGGTCTGCACCAGTGTCGATTAAAAATTTCACAGATGTGGTGCTATCTTTTATGTACAAGCGGCGTGGAATGGAATGCAGGGAATTATCCGGCTGTAATTCCTTCGTCAGATGTTTCCTTGGGCCGTCTCCAGGACGGCCAACACGTGGTAGTGTTAAAAAAATTGCAGAGCTAATACAAACTTCAAAAGAGATTGAAGAAGATTCTGGTGAGTCACTTGCAGATCCTGATTTTGTTCTAGAATGTGATACAAACATGCCTACTTTGGATATTTTCATAGACACGTACTTTATAAACAGCGATGAGGATATTGATAGTGATGACGACAATAAATAATATCGAGGCTGCAAATGATAATGAACGTGGTATTTTTAAAACACATACTTACAGCTTTAAAAAACTGCAACAAATCCTTCTGTTTATGCAAACTGTATGTTTGTAAATAATTATGGACCAACATTTACAGCACACGACAAAGTTCCGTTAGATGTGATTAATAGTTTCCTTGACAACGAAATCATACAGCGTATTGTAGAACAATCTAATATTGATATGATCAGCAGAAAGGTATAAATTTAAGTCTAGAAGCAAGCCGAACTACAGGTTTTCACAAAAATGTTAGTGTTGATGGGTATCCATACTTTACCTATTTTGAGACTTCATTGGTCTTCTCGCCCTCACAAAAAATCCTTACATCAGTTCTTAATTGTCCCATTTTCTGATTTAAACTTCTAATATCCCTCTCATTTTTATCAACTTTATTTTCAACTTCCCCCATTTTTACCGTCAAACTATTTTTAAAATCTGAAAATTCTTTTGTCGATTTTTCTATTTTATCCCCTAATTCCTGGTTTAATTGGTCAAATTTCTTATTCGATTTGGCACTCATTTGTTCAAATTTCCTGTTTGAATCTTCTCTAACCCCGCTTAACGTCTGATTCATTCTTTCAAGCATCCTCATTATCATTTCGTTTCCTTGATCTCCTGATTCCGTCCTCGACTGATCCCTACTACCTCCAGCTTCCTCCATTTTCGAATTTTTATCACACAAGGCACTATCGTCACTTCCAATTTCCACTCCTTGATTCCTTTAACCACTCATTTCTCTGCATACGTTCAAATCACTCCCACACACACTCAAAATATTCTTAAATTTATATAAAACAAACTCTCTCTCAGAGCGCCAGTTTCCTGGAATAAAATTACTAAAATTTTATCTGGAATTCGAGCCTCACTTTTGGGTCGCCATAAGATTGCCGTGTATCTCACCGTAAAAGCCTCACCAACAAAAATACATTCGAAATTTTTATTAATTTACCAAAATCGAAAATAAATTTCACACAATAGAAAATTTTCAAAAAAACATTAATTTCTTACCCAGATTCCTCTCTTCATCACTTTGGTTGAATGCTTTCTTCAACTGCTTCCGGCTAGCTCAGTTAGGCCTCCTCTTGGATACCTAGATTCACTCCCATACTCTTTATCATTCACGCACACTCTCAATAAAACCACAAAATAATACAACAATCATACAATATCTATTTTCCACTATTTACAAATAAAACTTCAAAATTATTTACATCTCAGTGGTCAAGTTACACTTCTATAAATTCTATTTTGTAAAGTCCAGAATTTTTAACTCGGAATATCAAACACATTGAATGTAACCTGAGTAAATGGGCCCTGAATAATACCTTATCTTTCTTTCTTTATTTATAATTAATTTCAATTAGGAAACTCTGGAGTATGGTGAGCTCATGATAACCCAGTTAATTATGATTAATGTATGCTCTTTACTTGGCATATTCTTATTACAAACACAACAAAAACCCATGTACTCATAACAAAAAAATATTTAAATTCTTGAAGAATGTTAATCAGCTTTATATACACCTTTATATTTCTATTTAAATACCACAATAAAAGTTAGTTATACGTGTTATGTTCAATACACCAAATAAGGTAAATTACCATCATAGTTGATCAACAACAACAAATTCTAAAGCGTTACCTGGAATTTCTTGAAGATCCCTGCTCCGTTGACGATGATGCCATTAAGTTGTTTCGTGGTACTGCTCTGCTCCCGCCTCCAGATATTAGTAGTTCAACACCCTCTAAGTTGTGCTGCAATGCTGTTCATACATGATACATCCAACTCCAAATCCAAAAATTTACATTTCTTTTATTTTAATTTAGTTTATGTTACATAACGTCACTACACGAGCTTGTTAAAAAAATATATGTGGCACCTCAATAAAATTTAGACTCGGCACTATCCGCGTACAAATTATGAGGCTAACACCGTACTATTTAATTTAAATAATTTTCTATACTTACAAGCTCGTGGTAACTTCGGTACGTAGTCTGAAGCGATCAAAATACTAAGGGACTTTTATTCATTTTTAAAAAGTATTTATACCATTTGCGATGCCACCTCTCGGCCGCATTTCACCCGAAGTCCTTCATTTACAATAATATTTCTTAAAATTTTGGGTTCAACCGTTTTCAAAATCCCAGAAATTTAGCGCGTCGTTACGATATTTTCTGAAAAATTAACATTCAATATTCCCGTGTTTGTCTGATGTACAACTAACGATATCGACCAATAGTCTATGCATTGACATCTTACAAATCCCGCCTATATTAACGCTATCCCTTGCTTATGCATATCATGTTTCCTTCTAACCTTGTTTGAGTGGTAGAAAATCGATATTACTGTCCGCGTTCTATTCACTCCATGTGGACCAAATTATGTGCTTTAGCGACTGTTGTTTACCAATATTCTTTAAAACTTGCTTGTTATCTATACAAATTAAGAGGAACTTGACATTTACAAAACCTGCAGGTGTTCAATTTTAACGAACGTTTTAAATAACATTTCTACGAGTTGGCTTTTCAACGTATTTTATATCCAACGGCTGTTTATGTGTTAGCAACGCGTTTCACCTTGGTATTATTGATTTTTACACGTTCTTATGCGTTTTAAATGTTATATTCCTTTTAATTCAACTCAATTAAATAAAATAATTATTTTTATTGGCTTATGCAATTTATTTTCTTTACGCACCTATTAAATTCTTAATCCCTAATTATAAAATAATGGTAATACTTGATACTTTAAATTGAATAAAATGAGATAAATTTCGCACGTAAATTCTGGTGGTTTCCTGTATAAAGGTGTTTTGAAATTGCTTTGTTTATATTTACCTTTAATCCTTTAAAACCACTACAATATATATATATATATATATATATATATATATATATACGTACGCATGCGTGCACGCATTCACGCGCACGCTCGCGCGCTCCCGCACGCACACACGCACGCACATACACATATTGATGTGATAAAATCACGAAAGTAATTGAAAGCCAAATTCCATAAATAAAACCCACCCAAATAGAAGTAAACAGAAAAAAAGGTAAAATTTCCGAATATTTTTATTCTACCCTGTATAGAAATACAAGAGTACCTCTTTGCTATTAAAAACAAAACCTTTATTAATTATGTGACTGAATTTATGATAGACAGTGGCAGGATCATAAAACTGATATAAACTTTAAAGATTATGTAAATCAATAGTTTTTAAGGGGTATCGTAAATAAAAAGTCATTTAAAATATCCGCGAAAAACTATATCAATCTTATTGCATTTAGCAAATTGAAGCTTTAATTAGCAAAATTGACTCCCATGTATGTAAGTAATTATTTTAAGAGATAAATACGAAGCCAGTTAATACATCCGTGTGAAAACAATATCAATTTGTTGCATTCATAAAGAAACGAAACTTTTATCGAACGTACAAGAAATCAATTAGACCTAAGTCATTCATTTCATTAAGATTTAAATACAAAAAGACATTTAATCCGCGGCAGAACAATATCAAATTATTGCCTATATTAATTAAAATACTAAATAAATGATTTTATGTATAAAGACACATTATATTTACCAATTTTTTGTTATAATTATTAAGATGTAATCTTTTTTCATCTGTAAAGCCATATTCTCGAATTTTTTTGATTAATAAAGAAAACATGAATGCATCATATTTACTAAGAAATATTTTAAGTCAATTAAATATTATTAAACACCGATACAAAGAAGTTCTATGTTATTAAAGAGTCGTAAAATGGAACCGAGATAAAAGAACACGAATTCAACTACTTTATATGGAAGGAGATAGTAGCAGATAACTCCGTGTATTAGACAAGGATAAACGATGCTTTTTACTGCATACATAAGTCACGCAGCTGAATAATTCTGGAGAAAAATCTGAAATAGTATTATACTCACGCAGGTGAGGTATGCGAGCCACTACAGTCAGTTGGTTATAATGGTAAATAATTGCGAAAATGATGCGCAAATAAGGTATTACGTCACGCAATTATTTAGAATTACTACATCACATAAAAAGAAGAAATGTACTTACGCAAATTGTAGGGCTTCTTGTAGCACTACTCCCTGATGGCGGCAGCGTCTTTGCTTAGCTTTCGGGGGTGGGTGATCGCTGGGCCCGGTTAAAACCAAATTCAAATTTGCCTTTTTTCACTTCCTATGTAGAGGTACGATAAGGAAGACAAGTAAGGAGAAACGATAATCAGATATAAGGCAAAGGAACCTACATAACAAAAAAAGAAGACACGATAAGACACAAAGATAACTACATTCGTTCAAGTCTGGCTCACTAGTCCCGACACGTCTCCCGGAAAATCACCACCACCCTTCTTAACACCGCGTCGGCGCAATCTCGCGCAAACGCTCTGTCTGAAGTGACGGAAATACACACACGTCTTTTCAAATCCTTGGCGTGAAATTCTTACAAATTAAAACTAAATTGAAAATGTTTAGTGCCGAATTTTCGGCACGTAACAAGTTGGATAATTTAATATAAAAGCCGGAACCTAATTCGAACGATTGATTCAACATTCAAGATTCGTTCATTCCTAAAGTCGTCATTCATTTTAAGACGTCAAACATGTTACTTTGAGAAAAGTCGTTTATTAAGAATGCGGAATGTATACAGTATTTAATATTTAAAATATATCTTTGAATAAAGAAGTAATTCTTAAAACGTAACTCTACATAACTATGGAACGTAATTATTTTTTAAACACTACAAAAATTGTACAATCTTCGACAAAGACAGTCCTGATGCAAAAGAATCCGCTCAGGTAATTAATTAAAAGATGCACTTTGAAAATTAAGATTCTAAATGGAGGTTTAAAATTATAGAAATAAACTGATAAACTGGGATTTTAACGTTTATTTAAAAATGGAATCGGGAGGTATTTAAAATCATTAACTACGTTGGAGATGAGATAATAATAAGCGCTATATGACCCGCAAGTATAAACTTAGATTTCTTTGTTTGTAACTGATATTTGAGTATTTTGTCATTTGAATTTAAGGTAGAATAAGTTCTCTTTTTAATTTCGTTTCGTATAAGGATATTTACCAGAAACGGAATCGATTATTGGTAATGTGAACGAAACAGAGATAAGAAAAGACCCATAAGAAATAGACACTATTCACTCAACACAAAACGAAGAACCAAAAATCGCAATTAAAATTTTAAATGAAGCTATCGACATAAAACCAAATCAATTCATGGTTACCAAAGTTTTAACAAACCCCAATCCAGTAAAATACACAAAAACAGATAGATAATAAGAAAATATATCAAATTCAAATAACTAAAGACGATAATGAGAAGCAAATAATTAAAATTTTAAAAAAATATACCCCAGAAAAAAAGTTTTTACTTTTATTTCACCACCAAACATTTATACAAACGATTTTCGGAATTATATATTAGATTATTTAATGACTCAGGACCCGAAATTATTAGATGTACAAGAAAATTAATAACTTTAGATGACCCAGACGAAATAAATGACGTAATTAGAAATCAACACGAAGGCAAAACCAACCATCGTGGAATCAACGAAACCCTAAAACAACTCATATGGCTATATTACTTTCAAGATATTGAAGCGGGCTACTACTACCGCGTTTCTCTAATTTAAAACAAGTAAAACAAGAGTCTTTATTACTCATTGTTCAGAAGCCTATTTAACAGTATATGCCTTATTTATAGATGTTTTCAGTTCACTTAACAATGAAGCACTATTACACTAATGAATTTACAAGCACTAATATCTTCTTACACTAACTTCTTTAGGATTGGTCCATTAACAACACTCACACAACTATTTATTTATTATACACTTTGTCTATTTATGTATTCTACAAGCTGCATGTACATTAGACACGTGCACTTAACATTTATGTTTACTGTTAGACTTCCAAAAGCTCAACTATTTCACTTTACACGATATAAATTTATGTTCGACATTCTGATATAGGCTAACTTCTTACATTCATAAGCGGTCTTATATATACCCTGGATTAAAGATGTGACTCATCCTCCAGTAATTACTAGAAGCATTCTAGAACCCTTGAGAATAAACAGGGCTTGCGGCGTTTTGTGTATTTGATGGGTTGCCTACTAGTAGCTCGCAACAATATGAAAGAATTAACCACAGATTTTATTAACCAATGTGAATTATGCGACAAAGCAAAATACGACAGGTCATCCCCAAAAGTACCCTTAATGTTAACTAAAACACCCGACAAATCCTTTCAATAATTACGTGCAGACACTCTGGTAGTAGAAGCCCAAAACTTTTTAACAATCGCAAATGCATTCACCAAAATAGGCCAATCACTTCACAAAATAGTATTGATGTAACCCAAGGATTCTTACAATATTTTGCACTTTACAGTACACTAGAAGCAATAACTTTAGACAATGGCAGTGAATTTAGAAATGAAACAATACAAAATACCCTAGTACTCCATAAAATAAAAATTCATTTTATAATGGAAAATCACCCAGAATCAAACGGATTAATTGAAAGATTACATCTAACTTTATCAGAACAAATTAGACTGTTGAGACTAACTTATAAGAAAGAACACATAACTAATTTAATGCCATACGCATTAATTGCCTTCAACAACACGATCCATTCATCAACTAATGTCACACCCCTTGAACTAACATTAGGACACTCAGATTCCCGCAACCCTTATGATATACATTACAATAAAGAAGTATACCAATAGTATGCTAAAGACCATAAAGAGAAATTAAAAATAACTTATGACAACGCAAAAAATAAATTAGATAACGATAAAGAACGCATTACAACAACCCGCAATAAGAATGTCGATATAAATAAGTTTTCAATAGGACAAACCGTATACGAAAAGAATTTTGAAGGTAAAAGACATAAAACAGTCCCCAGAAATTTAGGTCCGTTTAAAATCAAAATGATATTAGACAAAAATATAGCCGTAGTAGATAACGAAAAAATAGTAAAATATTTTCATTTAAAGAAATTAAGACACCCTGTAATTTCAGATGGACAGATGTCACCCTTGCCGTCAACCTCCGCCCAGGTAGAACGGACGACGACATTTACTCAAAGATATTAAGAACAACCCCGGTATACTATCAGTAAAATTGGGATGTATGCAAAATACAATAGATTATTGGACATTCGCACAGAAATTTGACCTAACAGAATTAAAACAAGAATTTTATATAATTGGATACAATTGCTACAGACTGAAACAGTCAATGGACACAGCCATATTCGGAAAGGAATACACGATAGAAATGCTTAATTATAACAGTATAATGGAAAATATCTTAAAGGACACAGAAGATAAATTTAACAGATTAATACCAACAGATCAAATTACAAGACGAAAGAAAGGACTTATTAACGGGTTAGGTAATATTATAAAAGCTATCACAGGCAACTTAGACAACCAAAATGCAGAACGATATGATCACGCCATAAAACGCTTAATTGAAAACCAAAATGATATACAGACCATTGTTAAAAATCAAATATCTTTAAGTCAATCAACCATAATAAAATTTAATGATACACTAAGAAAGCTACTATAGAACCGATTAATTTATTAAATAAATTATTGAAGGTTAGATCACTTATAACTAATAGCAAGTTACCCTTTGAAGTCACACAATCTAATATACTTATATTTGAAAAAATAGCCGTAGTAAAAGGTTATCTAAAAAATCATGAATTTTCGTTTTTAATAGAAATCCCCATAGTAGAACGTAACGCTTATAATTATTATCATTTATTTGCTTTCCTCATGAAAGTTACTAGCAAGTACCAAGTTATTATTCCTAAAACCAAGTTCCTTTCTCTGAATGAATCTAGGTATGGCTTCACGAATGAAAAATGCAAAGAAGCAGCACCAAGTCAATACCTATGCCAATTATTAACGACAACAGCTATTCAAGCAGATAGCCCCTGTGAAGTACAATTGTTAAGATTCCCGAATCACTATGAGAATTGTGATTCAAAACCAGTACAAATTACAAATATAAAAATTCAAAAAGATACGGACAACAAATGGAAGTGAATAGCAACCGGCCAGTGGAACCAAGATGAAAATAATGTAGCATTAACTGGAAGTAAAGTAATCACCATAAAAGAAGATTGCTATTTAAAATTTATTCGAGTATACCAAGACCCAACAGTAACGAAGAAATTCGCAATTTACCGAAACTACAGATTACACAACCCGAAGACGATGAAATCAACAAGAAACCAATGCAACTAGAGCACCTAGACCTAGACGATCTCAACCAAACCGTAAAGCTAATGGACAACTACAAAGAACACTTAAGCGAATTAAAAATGCCAAAAGTACATTATGACAATTGGACAATTTTATGAATCATTGTAATCATTTTATTAATTATGTATGTATTGTACAAAATGTATCTTAGATCTAGGAACAAACAAACGAATTTTAGTAGTAAGAAACAAGAAACAAATGGAATTAAAGAAATAATTGTTGGAAAACTGTAGCTACTATATAGCTTTAGTTATCATCCAAGGAAATTAAACATTGAACTAAGACTACTCTTTTATTATATTATATAACAAATTTAGGAACACGCATTTTATGACTAAGCTATATATGTATATAGTGTCTCTTATACACACACACACACACACACACACACATTTTTTTCTCAACAATAATAAATGAACCCTTAGGGACAATGACTTTCAAAAATTGAACAAAACCCCTTAATTTTCATCTACGTCGGGAGGAGTTACATATCCCCCAAATTAGAATATATATATAATTAATGGAACTATTAAGAATTAAGAATTATTAAAGCTTAAGTTAGAAGCAACAGTGTAAAATTGAAGGACATAATAAAAAGGTTAATAAAAGCTCAACAAGCCAGACAGTGAGAACGGAAACAGACATTGTATTCCAGACGTAACGTGATACTGCAGGTGTGGGTCACAGTAGGTTATAAGACAGCAATTATTAGAATTAAGATTGTTACTTTGTATTGTATAAATGAATAAAGAAAATAGCAAACATGAGCTCTGCAGTTCCCTCGATCGGATTCACAAGAATTCGCACAACAGCATAACACCCGCAGACAAATGGCATGGTGGAACGATTCCACCGACAACTGAAAACTGTATTGATCTGCCACAACAGAGAAATAGACATAAGCATTACTTTTAGCCTTACTCGGAATCAAAAGTGCTTGGAAGAACTGAACATTACAGCTGCAAAGCTTAGATTTAGCGAAACGTTACATCTGTCAGGAGAATTCCTGACAAGTTGGAGCAAGCCAACGAAACAAGCACATCCTGAGGCACTTGCAAGTCAGCTACTTACCACTTTTAACGACTACAAGCAGTCCAAGAGACCAAGCATAGTAGCAAACAAACATTCGTATTCATGGAGTTGGAAAACTCAAGTAACATTTTTCTACATTGCGAGTTACATATCCCTTAAATTAGAATATATATGTAATTAATGGAACTATTAAGAATTATTAAAACTTAAGTTAGATGCAACAATGTAAAATTGAAGGACATAATAAAAAGGTTAATAAAAGCTCAACAAGCCAGACAGTGAGAACGGAAACAGACATTGTATTCCAGACGTAACGTGATACTGCAGGTGTAGGTCACAGTAGGTTATAAGACAGCAATTATTAGAATTAAGATTGTTACTTTGTATTGTATAAATGAATAAAGAAAATAGCAAACATGAGCTCTGCAGTTCCCACAAGCAATGCGAGAACCAAGATGGCCAGTCAGTCTAGAGCTTCCCAACTTTAACAGTTGTTGTCAGTTCAGCTACTCACCGTAATTTTAGTTAATTTAATTAAAATGAATTTCAACTTAGAATTATTTTGATCTCATACGTTACTGCATATAACGAATTTGTAAATTAAAAATTAATTGTAATTCAGTATAAAATAAATTTGATAGAAGAAGTTTTTTGGAAAAGCTTTTTAAAAAGTCGCTTCAAGAGGCTCAAACCTATCTTGCGGAGGAAACAAAAATACATTACAATGTATATACCATGGACCATACAAAGTAATCCACATAGACGACAAAACGGTCACTATCAACAAACAGGGCAAGAAAATAACTGTTTGAATTGACAGAGATGAACCAGCATACATGGAGAACCAACCCTCAGAAACAATCGACACAAGTCTAGGAGAACAAACTTGTACTCGTCTAGCTACAGTTATAAGGAGTAGTAGAAGAGTACGCTTTTCAAAGAAATACATCACTTTTCATCATAACTAACACAGCCATTAAAGAGAGGTTATATAGGATTATGCAACCAACCATACTCCTAACTAACTGACCAATCAGCACGCAGCATGTACGCTTGAAACACCCCTCAATAAATAATGGATTCGTCCGATACCCTCCGAAATACATAATCGAACCATACGAATGTACAATACAAACAAACCCAGAATATAAAAAAAGCTCCATACGCTAGAGCAAAATACTTCTTAATTGTTCTCTTTTAAGGTAGTCACCAAACTTCTTGGGAAAAACTTAAGAATAGTGCAAGACAGAAGTCACCAATCTCTTCGTGCACTAAGGGTTTTCCTTCTGATTATCAAATATAACGTGATAAAATGAAGTAAACTCTTATAACCACATTACGGACGCAGGAGTCCGCCATAACACAGCTTGAAGCTGCTCCACCTCTGAAGCAATTAGTACCACCTCTTAGACTAGGTGACGCTAACATGCCCTTCAATATTGGGCACATTCCGCCATCAGCGCGATCTAATTTCAACCAATCAAGAACATTGCCTATAGGTCAGCATCTTCGTATAATTTTAAGACCGCTACACTTGCGGTAACAAGTAGAAGATGGAGCCGATCCTGGTGCAGAGCCTCCTCACAGCGCCTCACAGCGCCGCCGATCTAACTTAGGTGTTATATGTAAATTCCCATAAGGAGGATCTGCTAAGTCTTATTTTTAAGAAATTTCCTCCTTGCTCCCTCCTTGTGGACCTCCTAGTGGGATTTTCCTCCAACCACCCCTATCATAAAAAATTGGTAACTTAACCCCTAAATTGTGGACTAACCCTTATCGAGTTACAACCCCCAATTTTATAACTTTTTTATTTATAAACAGTTTCTAATCGTATATGGTAATACCGATTTAATTTTTTTGGAAGTCTGAATCTACCATTATTTTAACCTTAGCCCAACTTAATTAAAAAAATTGGTGTAAACAAAAAAGTAGTACACATTCCTTTAAAACAATTTTATTTAATTATAGTTATACAGTGTACACTTAACATCTATTTTCATTCATATAGATTTTTACAGACAAAAATTTTCTGACGTAATTTAAGTATAAAATTTAAATTTTCATTTTGATATTGCGGGGTTCTTTTCTTTATTCCACTGGACCCTCACATCGGTTTATACTTATTAATATTTATTTCTAAATAGAGCACCTTTTAAAAGACTAACTGGACCCAGGTGTTTTAAATTCCTCTGATTTTGTTCTCATGGTTTCGCTTAAGACCTCGTACATATTTTCCAGATTACTAGAAGATGTTATAACCATATTTTTTGTGTTAAAGGATTTCACATCGGTAGTTTCTTTTCTCATTTTTGTGTACATACCGTAGAGTTCGCAATTAACTTTTATTGCGGTATGTTATGTTCTTTTTCCATTAATTAATCGAATAAACTGCTTTTTCTGCTTCCAAAGAAACTCGAACACTCCATCGGCGACACTAACGTTCTTTATGTAATAGCTAGCCATACGGTTGTTAAACGCTGTGCTAACCATTTCTACACCTTCTTCGCCAGTAACGGTAACTTTGCATTTTTAAATATATTGCTCCTCAAGTGTGCGACATACGTTATCTTTTTCACTTTCAAATCGCACACTTTACACAGAATTTGTGGTGATTTCGGACAAGACCCTTCAACAACTGGCGAAGCTGAACGTTTACGGCTTAATGACATACCGTGCTGTTTTCCTTGTGCCGCAGTAAGTTGTCCATTCTCGTAAAAGCGATACCGTTCATTTACATTTCCAATGCTCCACCCGAAGGTACTACATTGGCCAGGAGGCGAGTTTTTTGTTGCCTGGAAATTTAGGATTTTGCCGAACCCTTGCCGTTCCAGGCAAGGTAGGGATCTTTAACGTGCGTGACAACACTCACACACGGGACCTCCATTTACTCTCTCATCCGAACGAGGGCGTAATATTTGTGAAAAATGCTCACCTGCCATTTTTCAAGCAGTCGGCCGTGTCGGGATTTGAACCCGGGACCTAGGGATCCGTAGTCTTACGCTTACTACATTGATTCACGGCGACGCCCGTAAAAACGATACCGCAAGGCCCACAGTTTAAGTACTTTGCTGCCGACAGATGTATAAGCTTAACCCTGGACGATGTTACACCACAACATTTGTTCTGGTGCCGTTTGAAGGCATCCCTCCTGGTAAAGTAGACGTGACAGGGCTAGCATTTAAAAACTTTTGCAGGTACCATTTTAGTACAAAACAAAATCTGCACTATAGGACTTAGGTGAAACTTGTAAGCGAACTAAATTATAACTAAAAAGTTTGCTCTTGCGTGCCTGCTTTATGTACCCTATAGAATGCAAACCGAAGGTTTCCGAAGACAGCCGAACGAAGTTAAGGATTCAGCGGGGAATTAAATGTCGTCATTTTTTGCCAATCCTTGTTGCTCGTCCAGTACATTTAGCACCAATGCATGCGCCGGGTCGCATCGTCCATGTTGCGAATGCAGTCAGTAGAAACGCCGGCAACGTCTTGCGGAAAAGGATGGTACTAAATCCGTATACTTTCTAAAAGGTTATTCTAAAACGTATTTATCAAAATGGCAGATCACATAGACGAACTAAGGAATGCGGGTTTCGTATCCTTCGCGTACACCACACGCAAAGGGGTTCCACTAAACATTGTATATTTGCCTAGTAAAGAACCTTTCGAATTATTTAAAACCGAGGGTCTTACAACCTATATCGATCATATATTCCCAAAAGTGGCGGACATGCAACTACGCAACAGTGAGTGAGAGAATAAGGATTCCCTCCAATACCGACAAGAAGAAGTCAATCAAGCTAACAAGATACGTATGTAGGATATAGTGGGAGAGCCGCGATTAAAAGATTGTCACAAACTGCAACAATTAAACAAAGGAATGGATCTGGTTGTCGGTGGAATAAAAGATTTTATATATAGAGACAAACTTCGGTACATTTTACAATTCAAAAACTTAGACGGTTTCTATGTATCAAACTATTGGTTAGAAAAGGAGATTGAGGACATTGGGTGTCGATTTAAATTTTAAGCTGCTAATAAAATTAGATAAAATTAAAATCACTCCAAACAAACATAAAGAAAGAACTGTTTTCTGTGTATAACTTTGTATTAAAATTAAGCTTAACTGGCTCCATGCTTGGCATTAAATATTTTTAAATTTTGTTATGTATAATGTTAGAATAAAAAAAAAATCTATGCCGCATGTACGCCATACAACCAAACTTAAAGCCATTATGTAATAGAAATTCACACAAGTTTATTTTTTATATGAAAATTTTACTATTAGTACTGTAAATCATTGAAAGAAACAGAAATTAGCATTTATTTTGTTTGAGTCGGACTGCTTAATATTATAAGCTCCCAGCACCCCTCAAACATTGGTTAATTACAAATTAATTTTAATAAATAATATAATTATAATAAAGGTAATTATCCAAAATTGTTATAATAAATTCGTTCAACAAAATTTTCTGTCATCCCTCCGAAAAATTCAGTCTGATGTACAGTAGGCATATCATTAGCCGAATTGGGAATGATTGGTTCATAATGATCGGCTCTATTTCGCATAGCAATACCGCCAACATTGCAATGAACAACAGCTAATGGTTCGCGATCTAATTGCTCTTCAGATGGACAAAAGTTATAAGTAGCGATATTGTTGCCATAATGAAGGTATAAATAAATTGGTCGAGAAATGACTATTGAAGTTGCGTATTCCAACTCTTGACCGGTCCAACAACCTATTGGTCCCTGTGACTCGACTTCAGCTGATAGAGAACTTCCTTTTCGTCGACAAAATTCTTCGAAATATTCAGAGTTTTCTGCTATTGTCATTAAAGTGGCATATCTTAAAATATGACTACAGTTTTCATTCCCGAATAAACAGGTTGATACCGAATTGTACCAACAATTCCGTCTCCATTTGCAAATATTTGTTTAAAATTTGGACGACAATTTTCAGGAAACAAAACGTTAATAGCACAATTGTCTCCTCTTTCATTAGTTATGGTCCACAAATTAGATCCATGAAATCTATTTTGATTTTTTAATAATGCATAGATCTGTTGGCAAAAATTATTATCGTTGTTACGTAATTCTTTTAGTCTTTCTATATTATCAATTGACTCCAATAAGTTTTTAATATTTTCTAATATTGTTTTACTCTGAAGTTCAAGATTTGGTATTCCGGTTTGGGTATTTAATTCAATTTCTTCTTGTGATAATTTTATTAATTTGACTTCACATCCTTTTAGTGATGAGATATCAAGACTTGTCAACTCATTTGCTAATTCGCTTCTTTGAGAGGACTTAATGGGTTGACTTAATAATTCTAAGTCATGGTCTGACAAATCGCTAATTTGAGATTTTTTTCGGAGGCTTACACAATTCGATTTCAGGTTCCGATAACCACGAAGAAATTGTTATATCAGATGACATGTCTATGTCTTCATTAGAACCACTTTTTGATACCTCAACCCAAAACGGCATGTGATACGAACAATAAAAATCATATACGTGAACTTTGTCTTTGCAATTAGTGGAAAAAATATAATCAATAGATGATTGGTATTCAGTTGTGAAAATATCTGATGGCATAATCGAATTCCATTTGAATTCATTCATCACAAAAATAGACAATTTCTTTCCAGAATTAGGCCTTAATTGGAGGTTAAAGTCGCCGCACACAATTAGATTATCATACAATTTGGTTCTTTCGGCGATTAATCTCAAAGTGGCCTTTATTTTTTCTATTGGTGTTCGGTTTGAAATATAAATAGAGATAACCACAAATTCTCCGACTTTAACGCAGGCGACTTCTAAATGCCAAAAGCTTTTTGAATCATTAGATGCATCAATTATTGTAAACAATTCTTCAGCAGTTAGAAATTTCTTAACATAGATCATTGAACCGCCTGATGGGCTAGTGCTTTTTGAAATCGCGTGTGAAATCGGAATTAAATCATTCAGTGGTATGCATTTCTCCAATGGGGTTCTTACACGTGTCTCAACCAAAAGCAGAACATCAGTTAACATAAAGTTACTGTCTTTCATCAAATCGATATAATTACTTTTCATTGTTTGAACGTTAAAATAAGTAATGATCGGAATATTTCGAGACATTTTGAGACTCAATGGTTCGATTTTCAGCTGTAATTTGGCTTCATTTTGAAGACGAGTGATTTCGTTAAACACAACTCTATCACTCGGATTTGGTTTCAATTTCTCAATTACAGAAAATTCGCCGTCTAAATATTATCCCTGTAAATGTGTTGCACGAGAACAAGCAGTGTATAATAGTTCGCGCGGTAGACGTTTGGTCAAATTTACTACAACAGAGTGAAACGTTGAGCCCTGACTCTTGTGTATTGTCATTGCTTCGCAACAAACCAGTGGAAATTGTATTCGCACGCAAGTCATATTTGATTTACCTCTAATTTGAAATGACTTTTTCAGGGGAGTAATTGGTGTCCAACTCTTATTGATATCACTGTGATACAAAAGATGGTTTTTCTTCCTCAATTCAAGACCAAATTCTTTTTTTGGAAATAACATCCAAAATCTAATGATTTTGTTGTCATTGAAATCTATGTACTTAAGTACACCAACAGCTCCGTTGAACAGACCATCTTTTGTGTCAATGTTAATCGTAATCATATATTTAATTCCGACTTTGAAGTCTATCTCATTATCAAGACCATATGTCTCCTGATATGACAGGGTTTTCAAATGATCTGCGATTTCGGCCTTTTTTCCTGTTTTGTCTTGAAAAACATCAACAGCTTTGTGAGTGTGATACACGCTGTCGCTCTTGACTACAATAATCTGGATCTGATTGGCGTTTGTCAGCTTTGCGTTGCTTTTCTTGACTACAATAATCGGGGTCTGTTTGACGCTTATCGGCTTTGCGGTGTCTCTCTTGACTGCGATAGTCGGGATTTGATTGTCGTTTTTCTGACAAACGCTGTCGCTCTTGACTACAATAGTCGGGATCAGTTTTACGTTTAATAGCTTTCCTGATCCTGTCCTTTTCCCTTTGTTGTTTTAAGTATTCGGGATCATTTCGCTTTTGGCGCAGTCGATCCCGTTCTTTACTCTTTCGTATATCTTTATAGTCATTATCGTCACTTTCGTCACTTTCGTCTTTACCACTCATTTTGTGTTTGAATTGTATTAAATCTATTTGTTTATAATTAACTTGGTAAGTTTGGTTGAAAAAACTGAACAATATTTATATATCATAAGTATTTTAAAACAGTGGAAACAGTGCAACGGACGACGGCGACCACGTAGCGATCTTATTAAATTTTTTTATAAAATTTTTCGAACATATTTTTCAAAGTCGAATAACTCGAAAACCAATCGACATAGAGTATTGATGCTATGGAAAAATATGCTCAGGAGGTCGATATTAACCTAAAAATTTCGACTTTAAAGTCGAATTACTCGAAAACTAGATGAGATATCGAAAATTGGCTAGCATATTCTTAATCATCGTAAAAAACTGAACAAGATCCATATATCAAATGTTTGTAAAACGAAAAAAAACGTGCAACGGACGACGGCGGCGACGACGGCGACGTAGCGATCTTATTAACCTAACTTACTTCGTAAGTTTGGTTGAAAATTTTAGAATAGTAACAGCTATCTACGAGGAAAGTTCGACCGATTTGTTTCCGCTAGGTATGGTGTTAAAGCTAATCCTCCGTTTTTTCTGGAAAGCACTAACAAGCTGGGCTAGGGCGTAAAAGAAATTATCGGAAAAGAAGACTTCGAAAGCATTAATAATAAAATTCCAAAATTCTATATATGTTCCGTACAAAGTGGAACTGGCAGATGTTAAGTTGGAAACTTTATTGGAAGAACTACCAAATATATTAGACGAACTCAAAATAGATTATTACTATTTTTTTGACATGGATGTAGCCCAAGATTTTGCTGTCATATTTAGCAAGATGGAGATGTGTAATTATTTAACTACAAAACGTAACTTTTACTACAAAGGCGAATACGAAGAAAACTGCAATATTATAGTTGACAACGATACAACTGTGGGAATCGGTTGTTTAACATGGCTAACAACCAATGCAAGAATTAAGATATACAACAAATTTGTGTGTTAGATAACAAGTCCTGGTGTTAATAAACAATTTGGAAATCATATACTAGATATTTTACGTTGTCCAGATGCACGTTTAAGGGAAACATTCGCGTCTACTTTGACCAAAGAAAATGGTATTACGCGATTGGAAGCGACAATATACAACTGTCAGTGCGAAACAGGTGTATAATCTCTTAAAAGACTGTTTAACCTTATTGGAAGATAGTAAGCGGCTTATTCGATTAATTAATGGAAAAAGAACACAACATACAGCAATAAAAGTTAATTGTGAACTCTACGGCATCTACACAAAAATGGGAGAAGAAACTACCGATGTGAAATCCTTTAACACAAAAAATATGGTTATAACATCTTCTAGTAATCTGGAAAATATGTACGAGGTCTTAAGCGAAACCATGAGAACAAAATCAGAGGAATTTAAAACACCTGGGTCCAGTTAGTCTTTTAAAAGTGCTCTATTTAGAAATAAATATTAATAAGTAAAAGCCGATGTGAGGGTCCAGTGGAATAAAGAAATCCCCGCAATACCAAAATGAAAATTTAAATTTTACACTTAAATTACGTCAGAAAATTTCTGTCTGTAAAAATATATATGTATGAAAATAGATGTTAAGTGTACACTGTATATTTATAATTAAATAAAATTGTTTTAAAGGAATGTGTACTACTTTTTTGTTTACACCAATTTTTTAAATCGAGTTGGGCTAAGGTTAAAATAATGGTAGATTCAGACTTTCAAAAAAAATGAAATCGGTATTACCATATACGATTAGAAACTGTTTATAAATAAAAAAGTTAAAATTGGGGGCTCGATAAGAATTGGTCATAAATTGTAGGGGTTAGGTTACCGATTTTTAGAGCAGGGATGGGTGGGGAAAAATCCCACAAGGTCCACAAAGAGGGAGCAAGGGGGAAATTCCTTAAAAATAAGACTTACATTTACATGTAAAACCTAGGTTAGATCGGCGGCGCTGTGAAAAGGCGCTGCACCAGGATCGGGTCCATCCTCTACTGCTACATCTCCAATGTTCCACCAGAAGCATTGGGTTCTTGGGTTTGTTAGCATCTCGCCTATCAGCCGCACGGTACTGAATCATGGAAATCCTATCCCAGTCACCGCCGCTAGGTGTGCATTTCCTTTAGCTTAACAATGGACATTATCCATACCCAACGCCAGATCCAAGTTTCTGTCATGAAGCCACAATATATAATTCTTCAACAATTTGTTTTCTGCAACTTTACAAGCTAAAGAGGTTTCAGTAAAAAGCATTTGCAATATTGCGCACACAAAAACTTTTGTAAATATTTTCTTTGTGCGTCACGTATTTAATGTATAATTAGTTCGTATTTTAACTTGTATATAAATGTTATCGTCTCTTTTGTAATGAAGCAAACCAGACAAACCAGAATGTCATAATTACATAAAATAATATTCAAAATTAATGACTATTAGAGAATTAGAAGATATATAAGGTGTTTTAATAAAAATAGACGGTTAATGACAACTTCCGGTATAACCGGAAGTGCCATAAAAATAAAATTATGTTAGTTAAATAAGTTGAAGTTAAAAACCTACATGTACAAATTTTCATATCGGAGAGGAAAGTAGTTTCTGATATACAGATAGTTTAAGCCCGTCGTGAGACACTCAGTATATAATTTTACTACTTCCCAGTTAAACGATTAATTCAAATAAATTTTTATATTGGACTAAAACCCTTTAAACCTCTTCATAAATATGTCGCTGCAAGTAATACCCAACACTTGTGATAAATATCCCATCTTAATTAAAAATAATAATAAAATCTTTTCTTATACTCATTCCTTTGTAAGTCTGTGATATAATGCTTAGTTTATTAATTTGTTTCTATTATCATTCATACTTAAAGAAATAAAGCACCAATTAGAATTCTTCGTGCATACATTATTACTAAACCCATGCTTGGGTGGCTCGAACGAGGGTTCAACAATTTTTTATCAATTATTATTACTTCACCTGGTTCTGCACCTGGCAATTTTAACACAGGTATATCATTGTTCGAAATGTAATTTCACCCATATGCTGGTTCTGTACCGTTAAAATACTCAATTTACCCCACGTGCTTGATAGTAAACCTATGCTGTCACTTGGTTTAATAAAAGGAGGAAACTCTGTTTAATCTAACAAAAATTAAAAAGACTTTTGACTATAACCAAATGTAACTGTTTGATCGTTAACAATTTTTTGTACCAAATTGGCGTTTTTAATCATAACAACCCCAACGCGAGCGAAAGTTCCTGTTATAATTTCCTTTCACCGGAATATGGAAATTATCCTGAAAAATTACTTAGTTGTACTATAATCGATGGTTGTAGTGGGGGAGCGATAGAATAAGACGAACAACCGTGAAATCATAGGGGTAGTTATTAAATTAAACGCTAACAGGCGCTACCAGTGAAGTGCTTTTCTAGTTTTAAGAAACGTGTGTTTTTGTTTTTACAACCATAACTTGTAAATAAAATGAATTATCTGTGATTTAGAATGAATAGGAGCAGCTTAAAATTCTGTCTCTAGCAAAGCTGTAAGCGGTAAGATTCTTAGATTATTTGAATTTATAAATAGGTAACCGACAAAACAATAGAAGCTGCTGCTATTGTTTTGTTATAGGTAAAAGTGATATATTTACAAGGTGCTAGATTGTTTTTACATATAATTGACGTAGCAGCAGTATGTTATCAAGGAGCTAGCGAGTCGTTTGTGTTTACAAAGCAATCGCTTTTTTAACTTTTGATTAAATTGTAAATACAGAAGAGTATGAGAACCTCGTAAAACCCAAAGATAAGTACAGCGTGTTGTGTTCCTGGGTAGTGCACATTACAAGGCCCCTTTTCTAAAAAAACTGTTTAATATCACGATCCAAAAACATCTTGAATTTCTTTAAATTCGAATTTTGAGATGTTTTTATTATTTTACAGAAATAATAAATCTGCAAATTTAAGTTGTATAACAGCCGCTTGATAATTAAAGCCAATTTAAGTTGTAAAATCCATATGCATCAAACAGAAGTGTATCTTTAAACGACTTTTAAAATAAGCTTCCAAATTTGAGGGCTTAAATTTTAAGCTTGACCCTTTTGACGTTATAATGATAGAAATTGAAGACTAAATATTTATTATTGATAATTTATTCACAGGTCGCCCAAGTTCTCCGGTAAGTTCTATATCTTTTTTGTTATTCAAAATATCAACTTTCGAATTTTTTTAAATGGTAGGCACGGGTATGCCGCACAATCTAAAAATATTTTCCCCTATATACAGGGTGTGCTGGACGGGTGTTAAACTGGGCATTTAATCAAGCTGTACTACGCAATTCAATAAACAACTACCAAACAAAATCAACAAGGAAATCTAACTGAAAACAATTTAAGGGTACTGGTCAACAGCACATAGCGGCAGTTCTAAGGATTGAAGTACATGCATAGACGCGTATTTACAACCATGAGTTCAACAGGGAAAAACAACAGGTCAGAGATAAAATTCATTAATAGAATAAGGCATTAATTTCTTTTTGAACATTTAAATTTTGCATGTACTGAGATATTTATGTAAAGGGTCATCAAAAATTTTGGTTAATACGTAGAAATTACGTAAAAGGGAAAGAAGGTCATTGAACGTTCAACGGACTTCCAGTAGTATACAATGTTATTTTTACTGGCTTTAAACTGATTTAAGGGAGTCATAATTTGGGGACAAACTGATTTATATTGTTACTTTGATTCAGGGGTTTTCTTAAATAGCGAATAATATTATAAAGATTGTGGAGCTGCAAATTGTACATATTTTAGTTATTATATAAATTTTGATTAATTTTGTTTACCTCATTCAGGTGGAAAGTGTTAGATAAAAAAGGGGGGAAGACTTCTCTGTTATTGTATCGTTGTGCACTCTGTATGGGGTTGAACAGAGCTAGTCGAGGCATATAAAACGAATTGCGTAAAAACTAAAATTTATTCTAGGTTATTTAGAGACAGAGCTGTGGCGAACAGCAGGCAACTGAACGTTAAATTCATCGGAGTACGGCGATATCATAGCAATGTGTGCATATTTATATATATATATATATATATATATATATATATATATATTGCTGTGATGTCCTTTTAAATACGACCGGATTTGTAAACAAATCAGTTTAACATGAATTAAGGCATAGTTCACATCACCTGAAAGAAAATATTTACGTGAAAGAATTAGAAGTGAGTTTACAGTTAATAAATTATATAATGGTGATAGTGCAAAATTAAATGAGGTTCGTCGTTTTAATCTTTGAAAACGACTCTGAATAATTATTGGATCCAATGAAGAAATTCAACAAATATTTAATTCAATTACTGAATCTGACTAGGAAGTTTAATAAAGGACGCTAAACTCTTTTTTAAGGCCTAAATTTTCGAAAATTTAGGCCTTAAAAAAGAGTTTACTTTCCTACAGCTGACCTCAAACCCATTAATAATATATCATCATATTTATACAAGGTCATTATCTCTAAACTATATATATATATATATATATATATATATATATATATATATATATATTATTCTACAGCCCCTGGTTGGGTTTCACCTATATTCTATGTCCTACTTTCCTTTTACTATTATTAAATCTCGCTACTTGTCAGTTACTCACTCTTTATTTTATAAATTTTAAAATGTGCACACCTAATGCACGCCCCGTACTTGCACCGTTTGGTTGGTTCTTTATTACCTATTTATTGCAATGCCTCGACTATTTAAGCTCTTAATCTCAGGGTGTTCAACTACTTATAGTGGGTTCCGTTATAAGTAGATGTGCTAAGTCCAACCAAAGTGCACTCTTTTGTTTTACTACTAAAATTGATACTCTACTTTTGTATATGCCAAAATTTCTAATAAGATCAAAGTTGCTTTGTGCCAAATTAAATTACTACCAAAATTGTATGTCTATAAGTGACGTATTAAAGATATATTTCAACACTCACCTGGTCTATACTCCGTTGATGCCTTTCTGACTGCTGGCTCAAAATCCTTATCGCCGTATGCGTCTTCACACTGATGTCCTTGAATTTTCGTGCCGCTTCCAGGTGTCCTTGAATTTTAACTGATCCCCAATACCTGAAATGATTAACCCAAATTTAGAATTTAGAAAACCAGTGCTACAACTTCCCTTGTGCTAATCTCCGCTTCGAATCCTTGTTTTCTCTATAAATCCGTCCGCTTCTCCGTATCTGATCCCAATCTACTCGTTCCTATTTCTTTTTTCTCAATGCTCCTATCCAATTTCTTTCTATGTATATCCACTCCCGATGTCCTGCTACCTTTTAAACCGCTCTCCAATATCCAACTTCTTTCTATGTATATCCACTCCCGATGTCCTGCTACCTTTTAAACCGCTCACCAATATCCAACTTCTTTCTATGTATATCCACTCCCGATGTCCTGCTACCTTTTAAACCGCTCTCCAATATCCCTTCAAATCTATATAACCACTCTCGATGACCTGTTACCTTTAAACCACTCTCCAAATCCAATAATTTACCGTCGCACAATCACTACTATTCACTTTATACTTCCGATGCTTGTTTCTTTACCACCTTATTCAATTGAAACTCCTTTTAAAACAACTACTTTTATTTTCTTTTTAAATATCTGGATACAAATTAGCACAGTTATGAAAACACGTCTTTTTACAAAATTGGTTCGAAAATAATCTGCCTTGTTTACTCTCTAAGGCGACCATGTTAACTCTCTTAGCCTACTACATCTCAAAGTTCATAACAAATAACTACGTTCGTGTCGCACATACCATAGTTCATGTCTTTTATACAATTTCATAATCACCTTAAATTCTAATATATGTCCTAAATCTTTACATTCCACCAATCACATTTTACGTTGTTATAACTAATAATTTTGAGTTTACAAATATTGTCCAAAAGTTGATTCTACATAAATGAAACCAAAATAAATTACACTTGACCCTGGATGCATGTTGATAGTGAACATTCATAGACGCATCCGGCTTTTGGACGGCAAATGTACTTTCAAAGGCCTTTTAAAATTCAAACTCGGTATAAACCCTTGAGCACTGCACATCTTACTACGCCACTTAGTCATTTTAAAATTACCTTTTGGCACTTAATTTCAACTACTATATTGAATGGTATTTTAGTATACATAAAATACGGCAAACATACATTTTAAGTTTATGTGATCAAATATGTGGATTATTTTTGTTTGGCATATACTACCTTGTACTAAACAACCATTATAACTCTTAGTAGCTCCCTTTGACATTATATTGGCCCCACTGATTTTGAATGAAATTGGAAATTGCGTCGGCTTTACTCTTTCCTGGTGTGCATAATTTCTAGTTTTATTTAAAATCAAACCCCCTCTTACCTTTCTACACAAACCCCTTTTCGGATTCCTACATATTTTAATTATTCAACCCCTATTTTTAATTCTCAACATGTCTGTCTAACTATGCTACATACTAACCTACCTTATAAACTAAAACAAAACTAAACTTTCCGTCGCATGAACTATATAACAACTATTCTACTAAACCCTCTTCCTGTACAACCTTATATGGGTATAGATTTTCCAAGTGAAAACGCCCACGATATTCCCCTGTCATAGTAGCTAATTCAAATGTATTTCCTTCCGCAAAATACGCGTAATCTTGTACGGCCCTTCATAAGGAAACAACAACTTCGCGCAAATGTTCCTGTCGCGGTTCGAAACTCTTAACCTTTCACAACCACCATATCTCCTATTTCAAAAGTTGTCCTTTTTGATCCTGCTACACCTTCGCTCGATATCCCTACGCTGCATCCTTTCGATCCTACGTCTAACACTACCCAACAACTCTGTGATGTCTTGACCTCGACTTCTTCCCTCCATGGCCTAGCTGGTATAATCCTCCGAATCAATGTTATCGGACACGTTTTGTAACTGAACTCGGTACACAATTCATGAAATTTTCAATCTGCGGCAGATATCTAACCCATCTATTATGGTGCTCTTGCGTTGCTAACCGTAGATATTTTATTACCTCCCGTATATATCGTTCGCATGGATTTGCTTTCGGATGCCGTATACTGCTAAATGACACCTTAATGTGCGCTCGATTTAACCCGTTCCTAAATCTTTGGTTGTTAAAATAAGTTGCGTTGTCTACCAAAATCCTTTCCATTCTCCCTAACTGGCTTCAAAATTCTTTAATCGACTGTAAAGCATGCACCGTGTTGCTTCGCCTTGCCGGAAATAATTTAACAAATTTTGAAAAAACGTCCACCATTACTAATATGTGCCGATACCCCTGTTCACTCGTAATCAGGTTGCTTAAGTAATCAATAGCTACCAATTCCAATGGTCCGCTCACGCTCACACTCATCGGTACGTTCTGCAACACCACGTTCTTGTCTTTCCCTAAGATACAAATTTTGCAACGATTAATCCTTTCTTTAACCACCGTGATATCGTTCCGTGCATAAAACGCCTCCCTGAATACCAAAAATGTTTTTCTTATATGTACCTATATGTCCAAAATTTAAATGAATTTCATCTATAATTTCCACAGCCGCGTCTCTGGATACCACTACCAGCTCTGCCTCACCTATCCTTTTTACTACGAACTGCCCTACGATGGTAAATCCACGGTACTCCTCCACATTTTCGCTTGTTAATCTCTCGCGGATCGAGCTCACCTCACTGTGCCTTTGCGTTTCCATAAGCTTGGCGTTTGTCCACCGACCAACATCCCTGAACTCCTGCAAAGCAACTAAACAATCCTTCACGTCTTTATTCTCTTCCACTTGCGATCTGCTTAGAAAATCCGCCGTAACATTCTCCTTGCCTGGTTTGTGCTTGATTTCAAAATCGTATTCCTGTAATACTAACGCCCATCTGTACAACCTGTTGTTTAGAAACTCCTTTTCTTCATAAATGTTACCACCGTGTTGTCGGATTCTATTAAAATTTGTTACCTAGCAGATAAAAACGCAACTTTTTCACTGCATATACTATAGCCAACATTTCCTTCTCTGCCGTTGCATATCTGGTTTCGCAGTCTTTTAATACCCTCGAAATAAATACAATTGGTACCTCAGCTCCGTCCTGGATCTGCACCAACTCAGCCCCTATCGCATATTTTGACGCATCCGTTCTTAAAATAAATTCGTCTTTGAAATTTGGATATTTTAATGACAACTCTTTATAAAATGCACTTTTTAAATCCTGGAACGCCTTCTCTCGATCAGCAGTCCATTTCCATCTTTCATTTTTCTTCAGTAAACTCACCAACGGCCCACACAACTCGGAATATCGCGGTATAAACCGTTTATAATAATTTAGAACCCCTAAAAATCCTCGCAATCCTCTCACATTCTTTGGTTGAGCAATATTTTTCAACTCGTCCAACCTTTTATTACAAATTTTCATCCCATTCTCACTGATTTCAAACCCTAAATATGTAACTTTGTTCTTGAACAATTCGCATTTCTACACGTTCAACTTCAAACCCCCTTCGTCCAGCCTCTGGATCACCTTTTCTAAATGCTCCAGGTGTTCTTGTTCGTTCCTTGAAAAAATCAACAAATCATCCACATAGTGCGAACAGAAACATTCATACTCATTAAACAGCTTCTGCATGGCCCTTACAAGTGCTGCGGAAGAACTACTTAACCCAAACGGAACTACAGAAAACATGTAAATCTCTCCTTCAATACTAAACCCTGTAAACTTCTTACTGTCTTCATGCAACGGAATTAACTAAAATGAATTTTTAAATCTAATTTACTGAAAACTTCATCTCGTACACTTTGTACAACAAATTATCCAACCCTGCGGTTGTTCATACTGCGGTTTCGTAATCGAATTCAACTTCCTCGCATCCAAACAAATCCTTATATCCCTTTTATTGGGTTTAGGAACAATAACTACCGGGTTCACATATTGAGTTTTCGCTGGTTCTATTATTCCATCTCGTAACATCTTGTTAATCTCGGCTTTAACCCTATTTCTAATAGCAAACGGAATTGGATACACCTTTGTATTAAACCCGTTGTCTTCCGTGACCTCTAACTTATGCATATATCGCCTCGCCAATCTTGGCTCTTCATTAAATAACCCTACATATTTATTAAATAATTCTTCTAGCTTCGCCTTTATCTCAATACTCACTTTTCCAATCTGTTCATCCTTAATTAATCTCACAAACATATTACATAATCGTACTTTAACCTGTCTATAATCACTTGTCCTATCCATTCCTAATCCCGACTTATCTATATTATTTCCATTCCTATATTCCTCACTAACCGTAGACACCATCCATAACTTATCTTTATCAAAAATTCGAATCGACCTATCCTTACCATCTATATTCAATCCAAAATCCTCTATAAAATCCATTCCTAATATGAAATCTATATGCAATCCCTTTGTAATTAAAAATTCTGCCTCTCCTGCATTTTTATCCCCTACAAATATCGGTACACGGATGACTTTATAAATCGTAGTTAACTTTTTATTCATTGCCGACCATAAATTAACCCCATCAATCGCTTCTATTCTTTCTTTTAAAAAATCAGCATGTTTTATCACCACCCTCTCATCTACCAGCGACAACTGTGAACCACTATCAACTAAAGCAACATATAAACACTCACTTAAACTAATATTAATGAACAAAAGGTTCTTTTTATTCAAATTATAATTATTTAACAATAAGTCTTTTAAACTATAAACTACGTCGACCTTTAATCCTATACATTCGTTCTTCCAAAATTTTGCGGTTTTTTTTTCTGAGGGTGCCTCGTGTATCTGCACCACTTCAATTTGATCCGTGTCCTGAGTTCTTGCGCTGGTCGTTATGTGGTGGACGTTCGCGTCCCTGTCCATCCGGCTGTATCCGTTCTGCGTACCGCCCCCTGTATTTCGACCGTCATCCGCGTTGTCGTCGCGCTGGTACCTGTTTTGTCTTTGTAAGTCGTTCTCCGGTGTTCCCTATTGTAGTATGGTCTCCTGTTTCCGTCGTGTCCCCAGTGATTTCGGTGTCCGTGGTTAAAATAGTCCTGTCGGTAGCTGGGTCGATGTTCGTGATGGAAATTTTCCTGTCTATGGTTGGGTCGCTGTTCGTGGTACGTATGTCGTCGGTTGTCTTCCCTATAACCCTGGTTTTGATCCCAATGACTAGTCCGTGTTTTTGCCTCCAGTGCCGTTGCCAAATCGAAATTTCTCATGACGCCTAAAAATTCCCGCAGTGTTTTAACATTATGGACCACAACCATCTTTGTCACTTCCGGCTCCATGTGGCCCGCAAGTAGTAGTACAATGTCGTCCTCGCCCAACTTCGGTGTCAAGTGCTGTGCCTGGTTGAATTTGTCGATTGCGTATTCTTCGCGAGTCCCGTGTGTCCGACTGTAGTGTCCCGTAATCAAATTTGTACGTATGTCCGTCTGGTGCGTGTTGCTCCAGAACTGTTCCATAAATAGTCGTCGAAATTCCGCGTAGGTGTCGTACTGTCGGCGTATGATGTTGTGCCACTTTTCCGCGTTCCCTGTCAACGTCGCCCCTACTATCTGTAACTTAGTCCTTTCATTTTCCGATTCGACGATCTCGTCCAGTCTGTCTAGAAATCCCATCGGCTGTTCTGTCTTCCGTCCTTCAAATTTAGGTAGCGCGTCCCGGTTCAATTTGATGTGCTGTCCGTAGTCCAGTCCAACGCGCCGTCGTTCTAGGTCGTCCAATTTTTCATGTATTTGTCTTACGTCATGTCCTACCCGGTTTTCTACTACAGTGACTTTGTCGTCCAGTTGTGTCTTAGTGTTCAAATTTTCGTTCTGTATTGTCTCTAAGGTTTGTCCTAAATTTCTGTAGTTTGTCAAATGTCTTTTGTCGCATGTTTGAATTTTAAATTTAAAGTCGTAAAACCACTGACCATTGTCTCCTCGACTGTCTCTACGCGTGTCTTGATTTCGGTCCGTAGGTCCGTTTTTGTCGCGTTCAAGTCTCCCTGAATCTGTACCCGCGTGTTTTCTATTTTGTCATCTATTCTGTCAATCTTTTCGTGTACCTCAGTCCTTATGTCGTCCTTTACGTTTTGTATTTGCGTGAGTAGATAGTCCTGTGTATTATTCAGTTTGGCCGTCAGTTCCGCGTGTGCCGTCCTAAACTCGTTTCTCAGTTCGATGTGTGAATCTTCAATTCGGTTTGTTAAAGTCGTTTGTAAAGTCGTTATTTTATTAGTTAGATGCGTATTTGCCTCTTTTTGTTCAGTGCGTGAAGTTTTAAAATCGTCTTTAGACTCATCAGGATTTGTATAAGATCTAAGCTTCCAGTGGTTTCTGCCACCCTAACCTACGGTGCCGTCGCCTGGTCCGTGTCCATGTCTGTCGCCTCCGGGTCAGTCTGCCTTGCCTCCGTCTCCTGGATGTCTCCTCCTGCGTCTAATTCTATGTCCTGTGTCCTAATTTCATCGTTTAGTGTCGTGATTTCTGCTTCAATTCCGTATATCAGTCCCGATCTCGTAATCCGTTTCATTGCTGGGTCCGTCATCTCTGCAGCCTGTCTTTGAACTCGTATGCCTGAAAAATAAAGAAAAAACTGCGGGCCCCACCTAATCTCTGGATCCTGTATCCTACTACTATTTCTGTCTAATTTCAACTCAGTCTAGCCTTTTTTCAGCCCCACGTGGGTTTGCCACATATATTCTACAGCCCCTGGTTGGGTTTCACCTATATTCTATGTCCTACTTTCCCTTTTACTATTATTAAATCTCGCTACTTGTCAGTTACTCACTCTTTATTTTATAAATTTTTAAAATGTGCACACCTAATGCACGCCCCGTACTTGCACCGTTTGGTTGGTTCTTTTATTACCTATTTATCGCAATGCCTCGACTATTTAAGCTCTTAATCTCAGGGTGTTCAACTACTTATAGTGGATTCCGTTATAAGTAGATGTGCTAAGTCCAACCAAAGTGCACTCTTTTGTTTTACTACTAAAATTGATACTCTACTTTTGTATATGCCAAAATTTCTAATAAGATCAAAGTTGCTTTGTGCCAAATTAAATTACTACCAAAATTGTATGTCTATAAGTGACGTATTAAAGATATATTTCAACACTCACCTGGTCTATACTCCGTTGATGCCTTTCTGACTGCTGGCTCAAAATCCTTATCGCCGTATGCGTCTTCACACTGATGTCCTTGAATTTTCGTGCCGCTTCCAGGTGTCCTTGAATTTTAACTGATCCCCAATACCTGAAATGATTAACCCAAATTTAGAATTTAGAAAAACCAGTGCTACAACTTCCCTTGTGCTAATCTCCGCTTCGAATCCTTGTTTTCTCTATAAATCCGTCCGCTTCTCCGTATCTGATCCCAATCTACTCGTTCCTATTTCTTTTTTCTCAATGCTCCTATCCACTTTCTGTCTATGTATATCCACTCCCGATGTCCTGCTACCTTTAAACCGCTCTCCAATATCCAACTTCTTTCTATGTATATCCACTCCCGATGTCCTGCTACCTTTTAAACCGCTCACCAATATCCAACTTCTTTCTATGTATATCCACTCCCGATGTCCTGCTACCTTTTAAACCGCTCTCCAATATCCCTTCAAATCTATATAACCACTCTCGATGACCTGTTACCTTTAAACCACTCTCCAAATCCAATAATTTACCGTCGCACAATCACTACTAGTCACTTTATACTTCCGATGCTTGTTTCTTTACCACCTTATTCAATTGAAACTCCTTTTAAAACAACTACTTTTATTTTCTTTTTAAATATCTGGATACAAATTAGCACAGTTATGAAAACACGTCTTTTTACAAAATTGGTTCGAAAATAATCTGCCTTGTTTACTCTCTAAGGCGACCATGTTAACTCTCTTAGCCTACTACATCTCAAAGTTCATAACAAATAACTACGTTCGTGTCGCACATACCATAGTTCATGTCTTTTATACAATTTCATAATCACCTTAAATTCTAATATATGTCCTAAATCTTTACATTCCACCAATCACATTTTACGTTGTTATAACTAATAATTTTGAGTTTACAAATATTGTCCAAAAGTTGATTCTACATAAAATGAAACCAAACTAAATTACACTTGACCCTGGATGCATGTTGATAGTGAACATTCATAGACGCATCCGGATTTTGGACGGCAAATGTACTTTCAAAGGCCTTTTAAAATTCAAACTCGGTATAAACCCTTGAGCACTGCACATCTTACTACGCCACTTAGTCATTTTAAAATTACCTTTTGGCACTTAATTTCAACTACTATACTTGAATGGTATTTTAGTATACATAAAATACGGCAAACATACATTTTTAAGTTTATGTGATCAAATATGTGGATTATTTTTGTTTGGCATATACTACCTTGTACTAAACAACCCTTATAACTCTTAGTAGCTCCCTTAGACATTATAATATATATATATATATATATATATATATATATATATATATATTGTTGTGTAACCTTATAAGAATCGAGCCTCACGAATAGGGCCGTCAAAAATTGCCGTGGTACTCGGGTATAATCTTCACCAACAAAAATATTTTCGAAAATTTTATAAAATTTTCAAAACTTGAAAATTCAAAATTAAATAATACACAAAAAAAAATTTCTTACCCGTTTCCTCTCTTCCTCGGTTGAATGGCCTTCTTCAACTGCTTCCAGCTAGCTCATTTGGACTTTCTTTTGGACATCTATAGTCACTCTCATATTCTATCATTCACGCACACTCCCAATAAAACCACAAAATACAACAAACATACAATCCTTTATTTATTACTATTTACAAATGAAATTCAATATTGTCCATATTTCATTGTTCACGTTACACTTCAGTAAATCTTATTTTATAATGTCCTGTATTTTATTTTAAAATCATCAAACACATAAAATGTACTTGGAGTAAATGGGCATTGAATAATACCTTCTCTAAAATTCCTTCTTTATAATTTATTTATTTATTTTTTTTAATCTACGTAAACTCTGGGGTAGGGTGAGCTCATGATAACCCAGCTAATTATGCATAATGTATGCGCTTCTACTTTGCATTAAAAAACAAAGCCATGTACTCTTCACAAAAATTTCACGTTCTGAGGGAACGTTAAAAAGCTTTATAGACATCTTCAAATTTCTAGTTGAATACCATAATAAAGTTATTTACGCGTATTATGTTCAATACGTAAATAATCCACACTACCTTGAAAAACACTCTCATACGTCACCCAATATTTACAGTTTATAGGAATCACAATTTCAAATCGTTACCTGGAAATTTCTAGACGATCTCCGCTCTGTGGACGATGCCATGTATTTCTTCTATCTGGTCTGCAGGCCGTTTCTCGCTGTTACTAGACGAACTCCATCTAAGTTTGCTACGAACATTGACGTAACAAAAAAAATCAAGAAAAAGAAAGAAAAAGGAAGTAAGTCTGGGCTCAGGCGGCGAGTGGGCGGGGTCTTATACCTATAAGTAAAAGAGAGCCTGAAAAAAAAACAAACAACAAAAATATATAAAAACACTCACTCATTCACACACAGAACAAAACATACAACAGAAAAGAAAGAACTTATAATTAAAACCAAAATATATATACAAAAACAGTACTCCCAAAACCCAACCCCAAAAAAGTCAATGTCCCAAATTTATAAATACATTATTACAACCCCTTAAATATTCAAAAAATTACCCATGAAAAAAAATGGCGAGCTGTAGTTTTAGGCAACTACCCTTGACAGTAATTAGAAAAAAAGAACCACACGCAACCCTAAAACCACAGCTCTAGGATGTCGTAAATATACACTTAAACTAATTTTACAATTGAAATAATTCATATATACAGTAAATGCCAAAATGGTTTAATAATTTTCATATATATAAAAAAAAATCAAATTTGGAAATGTCATCTTAGAACGGTAAAATCACAGGCGTTCTTGTTCCGCGGTAAGAAGCGGATACAAAGAAAAAAAAGAAGGACTTAGAATAATTTGTTTGTTATCTACAAATTAAATAGAACTTGACATTTAGAAAATACGCAGGTGTTTAATTTTACACGAACGTTTTAAATACAACACTTCCACGAGTTTGGAGTTTGGCGTATTTCTACCCCACCGATATATTTGTTTGTTAGCAACGCTTTTCACCTTGGTATTATTGGGTTTTTACACGCTTTTATGCATATTATACATCAATAATCGTTCAATTAAATTAATTTAATTAATAAATTAATGGCATTGGCTTTTACCATTTATTTCTTTGCAAACCTACTTAAATTTCATTAGTTATTTGTAAAATTTGATTAATACTCGTTACTTAAAAATGAATTAACTAATATAACTTTCGCACGTAATTTCTGGTTGTTCCTTTATACAGGGTGTTTTGAAATTGTTTCTTTTATATTTATTTTTAATCTTTTAAAACCACTATAATATATATATATATATATATATATATATATATATATATATATATATTTTTATGCTCCACCCCGCTTTTTTATTTATTTCAATTTTATATATGATATGAAAATATTTACTTTATATTTCGTGCTTTATCTACGTTTGGTCGGTTTATAAAAACAAAACTGTATTAATATGCCTCGACTATTAGAAACTCGCCTTCCCAGGGTATCCACCTACTTACCGTGGGTTCAGTGGTAAGTAGATGTGCAATGCACCAACCAAACAGCACTACCTTTATTTTTGTACCTGTAATCTTTTACTTGCATATGCCAAATTTTTATAACAGATCCACGTAGCCTTGTGCCAAATAAATTAATATTACCAATTTAGACTTTGACGTTCAAAACACACAGTACTCACCTGTTTTACACGTTGCTGTCGGCCTCTCTGAATACTGGCTTAAAAATCTCACTCGCCGTATGCGTCTTTACAATGCGTGGCACTATCACTACGAATAATCTGCGGTCCAGACTCCAGGTTTCTTTATATTAATTGTGATATCCCCCAAATCTAAAATAAATTTAGAATTTTGACTACCTTTTAATTTTACTTCCCCTGCGCTAATTTTCCTAAGGTTGTTTCTTCTTTACTCGTACTAATCCTGCTACTCCAATGCTTTCTTTTTTCTTAATCCGCTCGTTCCAAATCAATGCTTTCTTTTTCCTTTATCTGCTCTTTCCAAATCATTGCTTTCTTCTAATTTCCACTCGATACCATTCTATCCATAATACTATATCCAAATCAATTCCAGTAATATTTCCGTCAGTCTCATAAATCCTATCCAATACCTTTCTGCCTTTAATCAACTCGTTCCAATATCCAACTATTTATTCCGCCTGTTCCACTGTCGCTCTAATCCACTCTTACACTTTTCTACTCGTCGTTACTATTATTAATATTTATTACTCTCGCTTATCTGTATTCTTCTTTATATCAATTAAACTCTTAAACTTTTCAAATTCATTTATTTACTCTTTATATTCATCAAAATTTAGCGCAGTTTACAAAACACGTCTTACTACCAAAAATATTTATAAATCGATTCTCTTATTTACTTTATCCTAGGTGATTATAATAATTAAAACATGCCTACTCTTTAATACATTTTATACATTTTTCATCCAATAAAATCATCCCAACAAGATCGTGTCACTAATACCTTATAATCCTTCTTTTACACTTTACCATTCATATCTAAACGTTCACTCATTGGTTCCTAATACTGAATCACCCTTCAATCATATTTGACAATGTTTTTACTTATAATTTAGATATTACAGGTTTGTCCAAAGGTTGATTCTACTAAAATAAGTGCCGAAATGTTTCACATATAAACCTGGATCTGTGTGGTGAATAGTGGAACTTCTACAGACGCATCCGGTTTTTCGATTAGCAAATGTACATTCTATGGCTCATTAATATACAACTCAGTGTATGCGTCTATGCATGTACTTCAATCCTTAGAACTGCCGCTATGTGCTGTTGACCAGTACCCTTAAATTGTTTTCAGTTAGATTTCCTTGTTGATTTTGTTTGGTAGTTGTTTATTGAATTGCGTACTACAGCTTGGTTAAACGCCCAGTTTAACACTTAATCGTTTACTTAGTTGAATTCTTAACGAATTTCTTAGTTCTATTCTGAGTTCAATTCTTAGTTCAATCCTTAGTTCAATGCTTAGTTTAATACTTAGTTTTACCCTTAGTTCAATACTTAGTGCCGTTTTAAATGTCAACATTATAATTTGAATAACGGCCGCTATACTTGCGGCCACGTCCCCAATACTCCACCCGTAGGTACTACATTGGGTTTAAACGCGAAAATAAAATCTGACAAACTGAAACAAAAACTAAAACTAAAAACAGGGTTGTAAATAATGGTATTCTTAGCGCTGACTTTTGAGTGTACCCGATCAACAAGACACAAGCAAAAATGTGAGGGGGAGGGATCCGTAATACCGGATAGCAGACGCCGGCTCTGCTTACCAGTGCGACCTGAAAGGTCGTCTTAAAACGATCCAAATCTAGCTAACTAATTTAAATCCATCCCTAGCTTTCCCTATCATTCCCTAACTGATTTATATTATGATTACTTTAAATGTCAACAGCGAATTTCTGTTATATATTTGCACTTGTACTATTATTTGAAATTTTCAATCACCAACTTTCACTTAAATATTATTATTTAATTTGATAGTTTAACTTCGCGTGTTATCTTGGTTCAGACCAGTACAGAGCGTGCCTTGGTTGTAAAAAGACTGATCCTTTATCAGCTCGTGCGCTATTTAAAGGTACGCCAACCCATCTGTTGTAATTGGTTTACCAAGTTTATCTTGTTATTCCGTCATTGTATAGGCGTTACACTTAGATTAACATCCATTCATTAGGTTTTACATGATATTACTTATGCTATAACTTGTTAAAATGCATCTTGGGATCACAAATTATGTATTGTGGATTTTGTTAACCATGATACTTTGTATCTTTTCAAGTCACCTCCTCTTATTTGTATAGGAATTTATTACTTGAAATCGCACGTAGTCAAACGTATGGTTCCTTATTTTTGTTTTCGTAATCTGTTGGGTTTATGTGTTGATTTTATATTGAAAATCACGTAGGCAAATTTTATAATAACGTAAATTAAATGCGTTTATTTACTTCCTGCATTTATAAAACATGTTTGTTTTGACTTTCAATGTTCTTGATGCGTATTTATTTAAAGTTTATGAATGCATTGCTATTCTTAAAATTGAATTGGATTACGTACAAAGTTATTTATCCTACTAAATGTGATTGAATACTTGAATAATCGCTTATTTTCATTGATTAAAGTTGGTTGTGAGTTTTATACAGTGGGTTTGATATTTGCTCTTTGTATAATTGGCGAATTGCGTACTCATTATGATAAAAATGTTTAATTTTCCAAACTTTGGTGTCGTTTACATGGTGTGTACAACCCTAATGACCCTATATATCCCCAAATAACCCTATTATCATAGCACCCCCCCCCCAAATTAAAATATAAAATTTTTGATCAATGTTATTTTTGCGCCCAACGCGTGACAAAATTCCCATTGGTCCAAAAATTCTTCTATTTTTATTTATTTATGTTGAAATTAATCTCTTATTTAATCCTCTTAGCCATTTAAGTTTTTACACATAAAATAAGATTTCCATGTAAAACAGCACGTTTTAAGTACGTACAATGTTGTCATGCCATTTAAGAACAAGGCCCAATTTTAAAATTAGTAAAAACACAAGAGCATTTATTAATTGTGTAATGAAAATCCGCGTATAGATAATTTCTCTAGAAAAATACCTTAAAACGAGTTTTATTGCGCGTATGCAGACTGGATACACCCACTTTATGAGTAGTAAATAACGTCGATGTCTATCATTTGATAAACGAAATACGTTAATTTAGATTTATCCACTTTAAGAACATTAAATAATTTCGATTTCGAGCTATCTTCTTTAAGTTATCATTTAGAACAAGTTCTAGACATTTGTACTATTCTGAAAGATAAATTTCATAAAGTATTCATTCTTATTTGAAATACCGTTTTATGAGTTTTTAATAGAGTAGCTTTATTTCAAAGAAGCCCATTTCGGAACAATTTTAGAATAAATTATATTAACAAAACGAAAGTGTTCTCAAAGCTATAAAATCATCAATGATTACACCCAATTTGCGGAACATAATACTACCGGAAAGGCTATAAAACATAAAATTACCAGTTCAATAGCTCTAATTATATTACAGAAGTCTTGGGTTGGTTTAATTTACAAGTAAAGAGTGAAAGAGTTTTACCATCTCTATAAATTTTATACTGACAGCTCATTAGAGATAACAGAAGGCGGAATTGTGGGCAATTATTGCATCATACGGGAGACTAATGCGTCAAGAACATAATCTAGAAGGGAATCGAAAGATGACGTATTAAGATTATTTGTTGTATAAGACGGAAATGAATTAGAACGGGGTTATTCATTCCATCCGCATCGAACATGTACGTTGTAATTGATTCTTTATCATAGAAATTTGAACATACGTTATGAAGCATAATTATTTTAAACAGTACAACAAAGATTTATCGTAAATAATATTAGTCCAAAGTCACAAGTTAATTTTAATCTATTAAAAATAAATGTACTTCTAAAACAAATACTTCGACGGATGGAAAATTAATTTAGCTCTAAAAATTGGTACGAAGATTTTTTCAATGCATTTAATTCTAACGGAAGCCATGTTTTTATAAGCAAATACAGGTAGTCATAACGAAAAATTTAACGATTCAAACTGCAATTATAACTTTATTTTTGTAACCTAAAAAGATATTTACGTATTAATAAGTAGATTAACCTAAAATAATATTTTATTTTGCGTATTTGTCAATGGTTAATTTATTCCAACAATTTTGAGGTCAGCGCTCGAAGCGTTTTGACACTTACAAAATTGTCTGCCAAGCGTCGTCGATCAACTACACCGACAGACGGGGTAATACAAGGATAGGTAAATTATTCAGAGAATTCTAAAGAGAATTATTGTAACTTACACAAAATATTTTGGAGTTCTCTAATTAGTAACAAGGATTGGACGAAGTTTATTTTAATACGTAGGTAGTGATAAGATAATTTTTCTTTCTTAACTTACGCTGTAAATTGCATTTATAGTCGTTACTTATATCTGTGAGTAAGTAGATTTCTTAGATAATGTGTGTAAAAGAAAGTTGTATTTGAATGCATTGAGGATTCTGTATACTTGTTTCTTGAGATTTCTTTGTTACATTTCATTTTCGTAAAATCCACAGTATATTTGTCGCTGGACTAGCAAAAGAGGAAAACGGGTACGGCACTTAATGAATGTAACCCAAAGTAACATCTCTCTTATTGTGATTTTACGAGCTTCATTATATAGTCATAAAACTCGTTATCTTATCTGGTTTATAGTTTCTCGGTACTATCATTTTCCGCGAATCGCCATGTTTTTATTGACAGAAAATAATTAGATGTTCTTTGCTTATTTACAAATGATTTATGGCTTTCACAACACTCTTGAAAGAATGCAAATAATGCCGTATTTTTCGTTTTGTATTAAATAACGTATTTTGACTGATATTTCTAAAGGGATGAATGAATTTACATTTTAGAAAACTGCGGATTTGTTTTTATTTTCGCTGGTTGGAACTATTTGTCTTTCATAACAATATATTATGTTTAATAAATGATATTCTTAAAGCACATAACTTGACATCAAAGTTATTTAGTATGTTTAAAGTAGATAGAACCTTAAGCTTGTTTTACGGTCTTTATAAATATAATAAAACTGACATTTTTTAGGAGAATATTTACGCACCTGGTTTTTGAATGTTTTAATACTGGCTTTCGTTTTTAAACGGTATGTGTCAACACTATATGTACTTAAAGCGTGTTATTTCACATGAAAATCTTACGAGAATATTATGCAGGGCAAAAATTAAATATTGGAAAATTTTACTTTTTCCGCCTCGAAAAATCTAGAAAAATGGAATAGTTTCGATTTAACATACCATATTTCACGTTTTGCATTAAATGCTTTTAATCCTGTTAAGAAATGAATTATAAAGTACTTCGAGAAGCACGAATATTTATTCTCTTTATACCGCTTTAGTGAAGGATTTTAGAAACACGGATTTTCAATTTACATAATATACTCCATTCCCTTTAGAACGCGAGTTACGTATCCGCCAATCCAAATATATACAATTAAAGACAATTTATTAGAAATTATTAGGAAATTATTAAGAAACTTAAGTTAGTTGCAACATTGTATTTCAAGGATAAATAAAAAAAGGTTATTGAAAGTTCACAAGCAAGTTGCGAGAACGGATGTGAATGCATTGTATTCCAGACGTAAGTGACACTGCAGGTGCAGGTCACAGACGGTTAAGCAACTGAAATTACTTAGAAATTAAGATTGCTACATTGTATAATGAATAGAATAAAGAAATAAGCAGACATGAGCTCTGCAAGTTCCCACGGACATGCGAGGGGCAGGGACAACATAAACACCCCGGGAGCCCCAGATCAGTCAGTCAGTCTTGAGTATTTCAGCTTTAACATTGTTGTTTGGTTAGGCTACTAGCCCTCATTAAACTCCAATTATTATTTAATTTTGGACTTAGAATAATTAATCAAGTTTGGCAAAATTTAATTGTAATTTTTGTTTAAAAAATAAATTGTTACAAGAAGTTTTGGAAGACTTTTAAAAAGGCAGCTCCCAATGCCCGAAACGTAACTCGCTTTTTCAAATAATGTTTTGAGACAGATATTTCCTGATACGGATAATACTGTGCGTATCGGGTCAGTTCGCACATCGACCGGCATTTTTCGGCGGTCGGTATCAAAATTGTGTCCACTTCTTGTACGTTAATTTCGACATGACAGGTGATAAAGAGGTCGTGGCATTGCACCGCTATTCTTTGCAACAGAAACACGTTGTTTCTACTTTTTTTCGCTACAATTACCTGCAGGTGTGCATGCATGTTCGTTTTATGTAATTCAACGTGGTGTCTAGGTACTGAAAGATGTTTACCAAAAACAGTTGAACATAACAGAAGCGACCTCAACACTACAACCAGTTACAATGTTGCATGAATAGAATATGGTGCTCAATGACCGCAATATGATCCCTTATCACATCAATATGTATCGGTGTGATAAAGAAGTCCCGAGGGGTCATGGAAACCCACATTCTATTAAGAAAGCCCACCCACATAGAAGGAAAACAGAAAAATTGAAATTTCCGAATATTCATTGTTCCATCCTGTATACAAATAAGCATATTTTTCCCTGGGTGTAAATAAGCCTACTTAATAAAAACGAGTTTCATTCTAAGAGATAAAAAAGCCATGTATCGCGTAAAAACCATATCAATCTTATTGCATTTACAAAGAATAAAAAAAACAATTGAAGCTACAATTAACTATATAAATATTGAAATCTGTGCTTTTATTAGAATGCAAATTAATTTAAAGATATTAATAAAAAGCGTTTTAAAATACGAATTTTATTAGTATACAAATCTATCGTTAAAAAAGCAATTGCGATTAGTTTTCCGTGTATTACTTAGTAAACGAGTTTCATTTTAAAATAGGTACCTTGGTTATTGAAAACATTAAATCCGTGCTTTTACTAGGATGCAAAAGCAATTGCCAGCTTGAATTATTTATGTAATAAATTTTCTGTGTGTAAGTTTCCCACTTTGGGATCCCAACACAACGGTTCCATTTACTCCGTTGTAACAAAGTGTTCAGATATGCTTTAGACCATCTTCGCTACAACAACTGTCACCTGACAAAGACGGCGAACTACGAAAACCATCCCACGTGGTAGATTCTGAGATGAAAGATTCCGAGATATACATATCACGTAAGTAATTTGAACATTACCTAAAATGTGCATGTAAATTGACATTGACGGTAAAAACGTGATTTGTATAAGTTATAATAACGGCGTTAGTCACGCCAAAATTGTGTAATAACGCCGCGTAAATTGTACAATGGCGCTTTTACGTGTTATGTTGAATTTTAAAATCCGTTTATAACTAATCTTCATCGTAACTTGTAATTAGCTCTTAAAGATGTAAATTTGTCTCCTGCTTTTTCTAATCTTACCATTTCGCAACCTATTACCTTGCTTTCGAAATCTATACCGGTTTATAAATGGGGAATTTCTTTTCGGGATTCGATTCGCAGATTTCTTTAATGTCATTTTTGGATCGCATAAACGATTTTAAAATCTCACGTAACTGTACAGGCCAAGATTTATTTGTCTCAGCGGGGGAACTATTTTCTGGCTCAGCTTTGATTTGGTACAGAAACATACGAAACCAAATTTCTACCTGGGAAGAATTAGTTACTTGTTTAAAACGCGACTTTTTACCTCATGGATATATAAATGATCTTTGGAATGAAATAAAAAATCGTACCCAGTGACCTAATGAAAACGTAATCTCTTTTATTATCTCAATTGAAGCCTTATATGGCAGATTAGATAAAAAACCACCCAAACCTGAAATTATCAATCAACTTTTACGAAACTTAAATCCTTATTTTTCTGAACATTTAGCATTACAACATATCTCTTTCTCATCCCAATTTAGGGATTTATGCCGCTGTGTTCAAGAAATAAAGTTACGTATAGATAAATACCGTCCGCCCCCAACAAAACAACCTGACCTATTAGAACCAGAGCTAGCATGTCAATCAGAATCTTCTCGTAAAGTTTCTACTATTAATCTTCCTGTTTATCCATCGGCAAACTCAGTTACCTGCTGGAATTGTAAAAAAAGCAGACATACCTACAATGTTTACACGTATCCAAAAAAACCTCTTCTGTTATAGCTGTGGTCGAAATAATACTTATAAATCCAAATGTACAAAATGTCTAGGCGCGATGTGGTTTCAGGTAAACAATGGACTAGAACACCCTATCGCTTATGCTAGTCGTGATTTAACTTCTGCTGAACAAAAATATTCAGCTACCGAACGTGAATTATTAGAGGTTATCTTTGTCATCGAAAAATTCAGAGGATATGTTGAAGGTATACATTTTACAGTAATTACTGATTGTGCATCTCTCACGTGGTTAAATAACTTAAAACAACCGGCAGGTCGGTTGGCAAGGTGAAACTTGCGTATTTCTCAATTTACCTTTGATATTCGGCATAGACCTAGTAAATTAAATATCGTACCTGATGCCCTATCTCGTGATGTTGCTTCTCTTAACCTCCCAGATCTAATTCCTGATGCCTGGTATCTTGATATGATAAAGAAAGTTTTTAAAAATCCTGATAAATTTTCCACTTTTCGCGTGAGGAATAATAGATTATATAAATTTGTATCTTCCTTATTTCACAAAATCTCTATCATCCCTGAATGGAAACGTGTAGTTCCTACTGCTAACCGTATGAAAGTTCTCAAATTGTGTCACGACGACCCTACAGCTGCTCATCTTGGTGTTACAAAAACCTTAGCTAAAATATCTGAATTATATTATTGGCCTACATTTAAACAATCTGTCCGCCGCTATATTAGAAACTGTAAAATTTGCGGGGCTCAGAAAAGTTCTCAAGAAGCTCGTTCTGGATTAATGGGTAACTTCAAACATGTATCTTATTCCTTCCAGTTAGTATCACTTGACTTATTGGGACTTCTCCCTCGATCAAAAAAAGGTAGCCAATATCTTTTAGTCGTTACCGACTGGTTTTCTAAATTCGTTATTGTACAACCGTTAACTAAAGCTACACCTTCTGCTGTAATTAAATTTCTAGAACAAAATGTATTTCTTATCTTTGGTGTCCCTCAAATTATTCTCTGTGATAATGGGTCGCAATTTATCTCAAAAGATTGTCAAAATTTCGTTACAAGTTACAAGGTACAAAAAATTTGGTTCAGTGCCAAATACCATCCACAGATAAACACTACCAAAAGAGTAAATAGAGTCTTAATCACTGCTATCTTTTCATATATCGACTCGGACCACACTAAGTGGGATGAAAATATCTTTAAAATCGCTCAAGCTCTGCGTACATCTAAACATGAAGCAACCTAATTCACTCCCTCATTCCTTGTTTTTCGAAGATACACCCTACTTGATGGTAGTTATTACGGTTCAGTTCCGGATGATACTAACGTAGTTGAATTTGTCGAAAAAGTACGCTGGGACGAAGACCAACAATCATTACCTTCTATTTTCAATGATGTTAGAAAAAATTTGTTAAAAGCCTACGAAAAGAGTAAAGATCTTTATAATCTGCGAAAACGAGATATTTCTTTTGATTTAGGTGAACAGGTTTGGAAAAGAAATTATGTTTTATCTGATGCTACAAAAAAATTCTCTTCGAAATTAGCTCCAAAATTCATTTTATGCTAGGTTACTCGCGTCATTAGTCCACTTATCTATGAACTTCAAAACATTGAAGGAAAACGTCAAGGAAGGTGGCATATCAAGAGACCTTAAACCGTCCTCTGCTGACCCAAATGCTAATTAATTTTTCTACGTTTCATTTCTTTAATGGTCTACCAAATGTTTTGTTGTTCCCGCTCTGAATTTGTTAGCTTTATCTATTCGTTTCTTTGTGGTGAGGTGTTATCGTTTTTTATTGGTATCTTATTGAATTCTTGGTTGTTTTTAGCATATTGGGAAAGTATGTTTGTATATTCATCTAACTACTTATAGTTAAGTATTCTTGTGTATTTATGGCGTTACCGTTTCTGAAAATTACTTCGGAATAGTTGGTTTTTATGTTGGGAAGGTATCTGCAATGGTACTTTTAAGTTGGTTGTTTCAAGTTTTTGTCTGATCTTATCGCAGTGGGTGCGCTTGTTAGGAAGACGATCGTTCTAGTTCTTATCAGGAGTCTAGTAATTTTTTTAAGTTATTATGTTCCTTAATTTACTTGATTAACACAGCAGGTGGTCCCTCAGACCGATCTGTGTTTAACACGGACAACTCTCTACCTTCTCTCAGACGCTTGTCCAAAACTTTACTTTTTCCTTATCCCGCTGTCTTTGTTTCCTTCGCATCCCGACACGGTCCGCTTGCAAAATGTTAGGCGAGCATTTTTCACAAAAATACACCCTCGTTCGGATGAGAGGTAAAATGGAGGTCCCGTGTGTGAGTGTTGTCACGCACGTTAAAGATCCCTTCCTTGCTTAAAACAGCAAGGGTTCGGCAAAATTCCAAATTTTCCAGGTAAAAAAAAAACTCGCTTCCTGGCCAATGTAGTACCTTCGGGTGGAGCATTGGAAAAAAAAATTAAATGTCTCTGTTTCCGCCTTATTCTTCCTTCCGTAGGTCTGTTCTTGTCCCGGAACACCGTCTACCATATAAGAATGATTTTTCCCCCACTCCGGACTACTGACCACATTGGCTGGTTGAGTAGTGCTTTTCTATCTACCCTTTTCTATCGCTGTTGCTCAACGCGAACCCTTTTTCAATTCTCTTCTACATGGAAGTCGTTAGCACATGCCAAATATGCCAACCTTTCTCTTTTTACCTTCCCTATATGTTTACTGCTTTTTCATTTTTGTTAGCCACCGTGTGGTCGCGCTGGGGGGGTCATAGACACCCGGACCACGTCTCTGGGAATCTTTCGTTAGGTCATGCGGTGCCGCTGTCAGCCGCACGTGGCCGCTGATAGTGTATGTATATATGGATGTATGTATATATGAGTGTATGTTTTATCGATTTCAATCAACGCTGAGTGCAGAAATGCACCCACATGCCTTTCCGGTCCCCCGTACTGTTTTAACTAACGGGTCTGCTTCACAGGTCTCTCTCTTTTAGGGGGTACGAGTATTTTCCTATTAACGGCTTGGCGAAGCCACTCTCTTTTGTATCTCTATGATGGAGGACAAAACGGCTTGATCAGCTGGGAAATTCTACACTAAATTTTTAAAGCTAATAGTTGTAGCATGCATTGGCGTACTGGGACGTTTCGGATCCATTTATTGTTATCTAGTTTTATCTTAAGATCTTTACCTTACCTATTATCTTTGGTAATAACTTGAGGCTGACCAAACGTTTGGTATTGATGATCAGACGTAGAAAATTTTTGAGTATTGAGTGAAGAAGCTAACCTGATGGTAGCAATGTAATTTGTTAGGTTAGAAACGTAAAAAAAATTAGTAAGATGGTACTGTTGGTAAATTTGTTAACTCACAACTATGTCATTAAAAAGTTTTGATGTGAACTGTTTATTAAGTTAGAGTACCAACACAAAAAATTTGTCAAAACGTATAGTAACTTGCTCTCTTGAGCATTTTGAAATTTGGGCATTTTCTTGCCGATGTACAAACAGTTAAAATGCAATGTTTATGTGCTTGTGCACTCAAAAACTGTAAAGTTAGCTTTTGGTTATTGTAGAAATGTTAAGCGACTTGTCGCACTTGTATTTAGTTGTAGTAAAGTGTTTCGTGCTCTCGGACAAATTTGTCCTGTCGATTATAGCTGCGCCACATCTAAGACTCGTGCGTGCATTTATAGATGTAGTTCGATAATCTTGGGACTGCACAGTCCGTTTCCTGGTTTACTCGCAAGACGCGTTAACGGGTGGAAAAACCAATTGGCGTCTAAAATAAACATTTAGTAGATTGTAAGTTAGTTCATATGTAAGTAAGGATCTAGACTTTAAGTTCCTACCGTGCTAAAAGTTTTTTTCTTTTTTTTAAGATTTTTTTTCTTTTATGGCTTGGTTGCGATTGTTACATGCTAAAATGGTCATGTATCATGTTTTAGGGTACGAGATACTTTGTAGGTTAATTACCGCGTATTTTTGAAATGATACGCTAACTTCCGCCGTTGGGGACGGTTGAGTCTGCGCAGAAGGAAGGCGGCAGTGCACGAGTCGAGGAAGCAGGATTAATTAACTCATGGACGAAGCAACAAGGGTGTAAGTGCGGTGTAGTTTTTAAAGGTATGTAGTTTCCTTTTATCTTACCTTATCGTACCCGTTACCTATTTCCTTCCAAATCCCCTATAAGATGCAATAAGAAGATCACCAACGGTAATAATTTGATATTTAACCCGGCGAACTACGAAAACTATCCCACGTGGTGGGATATACATATCACGTAAGTAATTTGAACATTACCTAAAATGTGCATGTAAATTGACATTGACGGTAAAAACGTGGGCTGTAAAGGTTATAATAACGGCGTTAGAGTCACGCTAAAATTGTAATAACGCCGTGTAAATTGTAACAACCGAACACAGGGCAAACACTTGTGAATTCGTTTCCGAACTAAAGATAGTAATCCGACGATCCAAAACTTGCGCCGAATCAAAGCTTGAGCTGTCGAAGAACCAGAATGCAAGGAAACAATGTGATAATGATCACATATGAGGACGAAAAGCAGTGAACGTTTAGGCAGCAATAGAGGATGCTTAAAATCGTAAGGCTGTTACACTCCAAATTTGGAAATGTACATTTTTAAATATGTGACTAAATTCCCGCCATTATTTTAAAATAAACTTGTTAATTTTCGCCAACCCGGACAGTTGCGTCGGCGCAAACAAATGCGCAGGCTCGGTGTGAATGGCGCAAGTGCGCGGTGTGACACGAGATTATTAGCCACGAGACGTCAAGCAAGTAACATCTGCCTGTGTCGTGGTATCTGCCTTTTCTCTTTTCCTTTTAGGATGTAGGTTCCTCCTTATTTTGCCTTATCGTTTCTTACCTGGTTGCTCCTATCGTACCGCAACGAACGACGAAAGAGGAGAAACGGATGCATTTGGATTCAACAATGGCGTGACGCAACCCATCCGTAAACAAGGAGATGCCCTGAGACTGAACTGCAATGCGCGTTTAAAGTGAGTACATTGCTTTATTTTTGTGTTAAAATAAGAATTTTATCATTGTAAACGTGTTTGGTATTTAATACGATTTGCCATGTAATTATGTCATAATATCAACTATTATGAAACGTGGACAGTACAGTGGTGCCAATTGTAACAAGGCATCGAGGCGTTACGAAGACATCTTCTCACTCTGAGCAATCCAAGAAGGAAGTTTACTCTTTTCCATTTGATTAATTTCAAAATCATAGCGCAGCCTTTGTGTTAGTTTCACCAGAGTTAACAAAGAATTTTTAAGTTCATCCGAAGTAACAGCGCCAACTAATTTTTTACCCGAGTGACGACAATTGTATATGAATCTAAATGTTCACCACCTCATATTGTAACGAAATTAAAATGAACGATATCTCCATAAATTTACAGAAATTTTCCGGTGTAGCAGAAATTAGAATTTTGGGTTGAGATTTGAGTTCAGGAACCGGGTTTAAAAGGCACGGAAGGTTCGCAAAACCGTCTCAATGTAAGATCGGAGATAGCACCTAAATGCGCATTGTTGCGTACAACAATAGCTAATAAGATGGTAATATAAACGTAATATGGACGTAAGATTTGAAACGTTACAATGTGCATAAAAATTTTCCCGATACAATAACCATAATTTTCCAACTCCAATATGCTCATACTTAATATGCTAATCTGAAATAACTAAACTGACGTACCCCCATCTAACACAAAGTCTCTACCAATCAAATGCTTTATAAGAAAACCCTCAACAACGTCAAAACCCTTATAATTAGGATCAGGTTACCTGTGATAATTTGTAACAATTTATCTTTAAATTTTATTATTGTTAATTTATTTTTAATCTAAACGGTAATCCCAGCAAAAAAGCAAATAAATTTATTAGGGCTGATATTCACTTAAAGGTATCTAGCACAAGTTGGAGTATTATAGTGCTGTTCTTTTATGCAAGCATATAATAAAGGGAAAGTCGTGAGAAAAAGCAGGTGCAGCATGAAATGAAAGAGAGGGATTATAAAATAGCAATCTTACCTTATATGTTATATTTCACAATAGTTGGCTAAAGTATTAATCCGTGCGTTAATATTTATTAGTATCTTATAATGACTATTACTTGGGAGTTTTCTTGCATTGACAAAAGCATAAATTTCTTAATAGATAATGGTGTAAGTATATAAGTGTGGGTCTATAAAGCTTTCGTGTTAATAAACCTATAAAGAAAGAAAAGCTTCACAATGTAGTTCTCAAACAAAGCATTTACTAGGTTACTGCAATTTATTCAAAAAATATAAAAACTCCCATTTCGAATGGACCTGCATCTTGCCGAAGTTCTAGATTACTAGAACAGGTGAAATGGCTTGCGTGTTCTAATGAGCTAAAGAGCCAACCTACAGGTCCAACCAAAGTAGTAGGGTCGTTAGTAAGGAACCAGACTAGGACAAGTCCCCGAAAGAGGGCAGCGGCAGAACGGCTCTTTCGGTACTTAGATTGGTGGAGAGTATAGGGGTCGGTATGGCAGTCTAAGACACACTACCGCGATGTGGAAGGCAACGGGAACTCCAAAGTACACAGCGTACCTAAATGTAATAAACATGATGGCATTCTCTGGGGTAAAAGATTCCGGAGTTAAAATAGTCCTCCATTCGGAGCTCCGGAAGGGGACTACTTCGGAGAATGCGATCGGAAAGCTCAGAATAAGAGTCGGGAACATTCTGCGAGTCGGAGCATGGAATGTTAGAATCATGAAGCAAGTAGGTAAGCTAGAGAACCTAAAAATCGAAATGAATAGGTTAGCACTAGACATAGTAGGGATCAACGAAGTTCGATGGCCAGAGACGGGGGAATTTTGGAGTGGAAATTTCAGGGTAATTCATACATGAGCAAAGGAAGGAAATTTGGGTGTGGGGATAGTTATGTGGAAAAAGATAGGATACTGTGTAGAAAATTACTTACAAAAGAACGAAAGAGTACTCATGGTTAGATTAGAATCTAAACTGGTAAACACAGTATTAATACAAGTATACATGCCCACCTCTAGCTACAGTGACGAAGAGGTGGAAGCGATCTACAAAGATATCGAAGACATATTAGGATACATAAAAGGACATGAAAACTTAATAATTACAGGGGATTTTAATGCAGGGGGAGGTGAGGGAAGGGAAGGCGCGGTAGTAGATTTATTTGGATTAAGCACGAGGAACGATAGGGAAAACAGGCTGGTAGAATTTTGCGGCAAGAACAGTTTAATCATCACAAACACATTATTTCAACATCACGCTAAAAGACGATATACGTGGAAGATGCCAGGAGATATAGGAAGATATCAAATAGATTACATTCTTTTTATACAACGATTTAGGAATCAAGTAAAAGACTGTAGAAGCTACCCGAAAGCAGATATAGACACTGACCACAACATCGTAATTATGAAGGCCGCACTTAAATTTAAAAATCTGAAAAAAGAAACGGAAAAATGAACTTTGACTTAAAGGAACTAAAAGATGAAAATATTCAAGAAAGATTCGAAAAAAAGTCAAATGAATTGCTGAAAGATATCGGGAAAATATCTGATACTAAGGAAGTAGAAACAGAATGGAATAACATTAAATCCAGCCTAGACATGGCGGCCAGAGATATTCTAGGGTATACACAAAAAGAAAATAAGAAACTATGGATAACAAAGGATATCCTGAATTTAATAGAAGAAAGACAACGATACAAAAATAAATCAGACGAAGCTGGAAAACAGAGATACAAAGCCATAAAATGGGAAATTATTCACAAATGCAGGAAAGCTAAAGAACAATGGATTGATGAAAAGTGCAAAGAGGTAAAAACTAGGATGGAAGTAGGAAAGACAGATGAAGCATACAAACTAATTAGAATCAATTTTAGGGTATATCCCAGTTTTATATAAACCGTATAGCAAAAATATAAGGGACGCGGGAGAAAACGTCATTATAGAAAATGTAGAGAAAGAGAGTAGATAGCAAGAATATATAGGGAATTTATATGCAGGAGAGGAACTAACAGCATTAGAACAAGAATCAGACATTGAAAATGATGACTTGGGGTATCCTATACTTAGAGATGAGTTAGAATTAGCATTAAAGGGTCTGAAAAATGGAAAGGCGCCGGGTATAGATAACGTGCAAGCAGAAACTCTAAAAGCCGTTGGACAAGCAGTAACAGAACGTCTCTTTCAACTTGTAAGCTATATGTATGAGACAGGCGAGACACCCAAAGATTTCAAACGTAACACCATAGTAACTATATCAAAGAAGAAAGGCGCGGATAGACGTAAAAATTTTCGAACACGTATTAAAAATATTAACTAGAACTGTACAAAGACGAATAGAAAAACGAGCTGAAGAAATACTAGGAAAAGACCAATTTGGGTTTAGGCGAAACAAGGAACACGGAGGCCATTTTAGCTATGAGATTGATAATGAAGAAAACACTAGAAAAAGAGGAAAGGGTGTATATAGGGTTTGTAGATCTGGAAAAAGCATTCGACAATGTGAAATGGAAAAAAATATTCGAAATACTCAAAAAAATTGGAATGAGTTATAGGGATAGACGAATAGTACATAGCTTATACAAAGAGCATACATCAGTAATAGAATTAGAGCAGGTACCTAGAGAAGTAAACATTAGAGAAGGGGTGAGACAAGGATGTGCCCTATCCCCATTAATTTTTAACTTGTACATTGAAGAGGCCATGAATACTGTCAAATGTAGGAAGACATTTGGAATTACTATGCAAGGACAAAAAATTGATATGCTTAGATTTGCAGATAATATAGCGTATTTAGCATCTACCAAGGAAGAGTTAGAAGCTGCTCTTAATGAAATGGAAACGGTTCTAACAGAGAGGTACGGTATGAAAATTAACAAAACTAAAACTAAGGTACTAGTATGCAAAGGAGGAGAAAATAAATCAAAAACAAGAATACAAATATGTATCACGAATTAAAAGAGGTTAAGAATTTCTGCTACCTAGGAAGCCAAACAACGTAAGCTGGGAAAAGCGCAAAACATATAAAACAAAGATTAGCACAAGGTCGTACTACATTTAACAAGAAGAAGCAACTACTGTGTTCAAAGACAACAAACATAGGCACATGAAAAAGATTGCTTAAAACATATGTGTTGAGCACAGCACTGTACGGCTGTGAAGCCTGGGCTGTAGGAAAAGCGGACAAGAAAAAGTTAGAAGCTTTTGAAATCTGGTGCTACAGACGCATAATGAAGATATCATGGACAGACAAAGTTAAGAACGAGGAGGTACTAAAAATGGTAGGGGAAGAAAGAAATATGTGGAAAATGGTAAAAAATAGGAGAGATAGGATGATAGACCACATACTACGGCATGAGGGAATAGTGCGGAATATATTAGAAGCAGAGATAGGAAAAAAGAGAAGTAGAGGTAGACCTAAGTTGTACTACTACACACAGATAGTGAAGGACATAGGTTGTAGGAATTTCAGGGAAATGTGTAGGTTGGCTCAGAATAGAAATCAATGAAGGTACGCATCCAACCAGTCCCAAGATGGATAAATTAATGACGAAAAAAGTAGCTGTACTTAAACATGATGATTATTATAAGCAACTACAAGTATTGGTTGGGCAAAATTCTCGAATAATGTTAATTGTGTGAAAGGATTCACTGGAAAACTACTAATTCGGTAAATGTCTAAGTGTGGGGGATCTTGGCAGCCACAGGCTGCTTAACCCCCCCTCACTGAATCTCGGTGAAATAGGGCATAAAATTAGAAAACAATAGAAAGGGAACCGAGTTGCATACAGGCTGTGTGAGAATTTCAGGGAACTGTGTAGGCTAGCTCAGAATATAAATAAGTGCAGGTACGTGTCCAACCAGTTTTGAGACGAAAAACCTAATGACGAGAAAATAAGCGCAAATAAATCTGATAATTATTATAAACAACTACAGGTGTTAGTTGTGAAATATCTGTAACTAATGTTGACTGTGCGAAAAGATGTATTGGAAAAAAATATTAAATCGGTAAATGTGCAAGTGCTAGGGGAACTTGGTAGCCACAGGCTGCCCCCCCCTCGCAACTACTGAATGTTGAAGAAGTAGGTTATATAATTGTAAAACAATAGAAGGAGACCGAACAGCATCTAACAAGAAAGAACAGCGCCTATGATGAATGACAACAAACATAGAAACAATAAGAAAATTGATGAAAGCATATGTGTGGAGCACTGCAGAGTATGCCTATGAAAGTTGGGCAGTATGAAAAGCAGACAGAAAAACGGTAGCAGACTTTTGCAATGTTGTGCTTCAGATCTATGAGAATGATAGCATAGAGAGAAAAAATTAATAACAAATAGGTTATAGAAATGTAGAGGAACAAGGATATCTGTGGAAAAACAATAGGAGAAATAGAAGGGCAGAATACGTTCTAAGGCATTTTTGGGGAATAGTATGGGATATATTACAAGCAGAGATAGGAAAAAAGAGGCAGATGGAGACCTAGATCAGATACTGATAAATGCAGACTGTGCAAATTTCAGGGAAATGTGTAAGTTATTTCAGAATAGAAAACAATGATGGTACGTGTCTAACCAGTTCCAGGACTGAAGACCTAATGATGATGATAAAAAACTCGATTGCATAACTCCACAACACCCAAAATTCTTCTCCTAAAAATATCATCTTTAGGTAAATTATTGTGCGTAAGTATAAGTGCGAATTAAAAAACTCCACCCAATGGCGATTAAACGAAAATAAGACAAGGATTGTTATACAGGGTGGATTATAAAAAATGCTCGAAGCAATAATTTCATTATTTTTAAAGATAATACAATACCTTTTGGAACATAGTTGCACAGTTTAGTATCATCTATTTTTTGCTATAGATGTTCAATCAATATTGCTTTCTATTTCATCGAAAGTGACATCAATTTCAGTTATTAAATGGAACACTTGTATATTTTATTATTTTTGGATTCCTTGTTAAATGGTCTTCCAAAAAGCTCGATAGTATTATATAGCTAAAAGCAATAGTAAGTGATGAATTAAATTAAGTAGACTGTGGAAAGAATAGAAATTTTTTATTAATTTAACTAAGACAAGCAAATGACTAATGTTAATTTATTAGGGATTGCTCAATCAACCAACCATTCTCTTGAGCAAGTAAGAGTATGCAACGAACTATACTCTTAACTAACTGACCAATAAGCACGCAGCATGCAAATAAACAGCGTTCACGCTTAAACCACCGCTTAAACAGTAATGGACTTGTCAGACACTGTTCGGGATTGATTAATTTCATTATTCAAATTCAAATATTTTTTTTTCGTGTTTATAAAATTGGTGTGTTAGGACGTTATCACTCCCGCCAACATATTTTGTCAAAAACAAGTGCATCTTATCACTTGTTATTTCGGTGTACAACATGGTGGACATAAAAGGTGCTGTCTTGTAAACTTCAGGGAATGCTGCCAGCAATTTTCAATCTATGTGGTGACTAATTGCAGAAAGTCGCTTGTGTTGAAAGTGAAACAGTTCCTCAGGTGAATGTATTTTCGTTTTAACTACACCAATTTCGTGATATTAGGTTCAACATTTTGTACTCACATTTCGTGCGGTTTTTTTTCAAACAATTTCTATAGTTATTCATTAATATTTGGCCCTTCGAGCCGGATTTTGAATTAGTTCTTAAAATATACAGTTCACAGTTCATTAAAATTGACGCGTTTTTTCAAGTGATAAATTTTTTATGCATTGCACGTGTTTGAAAATCGGTTTAACCTAAACATTAAACTCTCCAAATAGCTTATTTTATTATTAATTGTGAATACTTGGGGTAATTTGAACAAATTAGTGCTATTTATTTGACAAGATTACACATGGTTTACACTTTTAACAGATGGGTATAAATTTGACATTCTCATATTTCCTTATGGTGAGCGGTGCAGTGTTGCCAACTCTTTTAGCTGCTGTGTTGCCAGATTGTGGTATTCTTTCAAAGAGTATAGGAATTTCTTGCTAAAAGGTGATTGGTTGTTTAAAGGAATTGATGGGATGTTTTTGGTGAAAGTATAAATTAATATTTATATATATTTTTGATTTAATTGCTATTTAAAGCATTTATTGGACATTTTTGTGAATAATTCGTGATTTTCTTGTTTGTGTATTTGCATTGTGTACATACAATTTTCATTAGAGTGTTTTGTGTTTACGATGGTGAAAATGGAAATTGAAAAATTAGCAAATAAACGCAAGGTGTTACTTTACAAGGTTCGAGCTTTGTTAACAATTGCGCAAGTAGCTCAACAAGATCCTGTTTCGAAGTTAAATGATTTTGAGGTTCGTTTTGAAGAATAATCTTTATTAGTTGGTCAATTTGAAGAGGTTCATTTTGAAATTGTATCTCAAGTGGAAGATAAGGATATTGAGGAACAGGAAACTATTCAAACAGAATTTGATGATTGTCAATATTCTATAAAAGTGATTTATAGGGATTTGACTCTACAGAGACTTGTAGATGTTCCATCTAGTGCTAAAGGTTCACGTGCATGTTAGGAACGTAGAGAAGTAAACAATAGTATGGGCTGAGACAGGGATGTGCCCTATCCCCATTAATTTTTAACTTGTACATTGAAGAGGCAATTGATACTGTTAAATGCAGGAAGACATTTGGAATTACTATGCAGGGACAAAAATTGATATTCTTAGATTTGCAGATGATATAGCGGTATTAGCATCTAGCAAGGAAGAGTTAGAAGCTGCTCTTAATGAAATGGAAATGGTTCTAACAGAGAGATACGGTATGAATGTTAACAAAAATAAAACTAAAGTTCTAGTATGCAAAAGAGGGGAAAATAAATCAAAAACAAGAATACAAATAGGTAACAAAAACTTACAAGAGGTTAAGGATTTCTGATACCTAGGAAGCCAAATAACGCAAGATGGAAAAAGTGCAAAAGATATAAAACGAAGATTAGCACAAGGTCGTGCTACATTTACAAGAAAAAGCAACTACTGTGTTCAAGGGCAACAAACATAGAAACAAGGAAAATATTGCTTAAAACATATGTGTGGAGCACAGCACTGTACGGCTGTGAAGCCTGGACAGTAGGAGAAGCCGACAAGAAAATGTGGTGCTACAGACGAATGATGCAGTTATCATGGACAGACAAAGTTAAGAACAAAGAGATACTAAAAATGGTAGGGGTAGAAAGAAATATGCGGAAAACGATAAAAAAATAGGAGAGATAGAATGATAGGCCACATACTACTGTATGAGGGAATACTGCGGAATATATTAGAAGCAGAGTTAGGAAAAAAGAGAAGTAGAGGTAGACCAAGGTTAGACTACTGCACACAGATAGTGAAAGATGTAGGCTGTAGGAATTTCAGGGAAATGTGTAAGCTAGCTCAGAATAGAAATCAATGGAGGTACGCATTCAATCAGTCCAAGATGGATAAACTAATGACGAAAAAATAACTACTTAAACATGATCATTATTATAAGCAACTACTATTGTGGTTGGGCAATATTCTCGAATAGCGTTAATTGTGTGAAAAGATTTACTGGAAAACTATTAATTCGGCAAATGTCTAAGTGTTGGGTATCTTGGCAACATTAGGCTGCTTAACACATTTTACATACCATACATGTGATTTTCCAATGCTCCACCCGAAGGTACTACATTGGCCAGGAAGCAAGTTTTTTTACTTGAAAAATTTGGAATTTTGTCGAACCCTTGCTGTTCCAAGCAAGGCAGGGATCTTTAACGTGTGTGACAACACACTCATCCGAACGAGCCTGTGTTGAGGGTAAAACCCGGGACCTTGGGCGTAGTAGTCATACACAAACCAACTACGCCACGGAGCCGCCCTCTTCGCATACCACCGAATCTCGGTGAAATAGGGCATATAATTAGAAAACAATAGAAGGGGAACCGAGCTGTATATAGGTTGTGTGCGAATTTCAGGGGACTGTGTACGCTAGTTCTGAATATAAATAAGTGGAGGTACGTGTCCAACCAGTTTTGAGACGGAAAACCTAATGACGAGAAAATAAGCGCAGATAAATCAAATGATTATTATAAACAACTACAGGTGTTAGTTGTGAAATTTCTACAACTAATGTTGACTGTGCGAAAAGATATATTGGAAAAAAATATTAAATCGGCAAATGTTCAAGTGCTGGTGAACTTAGCAACCGCAGGCTGCTCACCCCCTTCAAAATTATTGAATGTCGAAGAAATAGGGTATATAATTGTAAAACAATAGAAGAGGACCGAACTACATCTAACAAGAAAGAACAGCGCCAATGATCAAAGACAACAAACATAGAAGCAGGAAGAAAATTGTTGAAAGCATATGTGTGGAGCACAGCACAGTATGCTTATGAAATACGGGCAGTAGGAAAAGCAGACAGAAAAACGCTAGCAACCTTTCGGAATGTTGTGCTGCAGATGTGTGAAGATGATAGCATGAACAGACAGAGTAAGTAACAAATAGGTTATAGAAATAGTAGGGGAATAAAGATATCTGTGGGAAAAAAAGGAGAAACAGAAGAACGGAATATGTTCTAAGGCATTTTCGGGGAATAGTATGGGATATATCACAAGCAGAGATAGGAGAAAGAAGGTAGATGTAGACCTAGATTAGATAGTGATAGATGTAGAGTGTGAAAATTTCAGGGAAATGTGTAGGTTAGTTCAGAATAGGAAACAATGAGGGTACGCGTCCAACCAGTTCCCGAACTGAAAACCTAATGATGATGATGGCCATCCAGAACTTCTCGCAATTTACCTAACTGTCACACAGTTTAAGTACATGTTATAGGATAGATATTTCTCGATCTATAGTGCCACCAAGCAAACATAGGACTTGGGAGGTATGTCCTTGGTGTCGCTGCTTGCTAAGAAGTAGACTCAAAGTAGAAAGCTTTTAATTGTCAAATTGAAATATTTGTAATGTAATATTCAACATTAATGGCATTCGTGTATTTTTTGTTGTTGTTTTGTTTTCGAGCTTACTTAAGGTCGGTTTGACGCAGTTCTAACTTCTTTTCTATTCTGTGCCAATCTAAAAAGTTCTACATACCTTTCACAACCTAAATTTCTAATAATTTGGAATATTTAATTAACAATGACATGACATAACACACCATGGAATTTTAAATTTGCTTAAAAATTCTTTGTTCCCGCAATGTACTTTGAAATAAGACACTTTCTGATTGGTTCTATATGTTGTTGTTGGAAATTAGTTCACATATTTTCCGGGTCCTATGTTTGCTTGGTGGCTCTGTATACAGACGACTAACCTCTAACCTTCGCTCTCCAACAAAAATTGGAAAAATGTATTCCCAGACAATTTAGATATCTGGATTACATAAGCCAATATTCGACACAGATCAAACACACTTCGGGGAAAGAAAACATTGTCGCATACATTCTCGAAAATGGATAGCATCTACTTCATACAGTTATCTGGTTCACAGCAAAACCATGAAGAGTTGAAAGGTTTCAGGGAAAACGAGAACTCAAGTTTGACCTGCATACTGATACAAATTCTGAACTCTGAACAAACAATTTTTGTGACATTTCAACAATGATAGCTCGCCCCATCGTAAAAAGAGAATTACGAAAAGAAGCTTTTGCACTCATTCACACCGAAGCGCATCCAGGAATAAAGGTATCTACGAAGCTGATAACAGCAAAATTAGTTTGGTCTGACATCAAATCAAACTGCCGCACCTGAACACGAAGTTGTATTCAATGCCAAAGATCCAAAGTCACAAGACATGTGATTACAGAAACAAAAAATTTCAAACCACCATCTTCTCAGATTCGAGCATGTCCACATAGATATTGTCGAACTATTACCCGCATCAGAGGGACGCTGATATATATTCACATGCATCGACCGCTGTACAAGAAGCTCATAGGCAATACCCCTGCGAAACACAAAAGCTGAAACGGTAGCCAGAGCATTCATAGAACAATGGATTGCACGCTTTTGAGTACCACTCAGAGTTAGAACAGTTTAAGGTCGTCAGTAATTCAAGGAATTAGAAACCTTAATCGAATTCACTAGAATCCGCACAACAGCATATCACCCGCAATCAAACGACATGGTAGAACTGAAAACTGCAATAACCTGCACGAGACAGAAAAATGCACAGAAGCATTACCTTTAGCCCTATTCGGAATCAGAAATGCTTGAAAGAAGGAACTAAACGCTACAACTTCAAAGCTTACATTTGGCTACACCTGCCAGAATTCCTCAGACGTTCGAGCAAGTTAACGGAGCAAACACATCCTAAAGCACTTGCAAACTAGCTACTTTACCATTTTCAATGACTGCAACCCGGCCAAGGCACGAAGCATAGCAACAGGCAAACATTCCTATTGAAGGAGTTGAAAAGCTCAAGCCTCATTTTTCTATACTACGGAGAGAGCAAAAATGCCCTACAAAGGACATGCGATGTACCATACAAAGTAATCTAGATGGGCGACAAAACGGTTACTATCGACAAACAGGGCAAGAAAACAACTGTTTCAACCGACATGGTCAAACTAGCATACATGCAGAACCAACCCTCAGAAACAATCAACACGAGTCCACAAGAACAAACTAATACTCCTCCAATGACAGTTACAAAAAGCGGTAGAAAAGTACATTTCCTAAAAAAATATATTACTTTTTATTGTGACCAAATCAGTCACTAGAAAGTTAAATTATTACAGATTGCTAAAACAATCCACCAATACGCACGCAGCCGGCAAATAAATAGCATGCACGCTTAAAACGCCCATCAAATGGACCCATCCGACACCTTTTGAAATATAAATAGAATCGTCCGCACGTACAATACAAACAAACCCATGATATACAAGAGCTTTAACCGCTAGAGCAAATTACTTCTTAATTGTTCTCTTTTTAAGTAGTTACCAAACTTCTTTGAGAGAACTTAAGAATAGTGCAAGACTGAAGTCTCCTCGTGCATTAAAGATTTTCTTTTAGATTATTTTGTTGTAACCATCAAATCTAACTAGTGAAAATGAAGTAAATTCTAATAACAACACTACGGACGCACGAGCCTGCCATAACACAGCTTTGATCCGCTCCATCTCCGAAGCTATTAGGACCACCTCTTGGAGCATATAATGCTAACATGCACGCCAGGATCGAGGACATTCCGTCATCAGCTCGTTCTAATTTCTAGCAACCAAGGACGTCGTCCGTATGCCATCATCTCCGCCTACCGGCCGCAGGGTACTTAAGGATGGAAATCCTATCCCAATCACCACCGCTAGGTACCACATTGCATTCAGTTTTACGTTGAACATCATCCGCTACACAGCACAGATCCAGGTCTGCATCATGAAGCCAATCAATTCAAGTCTTCAACATAGAAACACATCTATCAACTTTACAAACTAAGGTGCTTCCAGTGAATAAATTTTATTTTTTATGCGAAAACCGTACGTCAAACGAAAAAATCAAGACACCACATTTGCTCAGAAAGGAATGACGATTTCAAAAATAATTTTTACTTTAAGAAAAAGCAGTGGCTATTACTTTTCTCTTTAAAGTGATTCACTGCAAATCCTACGCGAACGCTACTGACAAGAATAAAAAAATTATGTTGTGCAGCAGAAAATGCTTTTTGATCCATAGAAAATGCGTACTGTTTCACAAAAATATCCAGTGTCATACCAAAGCTATCATAAGAAATTTTGATTTCTTAAAACTTCACCGTCCTGTCTCTCAACATTTAAGACGTTTAGGACATACGTTCATATTGAGTTTTTTTATGAAATTGGGCCCAAGAATAACCTCCTTAAATATTAGCTATTAACAAACACCCTGTATAAAAAAGCGAATCTTGCGCCACCATATTTAAATAAAAATTACAAAATTGCAGTCTTCGACCTCTGTCATTTTCTTCAAGTGCTTACTCTTTTGTGGCACTTAAGGCTTAAATTTATTTTTAAATATTTTCTGCAAGTTGCGTGTGATGAACCAACGCTAACGGCAATTTCTAGAGTAGACATTTTTGAAATTTACTCAACACTCAGAAGAACATCTAATTATGTATCTTTTTGAAGTTGGGGTTGTTCTACTTTAGGTTTTCTAAAAGCGCCAAGCTTTCGACGATTTGGAACTACTCTCATCGGAAACTGCTCAGTGTAAAGCGTAATGCCCTCCCGTTATTTTTAATGCAATTAAAATTTACTTGATTCATGTCTGGTAACATAATGTCATCCATGATTAACACCAAACAATATAAAAACACCATAGAGAAATTGCGAACTAATGACATTTGTCAAAATTAATTGACATTATTCTCCACTACACTAATTGACGAATATCTCACTAACTACTGCTTTTAAGTATATGGTACTAAATTGAGCTTATGAAAGACAATCTAACGATGAATACAAAAAATATATATAGGGTGTTCCGTTTAAAAAGTAAGTAAGACAAACGATTGCTCTTTGTCCAATTTGTGCCAAATTCGAAACCAAATTCTACAAAAGTACGTACAACCATTTTATAAAAGCTACCAGTCTTTTTGAACGACAATGTGGATTTTAAACGCGTGCGGTGTTTCTTGGAAATGCTTTAAACCATATTTCATTTTACTAGTTTCTGTATTAGTAAAATTAGGAAATTTCCTTTAAGAAATATAATTTTTAGGTTAGAAAGAATCTTGATCTATCATGGCAGTTTTTAAAGGTTAGAGATGATATCATCATCGTAATTTCGTTCTAAATTATTACAGTTTTATAATTCATTTGTTTTGATTAATAATGTATCACACTGGCGCACCTATGAACTCATTGTCTGAGTATGAAGACTTCAAAAAGGTTATCGAACAGATAAAACAATCAGATGTTCGGATAATATCCTACCAATGTGGTTATTTATAATTTTAGGCACATTGATTCCCAGATCGACAACTATATGTTGGAGCTAAGCATACTGAGGGTTTCGGAGTCAAAGCAGAGGCATTTTATGGTGCCCGATTTAGCTACAGTCAACAATCACTCATCAGGTATTTATAATAACCATCTGAAATTATATGCGAGAGAGTTTGTGACCAAATAAACATTTGGAATTTATTGCATGAACTGATAAAACATACCCATCGTACGTCTGTGTGATGAGGTTAAAAAGTTATTTAAGTAAATTTGCGATAAGATAAGACAAGAGTCGTGTATAATAGCGTAAATACATGTTTATATTTGTTTTTTTTTCAATTAAGGCAAAGGTATAGTTACAGTTTTGTTGTAATAAATTATTTTGCAATTACGTAGAGGCATGATTAAAACTTCAGGTCATTTAACATTTAATTTTGGAAGCCTTCCTTTCAGCTAGCAGTTTTAAATAATTTTTTGATATTTTTAGAGTTAAGGTTTGTTTTATGTTTAAGCAAGTGCTTAACGACTTCTCTGGTAAACTTTAAGCTAGAATCACTCTCCTGATCTCAGGTTTTGGCACCCTCGTGTTAATCTTTTTCGGCTTTTTTTTAGAAATTCGGCCAGATTAGGTGGTGTCTAAGGTACTTCCCGATTGACATATTTCATACACGATAACATTCCGGGACCCTCTTCAAACAGTTATACTACCCGTCCCACTGAGTTAGTCGGCAGCCATTTTTGTTAGTACAGTCGAGATTCAGTATTTTACTGAAACAATATTTTTAGCGGAGTACTTTTACCAGGAGGCTCCGTGGCGTAGTTGGTACGCGTGTGACTACTACACCCAAGGTCCCGAGTTCGAATCCCGACACAGTTCGCTTGAAAAATGTTAGGCGAGCATTTTTCACAAAAATACACGATCATTTGGATGAGAGGTAAAATGGAGGTCCCGTGTGTGAGTGTTGTCACGCAAAAATCCTTACCTTGCTTGGGAACAGCAAAGGTTCGGCAAAATTCAAAATTTTCAGGTAAAAAAAACTCGCTTCTTGGCCAATGTAATACCTTCGGGTGAAGCATTGGAAAATCACATGTAAGGAGTACTTTCACCGATTCTTTTCTGTGGATTACCAATTAGATTTTCTGGGTACAAAACTGTATGTATCACGCACTTTTCACACATATTTCCTTATAGTGGGCGATTAATATTTTAGATTTGCAATTACATTCCCAAGTCCTGATGAGAGTTCTTATACCGTGATTAACTGTGTTTCAACTGTTTTACTTATTTGATTTGCCATCCCACATTTATTTTGTTCAAGAATCTTTGTTTACGTCACGCCAATTGATCGAATAGCTACAAGTAGAGCAAATCATATATTCTGGAAGGTAATAATTACGTGAAGACATACAATGGTAGTGAAACAGTAATAAAGAAATATAAAGAACATTCTAGAAAGGACGCACATTCTAGATTTCTCTCCATTTTGTCGGAATAAAGGATTATTGTATAAGTGTGAACCCTGCTGCGACAGTATGGTTTTAGTTTGAACGCAGTCTTTATAAGCGTTCGATGTACATAAATTAAGGTAAACATGAATTCGCTATATGATATAAATGTGTTACATAAATACGTTACCAGATAGATTAATAGTATTTAATTTGTCGCATTTAAAAGATTAAATTAATACCTACAAATAGTGATTAAGTTAGTGATAATGTAAAGAAAACCGTACATACTTATGATTGTGAAAAATAATTATTAGACTTGTATTTATTGAAGTTAAAGGCCAAAGGACAATTAGAGAATTTGCTGCACTGGTGTCAAGTGTGTGCGGTTGTACTGAAAACGACATTTGAACGAGTTTCTTTTGAATGCTTATCACTCGTAGTCAACAATAGCAGATGTACAGCAAATTCTTTCCTTTTTGAAGGACTTCAAGTCATGTGTGGAGGAAAAGTACGTAAAACTACAGGAAAGTTTCACAGCGAAACTAGACGAAAATGCAGAAAAACTACCAGACCACTGCGAAATTAGAAAAAAGTGATAGAGTTCTACAGAGAAATTACATTAAATCGCCGCATACCTTACGAGAAAACTAGATCAAAATGTAAAAGCAGTTGAGCAAAAATTAATGAAAAATTACAACCAATTAGTATTGAATTTTTTCTGGGAACACACAAAAAGTAAGAGAGGAGTTCTCTGATCAATTGTTAGAGAATTCACATAAAATGGAAATAGAAGTTCTTAGAATAAAAGAGAAACTGTCAGAAAATTAGCGAAAAATGGAAGAAAACTATTAGAAATTTTGCGCTAGATGAAAAGTACTGAAATTGGAAGAACCAATTAAATCGCTTTCAACCCTGGTGATACAACAGCACACCTAAGAATTTAAAAAGTCCGTAGAATACAAACCGTCGTCATCGAAGTTCAAAGTAAAACCACCTACCTTTGATGGAAAATTACCATGGGCGACTTATTTCAAACAATTTTAGACTGCCGCGACAGCTAGAGCTGGAATAACTGGGGAAGCAACTGCGTTGATAGTCGTTCTACGAGGTGAAGCTTTGGATATCCTACATACTATATTGGACCATGATAAAAGAAATTACGGAGTCTGAACATCAAGACTGGAATTAAGGTACGGTGATTGTCACCTACAACAAGTGTAGCACGCTCAAGTAAACCAAAAGGCCAACAAAATTTATAAGAGTTCGAAATCAATTTTGCTCGCGTGACGAGACTAGTATATCCAATAGCACCGGATAGTTTCTTGGAACAGCTGGCAGTACAGTACATTTTTTGATAGAATACAAGATGGAGATATCCAGCAAGCATTACGACTGGCCCGACATAAGACCCTAGATGGTGCGCTGGCTTATACTTTAGAGTTTGAAGCGGTAAAGCAAGTATCGCATCGTAGTAGTGGCATAGTTAGATGCTCCTTGGGAGAACAAGGACTAAAAAACATGGAAGAAATTATTCGTGACCTAAATTCCAAAATGCTGGAATTGTTTAGAACGTGGGTATATTCAGCGGCAGAGTAAGTAACCCCAGAGAGAACAAGAGAAGCCGAAAAGCTTGGTGGAAGTGGGGGACGAGGCAAAAGTCCACCTGCGCGGATTCTACCCCGGAGAACATCATCTGCATTGCACAAGCTAGGCATGAGAACAGTATTTGTGTATATGCACAGTATAACAGTACGATTGTTAAGTATTTAGTTGATACCGGCGCCACTAGGACAAACAATTGAGAATCCTGTTCTACCGTACAACTATCATAAAGTAACGCATGTGACATTATAATTTAAATAAGGGCCGCTATACTTGCGGCCACGTCCCCAATGCTCCACCCGAAGGTACTACATTGGGTATAAACGCGAAAATAAACGTGCTTCTAATTAATTCTAACTTCATAATCAATTCACCCTAAATAAAAATGTAACAGACTGAAACAATAACTAAAAACAGGGTTTAAATAATGGTATCCCTAGCGTTCACTTTGGAGTGTGCCCGATCAACAAGACGAGCAAAAATGAGAGGGGCAGGAATCCGTAATACCGGATAGCAGACGCCGGCTCTGCTTACCTGTGCGACCTGAAGGGTCCACTTAAAACTATCCAAATCTAGCTAGCTAATTTAAAATGGATTCAAATTTCTAAGCATTTGCCAAGTGTATTAATAGTGAATTCAGCTATTTGCCTGCTTTATAAATTTACAAATTCGTTCTCCCTGATCTAAGTATTTTATCCTAAATTTGTCCCTAACGTTCCCTATCATTCCCTAACTGACGTATTATATATACAATCTTCTTTTCTATATATACTGCGACCAAAATTGGCGACAGAACGTCAAACGAATTAAATCAAGCCACAGAACAATACAATGCAGGCAAAAATATAAGTGTAAAAATAAATATAAATATAATATAAATATATAAATAAACATATAATAACAATATAGATAAATATCTGAATAAGCAAAAGCATGTAACAGTGCATATATTAGCAAAAGCAATTACATTATCAGGTGTACTCGCATGAGCATTATATCGACTCGGGTCATTACACAAAAACGTGCTTGTTAGATTATTTCAAAACCTGTTTAAATCACAAATCAATGCTCATGCGAGTGCAGCCGCCACAATTTTATTCTTACCTCCAATATAAATTTCTCCAGCATCCGAAGATCTGGTCGTCTACCTACATCTATTGGTTTTCTACTTTTATGGGGGAGTTGAATATGCACTGTTAAAGTCCTGGTGGGTATGCACTAAACGTTCTGGGGGATCACAATCACTATCACTTCACTTTTAAGTCCTGGGGGGATGCGCGGTTTCACTCTATTTTATTATTTCTTTATTTATTACACTTATTTAAATTAATGAGGTTCCTGATTTAGTTTGTTGTTATTTATTTGTTTCGTTTATTCCCGATTTTCCGCGCGTAGAAGGTGGGACAGTGATTGTTTTAGTGGTGTGTTCATCGTGCATATTAGAGTAACGCCTGTGACAGCATACCTTCGGACAGTGGCTGACGAAGAGATTTGGATGCACGGAATTTTAAACGAATCGATTGGAATTGGTAGCAAAATATTCGACCATCGAGTAATAATAGCGGACATCACTGAAGATGCTATATTGGAAATGGACATCTTGAAAAAGTACGGTTTTGTTTAGATATGAAAGAGGATATCTGAGAATCAGAAACATATAAATACCGTTTTGTAAGACAAACGACGGATCTGTGCGGGTTTGTTTGACGGACGAAGTCCTTTCACCGTGAAGGACACAATGCGTGGTAATAGGGCGATTGTATGGTGCACACCGGGAGGGCTTTGTGCGCGTTATCAAACCGGTCTGTGATGAACCTCATAGGAAGGGCAAACTCGTGAGAAAAGCGTTGATAAAAGTGTTAAACATGGTTCCTGTTAAAATCCTAAACGACAATAATTATGATGTCACAGTTGGTGGTGCTCTTTAGTTGTTCTTCTGGCGAGGAGTACGAGCTTCGTTAAGAAACCGTCCACCAGTTAGTGCTCTTAGAAGTAATTGGATCAATTTATATAACCATGCCAGAATGTTGAACAACAATAGCTGGCTGAACTTAAGTATCTGATTTGACAATACTTAGATGTGGTTGCGATCGAAGGCTGTCAGTTGGGAAAAACCGCGGCGATCAAGCACAAAATCGCTACTGGGGATGTCCGACTAATAAAATAACAACCGAGAAGATTACCATCGGTCAAGCGTGAAGAGGCCGAGAGAATTGTTTGAAAAATGATAGGGCAGGGTGTGATCGAACGCTCCGACAGCCCTTGGGCATCGACTGTTATGCTTGTGAAGAAGAAAGACAGGTCGAAAAGATTCTGTGTTTGACTACCGTCGGTTGAATGGCGTGACGAAAAAGGACAGTCACCCATTACCGCGGATTGACGGCACATTAGATACTCTGATACGGTTATTTTCGACGATAGATTCAAATACTCCTTTTTTGTGGTAGATCGTTTTTCATTTACCTAGCTTTTGTTTCTATTCAAAACCTTATCTTGTATTTTTACCTTGTTACAATAGTACGAGCAATTATAACATTTCTTTCAAATCTATTCATTCTAAACCGAAAATTTATTCGATAAATTAAATAGTCAATACCTTGTTCTAGATATCCGTTAATTTGTTAAACATTCCGATAACGTATAATTGCTTTCTCTTGTGTTTCCTACCTAAAGACTTGCCAAAATAATGGATCCTACTATTAGTTGATAGCGTGTTTTCCAGTTTGCTAATCGCACTTTGATAATGCTAGGATTGCAGTTCGAACTCGAGTTATTTAAACCAATTTTTAATTTGATTCTGCAGCTTCTGCGATGAAATATTTTCTACAGCGATGCACGTTTTTTTGTTTGACAAGTAGGAAGTATCTTGCATGCATCGGTGAGTTTTCCCGCGGTTACCCATTCTAATCAGATTCTCTTTTTAGCTCTTAGCTGGAGGCCAAATTGGGTCTTTCTTTATGTAGGCCCAACTGTTCGTTGACGTAGACCAACTGCTTTTGTCTGTAGACCGCTGCTGCAGTTACGGTAGCAGGGCGAATGGATCTTGACTACCGTAGTGTTGATGTGCGGACTTGCCCCGACGGATTGCAAGATCAGCATCGCCACTGCATGGAGGTATGTGACTCGTTTTCTTTTATGCACATCGAGAACTATTATTTATCAGCGGTTGATGTTGTGAAACCAGTTCACCATACATGTTTAAAAGCTAGCTTCGCTAGTGCTTCTCGTTATATTTCCTTAATTCTTACTTCAACTTGGTCTATATTTAATACTTTAATTTAAGACACGTGCTATTGAGAAAATCCACCTTTAATACTCTAATTTAACACACGTGCTATTGAGAAAATCTCAGCATTACTTTTTTTTTCAATGAGTTTTATTACATGTTAGCTACGAAATTCGCACTTCGTGGATCCATTATAGAATTTGTCCTTTACAATATAACTTAAAGTTACTACTTTTCTTTGTCCATGTGAATCAAGAAATTTTAATTTATTTTTATTGTTAATAGATAAGCGTGGGCGACGTGTTTTTTGGTATGTAGGTGAATCCCCCTACTCTCCGCGCCTGGTAGTTAGCCTGGTATTTACGTTTCTTTCGGCTACGTCTAGATACGTAGCAACTCTCTTAGAGTCACGATGGTTCTCGTCTTTGGACTTCTAAAGGAGTTCCAAAAATCGAGAGAAGGCTACTTTTACTATTGGCACTGATCTATGGCGATTTACACTGATGTTTTTTAGACATTGCAACGCTCCTGCTACCTTTGAGCATGGAACGAAGTTTGTCAAAATATGTTCCAACATCTAAAGCAGTTATTGACGGCAGCACCAATTTTAAATTACTCTTGCTCGGAATGCAAATTCTTATTAGACATTAACGCAAGTAATATTGTCATTGGAAGTGTGTTGTCCCAAATGCAGGACAGAAAAAAAAGCGATTGGTTATGTCAATAGGGTGTTCTCGAAACCGGAAAGAAACTACTGCATTACGAAGAAATAACTGTTGCCTGTAGTGAAATCGGTAGAGCAGTTTTATAAGTATCGCTGTGGTTGGGAGTTTATCTGTGAGATCTCGCAGGGCTGAAGTGGATATTGTACCTCAAGAGCTCGGAAGGACAGATCGCCAGATGAACTAAAAGGCTACAGGAGTACGATTTCAACACTGAACATTGGTTGAGTTTAAGTCACCGTTCTCAGAGGTGTTGTCGAGAGGGCCTTGTCCTGAAGATTGTAGCCATTGTTCAGGGCTAGAGACAAAATGTAGTCTTCTTTGTCGGACAACCGTTTCAATATATTCTATTGTTCGGAAATAACAACATTTGTTATTTTTAATATATTTCGAAACATTTTTGGCATTTTATTTGATTCAATTTAATTTTAAACCATCAACTGGGGTAAACATTTTTATATTCTTCATTACCGTTGGAAAGTGTTGTTAATTAATGGAATTTATATGAAGTTTTTGATTCCTTTTGTTGATTTTTTTTTGATAGTTATCCGAACCCGGTGGAGTGGAAAACTTTTATAGGCAAAATGTGGGACTCTCCAAGCGGCATATCCACTAAAACTACTCCCCTGTCCGGTGCGATGCCAAACGGCTCCGCCGCACTGCAACCTAAAAGGCTTATTGTGCTGACCCTGGTTATGTATTATACCCAATTTGCAAAGCGTGCACCCCGAATCATAGAGTACAGGTGTCTTAATGAAAGGGTATCAACTTCCTTCCGGTCTAGCCTTGGTCGCCCGAATAGGCGCTGTCTCGTTCTGCCCAACGTCTCGCATCTGCATAGTACATGCATTGCAGTCTTTAGTTCCTCTGAGCAGAGTCTGCATTTGAGGTCTTCGTTATATTTATGCATCCTCCGAAGGTGAACTTTGACAGAAGTATGTCCTGTCAGAAACCCCACAGTGATTCTAAGTTGTTCCCTGCTTAAATGAAACAGTTCGTGGATTCTATTTTTGCTAGGCCCCTTTATCAGCGCCTTGCCAAGTGTTAGTTGTGGTCTGTTCTGCCAGTCTCTTTGGTGTTCGCTGCACATCCATTCGCTAATATAGCTACGGATGACAGTTTTGGCGACTCCCAAGGCAGGTTTGGGACGGCCCTTTTGCCCCCTGTCTTGCAAGTTCATCTGCAATTTCATTTCCCTTGATTGCCTGGCGCCCACTGTAATATAACAGAGTTTTGTTGTGCCAGGCCATTAAATGCCTCAATACATTCCCACACCTGTCTAGATGACACTTTCTGACTTGTTAGAGCCTTGAGTGCCCCCGGCTGTCAGACACAATATAGATATGTCTTTTAATAAAGGCACTCTTATACTTTCCCGCACACTGCAGTATGACGTATAATTCCGTTTAAAAAACGGTAGCGTTTGCCCCTAAGGAAACGCTTAAATTGTACCTCCGGTCTCTCCCTAAAGAGTCCAGATCCGTACCCGGTCTTGCCCTTAGAGCCATCCGTGTATCAGACCATGCTGCCCGGAGGTAATATACCCTTCACTTTTTCCCACTCCACATCCTGAGTAACAGTCTTGAAGAGTGTATCCGGCGGATGCTGGGGAGTTATTTGTCTGAACGCATCTCAAACAGATGCCCCCAATTTCTCCCAACCAATCTCGTATGCTCCGTACCTTCAATAATCCTGGAGTGAAGGTTCTTAAGTTTTTATAGTCCAAGCCTTGCCTCCGCCACCACTACCAAGTGTAGTAGGGGAAGGCCAAGGATAGTCTCCATAGCAGCAGTGGACGTGGAACACATCGCCCCTGTAATACTTAGACAGGCCAGTCTCTGGATCCAGCCTAACTTTATTTTGGTGTTCGATTGTTCAGCCTTGGGCCACCATATTGAGACTGCATATGTTATTGCTGATCTGACCACCCTAGTGTACAACCAGTGTACCATGTTTGGTCTTAGCCCCCAGGATTTGCCGCAAGTGTGTCTAGCTATTGCTAAGGAGGTTTCCGTCTTGCGTACGGTCTTATCGTTCTGCAAGTTCCATGTGAGTTTGGAGTCCAGAGTGACTCCCAAGTACACCACTTCGCCTGACAGGCCGATTTCGTTACCGTTAAGGAAGAGCGGTGTAATGCCCTCAATCTTCCTTCTCCGGGGGAAAGGTACTAAGATGAACCTTTGGAGGTTGACTCGAAGGCCTTCCCTCATTGCCCACCTCTCTATTATTTTTAGGGCTTCTTGCATTCGGTCCCTGATAATATTATTGTATTTACCCTTCACTAAGACTGCTAAATCATCAGCATATCCTAGCGGAGTAAACCCTTCTCTGCTCAGCTTCCACAACAGTTCGTCCATGACTACGTTCCACAACATGGGAGACAAGACCCCCCTGCGGGCAACCCCTAGTCACCCGGACTGCCATGGTTTTGCCAAGCAGTTCTGTGACTGCCACCCTTCCACTTAACATGCAGTCTATTCACCTGTAGCAAGTTTCCTCCATCCTAACTGATCTGGTGATCGTCAAAATGGAGCTGAAAGATGTATTATCAAAGGCTCCCTCGATGTTCAAAAAGGCACATAGAAGGATCTCTTTGTTAGCTAAAGTCTTTTCAACCCTGCAAAACCAGGTGATGAATAGCTGACTCTGTTGAAAATCCTGCTCGAAAAGCAAACTGGTTCGCGTGTAATGGGTTAGTTGCCAAAATACTCTCTCTGATATGCCTGTCCGTATGACCAGGTTTAGCAATAAAGGCTATCCTAGTTAACCTCCAACTGCGCGGAATATATTGGAATGCCAAGGTAGCCCTCAAAACTCTGCAGATCCAGCTCAGCAGAAGGTTTGATCCGTTTTGTAGCATGGCTGGGATAATCCCGTCAACGCCGGGTGATTTATATGGTTTGAAAGTATTTATCACCTATTTAATTTTCTGGAAGGTAATCACCTTCTTCGCTACTGTCCAGTCTTCCTTAGATGCCCTCCTTTCGGGGGTCTCAGGCCCCTGGACTTGCCACTCAAAAAGTGATTGTTCCAGTTCCGTCGAACCAGGAAAGTGAGTTTGGAGCAAAAGAGTCATCGTCTCCTCATTCCTGGTAAAACTACTGTCTCCCATGGACAGTGAGCCAATAGATCTCTGGGTGTTCTTCAAGAGAATTCTTTGAAGTCTGGCGCATTCAGGATATCTTTCGATATCTTCACAGTACCTCCTCCATGATTCTCTCTTAGACTTCCTTAGAGCTTTGTGTTACTCAGTAAGAGTCCGCTTGTACACCTCCCAATTGCCTGATTTTTTGCTTTATTAAATAAAGTTCTTGCTCTCCCCTCAGTTGTCTGAGTTTAGAGTTCCACCACGAAACTTTCCTGGTAGTTCTCTAACTGAGGGCAGTTTTCGTTATACGCTGAGGTAAACGCGTTAGTAATATTCCCCGCGGTCACTTCAATATCCAGATAGCTTTGCACTGTTAAAACTTCGCTTGTAAGGTACCGATCCAGGTACAACTAATAGTTACCTCAGTCAGTTTTTCTTGGGTTGCGATGAAATTCCTTCACCTGGTTGAGCCCGGTGAAGGAAAATCTGATGTATCTGTGGTCTGAGCAGCTCTCCTCATCAGACACATGCGAGTTCTTAACTAAGTTGTTTATGTATTGCGAACATATAGTTATATCAATGACTTCCATCCTACGTCTATTTACGAAGGTTGGAGTATTAGCTTTATTTAAAATGTCTAAATGATTTGCCATTATGAATTGCATCATTGCTACACCTCTAGGATTGTTCCCAGTATTGTCCCATACTGTGTGGTGAGTATTTGCGTCGCTACCAATGACGAGGTGAGATCTATCCGCTCTGCACCTAGCCACCAACGCCCCTAGTTCCTTAAGGGCGGAAGGTTAGGGCAGTCGAACGGAAGATAGGCCGATCCGAGTGTAATCTCTTTCGGTCCACCTCCGCCTAGTCCCACCTTGACCGCCACAAGGTCTTGTTGACAGAATTCTGTAAGCTGCAATCACTTGAGGTTGTTGTTGATTAGGATACAAGTCCTGGGTCTATCAGAGGATCTACTATATACAAGTGCTCCACCGATTGACCCCAGTCCTAGCACCTCTCCCTTGCAAACCCAAGGTTCCTGGATAAGGGCTATGTTGCAGCCCCCCCATCAGCCTACATAGGGCTGCTTATGCTGCCCTACTGTGCTGCAGGTTCATTTGGACCACTCTTATCATCAGGTGAATTGTCCTTGATAGGCTTGAACAAGACCATTCTCAGCCCGTAATAGGCCTTGAACTTGGCTTGTTCAAGTACCTCATAAGATCTCGGATCGACTGAAAAGGCCATGATAATTCCTTTCTTAGCAGCTTTCCGGGAAAGCATACGCCAGCCATTCATTTGCAGACTGGGATTCTGCTTCTGCAGTCGGGTTCTGGAACTTTCCCCTCGACATTTCTGTCGGGGATCCATACTAGAACCTTGGGTCTCTTCGGGAGGTCCGCTGCGTCCACTACTTTTAGACACGCACCCTCGCAAAGGTCTCCCTTGGTCTCTACATTATGTTTAACCTACCCCTTAGTCTCTAGGTTAGCACAGGTCAGTCAAAGGACACCGTCGGAAAACCTAGCACCTTCGCACTGAGGTGGGTTAGAGCTTCTTGAGAGAGTGTCAAATACAGCATCCACAAGCATGTTCTGGGCGCTCATCGACTGCCCCTCAGTTAAGATTGAGTCCGGATGACGTCTGTCGATTACCGTCACTCGCAATCCCTTAGCAGCAGCACTATATGAAGCAATCTGCTCATGGCTCTTGGGACGTTTAGTTAGCTGCTGGGGTTTAAATGGTGTCGGTGTGGAACTTTGAACGAGATCTTTTGTTGCCCCCGCTCTCCCTCTGCACCGACACCTTCTTTGTGGACGGTTTTGACTCCATCCAAGTCCCAGCTTCGACCTTTTTAGCTTGCCTCAGCTTCCTACGCTGAGCACTCGAAAGCCTCTTTGCTTGCAGTCCAGTGCCTACAAGTTTCTTTATTGTTTTCTCTATGTCTGGTGCATCAGACACCGGTCTTACAAGTGGACTTGCATCCCGGGTCTGCTCCACCTCCATGGATAAGTTTTGGTTATCTAAGGGTTTCCCCATTGCTGGTTCCGCCTCTTTAGGTTCAGTTTTACTAATGGTTCCAATTGTATTCATATTTGTTCCCACGAGTAAAGGGGATGTAAATGGTCACCATGCCAGGTGCCCCCTGTAAGCATGAAAGGCATGAATAAAACGGGGTGCCTCCCTTTTCCTCGAGTTTTGGACCGATTGGAATTGGTCAACTATCCAGCCACGCATCCCTTGAGCTCGGTCCTACACCACAGGATTTAGGATTTTTAACGAGGTTGTCTTCTTTTGGTACGGGCGGTTAAGCCAAGACCTCAACACCCTCTTGCCCGTGAGACATGACCACGACGGCAGGGAAGGCGTGGGGTGTCGGTGTTGCAGAATTGCCTGACCAGCTTTGTTTACCTCAGTGCAGGTCCATTAGCCACGAAACTATAACTTGGGCCGAGGGGTTTGGTCCGCGGGATTATTTTCACTTGGCTAGGGGTTAATTTTTCCCGTTCCAACACAGTCTCTTGCTCTCCACCATGTTGTGGGTCTTATACCACTCAGGCACTGGGTCATTGAAAGAGATAAGCTTATCACGATCCTTCCCAGAGTAGATAGACAATCCCTTGGCCATATATACTGGGATTTCTCCTGTCCGCCACCTGGAGACGCGCCCAATGGGTAACCAATCGCATTGGTACGATTTCAACACTGAACATCGATTGGGTTTAAGTCAGCGTTACGCAGATATGTTGTCGAGACGGCCTTGTCCTGAAGATTGTAGCCATTGTTCAGGGCTAGAGACGAAATCTAGTTTTGTCGAACAACCGTCTCAATATATTCTATAGTTCGGAAATAATAACATTTGTTATTTTTAATAAATTTCGAAACATTTCTGGCAGTTTATTTGATTTAAGTTAATTTTAAACCATCAACTGGGGTAAAAATTTTATATTCTTCATTACCGTTGGAAAGTGTTGTTAATTAATGGAATTCGCATGAAGTTTTTGATTCATTTCGTTAATGAAACTATTAAAGTATTTTCTTGCGAGTTAAAAGTGCCAAATTTTCTAGATTACATTTGTAATAAGCACATATATTTATAGTATGAGTGTTGAAATACAACATGAATAATAGTGAATTTTGGATTTGTTTTTGAATTTATGCAAGTTTAAGAAGGCATATGTTGATTCCATAGTTATTATATTTAAATTTGTCATATAGTTGTCATTAGTTTTAGAAAGGAGAAAGCATATCAGAAATAAACCTTACCCAAAACTACAAGATTTATAGTTTTATTGTGTGTACCTTGCCTGTCTACACCTCCCGCCTAATCTTGTAGAGGTTTTATTTCTTTGCATCTCGATTGCCAATTTGCGGATTAGCCAACCGCAACATCTTTATTTCTGTTTGCCAAGTTCACATAAATACCTACGCAGAAGTTGTGTCTACATGCCGAGACGAGGCCGGCGTTTAAAAAGAAAGCCAAAATATTTAGAAGATTTCCATATGGATATTAGTCAAATGCCAAATATTCCAACAAGCGATGAAGAGAGCCTTAACAGTGGTGGCGCTGATTGCCCAAAGAACACCGCCAAAAACGATTCCGACGCTGGGGTTAACAACTTGCTTAAACAACTTGTTGATCGCCTGGGTATTTTAGAAGCTAGGAATCAAGACTTAGAAAACACCATTAGAAAACAGTTTGAAAGTCAGCAGTATGATGCAACTTTGCCGTCAGTTCCAAAAGATCCACTTATTAGTTCTCATTGCTTACCTAGTCAAACTGTAAATATAATGCTTGTAAACAGTTACACTATACTGCCGCGACATGCATACAAGCACCATACGTCGTATCCTCTGCGCAGCGGTCAGTGTCTAGAATGTCATCTCCGAGCTATAACGCAATGCCAACAATCGTCAACGAACCTGAAAGCCTTGCTATCTTGCATACACCGTCGCATTGCTTCCAACCACCAGTTTGTCAGAGATCAATGCCATTCAGTAGAAACAATGTTCTTCCAACAAGTTTAGCCTGTGAACCTACGACACATTCCTATTGCCAATCTAACGTTGCATATCCTGTAACTGCTGTGGAAAATATGTTTGTCACCACAAGTAGCAGTAAAGCCGAGCCAGTACAATGCAAACTTCCGTAAATTATATGATCTTCCAGAGTTTAGCGGACGCCCCGAAGACTGGCCAATTTTCATAAATGCGTTTCAAGAATCCACGGCTGCATATCAGTATACCTTTTTAGAAAATACGTTTCGTCTTCAAAAGAGTTTAAAAGGTGCGGCTCGTGAAGAGGTGGAAAGTTTGTTAATAAGTACACAAGGAGTAACTGACGTTCTTGAACAACTTGAATTCAAATATGGTCGGCCTGAAATTCTTATCAAATCGCAGCTTGAAAAGGCTCGGGATATTCAACCTATTCCCGAAAACCATTTGGAACGTCTAGTTAGTTAGTAGGCAACTCAACACTTGTGTAATCCCACTTTGCTAGATGAGCTTCTTTCCAAAATGCCCATGCCCAAAAGAATAGAATGAGCCACGTATGCCGCTAATATAAATCCGTTCCCATCATTAGAGCATCTTAGTGAATGGTTGAAACAACTGGCTAGAATTATAGCAAAGGTAACACTGAACACACAAACGGCAGTGACGAGATCGCAACAGCTACAGCCAAAGTATAATTCCAAACAGGTGTTCACCATGAACAAGAATAAAGCCACTGGAAGTCAAATCAAGAAGTGCATTAAGCGTTCTGGGTTGCACCATTTGTCTCAGTGCGACGAATACTTAAATGGTTCTTCAGACCTTCGATGGCAGTTGGTGAAAAAACACAGGTTGTGCTTCTCCTGTTTGTCTAAAGGCCATAGCATTCAAAGATGCCGACGCAAAAAACCCTGCCAAATGCAAGACGATAAGAGAATTCACCATCCGACCTTGCATAACAATACCTTACAAACATACCGGGAAGAAACTACAAGTGCCCATCCAGTAACAACAACGCGTGCAACATTCGATCAAAAACCACGCAGTTGTTGTTTAAAATATTACCAGTTCACCTCATTGGCCCCAGTAATCGCAGTATAAAAACTTATGCGTTTATAGACGAAGGATCGGCTATTTCACTAATGGATGAAGCACTGGCGTTAGATTTGGGTTTAACCTCAGAGAAGCGGCCACTCGCTTTGCAGTGATTTGGAGGGAAAGTAGTGGAAGTACCATCTATGTCCGTGGATTTGAAGATTAAGGGTGTTGAATCAGGAAAAGATTGGTATAATTTAAAAACATTGAAACGTTTTTTTTTCACAGTGCCTAGCCGTTGCCGGCGCCAGTGAAACGAATATTGTTTTTTGAGGCACCTGCCCTACGTTTATAGAAAGCCAGTGAAGCTAATCTTTCTTACATATAACTGGTCTCACGTTATGAGCAAGTGTAACGAAGTCTTCCGACATAACTAGGGGTCTATTCCTTGGGTAGAGCTATGAGAAATGGGGGGGTAAGTCGAAATCTGATTGTAAGTCAAACTTAATCCAAAACAAATAGGCGCCACCAAGTCCTGACTTATTTATGATAATTGCGTGGTATATTTCTAGGGGCGGACGTGGAAACCCAAAGAAAAAAAATCGCCTTCAATGACAAAAACCCGTCTTAACAAAATAAGACGCTACTCCTGTAAGAAATTGTAATAATTAGATTAATAGAAAGGTGGAACACTATTTGTGTCCCGCAAACATACCTAAAGAAATATTAAAAAGATATTTTCTATATAAAATTGGCATCAAAATTCTACTCTTAAGGATATTAGTTTCCTGTTGTTAGGTTTGACCATATTTGATCAAAATAAAAAAACTTTAATCTTGAACCAATAATTTACTCAAAAGATTCTCTTTTAAAACAAAATGCAATGCAACAAAATTTCATAAATAATTAAATGAGTTCGTGAACTTTAAATTAAGGTTTATCAAAATAGTTGATAATCAAACATTTTACAGCTTAGTGTAAACTTGTTACACTAAAAAGGTCCGACCCGTGCAGATCTGTTCAGGAAGATTGCATTTTAAAAACATTGTTACTCAAGTTTTTGCTTTTCTAAATTACTTGTATTAGTTTTAATTTCTACTAAAAAAAGCAGATCACAAAAATATTCTTGTTTACTCAACTTGGGCAAACGCTGTTCGAAGCATTTGTTTTCTAGAACACATCTGTCAGCAGTATACTGCAGACAAACAGGTGACGTCAGTAACACCTGTTGCTGTTACTAACGGTACAAAATGAACCACGTGTGTGGTTTCTAAAACCATCAAAATAGTGAATTATAATTTTAACACTGGAAAATTCCAGCACAACAAATAATTGAAATTTTATAAACATTCGTGCTTTTACAGAATCAAACAAATTAAAGTGTTTCTAATGTATAAACCATCAAAAAAAGATTCTTAAAACTAACTACGAACCAAAACTGCTTTTTGTGGACTTGAAGAGGTACTTGTAATATCAAGCGGAGTTTACCGTATGTTGTGTGAACCCAGCTCATCCTCGACAGCTCCTAGCACATGGAATTGCTGCAGGTGTCGAATTAAATGCAGTCACAATACATCCGTCAGCTGCTGCAATATGTTGAATCACGCTGCCTTACCAAATAACATCTTTACGTTGTGTACTAAAATGGTCTTCTATAAATTAGTCAAATTTTCCATCTTCTAAGTTGCTTTTTACAGGTTGTAATACAAAGTGGTTTTAACATCAGTGGTTGGATTTGTTGTTTTCAAAGTTGCATTTATTAGTGTTGTTTTTGCGCTAAATAAAATATCTCAATTAAACAATTTAATAACGTTCTTAGGATACCAACCGCTATTTAAAGATGTGTCTCGACTGCTCAAAATTTATACGCAAATTGGCGGCCTGCGTTTTTTTGTACATCTTGACTCTACTATCTCGCATGGCCGACTGGTTATCAATCTCGCTCGGACGAACGTAGCGTCCCAGGAGGGGGCTGTCAACCAAAACGCGCTTGCAAATTGCTATCGAAGACACAGATATTTGACTATACATAGAATGCTACATAAAGATGCCGCTTTAGCGTAATACCAAAGTTGTTAAATGTATTTTACTTATTATTTTAATAAAGAGTGTTTTATAATTCTTGCACTTTTATGAACGGATTTAATAACCAAAAAATAAAATTGTTACAACATGCACCGTGCCCATGTTAGAGTTGCCAACTCAAACAGTAAATTTGAATGACTTACACAGTCAATACCACGAGATAAAAGATTTTTTCCAGTTTGCGAATACGCCAAAGCCAATCCAAGAATTTTAATTGGTATCGATAATTGTCATATAACGCGCTGCTTGAAAACAGTACGTTGTGACCGTGAAGTTATTGCTGCGAAAACTCCGTTAGGTTGGGTTGTTTATGGTGTGCAGCCTAGCGGAAAATCGTCTCATAGTTGCCACTTGTCAACTGTTATGCACATTCGAGAGGCAATTTGAAATTGACCGTATGATAAAAGAGTATTTTACTACTGAAAATTTTGGTGTTGCCATGCCGTCAGCTGAACCTCTTGAATCTAAAGAAATACTCAGAGCAAGGAAAATATTGAAGTTGACAACTAAAAGGATTGGTGACAGATTTGAAACTGGTTTATTATGGAAAGCAGACGATGTGACGTTACCAAATAACTACACAATGGCATTTAATCGTTTGCGTTATATAGAGCAAAAAATAAAAAAAGATCCGTAATTTTACGAAGCATACAATACCGTGATGACTAGCTACATATCCAAAGGATATGCTAGAAAACTAAGCCCAAACGAGATAGCTGAAGCCTAGAACTTGGTACCTTCCTCATTTTGCCGTGTGCAATTCAAATAAGCTAGAGAAGGTACGCATCGTATTTGGCGCCGCTGCAGCCGTAAACGGAATCTCGTTGAACTCAGTTTTATTAAAAGGTCCAGATTTAAATCAACCGTTGAATGGCATATTGTTTAGATTTCGTGAAAATGCAATCGCCTTGTGTGCAGATGTAAGAGAAATGTTCCTTCAAATTAAAATAAAAGAAGACCTGCATTCGCAACAATTTCTTTGGAGGAGCGGAAATATGGAAAAACCAGTCGAAACATATGTAATGACGTCAATGGTGTTTGGAGCCTCTTGTTCCCCATGCAGTGCCTTGTATGTTAGGAATAGGAATGCCGAGGAATCGGTAAGTAGCGAGTCTGAAGTGGTGACCGCAATAAAAGTCAATCACTATATGGACGACTTGGTCTCAGGTTTTGACAGTGAGGAGACAGCGGGAATAAGTTCAGTTTACTTCGAAGATTCGGATTTGAATGCCCTTTGGCCAGGATGTTCCTCTAGTGTGTATAAGTCGATATCAAAAGAAAATAGAGGCAGTTCGATGTCCAAACCGCCATGGCGGGTGCCCAAACCCGCCAAAGACATTTCTGTTTTTCATAAAAAACCCCGTCAAAATTAAATTTTACAAAAAAAAATAAAAATTAATTTTCACCGTTCGGAAGCGTGGAAACATGCATTTTTCAATCTTGGCACTATGAGATTTCCTGATATTATACTTAATTGGTGAGTTTTCCTTTTCGAAGTTGTAAAAGCGTTTGTAGCTGTCAAACTAAACAGTAGTTTGTTATCTTCTCACTATTTACATTTTAGCTCTTCTTTCGAAGCGAACTTTAGGGGTAAGCGGAATGTTCAACATTCGTACTACGTGTTAGCGAGATTCGTTTTTTCTAAGGGCCGCGAAGTGGCCAGGTTAGACGTAAACTAAGTGAGATATAACTGATGTTCGAACCATAGACCTCGGTTAGTTGTCGTGTCGAATTTTCCTTGTGTAGAATTTTTCTTGAAGAACTCTCCAGTGTTGAATTTTCTTTGATTGAAGAGGATTTTGTACGACGACGTCATTGAGGTAAGAACGATTTTACTTTTTAATCGCGTTATTCTTAGCGAGTTACACTTATCATTTCGAATCATTTCATATCAACTTCGAACTCTTAAACTAGACGTTAAGAAAAATATTCTGATTGAATTCAATCCTTGGTCTGTTGCTTGTAATAATTTCACAGGCAAAATGTCAGTGGCACAACAATCAAGGAAGAATCGTCCAATAATTCTTCGTGACATTTTTCAGCTGGGGTGGCCTGAGCTAATTCAGTTACTGCAAGATTGAAAAGCTATTGGTATAGAAGGCAAATATCTGTGTCCAGAAGAAAGATGCCGTGGAAAATTGCATCTTCGAGCAACTGATAGTGTGAGTTACATTGACAAGTATTTGTGGAGGTGCAATAATAAATACAAAGTTAACAAGAAGACAGTTACATGCAATAAAACAGTTTCGATCAGACCTGGCACATTTTTTGCCAAATCGCACTTGTCTATAATGCAAATCTTGGCATTTGTGCATTTATGGATGAAGCATGTGGAGATTGGAACAATTCAAAAAGAGTGTGAGATTGGAAGTAAAGCCACGGCAACTGACTGGAATAGCTTTTGCAGGGAAATAATCATCGATTCCTGCTTTCATCAGAGTACGGCCATCAGTAAGAAACACGATCACTATTTCATTTTAAATTACACAACATTCTGCTTATTCAGTGGCGTAGCTTATGACGGGGTTTGGTACCCGTCGGGCGGGATGCATGGCGGGAACTCATCTGACTCGCAAAATCTTCGGTAACCATCACTTTGGCGCTAAAATGTTGAAAATTTGATCATTTTTTATTAAAAACATAAATATGTCTTTGGCGGGTTTGGGCACCCGCCATGGCAGTTTGGACATCGACCTGTCCCTAATTTCTTTTTATCGATGTTAACAAAGTGTTTTTTAAAGATTTTTGAAAAAAATTTGAAAAAATCAGTTTCGGAGTAAACTGAACTTGTTCTGAGACAGCGCTACGCATAGGCGGCCGCGCTAGGGATACGCACACAAAGGCTGGATTTGAACTTCGAGGTTTCGTGTCCAATTCTAGCACAGTACAATCTGTTTTAAATAGCAATCAAAGTCCCACGAGTGCCGTAATTAAAATTAATCCAGTTGATACTATAGATAAAGTGCTAGGAATGTACTGGGATAGTAGCAACGATCAGTTCTGCTTTAAATTGTATTTACATCGAGTTAACCCAAATATTATCAAAGCCGAGCAGTGCCCGACCAAACGTGAATTTTTGAGCTTGGTGATGTCAATATATGACTCGTTTGGAATGCTGGCCAACCTTACAATTTATGGAAAGGTACTGTTGCAAGAATTGTGGCGCGTAGGTGTCAAATGGGATGAAATGATTTCTAATGAAATTTATATGAAGGTCAGACGGTTTGTAAGAGCTTTACAAAAGGTAAAGGACTTCCACTGGAATCGTCATTATTCAAGTTATATAAAACAACCTGACACAATTCTCGAGCTCCATGTTTTTGTCGATGCGAGTGAGATTGCTTTCGCCGCAGTCTTCTAGTGGCGTGTCCTTTGGCAAGATATTATTGAAGTTTGTTTTGTTGCGGGGAAAACTAAGTGTGCACCACTAAAGGTCTTGTCTATTCCTCGTTTAAAACTTCAAGCGGCGTTATTAGGTACACGTTTGCGAAATGCAATTATAGGAAATCACAATGTGCAGCCAAAAAGGTCTTACTTCTGGAGCGACTCTAAAACGGTAGTTTCCTGGATAAAATCAGACCATCGAGAATTTAAAACATTTGTAGCACTTCGAGTAGGTGAAATATTAGAATCAACGCATGAGAATGACTGGAATTGGTTGCCGACAGCATTGAATGTGGCCGATGCGGGAAGTCGTACTAAGTACTCGATAAATTATGAAGGAAACAACACATGGTTAATGGGACCCGAGTTCTTAAAACAAACCGAGGAGTTCTGGCCCAGATTTGTTGACAAACAAATACCTATTGAATGTTTTGAAGAGAAACGTCAATGTCATGTGATTAGTTTAGATACAGTTATTATAGATTTTACTAAATATTCCAATTTGCTTCGTTTAGTACAAACAGTTGCTTGGGCGATGAGACCTCTTCGTGTTATTCGAGAAGCTAGTAGAGATGGGAGCTTAAAAAACACAATAGTCGCTCTATCCGTAGAAGATTCAAACCGCTGAAAAATATTATGTAAGTTAGCCCAGCGTCAAGTTTTCAGTAGCGAAATTAATGATCTAAAAGCTAATCGGTCAGTTTCAAGTGGCAGCAGCATATTCACACTTAACCCTATGCTAAACGAAGAAGGTGTACTTTGTGCCTATGGGAGAACTGATTATGCTTCAGCATTACCAGAATCTGCACGCCGACCAGCGATACTCCCTAAGAACCACGCTTTCACCGCTTTAGTCGCCTCATGGTATCACAATAGATTTCACCAGAACGAAGAATTGGTGATTAATGAAATAAGAAGAAAGTACTGGATATTGCATGTCAGAGTAGTTGTGAAGCGAATTAAAGCAAACTGCATTCAATGCAAAATTAGAAAAGCTACACCAAAACCTCCTATGATGGGGCAGTTACCAGCAGATCGTTTGACATTATAATTTGAATTAGGGCCGCTATACTTGCGGCCACGTCCCCAATGCTCCACCCGGAGGTACTACATTGGGTTTAAACGCGAAAAATAGTCGTGCTCCTAATTTATTCTTACTTCATAGTTGATTCACCCTAAATAAAAACTAAATAAAAATCTAACAAACCTAAAAATCTAACAAACCTAACAAACTCTAACAATCTAACAAACCTAAAAATCTGACAAAAACTGGAACAAAAACAAAACAAAAACTAAAAACAGGGTTGTAAATAATGGTATCCCTAGCGCTGACTTTCGAGTGTACCCGATCAACAAGCAAAAATGAGAGGGGAAGGGATCCGTAATACCGGATAGCAGACGCCGGTTCTGCTTACCAGTGCGACTTGAAGGGTCGTCTTAAAACTATCCAAATCTAGCTAACTAATTTAAATCCATCCCTAGCTTTCCCTATCGTTCCCTAACTGATTTACATTATGATTACAATCTTCGCAATTCTGCTCGTCCTTCCCAAATATATACTGCAACCAAAATGGCGACAGAACGTCAAACAAAACAAATAAGCCACATAATACATGCTATATATAAATAAATATAAAGTGTAAATATAAAATATAAATAAATATAATTATGTAAATATATAAATAAATGTTTAATAAGCGTTAAGCATATAGCAGTGCACAAAATAGCGAAAGCATCACCCTATTTATCAGGTGCACTCGCACAAGCATATGTCGGCTAGCGCCATTACACACAAAACGTGCTTCTTAAATTATTTCAAAAACTACTAATTAATGTAAATCAATGCTTGTGCGAGTACAGCCGCCACAATTTAAGTCTTACCTCGATAATAAAATTCTCCAGCATCCGAAGATCTGGTCGTCTGTAACTTACTTCTAAAGGTGGGACGGGGTGCACTGCTAAAGTCCTGGTGGGTATGCACTAAATGTTTTTGGGGGGATCACAATCACTATCACTATCACTTCACTTTCAAGTCCTGGGGGATGCGGTTGCACTCTGTTTTATTATCCTTGTTTACTTTATTGATTTAATTTAATGAGGGTTTATGATTTATTTGTTATTGTTTATTTGGTATTATTTATTCCCGATTTTCCGCACATAATTATGAAGATAGGCAGTGATTGTATTAATGGAGTGGGGTTTCTCGTGCATATTGGACATTTGGTATAATTATCTTTTTTTTTTTTTTTTTTATATCAGGTTTTGGTTATGCTCGTATCCTTACTCACGCCAAGTCAATCTAAAATTTTCAATCCTCCCACCAACCCCACCGAATTTTTACACGCGGTCGTCATTGATTGTCTAATCTCGCGACCCTTCCCGCGAATTCTTTAAGGCTGTCCAGAACGCCTTCTGGTTAACCACTTCCCGACTTCCTCTAGGCTCTTTGGCCATGCCAGACCTAGGATAGCTAGTTTGCTATCAGCCAACCCTCGATTTCCCGCCTCAAGCGGGCAGTCGAAGAGCACGTGCTCTGCGCTTTCCGCGCCCTCACCGCATTCGCAGCGGTCGCTATTGGTTAGACCGAACCTTTGTAAATACGCCTTCAGGGCGCCGTGCCCTGTTATCAACTGCACCATTTTGTGATCGAGCTTAACCTCGATCTTACCTCTGGCTTCTATGCTCGGTATGAATTTGTGGGTCAACCTGCCCGTGACAGCGTTGTTCCACCTCTCTTCCCATTGTCGAATTGATTTTCGCGCAGCTTTCTTTTGATTAAAGACCTCGGTATCGACGAATGTGATATTCGAAAGTCGCCCGTCGCGGCCTCTTTAGCTAATTCGTCAGCCCTATCGTTTCCTACGTTACCATTGTGCGACCTGACCCAACAGAACTTTAAACGTCGAAACTCTAGCGCCGTACGTGCTATCCTCCAGACGTCCGCTTGGAGATCTGTCGAGGTGTTCATGTTTGTTAAAGCCGTTAGCGCCGATTTACTATCACTGATTATATAATACTCGTCTCTGCCCGTATGGTTTATTACGTAATCGATAGCCTCTCGTATGGCTACCAATTCGCACTGGAAGATAGTGCACCAGTTCGCGAGTTTGGTTTGTAACCGAAACACCTCCCTTTCCTGTTTATACACGACAAACGCCGCGCCTGCTTGCCCATCGTCCATACGTGAACCGTCCGTATAAATTCTGATACCCATCGCGTCCTCATCACCTTCGACAAACTCGATCCTCTAATATCAGCCGGGTGCCCTAACTCAGATACAACAATCTTTCTTGCAATTTCCCTATTACCAAGATTAAGATCTTCGATAATTTCGCGCCCTTTTCCTATATTTATTAATCGTCTATCTCTAATCTCCCTAACGACATATTCGATAGGGAGAGCCTACTGATCACCAGGACAGCCTCCGTGGAGGTGGTCCTGTACGCCCTCGCCGCTTTTACCGCGGTTATGCGTTGTACGCTCGTCAATTGACGCATCTCCCGGACTTTACAACCTTCTGCCCATACAGAAGCTGCGTACAGTATTGCCGGCTCAATTGCTCCGGCATAAACCGTCCTCAGCGATTCGCCCCTGAAACCCCACTTTATTTTAGCCGCCGCCATCATTTTATTTGATATTTCGCCGCCCTTACTTTTTACGTATTGTACGTGCGCTTTCCAATTTAATTTATTGTCGATCTTGACGCCGAGGTAGGTAATAGAATCTTTAAACGGGATTTTCTCCTCCTAGCTCTAACCTAGGGGTCTCTGTCCTGGTTTCGTGCCGAAATAAAGCGCCTCTGACTTCGCCGTGTTAAATTTTAATTTTACCGCCTGCGACCATTCGTGTAATTTATTAAGCGCCTCGTTCGGTTTTGTGCGCATATCCATTAACAATCTCGATCTTACAATTAAAAGTGTGTCATCTGCAAACCCAACGATTGAGCATCCTGCGGGCAACTTGACCCTAAAGATGCTCTCATACAACAACTTCCAAAATGTGGGACCAGAACATGACCCTTGCGGGCATCCCCTTTCCACCTCACGCGACAGAACTTCACCCGGAATTTCAACCTGTGCTAATCGCCCCGAGAAATAGCTCTTGACCAAAGACATCAAGTTTCGCGGACAACCCCTACGATCTAACTCGCAAACGATTAATGGCCACCAGGCAGCATCAAATGCTCCTGAAATGTCCAAAGCAACAACGTCACAGTACTCTTTGGCATCTCTTGCCTGCTTAATTTCCCCGACAACGAACTCTAACGCGTCGATAGTCGACTTGCCCTCCACGAAACCAAACTGTCGGTTATTAAAACCGCCGCTGTCTCGCACTAGGTGTTCAACACGCGTAGTCATAACGCGATCTAAAACTTTCCCCAGCACCGGTAGCAAGCTAATTGGACGATAGCTGCCCGGATCTGACGCATCCGCCTTTTTAGGTTTGGGTATAAATTTCACATTCTGGATTTTCCAGCAACGCGGAAAACGCCCTTTCTAAACAAAGATTAAACAACCCAACAAAGACACACGGGGCTAACAGGCACGCCTGCAGAGCTGCGTCTGAAGTGATTCCATCATGCCCCGGTGCCTTCTTAGGGTTCATCCTCCTAAGAGCCCTGACGACCTCGTGAACTAGGATTGCCTTATCGGCACCTGTTCCTTGCGCCTTTGCAGCTTCCCGACGTATTAAATCGTGCGACCCTTCATCCCCCTCGAGATTATCCGATGGGAAAAATTTCTCTAGTAAATATTCCGCTGTGGTTTTAAAACCTTCCGTGTATTCGCCATTTGTTTTCTTTATATTACTGAGCGCGATTTTTGTTGTTTTCCTCTAATTACGCGGTATGCGGTTCCCCAGGGTTCTTTCTCTGAGTTTTGCGTGCAGAATTCTTTAAATTTATTCGTTCGCGTTTCTTCTATTAATATTTTATATTCGCGGTAACTTTGATTATATTCTATTCTCCGTTGTTCTCTTATATCTCCCGAGGCGCGTTGATAGCGGCGCCTTAGGTTACGCGTTTCTGCCCGCTTGGTGGTTAGTTCCCGGGTCCACCAGGGTACGCTGTCTTTAAATGTTTTCTTTTCGGCATGGAATACGACGACGCGTCTACCACCGCGTCGTTTAATTTTTTCGCGAGTGTTTCTACTTCGTCTGCCTCTCGGCAGTTAAATAGCTCATTTTCGAGCACAGGATACTTTCGCCAAATTTTGTTTAAATCGCTCCCAATTTGCTTTTTATTACAGAACCGCGGAAATACAGTTAGCTGCTCGTTTGCACTTGTTTTGGTTTCAACGTCCCATGTTATTAATTTATGATCAGAGAGCGTTTCCTCGTCCGACCTTAATTTCCAATTACAAATCGTTTCTAACATTTCGTGCGAGACTGCAGTAATATCTATAAAACTGCTGCCTCTATGCGTCTCAAACGTAGGTAAATCATTAGTGTTTATCACACTAAGATCCCATTCCGTAAAAGATCAGCAACCTGCGAGCCTCTATCGTCTTCGATAGGGCTGCCCCATAGTGGCGACTTGGCATTAAAATCTCCCCAATGACTAGATTTTTATTTCTGCCGATTTTACGAATAATATTATCTACTTCATTTATCAAGTCTTCGGTTTGAGGATTTTCCGCCGGGAATCGACCGGCGGGAGGTACACGCTATTACATAGAACGCATTTTCCCTGATTTGATTTCGGCCGTCGTTACAAACTCGTTCGATAAATTATTTAATATAATTCCGGCGCACGTTCCATTATTTATTATTATCCGCTACGCGGTCGTTCACTATTCGCGTTTAAGACGGTAACCCCTCCCAAAACCTGTTATTTTGTGGCCATACAGGTGCGGTTCCTGTATAAACCCGATGTCGATATTATTTTCGATGAATAACTTTACGAAGTTATTTGTTGCCCTCTACCTTTCCCGAGATTTAGTTGCGCGAATTTAATCTTCTTGCTTCTTATGGACTTTGTTTTATCTTCACAGTCCATAATCGATGTTTCGTGTGATTGCGTGCTTCAGACGTTGCATCGTGGGGCATCTACTTGACTTGGCGTCGTGGCGCGTATCGACCTTCGCGCCACCGCCAGTTCTGTCGTTTGCCCTAGCGCCACCCACACAGCAGGGGACTGCCTTCCGGCAATTCTTGAATTCATGCCCGACCTCGGCACAGTTACCGCACCACTGTACCTTCTCCTGCACTCCATCGATCGATGGCCGTACTCGTAGCACCGGTAACACTGGGTCATCGAGAAGCGGTCCCGGGCCCATACTCTTCGCCACCTGAGGTTAATAGCATCAGCTAATATACGTCTTCGAAGTGTGGGGTCACTTGAAGACTACGTTGGCGAAGGGATCTCTAGGGCCCTTTCCGCCAAACCTGAACTTCTCTCTCAGGTGGTCTTCTAGCTTCAAATCGCCGAAACGGGGATTCTGGCTCGCAATCAACCGCACGAGCTCTTCAGCCTTCATCCCCGCTTCGACCCCGGAAGAACGACCCGTGGACGTTTCTTCTCGATGGTCTTCGCCACGAGTTCCTTGCAGTTCCCGCCGACCTTCAACTGCAATTTCTTGGCGTCGTCGCGACCTGCGCACTCCACAACGACACCGCCCCGACGCGTCCTACGAGCTCCGACAACAACAAACCCATCTCGAGCGGGATCGACCTTCTGCTTCAGGGTCGTCATCACGTCGTCCTTCTGGCCTGGCATGGCGTCGACCCTTACAGCAAACGTAGGGGCAGATCCTGAAGCTGCAGCGGCGTAGGAGACCTTGCGCTGCACCGACGCACCCTGACTCTGGCCTCCTGAAACGACAGAATTCACCGCCGGACTTCCCCCAACAACACTTGCTCTCCTGAACCATCTAAACAAAGACGCAGCGCCCTAACCATACCTATCAGTTGGTTCGTCACGTCACGGATATCATCCACGGCGTGCCGAACCATCTTCCTATCCTCCACGACGATAGTGGCGGAGGTCGTCGGCACCTTCCCATAGACGGTAGCGTGCGCCTTCCTCACTCTAAACTTTAAGAGTTCCAGCTCATCGAGGTCGCTAGCATTAACGCTACCGTTGCTGCTAGTCGACATCGTGCGCTGGGCTGTCGAAGTAGAGGGCAATTCTGGCGCCGCAACCACCACGGGAGGCCCTGACTCCCCAGACACGACCGCCGCAGACGCAGGCTCCTTCCTACCTCCTGTACCTCCTCCTGAGTTTCTAACAAGAAGTCCTTTAGCACTACCTTAGCTGTTTCCCCAACAGCGCCCTCCGCCGCCGACCTAGCAGACTCCGACCGATCGCCCTCTTCCTCCTGGGCAGCGGCTCCTCATCGCGGTGGACCACCATGCTGACAAAACTAGCAATAAAATGACACCTAAAACGCAGCTCAAAAACGTCCTAACCGTTACGACGCTAAAAGAACGACGCTAGAAGAACGCAAAACGTTGGTCCAATAAAAATGTTTTGTTTAAAGGTGAACCGTAAACAACCTTGTATTTATTAAAACTTCAACCGCCCAATTAAATATCAAATTTTAACAAAAATACAACAAGCACTAAGCGTCAAAATAACAACTAGAATAAAATAAATTTCCTAACGCAATAAAAATATCTCGATTTAAAATGTACCGTAAAGAACGCTATTTATTTATTTTAAATTTTTTAAACCGCCAAATCAAATTTAAATAACTAATTACTTCAAAATATTAAAATATCTAATTTATAAATAAGAACACTTTATTTTTAAATGTGTAATTGACAAAATAAGGTCGAGCGCAATCGGAATGTGGTAACCGGAAATGACCTTTCACTTAATCGCTTGGTAACTAGCACAACCCGTAACTGTTACACCGCTTAATTACACCAAAATCGATTTTAAAGGAACTTTTAAATACGCGTGAACTTAAATTACGGAAAATTTATATTAAAATTGTTTTAAAATTTACAGTTTTTGAGTTATTTATTTGATTTAAAAGGGCTTAGATTTTTGTTTTTGGTTATTATTTTATTATACGCGCACTATAAAAATTCACACACTTTTGGTTGTTTTACCCGGTTTTTACTTGATTTAGGCGGATTTTATTTTAAATTTATTATTAAAATGCCTTTTAAGTTATTTCGAAATTGTTTTTGAGTATTAGTTGAGTAGACCTTTGTTTTATTAACCCGAAATTTATTTAGTTTATTTTAAAACGCGGATTTGGTTTAAATTACAAAGAAGACGCGATTTATTTAGTTTAAATTCTGTTTTAAAATTTTTATTTTACTGCCCTGTATTTAAAATTTGATGGCACACAATTATAAAAATAAAACACAATAAAAAGCAAAGCTTCAAATAAAATAATACAACAATAAATAAAATAAACCCTAGATAAAAACTTACTGTTATTGCTGAAGCGGGAGCTCGGCAAAAACACGTCCGCTCGCTTCAAGCGGCAACTAGAAAGTAGATCGTTTGACACCATTTGTAAGACCATTTACTTACACTGGTCTAGATTATTTTGGTCCGTTGCAAGTTGCTATAGGAAGGAGAAGAGAAAAGAGGTGGGCCGCATTATTTACATGCATGACAATTCGCGCAGTACATATAGAGCTAGCCACTAATCTATCCACTGATGCCTGCATATTGTGCATAAGAAATTTTGTTAATCGTCGCTCAAATATGGGCACTAATTTTGTAGGTTCTGATGGCGAGCTACATAAGGTTGAAGATATATTCGACATGGCCTACAATCAGAACGAACTTTCAGTTCGGAATATAAAATGGGAATTTAACTGCCCAGCCAACCCCAGCACTGGTGGATGTTGGGAAAGCCTCGTCCAGTCGATCAAAAAGGTACTTGCGATAGTGCTAAAGGAAGTAGCTCCGCAGGTCGAAACTTTACGCAGTCTTTTGATAGAAGCTGAAAACATTATTAATAGCCGTCCACTTACTCACATACCGATAAATGCAGATGACCCGGAGCCGCTTACGCCTAACCACTTTTTGCTGGGTACAACAAATTCGACTCAAACTCCAGGATCAACGACAGCATCTAGTAGCCGAAAGCAATACCAGATAAGCCAGCAACTAAAGAACTGCTTTTGGCGTCGCTGGATACGCGAATATTTGCCAACTCTTACAAAGCGGACTAAATGGTTTTTGCTCCAAAAACCGTTTAAAGAAGGTGATCAGGTAATAATTTGTGATGCCTCTCCCAGAAGTCAGTGGCAGAAAGTCGTGATTGTAAATACTTTTCCTGCTAAAGATGGGCACATACGTATAGTTGAAGTTAGGACGAGCAGCGGTGTTTTAAAACGTCCTGTCAAAATTAGCAAAACTCGATGTGATAAGTAAAGCTTGATAGCTTTACGGTGGGTGGAAATGTTGCAGTACAACATAAATAATAGTGAACTTTGGATTTGTTTTGAATTTATGAAAGTTTAAGAAGGCATATGTTGATGCCATTGTATTGAAATTTGTTATATAGTTGTCATTAGTTTTTGAAAGGGGAAAGCATATCAGAAATAAACCTTACCCAAAACTACAAGATTTATAGTTTTATTGTGTGTACCTTGCCTGTCTACACCTCCTGCCTAATCTTGTAGAGGTTCTATTTCTTTGAATCTCGATTGCCAATTTGCGGATTAGCCAACCGCAACAATGAGTCTCCGTAATATTAATCAGGTAGTAATAAACGCAGATAATAGAAGCCATGAGTTCACAGTCTTCAATCGCGGTACTTTTGCTTAATAACTAATCGATTATATTTTGATATAAACTACTTAAGTGAACATCATCGCTCAACAAAGATGTACTTACATTAAAGTTGTTAAATTAGTTATGCAAATAAATTCCTATAAATCGTGGAGATAGATATGATGTCGTAATTATATAAAAATGCTGTGAAATTAATCACTACAAGTTAACCGTGCATAATTATAATATTTTTGTTTCTTTTCCAAACTGATGTACAAGTTTTCTTTATATGAAGTTGAACGTTGTCTCAATTATAGATAATTTTCATTCTTAGACGTTTTTATTGAGTGTGAATGTCATGCTGTGAAACTCTTTTGTTAGTTTTAAGAAAGTTGATTGGAAATGCAATAATTTGTTGCTTAACTCTAATTAATTGCTATTAAAACCAATATAATATAAGCCAATGGCGTACCTAGAACTTTTGCCGCCCGGGGCGATCTCCAGTTTGCCGCCCTTTCTATTATAAGTCAATCAAATAGTGGTTTTTATAAATTAATACACATAAATAAATTATTAAGTTATTTAATCAATATTAATTAATACACAGAGTAAATTTTTTTAGACATATTTGTATGCACTCGTAAACATATTTATATAATATCTACTCTTCTAGCTTTCATACTAGAAAAATCGTGTATAATGCTCTCAAAATTTATATTATTTGTAATTTCTTGTTCTATTGACAATATTGCAAGATTTTGTAGTCTTAATTGACTCATTGTAGAACGAAGATAATTTTTTATCAACTTCAATTTTGAGAAGCTTCTTTCGCAACTAGCGACACTGATTGAAATTGTTAAAAAAATTCTTAGCAAAATTACAATGTTGGGAACAGAATTTTCCAACCTATACTGCTGAATAAATTTTAGCAGATCAAGAGGGTCCTTCTCCCCGTTTTTCCAATGTTTTGCCTCTTCTTTTAGTGTAGGTACAGCCATAAAAACCTGGATCTTTTTTCTTTCAATATGGAACTGTTCTTTATCAATGTCAATCAAGTCATTTATTTGACATTCAAATTCTTCATTTAGTAGGTTACACGGTATTATATACGAATATTTTCTTACAAGGCCATGCAACTGATCGAAGCGTTCTTTTATTTCCTTTATAGTTCTGTCCATAGATGAAAACATTTATCTTCGTACTTCTTCTTCTAAGGATAGCCCCACGTCTCGCGAATTTTCCCCACTCATATTTTTTCTTCTTCTCAGTCGATATCTCCAACTCTTCACAAATTATTTTGGCTGCTATAACAGCGTTTTGTACTAGCGTATCTCTTTGTTCCATGAAATGTGTTTACAAAGAATTTAGTTTTATATGGCATTGGTGGACATTTAACCCTTTTATTTACAGGTATTTTTGAGCGTCATTAATTTCCAAAAGGACGGGTTCCCATAAATGAAGGTAACATAGAAAAGAAAAAGATTGCATAGAATTGAGTAATACTCCAGCATCTGATCTCGTTTTACTATTTTCTTCTTCAGATGTCAATTTTTCCAAAGCGCTTAAAATGTAAAAAAAAAGTTTTTTACTATTGTTACCGCGGCAGCTCTAGCCCTCCAGCGAGTTTCTACACTGCGTTTAACACCTTGACCAGTGACAGAAAGTAAAACATTCCATCTATGAGTGGAAGAAGAAAACAACTGTTCGATAGTTCCAAAAAATGTGATGGAATTGATAGCTGTAGAAGCTGCGTGTAAACATGCCAGGTTTAAAGAATGATTTGTACATGCTACAAATTCTGCATTTGGATTTATTTCTTTAATACGAGTTTGAACACCGCTGTGCTTTCCTGCCATGACGGCAGCATTATCGAAAGCCTGGCCTCTGCAATTTTTTATATCTAAACCGTCATTTTCTAATTTCGTTAAAATCATATCTGTGATTTCACCAGCAGTTTTTCCTTTAGTTTCTACAAAGGCAATAAACGATTCTACAACTTTAACTTCGCTACCATCAATAACTACATATTTAATAATTTGATTGGTTTGATCTTTGTGTGAAATGTCAGGAGTGCTGTCAAATATAATACAAAAGTATTTAGCCCGCTTTATTTGATCCATAATTGTTTTTCTGACTGCGCCTCCCAATAGCTCTATGAATTCGTTCTGAATCTTCGGCGACAAATAAGAGATACTATATTTATTACCCATCTTAATTTTTACTACGTGTTCTCGTAATACTGGGTCGTACTTAGCCAATAAGTCAACAAGCTCAAGAAAATTTCCTCTATTTTCCATTGAATCGATGTTTTCCTGATGAACACTTTCACAATATCCTCGAAACGCCAAATTTTGTTTTGCTAAGAATCTAATTATATCAAGTATTCTTGTAAGAATTTCTTTCCATTTTTTATTTCTTTATCAATATTCTGTTGTAGTTTGTCAATAGTTGCGCCACGTCCAAGTCTTATTTCTAATTCCTTCCATTTGGAATATGATCGAATGTGCAGTGAACTCACCTCATGTTGACTAATTTTGGGATTAAGTTTCCACCATTTGTTAAAACCATTTTCCGTATTAAAACCTGCTTGACAAAGATTATCAAACAGTTTGCAGCAGAAACAATAAATACTTTTCTTCGATGGTGAATATACAATCCACGATCTTAAGAGCTTTTCGCCATTAGACAAAATTTGAAAAAACCAGTCCTGACTCAGTTTTCTTGTTTCACCTTTGGCTTTGATTGTATTATTAGGACTTTTTACTCTTTCGCTGAAGTCGGCGTCCAAATTTTGAATTGCAAAGGGACCTTGACGTACCAGAAATACTCTTGTATTGTCGTCAATTTTGTTAGGCCATAATCCAATATCTTTCATAGAAATAGACGGAATAATTTGTGCAGCAGATTCTTCATCAGAACTTGATGAACTTTCTACTTCTTCGCCAGTGTGTGAAGCAGGTCTTTCCTCTTGAACAACATTGTAAAATGTTTTTTCGCCTTCGAGGGCTGCTTTTTCGCTCGTATTTGAGGCAACAATACTAAAAGAACTAGAAGTTGACTTATGGGAGATATATTTGAGTAGTGCTCCAGTATTTTTAGTCTGTATTTCCTCCCTTCTCTTCCTTTTCTTTCTAAATGACGCACCACTTTCTTTTACTCGTTTCATCCTAGGGATATATAATAAAAATATAACTTGTCGAAATAAATAGTATATTATGTATAGAAAACGGCAAAGTCATTTTACTACTCTGAATAGCATTTAGAATAACATCTATATCTATAATACGTAATATAATATACTTACCTATAATAAACTCTCCAAATGCACTGGCACCCTAATAATTTGTTTCAATATTCACTGTTAAAAGATTGAATCGCGAATAAACAAAATGGTTTATAAGCAATTTATCATTCTGTAACGGACAGTTTACATTTCAACAGTGCGTGCACCCCGAAGCAATTTAAATTCTTCCGCCATAGGCATTCGGGTACCATCGGAGTGCCGTTTAAGTGGTGAAGGCGCGAAGTGGACAGTGGTGCTTCGGCGTGCAACGAAAGAGAAAGTCCAACTCGGCTTCCACTCGATCCGTGTTGTGACCACGCTTTTATATTTATTTAATTAAAAATTTATGTAATAATCGGGGATACGAGATGTACTCGTATGTTGTGTCAGTTCTATAAAGATTGTGTATATTATTGTCTTTACAATCACTCTTCGCAGTGTTAATAAATTAATATTGTAATCACATGTCGTTGTTTACATAGGCCAGTAAGCTTAAAATTCCAAATACAATTCTTCAAAACGGACTGAGTATATTTATCTATTTGCGATTCCTGAAATTGTAAATTCGTCAGTATTTTTGTTTTGTCTCGTTTAGATTTTGTTGTTTGAAAAAGATAGTTCTTATGCCGGCGCCCTAATGCTTTGCAGACCTAGCAGACCGCCTTCCGCCGGCCCTGCTTTTCAAAAGAAAAATCGATGATTTAAAAAAATATTGATATATCACTTCAAAGTAATCATATAAACTTTTCAAAAGAAATGACATAAACTGATATCAAAAATTTTAGTTAGGAAAATTGCCGAACAAAATCGTAAAGATCCTTTACGAATTCAACGAATTTTAATGAATACAATAATATAAAATTATTATCTTGTTCTTGAATTAGAATTCAAAATTTACACTAAAATGCATTTATATACACCGAGCAATAATATTCGAAATCATATAGTTAATCATAATTTATATAAATCAAATATTAAACTTATAATAATCATAATCATCATCATTAGGTCTTCAGTCCTGGAACTGGTTAGACGCGTACCATCATTGTTTCCTATTCTAAACTAACCTACAGATTTCCCTGAAATTTGCACAGTCTGCATCTATCACTATCTGATCTAGGTCTACATCTACCTCTTTTTTCCTATCTCTGCTTGTAATATATCCCATACTATTCCCCAAAATGCTTTAGAACGTATTCCGCCCTTCTATTTCTCTTTTTCCCCAGATATCCTTGTTCCCCTACTATTTCTATAACCTATTTGTTATTATCTTTGTCTGTCCATGCTATCGTCCTCATACATCTGAAGCACAGCATTTCAAAAGGCTGCTACCGTTTTTCTGTCTGCGTTTCAGACTGCCCGTATTACATAGGCATACTGTGCTGTGCTCCACACATATGCTTTCAACAATTTTCTTCTTGTTCTATGTTTGTTGTCTTTTCTCATAGGTGCTATTCTTTCTTGTTAGATGCAGTTCAGTCACCATCTATTGTTTTACAGTTATATACCCTATTTTCCTACCTTCAGTGGTTGTGACGGGAGGTAAGCAGCCTGTGGCTGCCAAGTTCCCCAACACTTAACCATTTACCGATTTAATATATTTTCCAATATATCTTTTCGCACAGTCAACATTAGTTGCAGATATTTCGCAACCAACAACTAGTTGTTTATACTAATCATCAGATTTATCTGCGCTTATTTTTTCATCATTAGGTTTTCCGTCTCAAAACTGGTTGGACACGTACCTGCACTTATTTATATTCTGAGCTAGCCTACATAGTTCCTGAAATTCTCACACAGCATGTGTATACAGCTCGTTCCCTTCTATTGTTTTCTAATTTTATATCCTATTTCACCGAAATTCAGTGAAGGGGTTAAGCAACCTGTGGCTACCAAGATCCCCAACACTTAGACGTTTGCCGAAATAATGGTTTTCCAGTAAATCCTTTCACACTTAACATTATTCGAGAATATTGCCCAACCAATTCTTGTAGTTACTTATAATAATCATCATGTTTAAGCACAGTTATTTTTTTCGTCATTAGTTTATCCATCTTGGGATTGGCTGGATTCGTACCTCCATTGATTTCTATTCTGGGCTAGCCACACATCTCCCTGAAACCCCTACAGCCTACATCTTTTACTATCTGTGTGCAGTAGTCTAACCTAGGTCTGCCTCTTCTTCTCTTTTTCCGATCTCTGCTTCTAATATATTCTGCACTATTCCCTCATGCCGTAGTATGTGACCTATCATCCTCTCTCTCCTATTTTTTACTGTTTTCTACATATTTCTTTCTTCCCCTACCATTTTTAGTACCTCTTCGTTCTTAACTTTGTCTGCCCATGATATCTTCATCATACGTCTGTAGCACCACATTTCAAAGGCTTCTACCTTTTCTTGTCCGCTTCTCCTACTGTCCAGGCTTCACATCCGTACAGTGCTGTGCTCCACACATATGTTTTAAGCAATCTTTTCCTTGTTTCTATGTTTGTGGTCTTTGAGCACAGTAGTTGCTTTTTCTTGTTAAATGTAGCACGACCTTGTGCTAATCTTTGTTTTATATCTTTTGTGCTTTTCCCATCTTGTGTTATTTGGCTTCCTAGGTAGCAGAAATCCTCAACCTCTTGTAAGTTCGTGTTACATACTTGTATTCTTGTTTTGATTTATTTTGCCCACCTTTGCATACTAGAACTTTAGTTTTAGTTTTGTTAATTTTCATACCGTATCTCTCTGTTAGAACCGTTTCCATTTCATTAAGAGCAGCTTCTAACTCTTCTTTGCTAGACGCTAATACCGCTATATCATCTGCAAATCTAAGCATATCAATTTTTGTCCTTGCATAGTAATTCCAAATGTCTTCCTGCATTTGACAGTATTCATTGCGTCTTCTATGTACAAGTTAAAATCAATGGGGATAGGGCACATCCCTGTCTCACCCCTTTCCTAATGTTTACTTCTCTACGTTCCTGCTCTAATTCTATTACTGCTGTTTGCTCTTTGTATAAGCTATGTACTATTCGTCTATCCCTATAACTCATTCCAATCTTTTGAGTATTTCAAACATTTTTTCCATTTTACATTGTCGAATGCTTTTTCCAGATCTACAAACCCTATATACACGCTTTCCCTTTTTCTATTGTTTTCTCCATTATCACTCTCAGAGCTAAAATAGCCTCCCGTGTTCCCTGTTTCGCCTAAACCCAAATTGGTCTTCTCCTAGTATTTTTCCGCCCGTTTTTCCATTCGTCTTTGCACAATTCTAGTTAATAATCATAATAATCATTTATTATTCAAGAAACAAAATAAATATGAAATGAATAAGTTGCTTTTTACAACTATAAGTAAATATAAAAAATGCCGCCCCAAGGTAAGTGCCGCCCGGCACGGACCGCCCCCCGCCCCCCCCCTCCGTACGCCACTAATATAAACTTGTTCTAAACATTAGACAATTTAATGTTAAGGCGAATTTAGGGCCCAACAAAATAAAAGTAGAATAATTACGTAAAACCAAAATAGTTGGCGTGTTCAATTTAGTATTCCTAAGGGTGTCATTCTGTGTTGCACTTAGTATGTACTGCGTAAATTATAAGAACCACGACTTATAATTACACGATGGGTTTCAAAGCAGGGACAGAGCTGATCATTAGTAAAGTTTTTTTCTCATCAATTATAAAACGTGAAATTCAATTTGGAAAGCTCCTGGATTGAATGATACCTTTTCCACACCTTTAAGGAAACCCTTCATTTATTAACCATTTAAATATCTTTAAGATGAGTCAGCTAAACTAAAGAATTAAATAGCAATTAACTATTTCAGTGAATTCTAGTTTTCATAGAATAATCGATTCATATTTAATTCAGTCAAAGGAAGGTTGCTAGATGTTCATCTTGATAACGATTTGTCTGTTAAAAAGGATGTTGATTTAGTTCCCCTACCTTCCCACGTTAAAATATTGATCGCTAATAGCTCTATGGTCATTTGGTGACGTCATAGCGGTCGAATCGACTATTTCTCCCTTTTTCTCACGAGCTTGCAACCCCAGATCGAATTTGAGCGTGCCCGAATGGGCTAATGACATTCTTGGGGCGTTTTATTAATTTCCTTTTGTGATAATTGCGAGTTATTTTGTTGCATTATTTGGGATTAATTTGTTATAACGTACTCAGTTAGGTGAGTTAATGTATTTAAGCCATTTTTGCTAAGAGCACGACCTTCACGAAACTAAGTCTGACGTAAAGTGCACTTTTTATGGTTGCTCAATAGCCTTTATTTTAATAAGGGCGCTTTTCATTAGTTGTAGTGTTGAACTGCGTATACGAATGAAACACGTGTACCTTTATTCATTTAATTGAAAATAATTTGTCAAGAAAAGTCGGAAAACTTACAAGAACAAGTTATTTATTCTGTGGTATACTTTGCAGGCGCAAAATATATAATTACGCAATTGTGATAATATTTTGAATTATTTAGTACCCAATGTCCGCAGTTGAATGAAGATACGGTGTGATTGCAAATAATTCTGAAAAATAATTGTATTACTTATTCAATCGAGTTTCGTTTGAGATGAATCCGATGTCTTCGAGATGACAATCAAGTTCGCCTAATGATTTCTGGTGACTTTCCAAACAAAATTCTGCCAATGCACGCGAGACCAATTTCGCGCAGTTTTCGAAAATGATAGTAGGAGTTTACACCAGATATGGCATTCAAAACGCACATACTAAACAAGGTTTTTGCAAAAGTGACATTTCATGTCATTATGTTTTCATGGAAGTTTTGCATGCCATGTCACGCCTTCGAAGAAGTGAAATAAATGCGTTTTCAAAGTACATCGTAGACTCACCGGATAGTAAATTGTCGTTTAGTATAACTTGTTTTAGCCTTTTGACCCCAGTAGAAAGTTTAATTCATTTTTTTGAACTAAAATTTCGTTCAAATTCCTAGATGTTGGAATTAAGGTTTCAGTGTTGGAGGAAATCTAAAAAAAATAGGTTTTTCTTACTTTTTGGAAACAGTATTCATTATTAAAGGCTTTACCATGAAAGGTTTTGTATTATATTAGATCCTGTATGTGAGGGATTCTGACAAAGTAATACAACCAGGATTATGTATGCAATTTTGATACATGAGTAAAGAAACACTACATTGTTTGTAATTCCCCCGGCGAATATTTCGTGATCTGTTGTACCGGGTATAACAAAATAAGTGTAAAACATTTCAGGAGGTGATTCCTCATCGTAAAAGAGAGGGTCTTTCATATAAAGAAACTTCATTGGAGCATCCCTTGATAAGATACAGCCCCTTAAAGGGGGTACAAAAAATTTGTTTTTCATTTTTTTTTCAAACACTAAAAAAGTTACAAAATTGAACTTAAGGGGACATTTTTTACTATAAAAAATACACTTACTCAGTAATTTATTTGGTCTACCCCATGGTTGTAAAGGGTGAAAAATGCAACCCCTAAAATTTATTTTCAATGTAACTTTTGTCTTATTATTTGTTTGCCATTTAAAAATTTATTTCCAATAGCTTATTTCATTCTAAACCAAAAATGTCTCTTGAATTTTTTGCCCAAAATTAACCAGTTCAAAAAAAATTATTTTACAAACAACTACAGAGATACATCGTCATAAAAGCGAACTGGATTATTATTGTTATTTTGTAGTTACTACCTGCATCATAGTATGATTAAAGATGAATAAACAAAACTAATTTATTAATAACAAAACATACAACATGTAGAAATCATAGGAAATGTTCAATATGTCCACCTTCAGTCATTACACATTCGTCTAGACGTCGGCGCATTAAGCCACGTATTCGCTCAAATATTCCTGGAGTCTCTCTAATCACCTACACGCATCGATGATGCGGTTTCTTAAGTCCGTGCATTTATATTTCCAATGCTCCACCCGAAGGTACTACATTGGCCAGGAGACGAGTTTTTTGTTGCCTGGAAATTTAGAATTTTGCCGAACCCTTGCCGTTCCAGGCAAGGTAGGGATCTTTAACGTGCGTGACAACACTCACACACGGGACCTCCATTTAACCTCTCATCCGAACAAGGGCGTAATTTTGTGAAAATGTCACCTGTCATTTTTCAAGCAGTCGGCCGGGTCGGGATTTGAACCCAGGACCTTGGGATCCATAGTCTTACGCTTACTACATTGATCCACGGCGACGCCTAGGTTTTTTAAGTCCTCAACATCGCGAACAGGAGTAGGATAAACCAAACTCTGTAAATGACCCCAAGTAGAGAAATCGAAAGGATTCAAATCCGGGGATTGAGCGGGCCAATTCTGTGGTCCTCCTCGACTTATCCAATGATTTGGATATGTTTGAGTTAAATGCTGACGTGCTGCTTGACTAAAATGGGCGGGAGCCCCATCATGCATAAAAAACATAACCCTTCTGATACCACAAGGAATTTCCTCCAGCAGTACTGGATGCACTTCTCTTAAAAATTGAGTGTATGCCTCTCCATTTAATCGAGGAGGTAGAAAATGAGGGCCAATTAAATAATCCCCAATAACTTCGACCCACACGTTAAGATAAAAATGTTCTTGATGGTTAGCTTGGACAATAGCGTTAGGGTTTTCATCAACCCATATGTGGTTATTATGAAAATTAATAATTTTGTCCTGAAAAAAAGTACATTCGTCTGTGAATTCGATCGTCTTCAGAAAGTCGGGATTTCTTCTAATCATTTCCAACATCCAATTGGAAAATCCAAGACGGTTCGAAAATCTCGCGGTAACAGTGCCTGTACTCGTTGTAGATGGTAGGGGTATAAGAGTTGTTCCTTTAAAATTCGAAATACCGTCATATGATCAACATTTAACTCGAAAGCAATCTTTCTAGTACTGCTAGTGGGTTGTTCTTCAACTAAATTAAGTACTGCTTCTTCAAGCTGTGGTGTTCTAACTTCTCGATGGCGACCACAATCCTGCGTTCTTTTTTCGAATGAACCATATTCTCGTAATCGTTGATGAAGTTGGGCAAATATTCTATGCGAAGGAAGCTGCCGTTGAGGATATATTTCAGCATATCTTCTACAAACTTTTAACTCATTACCCTGCGACAGACCGTAAACGTAATGCATATCAGCCATTTCCGCATTTGTGTATGCCATTTTAATAACAAGTGAATTATTAAACTAACAAATTAAGAACAGAACAACGACGCACAATTAGTAATTTAATTTCAAAAATTTACAAACTGACAGCGTGATAATAATTTAATTGTCACTGTCACTAATAGCGGTCTACTAGATAAATTAGTTTCGCATTTTCGTCTTATGACGATGTATCTCTGCAGTTGTTTGTAAAATAATTTTTTTCTGCGTACTGGTTAATTTTGGCCAAAAAATTCAAGAGACATTTTTTGTTTAGAATGAAATAAGCTATTGGAAATAAATTTTTAAATGGCATACAAATAATAAGACAAAAAGTTACATTGGAAATAAATTTCAGGGGTTGCGTTTTCCACCCCTTACAACCATGGGGTAAACCAAATAAATTACTGAGTAAGTAAGTGTATTTTTGATAGTCAAAAACGTCACTTTATTTCAATTTTGTAACTTTTTAAGTGTTTGTAAAAAAATGAAAAACAAATTTTATGTACCCCCTTTAAAGGGCTGTATCTTAACAAGGCATGCTCCAATGAAGTTTCTTTATATGAAAGACCCTATCTCTTTTACGATGAGAAATCACCCCCTGAAATGTTTTATACTTATTTTGTTACACCCGGTATTTTATAAATGACGCGTTACGCCTCTTGGGCTGCATAAAGTCTTGCCTCAGGAATATGGGATTTTATACGAATATGTAAATATTATTTTCCATTATTATTAAGGTAAGTATAAATTAGATTACCACGCATAAAATTACGGTTTCCAGTTCTCGCATATTGTATGAGATTAACCTACAATTTTATTATATTTATTCCATCGAACGTGCATTTTCATGTCTAAAGGAATTGTGTTACATCGCTAACCAATGACAACGTTTGAAAGTTGATGGGGAGAACGACGAGTTCATGAGAAAGGCGCGCGAAACCATCGAATATTTAGATGCTAGCATTGTGAACCCTCAGAACATTTAGTGCATACCCATCAGGACTTTAACAGTGTATATCCATCTCCTTAATTAGTAAGATAATTAGATGTAGGCAGACAAACTGGAGTAATGTATATTCGAGGTATTTATAAATATTATAGCGCCGTACTCATATAAGTATTTATTTATATTTATAAATAGATTTTGCAATTAATTTTTAACAAACACGTTCAATGTGATGGCGCTAGTGAAAATAATGCCTATGCAAATGCATCTGATAATTTTAGTGTTGTTTTTTGCTATTTATGCACTGTTATATGCTTAATGCTTTATTTGGATATTCATATTCTATACCTGTATTGTACATTTATATATTTTATTTGTTTTGTTTTGTCGCTGAATTTGTTTTGTTTGGCGTTTGCCTGTTTTTTGGTAGTAGCCTCTGTAGGAAGAACAATTAAAATTAGAATGTCACTTAGGGAACAATAGGGGACGTTAGGGACGAATTTATGCTGACATTAGAATAAAATATTTAGATTAAGGAGGACAATAAATAGGGCATTTTCAGCGGTTGAGGGATGAAGCACCGCTTTCCACCTCCACCCCAGCATCCCTCTACTTCCACCTTGAGGAATACCTTGCACGCGCACTTCCACCTCGAGGAACACTTTGCACCTCTACCACCACAGTTTTTAAAGAAAAATTCGACTCGTGCAGGATTTGAACCCAAAATTATTATTCGCACAGGTTCCATTTTAATTTACAGATTAGGTTAAGAGTACCTTTAAATAAGAAAAAAATTTAGGATGATTCAGAAACAGCCAACAGACTCCATTTTAATTTAGAGATGAACTTTGGATGCATTTAAATATGAAAAAATTTCAGAATAATTAAGAAATGGTTTACAGATTGCATTTTTAGAGATTAATTTAAGAGCACATAACCCCAAATTTTATATAAACTTACCTTGTATATTTTTTGTTAACGAGCACCACTAAGTCACACATAGATATCTGCATCTGTCAACAGACACCTAAGGGCTAAACAATTTAAGGATTAACTTCCTTTCAATTAGGTGGAAGATGGATGTGGCGGTGGAGGGAGGTGGAACGATGTGGAAGTGTAGGTGCTACCACCTTAAAACCTAAGAATAAAAACAATATAATTTATCACATTTATTAATAATAATTTTTCTGATGTTAATGTTACAAATTAGTAAAACAAACTTTAATAAATATTTTTACCTGACATGTGAAAAGTAATTCCAGCATAGGAACAAAATCAATATAAATTGTTGGTTATTTTGCAAAAGAAAAGCCCATGATCGGTTTCATTGTTGTTGCAGATCATCAGAGGGCGCACCCTTTTGCGAAATAACCAACTAATCTGGGATTATACACAAATCAAGGTGTATTTATAATACAAAATGTTTCTCATGCGCCCTCTATACTCGAATATAAGCAACTAACTATCGATGACTGTCTCCAGTCTCCAACATAATAGTGTAGATGGCATTGCCAGACAAAATTTTAATAACGAGTCAAAAGACAAGATGAAAATGAAAATAAACAAATGACCTGTTACCTACATTCTGTATTATAAATACACCTTGATTTGTGTATAATCCCAGAACTTAGTTGGTTGTTTTGCAAAAACAGATGCGTCTGTCTGATGATCTGCAAGAACAATGAAAATGACCAACAATTCATATTGATTTTCGTTCCCTATGCTCGAATTACTTTCCTTATGCCAGGCAAAATTATTCATTAATATTTAATTGGAAACGTATTGGTTTCCGTCGACCAAATTCCTCGTTTAGCACTGCATGCAGTATCTTCTTAAAAGGTCCGACAGTGTAAAGTAGGTAACAGGTCATTTACTTATTTCCAAAACAAACTTTATCAAGAAATATAATTTTATTAAAATATATACATGTATTCTTAGCTAGCACCCGCTTGTGAATTAAGGGTAGCCAAAGCCAAAATATTTGCGTGGGGATCGTACCACACTCGCATCTTGTAAATACCGGATGGGTGGCATTTAATAATTTCCAATAATTTACAGTGCTGCAATCATTGAACAAAAATAGTTCGCACGGCTCTCTCCTTTTAATAACGTTTGTATTCTTTCTTTATCTGTCGAATTTACACTTACATTTTCTGTAATACCTACAAACTTTTCGTAAAATTCAGAAAGTATTTACATCTCAACTCCTCCATTTTACAACATATTAATTCTTGCAAATGTAATAGCTTGAAATACTCGTACTCATTAAAACAACAACATTTTGGTCTTTCATAATTTTCATATTATATGAATTTTCTTCTTGAAATTTATTTGTAACGCACACTTTTAGTAGATGAATCGACTGCTAGTTTCAATTTGAATTCACGAGACAGTTGTAATTCTAAAACACCTCCACCAGATAAACCATTCAATCTTAAGTTTGCTGCTTCTTGAGCAAATTGTCTGATTCTAAATTCCAATTGAAAATTGCAAAACTCCCTTCATTCAAAGTAGTCCATTTTTATAACATAATTTTGGCACATTCTATTTCAAATAATTTGTATGATTGGTTATGGTGGTGAAAATTTGATGTAAAATCACCTAACACATACCTGGTCTTACCTACTAGTTTGTTGAAATCTAATTGCGGCACTCTTACATCACTTGTAACGTCAACATCAGAAAAATCCATGTTTAACTTGTAATTTTGATCAACTCGACGATACTTCAACAACTAATGCTCTAGAAAATGGTTGCCTTGTCTTATATGCTAGTGGTCAAGCGTGCGAAGTTCCTTATTGTGTTAGTTGGTGTTATATGCACATCATGACAGGAAAAGTGACGCCTATAATAGTGTTATCGTGGGTTTTACGTGTTTAGTATAGATTCAATTCCTGCCTCCACCGTCACACAGCTTTCATCATTTGCAGGCCCGATTCACGTTAATTACACTCGTTTACTAAATGAAGTTTCATCTGATTAATTGTCAATTTGAAGATATTTTTCTACAATGCTAAACAGCTCAATATTGTAATTTAATAATCTAAATGTGAATGTAGAAACAACTACTCATACTTTCACTATGTGTAAATACGGAAGAAAATGATACTAAAATCTATTTGAATTTATTTGTGAAAAGACAAAGTCGTTCAAAAGTGTAGTAGAATTTTCAACGTTGAAATCTTAGGCAAGTCAAGATATTTATTTTAAAACTTGCATTTTTATACTGTGATTTTCTATTGTTATTCAGTTACTTTGCATGCAAAACACCTTTATTCTTAAATCAGTGTACGAGTCTATACATCTAGAAGTAACCCTTTTTAATTTTTATGTACATCCCCGCTCTTAATACATACTTTAATAAACCCATTTTAATTAAAAGAATTAAAGTAATATAACAATTTATTTAAAACCCAGGTTTTTAATAAAGATGCTCTCTGCTTTAGAAAAATTTTTAAACGAAATAAACAATGGTTAGATTGGCTATCGTTTCACAACTGCTTTAAATTTGGACACCGAATTGTTCAAGATTTACAACTTCGTTAGCTGAAAGGTAGCCTTTGATTTTTTGCTTTAACAACTCTTTTAAATAAACGGGGGCATTTACAGGTACAATTTTTGCGGAAATATTCTTAAACGTTGAGCTGATAATTCATTGGTCGCAGGGGTGTTCCAGTCTAATCCGTGTATGTGATTTTGCAAAATCGTTGTTTTTGGAAATCCTCATACAAGTTTCAAATTGAGAATTTCGTACCATAATTCATTTGTTCCAACATTCAGTACAGCTATTTTTTTACAAAAAAATCGCCCTGGAAGCCCTGGGTATCCAAAATTCTCCTTCAAATGCTGGTCCAATAATGAAGCAAGCTTTGAAATAAAGCCTGGTATAATCATGCTATCCTTAGTTTCCCACGTTACGCCCTTAAACCCGTACCATTTAATTAACAATTCTCACCCGTTGTTTCGTTTTTTAGCACTTTTTCAACTAAATAAGTGTCTGGATAATTCGTAACTTACAGCTCCTCCTTGCAAAAAGTACCCAAGATTGGTTTATTATTTAAATCCTGAAGCAAACAAGTAATAGGTCTTGTATGTTGATTTTGGGCCACTTTAAATAATTCCGTATTTTAGTTGGTTAAAAACTCTTTTTCAAAAACAGTCTTATACAAATATTCGCACTACATCTCCGATTTTAAGCAAGTTGTTTTAACTTGTAGCACCGCTCTCTGCAAAAAGTTTAACCTTTTCTGGATGTGCTTCAGCCTCAATAGGAGACATTCTTATCGGCCAGTGTTTACTGTTGCTGTATTTCCTCAATAACTTTTTTGCAAAATTTTAATTTTCCTGTACAGCATATCTTTAATTTTTTATAAGTAGTTCAACCATACTGGCCTTGATCGCAGAATATGTAGATAATGGTTTATTTTATATTTTGCATAAGTTTTTAAACGGTCTATTACAAAATTCCGTGTCCATATCCGTTTACAAATTGACTTTTGTGGCAATACACTTTTCCTCCTGTAACAGCGTTTTCAAAATATTCTTCATCGTATTGGTAACTTACAGTGCAGTTTTGTTTCTTAAAGATCTAACGAAAGCGTATTTTGTAAAGCAATTCAAACCAATAAGAACATATTCGTAACCCTTATTAACGCGAGCGTAAGGTTGAAATTCCGCCAAGACACATTGCAAGAGATTTTTCTTTATAGGCTTAAGTACAGTATGCCAGCGCTGAAAATTTTTGCGAGCTGGTTTAAACAATTCTTTTACGATGATTTCCTTACTCATGTTTGCGTAATACTGACTAGTTTGACTAGTTGAAAACACGGTTTTATCGGATAGTTCGATACCTCATTTCAACGAATCTTTAGATGGAAATCACATAAGAATCAATTATACGCGGTCGTAATGTATAACAAGTTAACGGATACCTAAAACAAGGTATTGACTATTTAATTTTAGCATAAACTTTACGTTTCGAAACAAATAAGTTTGAAATGAAAATTAGTAGGAAACGTACTTATTATAAAACGGTAAGATATACAGGATGCTGTTGTAGGATTGAAACGGAATCTACGTGCATGAATAATGTAAGAAAATGGGAGGTTTTAATTTAATCGTAAAATAAACGTAACATCTTGTCTAGGAACAATTTCGCTAATATATAATTCCTTCTTGTTCTGTAATCTTTCGACGTTATCTAGCAGAGTAAAAACTTGGCGCACAATGTAAAATTTCATTTACAGCTTTTGTCAAATACTTTTTAGTGTTGCGTTCACTGCGTGCTTGCATCTTTTAAGAATGCCTTATTACAACTGATTTCATTTTAGAAAATATGCCTCCTTATATACTTTACTATGTCGAACGTATGTCGAACGTATGCTGGACGTATGTCGGATGTATGTCGGATGTGTGTCGTATATAATTATAAAATTAGGTTAAGTTAGCTCCAACCGCTCCCAGTTAAGTTAGGTTAGCTCGATATTGTTCAAACTAAAATTTACAAGGAAGTTATAAATGATTCAAGGATTTGCTAAAAGTTATTGGGGAATACAACAGTAAATACCCGTCGATAGGAATGTCTCCTATTGAAGCTGAAACACCTCCAGAAAAGGTTAAACTTTTGCAGATAGTGGTGCTACAAGTCAATGGAACTTGCTTAAAATTGGAGATGTAGTACCAATATCTAAATATAAGACTGTTTTTGATAAAAAGTTTTTACCCAACTGAACTACGGAATTATTTAAAGTGGCGCAAATTCAACATGCAGGACCTAATACTTATTTGCTTCAGGATTTAAATAATAAACCAATCTTGGGCATGTAAATGTATGCGCCAAGTTTAAGTTGATTACTAACCGCAAAGACAGTACTGTTTAGGCTGCCCAGACCAGAGACTTCCGTGCTCACGTTCCAAGGTTCCTGAATGAGGGCCATGTCTTGCTTACCGTTCAGGTGTCTGCACAGAGTAGCTGCAGTCGTACGGTAGTGTCGCAGCTTAACCTGAATATCTACTCCCGCCATTTTGACTGTAGAATATTACCTTTTAAGCGTCGCTAGGCGGACTGCCAAGTGACATTTTATTGTACTCTTCCCCAGCCATTCCACAAACAAAGGATCGAGTCTTCAGTATCCATCTGACCGCTTGATGCTGTGAAGGGTACGCCTGCTTCAGCCTCCTGAGGTCGTTGCTCGCTACAACTGCTCAGGAGTGAAGGTAGCTTTCGCTATTGCGCAGTAGCCGGTTGAGCTGCCTTTGCAATAGGTTGTGGTTTCTGGATTCATAAATTTCGGGAAGTGAGCTTGTAGTGCAGCTTGCCTCTCTTACTGATAATAACATCCCTTGTGTCTTCTCAACACCTACCAGCTTCCCTTGATGTTGATCTCTAATGGCGGTGTGAAGCACACCCGGATGTGTCGGCCCAGAGGGTTTGCACACAGCACTTTTGGACAACGTACCTATCTTCCGAGAGGCCCGAAATTGTAGTTCCGTCTTCAGGAGTCTACCCAGCAATTCCACCTGGACGACTGCAAGGCGTGCAGCCTCCACGGTTGCAGGAGATTACCAACCGCCAACTACTCGGGATTAGGCGTTTATAAGATACTTTTAGTTTCTTCTTAGCCCTAAAATCATTTCTACCCTGATGTGATAACTGTTCACTTGAACTATATACTATTTAAAATATATGCCCAGTAGATATGGTGTGTTCGTTCCGACTCAAAATCGACACAAAATCGTTCATATTACATGTATTTTCTTATGAGACTATCAAAGGAGTTCATTTGCAAATTTTTGTACCAGTGAAGATCATTCATTCGGATATCACTGACGTCATATCACTAACTTTTCACTTTTGAAAGTCGATGTTCGAGTAATGTCTAATCGGCAATGTTAAATATGATCCAGGAGGCAAGTGGTATTTGTCATCGTACGGGCTTAGAGCAAGCTTCTCCTGAGCGATAGTGTAGACATGATGCTTGAAAGATTGGGTTAAGTTGTGGTTTAAGGTTACTCAGGTAGTCACGATGAGGTCACGTAATCCTCGAATGAGTGATCTAGCAGGGTACAAAAATTTGCAAAATAAAAATTACATTTTCCGAAAAGAAAATACATGTAAAATAAACAATTTTGTACATTAGGCAAAACGAAGATATAGCATGTACTATTATCCTCTTGTACTTCAACAATGCTTGCAGTAATTTATGGATCATCTCCTATTTGTTGTGTTGCCATATCAATATCTACAAAGTAAATATCAACGTTTAGCAAATTGTATCTCAACATTCAGAACATAACCCTGTAGTCTTTCAACGTAGCTTTCACTTATTCGTGAGTCATCTATAATTTCTTTTATAGTAGGGTGATTTCGTTAGTTCGTCGGCCAGTTTTTATTATAGTACTGGAAATAGATCAATTTACGAAATATTTCGTTTTGTTAATATTCGACTAGTTTTCGATCAAGCTTCTCGACCATTGCGACAATTGGAAGGTCGTCGGGGGGATAAGGAACTATAACTCAATGATAATAGATAGCCCACACGGTACATGCGCGTTTTCAAGTTTCTTTCAATATTCACTGTTAAAAGATTGAATCGCGAATAAACAAAATGGTTTATAAGCAATTTATCATTCTGTAACGGACAGTTTACATTTCAACAGTGCGTGCACCCCAAAGCAATTTAAATTCTTCCGCCATAGGCATTCGGGTACCATCGGAGTGCCGTTTAAGTGGTGAAGGCGCGAAGTGGACAGTGGTGCTTCGGCGTGCAACGAAAGAGAAAGTCCAACTCGGCTTCCACTCGATCCGTGTTGTGACCACGCTTTTATATTTATTTAATTAAAAATTTATGTAATAATCGGGGATACGAGATGTACTCGTATGTTGTGTCAGTTCTATAAAGATTGTGTATATTATTGTCTTTACAATCACTCTTCGCAGTGTTAATAAATTAATATTGTAATCACATGTCGTTGTTTACATAGGCCAGTAAGCTTAAAATTCCAAATACAATTCTTCAAAACGGACTGAGTATATTTATCTATTTGCGATTCCTGAAATTGTAAATTCGTCAGTATTTTTGTTTTGTCTCGTTTAGATTTTGTTGTTTGAAAAAGATAGTTCTTATGCCGGCGCCCTAATGCTTTGCAGACCTAGCAGACCGCCTTCCGCCGGCCCTGCTTTTCAAAAGAAAAATCGATGATTTAAAAAAATATTGATATATCACTTCAAAGTAATCATATAAACTTTTCAAAAGAAATGACATAAACTGATATCAAAAATTTTAGTTAGGAAAATTGCCGAACAAAATCGTAAAGATCCTTTACGAATTCAACGAATTTTAATGAATACAATAATATAAAATTATTATCTTGTTCTTGAATTAGAATTCAAAATTTACACTAAAATGCATTTATATACACCGAGCAATAATATTCGAAATCATATAGTTAATCATAATTTATATAAATCAAATATTAAACTTATAATAATCATAATCATCATCATTAGGTCTTCAGTCCTGGAACTGGTTAGACGCGTACCATCATTGTTTCCTATTCTAAACTAACCTACAGATTTCCCTGAAATTTGCACAGTCTGCATCTATCACTATCTGATCTAGGTCTACATCTACCTCTTTTTTCCTATCTCTGCTTGTAATATATCCCATACTATTCCCCAAAATGCTTTAGAACGTATTCCGCCCTTCTATTTCTCTTTTTCCCCAGATATCCTTGTTCCCCTACTATTTCTATAACCTATTTGTTATTATCTTTGTCTGTCCATGCTATCGTCCTCATACATCTGAAGCACAGCATTTAAAAAGGCTGCTACCGTTTTTCTGTCTGCGTTTCAGACTGCCCGTATTACATAGGCATACTGTGCTGTGCTCCACACATATGCTTTCAACAATTTTCTTCTTGTTCTATGTTTGTTGTCTTTTCTCATAGGTGCTATTCTTTCTTGTTAGATGCAGTTCAGTCACCATCTATTGTTTTACAGTTATATACCCTATTTTTCCTACCTTCAGTGGTTGTGACGGGAGGTAAGCAGCCTGTGGCTGCCAAGTTCCCCCAACACTTAACCATTTACCGATTTAATATATTTTCCAATATATCTTTTCGCACAGTCAACATTAGTTGCAGATATTTCGCAACCAACAACTAGTTGTTTATACTAATCGTCAGATTTATCTGCGCTTATTTTTTCATCATTAGGTTTTCCGTCTCAAAACTGGTTGGACACGTACCTGCACTTATTTATATTCTGAGCTAGCCTACATAGTTCCTGAAATTCTCACACAGCATGTGTATACAGCTCGTTCCCTTCTATTGTTTTCTAATTTTATATCCTATTTCACCGAAATTCAGTGAAGGGGGTTAAGCAACCTGTGGCTACCAAGATCCCCCAACACTTAGACGTTTGCCGAAATAATGGTTTTCCAGTAAATCCTTTCACACTTAACATTATTCGAGAATATTGCCCAACCAATTCTTGTAGTTACTTATAATAATCATCATGTTTAAGCACAGTTATTTTTTTTCGTCATTAGTTTATCCATCTTGGGATTGGCTGGATTCGTACCTCCATTGATTTCTATTCTGGGCTAGCCTACACATCTCCCTGAAACCCCTACAGCCTACATCTTTTACTATCTGTGTGCAGTAGTCTAACCTAGGTCTGCCTCTTCTTCTCTTTTTTCCGATCTCTGCTTCTAATATATTCTGCACTATTCCCTCATGCCGTAGTATGTGACCTATCATCCTCTCTCTCTATTTTTACTGTTTTCTACATATTTCTTTCTTCCCCTACCATTTTAGTACCTCTTCGTTCTTAACTTTGTCTGCCCATGATATCTTCATCATACGTCTGTAGCACCACATTTCAAAGGCTTCTACCTTTTCTTGTCCGCTTCTCCTACTGTCCAGGCTTCACATCCGTACAGTGCTGTGCTCCACACATATGTTTTAAGCAATCTTTTCCTTGTTTCTATGTTTGTGGTCTTTGAGCACAGTAGTTGCTTTTTCTTGTTAAATGTAGCACGACCTTGTGCTAATCTTTGTTTTATATCTTTTGTGCTTTTCCCATCTTGTGTTATTTGGCTTCCTAGGTAGCAGAAATCCTCAACCTCTTGTAAGTTCGTGTTACATACTTGTATTCTTGTTTTTGATTTATTTTGCCCACCTTTGCATACTAGAACTTTAGTTTTAGTTTTGTTAATTTTCATACCGTATCTCTCTGTTAGAACCGTTTCCATTTCATTAAGAGCAGCTTCTAACTCTTCTTTGCTAGACGCTAATACCGCTATATCATCTGCAAATCTAAGCATATCAATTTTTGTCCTTGCATAGTAATTCCAAATGTCTTCCTGCATTTGACAGTATTCATTGCGTCTTCTATGTACAAGTTAAAATCAATGGGGATAGGGCACATCCCTGTCTCACCCCTTTCCTAATGTTTACTTCTCTACGTTCCTGCTCTAATTCTATTACTGCTGTTTGCTCTTTGTATAAGCTATGTACTATTCGTCTATCCCTATAACTCATTCCAATCTTTTTGAGTATTTCAAACATTTTTTCCATTTTACATTGTCGAATGCTTTTTCCAGATCTACAAACCCTATATACACGCTTTCCCCTTTTTCTATTGTTTTCTCCATTATCACTCTCAGAGCTAAAATAGCCTCCCGTGTTCCCCTGTTTCGCCTAAACCCAAATTGGTCTTCTCCTAGTATTTTTTCCGCCCGTTTTTCCATTCGTCTTTGCACAATTCTAGTTAATAATCATAATAATCATTTATTATTCAAGAAACAAAATAAATATGAAATGAATAAGTTGCTTTTACAACTATAAGTAAATATAAAAAATGCCGCCCCAAGGTAAGTGCCGCCCGGCACGGACCGCCCCCACGCCCCCCCCCTCCGTACGCCACTAATATAAACTTGTTCTAAACATTAGACAATTTAATGTTAAGGCGAATTTAGGGCCCAACAAAATAAAAGTAGAATAATTACGTAAAACCAAAATAGTTGGCGTGTTCAATTTAGTATTCCTAAGGGTGTCATTCTGTGTTGCACTTAGTATGTACTGCGTAAATTATAAGAACCACGACTTATAATTACACGATGGGTTTCAAAGCAGGGACAGAGCTGATCATTAGTAAAGTTTTTTTCTCATCAATTATAAAACGTGAAATTCAATTTGGAAAGCTCCTGGATTGAATGATACCTTTTCCACACCTTTAAGGAAACCCTTCATTTATTAACCATTTAAATATCTTTAAGATGAGTCAGCTAAACTAAAGAATTAAATAGCAATTAACTATTTCAGTGAATTCTAGTTTTCATAGAATAATCGATTCATATTTAATTCAGTCAAAGGAAGGTTGCTAGATGTTCATCTTGATAACGATTTGTCTGTTAAAAAGGATGTTGATTTAGTTCCCCTACCTTCCCACGTAAAAATATTGATCGCTAATAGCTCTATGGTCATTTGGTGACGTCATAGCGGTCGAATCGACTATTTCTCCCTTTTTCTCACGAGCTTGCAACCCCAGATCGAATTTGAGCGTGCCCGAATGGGCTAATGACATTCTTGGGGCGTTTTATTAATTTCCTTTTGTGATAATTGCGAGTTATTTTGTTGCATTATTTGGGATTAATTTGTTATAACGTACTCAGTTAGGTGAGTTAATGTATTTAAGCCATTTTTGCTAAGAGCACGACCTTCACGAAACTAAGTCTGACGTAAAGTGCACTTTTATGGTTGCTCAATAGCCTTTATTTTAATAAGGGCGCTTTTCTATTAGTTGTAGTGTTGAACTGCGTATACGAATGAAACACGTGTACCTTTATTCATTTAATTGAAAATAATTTGTCAAGAAAAGTCGGAAAACTTACAAGAACAAGTTATTTATTCTGTGGTATACTTTGCAGGCGCAAAATATATAATTACGCAATTGTGATAATATTTTGAATTATTTAGTACCCAATGTCCGCAGTTGAATGAAGATACGGTGTGATTGCAAATAATTCTGAAAAATAATTGTATTACTTATTCAATCGAGTTTCGTTTGAGATGAATCCGATGTCTTCGAGATGACAATCAAGTTCGCCTAATGATTTCTGGTGACTTTCCAAACAAAATTCTGCCAATGCACGCGAGACCAATTTCGCGCAGTTTTCGAAAATGATAGTAGAGTTTACACCAGATATGGCATTCAAAACGCACACTACTAAACAAGGTTTTTGCAAAGTGACATTTCATGTCATTATGTTTTCATGGAAGTTTTGCATGCCATGTCACGCCTTCGAAGAAGTGAAATAAATGCGTTTTCAAAGTACATCGTAGACTCACCGGATAGTAAATTGTCGTTTAGTATAACTTGTTTTAGCCTTTTGACCCCAGTAGAAAGTTTAATTCATTTTTTTGAACTAAAATTTCGTTCAAATTCCTAGATGTTGGAATTAAGGTTTCAGTGTTGGAGGAAATCTAAAAAATAGGTTTTCTTACTTTTTGGAAACAGTATTCATTATTAAAGGCTTTACCATGAAAGGTTTTGTATTATATTAGATCCTGTATGTGAGGGATTCTGACAAAGTAATACAACCAAGATTATGTATGCAATTTTGATACATGAGTAAAGAAACACTACATTGTTTGTAATTCCCCGGCGAATATTTCGTGATCTGTTGTACCGGTATAACAAAATAAGTGTAAAACATTTCAGGAGGTGATTCCTCATCGTAAAGAGAGGGTCTTTCATATAAAGAAACTTCATTGGAGCATCCCTTGATAAGATACAGCCCCTTAAAGGGGTACAAAAATTTGTTTTCATTTTTTTTTCAAACACTAAAAAAGTTACAAAATTGAACTTAAGGGGACATTTTTTACTATAAAAAATACACTTACTCAGTAATTTATTTGGTCTACCCCATGGTTGTAAAGGGTGAAAAATGCAACCCCTAAAATTTATTTTCAATGTAACTTTTGTCTTATTATTTGTTTGCCATTTAAAATTTATTTCCAATAGCTTATTTCATTCTAAACCAAAAATGTCTCTTGAATTTTTTGCCCAAAATTAACCAGTTCCCAAAAAACAATTATTTTACAAACAACTACAGAGATACATCGTCATAAAAGCGAACTGGATTATTATTGTTATTTTGTAGTTACTACCTGCATCATAGTATGATTAAAGATGAATAAACAAAACTAATTTATTAATAACAAAACATACAACATGTAGAAATCATAGTAAATGTTCAATATGTCCACCTTCAGTCATTACACATTCGTCTAGACGTCGGCGCATTAAGCCACGTATTCGCTCAAATATTCCTGGAGTCTCTCTAATCACCTACACGCATCGATGATGCGGTTTCTTAAGTCCGTGCATTTATATTTCCAATGCTCCACCCGAAGGTACTACATTGGCCAGGAGACGAGTTTTTTGTTGCCTGGAAATTTAGAATTTTGCCGAACCCTTGCCGTTCCAGGCAAGGTAGGGATCTTTAACGTGCGTGACAACACTCACACACGGGACCTCCATTTAACCTCTCATCCGAACAAGGGCGTAATTTTTGTGAAAAATGCTCACCTGTCATTTTTCAAGCAGTCGGCCGGGTCGGGATTTGAACCCAGGACCTTGGGATCCATAGTCTTACGCTTACTACATTGATCCACGGCGACGCCTAGGTTTTTTAAGTCCTCAACATCGCGAACAGGAGTAGGATAAACCAAACTCTGTAAATGACCCCAAGTAGAGAAATCGAAAGGATTCAAATCCGGGGATTGAGCGGGCCAATTCTGTGGTCCTCCTCGACTTATCCAATGATTTGGATATGTTTGAGTTAAATGCTGACGTGCTGCTTGACTAAAATGGGCGGGAGCCCCATCATGCATAAAAAACATAACCCTTCTGATACCACAAGGAATTTCCTCCAGCAGTACTGGATGCACTTCTCTTAAAAATTGAGTGTATGCCTCTCCATTTAATCGAGGAGGTAGAAAATGAGGGCCAATTAAATAATCCCCAATAACTCCGACCCACACGTTAAGATAAAAATGTTCTTGATGGTTAGCTTGGACAATAGCGTGAGGGTTTTCATCAGCCCATATGTGGTTATTATGAAAATTAATAATTTTGTCCTGAAAAAAAGTACATTCGTCTGTGAATTCGATCGTCTTCAGAAAGTCGGGATTTCTTCTAATCATTTCCAACATCCAATTGGAAAATCCAAGACGGTTCGGAAAATCTCGCGGTAACAGTGCCTGTACTCGTTGTAGATGGTAGGGGTATAAGAGTTGTTCCTTTAAAATTCGAAATACCGTCATATGATCAACATTTAACTCGAAAGCAATCTTTCTAGTACTGCTAGTGGGTTGTTCTTCAACTAAATTAAGTACTGCTTCTTCAAGCTGTGGTGTTCTAACTTCTCGATAGCGACCACAATCCTGCGTTCTTTTTTCGAATGAACCATATTCTCGTAATCGTTGATGAAGTTGGGCAAATATTCTATGCGAAGGAAGCTGCCGTTGAGGATATATTTCAGCATACCTTCTACAAGCTTCTAACTCATTACCCTGCGACAGACCGTAAACGTAATGCATATCAGCCATTTCCGCATTTGTGTATGCCATTTTAATAACAAGTGAATTATTAAACTAACAAATTAAGAACAGAACAACGACGCACAATTATTAATTTAATTTCAAAAATTTACAAACTGACAGCGTGATAACAATTTAATTGTCACTATCACTAATAGCGGTCTACTAGATAAATTAGTTTCGCATTTTCGTCTTATGACGATGTATCTCTGTAGTTGTTTGTAAAATAATTGTTTTCTGCGAACTGGTTAATTTTGGGCAAAAAATTCAAGAGACATTTTTGGTTTAGAATGAAATAAGCTATTGAAAATAAATTTTTAAATGGCATACAAATAATAAGACAAAAAGTTACATTGGAAATAAATTTCAGGGGTTGCGTTTTCCACCCCTTACAACCATGGGGTAAACCAAATAAATTACTGAGTAAGTAAGTGTATTTTTGATAGTCAAAAACGTCACTTTATTTCAATTTTGTAACTTTTTAAGTGTTTGTAAAAAAATGAAAAACAAATTTTATGTACCCCCTTTAAAGGGCTGTATCTTAACAAGGCATGCTCCAATGAAGTTTCTTTATATGAAAGACCCTATCTCTTTTACGATGAGAAATCACCCCCTGAAATGTTTTATACTTATTTTGTTACACCCGGTATTTTATAAATGACGCGTTACGCCTCTTGGGCTGCATAAAGTCTTGCCTCAGGAATATGGGATTTTATACGAATATGTAAATATTATTTTCCATTATTATTAAGGTAAGTATAAATTAGATTACCACGCATAAAATTACGGTTTCCAGTTCTCGCATATTGTATGAGATTAACCTACAATTTTATTATATTTATTCCATCGAACGTGCATTTTTCATGTCTAAAGGAATGTGTGGTTACATCGCTAACCAATGACAACGTTTGAAAGTTGATGGGGAGAACGACGAGTTCATGAGAAAGGCGCGCGAAACCATCGAATATTTAGATGCTAGCATTGTGAACCCTCAGAACATTTAGTGCATACCCATCAGGACTTTAACAGTGTATATCCATCTCCTTAATTAGTAAGATAATTAGATGTAGGCAGACAAACTGGAGTAATGTATATTCGAGGTATTTATAAATATTATAGCGCCGTACTCATATAAGTATTTATTTATATTTATAAATAGATTTTGCAATTAATTTTTAACAAACACGTTCAATGTGATGGCGCTAGTGAAAATAATGCCTATGCAAATGCATCTGATAATTTTAGTGTTGTTTTTGCTATTTATGCACTGTTATATGCTTAATGCTTTATTTGGATATTCATATTCTATACCTGTATTGTACATTTATATATTTTATTTGTTTTGTTTTGTCGCTGAATTTGTTTTGTTTGGCGTTTGCCTGTTTTTTGGTAGTAGCCTCTGTAGGAAGAACAATTAAAATTAGAATGTCACTTAGGGAACAATAGGGGACGTTAGGGACGAATTTATGCTGACATTAGAATAAAATATTTAGATTAAGGAGGACAATAAATAGGGCATTTTCAGCGGTTGAGGGATGAAGCACCGCTTTCCACCTCCACCCCAGCATCCCTCTACTTCCACCTTGAGGAATACCTTGCACGCGCACTTCCACCTCGAGGAACACTTTGCACCTCTACCACCACAGTTTTTAAAGAAAAATTCGACTCGTGCAGGATTTGAACCCAAAATTATTATTCGCACAGGTTCCATTTTAATTTACAGATTAGGTTAAGAGTACCTTTAAATAAGAAAAAAATTTAGGATGATTCAGAAACAGCCAACAGACTCCATTTTAATTTAGAGATGAACTTTGGATGCATTTAAATATGAAAAATTTCAGAATAATTAAGAAATGGTTTACAGATTGCATTTTAGAGATTAATTTAAGAGCACATAACCCCAAATTTTATATAAACTTACCTTGTATATTTTTTGTTAACGAGCACCACTAAGTCACACATAGATATCTGCATCTGTCAACAGACACCTAAGGGCTAAACAATTTAAGGATTAACTTCCTTTCAATTAGGTGGAAGATGGATGTGGCGGTGGAGGAGGTGGAACGATGTGGAAGTGTAGGTGCTACCACCTTAAAACCTAAGAATAAAAACAATATAATTTATCACATTTATTAATAATAATTTTTCTGATGTTAATGTTACAAATTAGTAAAACAAACTTTAATAAATATTTTTACCTGACATGTGAAAAGTAATTCCAGCATAGGGAACAAAAATCAATATAAATTGTTGGTTATTTTGCAAAAAGAAAAGCCCATGATCGGTTTCATTGTTGTTGCAGATCATCAGAGGGGCGCACCCCTTTTTGCGAAATAACCAACTAATCTGGGATTATACACAAATCAAGGTGTATTTATAATACAAAATGTTTCTCATGCGCCCTCTATACTCGAATATAAGCAACTAACTATCGATGACTGTCTCCAGTCTCCAACATAATAGTGTAGATGGCATTGCCAGACAAAATTTTAATAACGAGTCAAAAGACAAGATGAAAATGAAAATAAACAAATGACCTGTTACCTACATTCTGTATTATAAATACACCTTGATTTGTGTATAATCCCAGAACTTAGTTGGTTGTTTTGCAAAAACAGATGCGTCTGTCTGATGATCTGCAAGAACAATGAAAATGACCAACAATTCATATTGATTTTCGTTCCCTATGCTCGAATTACTTTCCTTATGCCAGGCAAAATTATTCATTAATATTTAATTGGAAACGTATTGGTTTCCGTCGACCAAATTCCTCGTTTAGCACTGCATGCAGTATCTTCTTAAAAGGTCCGACAGTGTAAAGTAGGTAACAGGTCATTTACTTATTTCCAAAACAAACTTTATCAAGAAATATAATTTTATTAAAATATATACATGTATTCTTAGCTAGCACCCGCTTGTGAATTAAGGGTAGCCAAAGCCAAAATATTTGCGTGGGGGATCGTACCACACTCGCATCTTGTAAATACCGGATGGGGTGGCATTTAATAATTTCCAATAATTTACAGTGCTGCAATCATTGAACAAAAAATAGTTCGCACGGCTCTCTCCTTTTAATAACGTTTGTATTCTTTCTTTATCTGTCGAATTTACACTTACATTTTCTGTAATACCTACAAACTTTTCGTAAAATTCAGAAAGTATTTACATCTCAACTCCTCCATTTTACAACATATTAATTCTTGCAAATGTAATAGCTTGAAATACTCGTACTCATTAAAACAACAACATTTTGGTCTTTCATAATTTTCATATTATATGAATTTTCTTCTTGAAATTTATTTGTAACGCACACTTTTAGTAGATGAATCGACTGCTAGTTTCAATTTGAATTCACGAGACAGTTGTAATTCTAAAACACCTCCACCAGATAAACCATTCAATCTTAAGTGTGCTGCTTCTTGAGCAAATTGTCTGATTCTAAATTCCAATTGAAAATTGCAAAACTCCCTTCATTCAAAGTAGTCCATTTTTATAACATAATTTTGGCACATTCTATTTCAAATAATTTGTATGATTGGTTATGGTGGTGAAAATTTGATGTAAAATCACCTAACACATACCTGGTCTTACCTACTAGTTTGTTGAAATCTAATTGCGGCACTCTTACATCACTTGTAACGTCAACATCAGAAAAATCCATGTTTAACTTGTAATTTTGATCAACTCGACGATACTTCAACAACTAATGCTCTAGAAAATGGTTGCCTTGTCTTATATGCTAGTGGTCAAGCGTGCGAAGTTCCTTATTGTGTTAGTTGGTGTTATATGCACATCATGACAGGAAAAGTGACGCCTATAATAGTGTTATCGTGGGTTTTACGTGTTTAGTATAGATTCAATTCCTGCCTCCACCGTCACACAGCTTTCATCATTTGCAGGCCCGATTCACGTTAATTACACTCGTTTACTAAATGAAGTTTCATCTGATTAATTGTCAATTTGAAGATATTTTTCTACAATGCTAAACAGCTCAATATTGTAATTTAATAATCTAAATGTGAATGTAGAAACAACTACTCATACTTTCACTATGTGTAAATACGGAAGAAAATGATACTAAAAATCTATTTGAATTTATTTGTGAAAAAGACAAAGTCGTTCAAAAGTGTAGTAGAATTTTCAACGTTGAAATCTTAGGCAAGTCAAGATATTTATTTTAAAACTTGCATTTTTATACTGTGATTTTCTATTGTTATTCAGTTACTTTGCATGCAAAACACCTTTATTCTTAAATCAGTGTACGAGTCTATACATCTAGAAGTAACCCTTTTTAATTTTTATGTACATCCCCGCTCTTAATACATACTTTAATAAACCCATTTTAATTAAAAGAATTAAAGTAATATAACAATTTATTTAAAAACCCAGGTTTTTAATAAAGATGCTCTCTGCTTTAGAAAAATTTTTAAACGAAATAAACAATGGTTAGATTGGCTATCGTTTCACAACTGCTTTAAATTTGGACACCGAATTGTTCAAGATTTACAACTTCGTTAGCTGAAAGGTAGCCTTTGATTTTTTGCTTTAACAACTCTTTTAAATAAACGGGGGCATTTACAGGTACAATTTTTTGCGGAAATATTCTTAAACGTTGAGCTGATAATTCATTGGTCGCAGGGGTGTTCCAGTCTAATCCGTGTATGTGATTTTTGCAAAAATCGTTGTTTTTTGGAAATCCTCATACAAGTTTCAAATTGAGAATTTCGTACCATAATTCATTTGTTCCAACATTCAGTACAGCTATTTTTTTACAAAAAAATCGCCCTGGAAGCCCTGGGTATCCAAAATTCTCCTTCAAATGCTGGTCCAATAATGAAGCAAGCTTTGAAATAAAGCCTGGTATAATCATGCTATCCTTAGTTTCCCACGTTACGCCCTTAAACCCGTACCATTTAATTAACAATTCTCACCCGTTGTTTCGTTTTTTAGCACTTTTTCAACTAAATAAGTGTCTGGATAATTCGTAACTTACAGCTCCTCCTTGCAAAAAGTACCCAAGATTGGTTTATTATTTAAATCCTGAAGCAAACAAGTAATAGGTCTTGTATGTTGATTTTGGGCCACTTTAAATAATTCCGTATTTTAGTTGGTTAAAAACTCTTTTTCAAAAACAGTCTTATACAAATATTCGCACTACATCTCCGATTTTAAGCAAGTTGTTTTAACTTGTAGCACCGCTCTCTGCAAAAAGTTTAACCTTTTCTGGATGTGCTTCAGCCTCAATAGGAGACATTCTTATCGGCCAGTGTTTACTGTTGCTGTATTTCCTCAATAACTTTTTTGCAAAATTTTAATTTTCCTGTACAGCATATCTTTAATTTTTTTATAAGTAGTTCAACCATACTGGCCTTGATCGCAGAATATGTAGATAATGGTTTATTTTATATTTTGCATAAGTTTTTAAACGGTCTATTACAAAATTCCGTGTCCATATCCGTTTACAAATTGACTTTTGTGGCAATACACTTTTCCTCCTGTAACAGCGTTTTCAAAATATTCTTCATCGTATTGGTAACTTACAGTGCAGTTTTGTTTCTTAAAGATCTAACGAAAGCGTATTTTGTAAAGCAATTCAAACCAATAAGAACATATTCGTAACCCTTATTAACGCGAGCGTAAGGTTGAAATTCCGCCAAGACACATTGCAAGAGATTTTTCTTTATAGGCTTAAGTACAGTATGCCAGCGCTGAAAATTTTTGCGAGCTGGTTTAAACAATTCTTTTACGATGATTTCCTTACTCATGTTTGCGTAATACTGACTAGTTTGACTAGTTGAAAACACGGTTTTATCGGATAGTTCGATACCTCATTTCAACGAATCTTTAGATGGAAATCACATAAGAATCAATTATACGCGGTCGTAATGTATAACAAGTTAACGGATACCTAAAACAAGGTATTGACTATTTAATTTTAGCATAAACTTTACGTTTCGAAACAAATAAGTTTGAAATGAAAATTAGTAGGAAACGTACTTATTATAAAACGGTAAGATATACAGGATGCTGTTGTAGGATTGAAACGGAATCTACGTGCATGAATAATGTAAGAAAATGGGAGGTTTTAATTTAATCGTAAAATAAACGTAACATCTTGTCTAGGAACAATTTCGCTAATATATAATTCCTTCTTGTTCTGTAATCTTTCGACGTTATCTAGCAGAGTAAAACTTGGCGCACAATGTAAAATTTCATTTACAGCTTTTGTCAAATACTTTTAGTGTTGCGTTCACTGCGTGCTTGCATCTTTTAAGAATGCCTTATTACAACTGATTTCATTTTAGAAAATATGCCTCCTTATATACTTTACTATGTCGAACGTATGTCGAACGTATGCTGGACGTATGTCGGATGTATGTCGGATGTGTGTCGTATATAATTATAAAATTAGGTTAAGTTAGCTCCAACCGCTCCCAGTTAAGTTAGGTTAGCTCGATATTGTTCAAACTAAAATTTACAAGGAAGTTATAAATGATTCAAGGATTTGCTAAAAGTTATTGGGGAATACAACAGTAAATACCCGTCGATAGGAATGTCTCCTATTGAAGCTGAAACACCTCCAGAAAAGGTTAAACTTTTGCAGATAGTGGTGCTACAAGTCAATGGAACTTGCTTAAAATTGGAGATGTAGTACCAATATCTAAATATAAGACTGTTTTGATAAAAGTTTTACCCAACTGAACTACGGAATTATTTAAAGTGGCGCAAATTCAACATGCAGGACCTAATACTTATTTGCTTCAGGATTTAAATAATAAACCAATCTTGGGCATGTAAATGTATGCGCCAAGTTTAAGTTGATTACTAACCGCAAAGACAGTACTGTTTAGGCTGCCCAGACCAGAGACTTCCGTGCTCACGTTCCAAGGTTCCTGAATGAGGCCATGTCTTGCTTACCGTTCAGGTGTCTGCACAGAGTAGCTGCAGTCGTACGGTAGTGTCGCAGCTAACCTGAATATCTACTCCCGCCATTTTGACTGTAGAATATTACCTTTTAAGCGTCGCTAGGCGGACTGCCAAGTGACATTTTATTGTACTCTTCCCCCAGCCATTCCACAAACAAAGGATCGGAGTCTTCAGTATCCATCTGACCGCTTGATGCTGTGAAGGGTACGCCTGCTTCAGCCTCCTGAGGTCGTTGCTCGCTACAACTGCTCAGGAGTGAAGGTAGCTTTGCTATTGCGCAGTAGCCGGTTGAGCTGCCTTTGCAATAGGTTGTGGTTTCTGGATTCATAAATTTCGGGAAGTGAGCTTGTAGTGCAGCTTGCCTCTCTTACTGATAATAACATCCCTTGTGTCTTCTCAACACCTACCAGCTTCCCTTGATGTTGATCTCTAATGGCGGTGTGGAAGCACACCCCGGATGTGTCGGCCCAGAGGGTTTGCACACAGCACTTTTGGACAACGTACCTATCTTCCGAGAGGCCCGAAATTCGTAGTTCCGTCTTCAGGAGTCTACCCAGCAATTCCACCTGGACGACTGCAAGGCGTGCAGCCTCCCACGGTTGCAGGAGATTACCAACCGCCAACTACTCGGGATTAGGCGTTTATAAGATACTTTTAGTTTCTTCTTAGCCCTAAAATCATTTCTACCCCTGATGTGATAACTGTTCACTTGAACTATATACTATTTAAAATATATGCCCAGTAGATATGGTGTGTTCGTTCCGACTCAAAATCGACACAAAATCGTTCATATTACATGTATTTTCTTATGAGACTATCAAAGGAGTTCATTTGCAAATTTTTGTACCAGTGAAGATCATTCATTCGGATATCACTGACGTCATATCACTAACTTTTCACTTTTGAAAGTCGATGTTCGAGTAATGTCTAATCGGCAATGTTAAATATGATCCAGGAGGCAAGTGGTATTTGTCATCGTACGGGCTTAGAGCAAGCTTCTCCTGAGCGATAGTGTAGACATGATGCTTGAAAGATTGGGTTAAGTTGTGGTTTAAGGTTACTCAGGTAGTCACGATGAGGTCACGTAATCCTCGAATGAGTGATCTAGCAGGGTACAAAAATTTGCAAAATAAAAATTACATTTTCCGAAAAGAAAATACATGTAAAATAAACAATTTTGTACATTAGGCAAAACGAAGATATAGCATGTACTATTATCCTCTTGTACTTCAACAATGCTTGCAGTAATTTATGGATCATCTCCTATTTGTTGTGTTGCCATATCAATATCTACAAAAGTAAATATCAACGTTTAGCAAATTGTATCTCAACATTCAGAACATAACCCTGTAGTCTTTCAACGTAGCTTTCACTTATTCGTGAGTCATCTATAATTTCTTTTATAGTAGGGTGATTTCGTTAGTTCGTCGGCCAGTTTTTATTATAGTACTGGAAATAGATCAATTTACGAAATATTTCGTTTTGTTAATATTCGACTAGTTTTCGATCAAGCTTCTCGACCATTGCGACAATTGGAAGGTCGTCGGGGCGGGATAAGGAACTATAACTCAATGATAATAGATAGCCCACACGGTACATGCGCGTTTTCAAGTTTCTTTTATTATCTGTAGTGTTTAACCAAAAGAAATAGTAAATATAACATTTTATCTTACACTTTTATATTGTTTTATACATAAATATGTCCATAAAAATCGAATTTAAATGAATAAATATACATTTATTCCTAATAATTATTAAAGGGTTAACGAATGCCTCTTACAAATACTGTTGGCATACCGAGTACCTAACAACGCAGGTAGTAGCTTAAGGCGTGGGATGTTAACTTTCGTGGTGTCACCTTGATTTATTTTTCAACCAGTGTACACTCTACCTCATATACGTTTTCTAACCTGAAATATGAGCAAGTGTTTTATAGCGAGTCAGACTACTACCTAATACTATTAGAGGGCGAACACTGTTCATTTAATTACTTATTTAGGAAGTTCGGCAATCGCAACTATTTAACTGCGTTGGAACGTCGGCCATTTCGTCGGTGTAGGTTGTCTATGTTTTACGGGGAACCAACAGGAAAACATGGCCTCTCGAGTCTAATTATTATATACTGATATGATAACGCTGCACGTCGATGTAATTATTCAAATAGTCCTCTTCTTATCACCGCCGCTCTGTGTATTTTAATCTCCTGAAATTTTAAATCTGCCTCGGCTAGCCCAGTTTAGTTGACACAGAGTGCCGAACGTTACGATAATCAAATAGTTTACCTTTTTTCCCTAAAACTTTATCTGCTTTGAATGATAAAACGAAGTCGATCAATATTTGTGAAAAGAAAAATTATTTACACTTCACAGCTTAATTTGTTTGACAGTATGATAAAATTAGCCCCTGAATCAAAAATTTAAATTGTTTATCTCCAAAAATTAAAGCTCCTTTTCTTATTTTAAAGCCAGCAAAATGTCGTTGTACTCTACTGAAATTTGTCTGAACGTTCAAGATTTTTCCTTGTTTACGAAATTTTTCACGTATCAAAATAAATTGTTGTTGACTCTGTACATAAATTATTCAAGTTTAAAATATGTTCAAAATTAATAAAAAGAAAATAATGCCCTAATATGATCAATGTTCAAATATAATAAATAGTAAATAATGTCTTATGCAAGATAGTTCTGACCTGTAGTTTTCCTTGAGCGTCTTTCAGCTGCATGTCTTGGATCAGTACCCCAATATTACTTTTAGTTGAGTTGCTTAGTCTCCATGTTTTACCCCGTTTAATGTGATCTGCCCTAAATTTTCATAACGTCGTAATGTCCTTAAATTTATTCTTAGAGTGCCTTTAGATTGTCATTAGGTTTCTCCCTAGAGTTTTGTACTTAGAGCTTTCTTCGATTTATCTTAGAGCCCTGAGTTATAAATATTTTAACTATATTAATTAATAAATTTCTACTTACGTTTTCTAGCACACGGCCAAGAGTTGTCTCATATATTTTCACTATAATTAATTCAAAATTTTATAACATCACTTTTCACAAAATTTTCATTGTTTAATTTGATATTTACTCGACGCGTTAATTTTCAAGTATCAGTGATGCAGCTTGTACGTGGTTCAAACTAAGACCGTGCGCTTATCAAACCTGCCACATTATATAGCCTACGCCCCATTTAAATTCATTGGTTTATCTGAGCTGTTGTTCAAAGTGTATGACCAACCATCAGTTGTTTTGTATATTTGTGGGCTTTTACAGGTTTATCACTGATATTACCTTATAGAAACGATTCGTTGATCACGTAGGTCCTCGTATGTTTTTGGTTTGTATTTAATTTATAGCGTTTGTTTTGATGTTGTTACAGGAATTTCTAATTCGTTTTGGCACGTAATTTCACTCATGGCTTTGTTTGTCAAGATAATACTTTTGGGATCTGCACTAACTTCATGTAGAAAATCACGTAGACCAAGTGACGTAAATTAACATATTTCTATTTACATTTTTGCTTTTCCGAAACGTATTTATTTTCAAAGATGCGTTTCTTATCAGGACACTATGCTATCTGTTTTCATTGTCGCTTGCTTAATGTGAATTGTATTATGATTTTTCTAGGTTTTACTGCATTTCACTTGCAACGTTTGGTTAGTTCTTTAATTAACTATTTATTTCAATGCCTCGACTATTTAAGCTCTTAAATCTCAGGGTGGTCAACTACTTATAGTGAGTTCTGTTATAAGTAGATGTGCAAAGTCCAACCAAAGTGCACCTCTTTTGTTTTAGTACTAAATTTTATTACTCTACTTTTTATATGCCAAAATTATACTACGATCAGCGTTGCTTTGTGCCAAATTTAATTACTACCAAAATTATATGACTGTTTTTTGACGTTTTAAGATATCTCAGCACTCACCTGGTTTATACTCCGTTCTTGGCCGCTCTGACTGCTGGCTCAAAATCCTTGTCGCCGTATGCGTCTTTACACTTTTGTCCTATCTGATTGAAGTTTAGTGCCGCCTCCAGGTGTTGTTCTGAAATTTAGCTGCTCCCCAATACCTGAAATAATTAACCCTAATTTAGAATTTTGAATACCCAGTGCTGTAACTTCCCCTGTGCTAATTACTGCTTCGAATCCTCCACTACCAATTGTTGCTATCCTAAATTTCGCTCTTCGTACTCTCAATTACTTTGTCCGTTTCTTCGTATCTTATCCAAATCTGCGCGTCGTCTTACTTCAAACTGCTCTATGCTCCGCTACCTAATAATCGCTATCCAAAACCAACTTCTTTCCTTATATATAATTCCTCTCGATGTCCTGCTCCCTTTAAATCGCTACCCAATATCGTTCCAAATCTCTATAATTTTCCGTCGCTTCGCCGTTGCACAATCACCGCTCTTTATACTAATTACTTTCGTTGCTGTTGCTGCTTTACCCTTCTTTACACAATCAAAACTCTTTAAAAACAAATACTTTTATTAACTTCTTTTAAAAATTGTTTACAAATTAGCACAGTTTGAAAAACACGTCTTTTTACAAAATGAATTTCGAAATAATCTCCCTTGTTTACTTTCCAAGGCGACCATTTTTTTCTTGCCCACTACACTTTAAAGTACATAACTAAATTGTCCAATAACATCTTAACATTTCGTTTGTGTCGCACATACCATAGTTCATGTCCTTTTACACTTTCCTGATTCACATACAATTCTATTATTTGTCCTAAATATTTACATTTCACCAATCATATTTGAAGTTGTTATAACTAATAATTTTGAGCTTACAAATATTGTCCAAAAGTTGATTCTATTTAAAATGAAACCAAAATAAATCACACTTGAACCTGGATGCGTGGTTGATAGTAAACATTCATAGACGCATCCGGTTTTTGGACGGCAAATGTACTTTCAATGGCCTTTAAAATTCAAACTCGGCATAAACCCTTGAGCACTGTACATCTTACTACGTCATTTAGTCATTTCAATATTACCTTTTGGCACTTAATTTCAACTACCATTTTGAATGGTATTTTAGTATACGTAAAATACGGCAAACATACATTTTTAAGTTTATGTGATCAAATACGTGGATTATTTTGCTTGGCATATACTACCTTGTACTAAACAACCCTTAGAACTCTTGGTATCTCCCTTATACATTACAATATATATATATATATATATATATATATATATATATAAAACAATCTCCTATACATAACGCTATATCATCGCAGTTTTGCTACAATTTTAATAAATCACACACATGTATACCCCTACTTAAGAGAGAGGTAAGTATGGAGCTTCTGAAACATAATTATCTTTTCTCACCACTTTACCCTTAGAGCCCGTTTTAATAGATCATAGTCTATTGGACAGCCAATCCGAATGCAAAAACGTCTGCCATTTTCTCAGTGTATGCCGGCCATGTTTTACGGGGAACTAATAGGAATATTAGATGTCTCGAACTGAATTATTCAACCCTTTCTGTAAGTACCATTTAAATTACGTCACACAATTCTGATAGACGAAAAAGGCAGAAAGTTGTAAGGTTTAAACCGGTAACCCCGAGAACGATACCTTCATGCGTTAACCATTACGCTACCGAGAACACATAACAACAAATGAAAAAGATGTGCTATTTAAATTTTCTATCGGATCGTTTGAATTTTATGTAGAGTAAAGGATGACGACTGGGATTACATAATAAAAATCGCTAAATTTATTACAATTCTTACATTTCATATACAGATATTGAACAGTATTTTAGTTATCGATTACTGACAATTGAATATTGATACTCGATTTAATTTAATGTGCCCGAGGAATTCGTGGCATTTCAGTGGCGCACGACTGAAAGAACAAACTCTTAGCATGTTTGGCTAAAGCTTGATACAGCCTCCGGTACATTAAATTAAATCGAGTATCAATATGCAATTGTAAGTAAATAAAAAAAGTGTTTAATGTCTGTATATGAAATGCTAGAATTTAATAAATTTAGTCATTTTTATTATTCAACCCCAGTCATCCTTTACTATAAATAAAATTCAAACGACCCGATAATTAATTTAAATATCTCATTTTTTCACTATTATTATGTGCCCTCAGTAGTTTAATGGTTAACTCATGTGCTCTATTCTCCAGACGTCCCTTGAAGATCTGTCGAGGTGTTCATATTTGCGCTTACAAAGAAAACAGCAAGAGGACCCGGTTCTTGATAAGAAATTATGCGACTCAATAGCAAAGTATTTTTCAAAAAGTTATATACGTTGTTATATAAAAAAAATTTTATCATCTCATATATATATAGTATTTAAACTTTAAGTAAGTTTATTACTATTTATCCTTGTGACTATCAGCTATATACCAAAACTCTCTATTTTCTATACTTTAATCTGATATCACTAGGTCGAGAATTTCTTCTTTTTATTCCAAGCCCAAGGTAATGTCGGATGGAAAACGGCTTTAGACAAAGAAAACTCTTAAGGGTTAAACGGCTAGTAGAGTGTTAGCTCTGGGTAGATCATGAGCATGGGTCATGGGTGAATAATTGACCAAAAATACCTTTAATAAGCGCCACCGTATTTTTTAATACAAGTGCCAACAAAATTTAACTGTGTTTGTATAAGGGGAATGCGGAAACCTTATCTTAACACCACTAACATAGCCATAAAACTTGAATTTCACTCTTTCGGACACACTTACCAAAACCTCAACCACCAGTTGTCAAACAGATGTCTCAGCTTTACCTGTGAACAAACAAAAACAACATGGACACCATTTGTGTCCTCAAAAGCATATGCCAAAAATAGAATAAGTGAATTTAAACATCTGTAAAATACTAAAGGGATTCATTTTCATTACTCACTCTTTTTACTTAAGGAGGATTTGCTCTAGTTTTCTTTTTCCTAATTTAAATGTTGAATAATAAAACGTCTTTCAAAAGAAACAAAAGGAATTCTATTTATATAGAAGTTTGATTATATACATGTGACTGCAATATATAAGATTACGTTCTTGTCATATATTTTTTTTTATAAAAAGAATTTTAGTGAAATTTAACATTCAACATAAATATATATAAATGGATCATTTGTATAGGATTTAGTTAAGCAAACATGTAGTATATTATTAGTTCATAACACATGATTTTATTTTTACCATAATCATTGAAGTACTTCATTGACCATTTACAACAGAGATTGATCATCAAAAACAGCGATTATAAAATGCAAATACTCAAATTTAACTGTAATCTACTAAAAAAACACGCGAATTTCTACACCAATAAAAGAGCTTTTACATGACGTGAATGTCTTTAAACAAAATGTAAAATTAAACCAAGACTGCATCTGGCGTCTAGATTATAAAATAGAATCTATACCATTTTTTATCTGACATAAGTTGTCATTCTAAATATCTTAAAACACATTGAATGCGTGTACAAATAACTGACAAACTAGATATTTATTCGTTGTGTTACTAACTTTAAAAAACTACTTTATATTTTTGTTACTCTAATAATCAACGTAGGAAATTTCATAATAATTTACTATAGTTTCAAAGTTATGGAAAGTTTCAAACACTCACGTGCGTCCAAATGAATTGCAGGTGCAAAATCTTGACGTCAGCTGTTGTATTTTTCCAGCGTATTAATCATCAGTAAGTTTGAAGTATCAAGATTCTTTGTAGAATAAACCATTGCTATACTGCGTAGTTAATTAAATAGAACGAAACCATAACTGCTTGCTTTAAATTACTGCGACGAAAATTTATTATAATTTAACATTGAAAATTGTTGTTGTAGATATGTCCATAAGATATTGCACTAAGATGAGAAAGTATTAGTATAATTTATTGTATTAATATATACCAACTGTCTTAAACGATGTACTATATTCGTTCCATATTCTCAATTAATTTTCTTCTTGACTCTATTAGACGCCTCGTGTTTTAGTCGGGCCATCTTGACTTTATCTCTAGTCTACAAAAAGCGGCTTGCACTCTTGGACGTTGGAAATAAAGTGCCGATTATTAACTTGACAGCGCTTGGTAACAAACTTCAGAATATATATCTTCTAGAATCTATGTGTTATTACGAACATTATACTTTAATTTTTATTGGTTGATAATTTACAAATTAAATGCTTTAAAATATAGCTGTTTTATTATTAATTTATTGGGCTAGGTGTAACTAGAAAAAAATACGTTACAACGTCCCTTTTAAAGACCTGTTGAGGTGTTCATGTTTGCGCTTATAAAGAAAACGCTACATTTGTTTTTCCAATGCTCCACCCGAAGGTACTATATTGGACAGGAAGCGAATTTTACACACATACACGCACGCACGCGCACACGCACGCACATACACACACCCCAGCCCATCCACACACACACACCACCCATGCATGCACGTACGCACACCGCGCACGCACGCATGCACCCACCCACCCACCAACCACACACACACACCATGCACGCACGCATGCACGCCGGCGCGCATGCACGCACACACACACTGGACTTACATTTTTACTTCTCATCCGAACGAGAGCGTAATTTTGTGGAAAATGCTCACCTAACATTTTTCAAGCATGTAATTAATTAAACCTTCACATCCGTATGCATGTCGTTCCATTCTTTTAAGAGTAATTCACCAATAAACGCCTTTGAAAAATTCAAATATTATTCTCTCATTTGCAGGATTTTACCACCATTCATCTTTAAATTAATTCCAGCATTTACTTCAATGTTCAGTATACCATGCGGACAAGGAAGAGAGCAACGAAAGCAATGTAAGTGGTTCACACTAATTACCATAACAAAAAAGGAAAAAAAATATCCAATCGTATTGGAGGGGTGGGGGGTCGTAGTAAAAAAGAAAACCCAAGACCGATTCGCTCCGCTGAAATAAAAAAAATTAATGTTTAGTAAATAACAGGAAAATAAAATAAATAAGGAGACAGCACGTTTGGCTGTTAAAACACTATAAATGAATTCAATAGGATAAATAAATATCAATAATAACAACAGAAATAAAACATACATTAATGGTACACTGGTGTTCTTTATTAAACAAAACAAATAAATTTAAAACAAGTAATGTTGTGGGTCCGTTACAGTAAATTATTCCGAAACAAACACATTTACACAAATATTCAATTTATAACAAATCAAAACAGAAACGCAAACACATTTAGGAATGCAAAAAAATATTCAATTCGTAACGAATCAACAGCAAGATCTTAAACTACAAGTCTTTATCCTGCAGGACACTAACAAAGACAGGGCAGTATTTAGCAGCATTCAACTTATTATTTATTTATGTTGGAAGGTATTCGGAGTTAAAGTTTCAATCATGGGTGAAGATGGAGACAAACCTGTCACTATTTCTATTAGTAAAAAGTGCAATAGTTGTCTTAGAGGTGTCAAAGGTGATGTGAGATGCATCTCCTGTGCTTCCTCTTTTCATCCTGGCTGTGCAGTAAGACTAAAAGGTACACTTATAATTGGATATGATAGGTTGTTATGTACTGAATGTGCTGCACCCTCCATTATCTCTGATGAGGAGTTTGGTGATGACTTCGGTCAAGATTCCAAAATTCTACGAGCAATCTTAAAATGTATGCGGCAAAATGCTGAATTTTTTCAAAATAAGTTTCTTTCAATGGAAATTGAAATTGCTGATTTAAAGAGCAAATTAGTAAGTTTTTAAAGTGGTAGTTCCATGGTGAACCATGCTTCTAGTTCTCACAATCATATATTGGGTACACGGTTAACACCTACTCAGGTCTCTAATTTACCAATAACTAATGACCAAGTTAGTAAGGCTATACATTCAGTAGAATATGCTGTCGCAGCAAAGAATAGTAGCAAAACTATGAATACGATTATTTCTTTGAATAGTGATTGCTCAGTTCCTGTGACTATGGCATCTAATGTGGAATCCGTTTCTAACACTGAGTTATGCAATGAATCCAATTCAGAAAATTGTATGAATTCTGAGACTTGGTTGGATGTTGCTAATAGGAGAAAAGCAAATTAAAATCAAGAAACAAGGTTATCATTGGTACCCAAACTGTGTTACCCAATTCAGCTCTTTTTAGTGGTAGTGTAAAGAAAACTTGGCTGCATTTGAGTAGAGTTATGGCTAATGCACAAACTCCAATTGTGGAAGCCTCACATATTTTGAGATACATGCAGGAAGATGGCGCCAATGATGTCTGCTTTAAGATTGGCACTAGAGGTAATTTAAATTCTTTTAAACTGGGAATTCCTGCTGATATTGTTGAAAAGGTCATGTCTCCTTCTTATTGGCCTTACTGTGTTATGGTACGCTTTTTTGAATTTAAGGACAGTGATAAGGACAAAAGGGAATCTAAAATAATTGCTAAAAGTTCTTTGCAAAATACGACTGTGACTAACAAATTGCCTGATACTGAATTACCAGCTTCATGACTAACAAACCCACATGTTAATAACAGACATTCATCATTCATCAACGTTTTTACCAGAATGTTCGTGGTCTTCGTACAAAACTGTTGATTGCTACCGTGCCAGTTGTTCTTTCAATTTTGAAATTATTGTCTTGACTGAGACATGGCTGAACAATGATATTTCTAATTATGAGTTATTTCCTTCTACTTACACTGTCTTTAACACCAACAGGAACTATTCTGCACTCAATTGTGACCGTGGTGGTGGATCACTTGTTGCTATTACTTCTAATATTAATACTTCCCAGCTTCCTGGTTGTTCCAATATACATTTTGAGGACACCTGGGTAAAAATCGACCTATTTTCGCAGTGTATAATAATATGTGGAGTATATTTTCCACCCAACTCAAATTGTGAACTATATCAAGAATTTATGGACAATGCTGCAAGACTTCAAATGGCTCATAAAATCCCAAATTTTTAATAATCGGGATTTTAATTTGCCTAAAATTAATTGGGTACCTGACGTTGATTTTTTCAGCACATGTGGCACTTTGCCAATCGAGGCTGAAAATCTAATTGAGAATATGCAATTTCTTAATTTACTGCAGGTTAATGGTGTTTCTAATTCTTCTGGTAAGTTTTTGGATCTAGTTTTTGCAGATGAGGGGGTTTATGCTCTAGTGCGTGAATCTGATGTTGCTTTAACTACTGTGGACGGTCACCATCCTCCCTTGCTTATTTCTATCAAGAGTAATTTTATTCCTCGTATTAGGTTTTGTGAGAATGTCCATGTCTTTGCTTATAAAAAAGCAAACTATGATGAACTTAACAGTATGTATAAGTCAATTGATTGGTCAGTTTTAGACAACTTTCAGAGTATAGATGAAGCCATAGATTTCTTCTATTCAACTGTTTATGAAGGTATTAATAAATTTGTTCCCATATTAAAAAGAAAGTCTGAAAATATCCGTGTTGGTATAGTAATTCTTTAATTAAACTCATTCAATTAAAAATAAACTATATAATAGGTATCAGCACTCTAGATTGAAACGGACTATGTTAGATATTCCACGGCTCGTAAGGAATCAAAACGTTTGATTGACTTTTGTTATTTAAAATTCATCTGTAATAGTGAGCTAATGATTTCCGCCAACACAAAACATTTTTGGTCTTTCATTAAGTCATTAAAGAGAGATTCAGGCATTCCAAAACGGATGTCATACAATGGCAAAATTCTAAGTGATGCTCGTAGTTTTGCCAATGCTTTTGCCTCAATGTTTGAATCTTGCTATGTTAATCACTTGAATGATCCTCCCTCTTCTAGCAAATGTTCATATTCTTACAATAGCACTACTCTTGTTTCACATATCTTTACTGAAGATGAAGTAAAAAGGAAAATTCATGCCTTAGATTCATTTAAGTGTGCGGATCTGACGGCATTCCTTCCTTATTCCTACACCAATGCTGTGATAGTCTATCGCAAGCTTTAGCGATTCTTTTTAATAAAAGCTTTAGTAGTGGAACATTTCCCCTAGCTTGGAAAAGGTCATTTTTAATCCCAGTATTTAAATCGGGTGACCGTTCTAAAATCGAGAATTATCGTGGCATATCAATTTTATCCTCTATTGCTAAGCTGTTTGAGTCCATCATATGCGATGAGTTATTCAGTGTATTTAAAAATTGTATTGCTATTGAACAGCATGGCTTTTTTAAAGGCCGCTCCACTGTCACTGTTAAAACAGGATTCCAATTTTCGGAGCAGTTTGTCCGCCAGATTCAAACACAGGTTTCTAGCGAACGTATCGCTTTAAAAAACTATATATTGAAACAATAATTACAATTCGTTTTAGTTATAATAACACTACTTACTTTGGTTTCCTTTTTCTCGTCAATACACAGCTTAATTCTAAATAAATTCAAGTAATAAACAATAACAATTCTTTGACATTTAAATCATTCAGTTTTCAAGGCACCCTCTCTTTAGTTCATTGCGTTACCGGGACGACAACAATTTCAGCGGCGTGAGTAGCACAAGTGTTGCCAACATACTCCCGCCGGTAAAACGATCCGAGTGAGTTTATACCTTACTAGTGGCAACTACGCGTTGTTCGGAGCGATCCCTTCACGTCGAGCACTGCAATCTTGGTTGCCGGACGATGGTACTTCCATTGGTTGTTCGAACACGGCGCTCCTAACTTGGCCATCCTTACCAGCAAAGGTTTGGATTACGATCCCTTTGGGCCAAGTGCAGCGAGAAAAGTTCGGATCGATGATTATTACTACATCACCTACTGCCAGCGGTTTGACTTGATCGGTCCATTTACTTCTTCTAGTAAGAGTCGGTAGCACTTCAGTCACCCACCTCTTCCAAATTTTATCAGCTAAAAACTGAGAGTGTCTCCAAGAGCTTCTAATATATTGGTCGGTTGCGTCAAATTTGCCTGGCAATTTAGCGCCAGAAGAACTGCCCAACAGAAAGTGATTTAGTGTGAGCGACTCTTGTTCTGCGGTGTCTAGCGATAAGTAAGTAAGCGGTCGGCTATTTAAAATACATTCAACTTCTAGGAAAAGGTTATGCAGTTTTTCATCTGATAATTTCGTTTCGGGTGTTACAATATGGTACAGCACGTTTTTCACAGAACGTATCATCTGCTCCCAAGAACCTCCCATGTGAGGACTAGCGGGTGGGATGAAGGTCCACTTAGTTTCGGATGTAGTAAATTGTTCCTGCAAGGCGTTAAAGTCCAGTTGCTTGTAAGCTTCTTTAACTCTTTTCGGCTGCCGTTAAATTTGTGCCGTTGTCGCTAAACATCTGTGCCGGCATGCCTCTCCTGCTACTAAAGTTCCTAATCGCCGTTACACACGAGTTCATGGACAACGAATAGGCTACTTCAATGTGTACTGCACGACATGTCAGACACGTAAACAGGACGCCGTATCTCTTTTCCGAACGTCTTCCAATTACCACTAGAAATGGTCCGAAAAGTCTACCCCAACGTATGTGAACGGGCGAGAGTTCGGTGCTAAACGTGCTTCGGTAGTTGACCCATTTCTGGCGGATTGGGCTTAATGTTACGATTTTACAGACTTGACAGTTGTTTCTAACTGTTCGCAATATACGTCGCAAACTTGAGATATAGAATTTTGAAAGATTTCGTTAACAACGGTTTCGTGATGAACATGGTGGTACTTACGATGGTACCAGTCAATCAGCAAATACGTGATTCTATGATCTTTTGGTAAAATGATTGGGTGCTTTGTTTCACTTGCGATTGGGGCGTTATCTAACCGTCCATGCAGTCGTAGTATTCCCAGGTTGTCAACGAAGGAGAGAGTTTCTAAGAGTACTTCCTTTATCTAGAATATATCTGGGGTCTCGTTGCAAATTCACCATTTCGGTTGAGAACGAATGCGTTTGTGCAAGCTTGTAAAGAAATTCTAGGCTCTGTGTTAACTCTTCCCCTGTCAGATGGTTCGATTCTAGTTCCACTACGCTCGTACTAACTTGTAAGTCGTTTTGCTTCGCTCTGCGCACCCTTCTTATAAACCGTTTGACGTAAGCTACGCATCTCACCAAGCGTTCCCATTTTGAAAAGCGGAAGGTATCAACAACTGGAGAGCATTTTATCTGGACCGCCACGATTTTTTCAGGCATCTCTGTTTGCGGTTCAAGAATGTAATTATTCGTTGATTTAAAATTTTGCAGGGGCCATTGGTCAGTTTGTAGCTGCAAGAACTCCGGACCCGAATACCACGCGCTCGACGGTTCAAATACATTTTTATTATGCCACTTCGTAGCCAGGTCAGCAACATTTAGTCTAGATGGTAGGTAGTGCCACCGCGTTACATTTGTATTCGTTTGTATCTCAGCGATTCTGTACATCACAAATTGTTTGTGCTTTCGTGGGTCAGAACGAATCCATACTAAAACAGTTTGCGAGTCTGACCAGTAATGTGTATCGCTGATTACAAGCTCATGTTCTTTAACTATATGCCTTGCAAAGCGAGAACCCAGTACTGCAGCGAAGTTCCATGCGGGTATAGATATTGGGCTTAATGGCGCTACCCTTGCCTTAGAACCTATCAGTGAAACATGAATTTTGTTTTCGTAAACGAATCTGAAGTATGCGACAGCGGCATACGCACAGTCACTTGCGTCCACAAACACGTGCAATTCAATTAAGCAGTCTTGTGCTCTCACGTCGTTATTGTAGCATCTTGGAATGTGAATTTGCGGCACTAGCTCTAAGTGTGAAAGCCATTGCTTCCAACTAGGTATCAAGTCACTAGGGATTGTTTCGTCCCATTCGGTTCCAGTACGCCAGACGCACTGCAGCAGGATTTTGAGTTGAATCGTATAGCATGATAGCAGGCCGAGGGGATCAAAGATTGACATCAACAGTCTTAAAAGTTCTCTTTTGGTTGGTGCCTTTCCTTCATGTAGAATTTCAGTGCTGGCTTTTGTATACTTTAAACTAAACGTAAAAGTATCGTTACTTGTTTGCCACCACAGACCAAGTACTTTTTCTGGCTGAACCACATGATCGATTGATTGCCCTGCGTGGCAAAAGTCTTCTTTTACTTCTGGCGGACCGAGCGCAGCCACTACCTCTCGAGAATTTGAAAGCCAGTTACGAATATGGAAATTCCCACGTTTATGAACTTCAATAACATTTTTGGCTAGTTCAATAGCTTCACTTGGAGTATCAACGCTGTCGAGCCAGTCGTCAACATAATGACGTTCTTGTATTGCTTTAGCGGCGCGTGGAAACTCCCTAGAAAATTCTTCGGCATTTTTATTTTTGACATACTGCGCTACCGATGGCAAGCAGCATGCGCCAAAGCTCATAACTTGCAAAACATAAACATCTGGTGGTCGATTCTTCTCGCAGTTGCGCCACAAAAATCTTTGACACTGCTGATCTTCTACATCAATGTGAATTCTATGAAACATCTCGCATATGTCACCACAAATTCCAACTCTACCAATACGAAAGTTGAATAAAACTTGAAGAAGCGGACGTAACAAATCCGGGCCTTGTTCAAGACAGTCATTAAGGGAGATACCATGGTGTACAGCCGCTGCGTCCCACACTAATCTTATTGTACTTGGCTTATTCGGATTACGCACTAAAATATAGGTAAATACCATTGCCGTTTGTACTCTTGCTTTATTTCAGATGGGGTAAGCTTTCGCACATACTGCTTTTGTTGCATGCTGTCTATATGAGTACTTACTAAACCCTTGAGCCCTGCATCCTGATTTAACTTCTTTTCGAAGCATACTAGTCGGCGCATAGCCATATTATAATTATCGGGTAAAGTTATGTTATCTGCACGCCACAGAAGCTTAGAAGTAAAGTGGTTTCCGTTCGTTTTACACACGCTTCGAGCATTTTCAATTTATCGGAATCGGTGTGATTTCGTGCTGGGTTTTCGGGCCCATATCGTCAAGCGTCATGCTTTCGCTAACGAGTTTGTGTAATGCCATGTCGCTATCGCATTCGCAGATGTGTAACTGAAAGCACGCATTTACGGACCCACAAACGTCTTCCTTTTCTAACACTCCATAAACTGTCCAACCCAAACGTGTTTTAGTAGCAGCTGGTTCCGTGGTTTTGCCTTCTCTAAACTTCATGGGCATGGCCACGTGCTTATTGTTTAGACCGATAATCATTCGTGGTACAACATCTTGGTATGACTCTACCGGTAGGCCTTTTAAATGTTTGTATTTCACCTCAAGTTCTTTCATGAATAATGTTTGAGTAGGTAAGTCTAGTTTACTAACGGTGTGTACGTCCCGCAACGTGAAAGTTTGGTTGGGGTTGTGTTTGCTGGACACTTTAAGGTTTACAAGTTCTGAGTTATTTTCGACACGAATAGAACCATCGGTCCACCGCAAGCATAACTCAGATGTTTCACCTTTTAGATCCAGTTGCCTTATCACGTCTTTTTCTATTATGGTTGGCCCAGAACCGTCATCAAGGAGCGCATAAATTGCTACAGAAGCTTTTTGACTGTAAATTACAATAGGAACGATTCGGTACAGTACGTTTGAAGTTTTTGTACATGTATTGCCACGGTATTTGGCTGTACGTTAGTATCGCGTGTTACTACCATTTTATGTAGTAACCGGTGATGCTTTGCAGTGCAACGCCTATTCCGCACTCGTGTCGTTCTTTGCAAAATCGTGGATTGTGAAACTTTAAACAGGAACGACACAACCGTTTCTTGTGGACAACATCCCATCTGTCATTGTATGTCATTTTCTCAAAAACGTCACATTTTTCGATGCTATGATCTTGTAAGCACGCTGCACAATTGTGTGTTTCTGCTTGACGCCAATCTTTTTTTGCTTTGGTTTCCAATGTCTCTTGTCCCTTGTGAAAGGCGACACGATGCGTTTTACGCTTTTCGTCTTGACTTGCAGCTGGAGGAACTGATGTTACGGAACTCGCCGCAAGCTAATTCGTAAAGCCATAGGCTAAAGGTCAAGAGATTAACTTCGACATTACGTTTGGTCATGGCCCATTCTAGACGCATTTGGGCTGGTAATTTACTGATCAACTGTTGGACAAGTAAAGGATTATTTAAATGCCAATCAAGTCTTGCGGCTTGTATAGTTGCTGTTAAATTTTAACTTCCAGCGAAAAGGCGATCAACGTTTCAAGTTTGTTGACGTTAACACCACTAGAGGCGCGTATTTTTCTAGCAAACTATTTATTATATATTCTAGCTTTCCGAATACCATTCTTAGCGTAGAAATGATGTCAGGAACCAGAGCGGAATTAATAACTGACTACTGACGTACTCTAAGGCTTTACCTTTTAATGATCGTTGCAGGCGAAGTAGGTTTTCGTCGTTGCTAAAACCGCAAAGTCTAGTTGAGTTTTCGTAGCTACTTATAAAGACCGGCCATTCATCGGGTTTTCCACTGAAAACCGGCAAGTCCTGGTACCTTGTCGAGCATGAATGTGTTCTGCTCGCAAAGGTGTAGCAGGTGTAAACAGAGGCAAAGATTCATAATTTAGCAAGTTTTGTGTCGGACTACAGTCACCCGTAATGCTATTGCTAGAACAGCCCGGTGCAATGTAGTCTTTAGACTTTGTGTAGCTTAAGTCTATTGCGTTCGAACGCCCAGGCGAGTTGTCTTTGCACGCATTATTTTGCCTTTGCAATAGCTCATACCTTTTTTGCAAGTAGCGCAAATTAGCTTGTCGCTCTTCTTCTAAGTACTTAAGTTCTAATTCAGTATCAAAAAAACTAGGCTTATTAGTAAGTTCAGCTTGAGTGTGTATTCGATTTTGCTCGACGCTCACAGTGCGCTGACGCTGTTCATTGTTCACTATTACCCTGTCTTCTTGCCGCTGGATTTCGATATTGAGGTTTTCTTTGTGTTTGCAATTAAAGCACGTCCAGGCTATCCTCTCGATACCAGCGGAAACACCAGCACAGTGAAAGTGGAACCAATCATCGCAATCGTCACATTGGACCATGTCACCGTCCTCTGGCAGCTTGCATGTGGCGCAGTATGTGACGTCTGAATGATGACTCATATTTCAAATTTTTTAAAGTTTTGTTAAAACAGGATTCCAATTTTCGGAGCAGTTTGTCCGCCAGATTCAAACACAGGTTTCTAGCGAACGTATCGCTTTAAAAAACTATATATTGAAACAATAATTACAATTCGTTTTAGTTATAATAACACTACTTACTTTGGTTTCCCTTTTTTTCTCGTCAATACACAGCTTAATTCTAAATAAATTCAAGTAATAAACAATAACAATTCTTTGACATTTAAATCATTCAGTTTTCAAGGCACCCTCTCTTTAGTTCATTGCGTTAACGGGACGACAACAATTTCAGCGGCGTGAGTAGCACAAGTGTTGCCAACAGTCACTAACCTTGCCATGTATCACAATTTTCTTATAAATAGCTTGGAAAGTGGATTACAAGTTGATACAGTATACGCCGATGTTTCGAAAGCTTTCGACAGTGTTTGTCACACGTTACTCATTGATAAACTTCGTTTTCTTGGTATTACAGGTTCGTATTTGAAATGGATATATTCCTACTTAGTGAATCGCTCCCAATGTGTGAAAATTGCAGGCATAACATCCAGAAGCATCAGTGTTTCGTCAGGTGTGCCTCAAGGGTCACATCTTGGCCCAATTCTTTATTCTCTTTATTAATGACGTTGTTTCTGCATTTAAAAATACGAAATGCTTACTATATGCCGACGACTTAAAGTTTTTGGGTGTATTAGTTCTATACATGACTGTCTTAAAGTACAAAAGATATTGACAATCTAGTAATCTACTTGGCTCATAATAAACTCAAAGTAAATATTGGGAAGTGCAAAATTATGAGGTTCACTAAATGTAAAGACTTGATTTTGTTTGATTACTGCATTGGATGTTCTAAACTCGAAACTGTGGTAACTATCTCTGATTTAGGGTTGTTTTGATGTTGGTTTAAATTTTATTAATCATATTAATTCAGTTGTCTCTAAAGCATTTAGGATGTTGGGATTCATTAAAAGAAACTGTATACACATCAACGATGTCCAAGCTTTGAAATCATTATACAATTCTTTAGTTCGTAGTATTTTAGAATACAATTGCATCATTTGGTCACCTTATTATGCCACTCACATCCAGAAAATTGAGCGTGTACAAATCAAGTTCATTAATTTCATTCTCTGGAAGCTTAGATATCCGTATGCCGAAAGTTCACATGACATTCGGCGTCGATTGGTCGGTTATCAATCACTGCTAGCTCGACGTACTGCAGCGTTTATAATATTTCTTTATAAATTGCTACATGACATAGTTGACTGTCCGGAATTACTAAGCATGCTGCAGTTTCGGATACCAGTTAAAGTCACCAGGAGTAATGATTTATTCTACATCGGTAGTCATCGTACTAACTATGGGGCTAGTGCATTTAGTGATAAGTTAATGGGAGTTTACAATGCTTCTATACCATCCAATATCGATATTTTCAATGTCACGTGTAAATATTTGAAGACATCTTTATCCATTTTGTAAAGTGTTAACTATGTTGCTCATTTTTTCATGTATATTATTACTATTTGGGTATTACCTGTAAGTAATTAATTTATATAAATAAAATAAATAAATAAATATATTTAAATATTTTTGTATTTATCATGACACCTCCATAAATATTTACCTTTATGATTAAAATAAAACAGTTTATAGAAATTTCATGTTAATAATAATAATTGCATAAAAAAGACTGTAAGTAAGCATGCAGACCCCGTAATACCATTACAAATCACCTGCAATTCTTGTTCCGGCACATAATGTAATTAAATAAAAAACACCCGAATTTACATGTGTATCAAATCGTACGTATAGAATATTAGCTTATACAAAAAAATATATATTTACACATGGACGAACCTTTATACTAATCCACCTGATATACACATTGGCGATTCACAGTTATATATAACTAGAAAGATTTATTCAGCTACTAACAAAGAAAACAATTTACTATTATCGTTAGGGGTTTGAAAACTTGCTGAAATAATCGATGCAGCTTGCGTCGGCTAAACAGAATATATACTATGCGTGAGTAAGGAATATCCAAAACAGGTTTCTATAGTAAAGGGAATCACCACACCAGAACCATGAATTAGTAAGAGTCCAGTGACAATTTTTAATACAGTCTAACTATCAAAACCAAACGTAACAGAAAAGGAGATTACAACGTAGACACACAATTTCAATCAAGAGTGAAACCTAGACCAAAACCAGCTAAAAATAAAGTTCATATTAGTTACGCATTAAACTTAACCTCTTTTACCAACTTCTCTAAAAAAACACTGATAAGAAAGAAGGGATGAAAATTGCATGTTTCAATTCAAAACTTAAGAAACCTGCACATTTGGGAACGTCTTACAGAGTAAAAATGTGCAATCCAGTTTCAAAAATAAATTACTTCAATACCAAAAGTTATCTATCAAAATTTAGACAAGAAAATACTCATGGAAAATCCATTGCAAGAATAGATTAAAACTAAATCTATAACAACAAAAATAAATCACGTCTCTTATCTGTTTAAATTAAATTATTAAAATACAAGAAATTACCCTGTCCTGAATGAACCTGCACCTTGAAGAAGTTCTAGATTACTAGAACGGTAGGATGGCTTGCGAGTTCCAGTGATCTAAAGATCTGAACTACAGATTTAAATCAAATTGTTATTTAAGATGATGGCATTCTCTGGTGTAAAAAATTCCTGAGTTAAAATAGTCCCCCATTCGGATCTCTGGGAGGGGACTACTTCAGAGGGTGCGATAGGAAAGTTTAAAACAAGAGTTGGGAACATTTTGCGAGGCATGGAATGTCAGAAGTATGAAGCAAGTAGGTAAGCTAGAGAACTTGAAAATTCAAATGGATAGGTTAACATTAGACATAGTAGCGATCAGTAAAGTTCAGTGACCAGAGGCAGGAGATTTTTGGAGCGGAGACTTTAGGGTAATTCATATGGTGTAGGGATAGTTATGCGAAAAAAGATACGACACTAGTTGGATTAAAATCTAAACCGGTAAATACAGTAATAACACATGTATACATGCCCACTTCTAGCTACAGTGAGGAAGAGGTAGAAGCGATCTACAAAGATATCGAAGACATACTAAGATGCATAAAAGGACACCAAAATTTAATAATTACAGGTGATCTTAATGCAGTGGTAGGAGACAATAGGGAAGGAGCGGTAGTAGGTTAATTTGGTTTAGGCACAAAAAACTACAGGGGAAATAGGCTGCTAGAATTTTGCGACAAAAACAATTTAACCCTCTCAGACACATTATTTCAACATCATACTAGAAGACTATACACGTGGAAGATGCCAGGAGATATAAAAAGATTTCAAGAAGATAATATTCTTGTTAGAGAACAGTTTAGGAATCAAGTAAAAGAATGTAGAAGCTACCCAGAAGCAGATATAGACAATGACCACGACATCGTAATTGTGAAGGCTGCTCTTTAATTAAAAAATTTAATAAAAGGAACGGAAAAAAGTATCATGCCTTTGAGAAACTAAAAGATAAAGATATCAACGAAAGATTTGAAAAAAAGTCAATGAATTGCTGAAAGATAGAGAAAATTTCTGATACTAAGGAAGTAAAAACAGAATGGAATAATATTAAATCCAGCTTAAACGTGGTGGCCAGAGATATTCCGGGGTATGCACAAAAAGAAAGACGAAAAACTTTTAAGCTATATGTATGAAACAGGCGAAATACCAAAAAAGAAAGGCGTTGATAGATGTGAAAATTTTCGAACAATAAGCTTGACAGTACACGTGTCCAAAATATTAACTAGAATTGTATAAAGACGGATGAAAGAACAGACTGAAGGAACAATAGGAGAAAATCAATTTGTGTTTAGGCGAAAGAGGGTAACATAGGAGGCTATTTTAGCTCTGAGGATGATAATGGAGAAAACAATAAAGACAGGAGGAAACGTGTATGTAGGGTTTGTAGATCTGGAGAAAGCATTCGACAATGTACAATGAAAAAAAAAATTTTAAAATACTCAAAAAGATTCGAATAACTTTTAGAGGCAGACAGATAGTGCACAGCGTATACAAATAGTAAACAGTAGTAATAGAACTAGAGCAGGAACGTAGAGAAGTAAATATTAGGCAAGGGGTGAAACAAGGATGTGCCCTATCCCCGTTAATTTTTAACTTGTACATTGAAGAGGCAATGAATACTGTCAAATGCAGGAAGACTTTTGGAATTATTATGCAGGGACAAAAGATTGATATGCTTAGATTTGCAGATGATATAGCGGTATTAGCATCTAGCAAGAAAGACTTAGAAGCAGCTCTTAATTAAATGTAAACAGTTCTAACGATTTGGAGATATGAAATCAAAAGATTGAACTAAAGCTACTAGTATGTACATGATGGGAATCAATAAGCGGTAAATTAGCAAATAGGAATCGAAAGACTTATAAGCAGGTCTTAGGATTAAATGCTAAGGACAGTTCTAATTACGGAAGATGGGAAAAACGGTATGAAAATCAACAATGATTAGCACTAAAGTCGTCTAGTATTTAACCATGAAACCAGCTACTGTGTTCAGACAAAGTTAAGAACAGAGAGGTTCTAGAAATGGTAGGGAAAAAAAGAAATATATGGAAAGTAGTAACAAGAGGTTTAGGATATGATGCTACAGGAAGTACATACTAAGTCAATGATGGGAAATAGCGTGAGTATATTAGAAGTAGAGATAGGAAACAACGAGTTAGAGGTTGACAAAGGTTAGTACTATTGCTCACCAGACAGTCAAAGCACCTAGGCTGTGGGAATTTCAGGGAAATGTGTAGATTAGTATAGAATAGAAGGTTCTAATGAATGGTAGCGGACAACCAGTTCCAGGACGGAAAATCTAACGAAAAAAATAATTGTACTTTAACCTGATGATTATTATAGGCAACTACGGGTATTGGTTTTGGAATATTCTCAACTAATGTTAATTGGGCGAAAGGATTTACTGGAAAACTAATAATTCGTCAAATGTCTAGGTGTTGAGGATCTTGATAACAGCAGGTTGAGTAACTTCCTTCACATCCCACTGAATATTGGTGAAATATGGTAAATATTTAGAAAACAATAGAAGGGGAACTGAGCTGTATCTAACAGGAAAAAGCCGTGGCTATGTTCGAAGACAACAAAGAGAAACAGGGAAAAATTTGTTGAAAGCATATGTGCAGAGCACAGTAGCATGTGGCTATGAAATAGGAACAGACAGTAAGAGAAGTACACAGGAATAAGGAGAAGCCTTTTGAAATGTTGTGCTTCAGATGTATGATGATGACAGACATGGACAGACCAAGTCAATAACAAAGCGGTTCTAGAAATAGTAGAGGAAGGAAGATATCTGTAGAAAACAAAAACAATAGGAGAAATAGAAGGACAGCAAATTTGTTCTAAGGCATTTTTGGGGCAATAGTGCAAGATATATTATAAGCAGGGATAGGAAAAAAGAGAGGTAGAGGTAGACATATATCAGACTATTGTATGCAGATAGTGAAAGATGCAGATTGGTGGAAGGAAAATTTGTAAGTTAGCTCAGAATAGAAAACAATAAAGGTATGCGTCTAACCAGTTCCAGGACTGAAAACCTAAAGATTGTGATGATGAACAAGTTACCATTTAATAGTGATATTCAGGACAGCCCTAATTATCAAAGCACATGCCTAGATAAGGTATCAGAAAGTATAACAAACATGTATAAGTAGAAGATAATAATATAGACACACAAACTCGCGAATTTAATGAAGGACGAGTAAAGTTGATTGCCTATCTATGTGGCTTGAAACTATAGAAATGTAGCAAACGTAAATATAAGTGATTGGAACTAGAATTGTTTTTAATGTAATAGGCAATAAATTCTTAAATATGAAATAAAACGTAACAAACTTCCTTCGCGATATGATCGTTTAACTTGTATTAAATTACACAAGACCTTCACCAGCACTAGGCCAAGAATGCTAATTTGCAATAAATAGAATTAGGAAGTAGAATTGGAAGTTGCATAAAATTTGAAGTTATAAAATAATTCCCTATCATTTAAGCTAATTTGAAATATTTAGCTCTGCTTACGATTTTTCAAGATTGGTAAAAATCAACTAACCTCAAACACTTTATAACAATTGCCATACCTTACTTATATTAATTTTTAATGAACATATTTTTAAATTGTAAAAAAAGAGGCTTGGCTAGTTTTCTTAGATATAGCAATCTCAAGTGTTGTTCTAGTTAGATATCTGGCACTTATTATGCACTGCAGAACAGAACTCATTTGCTGTTATGATAGTTGCAAATTTCATAATTCGATGTTTGATATTTATGGTACGATGTGTCTCAAATTATTTAATTTTGTGAATGATAGAGAACCCTAGAAAAGTTAAACGCAATTTGCATCAAAGAGTGTTATTTTAATAAATCCTATCTACTCCCTATGCAGTTTGTATGCATGTGGATGTGGATAAATTATTTACTACACTAACTGTATAAATGCGTACAATAAATGTACAGTGGGAATTTTGCACTGGTTGCACTTTTTTACAATAACTTTTTTTCTTGTGCTGCACTATATAGCTGTACAATTAAAAATATGAGGATTTTAATACTTGCTATTGTTCTAGTATTTAATCATTGTTCAAATTGTTTACTAAACTTTAAACGATTACATACATTTAAACTTACAACCAAATTATTTTCTAATTTTTGTTTCTGTTGTAGAAAAGACATTGCTCAGTATTGCTCAAATGCATTAAAAAGTGTGATATTATCCGTCCAAGTGATTTAGCAATAAACAAACAACATGAAGCTTGAATTATGTGATAAATTAGATTTACAGCACACCGAATCCAATAAAATATTAAATGTGTCAAACCAAAATCTTGAAAATTTAATGGAAGTGCACAAGAAAAATTTAAATATGGAAAGATTACAAATTGAAAATCTGCCGTTTATTAATTTAGATAATTCACATGAAAATTTTAAATTAAGTACCACAAATGAAAATATTGATATAAGGCTTCTCACAAATCATAAAAACTGTTCAAACGATAAAATAGGTATAGTAACCACTGATGAAATAAATGAAAAGGCTGCTGAAACAGAAAATCAGACTAGTGAAGCAAGCATAAGCCAACTACTAACATATGAAGTAGATACTAGTAGTATTATTAATCTTCTAGACCAAGTAATTAAGATACAGTACCAAAATTCCAATGGAATCGTTAATACAGAGTACATAGTAAATCAAAATCTTTTAGACTCTAGCACTGACTTAGATACAATGGAAATAAACTACTTAAATGAACCACCGAAATTAGATATCAATGGAGAAATGGAAATTTCTGAGGAATTATTAGTTTTATCAGACGATACAGCACAATCTGACTCAGATGTCCTTGCTTTACCACCAACGACCATTGAAGCAAGTAATGAAATATTTGCAGATCCTCAAAATGAAATAGAAATTTCAGATACACCAAAAGTGAGACTGATAGTGACGGAAGCTCTAACAGATCAACAGATGAAGATTGTGAAATGATAAACCTCAACCTTAACATATTGAGCCCAAAAAGTGAAAGTGAGAATTCTGAAACGGATTTAACAAGTTTGAATTGGCTGCATAATATAACAAATATCATGTCAGTGCCAAACCTCCCGACACCACCTATATCTCCTAAACCAAAGAAGAAATCTCAAAATAACACACAAGAAGATTTAACTATCAACATAAACCTTTATAAAAGAAATGGAGAAAAGAAACCACCCTTCTCTTATGCTACACTCATCTGCATGGCAATGGGTAAAAATGGCAATAAGATGACACTTTCAGCAATTTATCAGTGGATTCGAGAAAATTTTCTGTACTATCGGAAAGCTGATCCCAGTTGGCAGGTAAGAAAGATTTTTATGTATAAAATGGAATAAATTCTTTTGTATTTTGTTTAAAGCTGTGTATCTTGTTACGTTTATCGTGGCATCCACGTTGGGCGCCAAATTTATGCTACGTTGGCTCGTAGCCGTGCGTAACACGAAGAAAATCAAAGAAATGACCGGGCTCAATAGGAGATTAGGGGGGGTTGTCGAAAGCAGACCAACAGATAAGGTACGCGGCTGTAAGGAGTTAGTAACAATACCTGCAATAAAAAAAATTAGAATAGCAAACCTGCAATAAAAAAAAAATTAGTCCTGCAAACCTGAAATAAAGAAAAAGCATAGCATGCTGATCAAGCATAGATTGTTCAGTACTTTGTAGAATGTAAAAAACTGTTTGGATAATCTATATAATCTAACAACGGTAAAAGCAATACAAAAATTTTAGTACAAAGTGAGGTAATATTGGGGAGTAGCGAAACGTTTCCTCACACACCAATTAAACATAAATCAGACAAAATTTTAACAAAAAATAAATAGGTAAGCACCATTGATATGAGTCATCCAGTATTGTTGATTCTTCTTTTTTTTTCAAATAGCATGCAAGTCTATGGTAAAAGGTATCAGAACGACAAAGATATGGCAAAACAACGGATAGATATTTAAAGTAAGAATAAGTAGGAAATAGTTCAACTTACAAAAGGTCCTTCAGTAACGCTTCCTTGCAATTGAAGTGTGGGACTCACGATGTCCGGCACTAACGCAGCACTTCACCCTTGACTGGGAGGATGTTGATGGAACTTATCACACGTTACCCTAATCACACCTACGTATTTCACTGGTGTTAGCAGCAGACATTATCAAGCGACGGAACTAGGTAGCATTGATAAATTTCTTGTTAATTCTATTTCCTGAGACAATAATTTCGAAATATTTTGTAGCACTAGTTTAATTTCAACTGGGACCAAATGTATATTATTTTCATAAACATCCAAAAAGCAGTGAGAAACTTCAACCAATACCTTTGTAAACCGGTAATCTGTTATATTTCGCAAATAACGAAATTTGCGCAAACAATGATCTGTTTTAGATTCTTTGGGGTTAGAAAATTCAGAAACTACAGTATCAACTGTATTTGGATAATCCAAAGTATGCACTACTCTGATAAAAAAAAAGGACCGCGAAACTAGATCGCACACACAGTTTAAATATCAAAAGACAAAGCACCAAAACCACAATGAGTAAAGCACGTGTATCACTAAAGTAAGTCCGTAAAATGTTCCGTAAAACACGTGCGTCGACCAAACACGTTCGCCTATCAACCATACTACTTCAATCGGAATTAGCACTACACTTTCTACAGTTAATATACAACTTTTATTTCACAAGAAAAACAACTAAAATCGTGCCGTGCTTGTTCATGAACAATTCGAAAATTCATACCGCATTAATTCTCACTATTGTCAAAGCAAAGAAGAAGCAGTATTTTAACGTAATTAATATATAGGAACCAAGAACAAACTACAACTACTCATCTGTTTATTCAACTCGTTCTATTACAACCTCTTATCGTCTATTATCTAGACTTGTATATCCACATAAGGAACAAAATCTATACGAACGGCAAGACAAGAACGATGCAATCCACTCATTATAATACGATGCATTCGCCTAAGGAGTTAATAAATATAAAATATAGAAATAGTAGTTACAGAAATGTATTTACTAATTGGGAAAAAGCGTAAAATGTTAAGCTATAAAAATGCACGTTACAGATTCCCCCCTAGCAAAATAAAGACGTCGGGGTGAAAGAAAAAAAAACGACAAACAAGGAACCAAACAAAAAAATTTTTTTTCCGGTCCGAAGGACCAACACCAGTATAAGAAAAGGAACATTTTTTTTTTTTAAGAAGACAAAGTCATCTATCGTAACCAACAACGACAGAACAGGTAAAGAAAGCATCCAGTAAATACCCAATGAGGATTAAAGCTCTTAGCTACTTTCAAAAACGTCAAAAGACGGATGTCTCCAAAGGGACATTTCTGTTCTCCACCTCAAAGAAAAGTTTTGGCTTCCGCGGAGAAACTAAGAGGAAAGGAAGAAAAAACGAGGGAGAGAACTCGTAGCAAACCAACTAGACGACACAACTGTCAACCTCAAGTGTGCAGCAAAGAAAGAACCAAGACAAAGCAAAGGACAAAGGCAAGCTAGTACACAATCTAGAATACTTCCGACTGAGGTAACACAGATTCGTATGAAACGATTACTCAAGCAAAGTATGGCTAACAGACCTACAAAAGCGACCAAGTCGAAATACCTAAAGAAAAGAAAATAGATCTGAAGCCTACCTCAAGGAATGGATGTAGAAAGCGACTATAATTGTCAAATAGTGAACAAATGGTAGAACTAGCCAAAAGAAAAAGTCACGGGATGGGCTAGCTACAAAATATAAATAGGAATACGAAATGGGCGCCGGTGTTTTCGGACACAAGCTTATCAGAGAAGACACAAGACCAATAAGCCAAAAAAATTACAAGTCATTAGGGATAGCGACACGTAGGGGTCAAAATAGAATCGGCCGTAGGGAGCCCTCTAGGATCCGGAGGTTCAGGATCAATGTCTGGAGGGTCTAAAGTTTTATCGGGTTTGAGGTCCTTAATATGCCAAGTACCCAGATCGTTACCAGAATCGTCCACTAAGATATAGGTCCAAGGAGAAAGTTTAGTTCTAATAGTAAAGGGACCCACATATTTGGGAGCAAGTTTAGCATTGAAGTATAATGCATAATGCATAATTTATTCAATAAATGAATTTAAATGTACTGTTGTTTTTTAATATATTTTTGTTCTTGTGAGAAAAATATTAACGAATATCAATACCTCAAAACAAACCAATTATCGTAAAGTGATGATGATTGATAAATACGTTGTTGCCGTAAGTATCTTTGGCACCTGTTGACCCCAGATTTCGAATAGTTAAATATTTTTAAAGTAATACTTTTAAAACACCAAACTAAAAAAGAATTCTCATAAACAGCTGCTTGTAATACAATAATTCCATATAGCATTTGATCCTAAATGCATCACTCTAGTTCAAAAGATGATTAAGAATGCCCAAAATTATCAGGAGGCTCCAATAGTACAAGATCCCAACCTGCCCGACCTACCCTCATAGACATTCCAGGTGAAACAAATTTTTTATTAAAGGTAATGCCATAATAATCAAATTTTCAAACGGTTGCCGCTTAATATCCTGGCATGGCTACTGTTAATGAATATTTGTTTAATTAATTTTTTTTCACTACTTCCTGTCACCCATATTCCTAAATATCTTAGCTCCAATTGGAAGCAAAGTATATAGAGTATGACAAAGCTAGGTTGCCTACCTTTCTCCTGGCATAACTGTCGGGTAGCCAGGTATGAGCAGGTGAGGCTGTACATGTACTACACCCTCATCGACATTCTGAAAATTTTATAATGAAAAAAAATAGCAAATTTTATTGCGAATAACGTAGTATAGGGTTGCCTTAGCAAAGCTTGGCAATTGTTAGGGTTGTCGCGTTTTTAAAGTTATACAAGTCCGTGAGCGGGCGAGAGAGAGACGCACTGCACGCGCTACTCCATGCGATAGAGAAGGAGACACGATATAGCACTATATGATAGAAGGAGAGGATTTTTATATATTTGCTGCGTTTATTAGGATCAAATGTTGAAGGAAAAAATATATTTCATTATCAAATATCAAAGTAAAGATTATTCTCATAGTATTTTTAAAGATCTGTTAATTGTTTCTTTGAGATTTTATTATCAAACGTTAAACTATAAATACAAAGAATATTACAGTGTACTAAAAAAATAATGCGAGTAATTAATTAATCATTATCTGAATCATCAGAACTTGCAATTTCAAAGTTCAATTCTGATTGATCATCATCGTCAGAGTCTTCCTGTGTAATTTCGAGAACGTCTTCGACCTGTAAGGGTGTCGGATCTCCAAGGAATCCTATCGGCTTCAAATGCCCATCCAAGTACCATCCACAATTTTCAGGCTGCAGTTTAGTACAACACGGATCGGTTGCATGGAGCCACATAGAATTAACGTAAATCGTTCGCAACATCTTTTGTTTTAGTGATCTCCAGCAGGGTGGCATCATATTCGAGTCGAAGCTTCTAATTTTTTCATGAATTTTCATCATTTTTTTACTCGAATAATTTTTTGAAAATGCGATATCGCACCTCGTTTACGCTTGTACACTGTTTGATGCCGTACATAAGAGCAGTAAACTCTTGAACCACGTCAATTTTTGCTCAAGAAAATGTCAGCTTCATCTGTCAATGACGAGAAAATCCTTTGAAAAGTCTTGTTTTGGAGAAAATATTGAATGGTCTAACTTTTCCTTTATTGAAAAAGCAGCTGTGTAATCGCAGCCTGTGAAGGCGTGAAAAGCTGGAAGACTTGAGCATAATAAATTTCCCAACTTCGATGACAATTCTGTGCAATTGATGCAATTGATGCAGTTGAGATCCTCATTTTTTCTTGTCTTCATCGATGATCCCGCTAGCCAAACTTCCGATGACAGTTTATGCATATTGGCCAGCAAAATTATTAAAATATCTGTGTCAGAGGCTTTTACTAAGATTTTAGAATTTGGTGTTACGTTAGCAAGGTGGAACACTATTCGCGTATCTGCTTCTTCGTGTTGACATTGATAGTCAATTTCTTGACGTTTCACGACACGGTTGTTATTTACTTGGAAAGAATAGCATTCACTTCCTACTGTTATGAAGATTTTTTTATTTTCAATTATCGATGCCAAGTGTTGACTCTCCCAGTAACTAGCCAAGAACCGTACTAAAGCCTCCTTGAAACGATAATTTTCAGACTTGCAAAAAATCTGTGGGTCTAGTTTGTTGAGGTCCTGTAATCGTATATGGCATATCATAGCCTTGTCGGTTCTGTCTTTCCGAATCTTTGATTGAGGGCGTCAAATAGCGATCAAATACAATATGTATTTCTTTAGCATTGGTGGAGCAAAGTTTTATGAGGATAGATTCAGCAATTTTATCAAAAGTTTGTGGCATTGAGGATCCGACAAGATGTAAAAAGTAAAAACCATCGATTATTTCAACGTCGATCTGGGTTGGCCGAACCATTTCTACTTGAGACTTTAGAGCCTTCGCTAATTTAGATTTATCTGTTTTTAACATTTCACCAGTGCACGAGAAAAGTGCAGGCGGCATTGGTGCTAGTGGGAACGTCAAAGAGTATTCTACGTTAATTTTTTTCTCAATGCTGATTGCAAGCAGACGACCAAAAATGTCTCGTTCCATTTTCAATACCGCTACTTTACCAGTCTTGGCCTGAGGCTTCGATGCACATTGGGATGCAAAATTACAAATTTTGTTCCGAGATATAGGCTTTTCAAATCTGCTGTTCGCTGAGTCACAATCACTAATGAAAGCTAACTTTTGCTCATGCCCTACTGTTTTAACAGTCAGCAAAAAATCTGAAACATCTGTGGACGCAGCTTTACCAGTGGAAATATTGAATAAAAATTTTTATCGATGCTATCGTCAAATGAATTCATTGTATTTTTAATCACTCCAATAATACTGTCGAGGTTTTTTTATCTTTTTTTATTCTGCTGTTTTGTAAAGAATGAGACGTGTAGTCTTTTTGCGACAGACCAACATTCTCCTTGACAGCAGACAATATTTTTGTTCTCGTGCTGTGACTGAGAGCCCATCTTTGTCGGGCGGATATGGATTCTGCGGTAAGATTATTAGCTAATTGATTACTCGCATCAGCATTTATAGTTTGCTCTAGCGTCAAGTCCACTGGTGATCTAGCAAATTTAGCTTCTGTACGTCTAATTCCAAACGCGCCACGTCGAAATTCTGCAACCAGTGGTGAGTTTTCATTATGCAATCTAATTAAATTACTTAGATACATTAGAGACCATCTTGCATAATTTGGTTGATTGAGTGCAAAAAATAAATCACTCATGTTGTAAATGGAGTTTAAGTAGAGTTCAAAGTTGCTGGTACGGATGCTTCTTGAAAACTGGAGGAATAAGTTGATTAGCTCACAGTATTGATAGTAGTACTGAGCCGTTTTTCCGTGTTCGCCTATCATAGTTTGTTTGCAGAACTCTTTATATCCGTTAATAATTTTGTTTAATGCATCAGGCAACTCAATGCGTTCGTTGACATTACAAATAGATTCATCGGATGTAAAGTTGACAACTCTTTGTGATAGTTCACCCAGCATCTCCGGTGAAACATTTGTTGTGGATAAATATTGCTCAAGATGAAGTATCTGTAGTGCAGCGGCGGTCAGAGGATGCAGCCGCTTACAGCGATTGAAGTGCTTGCTGTCCAAAAAACTGTTCATCGAGCCGCTTGCTAATACATCAGCCTGAATCAACACTTCAACTAATCCACTACTGTCTATAAATTTCCCAATAGCCTTGAAGAATGCCATCTGCGTGTGAAAAGCTCCCAAATTGAAGAAAATATTGTCGAATGTTGGCTTGTTACTCTCTTGTATTTGCATTGCCATTTTCGCTATGGCCAAATCATATGTTGCAATTATTATCTGCTGTTGACATTTCTCACTAATTTCCTTAGCCATGACAAGTGTCTCATTCACAACTGCATAAGACGTTGGAGATTGATTTATGGGTGGCAAATAGTCAACTTTTTGAATGTCACTATTGTCACTGAAAATTTTGCAGTTGAAGCCCAACCACATGGGAGTCGAAATATTATTTGATAAGGAAATTATCCATAAAAGATCTTTATCAATGGCAATCTCAATGGCACCTTTACATAGATCGATAAAACTGGTAAATGAATCAACAGGAAGCAGCTGCATACTTGTTTTCGGTTTTGAGTAATACGGTCGGATTCCTCGTGAAATTTCGGTAAAACGCCGTCTTTTTCGCACAGAAGGTCCATCTTCGTCTCTGCTGTCATCAAGTGGAACGTTTGAAGACGTGGTAGCATCAATGTCTTCAGGATTTTCATCTTCCTCCCGAGGAAACTGATAGATTATTCCGACAGTGTCGTGCATGGTATCTTTCCTGAAGTCGTGTCAACGAAGCGATCGAAATTATCAAAAGCCACGTGAGTGCTAAGTCCTCCTACTCTGTCGATGCTCATTGGTATTAATTTACTCTGTTCCACTGCTGTATACGTGATTTCTGTTTCTAGCTCTTCAGCCAAGTTGTAACCGATTGTATGTCCATATCTGTTAAGAATGGTGATCACTTGTCGAGAATTTGTTAGAGACTTAATAGATAATCCAAGGGTTAAGTGTTTCGCAGGTTTACATCTCCCTCTTGTAACAGCATAGATAATATCGCTACACAATGCGGTAACCACGAGAGAATTGTCGCTACCATTTTTATTAGAAGCGTGGGGTCCAGCGACGAGATTCTGCATGAATGTAAATAGTGTTTCGGGAATCACACACTCTCCACGAATTATATCATCTGCTGTCAGATGGCTTGGCAGCGGTTTGCAATCAATATTTTTCACGGAATTCCTCAAATGTTAAGCAATATCATCGAATTTATTGTCGTCTTTCGTTTCTAATAATTTTGTATTATTGGCCATTATCGGTACGTCAATGTCGGTTTTGTAAACAATTTTTTTTGCAACGCGGTCCAATAGATGCTTCAATCCTTAGGCGATCACGAAAACTTTTCAAATTTTTTTTCTCCAAATGCTCGGGTCGGTAATTAGCGATTTCTTGGACGTCTACTTGATTCTCTCCGAACTCGAACAACAGCGCTTGATATCGAGAGAATAATTGCGTAAAATACAGCACTTTATCGTTTTCGATTATTTCTCTCATAATAAAATCTCCGAGGGATTCAAAAGCTAATCTGTGTACCTCCCTATTCTCATGCCAAGTCGACTGTACATGTTCCTCGGCATTCCACTTTTCTTGTAGCCGATATGACGATAAACAAGTCTTATGATAAGTTATAGTTTTTTTTTCAGCTTTGCCAGCATCTCTGAATCAGCAACTTTTTCGCGCTCATTTTAATTTTTCAATAGTTTCTTCAGACTGAAGCAGCATAACATTGTACCTGTTCTTTCCACTTCTTTTCTGAATGCAGCCACAAAACAGACATGGTATGTTTTTGAATGGCGTTGATGATTTTGATGGAGAAGCGGGAGTGGATGATCCAGAATCCTCTGGCTGATCATCGGCTACAGATATACTTGAATTCATCTGAAAATTGAATGAAATGAAATAAATAAAGAATTCGAATGCTCCCGTTTTAGAAAATAAACATTTTTAAAATACTTTAAAAAATTTTGATTCGAGAATTCAGTAATTTATACTTACCTCATAATTTCTGACGAATTCTTTATACTGTTCGTCATATTTTTTATGTAATACAGTCACTTTTTTATAACACGAGGAATGATAACCTACAGAGTGAAATGACTCCTCATGAAGCTCAACATCATGATATTTGAACGCTTTTTCTTCACGAAATAATAATTTTAGTCTACAGTTTTAAATGTTTCATGTTCAAAATCAATCACAGAATCTGTCAAATCGCACAAAAACACTTCTTCATTTTTAAAACAAAATGATTACTGCTCACAATTATATTTCCAGGTTAGTAAGAAAACGTGGTACGTTCGGAGCACATAAGAGCACAGAATACACTGAGCATGCGCACTCCATTTATTACGGCAGCTGTCTCACGAGCAGCTGCTATATCGTGTCTCCTTCTCTATCGCATGGAGTAGCGCGTGCAGTGCGTCTCTCTCTCGCCCCGCGCGCTCATGGACTTGTATAACTTTAAAAACGCGACAACCCTAACAATTGCCAAGCTTTGCTAATGCAACCCTATACTACGTTATTCGCAATAAAATTTGCTATTTTTTTTCATTATAAAATTTTCAGAATGTCGATGAGGGTGTAGTACATGTACAGCCTCACCTGCTCATACCTGGCTACCCGACAGTTATGCCAGGAAAAAGGTAGGCAACCTAGCTTTGTCATAGTCTCTATATACTTTGCTTCCAATTGGAGCTAAGATATTTAGGAATATGGATGACAGGAAGTAGTGAAAAAAATTAATTAAACAAATATTCATTAACAGTAGCCATGCCAGGATATTAAGCGGCAACCGTTTGAAAATTTGATTATTATGGCATTACCTTTAATAAAAAATTTGTTTCACCTGGAATGTCTATGAGGGTAGGTCGGGCAGGTCGGGATCTTAGACCACAACCATTTAGTGCTGAGAATCACGCCCCTGCTACAACATGATGCTTTCCATAAAATGGAAAGCTTTGAAAGTATATTCCTTCTTAGTTGCTAAACAGTTTACATCCTTAAGAGTGAAATTCAATTAGTAGTATACAAAATATACCCCATACAGGACTTAAATTACTTCAATTGCCAGCTGAACAAACTGGTAACAACTTTGTTGGAATATCAAAAAGAACCAGATATGGTGTCCACCACAACACTAAGAAAGAGAAGCAGAATGACGTGTGGAACAGTGCTTTGCATTAACAAGTTAAACTGCACATCCCTTCCCAATCCCACCTGATAGGATGACAAAAGCAGCTGCTTCTCGCTCTTTCACACATAATAAAGCGTGCACATAGAGTTGCCTAACTTCCTAAACTAGTAACAGGGAATCATACTGTTACACAGTTCTACTTTTCTAAATTTGTTTATAAATTTTAACCAATGAAATCTAAAATACTTGAGAGACCAGAAATAAATCGTTAAAACATTATAAAATGGATAAAATGTGGGTAAAATTATTTAAATAAATAATGTATTGATAATATATTACTAAATGTTTTTGTGCAAAAAAATACAAATGAGATTTAAAAAACGACAAAAAACTTTTTAAAAATGATTTGAAACAGTAAAAATGAGTGTTTATTGTATAAAGAATGCACCTATTTTCAAAACAGAACAATTTGGCGATCTCTTTATATAGATTAATCTAGCAGTGTGGTTGATGTTCAATAGAATATGAAAATATCAATATTATAATTTTAATAATTGGAAAGTGGGATTTTCAATTATCTATAAGTGTAAACATATTTACATAGATTACATGGTGCAATGCTTTTCAGAGCAAAACATAATTTTGCCTTATTTATGAGTACCAATATTTAATTAATTTATTCATTACGTAATAGGGCAATGCCCAAAAACAAACAGCGTTGCACAGTACAACTAATACAGAGCACAAAGTAAACAAAGATGATTAAATGCTAAATAAGTGAGGGGTGATGATCTAAGCTAATAATAAACACAATACATAACTAGCATCTACAATAGCTAATTTAAACTAACTTAAATATAACCAAAAGAACTTTGATTTAGCCAGATATTTGTTTAGTTTGTAGGAACACTTGGTTTGTATGGAAATTTGATGAAAAGATTTGCTTCGACGAAATCACGAGAGCTTTGTTAAAGCAAATGTTTTAATCAAATTGCGTAATAAAAACAAGTGTGAGGTTACCAACTAAAAAAAATATTCTGCTAAAAACCAAATCTATAGTGGTATTTTTTGAGAAAATTACACATCAAAAGTTAAATTGAACTGGTAAAATTTAATGAATGTTATTATTTATGCATATAGCTCACTGCACGTATGGAGATGGAGTTGGCACATCCCAATTTAATATGATACCCACGGTATCTGTTTAGAAGCATCGCAGTGGCAAAACAATATCAAATGTCATTTGTAAAAAATGAGTACTTATATATTATAAAAAACACCATTACATCGATTTTATAAATAGAAAAATGCGTTTGATTTTGCAGACCAAAAATTTGTAGCATTTCGCTTAAGTAAAAACCTATAGTCCATCAATTAACAGAAGTAATTCCTTTTATAATGCCGCCATCGCTGTTCAGTATTGAAAGAAACATAGGCATGTATTGTTTACCTTTCACCATTGTCGTCATAATTTGTTTGCCCCATTGGGAATAAAATTAAGGCTGTATGTTATTTTTTCCAACAACGTTTCCCCACTTTTGTAGGTCAACGTTGAAATAAAGTTACCAGATTTTAGTTCTGGATGTCTTTCAAGAAACTCTATTAATAAATGCTTTTGAACTGTATTAATAGGTGGAACTTGGCAGTTTTCTGTCATTTTGGAATAATTATAAATTTTAAGTTCAATTTGAAATGTCAGGATTCACATTAAATACAGCCATGCCTGCTATGTGAAAATACAAATTCTATTAAAATGGAGTACAAATGCAGCAAAGTAAGTGTAATGAACCGTTAATATTTTTCGTGGTCATTCCTCAGGATCGGGCATTCGTTCACATTTGAGAATACAATCGGCTTATACCATGAGAACAATCCCCATTTTGAGCAACCACTATACTATACTTCTTTCAGATTATGGAGAACAATCCGGCAATGTGATTGTTCGCTTCTATCGGTCAGGTAAAAGTGACAACTTTACATTTTGGAATATTAAGTTGAAGCGTGTTTAAGGTACACCATCTATCAATTATGTTAATTTGACATGGAAGCATGTCTTAATCAGTATATGTACTTATCCTAGCAAATGTTTTCAAATCATCAGCAAAAAGCAATTTATCACAGGAGAGTAAATCCGGCACGTCATTAATGAAGAGAAAGAGCAAAGGTCCCAGGTTGTGGAACCCCTGATATTGCAATAAAGTGATCGAAATTATAATTCATATATATGCTACATACTGCATATGATTATGAAGATATGATTCAAAAGTAACACAAACTTCTCACAGAATTCAATACTGAATAGCTTACTTGTAAGAATGATACAATTGGTGTTATCAAATGCATTGGCGAATTCTGTATAGATTACGTCAACTTCTCTTTGTGAATCAAGGGACTGCAATAGAGACTAAAATGTAAAATATAAATTTCGTAAAACCATCATAAATATGTTTCTGGGTACTATTTCCAATACTCAAATTAAATATACTAAAATAAAAACAATAATTGACTTTGTAAGAGCAACAAAATAAATCTAAATACTTATTCACACTTGATCCTTATTACCACATCAAACATTATGATTGTATTTTTATAATAAAAAGATAGGAAATTTTATCTAATTTTTTCTTCATGAAAGAACATATCAATTTGTGTTTGAATAATCGTTTTTGTTTAAAAATTAATCAAGTGCAAAAAGAGCTCAGTTCACGACTGATAATTAAACAACAGCCCTTACTTAAGAACCCAGGTTTGATCCTCTCACTTTGTCCCCATAATATAAGATTCGGATCATGACGTCATGCAAAAATACTTTGACCCCATTTTATAGTAGGTGTTAAAATGCACAGACTGCAATATTCTGATGTCATAATATATTTACACCTGACCGATCATCATCATTAGATCTTCAATCCTAGAACTGGTTTTCTATTCTGAGTTAACCTTCACATATCCCTGAAATTCCCACAGCCTACATCTTTCACTATCTGTGTGCAAAAGTCTAATCTTCTCTTTTTTCCTTTCTCTACTTCTAATATACGCCGCAATATTCCCTTAGTATGTGTCCTATCATCCTATCTCTACTATTTTTTACTGTTTTCGACACATTTGTTTCGTCCCCTACAATTTCTAAAACCTCTTTGTTCTTACTTTGTGTGTTAATGATATCTTCATCATACGTCTGTAGCACCACATTTCAAAACCTATCTTTTTCCTGTCCGTTTCTGCTACGGTCCACATTTCACAGCTGTACAGTGCCATGCTCCACACATTGCTTTCAGCAATCTTTTCCTTGTTCCTATGTTTGTTGTCTTTGAACATAACAGTTGCATTTTCTTGTTAAATGCAGCAGGGCCTTGTGCTAATCTTTGTTTTATATCATTTGCATTTTTCCCATCTTGCGTTATAGCATTATATCAGAAATACTTAATCTCTTGTAAATTCTGGTTTCATATTTGTGTTCTAGTTTTTTCTTATTTTCCCCTCCTTTGCATACTAGTACCTGAGTTTTATTTTTGTTAATTTTCGTACCGTATCTCTCTGTTAGTACTGTTTCCATTTCATTAAGAACTGCTTCTAACTCTTCCTTGCTAGATGCCAATACCGTATCATCTGCAAATCTAAGCATACCAATCATTTGCCTCTGCATAATAATTCCAAATGTCTTTCGCTATTTGACAGTATTCATTGCCTCTTGGATGTACACGTTAGCTAAAAATTCTTGGGGATAGGGCACATCCCTGCCTCACCCCTTTACTACTATTTACTTCTCTACATTCCTGTTCTAATTCTATTACAGCTGTTTGCTGTTTGTATAAGTTATGTACTATCCATCTATCCCTATAATTCAATCCAATCTTTTCCCATTTTACATTATCGAATGCTTTTTCCAGCCCGTTTTCCATGTCTTTGTACAATTTACTTAATATTTTTGATACGTGTGCTGTCAAACTTATTGTTCAAAAGTTGTCACATCTATCCACATCTCTCGTTTTTGGTATAGTTACTAAGGTTTTACGTTTGAAATTTTTGGGTATCTCGACCGTCTTATATATATATATATGTATAACGTACAAGTTGGAAGAGACATTCTGTTATTGCTTGTCCAGCAATTTTTAGAGTTTCTGTACTTTATCTATACCTGGTGCCTCATTATTTTTCAGACTTTAATGCTACCTCAAACCCATCTCTAAGTATAGGATATCCCAAGTCATCCTTTTTAATGTCTGATTCGTGTTTTAGTGCTTCCCAATCGTGCATATTAATTCCCTAGATGGTCTTACCATCCAGCCACTTTCGCTACATTTTCTATAATAATGTCTACTACCATGCCCCTTATACTTTTGCTATATGGTTTTATACTCCTAAAATTCATTCTAATTGTTTTGTATGCTTTGTCTGTCTTTCCTAGTTCTGTTTTAGTTTGTATCGCTTTGCACGTTTCATTAATCCATTGTCCTTTCCTGCAATTGCAAATAATTTTCCATTTTATGTCTTTGTATCTCTGTTTTCCTGCTTCTTCTCGTCTGTTTTGTATTTTCGCCTTTCTTCTATTAAATTCAGAATATCCTTTGTCAACAATGGTTTATTTTCTTTTTGTTTATACCCCAGAATATCTATGGCGACCATGTCTAAGCTGTGTTTAATATATTTCATTCTGCTTCTACTTCCTTAGTTTCAGAAATTTTTCTAATATCTTTCAGCAATTCGTTTGACCTTTTCTCAAATTTTTTGTGGGTATCTTTATTTTTTAGTGTCTCAAAGTCAAAAAGCCCTTTTACTTTCCTATTTTTAAATTCAAGCATGGCTTTCATAATTACGTCAGTGTCTATATCTACTTCTGGATAGCTTCTACAGTCCTTTACTTGATTTCTAAACAACTGTCGAACAAGAATTTAATCTATTTAATATCTCCCTGTCTCCTAACATCTTCCGCATGTATTGTCTTCTAGTGTGACGTTGAAATAATGTATTTGTAATGGTTAAATTGTTTTTGTCGCAAAATTCTACTAGTCTATTTCCCCTGTAGTTTCTCATGCCTAAACCAAATACACCTACTATCGCTCCTCTGCAACTCTCATTTACCATTACATCGAAATCTCCAGTAATTAGTAAATTTTCATGTCCATATTATCTTAAATCTCTATTTGACGTTAGAACATCAATTTGCGATGTGCATCTGTATTGCTAATCATGAAACGCCGATAAAATTGGTTACAAATCAATCAAAACGTATTTGTTTCATTTCGTACAGCAATTTAAATTACTCTAACTTACACACTCGAAGTTACATGTTAAACACCAAATACTGTATGCATGCTAAATTAATCTTTACTCTGACTTACATGGTCAATCTCGTAAAATGAAATGAATGTTGAACCTTATTTACTTACGTTTATATGTTTCTCATGCATAAACCAAATAAACCTACTACCGTTCGTTCTCTACCCTCGCCTACCACTGCATTAAAATCTCCCGTAAATATTAAATTTTCATATCCTTTTACGTATCTTATTATGCCTTCGATATCCTGGTAGATCACTTCTACCTCCTTCTGACTGTAGCTAGAGGTGGGCTGACCGATATGATCTTAATTTTAAGTCAATGTTGCCATTACACAATTATATTTAACACATTTGAAAGGCAGTAAAACATAGCTTATACTCACTACATTCCTCAAAGTTCTATCTGCTGATAGGAAGCTTATCTGCTTCCAAGACATTAGAAAACAGGAATGCAACAAATAGGTCAACTAACCCTTCTGCATGTAATTATCTCGGCACTAATACAAGTACTTTGTACTGACAAAGACAGGATGCCCAAATGCCTAGTAGAAAAACTATCTTCATGGGCTAAAGCTTATGTTCTTGTTTGCTTATCGATCATGTGACAACACATATAGTCTGCTGTACATAAGTATTTACTATACCGAAAAGACAATAAATGGAATGTAGACCAAAAGTTAAATTTTAAGCATACAAAAGGTATAAAATAAGAAGACTATTGTTGTTTACTCGATATAGAAAAGTATGCTGCAAGTTACTTAAAACGATTCAATTTAATCATAATTTACTGATTCAATACTTGTTATTGAAGGTATATTATAGATTGTAACTCAAAGATACTCTTAGTACATGCACAATACCAACTCTTCTTGCACACTGCACACAATACAACTATTTTCCAATCAATTCTAATTGTTTTCAGCTGTATATAACATGATATGCTATACATTTGTTCCCACAATATTCAATTACTTGATCTTGTTTATTTTTCAGAACTCCATTCGCCACAACTTATCACTAAATAAGTGTTTTGTGAAAGTGGCAAGATCAAAAGATGAACCAGGCAAAGGAGGATTTTGGAAATTAGATCTGGAACGGTTAGAAGAATCAAGAAAATCGAAACGACGATCTAGCTTAACAGTACGTGCTCCAAGAATATCCCAGTCTCATCAGGCAATCAAAGCAGTTAGAAAGGTGAAACGTTATCGTCCTTCTCAAAAAACTGGAGAAAGGAAACACAATATTTTATCAAACATATCAATTTGCGGAGAAACTAAAATAGAACATTTTAGTTCTTCCAAAGAAAAATTTAAGAATAAATCACCATCCGAAATTCTAAACAGAAATGAAATTGAGAGTGTTCCACCAACTTCGAAAGTACTTACAAGTGGAAATCCAAATGTTATCGTTGAGCCTGCTGCACCATTAATGGCAGAGGATGAATTAACAGGGCTTCTCTTGGCAACTAATGGTTGGGACGATTGTCAATTAGAGCTTCTTGATTCCTTGTTAGATTCTTTGTAAATACTATATTTTATGATCGAGGGTTATATTCTGATTTTTGTAATTTTATCTGAACCAGTCTCTTTTATATACTCTAAATTTTCAAATTTCATACAGATCTCATGCAAATTCGATTACGCAAAACAATTTTGCATTTATAATCGAAATGATTAGGCTGTTAATAAGGATTTGTTTAAAATACACATACAATTCGTATGCCTAATCACCGAGTGGGTTTGTGCTTATGTGTGTTAGCACAGTGTGCCTATTATATTACAACTAGTCTAGTTGTTATAAAAGTAAGTAAAATTGTACCTTCTATTTATCTGTCTGTTAGATATGACTTTAATGAATCTATTTTTGTAGTAGCTTTAGTAAAAAAAGGCTCATTTCTCTTCCGTCCAACAATTGAGATGATTGTTTTAGTAATTAAGTATCTTGTTTTTATTACATATTATGAGTTTGCGGTATATCCTTTAGGGTTATATGACCATTAACTTTATCAACGATGTAATTTGTCATCCCTGTAAAATTATGTAAGTCAATTTGCTATGACAAATGTAAATTTTATACAAATTGTCCATAGAAAATAATTTATATGACAGGAGATTAATAAAATAACTAAGTAATTAATTAATAATTAATTATTCATTCAACAGTCAATTAATTGTTGAAAAAATAATTTTTGTGCAAGGATAAAATTGAAATTAATTTGATTAATTGGAGACAAATGAACTGTAAATTTTGTTGGTGCTTCAAAACGACCAAATTCTTATAAATTAATATTTAAATTATTTGATTGGTTGAAGTAATCAAAAATTATTCATTGTGTCTATGTCCAACGGTCGAACTTTTTTATAAATTTCTGTTACACTACCGCAAACTCTATTATTATGTTTGAAACTAATTTATTGTAAATGCTCATTTATACAAAAAGCCTATTGTTGCAATTTAAATTTGCTCATTGTGTGTCGCTCAAGATTGTAGATAAAGTTTGTTTAGAATTTCACATATAATTTAAATGTATATTTGCTCAACAAAATATTGAGATCTATCTTCGAAAATTTTTTGAATAACTATACTTTTACATAATTTTATTGGAAATATTCTTAAAACTAAAGTACCTTTTGTTTTTTGAAAGAAGAGGAGGTGAATGTAACCTAAAAAGGGTGTCCACAAACAGATTTATGCACTTTGGCTCCAGAAAATCTAGCCAGTAATCCACAGAAAAAACTTGGTGAAGTACTGCGCTAAAAATCCTGTTTTGGTAAAATACCGAAAATCTTAACTGTACTAACAAAAATGGTTACCAACTAACTCAGTCGAACCAGTCTAGAATGCTATAAGGTATAAAATGTCTTAACCGGGAAGTATCTTGGATGACACCTAATCTTGCAGTTTCTAAGGAAAATCCCTAAAAAGAATAACAAGAGAATGCCAAAACCTGAGATCAGGAGAGCGATTCTGACTTAAAATTTACCACAGAAAACGTTAAGTACACTATTGCTTAAACATAAAACAACTCAACCATAAGAACACGAAAAAACCTAATTAGAAGTACTGTCTATAGGAAGGTTTTTAAAATCAAAGATTAAGTGACCTAAAGTTTCAATCACGCTTCGGGTAATTGCAAAATGATTTATTACAACAAAACTGTAACTTATACCTTCACATTAATTGTGAAAAACAAATATAAACATGTCAATGCACTATTTTACACGATTGTGTTTTCAACAGTATTACACATGTGTGTTACTTATAATTACATGATATACATCCTTTAGCAAATATAAAAAATTAAATACATCACAAATTTACTTAACTAAGTTCTTAACCTAATCACACATGCATACTGTAAGTGTTTTTCAGTTCAGGCAATGATTGAAAAAAATGTTCAGTTATTTTACAAATTCTTCTGGGTATACTTTCAGATGGATTCATAAATACCTGACGAGTGATTGTTGACTGTAGTTAAGGCGGACATCATAAAACACCTCTATTTAGGTGGACTTTGCAACTCTCAGCACGTTTATGTCCAACATAAAGTCGATTTGGAAACCAACATGCTCCTAAAATTAAAATTAACCAACTTGCTAGGGTATTATCCAAACATTTGCCTAGTTTCAGTCTGTTTCTGTTCGATAACCTTTCTCAAAGGTGTAAAGACATCTAACCTACTCCACTTGCATGTTGATTGTTTGGATGGTAGGTACGAATTGCTAAAAAATGAATCTTTCCTTTATAAAATAATTCGAGACATCTTTAGCTAACTTCGGACAAATGAATTAAGAATACAAAATGAAAATACTTGTATCGTTATTTTTCTATCTAATATGTACGTATAATAAACTTATGGATAGCCTGACTAAGCTCAGAAATAGACTTTTTATTTATTTGAATCAGCACAAATCTGCCTGTAAAGTCTTCATACTCAGACGATGAAGTCATGGGCACGTGAGTGTGATACATTATTAATTGAAACAAGTGAACCATAAAACTAATAATTTAGAACAAAATTACGATGATACCATTTCTAACTTTTAAAAACTACCATAATGAATTTGACAACCATTGAGTATGAACATTATACGATACAGAAATAATTCTACCTTAGATCAAAATGCATGTAACCTAAAAATTATTAACGGAAATTGCCTAACCGTATTGGTGAGATTTACTAATGCAGAAACTAAAGTATTGCCAAGGAACGTCACACGCTAAAAGAAATTAAATGCATTAATTACAATTTGAAGCTGTATTTTGTCTCCTCGTTAACAATACAAATAACCGTGCAGGTTGCAGAAAGATTTTAGTTATTCTTTTGAAAGCTATTCTTCAAGTATTTGAATTATTAAACTTCACAGTGTTTCTTTGTAAGAGTCAATTTCGTGTTTTGTTGCAGATATGCTACCTACAGTCTTGTGTCATGACACAACGCTTGTAATAGTCCGTTTATAAGTTCACATTTGATAATTCACGTGTTATATGAAAATTTAATTTGATCAATATCCACATCAGGACTACTGTAAATGCCCATGTTCGAAGTATGTTCTTTTAAGGTGATGACATTAGAATGCAAAACTATAAGTGGAAAATGGTAGCCGAATGTGAATTGAAGATTTGACGATGAATTAAAAAGTTGATCACCAATAGCTTGTACTTGTTAGTAGTGCAATCAATGTCTTACGTAACCACTAGGCCAGCAGTTCGTTGAAAAACAGTGGCATCGATCATATATAGAAACACAAAACAATAGATCATTTACTCAATAATAATCTTTTATGAATATAGTTCATATACAGCGAAATATGGTAAGGTCTGTATGTTAATATAAATGGATCCACAGATATAGATGCACCAATACTGTCATCACTACAATTTTGTTCTAAATAAACTATATGGCTATTCTAATGTAAGATTTTTGATTTTTTCAAAACCACATGTACTAACATTATGGCAACAACATTAATATTTGATGCAATCTGCAATAGGTAGTGTCAGATAAAATTTTCATCACAACCTATGTGTACTGCGACTTCTGGTGGTTATTTTTCAAACATGAAAATTATCTAACAATATTATAAAGGTCCCAAGATGATGAAATTTTTGATAACCTAAGGAAAACATGGTAAAAAAAGTAATGAAAGTTTTGACTGTAATTTGGTCTACCATGCGCAAGCAGATAGAGATACGTAAAAATGGTAGTAAGTTGAAATAAAAAACTGACTTGTTTCGATTTAAGCATGCTCTAATATGCATGAAATGAAGAATATGCTTTGCATGGCAGCGATTTATTGGCACCATTACAAATTTTGTACCTGCAAATGATGATAATCTTTAAACATTCTATATTCTATGATTATTCAATCAAATAAAACAGATTGTTGGATTTTTTAAAATATACTCAGCAAAAATAAAATTTCAGCAATGTTCATAAATAAAACAGGTACTTAAATTTTTCTATCACTAGGCAACTGTCAGCATTCGTCTATATAAAGTTGCTGGAAATTGACAAATAGCTATAAATGAAAAATTTTGTAATTGAATAATTCATTCAAATGTCATCCTTATGAATTTTATTAAAAAAATGGTCATTTCCACACAAATTGCTGTAGATTTTACTCAATAAAAACAATCAATGTTTAACACTTACCGGGTCATTAAAATTGATTAAAAAGGTAGAGATCTTTAAGATGCATTACGATACATCCTAAATTTGACATACTATTTGGAAGAACTGGTGGTCTACGTTTCCTCGGGAATACCATTCCCAAATATCGAATGTAGGGCCTTTGAACTGCGAACATATACATACTCCTTGTGACACCAAGACCATTGCAATAATTTATGAGTATTAAAATTACATGATTTTTTGTTGTTGCTATGTATGATAGTAGTCATTTGTAGTGATCACAACGATGTCATATATATATATATATATATATATATATATATATATATATATATATATATATTTCCTTCAAAACACACTTTTTGTTTTTCACACTTCCGTTCCCCATATCTTACATGGTTGTGTAATTACACAGTTCAACATATAGTTGAATTGAGTAACTAAGCAAGAAAGTGCATGTTTTGCATTCAAATGTCCAAATAAATATGCTATTTCTAAACCTTCTCTTCGTATATTATAACATTCAACTTAAAATACAAATTGAATCGTAATGATGTTTTTATGTTATGATGAAGCTCTATATGGATAAAACAAATTGTTTTCAAAAATTACATGGTTCAAATCTGATACAAAACATACAAATTGCAACTAAACTATTCTATGGATTTAAATTATGTGTGAAATTCTATAACCTAATAAATAATAAAGAACTAGTTTAACAAAACTATAAAAACATTTTTAAAATGTTAGGTGATGGTGTGAACTCAACATAACATCCAGTAATTGCCTCGTTTTCATAACTAAGTTGAGCTCAAAAAATGTACACATATAGCTGCTGTATTGCAGATGTTTATTGAAATCAGGTGGAAAACCTGCAAGTTGATTAATTTAGATTACTGTATGCTATGCTGCAGTTTAGTTATAACAAGTCTTTATCTTTCAGATAAAGTATTATATAGAAATTATACTGTATAAAATGTGTACTATTCTAGTCATTTGCAATATGTATTGTATTAATACACGTTTGCTCAATGGGTCTTTAGCAATATATATTATTGTATTCTGAATTTTCATACTAAATAGATTATATATGCTTTACAAGGTCTACATGTATTTTTAAAAACCAACTTTGGCATGCAGATAGGACAAGAGAAAATTTTTTCTATAAAAATGTTTATTTAGGACAAAATTAAATAAAAGAATGGGATATTTAAAAATATTTTATAACAGTTAAGAAGAAATTTGAAACAAAAACATAATGGAGTATGTGTAACATTCTAAAATTCCTGCAGAAGTTTAAAATGGTCAAATGCTAAATGCTATTCTTAGTGTTTATGAAATCCATTCGGTTATAAAATCCACAGTAATTCTATCTTTTTAAAAATAATAAATCCTATACACGTAAAATGTATAATTTATTTTCCATACATGATCTTTTTGAATTAACTCTACAATGTTTGTCAGAATAGTCGCAAATGTGGTTCCAAGAAACCAAGTTTAGCCTCGTTTTATATAACAACTATCCTAAAAATAGAGTTATCTATAGAACAAAGCTGTTGTAACCTTGTTTTCACTTCGTACGATTTAAAATACACCAATAGCAAGCATTGATGTTCTCATTCATCAACTTGTTATACACTGTTTAGGGCAGTTGGCATTGCAGAGAATGCATGTCTTAAACATCATGCTCTTCAGCTGACTGACGTATCGCCATCTGACTTTATAGGTCTTCGAGACAGACTCCTAGCATTGGCTCCAGGGTGAAATGTTTTGGTTGTAATCGTCCATTAGACTATTTGTGATATTTATACAATCAATGGTAAGTGAAACTCGTATAAATTAATCAAAAATCATTTCTTTCGATACAGCAAAAACTATAAGGGAGCTAAAATGTACTAATAGGAAGTTAAGATGCACTAAGAAATGCTAAAAATATACTAGGAAGCACTTAAAATGTATTAAAGATTTTATTTTTGATGTAATCAATAAATATAATAGAAATAGTTGTTTTGTGGGTATAATTATTAAAAATTCTCAGTTTTACGTTGAACGCAGAACAAGAATTGTCCTGAAGGTAAACAAGATCCAATTAATAATGGATAGTTGTACATAATTACAACGAAAGGTTGCATCAAGTAGTTATGTAAAGGGCTAAGTGTTTATTGCTATATTAAAATCTTGTGTTTGATAATTGAATGTGCTACCACCCTGGGAGGGGTGTTAGTATATTCTTAAAATTAAAACTGTTATGACTTTAGAACAAGTAATAATAAACACTTTAAATTTCTCAAGTACTTAGATCAACAGTATAATGACAATTTCCAATATTACCACTACTTGCTTACTCAAGTTGAAGCAGAATAAATACCTCTACTCACCACCACGATGAATAATCTTGTTCACTACTTACTTCTTACTATATTGCTAAATTACCGGCTAACTTTATTCTGAGCCTAAGTCCTATACACCTCAGCGGATCCATCGGCCCTATAAAAGTACACAAAAATATAAAGCAATAAAGATTCAGATTGGCCTGTGGTATCTTTTACTCTTTTCTAATAATATCTATTAACATTTAACTTGTAAATTTCATAAACAAAATACCAAAGGCCAAGTGCATGCATTTGGGGAACATTAATCATTTATATACATTGCGATACCAAACATGTTTTAATTCGGTGACACCTTGATGTAAGTACAATAACCTCGGCCGAGGATCAACTTAGCAGATACGCTGCGAAATTCCACGAACCTCAAGATTGGTGTCGTGTACCTCTTCTGCTCCTGGTGATAGGAATAAGGATATTAGGATCTCCCCTATGTAGCACTTTCCCAAGAAGATAACTTCCAAAATCGAACCAACGATGACCCAATAAGTTCTGAATACCAAACTCGAATTTTCGAGTAACGAAAATTAAATGTAGTTAATTCAACCAGAATTACGATTAAAATATTTCCAGAACAAAACGTTAAAAATTGCAAATACAAGAAACATATAAAGGATACCTAAAATAAATTAAATTAGGAAATGCACATGGCGTGCCGCCATACTTACAAGCATGCTCCTCTCGCACGAAATTGGTTAAATACAAATCGGGAATAATCCCATTAAATACAATAAGAAATACTTATTATTGTACTCTATGAACTCCACTAATAATATCCCGTAGTAACAAATACGGATGACTTCAATTTCAATTAATAAATTTAAATAACAATTAGGAAGAGCTCCAAACCATTCGTGCTGCTCTGTTAAGGTGTAAAATCAAAAAGAGCATTTACTTCGAAAATAACTGATAACACAATTCGAATTGAAAACCACACATGTCACATAGTCGTCGTTAAATTTTAAGAAGGATTCAAATTACTCTAAATATTGTTTTATACTTAATAAAAATATGGAACAAACTTGTACCCTATTGAAAAACTATTTCCAAACTCGATACTCCTTAAAGAAGACTGAATATAATTTCTTACGGATATGCGAAAATTGGATTTAATGAAATTATTTTACAGACACCACTGTTGATTGTTAAAAGCTAATCTATCTACATTATTACCTATTATACCCATCGCGCAATAACTTCAACTACAAATTTAAAACACAATGGCATTGATGAATCCAAACAGACGTAACCCTACAAAATTGTAAACCTGAATCGTAACTGAAATTAATTTAACTATTTGTATAGTCTACAGAAACTACTTTAAAAATTCATTTTAAATTATATACCTATTTTATACAAACAAATAATTACCATCACCTCTTGTACAATTATTAAATTATTAAACACGAAATATATATATATATATATATATATATATATATATATATATATATATATATATATATATAATTTGATGGAAATCGTTATGGGATAAAGGCGTCCGAATAAAATAAATTATTGAATAATCATTTATTGAACATCAACGTTTGGATAATATGAATCCTTAATCATGAGCTAAAATTGCAATTAACAAAACAGGAAAATAACATTATATACGGTAAGTATATACGGTAAGTACCGTATATAATGTTATTTTCCTGTTTTTGTTAATTGCAATTTTAGCTCATGATTAAGGATTCATATTATCCAAACGTCGATGTTCAATAAATGATTATTCAATAATTTATTTTATTCGGACGCCTTTATCCCATAACGATTTTCCATCAACATTACTTTATTAATTTCACGTCCGTAAATTTGATTTTTATATATATATATATATATATATATATATATATATATATATATACAAAACCATGTACAGAACGATTGCTAAATCGGGCTGTAACAAATGTCAATAATAGATAAAGTGTCATCTGAGGTTATATTTATAAATTCAATTGAGAAGCTGTAGGTGCTTAAAGTAGGTAATTTTTATATTTTACAAATTTTTCCATTTTAGATTATAGTGTCAAATGCACTTGTTATTTCATGTTTATAATAAAAATGTTATTTCAAGATCTAATGTCAAAACATATTTCGTCTAACATGCTATAAGTTGAAAGTCAATAGTAGAATTATATATTTTAATTATGCTTTAGTGCTCCTTTTCTGAAATTATAACTAAAATCATTGAACGTTACACAAGATAGATCTATCACAGATGTGATTAAAAATTCATGAAAAGATTTTATTTTATTTAAAGAATATTTTCCAATTTCTGATGTGATGAATGTTAATACAAATATTGGGTTTGGAAACAAAATGAAATTAAGTTAACAGAAATGGTTATAGTCTTTGAAGTTATCTTTTATTATTGATTATTGAATCGGGGGTGTTAATTGAACACATGCAGTTAGAAATCGGTTATACGTTACAAGATAATCATGAAGTAATAATTATTCATGTTTTGGTTAATATTGAACAGAACAGATTCTACAGAGACTGGTTGGTGTTTCAAATTGTTAGTGTTATGTTACAGGATCACTTCAAAACATCATAGAGCAGCTCTTATGCAAGTGATGAGAGTAAGTATACAAGTTACTTGATAATTATTTGTACTTTATGCTCATAGAGGTTAGTTGTTGTTGAAGGTTTCTACACCCACCTTTAAGCATACAAGCAAACAAGTTGTTGAGAACACCAGCCTGCGGGTGAGGAGAATATCCTCGATAGTGTTTAAAGCAACAATATAGTAAATTATAGGTTGGGAAGGTTCACTTCAGCCTAAGTGGTGAGGGGAATATCCTCTGAAGTGTTTCAGAACAACAGCTAATTTTTTTTTTTAACAGGTTTCCTACTGATGATGACCACATAGTGGTCGAAATACGTATCTAGTAATTTAAATATTTTTTGTGGTTAAGGGTTTTTATTTAATTTTATTTAAATCGTGCCACAGTGTTCCTATAGATTATTATTGCAAATTAATTGTTAACATAGAGCATAAGAAAGCTATTTGACTTATGTGGAACAAAAATAAAAGCTTACTTTTATTAATTTATCAAAAAGATGAATATTTTGTTAGTGCAGGCGTATTGTTTTTCACATTTTAATTCTTTCTAAAAAATACATACTTACAGATGCAATCCATCTGACATGAAAAGCATTATTTTAATGAAAAGAGGTGTTATGGTATTCCATACAGACCAAAAAGAAAGCAGTAAAGTAAATAAAGAAAATCGTCTACACTGAATATCGCAATAAAACACTGAAAAGGGTAGAATAGAAATACAAAAGAATTAGATTTCGGGCTAGCTCAAAAACCTCATCGAGTAGGGTGGGTGATACAGAAAGAAAAATTTAAAACCTCAATAAATGTATTATATTTCAAACCATGAGTTAAACCTACACTCCTAACAAGAATATTTACAAAAATCACAAAAATGCACATTTACGTACTCGTCCTGTTATAACGTGATGTAAACAACGCGTTAATTTTCATATAATATAAACATGTACATGTAAGTAAATATCGATTAATAAAATCCTAGAATCTAAATAACATATACATACTTACATAATCCTTCGAACCCTAAATATATACAAGAAATAATACAGTAATATATATAGGCATTGGTACCTGCTTTGGGAAGTGCACTTGCTAAAATTCGGAACATAACATTAAACCTACATAACATAACCCTAACTTAAATGAACCAAGTATTAACTAATTTGGTAAGCAAATTGTTGACATTAACATTCATGTACAAAGAAAAAGGAAATGGTAAAAGTGCTCTAACGTGAGCGTTGGTTTAACTAGTTTTGACTTTAAGAATAATTACATAATCGCTCGTGCATTGTGAACATGAATTTAGTGACGTACAGACTGCACTTGACACTTTTTACATACCTATATAGTGGTGTTTTTACCTCCTTAGCATCTTCTTCTTGCTTTATCTTGCTCAAGAATAACGTGACCAATATTGTCAAACCTCAGCTCTGTAGGCAAAGACCTTTTTGATGGGCATCCATAATTTGGTTTTGGAACAATAACAGGTTCTGTACTTGATCCTGCTATTGCTACATTTTCCTAAATTTTTGTTTTTTCCGTTTTTATAAAAGCAACAGCTACATAAGCTTTGAACTCAGATCGAGTGATTTTTTTTCTTATTTGCTATATTATATAATTTCCAAGCATTTACAATTAGACTGTCTATCAGATTTCTAAAAAGTGGCCACCGCCATTTCTTTCCTCTAACCCTAATCCTATAGTTTGCAATACTCTTATCATGGAGGTCAACCGCTCCCATGTGCCAGTTGTAATCGGCAATAACATTTGGCTGAGGAATATCTACATTTGTTGTTCTTTCTGTTGTAACTTTTAGCAGATACTAGAGGATCGATTATCGTTCCACCTTAAAAGTATTTCATGTTCTCTAGTGAAAGAAAAATCAAAGGAGCCTCTTTCTCTTTTCTTAACACCTTTTACTGTTTCTAAAGCATTGTTGCAAGTACAATTTTCACGAATACTTCCCGTTGCATAAAATCCTTTGCTTTTTAACTTACAAAGTAAATTGTAAGAAAAAAACATTGTCAAAATAAATATGATGCTTAGATGGATCCGGTACAACAGACGAAAGATCTAGAACAACTTTTTCTCCTACTCAGAAGTCGTTTACTGCAGAATCTAAAACTTTTCCACCATATATGCTATAATATAAATATCCACTTGAGCTGCAAAGACATCATAACTTGAATCCAAATCTCACTGGCTTTCCTTTAATAAACACCTTACACGAATGGCGACCAAAAGAAGGCTTCATTTCTTCATCAATAGACAAGTTATGAAAAAATATCCCAAATTGCATATTTTTCTGATTGATTATATCAAAAATAGGTCTTAATTTGGAATATTTGTCATTTTTATCTAACTTGTCATTATCAGACAAATGTATATTTTGCTTGATATAATCAAATCTATTTCTACTAATGCAATTTTTAACCAATGACACACCTTTATCCTCATCCTTCGTCCGGTACATTTTTATAGCTGGTAAGCTATGGTAACCAGTGAACATCAGTATTCCACAAAAAACGTTCTACGCTAACAAAATTTAGTTTGAAATTATGTCGGTTATGATCATTTGCATACTTTTTTGAATAGCCAACAATTTTTTCCCAGACATCATCACCGAAATACAAAGAAATCACGTCATATGCAGTTTTGCCATTAATTTTATTTTCAATTTTCTCAATCACGCTACATTCTTCTTCTTGAGGTATACTTGTATAGACAAGATTTTCTTTCCTCCACGTAGGAACAGCTTTCTTTGATTTAACTTTTCCACGTTTTTTTATCAGAAACCTCTACAATTTTGGAACTTGACTCTAAAGGTTATTGTTCCTCAATTTCTTGAATGTCATTGGGTATACTTGCGAGAATCTCGTAAGTTCCACCTATGTCCGGTAGCTCAGTTTCACCCTCACATATATTATCACTGATATTTTCCTCATCTGTAATCACATCAACCGGTGGTGGAACATACATTGCATCAGTATTTGCCGCTATCTGCAAATGCTCATCCCCTTCTAAGGATGCCATCAACTCGGCAGTTGACAAAGATCTATTGTCCTCCCACCACTGTGCATACGACATACCTAATAAACATACACAAAGTTAGTTTATGGCCAATGTGAATGGGTTTATATTATTCTTACTTCAATATTATTACTACTTTTAGCAATTTGATTACTGTACACGGTTTACTAAATATCTATATCAGTTGATATGAACACATCTCATAACATCACAAATACACTAAGCACTTCACAAGTAGCCAGTAAAATTGCAAAAACCGACTTGTTTGAGATGAATCATTGCAATCCCCATTCAAAGTACAATTTGTAGTAAAATTCCAATGTAACGTAAACGCAACATGGGAAAGTACAATTTCAAACTGGCAAACAGTTCATAGAAAGACAGAGACAAATAAACAAATTCAAGAAACCAGAATGTACGTTGGAACATAATTCTTTAGAAATTTGAGTTAACGGTCGAAGCGAAGGCTGTGAAATAGGAGGTGTTTTGAAAACAAAGTAGAGACGGGATATCTATAGCATAGGGTAAACGAGGATGACAAATAAGACGTTGGATAAAATAGCCATTTAAAGCGCGTGATAATTTGTAGAGGCTAACCACAATATCAATTTTATGTTGCTATAGTGGGATGTTAATAAAGACAGTGAATATAAGTTAGACGAGGATAACATAGTTGGATGATAGACCTACGACAGGGGAAATGGTCTGGATTGGCTGATTACAAGTGGAGTGACAGAAATTTCTACAACATTGTGACGGTTGTGCTTGTTAGGCAGTGTTTTTGGGGTAAAGCTAAGTGGAATGAGAAATTCTGAGTTTTAAAAGATCGTTGCATGTTTAGATTTTCAGAATCAGTGACAGTGGTGGTGTTCTAGATGAAAACGGGGTACATGAGGTAGGTTTTCAACGATTATAAATACACTAGAAGACGTAGTGGGGCTCTTTTACTTCTTCAGTCCGCTTCAAACTTATATGGTAACATCTAAGTTAAAAATTTGTTAAATCAGTGAAAGTGCAGCCGTTTTAATTTAAATTAAAAGTGTGAAAGCACGAGTAGGTGCTAAGTTGTAAACGGTGTTGAAAGTACATACAAATAACAAACAAAAGATGTTACTGAGGTAAGTGAGATTAGTTAATTTTCGGAACGAGGATGCTGGGTGTATAGTAGATTCAGAAGCCGACCAATTTATTTTGGGACAATTATATGGGTAGATGTATTAAAGGCGTTTGCAAAGAATTGGATAGCGTGTGGAAATGAGTTTGAAGTACATGTAGCAGAGGAGTTGGATGGAATGCAGCGACGAGGTTTTGGGTGGACAAAATCTTCAGAGGTGACGGTGCAGAAGCTTACACCAGGTAACGAAATTTGTTTCTTTTGTTATTGCTTGAACATTTTGTGCTGTTATTTTGTGCTAGAGTGATTTGACTTATTGAATGTATATTTTATGAACATAAAATCTGATTTGAAGGTTATATGAAAAAGACAATTTGAATTTATTATTTGAATGTGTAAATAAATGACGTAAAATTTCGATGTAAAGAGTAAACGGGTCTTTAGAGTTGTTAAAAACAAAGATCGATTTATTTATGCATTTAGAGTAACATGGTTTATACTGAGCTCACCACAGACCAGGGTAAATTTCAATTTAGGGTTTCAAGATAGGCCCATCTACTTGAACTGTATTAAAAATGTTGAAATAAATTAAACTCATTAAATTTAAAAGGACTTAATGGTTGATATTGTAAAATTTTATGAAGATGTTTTATCCGATTTTGTAAATATTGAGCTGGTGGCATAAAATTTTGATTTGTGTGAATAAAACGTTGTGTTTCGTAGATTTATTTGATTGGTAATTTTATGTGGTAGTCTAAGTGAGAGAGAGTAAGCATAGGATAGGTAAGTATCTCTGAAGAAGCTAGAAGCAGAGCTAGCCGTGGAATGCTGATTTACGGGAGCTTTTTCAGGAGATATTGTAATGAAATTTTTTTTTAACTTTCGTAGGTATAAACTTTATTTTACAGTGTTAGGTACACTGCAAATTTATGTAGCTCGATTTTAGGGCTTCTTTCCAGAACTTCACTGCATATTTATGTCGGCCCAACACTGGGGCTCGAAGATAATGCCATATTCCACTGCAATATATATTATAAATTTCCCCCTTTTTATATTTTATTATTGTTGTTGGTAAGCTTAATTTACGAAAATCGTGATTTGAACACAAAATTATAATGTGCCTTATTTGTACTTCAAATTGCTATTTTTAGTTTATTCTGCTTGAAAATATCGGAAATTTTATTTAACAGTTTCAAAATTTATCTACAAATGCGCCGGTCATAGACTCAATCAGCATGGATTCTTATAATCTCAAGGTAAGATTTATTTATTTCTGAAACTGTCTAACCAGGGTTCAGTGTCAGACGGTTTCTCCACCTCGTGCCCCCCACAGACACAGACCTATCTCGAATTCCGACAAGTGGGTTACAAAATTGACAGCTATTGGCTCATCAAATTTCCAATAACTTAGATAAAGAAAAATTTGAGAACAGCTACTTTTATAGGTGTAAATATTTAGTCCTTTTATGAAGGCCTACTGTTTAGATTAAATACTAATACCTTCAATTCCTCAGACTGCCTACAGGATTTCTTAGTCCTTGTCCAATTAACTACCATAACCTAAACAAAATCACTTTAAAACTAGTTTTGGTATATGTAAAAGTATGATTTAAATCTTAACTATAAACAAAACTGGATACTTTATAATACTTTTGTTACTCCAAATTTCGCATCCATGCGGTAGTAAAATTCCACTGCACCTGATATCCAAAATCACACTCTGCTTTTATAGATGCCCTGCTGGATTCCGAATCATTCACTTTGCCTTGCTCATAATTATTATATTTGATACGCTCTATATTTATATCTTTTGAGGAGTTAGATTCAATAGCTTTTTCTATTTTACTAGTACAAAGTTTGAATGAAACTCAGGAACCACTTTTTTTATACATTTAATTTTATTTTACAAAATTTTATTATCAATAAACAACTTATAATATCACCTAGGTACTTATTTTCATCCACCCGATGCCAACTATATCCAAATTTTTATTGTTATCCACCTTAGATTAAAGTCCGTTTTCAGACTATCTACTCTCACAATATCATTGGTACATTTCTTTGACAGTTAAAAACTTTCTGCACACTCTCTAGACTAACTTTTCGTCGTGAAACTATTCTAAACATTATCTTTGAAATTATATAAATATGAAATACTTATAAACTAATACAAATACAATAAACAAACATAAAACTTGACTAAAATCACAAAAATTGCCTCCAAAATCCTGCAGCTTGTCTGATAGGTACAATCGTTGACTATTACAGTTTATATTCAGCCTTAAGGATAAGTATTACATCTTTCAACGTACCTGTTCACATGTACTAGTTTTATCTTTATTCTACCTCTGGTAGATCTGTGTTTTGTGGTTTTTGTTGCATTCTATTTCTCCCCCCTTTTTTATACGTTACAATATATATATATATATATATATATATATATATATATATATATATATATATTAATCATCTGTCAAAATTCAAGTATTAGATGGACTCATTGGTTATACTTTGAAACCAATTCAAAATCAGAGTTTTATTTTATATAACTAATTTGTTACGTCAAAACACAAATGATTGTGTAATTCTTTAATACAGAGTAGGTTAAAATTGAAAATTATTTTAGTACGATTTTCTATAATGTTACATTTATGCAATCCATATTGTTAAGTAATTAAGGTTAAGTAATTTATTTTGAACCTTTTCTATATTGTTAATTTTATTTTTAAGGTTAGACGGCACAACGGAAGCATATAGGAGTAGAGGACGAACGAAATGGCAATATAACAGTTTAACTAAATTGCAAGAGAGGTCTTTAGTATTACGCATTATAAAACCCAATAGCCTATAACCTCTATTAGCTACCGAACTAAGATGATGATCAAAAGTTATGCTAGCATCGAAGTAATGCCAAAATCCTGTATTTCATTAACTCTTTGTATTTCAGAACCATTAAGAGTATAATTAAATTTAAACAAGTTTTTATTTTTACTAAAAGTAATGAAGATGCAATTGTCATCATTTAGCAGCAAGCCATTAGAAATACACCAATCAGAAAGATAGTAAAGATCATCTTGTAAATGCACACTATCTGTTACATCGCATACAGGTGCATACACTTTCAAGTCATCTGCAAGTAACAGAAACTCATAACGCTTGAAATTATTACCAATGTCATTTACATATAAGATGAATAGTAATGGTGCGAAGTGGGATTCTTGAGGAAGTAACCTTGATCTTACAAGAGACAATTTTTTTCAATTTTCACCAATCGTATTCGAGAGGTCAAGTAGCTATATAATTAGAGTATGATTGATTCTGTCAAAGGGATTGCTAAATTCTGTATATATAGAGCCATGTTGTTATGCCTTAGGTTGCATAAAGTTTTCATTTTAATTTAGGAATAGGGGATTTTATAATTCGAAAAGGAAAGCTTTATTATTCCAATCATTAATAATGTATGTATACATTAGGTTACTATGAGAAAATTGCAGTTTCCTGTTTCTCATGTATTGTAGGGGTATAAAATACAATTTTATTTTATGCATGCAATTTCTCAGACAAGGAATGTGTGTTCATTGCACTTAGCCAATGAGAGATGTTTTAGGGTAGAGACACGATGAGTTCATGGGAAAAGCGTTTTAAACTTGAGATTTGGCCCTAACTATTAGACGATATTGTTGTATTAAACACAAGGCGTGTTGAGTTTTCAGTGAAATATTCCTTTAAATTCCTCTACCGTTACCTCAATTATCTTAATATCTTGTCGCGCTCCCTAAGGTTGAAGGTTCCACAACACACTTCGCCACAAGTATCTGAAGAAACTGACGACATTCAAGGAAACCCTGATCTACCTGAAGACGGAATAGATCTTGGTTAATGTTATTAATTAAGGTAAGCCCTTTGTTTAATTTTTAATGGCTTCCTTAGCATGCGAATTTATAACCGTTTGACAGCAATAATTTGCAACCAAATTTGGGGCATAATAAATTACACACGGGGTTAATGTACTAATTGACGCAAAACGGCTAATGCTAATTCGTACTAAGTTGGATACAATTTTCCATAGCAATAGTTTCATTTTGGTACTGAAGATCAGTCGCGGTAGACCTACCGAGTGAGAATCCATGTTGTTGGCTGATTACAGTATTTTTACAAGGCTAGGTGATAAATTTTGTTATTAATGATTCAAATGTTTTACATAGTGCACTCAATTTCCTGATGGGTTGCTAATTAATGACATTAGATTTGTCCCCATTCCTAAATATTGTAGTAAAGTAGCTGTGTTACAGCGATTTGGGAAAACACTACGATAATGACATGCTAAGCATTAAGCATAGTGGAGTACGTAGTATATATCAACACCTCTTAATATATTATGCTGGTATTCTATAAGGAACACAGTTTAGGCTATCTTTCAAACTAATAATAGTTTCAAATAATTCTTTGTTGGTTATGCAAGAGTGGTATATTTACAGGGATAAATTTATTATTACTGAACTGAACATTATCGTTTGTGTATACTCTTGAAAAATGGTCTGCAAATAAATTAAGCATTTCATTGTTTTCAGCATGTTTGCCATCTAAATGCATTGAATTGGGTATACCGTGATTTTTAGTTAAGGAATATCCAATTCCAGAATTGTTTTGTATCTGAAGTAAGCGTTTTCAACTGAAGTGTTATATGCTATATAGCAGTATCTTACTAAATGTCCGTATTGTGATCAGAGTTCAGAGAATCTAGAATAATCTTCTTCGGATCTAGTCAATTTATATTTAGCATGAGCTAACTCTTTTCTGAAGATTTTGATTTTAATTCCGATGAGTATCATTTTGGAAAGATAGATGATTTATACATCTTAGAAAAAACATATGACGATGGATAAAATCTTATAGAAAAGAATCTAGCATTTCATTAAAATCATTAATATTTGTGAGAGCGTCCCAGTTTATATGAGTAAGATAATTATTTAAAGATTCGTAATCAACTTTTTTGAAATCCAGATAATTAAATAATAATGGCTTAAAAGTGCTCATCAATTTCAGGTCACAAACTATTGTTTTATGGTGGAAATTCGATGGCAAGATAAAATCTAGTGATTCATTTATAACTACTATCTTATGATTATTCCAGAACATTGGATCTAAAAATTTATGAGAATTCGGAAGTGGAACTTAATTTGTTTAAAATTTAAAAATGGAAGTAATCATCGACTATTGTAACAAGATACCCAGTGGAAACTACATTTCAGAATAAATTTTTGCTGCTGTTCACATTTTTCCCAATACCTAGTACAAAAATATAAAACGACCCCTTGTATGTTTATTCGGGCAGCGCCATGAATCAGACAGGTTCACGTATTACTACTGATTCCAAAGTCCTGCTTCGAATCCCAACACGGACTACTTGAAAAATGGTAAGTCCTCGTTTGGATGGAAAATAAAATGTAGGTTCCATGTCCGAGTATTGTCATGCACGTTAAAGATCCCTGTCATGCTCGGAAAATATGGTTCGGCAAGATAAAAAATTTCCAGGCAAAAAAAGATGCCTTCTGGCCAATGTAGTACTTTCAGGTAAAGCATTGGAAAAATCAAATATATTTTCATTCGAAACAGCGCCATCTAAGGTGCAATCACCAGATGACAACCCATCATTCAATCGCTTAAAATGGTAGTGGGCTATCATGTTTTAAATAGTTTGCACAGTAATAGCAAAACACAAAAACAAAACAACTACATTCATTGTAACAGTTTTTTGACCACTGCAGAACGTCAATAAATTCTTAGTTTAACAAACCTTTTGTCTAGTCCATTATATCACGTAAACATTTTCAATTAAATAAATATCTGTATTGGAGTCATGAGGTCTAACCGCTATACAGAGATGCTAGTTTGGACTTTGATAAATTTTTATTGCCAATATAAATGCAGTGTAATCACAGTTACTATTATTAATGAAATTATGCAAATCTAAAGAGTTCTTATTAAAGTTTTATTTATGCATAATTTCACTTACAGCTTTTGAACATTGAATTAATAGACAATTTATATATTTATATATATATATATATATATATATATATATATATATATATTATACTGTCAAGAAGGGGTGGGCTTATAAAATGTTTAAATAGGGCTTCGAAACGACTTTGCTAGAATGGGGTATATTTGGTTTTGTTTGAGTATTTTCTTTCAGGTATTTTGGTTTATAAATTAACAAAACTATTCCACGTTTATAAATTTATAAAGCTTTTGAAACTGCATTGCATTCAACAACATATACCGCCATAGACCAGGCTAAGCTAGTTATAAGTTTGCATTGTATACGTATTTTAATTGTTATGGTTGCACGTATATAAAATTTAATTTGGAGTTAGCGTTTTCAGAACCATTTGAATGTAAAAACAAATATCAAAATTGCTTGGTATACTGCACGCTTTTAAAATTTTAAGGAGTTAAGTGATACTCCCGTAAAATTTGTAAATGAAGTTCAGTTTGAATATGTTTTAACAATTAAAGATTGGTTATGTAATGACAGGACGTTTACCGAATAAGACATAAATGTCTGTTGCGTACAATTTAAAAGCTGAACCATCAAAGTTTGTTAGCTATTTTCAATATTGTAAAAAGTTCAATATACATAAATCACTGGATTACAAACCATCTAGAAAATGAATGTATCTAGAGAAAACAACTGTATTATTAATCAATTATTAATAATTATAAATTACATAGTGTGCGTAGAGATAGTTGTCATGGCAACGAAAACAAAAGAAGACGGTTTTTATTTTATAAGGGACTTCAAATTTATATTACTGAAAAATAGACGTGTTTTGTACTGTTATGAGTTTTATTACATTTAAAAGTTACGAGAAAGTTTTGAAAGTCAAGTTGTACCTGGAGATAGCAAATAGTAGCAGTTTTACGGCGAATAAAAGTTAATTAAAAGAGGGAGTGCTGGTCTGTACCGTTATTGTTTGAAGACGAAAGCATAGTGGAATTGGAGTTATCTGAGTATTTGTATAACATAAAATTTGTAGAAATATTAGTAGTTTTATAGTCTGGAGATTAACCAGTTGCTCGAGTTACTTATTATTTACAGGAGGTGCCTGCAGTTGGTCACTTGGCTTCAGGACGGCTGGAAGGCGGCGCTTGTATCTGGATTCCAGGTATTAGTATTTAATATCTACGCAGTGCTTTAATCAAATTTATAAAAGTGGAACTAGTGTTTGGGTATACTTTTGGCATTTAAAATTATTTTGAAAAATCCTTGGATATTTGTTTGGGTGTCTAGTTGAGAGGTGTTTGCTTAGGACGGACCCACCCTAGGTAGATTCCGCCACGTGTTTGACGGCCCTGTAAAATAATTAAGTGCAGCAGCCGTGTAAAATATTTAAAGATAAATTGTGTGGCATAACTCAACAAGGCTCTAAAATAAGACAAGGAGTGACAGATAGAGATATTACGCCTATCACTAATAAGGTAGGATCACAGTATATATAACAGATGGCGCTAACAACGTGAGGCAGAGTAGATTTGTTAGTTGTACGTTGCATATATTCTATTTAAAAGTGAAAATTAATATTTGATTGACGTTTCATATATATTTATTTGACAGTTGTTGAAGGTTTTGAATTTATTGTAGTAGGCTAAGACGTAATTTGATATTCACACTTTGGTCAATTTTAGCGGCGGTAAAACATTAGGTGGGGCTCGAATAGGTAAATAACTTCAACAAAATATTTGTTCGCCTAAAGGTGGGGCTCGATAGGGCTGATTCAGATTTGCAGAGGTTGTGTAGCTTAGTGGGGCACATCATTGAAGTTTATTTTGAAAATTAAAGGGACATGTCTGATGAGGAGAGAATCACGAGGTCAGGAAAGTTTATGGAGTTGAGACTGGTGTGAGAGGGCAACCGGTGGTTAAGACTGTAGCAGCAGGGGATGCTAGGGATGAAGCTGGAGGATATGTGGAGCCGGAGGTGATTATTGTGAATTCAGGGGATACATCGGGAGAAAATGAAATTGATAAGGAAAAGAGAATATGCAGATCCAAGATGTGATGATGGTTTTGTTGGAATTAAAAGGGTCGTTAACTAAGTCGCATGAAGAATTGAGAGGATCATTGTTGGCCGAGGTTAGAAATTCACAAGCGGAAGTTAAGGAAAAATTTGATATGATGGAAATGAAAATTGAAGGAATTAATGTATCAATACAGAGCAGTTTGTGTTCATTTAAGGATGAAGTTCTGAAGGACGTAGAGGATAGAGTCCAGGTTGTAGAAGGAAGGTAACAACAGGTTTAAATGAATTAAGGGAAGAGCTGTACATGGTCGAAGTTAGACAGACAGAAAAATTGCAGAATTTAGGTGAAATAGTTCGGATTCAGACGGAGGACAATATTAACTCTAAAAACGAAATTATAGGCAAATTGCGGGCGAGTCAGGAGGTGGCAGAGAAGCTGAGAAGGGATACGACGGTTCTGGGGAATACGGTAAATGGATTGTCTGGTCTTGAAGGGAATGTTAGACAGATGAGAGAACTGTTGGTTGAATTGGAAAGGGGAAGAGTTGTTTGTGATACAGGATACCAGTATAGGCTAGGGAAAGAGACCTTGCCGAGGTTTGAAGGCAGAAAGAATGAGCAGCCGATGGTCTATCTTAGCAAGTTGGACGAGATGGTAGAGAATGAGCCTGAGAGGGTGAAGATGCAGATGGTGAGCGTGACATTGGGGGGTTGTGCAGAGAAATGGCACTGTATCGTGAGGAGGCAATATAGTTCGTACGAGGAATTTCGAAGGCTATTCATAGAACAATATTGGGGAAACACGCATCAGGCTAATATTCGAACGGATTTAAACACTGGGAACTATAGGTCATACCAGGGATCGAGAGAAAATTATGTGATTGAAAAGTATAACCAGGCGCAGCACCTGATTCCTAAATTAAGAGAAGATGAAATTATATTATTGTTGTCAAGGCATATGGAGGCGGAAATAACTAGGGCCGTAGCGATACAAAACGTTCGGACTTTAAGAGACTTTTGGAAATGATGCGAAATTATGACGTAGCTAGGACGTTTGAAACGAATAACAGGAAAATAGTGATAATAGGAATTGGGATAGGAATAGGAATAGCACAGACTACCAGAGGACTGGGGTGCAAGGATACAATTATAGGGAGAATGGACAGGACAACTACAGAAAGCAATATCAGGAAATCAAAGGAGAACGAATAATAATTGGGAACAACGTTTTAATAGAGACGATAATTATAGGGGAACAATGACTGGAACAGGACGGATAGGAATGACAGAGGTTTTGGACAGCAAAGGACGGGTTTTGGGCAGAGATGGCAGAGAGAAAGGAGCAGACATCAACGGATCAGGGGAAATACCGACAGGGATTAGAGACCGAGAACGGAGACAGATAGAAACTTGACGATCCAACACGTAACAACAAGAGACACGCGACAGAGATCGGAGGATAGGATAGAGAAAGTGGAGGTCCACGATGAACCCACGGTACAAAAAAACGTCGATTTATTAGTGTTAGGAAAATCAGATTTAGGGACACAGCATAGTATTAGTTTAGTAGATAAGTTGTTAGATAATAAGTTTGAAAGAAGGCGGGAGTTACCATTTATTCATATTAGTTTAGGGATTCTGTTTACACGGCATTGATAGATACAGGGTCGCAGTTATCGCTGGTGAGAGAGGAAATAGTTTTGAAACATGCAGAATTATTCAAAGGGAAAATTTGTAGGGTTAAGAGTATTAATTTATGGTCTGCGATTAAGAGGAAGTTAACTACGATAGACAAAGTTGTACGAGTATCGATTGTATTAGGAAGTACCAGACTAGGTGAAGTAGAGTTTTGGATAGCAAGAGGATTATATTTAGATTTTATTGTAGGGATAGATGTAATTGAGGAATTTGGACTGGTTATAGATGGTAAAGCACGAATGGTAAAGGTATTAAATTTAGAGAAGAAATGGGTGGTGCCTAAGGATAATTGGGATACTAGGGATGAGATAAATACAGATAGTATAGGATCAGGAAAGACTAAGAATAGAATTTATGATGGAATTGATGAGTTACGGTTATGTAATATATTTGAGAAGGTATTTGATGAGGAACAGATAGGATTAATAGGGGTGGATATGAAGGAAATGTTATATGAGGTGTTTAATAGACATGCAGGAGTTTTTAGTAATGAGCCTAGGTTTGCGAAGGAGTATACGCATAAGTTAGAGGTCACAGACGAGGGAAGTTTTCGTACTAGGGTATATCCAATACCATTTGCATTAAGGGTCGAGTGAAAAATGAGATTAAAAGATGTTAAAAGAGGAATTATTGAATCAGCGAGAACACCCTATATCAATCCGGTAGTGGTTGTGCCTAAATCTGATAAGTTAGAATTAAGAATATGTTTAGATGCTAGGAGATTGAATGCGATTACTAAACCACAATTTGAACAACCAAAATCACTAGATAATTTGTTATACAAGGTAAGCGAGATGAAAATTTTTAGCAAACTGGACTTAAAGAATTCTTTTGGCTAATTCCTTTGCATGAGGAAAGTCGGAAGTATACTGGATTTAGCATTGAAGGGAGATTTATCAGTACAGAGTTGTTCCATTTGGTCTTTCAACGTCATCCGCTGCATTAGTTCGAGCCATGCAGAAGTTATTAGATGAGTACGAAGACTTCTGTACGCACTATGTCGATGATATTTTGATTTTTCTAAGAACGAGTTAGAACATTTAGAACATTTAAGAAAAGTGATCCGAAGGTTAGACGAGGGAGGTTTGAGGTTGAATTCGAAGAAGTGTGAGTTTTTTAAGGACCAGGTAAAGTATTTGGGGTTTGTCGTTGGCAGCGAAGGAATTAGAATTTGTGAAAAACGCTTGGACGAGTTGAAGAATTTGAAACAGCCAAGAAATTTGAAAGGTTTAAGAGGATTTTAGGTGTATTAAATTATTATCGTCGATTCATACCAAAATATTCGGAGTTGTGCATTCCATTGTTGGAGTTGTTAAAAAGAACGAAAGGTGGAAATGGAACGAGCAAAGGGAGCAGGCATTTCGGGAGTTGAAGGCGGTATTTTATAGGAACTGTCATTAAAATATCCCAATTTTACGGATCCATTTATTTTAAGGACAGACGCTTCGAGTTTTGCAATAGGGGCTGAGTTGGTGCAGGTTCAAGAAGGAGAGAAGTGCCAATTTGTTTTATTTCGAGGGCTCTGAAAGACTGCGAGACTAGGTATTCGACAGCGGAAAAGAGATGCTGGCAATCGTATATGCTGTGAAGAAGTTAAGATTTTATTTATTGGGTAATAAATTTCTGGTTGAATCGGATAACACAGTGGTCACGTTTCTGAAGAAGAAAGAGTTTTGAACAGTCGATTGTATAGATGGGCGTTAGTATTGCAGGAATATGATTTTGAGATTAGACATAAACCTGGTAAAGAAAATGTTACGGCTGATTTCTTTAGTAGGAAGGATGAAGGGTTGCTAACGGATAGTAGGAATGGATTTTTGATTGCATTGCAAGTGTTTGAAGATCTGGGAAGATGGTCGAATGCCAGATTTCATCGGATGCAAGCACACGAAGAAATAAGGGTGATCAGAGAAAATTATTCAGAGAGAATTTAGAACAAGACAGAGGTTTTTATATGGTCGAGGAGTTTTGGTGAAAAGGTTATGGGATGATGAATTATTAGTGTTAACGACACAGGTAGCCGTTGAGCTGATCCAGGAAATTCATACTACGTTTGGTCATATAGGGATTCGTAAGACGTTCTTGATATTTAGGAAGCTTTCTATGCACGAAACGATAGAAAATTGGTGAAAAATTGCATAAATCTGTGTGAGACGTGTTTGTTAGGAAAGGATAAGAATGTGGTGTTGAAGAATCAAGTTAGATGTATAAGAGCGGAAGGTCCATTAGATATTGTGGCAATGGCTTACTTGAGTAATTTGATACCGAGTAGGAACGGATATCAGCATATTTTAGTTATAGTTGATATTTTTACAAAGTTTGTGCAGCTTTATCCAGCGAGGAGATGTAATTCTAGGCATGTATTGAGTTCTGTAAGAAAGTTTGTAGAACGAATAGGTAAGATGAATAGGGTATTGTTGGACAATGCAACGTATTTTCGTAATCGAAGGGTTGAAAGTAAATTAAGGAAGGATGGAATAAAGATGACATTCTGTAGTATCAGACATCCTCAAGGAAATCCGTGTGAAAGATATATTCGAGAAGTAATAAAGTTTTTGAGGTTAATAACGCAGGAACAACATGATCGGTGGGTAAGGTATTTACCGCAAATAGAAGAATATATTAATTTTGTACCAAGTTCAGTGACAGGAATGTGTCCTGTGACATTGATGAAGAAGGTGATTCCAGCAAGACCGTGGAGAGCTGAACAAAAGTGGAGGATATAACGGAGTTGTTGCATAAAGCCAGACAACAAGTCGAAACGATACAAAGAAGGGAGTTGGAGAAACGTAACAAGAAAATCAAGAAGCAAGTGGTTTTTCAGTTGGGGATCTTGTTATTGTTAAAAGATTGAGAATGTCAAATTGGGAAAGAAATATTTGTGCCAAGTTGTTATTTCCATACGAAGGTCCTTATCGAGTGAGAAGAATTTTTGCAGAAGGGAATACTTACGAATTGGAGAATGACAGGGGTGAATGTCGGGGACGTTTTCATATAGAAAATTTGTATCCATATTTCCATGTGGAAAGTAAAGTATCGCAAGAATAAAATTAACACTATAAATAATACTAACGAGCTTAAAACTATACAGAATATACAGAAACTAACACTTAATCCTCATACATAAAAAAAAAAAAAAACTATAGTGATTTTAACTAAAATTTAAAATTTCTCAACCATTAAAAGAATTACTTATATCCAGGAAGCAAATTTTCATTTTTATTTAAAATCAGTGGGGCCTTATATACTGTCAAGAAGGGGTGGGCTTATAAAATGTTTAAATAGGGCTTGAAACGACTTTGCTAGAATGGGGGTATATTTGGTTTTGTTTGAGTATTTTCTTTCAGGTATTTTTGGTTTATAAATTAACAACAACTATTCCACGTTTATAAATTTATAAAGCTTTTGAAACTGCATTGCATTCAACAACATATACCGCCATAGACCAGGCTAAGCTAGTTATAAGTTTGCATTGTATACGTATTTTAATTGTTATGGTTGCACGTATAAAATTTAATTTGGAGTTAGCGTTTTCAGAACCATTTGAATGTAAAACAAATATCAAAATTGCTTGGTATACTGCACGCTTTTAAAATTTTAAGGAGTTAAGTGATACATCCGTAAATCCTTGTAAGGGTAATTTCATTGAAATTGCCATTGTCGTCGATAGAATGATTTTGCTTAAAATGATCTTCACATTGTTGCTCCTCCTTTGTGAAGTTATGTGATTGAGTGTATTGCTCCACTTCCCAAAACCCTTGCAGTTGTGAGCTTAATTGCTGTGCGGCAGCGGTGGTAAGAAGACAACTATTCGCACTGCTAGCACGTCTAAGAGATTGTGAAGCAATTGGGCCTGATATGAGATACCCTAACTTAGATTTTTGTAATATAGGCTGACCTCTACCTAATTTTATCTGTCCGACAGACAACAGATTGAAAATATTCCAGAACCTAATAGAATATCGATTTCTCTGGAGTTGTTAAAACATGGATCTGCTAACGTAATACCGTGTGGTATGGTTAGGTTATGATCAAACGATTGAGTTGGAATATTACCTGTAATGACGTCAATGATTATAAATGAAGCAGTTAATTTGAACGAATTGGTTTTGGATTGGATTGTAGCATTCGTTTTTGAATTTATGGTGACATTCAGGTTATTAATTCCATTTATTGTCGTGTTTATGCGCGTTTCCTGTAAGTTCAGTTTTCTTACCAAATCACGGGTGATGAAATTTAACATACTGCCTGAATCTAGCAAGCATCTTGCTTCAACTAACTCGTTGTTTGAGTCAAAATATAAATCATTGCTGTTTGTAACAAAGTTAAAGAATTATTTGTGTTTGCACAATGAGCAATGGTGCTGCCCGTTGCAGCGTTTTCTTTATTGTTGTCAACAACTGTACTGTGTGTCGACATGTTTTGCACTATATTTTGGGAGGGATCCGTGTTGTGTTTATCACTATTTGATTGTCCCTGTCCTCTTCGTTGGTTGTAAGCTTGTTTACTGCCGGGGCTTGAATGATTGTCAATGTGTAATGATGTATTGTGCATTTTGTCGCAGCGACGGCAAGAACGCGATGTGCACGTATTGCTGAAGTGACCTGCCTTTAAGCAGTTGGTGCATAAGTGGAGTCTTTTGACTTCTGCGCATCTCTCGTGGGGTTTCAGTCCCAGAAACTTTTTACAATGAAATATGAAATGATTGCCCTGACACATAGCACAGGTAGAGTTAAAATTAGTGGCGATGTGAGACATTTGCTTAGTTTCATTTTTGGTTGAAATGTACGAGCTTTTATGATCCAGAGTTTCTAATAGTTGACGTCTATTATTCAAAAAATCTAAGAATTGAGACATATTGGGTGGTGTGCTTCCGTAACAGAAGCTTCCCATTCTTTGCGCGTAGCATTATCTAATTTATTGGCAATTAGATAGATGAGAATTGTATCCCAGTTATCAACTGGTTGATCTAGAGTTTTAAACACCTTAAATTAACTTGAAATGTATCAATCAATTTTCGCAATAGCACGTGCGACTCCCTAGAAATAGGTGATATCTCAAATAGATTTCTTAAGTGAGTGTTTATGATTATGCGTTTGTTTTCGTAGCGCTCCTTCAATGTTTTAGGGCAACCGAATAATTCAAGTCCGTTACTTCAAGATTTGCTATTAAATTTGTGCCTCCCCTTGAGGCTATTTTTTAAATAATAGAATTTTTGTTGCTGTGTTAGTACGTGGTTGTCATGGATCAGTGATTTGAATGAATCAAAGAAACTTAAAATGTGTCATAGGAGCCTGAAAATGACTCCAAATTGATTTGCGGCAATCGAACATTTATGTGGGACACATTTGCTTCTTCGTTGCTTTGTAATGCAGAACGATTACCGGTAATAATAGGCGATGTAGCTTTTGTTAGTGCTTCATGAGCCTTAGCAACGGTCGCATGATATAAGTTTTCAAACGCATCCCTATACTCCAAATGTTGCTCCAAATTTGAATCATCGGATAGTTCAATCTGAATTTGAATAGATTCAAATTCCGAGAAACACAATTCAAATTTCTCAAGACGCGATTGTAATTCGCCTAACCCTTTAGAGTCGGAAGTGCTTTCGACCCAATTGTGAAATCTGGTAGCCTTTGATTTAATTAGACCACGATTTTTAATTAAATACTTAAGTTCCTCAGTTTCTTGAGACATGGTTACAATATTTATTTACGATATTATTATAAAATGCTAAGAAGTAAACGAACCCTTGTGTTCTCCGACAGGTAACGGTAGTTTAATGCGCCAGACCCAAAGGCGGCGTGAGAAATAAGGGATGCAAGAATCTTTTTATAGATTTCTTGCGAACCTACACAATTACGAACAGAAGAAATATTTTCCGTTTGCAATGACTGAAAAGATCGATACAGTTGACAAAATAAATCATGCAAACATAAATTAAGATTTTATTGTATGTGACTAACGGAATAATTGATATTATTGCATGCAAAGGATAGGTATCAAATGGAACGGACTTACAGTTTCCTTTGTCTCGTGCGTGCGTTCTTCTTTGTATTCGAGCAGCGGTAGCACATAAGTAGCCTTTTCTTAATCGCCAAACACAACACAAAATAATGTTTTGTCAAACCAATCAAGCGTGCATTAGCTTTCCCCGTGCGAATTAAGCTTCGAATGATTTTCTGAGCCAAGCGGCGACTTCAGATAGTTGAGTTGATTTAGTATTGCTTGTTGAATTACACGTAATACTAATTTTATAATGGGGCCGAAGTGACCAAATGTGGAGTAACACTCCAGCTGGTTCGATAAAATTGAATAATTATAGCGGACTGTAGATTGCTTGAATAATTAATGAAACACAAGTTAGCTATTAAACATTATATTGAGTAAAAAAAAGTTGCAATACAGTAAACCGTACATCTTACTCCGATGGAATGTAAAACCGAACTCGTCGACCCTTGAGTAAGGGTTCTAAAGCTTGTTTTTACCTAACGGTACAAATAAATCAGCAATGCTTTCAGGAATGTACAGATGCTACATAAGAAAAATACTAAATCCTAACATAAGACGTTGGATAAAATAGCCATTTAAAGCGCGTGATAATTTGTAGAGGCTAACCACAATATCAATTTTATGTTGCTATAGTGGGATGTTAATAAAGACAGTGAATATAAGTTAGACGAGGATAACATAGTTGGATGATAGACCTACGGCAGGGGAAATGGTCTGGATTGGCTGATTACAAGTGGAGTGACAGAAATTTCTACAACATTGTGACGGTTGTGCTTGTTAGGCAGTGTTTTTGGGGTAAAGCTAAGTGGAATGAGAAATTCTGAGTTTTAAAAGATCGTTGCATGTTTAGATTTTCAGAATCAGTGACAGTGGTGGTGTTCTAGATGAAAACGGGGTACATGAGGTAGGTTTTCAACGATTATAAATACACTAGAAGACGTAGTGGGGCTCTTTTACTTCTTCAGTCCGCTTCAAACTTATATGGTAACATCTAAGTTAAAAATTTGTTAAATCAGTGAAAGTGCAGCCGTTTTAATTTAAATTAAAAGTGTGAAAGCACAGTAGGTGCTAAGTTGTAAACGGTGTTGAAAGTACATACAAATAACAAACAAAAGATGTTACTGAGGTAAGTGAGATTAGTTAATTTTCGAACGAGGATGCTGGGTGTATAGTAGATTCAGAAGCCGACCAATTTATTTTGGGACAATTATATGGGTAGATGTATTAAAGGCGTTTGCAGAGAATTGGATAGCGTGTGGAAATGAGTTTGAAGTACATGTAGCAGAGGAGTTGGATGGAATGCAGCGACGAGGTTTTGGGTGGACAAAATCTTCAGAGGTGACGGTGCAGAAGCTTACACCAGGTAACGAAATTTGTTTCTTTTGTTATTGCTTGAACATTTTGTGCTGTTATTTTGTGCTAGAGTGATTTGACTTATTGAATGTATATTTTATGAACATAAAATCTGATTTGAAGGTTATATGAAAAGACAATTTGAATTTATTATTTGAATGTGTAAATAAATGACGAAAATTTCGATGTAAAGAGTAAACGGGTCTTTAGAGTTGTTAAAACAAAGATCGATTTATTTATGCATTTAGAGTAACATGGTTTATACTGAGCTCACCACAGACCAGGGTAAATTTCAATTTAGGGTTTCAAGATAGGCCCATCTACTTGAACTGTATTAAAATGTTGAAATAAATTAAACTCATTAAATTTAAAAGGACTTAATGGTTGATATTGTAAAATTTTATGAAGATGTTTTATCCGATTTTGTAAATATTGAGCTGGTGGCGTAAAATTTTGATTTGTGTGAATAAAACGTTGTGTTTCGTAGATTTATTTGATTGGTAATTTTATGTGGTAGTCTAAGTGAGAGAGAGTAAGCATAGGATAGGTAAGTATCTCTGAAGAAGCTAGAAGCAGAGCTAGCCGTGGAATGCTGATTTACGGGAGCTTTTTCAGGAGATATTGTAATGAAATTTTTTTTTAACTTTCGTAGGTATAAACTTTATTTTACAGTGTTAGGTACACTGCAAATTTATGTAGCTCGATTTTAGGGCTTCTTTCCAGAACTTCACTGCATATTTATGTCGGCCCAACACTGGGGCTCAAGATAATGCCATATTCCACTGCAATATATATTATAAATTTCCTTTTATATTTTATTATTGTTGTTGGTAAGCTTAATTTACGAAAATCGTGATTTGAACACAAAATTATAATGTGCCTTATTTGTACTTCAAATTGCTATTTTTAGTTTATTCTGCTTGAAAATATCGGAAATTTTATTTAACAGTTTCAAAATTTATCTACAAATGCGCCGGTCATAGACTCAATCAGCATGGATTCTTATAATCTCAAGGTAAGATTTATTTATTTCTGAAACTGTCTAACCAGGGTTCAGTGTCAGACGGTTTCTCCACCTCGTGCCCCCCACAGACACAGACCTATCTCGAATTCCGACAAGTGGGTTACAAAATTGACAGCTATTGGCTCATCAAATTTCCAATAACTTAGATAAAGAAAAATTTGAGAACAGCTACTTTTATAGGTGTAAATATTTAGTCCTTTTATGAAGGCCTACTGTTTAGATTAAATACTAATACCTTCAATTCCTCAGACTGCCTACAGGATTTCTTAGTCCTTGTCCAATTAACTACCATAACCTAAACAAAATCACTTTAAAACTAGTTTTGGTATATGTAAAAGTATGATTTAAATCTTAACTATAAACAAAACTGGATACTTTATAATACTTTTGTTACTCCAAATTTCGCATCCATGCGGTAGTAAAATTCCACTGCACCTGATATCCAAAATCACACTCTGCTTTTATAGATGCCCTGCTGATTCCGAATCATTCACTTTGCCTTGCTCATAATTATTATATTTGATACGCTCTATATTTATATCTTTTGAGGAGTTAGATTCAATAGCTTTTTCTATTTTACTAGTACAAAGTTTGAATGAAACTCAGGAACCACTTTTTTTATACATTTAATTTTATTTTACAAAATTTTATTATCAATAAACAACTTATAATATCACCTAGGTACTTATTTTCATCCACCCGATGCCAACTATATCCAAATTTTATTGTTATCCACCTTAGATTAAAGTCCGTTTTCAGACTATCTACTCTCACAATATCATTGGTACATTTCTTTGACAGTTAAAAACTTTCTGCACACTCTCTAGACTAACTTTTCGTCGTGAAACTATTCTAAACATTATCTTTGAAATTATATAAATATGAAATACTTATAAACTAATACAAATACAATAAACAAACATAAAACTTGACTAAAATCACAAAAATTGCCTCCAAAATCCTGCAGCTTGTCTGATAGGTACACCGGTTGACTATTACAGTTTATATTCAGCCTTAAGGATAAGTATTACATCTTTCAACGTACCTGTTCACATGTACTAGTTTTATCTTTATTCTACCTCTGGTAGATCTGTGTTTTGTGGTTTTGTTGCATTCTATTTCTCCCCTTTTATATGTTACAATATATATATATATATATATATATATATATATATATATATATATATATATATATATTAATCATCTGTCAAAATTCAAGTATTAGATGGACTCATTGGTTATACTTTGAAACCAATTCAAAATCAGAGTTTTATTTTATATAACTAATTTGTTACGTCAAAACACAAATGATTGTGTAATTCTTTGATACAGAGTAGGTTAAAATTGAAAAATTATTTTAGTACGATTTTCTATAATGTTACATTTATGCAATCCATATTGTTAAGTAATTAAGGTTAAGTAATTTATTTTGAACCTTTTCTATATTGTTAATTTTATTTTTATGGTTAGACGGCACAACGGAAGCATATAGGAGTAGAGGACGAACGAAATGGCAATATAACAGTTTAACTAAATTGCAAGAGAGGTCTTTAGTATTACGCATTATAAAACCCAATAGCCTATAACCTCTATTAGCTACCGAACTAAGATGATGATCAAAAGTTATGCTAGCATCGAAGTAATGCCAAAATCCTGTATTTCATTAACTCTTTGTATTTCAGAACCATTAAGAGTATAATTAAATTTAAACAAGTTTTTATTTTTACTAAAAGTAATGAAGATGCAATTGTCATCATTTAGCAGCAAGCCATTAGAAATACACCAATCAGAAAGATAGTAAAGATCATCTTGTAAATGCACACTATCTGTTACATCGCATACAGGTGCATACACTTTCAAGTCATCTGCAAGTAACAGAAACTCATAACGCTTGAAATTATTACCAATGTCATTTACATATAAGATGAATAGTAATGGTGCGAAGTGGGATTCTTGAGGAAGTAACCTTGATCTTACAAGAGACAATTTTTTCAATTTTCACCAATCGTATTCGAGAGGTCAAGTAGCTATATAATTAGAGTATGATTGATTCTGTCAAAGGGATTGCTAAATTCTGTATATATAGAGCCATGTTGTTATGCCTTAGGTTGCATAAAGTTTTCATTTTAATTTAGGAATAGGGGATTTTATAATTCGAAAAGGAAAGCTTTATTATTCCAATCATTAATAATGTATGTATACATTAGGTTACTATGAGAAAATTGCAGTTTCCCGTTTCTCATGTATTGTAGGGGTATAAAATACAATTTTATTTTATGCATGCAATTTCTCAGGCAAGGAATGTGTGTTCATTGCACTTAGCCAATGAGAGATGTTTTAGGGTAGAGACACCGATGAGTTCATGGGAAAAGCGTTTTAAACTTGAGATTTGGCCCCTAACTATTAGACGATATTGTTGTATTAAACACAAGGCGTGTTGAGTTTTCAGTGAAATATTCCTTTAAATTCCTCTACCGTTACCTCAATTATCTTAATATCTTGTGCGCTCCCTAAGGTTGAAGGTTCCACAACACACTTCGCCACAAGTATCTGAAGAAACTGACGACATTCAAGGAAACCCTGATCTACCTGAAGACGGAATAGATCTTGGTTAATGTTATTAATTAAGGTAAGCCCTTTGTTTAATTTTTAATGGCTTCCTTAGCATGCGAATTTATAACCGTTTGACAGCAATAATTTGCAACCAAATTTGGGGCATAATAAATTACACACGGGGTTAATGTACTAATTGACGCAAAACGGCTAATGCTAATTCGTACTAAGTTGGATACAATTTTCCATAGCAATAGTTTCATTTTGGTACTGAAGATCAGTCGCGGTAGACCTACCGAGTGAGAATCCATGTTGTTGGCTGATTACAGTATTTTTACAAGGCTAGGTGATAAATTTTGTTATTAATGATTCAAATGTTTTACATAGTGCACTCAATTTCCTGATGGGTTGCTAATTAATGACATTAGATTTGTCCCCATTCCTAAATATTGTAGTAAAGTAGCTGTGTTACAGCGATTTGGGAAAACACTACGATAATGACATGCTAAGCATTAAGCATAGTGGAGTCGTGTATATATCAACACCTCTTAATATATTATGCTGGTATTCTATAAGGAACACAGTTTAGGCTATCTTTCAAACTAATAATAGTTTCAAATAATTCTTTGTTGGTTATGCAAGAGTGGTATATTTACAGGATAAATTTATTATTACTGAACTGAACATTATCGTTTGTGTATACTCTTGAAAAATGGTCTGCAAATAAATTAAGCATTTCATTGTTTTCAGCATGTTTGCCATCTAAATGCATTGAATTGGGTATACCGTGATTTTAGTTAAGGAATATCCAATTCCAGAATTGTTTTGTATCTGAAGTAAGCGTTTTCAACTGAAGTGTTATATGCTATATAGCAGTATCTTACTAAATGTCCGATTGTGATCAGAGTTCAGAGAATCTAGAATAATCTTCTTCGGATCTAGTCAATTTATATTTAGCATGAGCTAACTCTTTTCTGAAGATTTTGATTTTAATTCCGATGAGTATCATTTTGGAAAGATAGATGATTTATACATCTTAGAAAAACATATGACGATGGATAAAATCTTATAGAAAAGAATCTAGCATTTCATTAAAATCATTAATATTTGTGAGAGCGTCCCAGTTTATATGAGTAAGATAATTATTTAAAGATTCGTAATCAACTTTTTTGAAATCCAGATAATTAAATAATAATGGCTTAAAAGTGCTCATCAATTTCAGGTCACAAACTATTGTTTTATGGTGGAAATTCGATGGCAAGATAAAATCTAGTGATTCATTTATAACTACTATCTTATGATTATTCCAGAACATTGGATCTAAAATTTATGAGAATTGAAGTGGAACTTAATTTGTTTAAAATTTAAAATGGAAGTAATCATCGACTATTGTAACAAGATACCCAGTGGAAACTACATTTCAGAATAAATTTTTGCTGCTGTTCACATTTTTCCCAATACCTAGTACAAAAATATAAAACGACCCCTTGTATGTTTATTCGGGCAGCGCCATGAATCAGACAGGTTCACGTATTACTACTGATTCCAAAGTCCTGCTTCGAATCCCAACACGGACTACTTGAAAAATGGTAAGTCCTCGTTTGGATGGAAAATAAAATGTAGGTTCCATGTCCGAGTATTGTCATGCACGTTAAAGATCCCTGTCATGCTCGGAAAATATGGTTCGGCAAGATAAAAAATTTCCAGGCAAAAAAAGATGCCTTCTGGCCAATGTAGTACTTTCAGGTGAAGCATTGGAAAAATCAAATATATTTTCATTCGAAACAGCGCCATCTAAGGTGCAATCACCAGATGACAACCCATCATTCAATCGCTTAAAATGGTAGTGGGCTATCATGTTTTAAATAGTTTGCACAGTAATAGCAAAACACAAAAACAAAACAACTACATTCATTGTAACAGTTTTTTGACCACTGCAGAACGTCAATAAATTCTTAGTTTAACAAACCTTTTGTCTAGTCCATTATATCACGTAAACATTTTCAATTAAATAAATATCTGTATTGGAGTCATGAGGTCTAACCGCTATACAGAGATGCTAGTTTGGACTTTGATAAATTTTTATTGCCAATATAAATGCAGTGTAATCACAGTTACTATTATTAATGAAATTAAGCAAATCTAAAGAGTTCTTATTAAAGTTTTATTTATGCATAATTTCACTTACAGCTTTTGAACATTGAATTAATAGACAATTTAGATATTTTTATATATATATATATATATATATATATATATATATATATATATATGTGTGTGTGTGTGTGTGTGTGTGTAAACCGAATAACAGATCTGGTATTTTTGGTATAGATTTGAGTTAAATTTTATAACGAAAGCAACACTTAAAGTTTTTTGATATTTCTTTTGAATTCATAATCCTACCTCAGGGTAGATGAAATTTGTATTATCTTTTCTTAAACATAAATTTTATACATACAATTTTTTATGAAGGAACAACTTTTAATTAAAGAATCAACATTTAATTTTCTTAATTAATTGTTTTATTCTGAACAAGTAAGCTCAGAAATAGTGTGACCAGGTATATGAACAAATAGCATAAAGTGGTAACCCCGATTTAACAAGAAGCCATAATAGCCTTTTCAGAGTTTGAAGCATAAAATCTGTGTTCATAATATTGTGTGCATAATTAATCTTTTTTTTTATATGAGGTAACAAGAGAATACCTCTTGTGTCCTCATTTTGTTAATTTAATTAAATTTTCTTTACAGCTTCTGCGTTAGCGGTTAATACGAGATTCCTCTCTAAGGACTCCCAAGTTCCCCTCTCTGTGTTTAAAAATTAATGACTTGGTGGCGCCCTCCCTAAACCCCTGTTTTGCTAAGAATCAAGCCCAAGTAAGCAAATAATGTTTTGTAAAAAGAACCACGACCAATCCTCATAAGCTCTACCCAAGGAATTGACCCCTAGCATAATCGGAAGATATTTGCGCTCCATCATTTGAGGAAATCCTTCCTTAAAGTTCACTGGTTCCATTTGGGGATGTTAAAGAACCCACGGGTTACTTCAATTAAACAATCAACCCCAACCATAAGTGTTAATTTAGTAAGATCATAATATCACAAAGAAATTATTAACAGCTCTTTGACTGAAGAAAAATATCACGCTTGTTGCAAGAACCGTTGATTAGATAATGATTCCATCTTAATGTATCAGCAGCCTTTTCAGCAAGCATCACAACTGCTGCATTTGTGTTTCCACTTGGTAATGAAGGCATTACAGAGGCATCAACAACATATAACTTGTTTGTATTGTGCACAGCAAAATTATAGTTAACCACTGCATCGGCATCATGACCACTTCCCATTTTACAAGTACCAGCAGGATGAAAAATACTAATGGTAAGATGTCGTACGTAGCATTCCCAGTAAGATTCTGTATCAAAGTCAAATTCTTCACAACCATATAATTTCTGTGTATTTAATTTAGCACCTAACTGCTGCATTGGAGCAGTTTTAATTATATTTTTTATAAAGTCGATGCCTTTTAAAAGTATTTTAATGTCGTAAGGATCTGATAAGTATTTAGGATCTATCACAGGTTGGCTATTTGGATCATTATTTAATAGTCTAATTGTACCTCTACTTTTAGGATGTAAAACTATTGGCAAAATGGATATAACATTTTTGCCTATAAGTGGTACAAAGTATTCTTTCCAAACTTTCTCATCTAAATTAGCTGCCTTTCTCAAATGCATTCCCCCGTCCGTGGAGGCACCTATAGGTATAACCATAAATTGTAGATCTGGTCTTTGGCACATATCAACAGTGCAATCATTTTCTGAATTTCCACTATTGTGACAAAAAAGAGTAGCATTAGTATTTAATATGCCTACTGCTTCACAGCCACCAAGAGTCCAAGGTCCTAATCCATAATAAAAATAATCAAATAGTGCCTTTGGTGAAAGCATAGTATAAGGATTAACACCACTCGTAGTATTTAATACAATTAAATCAGAACCTGTAGTTACATGGTCTTGTAAATTGTTTCCAACGGGAAGATCCACCTTAACTTTGATTCCAATACTTTGTAAATGATCTTTTGGACCTATACCAGAATGCATTAAAATTTTTGGTGATGCTATGGCACCTGCACTTAAAATTACACCTTTTCTGGCATAAATAGTTTTTGTTTGTCCTGTAGAAGAAAATTGTACAGCGTATGCTTCATAGCTGTCTTTTAATAGGACTCTATGAACCATGGCATTAGTACGGATTACCAAATTTTTCTTATTTTGATTTTTAAGAGTATGTGCTGGTGTCCAACGTCGCCCAGCATTTGTATTAACTTGTACTTGCATAAATCCTACATGAAAAAAAAATATATTAGAAACTTATATAAATTACTTCTTTTTAACTAAATTTAATTCTTAGACACATTAGGTTATACAAATACAACAATGTCACTTTCACTACTTTAATTCACATCTGTTGTACCGCATTTCTGGGTCACAACAAAGGCATTACACGAGTTACATAAAAAAAACTTTATTGCAAAAAAACATTTTACAGCAGTACAAAAATACATTAAAAAGAAAGGCACAGAAAAACTTTACCTAATCCTACATACATATTACTAGAAGTTTTGTACATTAAATCAAACTTTAAAATTGTAAAAACATTATAACTCAACATAAGAAGGCAAAAAACATCTCCCAAGTAGGTGTGGCGCATAGCTTCCTCAAATGTGGGTATGTGTAGACTCAAAAGCAAAAAAACGTTATAATACGTACTTATTACAACATTTTGAAAAACAAAACATAAGCGTCATTCAACGACTGGTCGAATGGGATGGAGTTAACTGCTGAATTATTGCAATGTAACCAACAGCAGTCATCTCTTCGTTCAGTGACTGTAAAAAGGCCAGAAAAAGTCCTACTGTGATGTGAAACGACGGCAATGCAGGCACACGGTACCCCAAAAATGTTGACATGATCAGAATTGAATATATCTACAAGATTTGTAATCTGGAGCATCTACTCTCTGTCATTCTACAACCACACTAGTTGAATATTTAAACATTTGCTATGGAATGAAACTGTAAAGTTGGATTCCAGACAACAGGATGTGCAGGAGGGACACATGTCAAGTCAGTTTCATAAGGGGCAAAAAGATTTGCAAAATTTTCTTGACCATCAGATTGTTGAAGAAAGTAACCTCTGAATAAAATGTCTACTGATAGGGAGGGCATGCCAGAGGAACCGCAATTAAAACAAGAAGTGACAGACATTGTGTTGAAATTGAAAGAAAGATTGAATGAGTTATGCGCATTATATGAGCATACTCGAATAAATGTGTGACAAATACCAAAAATCTGCTGTAACATATTGTCTATGTACTCAATTGTGTGTGTAATCTATACCTAAGGAATTGTCAATAAAACTTGTAGGTACTTAATGATTTCTTACTGAACAATCAAAAACATTTGCACATTTCATCAAACTCTGCTGGATATTGTGCACATGCGCAAAGCATACCATTAATCCACAAGTGCTGAAAATCATAGGTGACCATCTAAGGTTTCATGCATAATCTCTGAAAATTTCATTGAAATCAGATAAAAATGGTAGATAATATGTGTGTTACAAGAATTTTACATTTGCACATGCACAATGACTATCTATAATCTGATGAAGAAGAATTCATTTGGGATCATTTAGAGGTCCATTCTAAACTATCCTTCAAATTTTAGCAAATTTGGATTAAATAGTGCAAGATTAGGATATCATGTTTGCACATTTACAACTGTCCAAAATGTAAAACTACAGAGAATACACAAGAAGTGAACTCTATGGAATTCTGTGATATACCATTCATCCAGAAGCAGTAAAATTTATAGAGGACCATCTGAGACCTAATCCACATAATCTCTAACAATTTTATCAAAATCGGATGGAAATTGTGGAAGTATTGTGGGTTGCAAGGATTCCTGGACATGAAACCAAATTAGTTCTAAAGCATATAAAACAAAAGTGCTTCTGAAAATTTTGATTTTGAATGCAAGAAAAAATATATCTCCAAAAAGTAAACACAATACTTCCTTCCCTAACTCGGAAGCAAAATGTAAAATATAATTATTTAAAGGCAAAGCTAAAGTTTTTATATACGCATATATGTATTCTAACGTATTTAAAGTTGCTTTAATCTTATATATTTATTTCTTATTACAATAATTATACCGACACTTGTTATTTGTAAATTTGACACAATGACGTTTTGAAATTTACATTAACACAGAGACGTGACAGGAAAAAAGTGCACCAGCTAGCTTACAGTGGCGAGAGACGGAGAGCGAGAGACCCAGAAAGATCTCTGAACTGTCGGCCTAATTACAAATGCTGGCTGCCAACCCACCTGAAACTGGTCTTTAAACCTCGATAGATGGTGAGTGATCTACAAGAAGAGCAAAGGACCATTTCTTACCCTGACGAGCTGATAGAATCTTGTATACACTGTCTTTATCCTACTAATTTACCATAATCGCCATGCTGTCTTCTTAATCTATATGAAAACATTAATATCGTACAACTACACAAACGAACTAAGCTCTACCCTAATTGGCTGACTTGCATATATGTAAAAAAAATGAAACATCTTAATTTTATTCCAGTTTAAATATCTAACAAATTAGACTGGTATCTGTAAACTTCTATTAATACAATTTTGTGATGCGAGTTTCTACTACTTTCCACTTTTATTTAGCGTGCACCAACGTAAAAGTCTGCCTAATAAATTATTGTGTAAATATTGAAATATACATCAAAAATATGGACAGGTAAAAAGTTAAAAATGTTATCACTTACAGCTTTTTGGTTCCCGTGCAAGGTTCAACCATGCTGTTCAGAGTGTACGTATGCAACCCAAGTTGCACCTAACAAACTTCATAGGCGTCGTAGAAACGCAAATGTGAGCGCCCCTTAATAACAGACTCGCCAATCAACACCTTAGAATCGAATAGACTCGCCCGGGAATTCCGATTATTACAATATAAACATTAATTATAATGATCAAGGAGGCGAGCTTTCGTTTGTTGTTGGATATATATTGACAAGCAATAGCCAGAAGCAAGCAATAGCTTCTGATTTTCTGAGTTTAACCTTTTATAACAATACATCAAGGCCTGGAGGTTAAACCAGAAGATTGTGCATTATGCACTAACGTGGATACTCTAGGCCCTGCCAGCAAGTGCACCAAATCCTACCACCAGGGTCTGGACTTCCACCAAAGGAAGTTACTTCGTAAAACATCTTGGTATCAGCATCTACAGCTGAATGTGGTTCAGCGAGACCTGATGTCCGAGTTGTCCGTGACATCCCCGTCTTCACTGCCCACCATTACTGAAGCGGACCTAGCTGCCTGGATGTGTGAATACCACACCAGTTCCGACGCCTTTTACAAAGAATCCATCATCAGTACGTCATTTCACGCCTCGTGTCACCGATAAAGAAACCCGCACAGTACATGACACCTGCCACGTCAAGCGACGTATACCTATGTCAACCCAACACAACTGTTACCTGCAGATCCCAGATAACAGCCGTATCTGTGAGTACTTACTCCTATGTTAATACATTTTAACATAGGTTTCTTTTGAGCCGCGTTTCTTAACAGAAATATACATCAAAGTTCAAAGTGAATACATTGCGTGAATTTCATTTATTTTTGTGTACAAATATTACACGCATTTAAATATGCACTATAAATTTTCTAACACTAAAGGACATTTGCATTTCTAGCGTTAACAAAATTTGTTCTCATAAAAGCTCTATTCTCATGCATAAATTCAAGGACATTTGTATATTGCATATGCATGTAGAATCTTATGTAACTGTTATTTTCAATTTCCTGTTATTGCATATATTTCTTGCAGCCATTGTAAATCAATTATACACATTTGTTGTCTCTATACATTAACCAAACAAAAGGTGACCCCAAAAAATACAAAATCGTGACTGAACACCCACAAGAGCAAGACAAACTTAGGTGTCAGTAATCCGTAATCCAACTGAAATTGATTGTAAGTATTCACTACAGAAACACTTTCACAATGTAATGGCAATTTATTTAATGCAGCAATCGCCACTCAGGAGCTTTTTATCACTTACAAGTCCAAATTTATAAAATTACCATTGCGTGAATTACTGAAAACTGGTTCGTCCACTTGATGATCGTGCTTCTAAAAGCTCATCTTCAACGATTTGAATCTGAATGCAAATGAATTAATAAATATTTGCATTCTGCGATGGCGGTATTTATAAGCTATATTATTTTAGGGAATTCCTCAATTTCAACTATTCATATGGATTATCCTATTTAAACTGAACTTGCGGTTGAGGTCAAGGATTTTCGGTACATGGGAATATTAGCTACTTCTACGGTTGCTATTTAATATAGACATCTGCATCATTGGGAATGACCAAATGCATCTTGAATTATTTTATGAGCATCTATCTGTTTGAGTAATGTATAATCATTAGTTATTTTCAATATATGAGAATATTTTCACCTCCTTGTTCATTGGATGATGTTATGGAAAATATGTTGGTGTTTGTCGAATTTGGTATGTCTATTATGAAGTCTCGGTTTTTTTATTGCTAGGTGTAAAAGAATGTATTAAGTACTTTACTATTTATTTCGGTATTGTACTTTAATAATCTAATTCAATAGTCTATTATAAATTCTGAACTATCCAATTGTTATAAAATTGTTAAGGGTATTTTCTTATTAAAGCCCCCAAAACTAGGTAAAATTGATAAATGCTTTTCGTAGATACAAAGGTATGCGTAATTAATGTGCAAGCATTACAAACTGTTAGTATAGGTACTTCTCACTTAAGTTACAGACTAAATGTACTTTTAAGTAATCATAATATAAAACAGTAATGAATAATTTTGCCTAGCATTGTGAAAGTAATTCAAGCATAGGAGAACGAAAATTAATGTAAACTCTGTTGATTATTTTGCAAAAAGAAAAGTAGGTAATCGGTCATTTTATTTTCATAATATAAAACAATAAAATTTTAAAACACCCTAACTTTTCCATTTTTTTTTAATTATTAAATTTCTGAAAGAACCGTTACACATCCAAAATGTTAGTTCTTTTCTTTCCAAATGCTAAAAATGTTAAATTTGCTAACTGTTGCTGTACGATAGATAGATGTTGCATTTTGTGGATCCTTGTTAGAACTGAAAAGTTAAATTCAGAAGAACCGTGCTGCAAGTAAACGTTGTTACAGTTGCTAACATCTCGTAAGTATTCTGAAAAGCCACTTTCTGTATATATATTTCCTCAAATACAAATGGAGAATCCATGCTTGTTAAAGTTTTTTGCGAACAATGAAAACCCAAATCAAGATAAATGATCAATGACATCTTAGTCCAAATCTTCTGCTGCTTGAAGTGAATGTATGTCTGTCATTCTCACTAACCCGCTGATGGAGTTCACTTAACATTAGAGGTAGATAACCTCAAAATGACACATTTAAAATTTAAAATGGAAAAAGTTTCCTGTTAATTCCATTACAATAATACCTTTCAGCTTATACCTAGTTACTTTACCACATTTCAGGCTCATGCACCGCTTTGAAATTCGTAAATATTTTTAAAAGCTTTTATGGCTTCAGAAACTGTTTTTACTACTCTAGCAGCTAGTCTAAGGTCCGTTTCTTGAGCTTGTAAGGTTTTGTCAGCTGGTCCTAAAGTTTATAATATTTTTTGCATAAAAAGGCTACACAATCTAAATTGTAGTGTTGTACTAACAGCATATCACCCAACAGCTTCAATAGTTGTATCACCTAGAAAGTTTATTTGATTTGAATTTTTTAAAATTATGGTAATAGCTTGATAACTTTTACATATAATATTGCCAATGTGTGAATGTCCAGCCAAGCGTTGTTCTAGAAGATGACAGAGCAAATGTCCTTTGTCAAATTTACCAACTGAATTTTGCTTGAAGAATCTCGTGACATCATTGTTTCAGGCAGTAGAAGATTTGACAAGATTGACACAGAATTTACCATAAAAGAAAATCATGTGTTATGTGTGAAATTAATGCTAATGACCGTTTGAACATTATGCTACCACAGAAATGTAACAAAAAAATGCATCAGCTAACATTCAGTAGTGGGGGCGCGTTCTATGAAAACAAAAGAGATTGTTTTAGGGGTATACAACTCTAACACTTGCACCTACCTGGAAGGGTCTCTGAACTTTCAATCTTATAAAAAATGCTGGGCACCAATCCACCCGAAATTTACAGTATCTATGGTGGGCGATTTCCGAGAGAATGCTAAAATAGTTATTAAATTCTTGCATAGTGATGGAAAATTTAGAAAATATTGAAATATGTTCGCGAATATTCTGGAATATAAGCGAATTTTGAAAAAAATTAAGCATATTAGAAAAGGAAAGAGATCATTAAATGTATTGATGTTTATTTATGATTTTCAAGTGATTTATATCATTTGTATCCTTATACCAATTCACATAATACTTAAGTAAGGCAAGTAAAGTAAAAGGTATCCTTTTGCTACCTGTTAATAGAAAGAATCTGTTGTCAGTTATGTAAAAAAATAAGCACCTACATAAAGTGTACCGGTCAATACTTAGCAGTAACCAGCTGTTTACCAGATACATTGAACGGTTGAGGAATGCTCAACTACTTTTGAACGCATTCTATTGTTAAATATTTTAAGATTATATTTACCGAGTAACCGACTAGTCGAGTCGATTCATGAAATGTGGGTCTGGTACATGCACCTGTTACAGTGGTTACTTTTCGAACGTGGTGTTTTATACCATCAAGTTCTCGAACAGCAAAATAGTGTCATAACGCGTGGCTTCTATTCAGAACATTTTGGGTTACTTATCTATTTCCATTATTTTAAACCTACGTGTAGTCTCTTGCATAGCGATTTAGATATTACCAAAGCTGTATTATAATATAGTTTTTGAAAGCTTTTTTTGTAAAAATGTAGGGGGTTCATGACCTCCGGGGGTTAATGTTTCTGAAATATAATAATAATAATAATAATGGCTTTATTGCACAACATAGACAAATTAATAACATTTACATTTATGTGTACAGATAATTTTCGTGCAAAGGGCGAAGTTCAGTTGAGTTACAATGAACCCTCTGTTCTTACACTTAACCCTAAATCATAAATACATATTTGTTATTTTGCACAGTTGGTTGGCAGAGTTTGACTTAATTAGCAATGCGATGAAAACAAAAAAGAAAAAAGAATAGGAAAAAAATCTACTTAAAACCTTGTTGTAAAAAATAATTTTTTAATTTGTTTTTAAAGCGTAAGAGTAACATGATTTTAAAGTCCATAGGTATTGAATTATAAATATGTACTGCAGTATATGAGAAAGAACGTTTGAATATCTGACTCTTATGTGACGGGATTGTCAGCATACCCTTTCGCCTAATATTTATATTATGTACATCCATCCTGTATCTTATCTTATTATATAGGTATGGCGATTAGTTTACCATATGTTTTTTCACTCTGTGGCATCGGTCGATTTGATCCTTAGTAATACTAATACCTACTTTTTCACTTAATGTGGAAACTAAGAGCTGTTCCGTGTCTTCGTGCTCACGCTCAAGAATTCCGAAGATAATTAAATCATTTCTTCTACTGTATTGTAAGCTATCAATGTTGGAGGTTAGAAGTGCATTTTCTTTCTTTAAGAACTCCACTTGGGTTTCTATTGTCAATAGCTTAGGTTCAATTTTTATTTCTATTTTGTTCCACACCTCATCTGCTAATTTTGCTATAAAAGTTTTGTCCTCTAAAAATGTGTATATAGATTGTTTTATAATTTCATCAATCTCGCTTTTCTGCTCACGGGTAAAAGGCATTATTATATATTTATATTATCCCGTAAGACAATTATTAATACCGAATAACTTGCAACTATTAAGTAATTATGAATGTATAATGTTTCCTTTTTTATTCAGATTCCCTTTATAGAAATGCATATTGAACTCATACTTTATATTAAAAGATCTCAAGGATCCGTCACATAACCTGCCGAACATAAAATGTGCCCAAAACACAAGTCAGGATATTAACTAATTCCTGCGGAAGTAGCATCAAGAAATGTATACAGAATGAGAGCAAACAGTACTATAACATTATAATTTATAACCGAAACAAAGTCCTATACAAAATAATCTAAACATTAAATTTTCTGCTGCAAGGTGATAATCTTGGAACTTGGAGAAACCTGTTTATTTATGTTAATTACCTTGAAAATTACCAATGCAAAAAAAAATATTATTTTTTATTTTTAAAGGTGTTTTGAGTTATGTCATACATTACAAAATAATTTTACAAATATTTGTGAAAATAGGTGTCATATTTTTGGAAATATTGAAAATATTTCGAGACGAATTTTCGCGATTTCCAACACTATTCTTGCAATATAGATTGGTAGAGCCTCGTGTACACTTGTCTTTTTCTTGCAATTACTAACTTAAAATATACCCAAATAAAAACTCCAAACTGTTTACTTAACCTATATTAAAGCATGAATATCATCACAACAAAACCAGTTGATTAATTTAATTTTCCCAACTTGGCCAAATCTAAGTGTAAAAAAGTAAATTTCTTAATTATAAATATTCAAACAAACTAAATATGTATCTATCAGTTTCTGTGCTTTTCCTGGTTATAAACCACTTTCACTCAAGCATGCACCAATGTAAGAGTCTGATTAATAAGAAAAATTGGTTGTATGCAATTAAATACTAAATAACAGTTTGAAATATATAGCTTTTCCTTGCAAGGTTCGAGTGACGACCAAATGCAAGATGGCAATGGGGTGTCGGTAAAGTAAACCATTCAATCCAACTGAGGTTGATAAAAGCATCTACTACAGGATCACCTTCACTAAGTAAGAATAATTTATTGAATTCCGCGCTCGCAAACGCATCTGGGAGCTTTTCACTAGCAAACCCAAAATTATAAAATTACTGCACTCAAATTACTCAAAACTTATCATTGTTCAATTTGATCCATGGAATTATAACCATTGAAAAGCATGATCGATTGACTGTGTTTGAACGATATCTATTACAATTTGACAGTATATATAAGTTAAAATGTCCCCCGAAGATTTACTTGGTGTACTGATTCACAGAGCTTGTGCAACTTGAACTGTTTTGAAGTTGAGGTCGTGAGTATTCTCGGTGCATGAGGATGTCTGTATGTGTATTTTCACACTGTCCATTTACTACCACATCTGCGCCAAGATGTCTCTGTGCATTTAATTTTATGACGATTGTGGTTTTAGTCTATTTAAATATTTATAATGATTTCGGTGTCTTTGCAATGGGTGAGGATGTTTTCGTCTCTACGTTCATAAGATGACTAGTAATGGAAAATATGTTGGTGTTTGTCTAATTTGATATTCTATTGTGAAGTGCGAGTTTTTAATTGCTGGTTGTAAAGAATGCACTAGGTACTTTACTATATATTTCAATATTTTACTTTAACAATATAATTAAATAGTTCCATTATAAACTGTAAACTACCTAACTTCTCTAAAATTTTACAGGTATTTTTTCTTACAAAACTCCAGAACTAGCAAAAATTAATAAATGTTTTTACTATATACAAATGTATGTGTATTTAATGCACGAGCGTTGCAGATTTACCTACTATAATATTAGAAACGGTTTTAGCAGTACTGCCAGAACCTTTGTTAGAAGAAAAATAAAGGCACATTGTATATGGATTTACTCGAAGTGTTAGTGTATTTTAAAAATGACTTTAGTTAGTTTCATTTAAATAATAAAATCTATGAACTTAATCTTATGCTTAACATCTATATCACAAAATATTTTGGTGTCATATAGTGCTTCTTGGGGATAATTGTAAAAATGTTAAATTACTTCTGTGTGTGAATCAAATTTTCATATATTGTTAGTAAAACCAGTGGGTTTACAATTTTACCGAATTTTATAGTGTTTCGTTCGATCGTTCAAAAGATATATGTGTACATTTACTACTTATAGGAGATACATATAAACATGAAGGGGAAATTGTAAACAATACACTATTTAAAAAAATCATATTTTAACATAATATTTGCAATGAGAAGGTTACAAGGAGTATCATAAAAAAATAGTTAATGACTTCAAAATAAAGAATATACGCAAAACAGTAAGAAAATATTTACAATTACCCCAACTGACTCTATCACACACTGAAACGTGATGTATATAATGCTAGAAATAAATACGTGGGTTAAATACTTGTCTTATACACATAGAGAAATGCAATTGCACATATACCTTAAAGGTCAATTGCAGTACTAAAGCCAAACTGCAAAAACTCTACATAACTAAAGCATAAATACAACAGCCCTAACTCCACATAATAAATTTATCCATAAACACTTGTAAATTCAGTGAATGATAAAACACATGTGAGAACAGCACTGTATGGCTGGGAAGTGTGGATAGTAGGAGAAGAGGTCAGGAAAAATAGAAGCCTTTAAAATGTTACGGACAAAGAGGTATAGTCGTTGTAATTTAAGTTCTGATTTACGTAAGCAATATTGGTAATGTCGTAATATGGCGCGGTTGCCCTATCAAAATACGAATTTTTCGTAACCACAATGAAGCCATCGGTAGAATATTGATGTTGCAAATATTTCCTACTAGATGAAGGAATGCAGTTTGTAACTTTTTAAAATGCAATTTTTAGAATCATTTTATATGGACATAATTGTAGATCAAACTCTTTAACTAAATAATATATGCTATTTATGTGAAAGTTTCACTACTGAGCATATTTTAAACATAGTTTAGTGTTTTAATGTGATTCATTTTATAGCAATAAGCACATTACACCAAACATAATATTAGCCACCGTTATTTGACACCACAGGTTATGTTTATTAAAACTAAACTAAAAGTATGTAATTCGTGTCTTAAATAATTCTTGGATTGCCAGCACAAAGTAAACGAAATACGAATAAAATTCAATTTTCTTTATGCTTTTGTGAAGTAGTATTTTCTTTTGCCGATAAATAAGATTGATCGGTGAATGTTTACTATTCAAATAATACGTAGTCATTTTAGGCAAAATATAAAACAAATATCTATTCTTTAAGATATTACGAAAGTACATAGATATTGATTTCTCAGGTTAGTGTATATAGGATGAACAGTCTTGAAAATTTATTCTTTAAGGTTTGCTGGATGTTAAACTCATACAATATCTTGCAAACTTGTTGATATACGAAGATGTACAAGCTTGATAGTACCCGGTGTCTTAGTTTTGTCAGCATGAGGTGTATGCAGTTAGTAAAATAAATAACATTCTCAATGAGTGATACAAGTATTCGGTAAATTTGAAAATACAATACACTTTATTAAATGCTTGTAAATTATCAATAAAATAATATATTTAGTTTTATTTATTTATCAGAAAGTTACAGATACTGATTACCTCATAAAAACTAAATGCCGATAATTAATTTACAAATATTGATATTCCTTCGTCTACAAAATGTATTTCATTAATTTCCCTATGATTCCATGGCCTTCTATCGATTAGTTGCCACTGCTGTCTGAATCCCAGCTACTGTCGTTGCTATTGTCGTTTATGCTAATGATCAACGGAGCAACATCCTTTTCATCAGACTTAATTTTGCAATCCTCCATTCTTTAATAATTGCTTCTGCGTTTTGTACAGAATTTGTCCAAATTTAAGGAGCTAGGGTCGCTAATGCTGCATGCCACATTGTCATACAGCTTTATATAAATCAGAAAAATATAAATTTGCCAACCTTTGTCCATTAAGTTCTCCAGCAATGTTTAAATATAATCGATGTGGACATCTGAATTGGTGCTATTGCTTATAGTATCAGCATTAAAAGTAATTACAAGAGGTGCAACATCAACTGTATCTAAACGCACTTCTCTATTGTACCAGTTTCCAATTAACCTTTCACAATGAGCTACAGAATTTGCCCAGATTTCTGGGATAATGGTTGCCAATGCTTTGTGCCACATTTTCAACAGGGGTGTCTATGGGAACAACTGAATAAAAATTTGATACTTTTTATGTACTTTTTAGTACCCCAATTGAAAAAATTCAGTACCTTTTGTTGCATAAAAACGAAAAAGAAGCGTGATCAAAACAATCACATACTTTAAGCAGTTCAGAGTGCATACATAAAAAATGAAAAATTACATGATTAATACATACATACAAGAATAAAGTGCATAGAAAATATTTCTATTTATGTATTTTTCAGTCATTTTTAAACTTTTTTAACACGTTCGTAACCACAATTGACTCCTCTCAAGGGTCGCACAGAATGTACGCGAACGATGCGGTTTCTAAACACGTTGAAATGTTATTCTGTGTTGAAGTGCTATAACTAAAGAGAATATACAGAAAGAATGTTTGCCGAACGACAAGCAATAGTTGAGTTTGTTTTAGCTTTGTGATACTTTGAAACGTTTCATCACCGTATTGTTCACGTGCATCTTTGGAGCATTAGTGAGGGTTGCTCCTTGTTAGTTATACACAATAATTTTGAAATGCAAATTGTGGGTTAGTTTTATAAACAATATTTTTATTCGGTAATGGTGTGTTTGCGTAATTTTAACAACAGTGTGATTGACTTATTTGCGACAAAGAGAACACGTCGAATGGACTTTTTATTGAAACCATTGTAAGATCATTCTTCGTGTTTTAATTATATGTAGTTATAAGCTCCACCTAATTTCAGAGGCACGAACCGCCACTTGTAATGATTAAGGAAAAATGCAACTCTGAATGAGTGACCTAGAGAGATCGTGTTGGTTCGCGTTATGGATGCACTCACGCTAACAATAGGTATGGGGTGTTTGAACTAAAACTGTGAAACAAAACAACAATTACAAAAGTAGGAGAGTGAAAAAGTGTCAGAAATTCATTTTGTTGACTAGCAAATTAGAATAGATAGAAATTTCGAAATAATTATATTAAATTTCACGGATGAAGTGAGTTTTAAAAGTTGACGTTTTTAATAAGTTAAAAATGAATTGTCCAACTGTTGCCAATTCCTTTTAGGTCTTGTGAAGTGAAGCAATATATTGAGGTTTTATTGGCCGTTGCTAAATTGCCGTATCTTCCAGCAAAAAGTAACACAAATAACTTAATAGAGAAGAATGAATCTAACCTAAAGAGAGATTGTATGTCATTTGTTTTTGATTATGGATGTATTTACAGCCGTTGAACTCGTTTGGTCAGTTTTTACCAATAAAATATTTTTAAGTCAATGGCGTAATGTTCACCCCCCACAACCTCCGTGATGCGGGGGAGGCCCAGTCCGCAAAAGGGCCCTGTCCCCCACTATGTTACATGTCAAAATTGACATTACGATGGTAGGGGGGGAGGCATGAACAAACATGGTAAGCTCAAAGGAACGAACTAAACCACGGATCGGCTGGCTGCAGTCGTGACGGGCGGGTAAAAAGGGGAGGGGAGTAGAGAGTAATAATAGTTATCTTGACTAAGCCAATGAATTCTGGGCAAAACCCTTATTTTAGTAGAGTTCTGCCTAAAGTGGCATGGATTCCCTGTCTTTTATAGAAGAACAGCAAAATGAGGGAAAACATTCTTCTCAGACAAGAAACCCATATGACACAATAGGGGAATGACACTATTTCAAGTAATAAGCCAAGTTGTTGTACACCTCCTGGCTGTTTAAAAATGATCAATAATAATAATGCAAGTTTGACACTAACTTGTACCTGTAATCGAGTTATCACTTAAGATATTCTGAACTATCTGGATTGAGTCTTTAAATTAAATATACTTGATCTGAATCCCTGTACACAGTATTACTTAAACTCTTTTAAAATGATAATTTTAGAACAACGGAATTTGTTCTAATATAACCATATAGTAGTCTTTAACTGAACACCAAATCACCATTACTCACACCTCTAAATTATACACAACTTCTATAACAGGTTTCTATTAATGGTAACCAATATTAATGTGTCGAGCTACAAACAATTCATGTACATTTAGTTTTCATTAAATCCTTATATCAACCCTAATGGATCCTCCTATCTCTGTATCAACAATGATTAAATTTACTAATTAAGTCAGCGTAAAATGAATATTTTAAAATAGTTTTATCCGTACAAAATTGAACATTATACGGAATTGTAAACAGTTCAGTTTATAAAATAATATGGCAATAATAACTTACAGTACAGATGGTGAAACCACTGCAGGAATTCAGTTTTCAGTCTTCAGTTTACCTTAATTAATTTCGAACACTGTTGTACTCCAGGACGGTACATCAACCAACGGCTTAGAAAGAAGATGAATTTTGAATAAGCACCAAGAATCACATGAGGTGATCGTTGATATAATGGGCGGAAAATATTGTAATTTACCGGATTAAACTGGTTCGGATACCTCTGGGATAGCCAATGAAGAATAAAATGTGATATGGTTCGCTGGTCCAGTTCCTTAAATTTTCGGATTAATAATTATCACTCGACACAACATTAAGTTCTCTGGTAAGCACTAAACTTATTATTAATCTTACAACGATAACAGTTTCCTATATTAACGTTAAACTAACTACGCGAGTCCGTTGGGCCAGGGTTTTATTTCTTCACAAAAATAATCTCAATGCAAAACGCCGTCGACGCAATTTAAATATTCCGTTACTTAATGACAACTAGTAACGTGCAGGCTTTACAACCACTTTATTCAACGTGCTTAAAATCCTCCTTAAAAAAAATCGGGAGCAACTCCGTCATAAAAAAAACCATTTGACCTTTTACACGACCGAACCAATTAATTATGCACGTGATTTTTATTGCACTTCGCGCCTAAAAGCCTTCTATAATTACATACTGTAAACCCTTCAAATACCCAACGTGAACTGAACTTAAAACTACGACGAATAACCTTCTTCCACAGTCCTCGCAAATTACCGGTAAGTGACACGAAACCCTCCAACTATTGTATTCAAGGGAGATAGCAAGCGCTAAACTATTTTAAACTAGCATGCAGGTGCTGAGTGTTTTCTTCGAACCCAACCGAACACCTGCTTTACAATCAGCTATTTTCCAAGTCCTAACAGGTTTTAGAATATTACCTTAAAATACTATCATGAAGATTTTTGCATGAAAATATGTAGAGTAATTGATGCGTATTTATAAAATAAAACCGAAGGTTACAACTAAACAGCTTTAGAATTTAATTTAGTATTTCTTGCAGGGGGGGGGGTCTATCGGTTTTGTGTTATGCCACTGCTAACAGTAACCTAATCTGTAAACTATTTTCTGATATTGTCCCTATAAACCCCATACAATGGTCGACATTTTAACAACCGTGGTTTTATTTAGATCAAGTAGTAACTTCAAATCAATTTCTGCAAAAACAGAGCACATCAATAATATTTTTAACCTCTCTGTATTCCAGGTCAAAGCAGGTTAAAATTTTAAAATATTGTTTATCTTATTTTATACACACTGTACACGCGCGGGGGGTCTTATAAATTTATAAATCGACTTACCTCCGCGGTGTTTTGTTTTTCTATGCTGCAGTTCCTATTCTTTCAACCAAGTGGACTGTATGCGAATTGAGTTTATATGTTACGTAACACTTGCACTATGTTTTTTAGGGTTTAACAACGAAAGTCTGGGGCACTTGACTAACTTACGGTACACTGAACGAAGAAACCGACGACCGTTCTGCTTCAATATCCATAAGCAAGTGTTTGTTCACTACTCTGTCCACTTATTCACACATGCCCAACGAATTTTTATGGCAGGATATAAGGGAACAAGGGATGACAGTTTTACTACTAGATTTACGACTACAAAATTTACGACTTAAAATTAAACACGCAAACGTGCGACAAAGAGACCGAACATCCCGCCCACCAAAATAAGTATGAACTAACTTATTTTATATTTAAAACTAATTAGAGCTATTAACTAAGAACCTAACCGACAAACTTATATAAGTGAATATACGTGTACATACCATTAAATATCAAGTAACTGGCAGTAAACATAGTTTCACCAGAGGACGTTTAACTAACCCTTGGGCTGTCTTGATGGTAGGTATCCGAACGATACCGTCCCTACCAGGATGTAAATGTCTTTCATGACAATCTAATATAATAAGTTCAGTCAACCGATGCGACCGAGGAAGCAAAATTGGAAATTTTGCATCATGCGACAAGTCAGAATTACGAGGCGACCGCCCACCCTCAACAAATAACGACTATCTAGAAACGGACTAAGGCTACGAAGTTGTTTACTAACAAGTTTTCCAGTTTTAATATTTGCAATGTCTTGAGCAAAAACATTTGTTTGAACTCTTTAATCAATAAATGTATTGCCTCTTGCTGTTGAGCTAGAGACAAACTATCAGAATATTTTGAACGCAAATCTGGACATTGAACACTACGAATGAAATGACGAATACATGTAATAACCCTACAAATTTTCTGCAGTTTTGAAAATTTATCCAACAACAAATCTAAGAAATTCTCAGACATAACGACTGTTAACGACGAGTACGATATTCGACGTCCATCTGAGATGAGTCGATAAGTTTTGGCAGCGATGTTACCTGGCCATTCTTCATTACGACGCACTAACCAAGAAGGTCCTGTCCACCATAATGGATGATGAACCAACTCTGAAGCCAAAAGTCCACGTGAGGCACAATCCGCAGGGTTATCCTGGGACTTAACATGAAACCACGAAGATGGAGGAATACGTTCTTGAATATGCGAAATACGATTGCTAACGAATGTCTTCCACTTATGCGAGGAAGACCGAATCCAAGACAAAACAACAGTAGAGTCTGACCACGCGAAAATATTACTAAATGATAAAATATCTGTATAAGTATTTTTGACAAAATCTACTAAATCTGCCAAGAGTACGGCAGCACACAATTCGAGACGGGGCAATGAAACGCGATTAGTAGGAGCAACCTTCGATTTTGCGCATACTAATGAAATGGTAATATTACCTTCTAGATCGAACGAACGAAATAGATGACAGCTGCATACCCGGCTTCAGAAGCATCACAGAATCCATGCAACTCCACCCTTTTAAAATTATGACATACGATGCGACGCGAAATCTCAATATTCGAAACCGCTGGCAATTCACCCAAAAAATGTTTCCATTTTGTATGACTTCAATGGAGGCTCTTGGTCCCACCCGAGACCTAATAGCCAAAGATCTTGAACTAAACGTTTAGCGAACAGTACTACAGGTGCTATCAAACCGAGAGGATCCAAAATTTTTGCGATACGCGACAAAATATTACGCTTAGTGCAAGTGCGCTCTTCAACGTCTAAGTTGTATAAAAATGCATCTGTAAGAGCACGCCACGAAAGGCCCAAAATTTTTATTGAACCACTATCTTTATCTTGAAATGTAATTGCGTCCGAACTGGACAGGGACTCCTCAAGTTGGACATCACTTCCGGGCAATTACTACTCCATTTTCTTAATTGAAAACCACCACTAGAGCAAATACTATTCAATTCACCAATTAATTGATTAGCAGCTTCAATCGAATTACATCCAGTGACTAAGTCATCAACATAGGTATCGCCGCCAATACGGATGACGCGAAAGGAAAATTAATTGATTCTAACCTTGCCAATTCTTGAACAGTACGCAAGGCCAAAAAAGGCGACGACGAAACTCCATAAGTTACAGTATTTAATTTAAAGTCCATAATAGGATCTGACGGAGAAAATCTCCAGACGATACGTTGATAATCACGATGAGTATCTTTAACCAAAATCTGCCGATACATTTGTTTAATGTCAGCTGTAATTACGATAGGGTGTACACGAAAGTGCAATAACAAAACTGCAATGTCCTTTTGCAAAGCAGGGCCAATAGCCAAGCTATCATTTAACGACTTTCCAGATTGATCCTGACACGAAGCATCGAAAACCACACGCAATTTGGTGGTAGTGCTATCCCGCTTATGTACAGCATGATGGGGAATGTAATACATTTTTCATAACCTGACGAATTTTCAGGCGATTTCACTTGAACCATGTGACCGCTTGTCAAATAATCCTCCATAAATTTTTATAATCTGAATACAATTCAGGATTTTTAGCAAACGACGTTCTAACGACAAAAATCTTTTAATACAAATTGATCTCATACCCACAAATGAGGGTTCCGAAATTTTAAAGGGCAAGGACACTACAAAACGACCGTCCTTGTTACGTCTATAACCTTCCACAAATTGATTTTCACACCTTTCTTCTTCAGGAGAAATGTGTTTTTGAAGGAATATTTTCTAATTCCCAAAATCGACGAATGTCACTGTCTAAGGGTTCAACGAAAGCACACAACGACGTAATAGAACTATTCGGGAAACGACCTTTCCGTTAAAACCCAACCAAAGGTTGTTTTAATAGCAACTGGCTCGTTAGCGACACCCCAACGAGACTCGTTCAACAAAACCTGAGCAAAGATTTCCGCCCGAGTAGCATGTCAATTTTACCAGGAACATTAAAATTAGGATCAGCTAAGGCCAAACCTCGAGTATGCGACCATTCCTTGACCCCTATCGACGACGAAGGTAATTGATTACAAATGTTAGGTAAAATATAACAATCAATTCCATATGCTGGAGACCGTGCTCCCGAGGGACTGACTACACACGATAGTGCACCAGACACCAACGACGAATTCAAGCCAAGTCCTTGAACAGTGACATTGGCTCTCCGTTTCTTAAACCTAATTTCTGACGGCACCTTTCAGTCATAAAACTTTCCATGGATCCGTTATCTAATATTACACGAACAGATTGCAATGTTCCTGTATAATCAAGAACCGACACCATTGCCGTAGCTAACAGCGTGGTTGTGTGTTCTAATGACGTCGAAATCAACGAACTAGTGACAGGTTGTTCATGCACAACCGACGACGACAGATTGTCTTCACTAGGTCTACTAGTAGAAGTAAGTCTAGGCGCCGCTCTCCGAGGAGACGCTGACCTTTGACGATGGGTTTGTCGGCGTGGCGACACCGATTTTTCTTGTTTATCGAAGTGAAGCAACGAATTGTGCGACTGATGACATTTTCTACACGACCAATCTAACGTACAATTTTTCATCGAATGTGAAGTATTTAAGCATTTGATACAAAGATTTTTAAGCTTTACCACCTCAAATCTTTCTTGAGGGGTTTTATCGAGAAACTGCTTACATCTATAAATAGGATGCACAGCTTGACAGAAACTACAATTTTTAACATCATTGGTGGTACCAACTAAAGAAGTTTTAGTCGAAGTGCTAACGAACCTTCCTTTATCTCTTTCTTTAACGGAATCTCGAGATTTTAAGCATGTTCCTGAAGCAATGTCATTTATTTCCAACACTTTACATTGTTTTTCAATGTACGACCTTAAATCTTTGAACGAGGGAATTTCGTCATTATTTCCTAATTCAAACGCTTTAAAATATTTGTATCTAATTTTTCGATAACAGATTAAACAACATGAAATCTAATAAATCTATTTCCATCTGCCTTAACGCGAATATATTTTCATCAAAACAACTAATTAATTGCCGGAGTTCCGCATGCGAGTCTGAGGAACTGACCTTAGGGCATTTTTCGAGAGCATTAAAATATGTTGAAAGTAATAACCTCTTGGACTGAAAACGATTAGTAATGATTTTATAGGCTTCCACGTATGCATAATCATTTAATGGCAAGTGTTTTATCAACGCACGCGACGACTCATCTAATGTATCAACGAGATGGCAAAATTTTTCAACGGGTGACAAACTGACATTATCATGAATCAACCGCTTATAGATTGCATTGTAACTCTCGAAATCTGAAATTCGTCCGGAGAAGCGGGGAACGGAAAGATGTTTCAAGCGAATTCCACAGCTTGACGAAAAGAATTATTCATATTTTCCAACTTTGGCTTATTTTCTACCCGATCTAATTCGCATTGTTCAGCGATAATACGAATATCTAATAGATAATCATCGATTTTCACCCTAAGAGCCGAAAATTCATCCAATTGTTCACTTTCTTCATCAAAGAAAATATCCTTGCTAAAGGATTTGAAAAGCGTTTCAATCTGTTCGACAGTTTTAATCGATGCTCTAATTAAAGCAATCGATACGTCTTCCGATTGGTTGATCTTACTGTAAATGTGATCCAACCTTTTAACTACAAATTTAGCTTCAAGAATAGCTTTATCAATTGATATAACCATAATTGATTAATGATTAATGAACGACAATAAAATTAATATAAAAACAATGCGTAGCTCGAATACGCTAAATTACTAATTCATCTACGAAATTAAATTATTAATAGAAAAATGCACCTAACTACAGTGCTTGCCCGACAAAGCTTTTAAGGTTTCAAATAAATACCAATAACCCTTTGTTATACAAGTTGCATGAACCGAATGGTTCCTCCAACTTGAACCGACAAATAAGGTAAAGCTTTACAATACAATAACCATCATAAATAGTTTACATAAAAAGATACCGACGACGACAACCCTAATTTTTGCCACAAAGGATAAGGAATGTATTGTAAAATCTACCGTTATAACCAGATGTATTTAGCATTAAATGTGTAAGCAAGATGTTCTTTTCTGTGTAACACGTTTAACCATAATAAAAACTACAACAATTTTATAAATTTAAATTTAAATATAAGGAGTTTAAAGGATAGGAACTAATTATTTAATTAAAGATCCAGCAATGAAGGCCAATTTTGTACACGCGCGGGGGGTCTTATAAATTTATAAATCGACTTACCTCCGCGGTGTTTTGTTTTTCTATGCTGCAGTTCCTATTCTTTCAACCAAGTGGACTGTATGCGAATTGAGTTTATATGTTACGTAACACTTGCACTATGTTTTTTAGGGTTTAACAACGAAAGTCTGGGGCACTTGACTAACTTACGGTACACTGAACGAAGAAACCGACGACCGTTCTGCTTCAATATCCATAAGCAAGTGTTTGTTCACTACTCTGTCCACTTATTCACACATGCCCAACGAATTTTTATGGCAGGATATAAGGGAACAAGGGATGACAGTTTTACTATTAGATTTACGACTACAAAATTTACGACTTAAAATTAAACACGCAAACGTGCGACAAAGAGACCGAACACACACAATGAAAGACTGTAAAACAGAATTCAGATTTTCTTTATGTGTCTAAAGCAGACACATAATTTCAGTACGCAAAGTTCGGACTTGCTTTACAAATTCAGCACTTTTTCAGTACTTTCCAGATTTTTGGTACCCATAGACACCCTGTTCAAACAATTCTCTGCTGATTTGCCATTCCTACCAATCTGACGATTGTAATAAGTTTTGGATATACCCCAGAAAAGTTCAATCCGGTTGAAAAAGCAATGGTAGGAAGGCAATCGTACAACTTTATGACCATACTGTTCTGCCAAGTAATCTGCTTTGTAGACCTGCTGTGGTTTATGCCTGAAAATTAATAACCATGTTAATTACAGAAATTATAAATTGGGTTATTATATGTACATGGTAGCAAGATTAAGAATATCCTTTTTAAAAGACATACATGGTAGCGACGAGCAACCATACTTACATTGTTCAAGAAAGAAGGGGCTGCTTGCGCGAAGAACCGTGCAGTTGCGGTTTGACCATGCTCGGATTAGCACGTTCGTTATGGTAACGGCGGGTCGTGGTTGTATTGCTCTCACTTTGAATTTAGTAATATAGTTTTATTTATCGATGCACATGTGTTATTTGCACGGTAATGTTATATTCAGTTTATTCTCTTTTTAATAAAAATACAGTCCACTATAATAGATTTATCGTAAAGCTTTTTTTATTTAATTAAGCACAACTCAAATATGGTTAATACGAGCCTATGGAGTCGCTAAATTAAGTGATAAAATTCGTGTTTATCAGTACAATCATGTGCAATGCCTTGATTTGTCAGTCAGTTTAATATATCTCCTTTAGTTCAACTGTAATTCGGTTCTTTAACCTACACTATACTGTGGTATGAAGCATTATTTAAAACAATTGCAGATGGTTGTTCCAAATTCTTCAGCAATTGATTTTCAAACCAATTAAGAAAATTTGCTTTGTTCATCTCTCTATGGTATTCTCCATACTTTGTCGCAGATGAAAAGAATAACTCGCAATCTTCAATAAACTCAAGTTTCGTCGAAATGAACGAATTGATAAATGCCTCACCTTTTAATTCTCATATACTTTACAAGAAATTCAAACCGTTTCAGGACAATGACAACATGAGGCAAATCTATGAGAGCAAGACAGGGATTGTCTTTGCGATATGTAAATCCCATTCTACGGTAGCAGTGTATTTAAAGATTTATCACATCCTTTGAACAATTCTGCACTCTGAAGTTGTAAACACAAGTTATGTACTGTAATATGTTCATCTGAAACAGTTATGATTACATGAAAACTAAGCTGCCAACAAATTAATAACTTACAATTGTCATACATTCGATAAATTTCATTACGAATTGCACACTCGGTAAATTCATCAAAATAAAATCAGTTACAGGTTTCTTGGGAATTCTTTTTTTAATCTAATGATTCACTATTTTGAATAACTTTGGTCACCATAGTCACAGTCGACGGATTAATTTTGAGAGCAGCTGCAACTCTCTATAAAATAAATTAATTAATTTTATAACGAATTGCATTTCGTAGATTACCTCTCGGACGGCTGTTACAAGAATAAAAGGTCCCTCTTTTGCTATCGCTTGTTCAAAAAACTTGGGCAAGTTAGCAACAAGCTTCCCCCTACACCCAAGTGAATCCCAGGCATTTTCAAAAACAAGCTCGCGAACGTAAAAATTACGCGAATTTGTTCTGATAAGAACAGTTTTTAATATGAAATGGATTTGACAAGCAAAAAATTTGACAGAAACACATTCCCATAACCTCTAGAACATGAGTTTAGGTTATGTACTGCCATTTTTGATAGCTTTAAATGTTAAATTTTTGTAGAGAAATGCTGGCATTGTTACAATTTTTACCAACATTAATAAAATCTCAGTGTTTAAGATAAGAAAGGAAAGATACTCTATATTATGTTGGTATGAATCCGAACATCATTAATGACGTAAATCGGAACTTAAATTACAACGACTATACTAGAAATGGTAGGGGAAGAAAGAAATGTGTGGAAAACAGTAAAATGGAGAGTGGGTGGTAGAACACGTTCTAAAACTTAAGGAACAGTGCGGGATTTTTAGAAGTAGAGAAAAGAAAAAAAAAGCTAGATGTAGACCTAGATTAGACTATTGCACACAGATAGTGAAAGATGTAGGATGTGAGAATTTTAGGGAAATGTGTAGGTTAACTCAGAATAGGAAACAATGGAGGTACGCGTCTGTTACGTATTAAGAGCGGACTGTAATGGTTGGTACACTTGATAATTGTGGGTAAAATAGGTAAAACAGAAATGAAAGGAACTTATAAAATCTATGGTACTCACCGGCACATTAATGTGGGTAACTATAATGAAGACAGGCTTGGCAGTATGCAGTTCAGGATCGGCACGGGATCCTGGTCTTTCACACATTTTCATGAACACGTTTCAATAGAGAATGATGTTATACTACTACACTTGCATATGCGCAAAAGTATTTGAACCACATTTTATAAGGAAGGGAAATGGTTAAACTAATAGGAAATTTTGATTCTTATTGCAATCTTAAACAGCGTCCAATCAGTTCCATGACTGGAAAGCTAATGATGATGAATGATAAAACAATGGTTCTTCTTATTCATGAAGTTACAATATTTTCATATTATGCAACGAAGCCATATTATTCCTTTTACATTAAAAAATGGTATTTTAATAACGCTATACAAGATATTAATTGTTGAAAATGAATAGGCATTGAAAATTGTTAAGTTATGGATGAGGACTTTAATGTTGTATATATAACATTATTATACTGCAGCCGATACTCCTTAATGACCCTTAACAACAGTTTATCTTAAAACCAAATCCTGTCCAAAATGTTTATCAAAATCCACCAAAACTTTCATTTTTAAAATTCAAAACCATGTCAAGCAATTTCCTTTTCTTACCTGTATTACAAGCGGCATTTAAATCTCTAATCGAATTGCCTAATATTTCAGCTGCCTTTAAAAAAGCATCGGTAAGCAGCGAGACAAAACGTAAATCCTCAACTATAAGAGGACCATTTATGCCGTGGTATTTTGCTATACAAATTAAAAAATTAATTCTCATAATACACAGCAACAAGTTTTACCTACTATCATTAACAAATATTCCTTGCTGTTTTTCTGCTCTTTTGAAATAACTTAAAATATCGGTTTCAAAATTATAATCAGGGTCATCTTGATACCAATCATTAAAGTCCGTTGAATGACCACGTATGTATACCATGCTGTTTATACGACCCGAACCACCAACCATTCGTCCCATAGGCCAATTCAGAATCTAAACACTATTAAATTTTGAACCACTTAAAGCAATTACCAATTAATACTTGATTAAAAAGGCCTTAGCAGCATTCTTCTGGGGTACAGTTTTATATTGCCAATCAATTGTAGACTGTTGAAATAAAGGACCGACTGCAGGTATATCAAACCAACCATTACCAAAAAATCCAGCTTCGAGAACTAACACACTTGTTTTACTATCCTGTGAAAGTCTGTGTGAAATTACACTTCCTGCTGAACCACAGCCAACTAATGCATCAGGATATTTTGTAATAAAAATGTATTTTTGTATATCATACAATCTTACCTACTATGTAATCATATGAAACATTTAACCTGTCAAGTTCTAGGAAAACAAAAGATGAAAGAATTTCTAATTGTTGGATAAGCCTAATGTAGGCTCCAAACATGAATAAGGCAGTTGCATAAAGTGCCATTATAAAAAAATAAGATAAGCCCATTTTGTTCAAGAATTTTTATAGCATAAACATTATTTACATTTATCTTATGCAAGTCATGCTTTTTAAATGGTTAAAGGTTAACATTAATATTGTTTCTGTTTATATTATAATATAAACGAGGTTAGAAATCTCGAATTGGAAGTTAATACCAACACAAACGGGAGATTAAGAATTATATTGAAAAATTAGCGTTAATAATACTCTAGACATAAGAGTGATAAGATACCCATTCTTGGTTGATAAATAAACATTAGGCGATTTTTCGCGACATACTTGAATTGTTCGAGTATGGTATGTTGAAGTCCCTCCACTATTTAAAAAATACGTACTTGTGCGGCACCGCGAAAACGTTTGTAGTTTCCTAACCTCGCTTTGAATAATTACCCGGTAAAAGTCAAGTGTTTAACATACACAAGCATAACCTGGTACAGATCAGGGTATGTTCGTTTATCTGATAGAATGGTGCCGTACAATTTTCCCTCCAGTAAATTTTAACGCCAAAACGCAAGTTTAACACATACACACATAATTAAGTATGTTAGTTTATGTCGCGAAAATCGCCTATTACCATTACTTTAATAATTTTAAATTTTTGTATCGAGTGTATAGTGTATAAAAAATTACATTGCTATAAAAAACACGATGTTCAGTACATCGATATAAAGTTAACAGTAACTGAAGGGGTAACAAAATTAAGTTACACATGTACCGACAAAAAATATATTTAACAAATCAGCCTGTTAACTGCTACAAGTGACATTATTTGTTGATAGCTCATTAATAAGAAAATTTATAGAAGTAATGTACTATTACAATATTAGAAACATAAACGATACAGTTTCTTATTAAATGCCAAATAATTTATCCTTAAAGTCTAATTGCTCTAATATTAAAACATAAAAATTGTGTATGCATATTTTAAAATAACTTAACCACTAATTTTGATTTATCACGTACACCATAGACATATATAACAATATTATTAGCAGGTTCTTTTTTATTTATTAGTTAAAACCGTGATTTAATTAAATACTTTAAATGCAAATGACATAAAGGACGATAGAAATTCACATGAAGAGGCGCGAGATTTTTTATCTTTTTTCATAAAATTTGTGTGTTCTACAATTTTTGTGAATTATTTACACAAATACACTCTCTTAAATGGGTTTCAAACATTTTTAGTGTAATATGACCAAAACCTTACCAGAACTAAAAATATTTTAAATTATCAATTGATAATTAAAAGCAAATTTAAATTGAAAAACTGTTTAAAGTTTTAATTATTTTACAAGCTGTTATTATCTTGCTTTCTTTTATATTTCTATGCACTAGTTACATAAAAACGGAGCTTTGGTCACTTTCTTGTTTGTAAAATTTGAATCCTTTCAAAATTTATTGAGGTTAAGTGCCACATCATTATTAGTTTATTTTATTTTCCTTTACTTTCTTCGAAGTTATGGCAGTCCATTCTAATTTTAAAGAGGATGTTATAAAAATACTTAGTGAACAATACACTGCTGATTTATTAAATTTTGAAAAATGTAAGGCTCTCAGAAAGTGTATTGAAAATAACATTCAAGACATCAAAACAAAGGTGCTTTATTAACTAAAATATACGGAAAATTTTAAACTGATCTATTTCTAGTTTGACTTAGGTAGCCCTGAATCAACTATTTCTAAATCTATATCACAAGTCAATGCAATGGTTACTGAAATTAATAAGACTTGTAATCGAACAACTAATGTAATTGAAGACGTCTCTACACATTTACAAGAAGCTGATCATATTAGAAATCAATTGAATTGCTACTTTGAAAAGTTAGTTGTTTTGGAATCTACATTACAGTATATTAAAATCTTAGAAGAAGTTGAAAAATTATGGTAAGTTGAACTGTGAGGAGTAAAAACATGTTTTTAAACTATTTAAAATAATGTATATTTGAACATTATTTAGTAATGAAGTAAATGTATTATCAAAAGTGTTTAATGTTTACTTAATTCGTGTACCTATGCGGGAAATCTTTTGTAACATTTAAGTATTGATTTAACTTATTACTGCATTACATAAACAGTAGGCTACACTTATTTGCTTGCAATTATACTTTTGCACATTTAATATGGGACGATCTAACTATGGAAACATTTTCAATATACTGATATTTCACATACACTATTTATTTACTTTTGCTGAATAAATTTGGAACTATTAGTCTTTACACGTAGTTTTAATAAAGCTTGATTTACAGATTTAGGTTAGTTGTGTTCTGGATTTCGTTATTGTGTATTTGGTCACTGTACACTTTCTGTTAGGATCGTGCTCTATCAGTTGTATATTGTTAGCATTTGGTTCTTGTCTCTTATATTTTTCTTGCAGTTGAGTTTGCAGACCATTTCCATGAGTGGTCCTCTCTGCCACTTCTATTCTGCCTATCGATTCATAAATGCGTCCCTACAACCATGTATTTTATATGACTTTTTATTCTAATTTGTTTATGTGATCATTACTCAGCTCAAGATATAATAAAGCAGGTGCTTGAGTTTTTAACAGTTAGAAAACATCACATTTGTGCAGATATTCATGCACAGCATATTGCATTAACTGCTTCGCTTTTTGTAATTACTTTTTTTGACATGCCTTTTATGATCAAGATTTTTGCACTCTTTCATAATTTCCTGTTGTGTTTAGAAACAGTAATGTTTTTTGTCTAAGACAATATCATCAGGAAAATAACCTTAAAAAATAATGTGTCAGGAAAAATCAATGACAAGCTAACTTTTGCCACTTTTATTAGTACTCAAATATATGTACTTTTTAATAAAAGTCTTCTTGTGCCCCCTCCTCACATCTATCACTTTTAGGGTAATTACTCATATCCATCTAAGAAATTACCCTTACAAACATTTAATTTTTTTTGCCTTATTCTTTAAACTGTCTTGTAATGATAATTTTATGAAATGCTTTAAAATTTTTTATTGTGATATACAATGTTACATTGCAGGAAGTGGTAACAAACACAACAAGAACATGAGCGGCATCTGCTGCAGCTGTAGTTTAGTTTATGACTTATTGGGTTTTCTATTGTTAATTGGTTCAGTTAATTAAAGTAACCTGCCGTGACAATATTGTAGGTTTTACTGTTTTTTTTATTATTCTGGATAGCTCTTCTTGCTTTCGATTTCAAACTCTCATCATCTCAGCTGTTACCGTTTCTAACCTTAAAAACACTTCTTAACTTTCTATCCAATTACAGAAATTTTCATTATAACGGCCTCTCCACAAATGACTTAATTATTGGGGGTAACAAACTGTATTAACAGTAAACTTTAAAACATATTATTGCCTGTAAATTTACCGTAAAAGAACACAACCTAATCTAACCTCCACTGGACAGGTATTATTAACAGAACTCCCAAAGAAACCTTATCCTGAAAGTAATACTACTATTCCATTGTACTGGATTCCTAAATTACTTTTTACAGCATTTTGTAAATCCCAATTACTTGGAAATGCCCTTAACAACTGACTTTGAAATACATAGCACGATTCCAACTTCTGTTTTCACAATTCCCCATTAAAAAATAAAATTTACACATAGAAATTTACTAACAATACATCTTACAATTACAGCTAGCATTTCATTTAAAATGTACGTTTAGCATAATAAAATTTTCAAACTTCTTTAATGAAAGAACTTAAATCTGATAATAGAACATCTCCCAATAATTCCAAGTGAGGTAAACTTAAAACTTTCGGTGGTTCAACTCTACTCTATGCATACACCAAAGAGTCCATAATATTATTTGACATTTCCATGCGGGTATAAACTACAGTAGCATAACCCTCATTAGATGCATCAGAAAACCTGTGTAATTTACATCGGAAGTTATTATTGAAATTAATATGGTGCAAAATTTTAAATTCCGACATTAGAAAGAATTCAGCTTTTAGTCGAGACCACGTGTCTATAATATTTTGAGGGGGTAGTTCATCCCAACCTATTTTCAATTTCCATAGACACTGCATTAAATATTTAGCGGAAAGTAATATGGACAAATTAATGCAATGGGATCAAAATCTTGCTTATATCTGAAAGTATATTTTTCGGGTACTAATATCCCCTTTGTAAGAAAAGGAATCATCATGAGGACACCCAAGCCCAGACTTTCACAAACTGGGGTTCCTTTTTCAAAGAAACTGATCTTTGGATTAGCAACTGAACACAATAATTCGTTTTATTTCGTAATTCAAACCCTCCTGATTTTATTAAGCACCAATTCTTGCTGAAGGACGAGTGCGTCTGAAACAGAACTGGTTCCCATAATCGTGACATTTGTGTTTGTAAAATATGGTAAGGGGGAAATTGTTTTTCTCCCGGCAAGTTCATGTAACGTCCTAGCTAAAAAAACGAACAAGTAAGCAGTAACTGTTTAATTTATATTCTGAAATAGAATCTTGGTGAAAATCACCATATTTTTCTGGTTCCTATGCGTTCCCTAATACCTAAACATTTGTTTAATGTCAGCGACAAAAACAACCAAAATCGAAAATCTAATAATAAAGAAATTATGAACCTTTGTAATTTGGGTCCTGGTAATGTTCGTTAACAGCACTTTAGTTCCCTTGACAGAGGCGTCCCAAACGACTCTAAGCTTGGTACTAATACTCGGCTTTAGCACAAATGATGAAGATAGCATGATAAAGGAGGCATCCTTATCAATCTGAACTCAATGACATATGATTGTTAACCAGATAATCCTTCATAAAATTGGAATATGCCTTATGCATATGTGGAAGTTTAAGTTTGGTTCTAATACAAAAGTGGTGAACTTGCGGAAACTGAATTTGCACTTAAACATTGTTTTAGTTCATTTTTTAAGTTTTCCCCCATAATTTTAAATACGCAAGACGCGGAACATTTTTAAATGAACTGGGCGGGGCTTCCGCACGTCAAATAGTGCAATTAATTAATTTCCCTAGGGTAAGCAATGCTAAAAAGAGTAGGGAGTTCCGCGGTTCTCGCGCGGAAACGTGGCTTTTTACGCCAAACTTGAAGTGAACAGTCGTGCTTCGTGTTATCTTATTATGTGATTTTTATCTTGAGTATTTTCCTTAATTCCCTTTCCCCCACTGCATAAGGAACGAAGATGACCCTACCATGACCCGAGATAATTTGGATGTCCAACTCTACCAGCAGGATGGGGTTACCGTGGCGTGATTTCCTGCCGGTTAGCGGATTTCACGGAGTAGATTATCTAATTTTTATTGTTTAAAATGTTTTCTTAATTATGGCGCAAATTTATCAGTGACATCAATCTTTGAACTTTGGTAAGATTCCGGCTTTAAACCTTATCGCCATTTCAATGTACCAGAATCTTTCTTTTGTTTTTAGAAGGAAAACTGTAAAAGGTAGCAATGGCGCCTTCAACCTTTCACTATAACTTCAGGGTTCTTCTTTGTTTTTATTAGAATAATTTCCTTTTAAATACAAGATTAAATTCTTATTAAAAACTTTACTTTTATTAGAAGTTTTACCTTACCTTATGTCTTTAAAAAGATTATGTTACCTTTAAAAATTTTGTTGTTTCCTTAATTAAAAGGCCTTTTGAAATTAAATACTTGTTCTTTATGTTAATTTAAAATTCTTATTTTTCTTTTTGAAAATTTTTGTTTAAAAAAAATTATGAAATAAATTGATATACCTTTTAAAAGTGTTTCTTTTGTTCCATATTTAACAATTTCTCCTTTTCCTTTTAAGGCTTCTTTTTTACTTAAAATTTAAACGCATTATTTTTTTTTTTTTTTTTTTTTTTTAAAAAAAAAAAAAATTATTGTAATTAATTTTTAAAAAAACCATAAATTTTTTCGGGTTTTTGACATAATTTAATTAATAAGTTTTAACGGTTTAAGATAAACTGGGAAAAGTCTCAATTTTGTCGTTCATCCCTTACATTTCTTGGTTTTATTGTCGATGGGACAGGCTTACGAGCGATCCTGCTAAAGTTGATGCCATTACTAAATTTAAAACACCAAAAACTGTTACCGAAATCAAACGTTTGATAGGAATGATTAGCTATTATCGCATTTTTTTACCTAACCTTTCAACTATATCTGCACCCATTACCGCTTTAATTAAAAAAAAAGAAATCCCAAACTATCGAGTGGAATTTAGAATCCCAACAGGCTTTCGAACAAATTAAAACACTAATCACTTCAGCACCTATCTTAATCTCTCCAAATTTCGATGATAAGTTTTATATACAAACCGATGCCTCACTTACCGGGTTAGGTGCAATGTTGTTCCAGGTAAACAATGGTTTAGAACATCCAATCGCTTATGCGAGCCGTGCCTTAACTTCTGCCGAACAAAAATACTCTGCTACCGAACGGAACTATTGGGTGTTATCTTTGGCATCGAGAAATTTAGAGGATATGTCGAAGGTACACACTTTACCGTAATCACTGATTGTGCAGCACTCACTTGGCTTAATAACTTGAAACAACCGCAGGTCGTTTGGCAAGATGGAACTTGCGTATATCTCAATTTACTTTGATGTTAGGCATAGGCCTGGCAAATTAAATATCGTACCTGATGCGTTATCTCGAGATGTTTTTTCTTAACCTTCCAAATTTAATTCTGGATACCTGGTACCTCAATATGATTAAAAAGTTTCCGATAATCCCGACAAATTTCCTACCTTTCGAGTAACTAATAATAGACTGTATAAATTTGTATCCTCGTCCCCACATAAAATATCGAATATACCTGAATGGAAACTCGTTGTGCCCACTGCAAATCGCAGTGAGGTGCTCAAATTATGTCACGACGATCCCTTAGCTGCACACCTTGGTGTTACAAAACTCTAAAATATCTGAATTGTATTACTGGCCCACACAACAATCTGTTTGTCGCTACATTAAAAGCTGCAAAATTTGTGGTTCCCATAAAGTTCGCAAGATGCTCGCCCTGGTTTAATGGGTAACTTTAAGCGTTATCTTATCCCTTTCAATTAATATCGCTTGACTTATTAGGACCTCTCCTCGATCGAAAAGAGGTAATCAATATCTTTTGGTTGTTACCGATTGGTTTTCTAAATTTGTTATGGTGCAACCCTTACGTAAAGCTACCTCCGCTGCAATAATTAAATTCCTAGAACAGAATGTCTTTCTTATCTTTGGTGTCCCCAGATTATTCTTTGTGACAATGGTGCACAATTTATCTCTAAAGATTTTCAGAATTTCGTTAAAAGTTACAAAGTACAAAAATTTGGTTTAACGCAAAATATCATCCCCAAGTAAACCCTACCGAGAGAGTAAATCGAGTGTTAATTACCGCTATCTCGTCTTATATTAATTCAGACCATACTACATGGGATGAACATATCTTTGAAATTGCTCAAGCTTTGCTAATCTAAACACAAGCAACCCAATTCACTCCGTCTTTTCTTGTTTTTGGAAGATATACCCCAATCGATGGGAGTTACTATGGTTTAGTGCCTGACGATACTAACGTAATTGAATTTGACGATAAAGTACGCTGGGACAAAGACCAACAGTCATTACCTTCTATCTTTAACGACGTTAGAAAAATTTGTTAAAAGCTTACGAAAAGAGCAAGGACCATTATAACTTGCGTAAGGAAATATTTCCTTTGCCTTAGGCGAACAAGTTTGGAAAAAGAACTATGTCTTATCGGATGCATCTAAGAAATTTTCTTCAAAATTGGCCCCTAAATTCATTCTTGTAAAGTCACACGTGTTATTAGTCCCCTTATCTATGAACTTCAGGATACTGAAGGAAAACGCCAAGGCAGGTGGCATATTAAAGACCTTAAGCCATTCTCTGGACCCAAATGCTAATTAAGTTTTTCATGTCCCATTCTCCTCACCATTTACCTAATATTTTTTGTTCTCACCATCAATTAGTATCTTTAATTACTTATTCCTTCTCCATATAGTATATAATTTCTTACCGTTTAACTTTACTTACCTTAATTTAGCTATCTTTTTCTTTTGGTTGACTTTCCTCGACCATACCGTTACTCATATATCACTTCATCCTCTACACCCCCAATATACTCTGTCGTTTCATTTAATTAACCCTTGAAATTTTCCTACTACATATTGTTCGGTCTTTAGTATTTTTTATATGGTTTAATTGAAAGGTAATTGTCGTAACTTTGGTTGAAATAACCCATTGAATTTTTATGACTGGTTTTGGCTGATGTTGAGTGAATGCTTTCTTCTTTGGGCTCACATAGGACACGCAGTCTATGCCATTGAAAGAAATAGTTCATATTCGCAGTTGCAAACTAGGATTGTCTATTCCATGTGTTTTCTTCTGAATTATGCAGTCGCCCACATTATACTACATCATTACACTATATCTTTATTTGTTTTTCTACTAAATCAACATAACTTATAAACATTTTTTCGTTGTTTTTATTGAACTTTGTGGTGAGGTGCTATTGCTTCTTATTGTTATCTTATTAAATTCTCGGTTGTTTTAGCATATGGGGACAGTGTATCTGTATTAACTGCTTTTAATTGGCATTTTGTGTGTGTTTAGGTGCTACCGAAAAACTACCTTAAAACAGTTTGTTTTGTGTGTTTGTATCTGTGAGGATACTTTTAAGTTGTCGTGTCTATCTTTGTCTGATTTTCTTATCGTAGTCAAGCACTCGTTAGGAAAATTATCGCACTAGTTCTCTTAGGAGCCTAGTGAATGTTAACATATGTTATACCTTATCTTGTCGGATTAATATCGCAGGTGGTCCTTCAGACTACGCTGTGTTTTATAGGGTCAATCCCATTTCAACGGCTCTACTGGAGCCACTCTTGTTGTTATCATTGTCTTGGGTAATAACTAGGCCAATATCTTTGTCTTCTTTATTATCTTCGATAATACCTTTAGGTTTAATATCGTTATCTTATTGATTACCTTTGGTAATAACCTTAGTTTAGTATCGTTATCTTACCAATTACTGTTAGTAATAATTTTGGTTTAATTTATCGTTATCTTACCGACTACCGTTAGGAATGACTTGGTTATGTCGCGTTATCTTACCGGTTATCTTGAGCAATAACTTCTGTTTAAATTCATGTTACCTACTATCTCTTATAATCACTTTAACTTAATATCGTGTTTTTATCGAGTATCTCAAATAATAACTAAAGCTTAATACCGTTATCTTATTCATTACCTTTGAGGATAACAACTTAAGCTTAATATCTTTACCTTATCTATTATCTTTAACATCAATTTGAGATCTTATCTTATCTTTTATCGCCCCTAACGTGTGGTATATATGACCAGACGGGAATTATCTTTCTGAAAATTATGAAAAAGCTAACCCAATTTAGAAATGTAATTTGTCAGGTTAGCATATAAGGATTTAGTAGGCGGTACTTTTGGTAAATTTGTGGATTCACAACTGTGTCATGGACAAGTTAAATGTGCATCGGAGGAAACCAAAGTACCAGAAACAAAATTTGCTAGAGTGCAAGTGACGCCTCATGAACTTTTTAAATTTGGGCACTTCTTGCCAAAAAGAAGAATAGTTTGATGCGACACTCATGTGTTTTGCATATAAGAACTATATGTTAGCTTTAGTTAGATAAGTTTAGATAGGTTTAGATAGGTTAGGCGACTTGTCGCACCGTGTTAGTTTAAGCAGTGTTTCATGCTCCCCGACAAATTTGTGCTGTCGGTAAGTAGTGTAGTCAAAGACTATCGGGCTACCTATTCCGTTTCCTGGTACTTCGGTAGACGTGTTATCGGTCGAAAACCAGGTGGCGCCTTATATAAACATTTTGTAGGTTTTAAGTTAGGGTTTATGTAGGGTAGTAATGACTTAGATTTTAAGCTGTTACTGTGCTAACAGACTTTTCTTTTTAAGTTTTTCTTTTGTGGCTTTGTCGCGATTGTTACGTGCAAACTGAATTTGCACTTAAACATTGTTTTAGTTCAGTTTTTAATGTACGGAAGTTTTCCCGCCATAATTTTAAATACGCAAGACGCGCGAACATTTTAAATGAACTGGGCGGGGCTTCCGCACGTCACAATAGTGCAATTGGAAGTGTGAATTATCCCTATAGGGGTATAGCAATGCTACAAAGAGTAGGGAGTTCCGCGGTTCTCGCGCGAAACGTGGCTTTTTACGCCAAACTTGAAGTGAACAGTCGTGCCGGGTGTCGTGTTATCTTATTATGTAGATTTCCTTATCTTGAGTATCTTTCCTTAATTCCCTATTCCCGTCTTCCACTGCATATAGGAACGAAGATGACCCTGGACCATGACCCCGAGATAATTTGGATGTCCAACTCTACCAGCAGCGATGCCGAGGTTACCGTGGCGTGATTTCCTGCCGGTTAGCGGATCCTTCTCGTGAGTAGATTATCTAATTTTTATTGTTTAAATTTTATGTACCTTCTCTTAATTATGGCGCAATATAAATTATCAGTGACGTCATGTGTATCTTATGAACTTTGGTAATTGTATTACCGGCTTTGAAGAGCCATCTATCGCCATTTCAATGTACCAGAATCTAAGTGTAACATTTTGTTAACTGCATTACCGACCAGGTAAAACTGTAAACGAAGTGTAGCAAACTGCTTGTGAATATGTATCGCCTAAATCGGGTTCACCATCCCGAAATGGAAGAGAGACTTGAAAACGACGTGTTTCGTCGCATGTAATTGTTTTTTGAAACATTTCTTCACACTTGACGTCTTCGTGTGTAAGAATTATTTTCGAAGGAATTTGCTCCACTTCCCAAAATCTGGGAATTGAAACTTCTAAAGGAACCTGAACATCCGTAAAAAAAATGAGTGAACTTGTGTATTAGTAATTTGATTTTTAATCTTTCCTAAAATTACCCACCCGAACGCTGTGTTCAGAGCGTAGGCTGGTCGGAGTCACCAATAATTTTGCCTTCTTTTATAATCTGCGGAAACATCTCTGCCCCAAGTAATGTCAGCAAGATTTAAACCTTCTAAATGGGCCCACTTATTGTTTTCAACTGAAAAGGCAGGCATATCGGAACAAAGTTTGGAAACAACAATAGCGTTGAAAGAAAATGTAGGATTATCTCTATTTTGCGGTTTAATCAGGCACGGAACTAACCCTCTAGTAGACGCGGAAGTTATTTGGTTAAGACCAAAAATGGAAGTAGAACACAAACGCTGTGGTAACCATAAACGATACACAAAGTTCCGTAATAAAATTACATTGACTGTCTGAATCAATTAAAAGCCGAACTGGCTCAAAGAGACCATGACCGTCACATATATCTACGACAGCAGTAGCTAGTAGAACGGTGCTTCACTGAAAATTAGCAATCCTGCACATGGGATTCGAAAAATTACTAGGAACTTCATTGGCAGTGGAAGTATGTCGACTACTGGGAGTGGCCGTAGACAATGAAACTTGATGATGACCTGTAACTTTTGTAGGTGAAACAGGATGTAAATGAGTGCGATGGCGGACCTGACAAGTATGGCAACTGTAAGCTGAAGTACAATTGCTCATGATGTGAGAGGTGTAAACAATTAAGACACAATTTTTTTTGTTTGATGAAAGTCATTCTATCATTAGAATTTTTGTCCAGAAATTTGGGACATTTTGAAAGAACATGGCTTTGACCGCACAGGTGACATGTGATTGCAGAACATTGCTTCTGTATGGGAGTTTCATTACAGAGCGCTGAAAAGGGGGCATGAAATTTTGTGTTAACTTTTGAGGGCTTATTAGTATGCGTAAAATGATTATTTTTACCCTTGGGTGTATTCAGATGTTGAACGGACTCCAGAGCTTTGCATTTCTTCTCTAGGAATGAAAATAAATTATCAAACGTTGGAATCTCCACTTGGTTATATTCCAATTCAAAATCTGTACGTGAAACAACATCTAACTTTTCAATTAGAATATGAAATAATAAAAAATTCCATTCATCAGTATTAAATTGCAAAGCCTTTAATGCTGAAATGGCTTCAGAAAAAGTATTCAATAGAAGATATAGGGATAGACGAATAGTACATAGCTTATACAAAGAGCAAACAGCAGTAATAGAATTAGAGCAGGAACGTAGAGAAGTAAACATTAGGAAAGGGGTGAGACAGGGATGTGCCCTATCCCCATTGATTTTTAACTTGTACATAGAAGACTAATGAATACTGTCAAATGCAGGAAGACATTTGGAATTACTATGCAAGGACAAAAAATTGATATGCTTAGATTTGCAGATGATATAGTGGTATTAGCGTCTAGCAAAGAAGAGTTAGAAGCTGCTCTTAATGAAATGGAAACGGTTCTAACAGAGAGATACGGTATGAAAATTAACAAACTAAAACTAAAGTTCTAGTATGCAAAGGTGGGGAAAATAAATCAAAAACAAGAATACATACTTATGTAACACGAACTTACAAGAGGTTAAGGATTTCTGCTACCTAGGAAGCCAAATAACGCAAGATGGGAAAAGCACAAAAGATATAAAACAAAGATTAGCACAAGGTCGTGCTACATTTAACAAGAAAAGCAACTACTGTGCTCAAAGACCACAAACATAGAAACAAGGAAAAGATTGCTTAAAACATATGTGTGGAGCACAGCACTGTACGGATGTGAAGCCTGGACAGTAGGAGAAGCGGACAAGAAAAGGTAGAAGCCTTTGAAATGTGGTGCTACAGACGATGATGAAGATATCATGGGCAGACAAAGTTAAGAACGAAGAGGTACTAAAAATGGTAGGGAAGAAAGAAATATGTGGAAAATAGTAAAAAATAGGAGAGATAGGATGATAGGCCACATACTACGGCATGAGGAATAGTGCGGAATATATTAGAAGCAGAGATCGGAAAAAGAGAAGAAGAGGCAGACCTAGGTTAGATTACTGCACACAGATAGTAAAAGATGTAGGCTGTAGGGGTTTCAGGGAGATGTGTAGGCTAGCCCAGAATAGAAATCAATGGAGGTACGATCCAACCAATCCCAAGATGGATAAACTAATGACGAAAAAATTAACTGTGCTTAAACATGATGATTATTATAAGTAACTACAAGAATTGGTTGGGTAATATTCTCGAATAATGTTAAGTTTGAAAGGATTTACTGGAAAACCATTATTTCGGCAAACGCCTAAGTGTTGGGGATCTTGGTATACAGGTTGCTTAACCCCTTCACTGAATCTTGGTGAAATAGGGCATAAAATTAGAAAACAATAGAAGGGGAACGAGCTGTATACACATGCTGGGTAAGAATTTCAGGGAACTATGTAGGCTAGCTCAGAATATAAATAATTGCAGGTACGTGTCCAACCAGGAAAACCATTAATTCGGCAAACGTCTAAGTGTTGGGGGATCTTGGTAGCCACAGGTTGCTTAACCCCCTTCACTGAATCTCGGTGAAATAAGACATAAAATTAGAAAACAGTAGAAGGGGAACGAGCTGTATACACATGCTGTGTAAGAATTTCAGGGAACTATGTAGGCTAGCTCAGAATATAAATAAGTGCAGGTACGTCGTGTCCAACCAGTTTTGAGACGGAAAACCTAATGATGAAAAAATAAGCGCAGATAAATCTGACGATTAGTATAAACAACTAGTTGTTGGTTGCGAAATATATGCAACTAATGTTGACTGTGCGAAAAGGTATATTGGAAAATATATTAAATCGGTAAATGGTTAAGTGTTGGGGGAACTTGGCAGCCACAGGCTGCTTACCTCCCGTCACAACCACTGAAGGTAGGAAAATAGGGTATATAACTGTAAAACAATAGATGGTGACTGAACTGCATCTAACAAGAAAGAATAGCACCTATGAGAAAAGACAACAAACATAGAACAAGAAGAAAATTGTTGAAAGCATATGTGTGGAGCACAGCACAGTATGCCTATGTAATACGGGCAGTCTGAAACGCAGACAGAAAAACGGTAGCAGCCTTTTGAAATTCTGTGCTTCAGATGTATGAGGACGATAGCATGGACAAACAAAGATAATAACAAATAGGTTATAGAAATAGTAGGGGAACAAGGATATCTGGGGAAAAAGAGAAATAGAAGGGCGGAATACATTCTAAAGCATTTTGGGGAATAGTATGGGATATATTACAAGCAGAGATAGGAAAAAAGAGGTAGATGTAGACCTAGATCAGATAGTGATAGATGCAGGCTGTGCAAATTTCAGGGAAATGTGTAGGTTACAATGGAAACAATGATGGTACGCGTCTAACCAGTTACAGGACTGAAGACCTAATGATGATGATGAGAAGATGAAAATCTTTAGCTGTTTCGCCTTTTAAAGAAACTTTCATCAGACTATTTACAGTGCTGGAGGCCAAAAGGCGTTCTGAAAATATGAATATTTAAAGGAGGTAATTTTACACTAGATACAACTGTTGCAGAGGTCGTGGCAGGTACTTCCGATGTAGCTGCACACAATTTCGAAAATGCAACTTTAATTGCGTAATAGAACTTTTCTGTTTGTTCACGAATTTTATCCTGAGCGGAAAATTCTTCATTGTCGACTAAACCTATTATTTCGTTGTGAATTGCAAAGAAACGATCAAAAGAAATTTGTAAATCAGCATTTTTCACTTTAAATTCGTCTACGAAAGTGGAATCTGTAGTCGCTTTAATAGAAATTTGATACAAATCTGTAATACGTTGAATATAAATTCTTCTTTGCCTTTTAAGTTTCTTGAAGTCAGTCATCTGGTAAGAAAATCACTATAATCTGTAATACAAAAATCCACGAAAAAATGTAATGTAAACAACTCTAAGAAATCTTTTATCAAAGTGTAACGTAAGAAAATGTAATCCTGTCACTAACGATATGAAAAATACGAAATCGCAGAAATGGGAAAACCTTGAACAAATGTTCGATACGTAAACGAACACCTTGAAACCTGTGGAAATTTGAAGTCGAACGACGAACTTGTTTACAATAACTCGTGATTACGATGCGATAGCTAAACACCTGTATGTTTTCGACGTTTTCAATACCCGACCTTCACCGAATAGAATTGAAATTATCACTGGTTTGAATGTTTATTGTTTAATTTATACGTATGCTTTGCGGAATGTGATCCGGTCGAAGTGATCAATTTGTTAATACAATCCCGATATCGGACGAAATGTGATGTTTTTTTTTTGATGTAGCAGACCACCGAAACGGAGCGGTATTAATGTACGTAAATTTTAACAGTCACAGGTAAAAAAAAAGTCACTTACCAAGTTGAAGCAGTACAGTTGAAGCAGTACGGGTGTAATTGATTCGATCTTCTGAAATGTTGTGGGAAATTTGAAAGGCAGGACAGGAATATTTACACTAACACATAATTTTAACTGCGAAACGTAAACATAGATTTATGATAACTGCACGTATTAATGTCAAACATAAGCAAGTCTTTTCTCTATGGAAACTCTAAAGCGACTGTTATTTTACATATATGCACAGATAATCTAATCTAACCTCCACTGGTCAGGTATTATTAACAGAACTCCCAAAGAAACCTTAACCTGAAAAATACTACCATTCCAGTGTACTGGATTCCTAAATTACTTTTTACAACATTTTGTAAATCCCAGTTACTTGGAAATGCCCTTAACAACTGACTTTGAAATACGTAGCACAATTCCAACTTGTTTTCACCATTCCCATTAAAAAATAAAATTTACACACAGAAATTTACTAACAATACATCTTACAATTAAAGCTTGCATTTCACTTAATATGCACGTTTAGCACAATTTTCAAACTTCTTTTCTAATAATCTTATCCTTAAATATAAATAACTAATTCTACCGCTTACAATATGTAATTTAAGAGTTTCTAGATTAATCGCACTCATCGACTAATTATTTCCTTGGTAAATTAAGGCATCTCATTTCCTTGCCACATTAAGACACTTCGTTCCGTGATTTATTCAACATAGGTTGATGAGTGAAACTTCCCATCATCCTTTTAATTCACCACTGAGCCGCGATTTAAATCAACGCAAGACACGCGTGTTTGTATTTCTTGACTAATTCATCCAGCGAAGCTCTAAATAATTTGCACTTGGTCTAGGGGCTTTGACCTCTAAACACACCCGTTTCCTTTAAACCATTTTTTCGTTCTATATGATCACCTCGATATTAATTTTCTTCGAACTTAGTTTTGTTAATCTCCCACCTTAAAATTCTGCATTTGGTTCTCACATTCTATATGTCTAAAGCTTTCTTCGGGTAAGTTTGATGTCTTCATTTTCTGTGAACAATCATTAATTGTATGAGTTTGTGATATTGCAGTTTCCTGAACCTTTTGTGAATTGAAACAAATATTATTGTGGACAATACTGTGTCTGATTTTTATTAGTGGTTTTTCTGATTGATTACGAAGAGTGTAAAACCTCTATTGTTCTTGCAGTTTATGTAAAAATGTACTAGGTGCTTTTTGATGTATTTACTTGTCCTAATTTAAATATCATGATCAAATAGACATGTTAGTCAATTATAAATGGCCCAACTTCCGTAGAATTTTACGAGTAGATTTTCACTAAAGCAACTGAGCTAGCTGTAATTGTTAAATGTTTGTCTATTGATGAATGTATGCTTAATTAACGCGAGAGTGTTACACTGAGTTCTCGGTAACTCATTAATTAGATTTTGTGTGTAGGTGACAACCCAAACCTCTTAAAGGATTCTTAATATATGACATGACAGCCAAGTCGCCATTTGTTTTTTTGGTAGGGTGTCATTTAAAAAAGACCATAAATCTTCTATGATGAAAAGATTTGAAACTGGTTTACGGGGAGATATTGATTCAACAACTACTACTACATTTGTAATCGATGAAAGACTTCATATTCATTTTGTCAATTGAACAAATGATTGTATGTAGTGAGAATTAGTTACATACTCCTGTGAGTCGATCACTTCTTCACTTCAGTTAAAATAGCACTCCCAATCTCTCTCTGTAGTAGGGAAACAAAATTGATTCGATTGTGTTAATAAACTCCAGAAACCCCATTACTAACATTATCGATTTATTAATGAAAATATTAAATCATATTAACTAAAGCTTTATAATTTATGTTAAAAATAAATAATGCACTGGGCGTTTCTTGAAAAATTTTAATGTGATGAATTCAATTTCAGATATATGTATAAGGTGCCCTATTTTTTGTTTGTTGTATAGGTAATGCTGTTATTTATAACATTAGAGAAAATGTTTAATAGGGAAAGTAAGTGCAGTTTTTAATGCCGAGTTCAGCCATAGAAAGATGATTAACATAGAGCATAAGAAAGTAATTAAATTTTTAATTTTTCTGTTTTGCCTAGTGGTTCATTTATTATGATAGATAAAGTAAAAAGTTGTAGATGTATTTTGCACTAATTCAAAAGGAGAATAACATGATCTTATTTGTTTTTAAATGACTTTGATCATATTCGAATAAATAAGTGAGATTATGTTTTATTAAATAGGAACCACAATTGATGGTAGTTCAGGTAGAAAGGCATTTTTTCTCTTTGCAATGATGTACTATAGTGGACATATTTAACATAAAAATTTTAAAAAAATATTAATTGTTATTAATTGCAAAATTTGAATTTAATAATAAGTTGACGTTTGAACTGGATTTCCATTCTAAATGCACCTGCATCTTGAAGAAGTTTTAGAATACTAGAACGGGTAGAATGGCTTTTGTGTTTCAGCGAGCTAAAGAGCCAAACTAAAGGATTTACCAAATTAATTAGGTCTTTAGTGATGAATCAGACTATTACATGTCCCTTCGACACCTAGAGTGGCAGAGACCATAGAGATCAGTATGGTATTATAAGACACACTACTGCGATGTTGAAGGCAACGGAAACTACCATATTACCTCCTAAATACACAACCAATGTTTTTTTAAATGATGGCATCCTCTGGTGTAAAAGATTCCGAAGTTAAAATAGTCCCCATTTGGATCCTCAGGAGAGGAGTACTTCAGAGAATGTGATCAGCAAGTTCAAAAGAAGAACCAGGAACATTTTGCAAGTTGGAGCGTGAAATATTAGAAGCATGAATCAAATAGATAAGCTACAGAATTTGTAAATTGAAATGGATAAGTTAGCATTAGACATAATAGGGATTAGCGTAGTTCGATGGCCATAGGCAGGAGATTTTTGTAGTGGACACTTTAGGGTAATTCATACAGGATTTGAGAAAAGTAAGGACATTGTATAGAAAACCACTTGCAAAAGAACGAAAGAATACTACTGGTTAGATTAGAATTTAAAACGCGAATATACGGTAATAATACAAGATTGCATGCCCACCTCTAGCTACAGTGATGAAGAGGTGGAAGCAATCTACAAAGATATCAAAGACATATTAAGACACGTAAAAGGACATGAAAATTTAATAATTACAGGAGATATTAATGCAGTGGCAGGTGAGCGTATGGAAGGAGCAGACAAAACAATTTAACCATCACAAATACATTATTTCAACATCATGCTAGAAAACAATACACGTTGAAGATGTTAAGAAACGAAGGGAGATATCAAATAAATTACACTCTTGTTAGACAATGGTATTGGAATCGGTAAAAGATTGTAGAAGCTACCCAGAGCCAGATATAGACACTGACCACAACATGCTAATTATGAAACCACGCTTTGTTATTTATTCCGGTTAGCACAACGGGAGACACAAACACAGAGAAAGGGAGAACATGCGAAAAATGTTAATTTTAAGTTGTCATGTAATTCTTTACTTAATTCAATAAATGTAAATCCTGTTATATAAAGTGATTTATTGACATTCCACATTAGTCCTACCAATCTAGTATAAAAAAAAACGGTAACGAGGAAGATGAATTCACAAAGTTTAAGTATTTAGCAAGATATCTACAATTTCGAGGTTAAGCAAATGGTGTATTCTTTTAAATTTGGTGCAGTTTAAATAATAATGGTGCAGGCACAGCAAATTACTGTGGTTTACCATGGTATCTTGCATCTGTGGCAAATCTTAATATCTTTGATGACGCTGAATTTTTTGTAGAAAGACTGGAACAGTTTTTTCTAGCAAACAAAATTGAAGAAGATTGCAAGATACCTATTTTGCTGACATCAGTCAGTGAAAATGTTTACAGTATTCTTAAGAATATATGTGATCTCTATAAGATAAACCTCCAAGCAAAACATACACGACTCTAGTTGAGATGTTATTAATACAATTTAGGGCAAATGTATCCATGTTTAGAAAGACAATACAGTTTGATTCATTTAGACGAAGCATCAAATCTGTATGGAAATGGTATGCTAAAGTGAAGGATGTTGCAGCCCATTGTGAGTTTGGAGCAGTGCTGCAGTTCCAACAAAGATAAATTTGCGGTAGATATGAAGGTAGGTAAAATTTTAGATCGCTTGTACCAAGAATTAACTACTAAAACATTGAGCTGTATGATGCTGCTCTTAATAAGGAAGCTACATTAGAAGACGGTCGAAGCATGGATATAAATCGCATTCAGACGTTAATCACAAGACAGCAGAACCAGTATTACAGCAAAAGACAGTAGAAGAGGCAGTAAGAAGATGGTTTGTATTCATTGTGCAAAAAATGGTCATCGTTTTAAGCTATGCAAATTGAAAAATTATACTTCTAATTAGTGTAAAAGGCAGATCACATAGCTATGTCGTTCTCTATCTAATAATCAACATTGATGCTAATAGTATAGAACAGGGTAATTACGAAATAGGAATTTTAAGCTTTGAGCTTAACGATTTGGATAAGGAAGTGGAAATTAATGGTAAATTAATTTTAATGGAACTAGATACTGGTGCTGCAATTTCTTGCATACCCTTTAGTTTATACAAAACACATTTTAATGATGTTAAGTTAGAGCCAACAACCATCAGATTAAAATCTTATACTGGCTGAGGTTATTGCTCCAGTAGGAAAATTGCAGTAGAGGTTCAAATTAATAATTCAAAACATCGCCGTTTTTTCTGGGTTCTCCTTGTGATATTAACATGAAATACAGCCTACATATATGATTTCTATTTATACAGATGATAACTAATTACATAACAATAAGCATATTAAAAGCCTCCATAAAACAGCATTGGTATCTGACAAATGTAAACCCATCTTAGGGTCACCTCAGAACCATATAAAATATTCGTAGAACAACATTGGTATCTGACAAGTGTAAATCCACCATAGGGTTGCCTCAGAACCATGTTAAAATCTACCAAAGAGGTAATGTAAATTATAATTAGTTTGCCTTCTCAAAATAAATATAAAACAGCTGCTTAAGCCTTACAGTAACATATTCACACACTTCTTTAATAACCATCCTCTCAACTGTATAAATAGAAACACGTTAAAAAATGTTTTCCAATTATCTAGTTATTGAATTTATATGAAATTTAACTATATAAAAATTAATCAGCTGATTTCACGTTAAGCGTTTTGACTACCTCAAAGTCTTTCCCAGGGCGCAACACAAATTGAAGGAACTCATTCTTCTAAACTATAAAATTTTCATCTAATGTACTCAAACCAAATATATCAAACATTAATAAATCAATGTCACCTTCAATTTATGTCATAAATGTCAAACTTGAAATTTGTATTATTTTGACAACAATCCTAGATCATGAATCGAAGCGTAAATAAAGATTTTTTAACAACTATGAGTGGTTTAATTCCCAAAGAAGATCAAGAAAAATACAAAACAAACCACACAACCACACAGGGTGTATTTATCACGATAACATTTGTTTCTACATCATAAAAATAATTGTAATACAAATAAGATTTAGTACAATGAGCATTCTGAATTAAGTGCTAAATTTATAGAAGTTGCATGAAAATGAAGATAATATCAAATATAACATAAATAAAACATAAATAAAATTACATTTATGGTATATACGGTATACTGTTGTTTGTTCCTCAATCATTGTTTTGCTGTAGCAAATAAGAGGTAATTTTTTTTTTGAATAAATGAAAACGGTTAATTTTCTTTATTTCTGATGGTAACTTATTGTAAAGATAAGGACCAGTATCGTTAAAAATTTTTGACGCATTGCAGTTCTTGTTTTAGGAACAGTAGCATAGGAATTGTGAAGATTTCTTGTGTTGTGGGTATGGTTAAGTTTATTCAACATATTGGGGTTTTTGTAAAGGAAGATTAAAACAGCTTTATTATATTTATTTTTTACATTTAGTAATTGCGATTCTTGATATAAAAGACGGGTAGGATACAGTTTATCCTTTTTCAAAATTATCTTTATTATCATTTTATGTAGCGTTTCCAAGGGTTTAATTGACTCATTATATATACCACCCCAATTTATTATAGAATAGGTCAACACCGAATCCACAAGGGCGTAGTATATCATTTTTAGTATTTTTATGTTTAGAAAGTTTCTCACATTGTATAGTACATATATAGTTTTCCTAAGTCTAGTTATTAGCATCTTTATATGAGCATCCCACTTTAGACAGGCATCAATACGTACTCCTAGGTAATTTAGCTCGTTAGCTTTTCCAATTACACTACAAGAACATCTGGGATCATTGTTACAATCATAGTTATGCAATTTTAATTCAAAAATATCAGGTTGATGATTTTTATATATAGTAAAAAGCATAAAGTTAGTTTTATCAATGTTTAATGAGAGTAGGTTAAGGTCTAAATAATTTTTAATTACTTTCATTCCAATTGTTGCTCTTTTCACAGCTTCCTCCCAGCTCTCCCCTTCAAAAATCAATACTGTGTCATCAGCATAAGAGATGAATTTGGCACCTACATCTATCGAGTATAGATCATTAATATATACTAGGAATAACGTAGGACCTAGTACAGTTCCTTGTGGAACACCACAATTTATTAAGCCTTCATCGCTGACAATATTATTAATTTTTATCCTTTGAGTACGGTTGCTTAGATAATCGTTTAAAAGCATTAATGGGGTTCCTCGGATACCCATGTTTTGTAATTTAGTTAATAACAAGTCATGCTGTACAGTATCGAAAGCTTTCGCAAGATCAAGAAAGACAGCTAATTTCTTTGTGTTAAGATCCAAACCTCCGGTAATATTATTAACTAGTTCATATATAGCTCTATCAGTTGACATGTTACTTCTAAATCCATATTGGGACTTCGATAATAAGTTATGCTTTTCGAAAAATGATAATAATCTAACATTAATAATTTTTTCAAATATCTTTGCAATATCACTAATAAGCGAAATAGGACGATAATTAGAAATGATATTTCGGAGACGATTTATAAATTGGTATAACAGTTGCATGTTTTAAAGAATCTGGAAATTTTCCTTTGGATATAGCTAGATTAATTATATGCTGGAGCGGTTCAAGTATATATGTACATATATATTTTAATATTTTACTGGGAATGTTATCAGGACCAGAGGATGTATTGTTCTTAAGAGATTTGATATGATTTTGAATTTCTTGTGTTGTTGCTGGACACATGTACATAGAAATAGCTACAGGTTTTGCCTTAATGAAATCTTTGTGTATATTGAAAGATTTGTTTATTTTACTGGCCAGATTTTGTCCCACGTTTAAATAGTGTGTATTGAACATGTTTGCTTTTTGTTCGTCACAAACAATTAAATTTTGCTCGTTCCCTATTATGTCAGGAATACGGTTTATGTTTTTGTTGTGTTTGTTTAAACTGTCATTTATTATAGACCAGATTTTCTTTGGATTATTGTTGGACTCTGTAATTTTGGTAAGATAATACTGATTTTTGCATTTCCTAATTAGTTTAGTAACATAATTTCTATAATCTCTGTATTGATCAGCAAGTCGAGTATCATATGGATTCTTAAGAAGTTGTTTCTTCATAGAGTCTCTATGTAATATAGATACTGTTAAGCCCAACGTTATCCAAGGATTTCATTTTATATGATGTTGCTTTCCTAATTTGTATTTGCAATAATTGCAAGAATTTATTTGTGGCCATATTCACATCAGTTTCATTTATAATTTCAGACCATTTAATGTCTTTGCAAAAGGTTTCCAACAGAGAATAATTTATATTAGAACGGACTTTGTTATCTTGTAGTTGACTATTCCTGTAAGTGTTTTGTTGATAACACATACATGTTAAAATTGAAAAGTGATCAGTAATACTTGTTTGAATTGTATATGAATTTATTGTTTTTGTTATATCTTTAGTATGTTTAGAAAAACGTACAAAAAAATGGTCAATAGCAGAACTCGAGAGATGCGTTACTCTAGTTGGACAAGTAATGCAAGTTTTATAGCCTAACTCAGATAAGAGGTTATTGTATCTAAAAGTATTAGTGTTAGTACTTTGTAATAAATCTATATTAATGTCGCCTGCAATAATTTCAATCTGTTGAAAGACAATTGATTGTAAGTAATACTCAAGGTCAGTAAGGAAAGTATCAATGTTTGTGCTTGGAGGTCGATATATAGACGTCATGCCATATTCTCTATTATTTTTCTTGAAAATAATTCTGGAGAAAGTAACCTCGTGGTATTTGTAAATGATGTGATTTATTGATAAATTTTCTCTAATATACATTATAGTGCCATCATTTTGGTTAAAATGAGCACTGTTATAATAACTCGAATACCCATTGATTTGATAACTTAAGTTGTCAATCTCCCAGGTTTCAGTGAGAATAATTATGTCTGGATAACAATTTTTATTACTTAAGATTTGGAGTAAGATTACTAGCTCATTGAAATTTTTTTTGAGGCTTCTTATATTTTGTTGCAATATCGTTAGATTTAAATCATAATTGTAATTACTTAACTTATTCTGTAAAGTATCTAAGGTTATTGTAGTATGATTAATTTCGTAGTTGTCTTTGTCAATTGTATCAAAGAGTGCAATTGTATTCATGTATTTAATCTAGTCTGTAGCCAAGCCAAAACACCTTACAATTCAAATCAATTAATTAAATTATAAGAAATGAAAAGTATCTACTTAATACAATTTGAAAACAATCGTGAAATACAATGGCAATTCAAAAGGTACTTACGAGAATAATAGAATAATAAAAAATAATACAGAATAATACTTGCATAAACTTTTGCTTATAGATTAAGCTGATCTGTTGAAACAATTTTCAATGGCCTGGAATCTGGGGTCTGCCTAATATACACGTAGCCATCTCTAATCCATACAAAACATATCTTTTTTTCCTTCTTCATAGTTCTGGCTCTTGCATAAATTTTATTGTTCTTCACAGTTAAGTGCTGGTTTATATAAATAATGGACGAACAATGTTGAAAACCTACTTGACCAGCATTAATTCGTTTGCCTTTATATGCGGAGAGTACATCAAGTTTTGTAACTCTCCTTGAGAATCTGCATATGATTGATGATTGTGTATTTGTACCATTAGGTCTTTTCATACGATGAGAACTATCAATTTCAGATTCATGTATAGTAACACCGATAAGACTACATATTTTTATAATAATTTTATTTGTTTCTTCATTCTCAGTATATGGAATACCAGCAAATTCAAGGTTATATAATTTACTTCGTCGTTCATTGTCTTCGTCTTTTGCTGAAAGCACATTAATGGAAACTAAAGCTGTCTGAAGATCTGTATTTATTTCATGATTTGCACTTTTCAATTGTTCAATTTCTTGCTTTAATTCGCCTATTTTTTGTGTATTTGATGATATATCCATTTGCATTTTTTCAATTCGTTCAAACTTGGTTAGAATCACTTGGAGCACATTTTTAATTTCACACATTTCTTGCTTTATAATTCCATTATCTGTCTTACAATCTGGACATCTAAGATCTAAAATTCGTTTCCTTATTGGCATACATTTCACTTCAGATGCACAAAGCCCTATACAGCTAGCATGAAGACTTCGTTGGCAGTTATCACATTTGTAAAAGTTTTCAGATGTGTTATTATTGTTCTCACATATAACACAAATTTCGACTTCATTTGAATCTTTTTCATTCATTATTAAAATATTTTTCGTAAAATGCTTCAAGGTTATGTTCACTTTAAAAAGATTCGCTAACTTGAAAATACAGATTTCTTGATGTAGAATCCCAATAAAAACGAGGTTTCGCACTTTTGTTAAATTGTTCCAAAGTAAGAAAATTAGATATTAACTCAATAATTTCTTCTAGAAAATTGTGTTTTTTGCTTCTTTAAGGTTTTTAAATCACGTATTTTACTGAAACTACAAAAACGTATTTCGAGGTTATAATTCACTAAAGTTCCAAATACGTTTAGAAATTGTTTTCTCATTTGTAAATAATGTTGTCACGGCAAAACAACTAATATAAGGTTCCTTAATTTACTTACAAGCGATGTTTTACTAAAATTACTAAACATGTGCTTTGAGGTTATACTCCAAATGAAATTCAAAATACGTAGAAATTGTATTTTTCATTAGTAAATAATGAGATCCCGGTGAAACAAATTAGTTTAAGGCTCTTTAATTCCACTTCAACACAATATTTTACTTGAATTACGGCATATAATCAGAATTCCAAGCACACTGATTTTTAACAAGTCATGTTGGTTACATAACCACACATTATCAAAATACAATTCAAGAATTTGCTGCAAAATCTATCTAAATGCTTTATTTGTGTATAATTAAAACATCCCAACATCTCTTAAACGATTAAAACAGTGTATCAGTTCCCAACTGTAAACTTATATGAGCCCTGTCCAGCTTCAGTTGGCCCCTTCAATAATAGAAGTTAGACTTAATTTAGTGTACAGTTTTGGCCCTGGAAAATCTACGAGCGTCTCACGGCAGTAATGCTGAGGCTGCAATGATAGGTTAGGTTACTGTTAGTAATAGATATTATTATTAAAAAACACAAATCACTTAACACTCATATCAGAACAGTTGTTGCTAAAACTATTGCAGACTGTTCTGATATACGTGTTAAGTGATTTGTGTTTTTTAATAATAATATCTAATTTGTGTTTTTTAATAATAATATCTCTTTCTAACAGTAACCTAACCTGTCATTGCAGCCGCGGCATTACTGTCGTGAGACGCTCGCGAAAATCTAGCTGGTAATCTACAGAAAAATTCGGTAAAGAACTTTGCTAAAAATTCTGTTTTCAGAAAGTATCCAAAACTTCGACTGTACTAACAAGAATGGTGGCCGACTAACTCAGTGGGATGGGTGATGTAAGTGTTTGAGGAGGGTCCTAGAAATCAATCATGTGTGAAATAGGTCTTAACCGGGAATTATTTTGTACGTCACCTATTCTCGAAATACGGGGATTTCCAGAGAAATGCTCCAGAAAGAATAACAGGAAGATGCCAAAACTTGAGATCAGGAAAGTGATTCTGGTCAAAAATTCATGCGAGAACTAATAGAGTACTCTAATGCCATAAACCAACCTAAAATAAACATTGTGATAAGAGCACTAATATACCTACTTGAAACACTAGCTGAAGAGAAAGGTTTCTAAAAGCAAATGTTAAATTACCTGAATATTATTCACACCTGAAGCTTGTAACATGCCTTTTGGCCTATATTTTAGCATGTTACATTGTGCTTGGCACTATTGGCATATAAATGCTTATATCTACATTTAAATATAAAATTACTCTCTTTATTATATAATATATTTTCTATAAGAATTTATCTCGCAAAATCCTGTATTATTAGTTTTAATCCACAAGTTCCTAATTTGTTTCATAGTACAAATAATTATATCTATATGAAATTTTCCTATTGGTTATTTCTGAAGTGTTTATTCCAAAAGCACAACTGGTGTGGTTTTAATTCTGTATTATTGAGAATAATCGCTAGAGATCGCTCATCCCGAAGATGGCCGAAAATAATTTATTTGAAGTTTATTTATTTTCATTTCTTTTTTGATATCTGATTGCTTATCTGGCACTGTTGGCCATTTTTGATTTAAACTTTTACTTTGCCTCATGTGCTTACCTGGTATGTAAATTTTCTAATCATAAATCCTAAATTAACATTTAAATATAATTTTAGATGTTTAGTGTGAAGGATAAAGTTGTTTATTCGTTTAACCCATCAAATAATTATACAGATCGTAAGTTATTAATGGATTAATTTTCCTTTGCACCTCGTGTTAAATTTTCACTTTTGTAACACAACTGAATTGTCTAGAGTGCTCCGATTACCTATGTTCCAATTACCTGTGTTTTGGTTACCAATGTTACGGCCGACTTTCATTAAGATTTCTACATGGAAAAGTTGCTCGTGCATTCGCACAACCAGATGATGTAAAATAAATACTCTCATCACAAGAATTTTATATTTCGTTTCCTTCTACTTTACATATTGCCGCTCAGTTAATATCTTATTGAAAAATGTCTACAAGTTTCCTGGATATGAAGGATTCCTATAAATTAACTAACTATTAGTATTAGTTCAGTTACTGATACTACAGGTATGAGATTTAAACTTTTACCTTATCGTTTTTCTGTTAAAATAAAGAGGCCCAACCTCTATTTAAATTTGTCTTTGTTTTATATATATTTTGTTTTGATTATTGATTACATTTTACTTATCTTAAATGATTTGAAATATAATTCTCTAATACATAACCTAAAAATATGTAAACATTCGGAACTTCATGAAGCTTCTTATGGTAAAAAGGTTTATTACTTGAACTTTGATTTCATGTGCATTTGTTACATGACATTATTACAATTATGATCATTTTTTGATTTACTCTTGCATTAAGTTAAATTTTGAGTTTTTAAACAGAAATTATTTATTTTGATTTCTCTATAGAAATTTTCTCCTTTGCACCTCGTGTTAAATTTTCACTTTTGTAACACAACTGAATTGTCTAGGGTGCTCTGATTACCTGTTCCGATTACCTGTGTTTTGGTTACCAATGTTACGGCGACTTTCATTAAGATTTCTACATGGAAAAGTTGCTCGTGCATTCGCACAACCAGATGATGTAAAATAAATACTCTCATCACAAGAATTTTATATTTCGTTTCCTTCTACTTTACATATTGCCGCTCAGTTAATATCTTATTGAAAAATGTCTACAAGTTTCCTGGATATGAAGGATTCCTATAAATTAACTAACTATTAGTATTAGTTCAGTTACTGATACTACAGGTATGAGATTTAAACTTTTACCTTATCGTTTTTCTGTTAAAATAAAGAGGCCCAACCTCTATTTAAATTTGTCTTTGTTTTATATATATTTTGTTTTGATTATTGATTACATTTTACTTATCTTAAATGATTTGAAATATAATTCTCTAATACATAACCTAAAAATATGTAAACATTCGGAACTTCATGAAGCTTCTTATGGTAAAAAGGTTTATTACTTGAACTTTGATTTCATGTGCATTTGTTACATGACATTATTACAATTATGATCATTTTTTGATTTACTCTTGCATTAAGTTAAATTTTGAGTTTTTAAACAGAAATTATTTATTTTGATTTCTCTATAGAAATTTTCTCGCGTACGTTTATTAAATTTATAGATGCCTTTGGAATTGTAATAACTGAGTATTAATATACATATTTAGTCAAATTTCTCTTATCGTGTTTTAACTTTTGTTTCTCTAAGTTATTTTACAGTTGTATAAACAAGTGTCTTGATATTTAAATTTTAACATTCAGATATTCTCTAAACATTCCTCTTACCCTGTGATTTCAAATCTCATGCAGCCTCCGCAACCTTAAAGGTCGATGCAAGCTGTGCCGAAGTATTTCTTATACTTCGTCGTGCAATTACTCTTTTTATAACATCGAGAAAAAAGTAAGGAGCAAGGTAATTGCAACATAAATTATTACAACAAAACTGAAACCCACTATCTTCACATTAGTTGTGAAAAACACCAATATAAAAAAGTGTTTTCTCTTTTACACGATTATGTTTTTAACTATATTACACAATTATGTTTTAATTACTAATATATGTATAAATATTCTTAAATAAAAATTGAAAAAAACAGTATATCATAAATTACTTAACTTAATGGAAAACGTTTTTGGCAACAAAATTACTATCTAAATTCTTAACCTAATAACATGAATGTTACATTTATACATTCATGTAATTAATTAAAAATGTTCATTCATTTACAATTACTGAAAACCACAGTTCAGAGGTCTTCATAAATACCTTGTTTCATGAAGTGAATTATCCCCTAACATTCAATTTTCAATCATTGGATAACCGGTTTCTATTACTCATTAAATTTACCGTATTTTGTTTAGAAGCAAAATTAATTTTTCTTGTTTCTTAGTTCTGGTCGAGAGTAGGTTATAAATTAATAGTTAAATTGTAAATTTAGAATGATGAAATATGTAAAAAAATGTTAAGATGCCCTTGGTAGTTTACATCAGTCTCACGGAATTTTTGATCGTTCTTTGGGAAATTATGAGAAACTTTTACTAGACCTCAAACCAATTCTGCCAGGAATTATGTGGAACGTTTTAAAACTAATACAATTGGAATTTTCCATGTGGTGAAAGTTTGATGAGAACCTGGACCATGTCTCTCTGAAAATTCAATGAAAATGTAAGTAAAAATCTGTCACAACCTTGGCATAGAAATTTACATACCTAAATCATAAAATTTATTATATAATGGTTAAGAGGTATTTAACGTGTAGTAATCGATGCCCAAACAGGGGTTGTAATAATTTGTACTCACATTTGGCACATAGTAATTTTCGTCTGTTCTGAATCAACATATTTTCGTCTAACATGAAGTTATCAATTTAATGAAATCCGAAGTGTTTCTAAATTAAAAGTAACCAACCTGGTCAGGTATTATCCGAACTTTAATGACTAACTACCTTAATTTGTTCGATGCCTTCTTCAAGGTAAACTAGCTTACTCAAGTTACATGTTATTTCTTTTAGATGTAATTGATGAAGTCCTATTAAAAAAATTTCCCTTGAAACAATTCAAGATATCTTTGGCAGAATTCGGACAGATGAATTAAGAATGCAAATTGAAATTACTAGTAAAATTAACTTACGCAAAGGTTAACTAGAACCAGAGAATGGGATTTTTCATTTTTTTAATCAGCACAATTTTATATGCGCGTTCATTAAAGTGAAGCTATTAATATAACAAATTTTATATCATTTTATGGACACCGTTTTACAAATCTGTCAAACACTTTACAAAGTCTCTTCATAAATATACGTGAATTATTTTAATAAAGTTTCAAAAAATTTTTTAGACACACTTTAAAGGTAATTTGCTAAGCAACAAAAGACATATACAACCTCATTACTTGATTTAACGAACATTAATAACATCGTCAGTTGACAAACATTTTTTAAATCTAATTTGACGTTGCATCTCGCTAAGTTATCAAAATTTTATTATTGTAAATCTACAAGAGTATAATAAACTTGAGGGCGTTAAATTTATATTAACCATCCATAGACGTAAATACCAAATAATAAGTTCACAAGGAATAAAGCGTGCATATAAAAATTCATTTAATGGCGATTAGTTTACCAAAAATACTACAAACCATTTTATGATGACCTAACAACTGGTCCTTGGTTCAATTCAGGTGAAGAAATCGTAATCCTTATCAGACGCCTTGACTACAGCTGCTTCTTAGGAGCATTTTCATCAAATGCAATTTGGTTGTCTTGATAATTTACGGTGCGTCAATTTTAATCGTTTGATACTCGAATAGTTTTTATAGTTTAATAGTTGCATATCTTTATAGATTAATAGTTGCATATTTGAATAATAGAATAATTTAATACCGTGATAGTTGCATAGTTAAATAGTAGAATATTTTAATATCTTAATAGTTGCACTAAAAGGGACGTTATGGGTAAAATAAGTGTTAAATGAATTAAATTTTGATTAGCCCTGACGGGTCGGGGACCCCATAATAATGTAGGGGTGCGTCAGCAAACTGCAATAGTGCCGGATGTTCCTATGCATAAATGATAAAAGAAAATTAAAGAAATACAAAATAAGAAATAAAATAACTAAAGTACGAAAAACTTTAGTACATTAACACTTACCCTGAAAGATTTTTCCTATTTTTGTCAAAATCGAGGAGTGCCAAACCGCCTATCAAAACAATTTCTTATGTCATAATAAAATAAAATTGTAAACTAAAATATTTCTTCCAAACAAGATTCCATCACTACGGTAGCTGGATAGCCTTTACAAGTAGCCGACTTTACCTATTTCCTGAATAAGTTGAAATAAAAATTCAACCTAAACTCTATTAACAAAATAATTTCAATACACACACAAATTCCTAATCTCAAATCTGGTCAGGTATTTCTAAAATAAATCCCGAAGAAAAATCTCAAAAAAGAACTTAAATTAGCCATTGACAAAACTATACGCCACTTCAAATTTTTCCTGCTTTCATATTTAATTACGACATTCATAAATCCCTAATTATTGGAAATGTCGTTTGTAGTAAACAAAAAAGCAGTTAAATCACATGTTCTGTATTTTTTCATTGTCCGTTCCAAAATTACTAAGTTTTTATACTGTTACTAACCTAAATTTCACTTAATAAATTTGGCATTCCAGATCACTATCCCCTCCTTCCTTCACTAACTGGTCGAATCAAATAATTACTTTCATGTTCGATTAATTTCCTATTTTATAAATAGAATTCATTTAAATTCAACTCTCATGTAAAATAAACCATATAATCATAAGATTTCATTCTGCTCTGTTTTTAAACTCATCGGTTGTCCAGAGATCCTCCTGTGTTTCATTGTATAAATGTTTTCAATTTTTTTTGCCTTCCAACTACAGCTACCTTAACACATCACACCAAAAATCTCAACTTATTGGCAGAATGAACTTGAACTTTTCAAATCTCAATCACTTTCAAACAGTCACAATGACAATGATGCCAGCCCCAAGTGCATGAAAAATACCTTGCTCTACGTAAGAGTAAGTTTACATATTTTATTGTATCCCGCGTTTTTGTTGTTTCTATGAGACATTTGTCTTTACTTTTCCTTGAAACTGCATTATGTTCAACCGTTTTTTTTCCGAACTTTTACGTTGGCCTCTTACCACCTCACACAACTCGCCTCCCCTCTACCCGCGATGTTACGTCCTCGTACCCATACACATTCGATATTTTCAGGTTACCGATTTCTATATAACTGACTTTCCTTCTTTTCCGTTGCATCTAACAAATCTGATTTACTCCCACTAAATCATATTAATTACGGTCAGCATCTGGTTAATACAATGTATCAAGTTTAATATATGCTTACTACTCAAGTTCTCACACAACAGTCCATACAATATATTCCTTTATAGAAACTGTATACGCAAGTGTTTGTTACATTCCATGTCTGATTTGTGGTTTTTCAATATCATCGTCCTTCATTACGATACAATGTATTTAAAAGAATAAATTTGTACTTTCATATCTTATTACAATTTAGTTGGTGATAGTTCTTACACTTAAAGAGTCGATAAAACAGTTTACGAGTACGTCGATAAATACAGTTACAAAGTCGGTAATACAGTTTAAGAGTTCATAAATACATCGCGCAAGCGCAATGAGAAAAGCGGGCTACGCCTCTGGCGGATGGCAACGACAACCTTATTACAGATTCCGCGTTGCCAACTACCAATGACGTCACCAATGCGAACTGTATATTGCGCAATACTTCGGAAATTTACATAATTTTAAAACAATGATAAAAGCAAACAAATTAGATAATGGTTTACTTACATCAGAAATCCGGCATTCGCACGAAGTTGCGCTACGGTAGGCCTCTATTGAAGTCCATCAGGCTACCCAAAGCCCTTTTGCGGTAACTAAAGATGGTGACTCCGGTGCTTCAGCGGAACATGGACATCCGACTCGTCTAGGGTCGTGCAGTACGTTTCGCCTAGGTGGTTCTCAAATTGTCACCTACCTATGCAGGGAATGACGGGAAAAAACCAGGTACAGGTCGACAAACAAAAGATAAGCAAGCAAAGAAACTACATAGGTAAAGCTAAGACACGATACGATACCTGACACGACCACACTCCTTGAAGATCAAAGGCAAACAGCCACGTTATAGAGAGAACAGGAAACTTGTCCCCACTTCTTGTCTTTTACACATCGGTGCGAACTTATTCGTCCAACCCTCTAGCGTCGCGCGATCTGCGCAAACTCACTATGACGTAACGGAAGTACACGCCTAGTCTATTTAAATTCCGCGCACCGCGTCTTTTGAAATTATGGCACGAAACCTCTGTACATCAAACTTAAACTAAAACATGTTTAAGTGCCAATTTAATTGGCACGTAACAATCTGAATTATTTTTATAGAAACAAAGTTTGAAATATGCTGTTTAATTGAGAATAAATATTTACGAAATCTTTTATACAAAGTGCTTCCATATATGTCACTTCAATTTCTCTTTCTTTTACATCTAATGTATCGTTAACGTAATGCAGCACGTTACACGGATTACAAAGATGAATAATTATATATAAAATCTGAAAATACGCATCACTGTTTGTTTGTCTGTTCACTAAATATTTTTCATCAAGACTAAGATTCGCCTTTTATTGCTAACCTTAAGCTGGTCTTCGAGAGTGAAGTTTTCCATATTTTGACTTTTTGAAAATCTGAAGACGGCTTCTTAGGAGCGACAATTGCTCTTAGATCGGTGAGTCCTGAAAACGGTGTGGGACAACACACCATTTGCGTATTGCGATTAAACTGGGTATTTTAATGTCATAGCTTGTTAATTTGACTTTCGAACAGTATATTTTATGGAATTGAATTTATGTTTGTAATGTAAAATTTTCAAATAAAGACTATATGTAAAACAATCATATTACTTGAAACGCAAGCAACTTTTCTTTGATAGCTTTAATAATGCTTAATTTGGCTATTTACCTAGGAGAATTAGTAAATTTTAGAAAATGACTATAGGCATTTTAATAAAGGGAAAAAATGCTTCACTACATAAGAACAAAACGGAGTTCGTAGATTTCAAGTTAGTATTTTAATTCTCAGGATTTGAGTAAAATATTACCATATGAGACAAGATCTAGTAAGGAATGGCAGTGATATATTTACAATTATGACAATTGAGCAGCATTGAAATTTGTTTAAAGCGAAGTAGAATAAATATTATTGTTTAATGATTTGTAATGTAACTAATGCTAGTGTTTCAAAATCGTGCATGAAATTTCCTAATTAACTTTTGGAATTCGTTTTTCCAAAAATTTGTTGCTTACGATATTTCGTTAAAAAATATTGCACGTAATAATTTTTTGAAAAATGCATAAGTAATAAATAATTTATTTTTTTTTTTACTTACAGATGCATTAGAAAAAATGGATATAATGTTGTCTGATTCACTTTCTAATGTATTTCAACCAATAGATTCAGATTTAGATGATCTTAGAATAACACCATGTGCAGAAATGTTTATAACCCTTTTACAGACAATAACGGAACGTTATGAATTATTACCTCAACCTGGGCATAGGTTACAGTTTTTACAACTACAACTGGATCTATTAGATGATTTTAGAGTTCGTTTATTACAATTGGTACATGCCGAAGAAGATGATGATGATATTGACACCAGAATAGCAATGATTGCCAATACAATTTTTTATATTGAAACTATATTATTGGACTGGGGTACAATGTTGGTATGTTATGATAATAAATTTGATGTTATTTGATAAACTTTACTTCGTAGAATTTTTTAAATCTGCATTATTATAAAAATCAGTGTCAGAATTCAGATACGTCAACAAAAGTCATCAGCAGCTCAGAGTTAGAAGACTATTCGGTAAATGAAATAGAAAATGATAGTGTATTTAACGAAACTCTTTCACTATATCGACATATGAGAAAAGATTTAATGTTTACTTTAGCAGAGTCTGTAATCGCATTGGCTAAAGCTCGATGTAGAAGGTATATTGGTGAAATGTAAGTATTGTGATCTCTTCGTTTTAAGTTGGGTGCTTGTCACATATCTTAAAATGCATCACGTCTGTGTTGAACTTGATTATTTTACTGTAATATGTTGGACAAATTACTGAAAAATGTTAAACCATAGTGCGTTTAGCGAACAGATTCAGTAATTAAAATAATAACATGGGTTTTAGTTGGCACGCGCTTGATTCACAGTGAACAAATTATCACATTGCGGTAACTACCAATACGTGTATCGGTTGAATAGTAATTTTGAAAAATTGTGAATACATTTTCACTGTTTCAATTGGTTGCTTAAAATCATGGTTCCATTAGGTGTTTGAATAAACTCAAAACTTCGCAATTAACTTTTCACTACCTTAAAAAAGTTATGTAAAAGAAGTTTTTATAATTTACCTACTTGTCAGTAACAAACGTGATGTTTATTAGAGATTGTCTTTTTTCATATTGTTTTAGTACCGAGAACTGATACGTTAGTCACTCGATTTCCTGTACGGTTAGAGGTCGTCTTTTAAATTTTAATATAATATTATGTATTTCAATAAATTGAACAAAAACAAAATATTTCTGGCCAAAGGTTTTTCAGTCTGTTTAATAACATTCACAAATTCGTTTTTAAAAAATGTCATATTTTGTTGGTTTTGGTTTGTGAAGTCTTCAGTTATTTACGATAAATTGTAAGTATTATAAATAAAAGGTGTATACAAAATAATGTTGCTTCAGAAGCAAAATCATGAGTATGGTAAATGGGAAATATCAAATGGCAGTATTGTTTGTTACAACAGCAATAGTCACAGATGTAAATGTTATCGAAGAAAGACTGAAGTTTACAGTATAATACAAATAATTTACAATATGTTAATAAGAAAATTCTTTCAATGATATAATACTTGTTTGGTAGACGTATTATCACTTTTGTTATACATAATTAAAGTGGTGAGGTATTTACGACCGAATTTAATGGTGCATCAAAAAATAGCTTTATAAAATCATGGCTGGGTTTGCATATATTAATTTAGTTCGAGCATTATCATGACTAACACAAGAAAAACCATGGGATGGATGTTACCGACTAATTTATTGTTATTTCTATAATATTTATTAAAGTAAATATCTATTACAATAATATGTACTCTAATTATAATGATCATAATTTATAGAATAGTGCATATAGCAAAATAAATGTTAATATCTTTTAATGAGTGAATAAGTATACGAGAAAGAGTATTAATTTTCTGTTTCAAATTCTTCTTCAGGCGATATGGACGAGTCATTGTTCCCTAATTATATGATCAACTCCACTACAGCTTCCATAATAATATGGAGAACTGCCAAACGTTTCCCTTTTCCCAGCGGATCATGGTTTTCTAACAGCTGGTCCTCAAGTTTCTGTGTTAAAATAAAATACTCCTTCCCAGTATGACTAGCACTGGGGTGGCGGGAGATCTTTGCAAATTAATAACTTTACACCTATTCCATAAATCATTGAAATAAAAATCAACTTAACCTATTCTCTATTAACATAAACACGATTTCATTATACACATATAAATATACTTTTCTAAAAATAACCTATCTGCAATCTGGGCAGGTGTTGAACTAAATCTTAAAGAAAACTTAACCTAATACATCAACAAAACTATTTGAAACTCCAAAATGTTGTTGCTTTCATATTTAATTATTACATTAATGAATCCAAAATTAATGGTAACGTTATTCCTCAAACAAGAAAATTACTAATTAGCCCAACGAATTAATTATCTCCCTTAATTACTGTCTTATTACCAAAATACACAACATTTAAAAATTCATATTATTTTTTAAATGTTACCTCACTTTTCAATTTCAAAATTTCCAGCCACCATCAGGATTTTTCCTAATCATTTAGTAAAAGTCCAAACACATCAGCTCTCAGACTCCAAAACATGATTCACAAGTTCCAATTTAACACAGGGATTCCTACTTCTTTGTTTTAAAACAGTTTTTCAATATCAAATTTTCGCTTACACCTTGAATATATCATGCCCCTTGCAGAGGTATTTCACATTACATGTCAATCGCTGCTCATTCCGCTCGGGAATTATCCTATAATTTTTTTCTTAGAGCTCTGTTGGTCATCTATAAAAACTCACTACTACCCCAACATGCCCCTTCAATTAACCCTGTTGGAAAGTTATTTGGGTTAAAGGGGGAAAGAAAGCTGTGATATTGGTTTCGTTGTATAAGGCGCTATTAACACCAGCCGAAGATCGACTTTCTTTTTTCACATGAGACACAGTATTTGTTATCTATAAAATTGATTCTACTTTCAATAATAAACAAAAAATATTAAGGCTTAGATAATTTATGAGACATCTGTAAATTATAATAAGGAAATTTGTTATTTTTCAAAACAAGTAAATAACAAAACAAAACACTAATAAATCAAATAATAATAATCAAAACATTAAGGTATTAAATGTTCAAAAACATTTCCTCCCACACCAATACATGCTTGAACTTTTCACTGAAATAATAACACTTTGCTAGGTATATATTTGCATACGGGAATAATTCTTTGCATCTTATCTTTAACAGTTATCGGAGCTTGATCGTAAATTTTGTTTTGTAGTAGTCCCCAGAAAAAAATCTAAAATGTTCATATCCGCCGATCTCGGTGGCCATGGTACTGGCCCGCCTCGACCAACCCATTGCCCTTGGTACTTCTCATTCAAATAGTTTCGAACGATAATGACAGAAAACCTGGTGCACAAAAGTACTGAAATCACATTCCTTGTCGTGGTTGCAAGTCAACTTCTAATAAATCCCCCCACATTGTTTAATAAAAAGTTCAAATACAACTCGCCAGTCACAGTGCCCTCGAAAAAGTAAGGTGCAATTAAATATCCATTCACGACGCCACACCAAACATTAAGATGCTAGCGTAGCTGGTGGTTTATGGGTCTATGCCAATGGGGGTTCCCCTCAGACCAATAGTGACAGTTATGGCGATTCATTACACCAGTATTGCCAAAAGTCGCTTCATCAGAAAATAGCACATAACTGAAGAAACTAGGATCATTTTTTAACATATTATGAGCCCAAATTAACATGCAATATATCGTTGTCATTAACAGCCTACGTTAACATGATATGGTTTAGATGAAATCTGCGATTCTTTAAAATTCTTAGAATTGTAGTTTTATGTATACATAACCATAATTTTACGGCTACTGATACGGGGGTTTGCGTAAACCATAGCCAAAACTGCAACAGCTTGTACATCATCTTCTAGTAGATTAAGTTGACGTTTGCACCTGAAAATCCCAGTTCTTACCCATGCTTCAACTGAACGAATCCTTACACTGTTCGGATGTTGTCTATTAGGAAATTTTTCCTGATATAAACGCACTGCAGGTGGATAATTCATTTGACATTCACCAAGAATTATTAACATATCCTCAATATTATTTGGACTGTAATCGCCCATATTTTGAATAAATTATGAAATAACTACTTAATACAATCTAATCGCCTACCAGAGATTGTGACACCCAAACATCAAACCAAACAATGCGTAATTTACTAAACAAATTAAGACAGCGTACTAAGTAGTTATTTAGAAAACAAATGCAAAATTTAATTTAAGCAAAATAAGTTTAATTTCGTTACTAATTTAAAGATATCTAACACATTATTAACTGTAGCCTATGTGAGCCTTGATACTTTTTTGTTTAACATTATTGGTAGAATCAAATTTGTAAATAAAAAATCCAATGTCTCATTTGAAAAGAGAAAGTCGATCTTTGCCTGGTGTTAGCAGCGCCCTCTAGAAAGAAACCGATACCACAGCTTTCTTTCTTCCTTTAACCCAAATAACTTTTATTTGAAATATTTTTATATAATTTTTAGCATTTATGAAATATTTGACTGTATTGTTTAAAATAAACCACCCTGTGTATTCTTGTGGTACATATATCTCAGCAAATATTTTTTCTGTATCCATTGATAAAAAATTATTTGGAGTAGCAAATTGCATGGAGCACCAAACTATCTAAAAGTATGACTTCCTGCAATTAGTGAAATATTCTTTGAATGTTCAATTACAGTTTATTGTAAATTTTTTGAAGCCCACGTGTGGTATGGTCTTGCATTCTGGGAAAATGCATCCTACGAAAATATTTCTGTAATTTTGAAATTTCAAAAATCGAATATGCATCATATGCAAAACTCTACAATGCAAATGGTTACCCATTATTTAAAAATAAATATCCTTAATATTTACATTATTACAAAATGCTTATTCTCTTTTATATAGTAAAAACAATGTGCTACATCGAATACTTATTTTTACAGGTGGTCCAAAATCACTGTTCCGAATGATATACGAGCTCTGTCTCTAACTCCATCAGCTTGTCCATTCTTTGAAGTGCTTGCAGCCAAACTGCACCATTTACAAAAGAATTTAACTGGTAAATTATGTACAATGATATGGAGGTCACTGGCAAGACAAATTGATTCATTTCTTTTTGATGAATTGGTTTTGGAAAACAGATTCAGTGAAGGTGGTGCTTTGCAGTTTAAATATGACATTACAAGAAATTTGTTTCCTCTATTTTCGCAGTTTACACATAAGCCAGAAACATATTTTACCCAGTAAGTGTAGTATTTTTTACCTAATCAAGATATCTTCACCATTCGAAAGATTTCAGTTTTTTCACCATCATTATCCTTTCAATAGTATTTCAGATTTACAAAAATTATTAAATTGGCTCATATTTGATTATTACAGATTGGATAGAAACACAAAATGTGATAATATACTATACTTATACAACAACCATTTTTAATACTACTATGTTACACTCCAACATCGCGCGTTCAGAGCCACTTCCACAGTTGACAACACTGGTACTATCCACGTTCACATTATTGCACAACAAAGATATTACGACATAACTACATGTCAAATTGTATCACATGCCAAATATGTTTACAATGATACTAGTTGCACCTTAAAAAAGATAAAAAGTACTCGCTTAAAAATGTGGAACGTTTCGTGATTTTGTGGCCATCCTTGCGCAGGGGCCATGCTGATTTCCATGTATCTCGTTTGGGTTGTGGGTTACGTTATGCCATCATTGAAACCAGATTTAACATCTTCCCTCTTCTTTGTTCGTAGGTAGGACGAAGGAATAAAGGTGAAGGCGACGATAAAACAAGATAAAGAGGAAACCTACATTCTGAAAGAGAAAAGACAAAGGAACGACACAGACAAACGTCACCGTTCGACGTCTCGTTGACTAATAATGTCGTGTCACACACCGCGCACTTGTGCCATCACTCCCCGTCTGTGCATTCTTTTGCGCCAACGCAACTGTTCGGGATGGCGGAAATTTAACAAGTTTATTCGAAAAATAATGGCGGGAATTCACTCACAAATTTAAAAGTGTACATCTCCAAATTTGGAATGTAACAATCGCGAAAAAGCCATAAAAGAAAAAAATCTTAAAAAAGAAAATGACTATTAGCACGGTAAAAGCTTGAAATATAAATCCTAACTAACCTACTTAAAATACTCCCTGTATGTTTGTTGTGGTTTGTTTAGCATTCTTCTTAATCTTCTTTGGGAATGAAACCACTCATAGTTTTAAAATCTATTTTATTTACGTTTCGATCCATGACCTAGGATCGTTGTCAAAATAATAAAACTTCAAGTTTGCGTTTATGACATAAATTGAAGGTTACTTTGATTTGTTGATGTTTGAAATATTTGGTTTGAGTACACTAAGCAAAAATTTTAAAGTTTAAAAGAATGATTGCCTTCAATTTGTGTTGCGACCTGGGATCGACTTTCCTATGGTAGCTAACGTGAAATCAGCTGATTAATTTTTATTGGTGAATTTTATATAAATTCAATAATTTGGGAAACATTTTTTAACATGTTTCTATTTATACAATTGAGAGATTTCTGATTTTGTCTTATTTTCCGAGATTCAGGAAGGGGTTAAGCAACCTGTGGGATCTTGGTAGCCACAGGTTGCTTAACCCCTTGCTGAATCTGTAAAATAAGACATAAAATCAGAAATCTCACATTGTATAAATAGAAACATGTTAAAAATGTTAAATTTTGAATTTATAAATTATCATAATAAAAATTAATCAGCTGATTTCACGTACTACCATAGAAAGTCGATCAGTCGCAACACAAATTGAAGGCAATCATTTTTAAACTATTAAAATTTTGCTTCAAATCCAAATATTTCAAACATCAAAAATCAAAGTAACCTTCAATTTATGCATAACCCATAAGTTTTATTATTTTGACAACGATCCTAGGTCATGGATCAAACGTAAATAAAATAGATTTTAAAACTATGATTCATAACTCTATAACCTAACTTAAATTCTAGAAAATGTTTATTTTAGGGGCCACCTGGTTTTTTCAACCGATAACACGTCTTACGATTAACCAGGAAACGAAATGTGTAGCCCCATTGTTTATGAACTACATCTATAAATGCACACACGAGTCTTTAATGTGGCACAGTTATAATCGACAGCACAAATTTGCCGGAGAGCACGAAATACTACTAAAACTAAAACAAATGCGACAAGTCGCCTAACATATATACTATAACTAAAGCTAACATTACAGTTTTTAAGTGCACACGCACATAAGCATTGCATCTAAACTTTTTTCTTTGGCAAGAAAATGTCCAAGAGAGCAAGTTACTATGCACTTTAGCAAATTTTTATGTACTGGTACTCTGGCTTAATAAACAATACACATCAAAACTTGTTCATGACATGGTTGACAATTAACAAATTTACCAACAGTACCATCTTATTAATTTCTTACATTACTAACCTAACACATTTCATTCCTCATGTTATTATCAAAGATAATAGGTAAGATAAAGATATTAAGCTCAAATTATTATCAAAGATAATAGGTAAGATAAAGATATTAAGATAAAACTAGATAACAATAGGTGGATCCGAAACGTCGCAGCACGCTAAGGCACGCTACGACTACATACATTAAAGATATAGCGTAGAATTCCCCAGCTCACCAAGCCGTTTTGTCATCCATCACAAAGATACAAGATAGAGTGGCTTCTTGAAGCCGTTATACAGATAAGTTAAGACATATAAGTTAAAAAAATTACTAGACTCTAACGAGTGCATCCACTGGGATAAGAAAACCAGACAAAAGTTGAAACAACAACTCAAAAGCATCACTACAGACACCTTCACACAAAAAACCAACTGTTTCAAGGTAATTTTTAGAAATGGTAACGCCATAAACACAAGAATGCTTAACTATAAGCAGTTAAATACAGACACACTGTCCCAATATGCTAAAAACAACCGAGAATTCGATAAGATATCAATAAAAAGCAATAGCACCTCACCACGAAGTTCAATAAAAAACAACAAAAAAAATGTTTATATGTTCTGGTAACTTAATAGAAGGAGAAAACAAGTAATGATAAAGGATAAAGTGGGTGACTGTAATAATTCAGAAGAAAATGCATGGAATAGAAACTCCTAGTTTTTTGCAACTGTGAATATGGACTATTTCTTACAATGGCATAGGCTGCGGCTCTTATGGAAGTCCAAAGATAATAGTATCCACTCAACATCAGCTAAAACCAATCATAAAAATTCAATGAGTTATTGCAACCAAAGTTATAACAATGACCACGAAATAAAACAACGTAAGATAAATACTGAAAACAAAATAATATGATGCAGAAAAGGTGTCAGGATTAATTAAATGAAGCGACAGAGTTATACTGGGGGACCTAGATAATAAACAGATATGTGACTAACAATAAATTCAAGGGAAAGTCAACAGGTAGCAAAAAGATAGCTAGTTTAATGTAAATAAGGCAAAAGTGTAGAAGGTAAGTGCTGTATAAAAAAAGAAATGGCTGAATAAAGTTAACTAATTCACAGTAGGGACAGAACATTAGGTAAACCGTTAAAGAAATGAAACGTGAAAAATTTAATTGGCATTTGGGTCAGCAGAGAACGGTTTAATGTCTTTAATATGCCACCTTCCTTGGCATTTTCCTTAAGCATCTTGGAGTTCGTAGATAAGTGGACTAACAACACAAGTGACCTTACATAGAATGAATTTAGGGGCTAATTTTGAAGAGAATTTTTTAGTTGCATCCGATAAGACATAATTCATTTTCCAAACATGTTCGCCTAAAGCAAGAAATATCTCGTTTACGCAGATTATAGTGGTTCTTACTCTTTTCATAAGCTTTTAACAAATTTTTTCTAACGTCGTTAAAGATAGAAGGTAATGATTGTTGGTCTTTGTCGCAGCGTACTTTTTCGTCAAATTCAATTACGTTAGTATCGTCAGGAACTGAACCATAAAAACTACCATCGATTGGAGTATATCTTCCAAAAACAAGAAATGACGGAGTAAATTGGGTTGCTTCGTGTCTGGATGTACGCAAAGCTTGAGCGATTTTAAAGATATTTTCATCCCACCTAGTGTGGTCTGAATCGATATATGAGGAGACAGCGGTAATTAAGACTTGATTTACTCATAACAAAATTGTTGAAGAACTAGAAAAAAATATCTTACAACACATATAATTGCTAAGGTGACAAGCCCTTCTTTGAGCCTCACCTAGACTACTAAAAAACTTCAACATCATCCTCAAAAAATGATTCAAAAGTTACTAGAGCGACTAACTTACCACGAGTCTCGTCAAGACTTATGTAATGCTGAGCGACCAACTCTTCATGAGTCTCGTCTAGACTAACATACTGCTGAGCGACCAACTTCGACGACATCTCGCCTAGACCAAATAAATCTTAAAATGCTACGTTGCAATATTGATATAAATAAAAAATTTGCTATCAAAACAAAATCATCCTCACTACACAAGACAATATTTTAACGATACATCTACAGAAAAAACCAATATACCAAATTATTAAAGTATTACTTTTATATCGAGGGATTTATCAACAACCATCGTAACTAAAGGGGATAGTAAATGAACTTAAATGCAAAACATTGCAGTGTTTAAGAAAGCAGATATAACGAAATCAAGTTTACTATACTGTTTTAGAAGGTATAGATATACCAAGATAAGATTTCAGTTAATTGCGTTAGCTGTATTAAAAGCAAAATTTTCAACTAGAAAGAATTCGTAACCTATAGTTGATTATTTAGATTGTAAGGGAACACTTTAGAATTATGGCCAACTAAGATAATGTAATAGATAGGTAAAATTTAAACTGAAAACAGGTTTCAATAAACTAAAAAAAATTTCAGGTTTAAAACTTATTTAACTAAACTTAAGTGTCATTTTAAGGGATTTTTTTCCTTTTTTTAATCATAATGAATGGTAAATAAAGGCATTTATGTCTAAGAATACTTACAGAAAGAATTATTTAATCCAAAGCACTAGTTTAAAGTGAGGTTATGTAATTTTCTAAACACATTTGAAAGGTATATGCTTTAGTTTCATCCTAAATTAGGTTAGGTAATTATTTAGGAGAATTTAAATATAAATACACTGTTTTAATAAAAGAAAAATGCCAATTAACTAAGTTCAAAATAAGATATATGAGAGGTAAACAATCGCTGTTCAAACATGGCCGACTGAATGCTTTCGATTGACTTTTCAACTGCATTCAGTGTCACGCCAACATAAGATAAAAATTACCAAATGCAATGTTGCCAGGTTCTATTTTTTTCTATTCAAAAGCCATTAAAAATTTTAAAAAATTATTTTTGATTATATTTGAGTGAAAAAAACCCAATTTCTACAAAGATATTCAAAGTAACCCTTATAAGATAAATGAGAGGTGAAGACAAATTTTCAACACAAGTTTAGGCGTCACTGTTATACTGCCGGCATCGCGCGTTCAAAGCCACTTCCACAGTTGGCAACACTGGTACTATCAACGTTCACATTATTGCACAACAAAGATATTATGACATAATTGCATGTCAAATTGTATCACATGCCAAATACGTTTACAATGATACAAGTTGCACCTTAGAAAAGATAAAAAGTACTCACTTAAAAATGTGGAACGCTTTACGATTTTGCGGTCATCCTTGCGCAGGGGCCATGCTGATTTCTATGTATCTCGTTTGGGTTGTGGGTTACGTTATGCCATCGTTGAAACTAGATTTAACGTCTTCCCTCTTCTTTGTTCGTAAATAGGACGGAGGAATAAAGGTGAAGGCGACGATAAAGCAAGATAAAGAGGAAAGAGAAATGACAAAGGAACGACACAGGCAAACGTCACCGTTCGACGTCTCGTTGGCTAATAATGTCGTGTACACACCGTGCACTTGCGCCATCACTCCGCGTCTGTGCTTTCTTTTGCGCCAACGCTACTGTCCAGGATGGCGGAAATTTCACAAGTTTATTTGAAAAATAATGGTGGGAATTCACTCACAAATTTAAAAGTGTACATCTCCAAATTTGGAATGTAATAACTAATCATGAACAAAAACTTCAAAAGACACTTAAGTTAAAGCAAATAGTCTAGAGTATGTTACACAAGGTAAATTCCGCTTTTATGTCCCGAATCAAGTATCATTTTTCCTGTGCAATAGATATAGGTGTTTTAAAATCACAGCGAAAATACTGAAAATACTAAAGACCAAATTGAAAATATAGTTGTGAAATATAGTAATGCCCTACAACAGCGGTGACATTACTCCAGTATAATTTAAAAAATGATATTAACATATGAATATTTTCTTTACATTTTTTTTTCATACCGAAAAAGGCATTTTATAACTTTTAACTTTTTTATTTCATAACTGCTAGTAAGATTAAAGCAAAATATGACTAAATAATGAATTTAAATAATCGCTATAGCTGCAGTGTAGTGCTTCTTTACAGGTTCTTAACTTACTGTTGGACAGATACTGTACACACTTTAATTTGACATTTGCGAGTGCTGTTCTTTTGCTGATTATTATAAACCAGTCTTTTTCAAGACTCGCATCATTACTTATTTTGAAACTGTAAGTAAACCTTCTTAAATTTCATATTTTTGGAATGCTTATTTTTTGTTTTAGGTGAATTATGAGTAATTCTAAAAAAATGTTCGTAGCCAAGTTCGTGAGATTGTGTCGTATCGTAAGCAACTTGTATTGGGTTAAAGATTTTTAGAAAATTATTAAGCAAGACAAAACACCACCAGTCCGTACTGTTACAATTACTTCACCAAGGAAAACCATCAATAAAAGCAGCACAAAGTCTACATTAGGTGAATTTCAAAAAGAAATTGTGCTTAGAATTCTCACTGTATTTGAAGTTACCAAATCGGATTTGTTTATAAGATAGGTGCATAAAATGGGGTTTTGTTGGAAGAAGTATTAGGACAATCATTAAGTCTTAATTGAGAAACCAGAAATCTGAGGAAACGAGTTGATTATTTACAAAAATTACAGCGATATCGAGCAGAGAAAAGAAATATATACCCTAATGAAACTTACACATTTCACATGCTGTATCGAAGGCGTGGGATGATGTTTCAAATCCATGTCTAAAGGGAAATGGTTAATTATTGTGCATGGTGACAGCAAAAATGGTTTTGTTCCCAATGGATTGCTAATTTTTAATCAGGACTTAAAATTGGGGATTATCTTGATGAAATGAATAATAATATTTATTTTAATGGTTACAAGATAAATTATTACAAAACTGAATCAAACTCTGTGTTAGTAATGGATAATGCAGCATACTATAACGCAACTGTGGAACCAAATCCTAAGGTCATACGCAGAAAATTTTTGGCAGAAGGTCCATGCAAAATATCCTATATTAATTTACCTCACACAGAGACATGCATTTCAGAACAAAGTACGATAAATACAATTCGATATAAGATATACTTCGAAATTTCAATTATAAATAAATATCTTTTATTAGAGTCAGTATAGTTTTTATGAAGGTATCAAATGTGTATAAATTGGGACACTATTAAGAAACATACAATACAAAAATAATATACTATAAAATAAAATTAAATCTTCTTGACGAAAGTGCAAATCTATTGATTGCTTACTCAATTGGTACTTCAATGTCCTTATGAATACTCAATAAAACGAGTCCATTTAATTTCTCACTTCTCATTGACTTTCTAAGATAGCTTTTAATCCATTTCATTGTCAAGAATACCTTTTCTGGAGTTGCAGTAGATACAGGCGAGACACGAAAAGCTTTCAGCAAATTGTAAATATTTGGAAATATGTCTAGTTGCACAATTTTATTGCGTCTAAAGGATTTTCTGGAAGATTTTCATTTTCTAACATGTTGGATCACTTTGTCTTCCATATTTAGTTCACTAAGTAAAGTATTTTCGTCAAAAAATTGCTTCTATATTTCTAACTGCTTCAAAGTATCATCATTAAAGTCTAAGTTTATACATTGTTTATTTGTCCACTAATTTTAATGTGTTCTCATACCAAATCCAACAGTGATGTCGTTCCGTCTTAATATTTGCTCACATGACTACATTTTTATCGTTCTAATTAACTTTCCGAACTTAACCTGCAACTGTGATGCTTAGTTGTTACATCAAAATTCAACCTGTATAAAAATCCTATTAATTGTGGTCAGCATCCAGTAATACATAATAATTTTAATACATGCTTATGTTCAAGGTTATTGTCACGTTAATTATCTCTCTGAGAAACACAATCAGAGCATCTACAAATATTTAAAGTTATTTACATTTGTGTTTTGAAATTAGTCATCGGCCTGGATTATTACGTAATGTATTTAAAAGGAATAGAATTAGAATTTACAATTAACTGTATCTTAACAAGATATATAGTGAACAAAGGTGTAGATTCCGCAGATTTCTATTTGGGGAGCTAGGCTAACAAAAGCAAAATCACACTACTGTGCAATAACAAAAGAAACAAGCCCCATCAGAATAATAATCTGAACAACTTGCTACTAGATTCAGGTACAATGTTAGAACATTAGTTAAATGAATTGAGACCGACTGTGTATGCAATAAGCTTTTGCTGACAAAAAGATTTGTACTAACTGATAGGCAAAAATTAAACAAGTTAAGTAACATTGCAAGAACATGGATTACTTGAGCTTTACAAAAGAAATGTGTAATTACGGGCCAAATTTAATAGTAAGATTGGTGCGAAATAACATTTATTCAGAAGTCCTAGAAATACTTAGGTAATTTGACTAATTTAAGAATATTGTTATGTCAATCAATTTATAGACCTTAAAAGTTGCCCAGAGTATTTGTTTAATTTAATCCACATGGATTGCAGACAAAAAAATTCAATAATTAGTGGTTGTGCCGAGGTAATTGTAAAGCACTTTGTTAACACAAAATGTGGTTGTCAAAATTTGCCAAAAAGCAATTTAGTTAACTTTGCATAACAATTATTTTAAATCATAAGAGTTTGATACAAATTAATTGTCTTGCAAACAGTAATTGAAACTTACAACTAGTGACAAGCTCAGATTACTATCTTGTTATAAGTAGTTCTATGTGAACCCCTATGACCTTACTTAATTAATTTCTAAGGCTTATTGGTGCAAATTTCTATACAAATACTAAAATTAATAAAACTTATTTTTAGTCCATTAGTCTCGACATTGAGTTCTTTTCTCAGGGGATCGTTGGTGCCGTTTTCCTAAATTTGTTATCACTGTAAAGGAAAGATAAGAATTGATAGGAACAACAAATTAGGATCACTACATCAGAAGAAACGCTGTAACACCACTCCCGATAAGCAATTGCTTCTGTAAATGTCTGTACTAAAGCGCTCCGAGGAGCACCACCACTTCCATCAAGCCCCAGTACTGTAGTGTCCATGTAATTCTCGGCAGAATTAGTTCAAGTCCAACAATAAAAGTTTCATAACATTTCCTGGAGAATGATAAAAATCCCCAAGACGGCAACTTAGTGTATTTATACATAGTAGATAACCTACTCAAGGCCCGATCCAGGAAACAGGGGGTTACCTTTAATTTTGAACTAAATATAGTATATTTAATGAGTATAAGAAATGGAAACTGGTTATCCAAAAATTGAAAAAGACTACGATTTAATTCACTTAACACATAACAATCCCTAAGCGTTAATGCTAGCAAACATTCTCATTTTATTATTCATGAAAATTCCAAAAGAATTTTGGCCTACAATTTACTTTCTCAAATTTTTTTCCTTTTAACAGTATTACAGCTTTTTTTTATTATTTAATGCTTAAACTTTTTAGAACATATATATACTACATACCTGTATACAATTCAAATTAACTCCTAACTTTATAACATTAGCATAAGTACCTTGAACTGAATGTGTTACCAAAAATGTTGATTTTATGATAAAATTTATTGGTGTTTATCAGTGAGTAAAAACCATATAGCATGCGATGATAGTTAGGTTCTAAACAGTTACCTTCATATACCACAAAGTAAAACACTCCAATATTAAATTTCTCTAAAAGAAAATGATTCCCTATAATATTTTTGACGTTTTATAATAGAAATATACTCCATGGTATATCCTTCCATTTGATTTTCCAATACTTTACCCGGAGGTACTGCATTGGCCAGGAAGCGAGGTTTTTTTATCTGGAAAATTTTGAATTTAATTTTGCTGAACCCTTGCTGTTCCAAGCAAGGTAGGGATCTTTAACGTGTATGACAAAACACACACACACGGGACCTCCATTTTACTTCTCATCCGAACAAGGGTGTATTTTTGTAAAAAATGCTCGCCTAACATTTTTCAAGCGGGCCGTGTCGGGATTTGAACCCGGGACCTTAAGCATAGTAGTCACACACATACCAACTATGCCACGGAGTCGCTTTCCATGGTATATCCTTACATGTGATTTTCCAATGCTCCACCCGAAGGTACTATATTGGCCAGGAAACGGGTTTTTTTACCTGGAAAATTTGGAATTTTGCCGAACCCTTGCAGTTCCAAGCAAGGTAGGAATCTTCAACGTGCGTGACAACACCAACACACGGGACCTCCATTTTACCTCTCATCCGAACGAGGGTGTATTTTTGTGGAAAATGCTCGCCTAACATTTTTCAAGCGGACCGTATCGGGATTCGAACTCGGGACCTTGGGCGTAGTAGTCACACACGTACCAACTACGCCACGGAGCCGCCCCCATGGTATATCCACATATTTTTATGAGTTTGCATTTCAAAGTATGTTAGCAGCATGTGATAATCAGAACTGATATAAGTTCCTTATTACGGAGATATTTAATAAATTGTTTCTGAATGCCCTCCAACCTATGAATGTGAACCTTACAATAAGGTGATCAAACAATACAGCCATATTCGAAAAGACTTCTAACGAATAAATTGAATAGTATAACTAATGTAGGCGGCTCCGTGGCGTAGTTGGTATGTGTGTGACTATTACGTCTAAGGTTTCAGTTCGAATCCCGACACGGTCCGCTTGAAAAATATTAGGCGAGCATTTTTCACAAAGATACACCCTCGTTCGGATGAGAGGTAAAATGGAGATCCCGTGTGTGTGTGTTGTCACGCACGTTAAAGATCCCTACCTTGCTTGGAACAGCAAGGGTTCGGCAAAATTCCAAATTTTCCAGGTAAAAAAAACCTCACTTTTTGGTCAATGTAGTACCTTCAAGTGGAGCATTGTAAAATCACATGTAAGTGTAATTAATGTTCATAAGTTCTGAAATTGCTTAGACCAAGATCTTTTAACCATGAATTACCTCCACTGCTAAATAGAGTGGAATTTGACCAACTTGAAGTTTCGTATTCTTAAAATTATCTCAAAAAGGCAGATATTGATATGACTCCAAGCGTTCGTTCGTTAGTACATTCGTAGGAGCATCAGCTACCTGTGAAAAAACAAACTCACATCAGTGCTATTCCTAACATTAAAACTATAAGAACACAAACCACTTTTAAATAGGCTAACCTATGTATTGCCACACGAATGACTCAACGGGCAAATAGAACATCATTCTTCCACACGGGTTCAAAAATCTGGACCTCTCACGAGGTAACAAGACACCCGCTTCATCAACCATGAGAAATCCATGAGCGCATCTGCCATCTCGCAATAACTATACCAAAAGTAAAATCATAGTGCCCAAAAGGTATTCGGTTAAACACGGCGGCAGCAAATCTTGGAAAATAAAGTTTAATGATTAACAGAAAATAAACTTAAGCAAAGGTATAGGATAAATTAAATAGTTAAATGGGAATTGTAAAAGCATGAACTAAACCAAAAGTAGATTCACAAAAGATGCTTTTATTACCAAGCAAAATACTACAAACTATACATACATCAAATTTAACACTACCAAATTTTGTAGACCATATAATAACTTTTTCGTGTTTGTGTATATTTTTACATAAATTTAAAATTCTGTGGCTTAAAAATACAGAAAAAGTAATTAACGTGTATTGATATATATATTACAATTAAATTATCAGAATATATACCGTGTTGAAAGCAATTCTTTCAGAATGTTTTTTTTTATTTATATTAAATCAAAAACTCTGAATTCTTAATCTTCTATTAAACTTAACATATATGAATCAGAGAAGATTGAACCTATTGCTTTCTGCATTGTTTACCACCAATGCCAAAATTGTTTTTATATTAAAAAATGTTTACTTTTAGGTTAGCAGAAGCTTGCATCTTACTAAATCTAGCCAAAGGTTCTGCATTATTATTAAAAGATACATTATTGGCATTGGAAGGAGCAACAGGTGTCGAAGATCGACGACCACAGACCCTAAAGGAAGTAGGTGTTCAATCATTTAGTCCTAAAATGGTCGTTTTGATTTTGAATCGACGTGCTGACATTACAATTGGTAGAATAATTGTTGACTGAAATATCTTAGATTTTAGGACTATTTAAATCATGCATTTATAGATAAAATTGTTATTATACTTTTGTATAAAGTGATGTGATTAAAGATTTAAATTTACTGTTGGAAATATGTTTTTAAATCAGGCAGAAAAATTTATCATAGCATATCGAGTACTACAGCATAGTGCCCCACAATAGGTACTTTTACCCAAAATAAGGTTTTACTAGAAGTGGTCTTCACTCCCTTTTGCTCCCAGCCACATTTTGTTCCATCACTTTTCGCCCCCGCCACCTTTTGCCCTCTATGTAAGTTTAAGAAAATGCTAGAAATACTTGCCGTAATTATCTTTTTTATTTCAACACTCAAATAATTGCAACAAATAACAAATCCTCAAGCAAAAATCACATCATAGTATTGTCATTTTGAAAGCGTTGCATTAGGACGTTCATTTTCGTGATACACTTGAACCAGAGCATTTCGAATTACAAATTTGCTTAAAAATAGTTCTGCAGCAGTATGCTACTCTTTACAACTTTTTCTGTGAGGGATACCACCTAAAGAGCATGCAATTAAAGAAAATTGTAAAATAATTTCCGCAGTTATCGTTTTTATTTCGACCCTTCATAAATTCCATAAAAAATTTCTGAGGCGGTGAATGTTTAAATACAAACAGTAGAATGCAAACATTTCCGTGTCCAAAAAGAAAGACACCGTCATTAGTGAACCATATTTACGTGTAAAATGGCAAAAAATAAAAAGATCGCCTTGGGTATCGAACCCATAATGTCACGCATGTTATTCGGAATTGTTATCACTGTTGTGCCTGACAATCCTGTTTGTGCTATTTATGTGTTTATACGATACTATGTAAAGATCACAAACAATTGTAACTATTCGGCTGGATCAGTTTGTTTCCATCAAATAAATTTAATTGTTCTACAAAAATAGACTGTCTATATTAAAAATGGATGTGTTTTTATATTTCTAATTTATTTTGAACATTATGTATTTTATGTCTATTTCTTGAAATCAACTCGAACTTGTTTCTCCATCTTGTTAATGTGTTCACTAACATTACTATTGCTCTTGCAGGCTAAGCTCAACTCCTTGGTTCGTGTAAATGAAGTTAATTTTTACTTTTTCGACAAATAAAATATGACATTAGCACAAAATCAACAAATCCTGGAAAACGCTATTTTTATCCTGAAGTATTCGCTTCTATGTAACGGAAACCCGTCTACTGGATGTAGGATATTATTCCCCATCGACCCCTCCCGGAGTGCCCCCAGGCAAATCCGGATTTGTACCACCTCTGCCATTTCAACTCTAGAACACGTCAGAGCAGAAGTGAGGTATCCAGATTTATGGTTATTTGATTGTTATATAATACTAACGGGTGATTTTTTTGAGGTTAGGATTTTCATGCATTAGTATTTGACAGATCACGTGGGATTTCAGACATGGTGTCAAAGAGAAAGATGGTCAGTATGCTTTGACATTTCATCATGAATAGACTTACTAACGAGCAACGCTTGCAAATCATTGAATTTTATTACCAAAATCAGTGTTCGGTTCGAAATGTGTTTCGCTTTACGTCCGATTTATGGTCTACATAACCGACCAAGTGAGCAAACAATTAATGCGATTGTGACCAAGTTTCGCACTCAGTTTACTTTATTGGACATTAAACCAACCACACGAATGCGTACAGTGCGTACAGAAGAAAATATTGCGTCTGTTTCTGAGAGTGTTGCTGAAGACCGTGAAATGTCGATTCGTCGCCGTTCGCAGCAATTGGGTTTGTGTTATTCGACCACATGGAAGATTTTACGCAAAGATCTTGGTGTAAAACCGTATAAAATACAGCTCGTGCAAGAACTGAAGCGAACGATCTGCCACAACGTCGAATTTTTCAGTGAATGGGCCCTAGAAAAGTTGGCAGAAAATCCGCTTTTTATCGACAAATTTTGTTCAGCGATGAGGCTCATTTCTGGTTGAATGGCTACGTAAATAAGCAAAATTGCCGCATTTGGGGTGAAGAGCAACCAGAAGCCGTTCAAGAACTGCCCATGCATCCCGAAAAATGCACTGTTTGGTGTGGTTTATGCGCTGGTGGAATCATTGGACCGTATTTTTCAAAGATGCTGTTGGACCTAGCGTTACGGTGAATGGCGATCGCTATCGTTCGATGCTAACAAAACTTTTGTTGCCAAAAATGGAAGAACTGAACTTGGTTGACATGTGGTTCCAACAAGATGGCGCTACATGCCACACAGCTCGCGATTCTATGGCCATTTTGAGGAAAACTTGGAGAACAATTCATCTCAAGAAATGGACCGGTAAGTTGGCCACCAAGATCATGCGATCTGCGCCTTTAGACTATTTTTTGTGGGGCTACGTCAAGTCTAAAGTGTACAGAAATAAGCCAGCAACTATTCCAGCTTTGGAAGACAACATTTCCGAAGAAATTGGGCTATTCCGGCCGAAATGCTCGAAAAAGTTGCCCAAAATTGGACTTTCGAATGGACCACCTAAGAGCAGCCAGCGGTCAACATTTAAATGAAATTATCTTCAAAAGTAAATGTCATGGACCAATCTAACGTTTCAAATAAAGAACCGATGAGATTTTGCAAATTTTATGCGTTTTTTTAAAAAAGTTATCAAGCTCTTAAAAATCACCCCTTTAGTAACGGTTCGTGCTCTCAAGAACAAATGAAGCAGATTTAGACAAAACCCAATTTTTCACAAGCATCTTGCTGCAGTTGCCTCTTTGACTGCTGTGACGTGTTTGTAAGCTGTCCTTGAAAAGAAACATTACCTCAAATTTCATGAAACAAGAAGGTATAATTGCAGTATAATGAAAAATTCTGGTGTTATTTATTTTGAATGTGAACAGAGTTTTAATTTCAAAAAGAATTTCTATGAGAAAATGATTGTATTGGTGACAATGATCCCATTACTTCCACAATCCAAATAACCCTTATAATATTTGCAACAAAAACTTCACCAGGCATAAGAAAAACAAAAATAGTGCCTGGAATGTAACAAGATTCATTGCTGTATTATGGGTAAAATGAGCGTTATGTTAGTTAATTTTAATTAAAGGGGAGGGGGCAATATAAGGGTGCGTCGGCTAACTGCAGTGGTGCAGGAGTGGGTTCCTATAGAAGAAATTATAAATAAATAAAGAAATAAAAATAATAAAATGACAAATACAAACTACATTACAAAATCACTTATTCTGAAAGGCTTTTTTCCAGTCATAATTAAGGGGCGTCAAACCATCTGTCACAACAATCCCTTTGATATTGTATGCACGGAAGACTGTTATTTCACACATCTCCTTTGCTTCGGTTCTTAAATTTATCACATTATATATTACCTTTCTTTAAAATATCTTAATACACTTATACAATTTTTGGTCAAATAAAACTGAAAACTAAAATGCCTCTATCAAGTATGAATCCTTCACCGGGGTAGCTGAATATTCTTTACAATTGCGCCTGTTTACCTAGTTCCTAAATAAATTCAACCTGCACTTCTATTAACAAAATAATTTCAATGCTCAGCATAAACACACTTAAAAACTTAGTTCCTTAATCTCATTCTGGTCGGGTATTGTAAAAAGAAATCCTAAAAAAAATTAACGGTAATAATATCATCACTTTAAATTTTCCTGTTTCCCCATATTAAATTACATCATACTCTAAATCCCAATTTCTAGAAATGTCTTTTATAACCAACCATATAAAAGCAGTTATGCCAGCTTTTATTTGTTATAACATGTCATTGTCTATTCAAAATGCTAATGTATTGTACTTTGGCTAACCCTAAATTCTAACAATAAAATTTACATTTAAATTTTTGTACGTATATATTTCTTAATATTTTAAAATATTTCAAACTTCCCTGCGTATAATATAATGCTTAAATTTTAACCAACACTAATTCTATGGGTAATTTATGGTTCAACAAAATAAGCAAACGTTCACGTTCGCTTCATTTCCTACTACATGAATACCAACCATCATTTAAAATTCACATATACATTATCACAAAGTATGGACATAACAACCCGTAATGTTACTCACTGTTTTAAATTGTATCATTTTAAAAAAGGTTAAGAATTTCCAGAAACCATCATCAGTAACTTTCACCTTGGGTCCTTACGACTAACACGGCATTCTATCTAACACAGCCGCATTAACACAACACAAAATTTCAAATGGGGAGGTGAAGTCTCCAGGTCCTAATCACTGTAACTGCCCCCTGTATGTTTCTTGTGTTTTGTATTTTTCTTAATCTTTGGGAATTAAACCACTCATAGTTGTTAAAATCGTCTTTATTTACGTTTCGATTCATGACCTAGGATCGTTGTCAAAATAATACAAATTTCATGAAATCTACCATACAAGGTGCATCCATATTTTAGTATGTCTATCAAAATTTACTAAATTTTCCTTCGCCATCTAATTCAGCAGCATTAGTTAGTGTAGAATGTATATTTAATTCAGAACCAGATATGTAATGAATGCAACCATATGAAAGACGTAAGTATTTTATGGACTATAAGACGCACCTTAATTTTTAAAAAGTATTTTTACCATTTTCATTATTAGATTGCAAAGTCAGGCTTAAAAAATTCTTAGTTTATAAAACCGAACTGACCTGTAAAATCCCTGAAAATCATCATCTGAACTTTCTTCTTCCTCTTCGTCATCGTTGTCCTCTTCATATATAAGACAGCCTTCACTGACGAGAGTTACTTATGCCGCACTACTTGAAAGATTTAACAATATCTTCTCTCATTTTAGACCACGACTTTATCCACTGACACTTGTTTGATTGTGCTGTTCTAAAGCTCCCTTTGGTGTGAATTCATGTTGAGTTTCATTCATCATCTATTTTTACCATTCCTCTATCATATACACTAAATGGTTTATTAACGAGACATTTAGAGGTTGCAATTGTGGTAAGTCCTCCTGGAATTTCAGCAAGCTCTGTATTACCTTGTCACAATTTTTCTTTCACAAAATTTTTCAAATGACCACTAAACTGATGAGAATTCTTCAATAAAGCACCTTTCCTTTGCTCCCACTGTTAATCCATAATTTCATACCAGCCTCGTCCGTCCAACCTACGTTATGTAGGTGAACAAAACATAACGGTATTTCAGAAAGATTTGACTTGAAAATGATAGTCGTTGGATTGAGTTTAGTACCGTCAGCACAATATGAAAGGACAACAGTGTAGTGCATTGTTTCATGTCCACTTGTTTTTATAGTTTCAGTTTTAGCACCTTCCATGGCAACAGTTCTGTTACTCAGCACATTAAATGTCATAGGAATTTCGAACATATTCGCTATTTGGCTTAGTTCCACACTGGTTTTCTTTCGATGTTGAATAATAAAGCATCGAAAAAATAATTTTTCATGCCCTTGTGGCATTTTCCGAGATATTTTGGTTCGCATGCTAAGTCCATGACGCTTCATAAACCTGTAGCACCAACCAACTCCACCCTTAAAGTCTGTTAAATTCCATTGCATCACTAGCTTACGAGCATGTATTTGAAGTGTTTTTGAATTAATCTAATGCCATTTTGATAGTGTCCTCGAATCCATTTCAATACATCATCTTCCAGTTTTGGCTATTTTGCATTCAGTTCTCTATTTGCACATTTAATCATCCTCACTTTTTTCAGTTCTTTACTAGCCCGGAAATTGCCAATGGTTTTTTCTGTTGGTGGAGAGCCGAAATACCACTCAACTGTTCTGTTTCCATGTTATTCTGCATATGCTGTGTTAATCAAAAATGTTAATTTGCATTTACAATCACACAAAGGAAATGATAATTTAAAGGAATATATCACCTACCTTTCACTGGTTGTAGTGGTTGATTGTACTTGCACTGCTATCAGATAATTATGGACTGTATGTATAATGTTCACTAATTGTTGCTAATTACTGATGCTCGATGCACCGAACTAAATCACGAACCAAAGCCAAGCGAGAACGAAGTTGAATAGTCGTCCACTCGTAAATTACCAACCCTTTTATGTCGTTGCACTAAAGGTAGGGATAATGGAGGGGTTCTAGCTGGGAAATAGTTTAAGGTCTTAAATTAATTGTGATTGGCATACTACAACTACAACCAAAATACTTATAAAGCCTTAACATACCGCCCACCAAAATAAGTATTAGGAACTTATTTTCTAAGTGTGTCTAAACGAACAAAAAAAATATATATAACCGTAAATTTAAAAGTTAACTTACCCTAATATACTAACTATAATACTAAGTTGTCTCTGGAATGGGGAGAGGGCACAATTTTACCACGGGCCTTTTAAATAGTCCCTGGGATGTTGCCACGGTAGCCACACGACAAACATTGTCCTTTCCATAATGCAACGTATGTATACGTCCCATTTTCCACGGTAATGGAGACACTTGAGTATCTTTAATCAACACCAACGTTCCCACCATTAACGAATAATTAGCAGAAAACCATTTGGTTTTCTGTTGAAGTGTGCAGGTACTCCAAATGCCACCGTTTCCAAAATGATTGTTGAATACGTTGAACCAGTTGCCAACGATTTAAGGAAGATAGTTTCAGATCTAAGACATTAGGGTCGGGAATGACAGACACTGGTTCTACGTTCAGAAAATGACCAGGACTTAAGAATGAAAAATCAGTGGGATCGTTACTCATTGGACATAAACGTCTGGAGTTTAAGATGGCTTCAATTTGAACTAGAATGGTGTTAAATTCTTCGTACGAGAGAATTTGTTCGCCTACCACCTTCTTGAGATGGGACTTTACAGATTTTATCCCAGCTTCCCACATTCCCCCAAAGTGAGGAGCCGACGGAGGATTAAAAACAAAGTGAATACCTTCCGTTTCAGATGACTGCTTCATATATTCGATTAGTTCCTGAGATGCTCCGATAAAATTTGTTCCACAGTCACTATGAATTTGCAAGCATTTACCTCTGCGTGCTACAAACCGCCGTAAAGCTGCAATAAAGGCCTCTTTAGATAGGTTTGATGCCAACTCCAGATGTATCGCTTTTGTACTAAGACAAACAAATAAACAAACATAGGCTTTCAATGATTTGGCACCTCTAATACGATTCATGGTGATAGAAAAGGGTCCACCGTAGTCTACCCCAGTATGTAGAAACGCTTTACTGGCAGTAAGTCTAGCGGGGGCAAGTCGCCCATAGGAGGGCATAGCGAAATAAGTTTTGACGAAAACATCGAATACAAGAGTTTAGGCACTGTTGAATAGCCCTTTTGCAGACAGAATCCAAAATTTTGTACTAACAAAAATGAGTAGTTCTAAGTCCAGGGTGTAAATATTTCGTATGGCAATCTCGAATAATGAGCTCTGTCACCCGGTGTGACCGAGGGAGTAGCAAAGGAAATTTTGTATCATAAGATACGTCTGCATTTCGCAGCCGGCCGCCCACCCTTAACAACCCATCACTGTCAAGGAAAGGACTGAGAGGTCGAAGTTGTTTATTACTAAGTTTTCCTTTCGAATGATATCAATGTCCTGACTGAAAACTTGTTCTTGAACCCGTTTTATTAATAAATGAAGTGCATACTGTTCGGGGGAGTCCAATAATTGTTCTAAGTTTCCAATATCCAAATTTGCACGAACTTTCAAGTTACGAATGAACTGACAAATATATACCAGAATCCTGCATATTTTTCGCAAATCTGAAAATTGATTTACCATCGAGTCTACGAAATTATCTGCAACGTGTATATTAAGGGATAAAGTTCTTTTTTCAATGTGCATCTGAGTGTGATCTGTAAGAGTTGGTTCCATATGAGCAGGCCAATTCTCTTTAGGTAATAGTAACCATGATGGAGCCGTCCACCACAAATGATGATTAACAAGCTCAGCAGCTAATAATCCTCTTGATGCACAGTCAGCAGGATTATCCTGTGATTTAATATGATGCCACGATGATGGAGCCACTCGTTCTTGGATATGCGAGACACGATTGCTAATAAAGGTCTTCCAATTATACGACGAAGATCGAATCCATGCTAATGCTACTGTGGAATCTGACCACGCAAATGTATCGTCCAATACTAAATTATTTCTATACGTATTTTGCACATACTCAACCAAGTTCGACAACAACACTGCACCACACAATTCTAATCGAGGTAATGATATACGATTGGTTGGTGCGACCTTAGATTTGGCACAGACCAATGATACTTGGATGTTCCCTTTCTCATCGACACAGCGGAGATAAACTGCTGCTGCATATCCAGCTTCCGATGCATCACAAAATGCATGAATTTGTACAGTTTGATAGTTATCGCAAAGAATCCGTCGAGGAATTTCAATTTTCAATAACTCGGGTAATTGTTGAAGATACAGATTCCATTTTAAAACAATTTGTTGGGGAGGAAGTTCATCCCAACCAATTCCTAATATCCATACAGATTGAATCAAATGTTTTGCGAAGAAGACCAATGGTGATAATAACCACATGCAAGTTATTTGGCTCAAACATTGTGCTAATAGGCGACTTTAACGTGCCCGAATACATTAGTGATGCATTTAGCAAGAAAGTTATTGTGATCAATAATGCTTCTCTTTTCTTTAACCTCAAGCAATTCAATAACATCTTAAATAATAATGGACGATTACTGGATCTTGTATTAAGTAATTTGAACTGTCAAGTCTTTCGGTGTGACCCTATACTGGAGGAAGACAGTCACCACCCAGCATTAAACATTGAACTTCAAATTAACAACCAGCAAAACACTAACTTTCCTATTTGTGAAAAACTATATCTTAACTATAAAAAATGCAATTATAATGTTTTATATGAGGAACTGCAAAAAACTGACTGGTCTGTACTTTCAGCCATTCCAAATGTCGATGATATAGTGTTAGAATTTTATAGAATCTTAAACTCCATTCTTTCTAAGTATGTTCCTAAAAAGAAAACTGTAAACAAACAATATCCCGCTTGGTTTTCAAGGGAGATAATAAACAAATTAAAGTTTGCTACACTTCGTTTACAGTTTTACCTGGTCGGTAATGCAGTTAACAAAATGTTACGCTTAGATTCTGGTACATTGAAATGGCGATAGATGGCTCTTAAAAGCCGGTAATACAATTACCAAAGCTCATAAGATACACATGACGTCACTGATAATTTATATTGCGCCATAATTAAGAGAAGGTACATAAAATTTAAACAATAAAAATTAGATAATCTACTCACGTAAAGGATCAGCTAACCGGCAGGAAATCCGCCACGGCAACCTCGGCATCGCTGCTGGTAGAGTTGGACATCCAAATTATCTCGGGGTCATGGGATGCTCCAGGGTCATCTCCGTTCCTATATGCAGTGGAAGACGGGAATAGGGAATTAAGGAAAGATACTCAAGATAAGGAAATCTACATAATAAGATAACACGACACCCGGCACGACTGTTCACTTCCAAGTTCGCGTAAAAAAAGCCACGTTTCCGCGCGAGAACCGCGGAACTCCCTACTCTTTTGTAGCATTGCCTTACCCCTATGGGGATAATTCACACTTGCCAATTGCACTATTGTGACGTACCGGAAGCCCCGCCCAGTTCATTTAAAAATGTTCGCGCGTCTTGCGTATTTAAAATTATGGCGGGAAGCTTCCGCACATTAAAAAACTACTTAACATAAAATGTTAAAGTGCAAATTCAGTTTGCACGTAACAATCGCGACAAAGCCACAAAAGAAAAAACTTAAAAAAAGAAAAAGTCTGTTAGCACAGTAACAGCTTAAAATCTAAGTCCTTACTACCCTACATAAACCCTAACTTAAAACCTACAAAATGTTTATATAAGGCGCCACCTGGTTTTTCGACCGATAGCACGTCTACCGAAGTACCAGGAAACGGAATAGGTAGCCCGATAGTCTTTGACTACACTACTTACCGACAGCACAAATTTGTCGGGGAGCATGAAACACTGCTTAAACTAACACGGGTGCGACAAGTCGCCTAACCTATCTAAACCTATCTAAACTTATCTAACTAAAGCTAACATATAGTTCTTATATGCAAACACACATGAGTGTCGCATCAACTATTCTTCTTTTTGGCAAGAAGTGCCCAAATTTAAAATGTTCATGAGAGTGCGTCACTTGCACTCTAGCAAATTTTGTTTCTGGTACTTTGGTTTCCTCCGATGCACATTTAACTTGTCCATGACACAGTTGTGAATCCACAAATTTACCAAAAGTACCGCCTACTAAATCCTTATATGCTAACCTGACAAATTACATTTCTAAATCGGGTTAGCTTTTCACTTAAATTTCAGAAAGATAATTCCACGTCTGGTCATATATACCACACGTTAGGACGATAAAAAGATAAGATAAGATCTCAAATTGATGTTAAAGATAATAGATAAGGTAAAGATATTAAGCTTAAGTTGTTATCCTCAAAGGTAATGAATAAGATAACGGTATTAAGCTTTAGTTATTATTTGAGATACTCGATAAGATAACACGATATTAAGTTAAAGTGATTATAAGAGATAGTAGGTAACATGAATTTAAACAGAAGTTATTACTGAAGATAACCGGTAAGATAACGCGACATAACTCGAAGTCATTCCTAACGGTAGTCGGTAAGATAACGATACTAAACTAAGGTTATTACCAAAGGTAATCAATAAGATAACGATATTAAACCTAAAGGTATTGTCAAAGATAATAAAGAAGACAAAGATATTGGCCTAGTTATTACCCAAGACAATGATAACAACAAAGAGTGGCTCCAGTAGAGCCGTTTAAATGGGATTGACCCTATAAAACACAGCGTAGTCTGAACGACCACCTGCGATATTAATCCGACAAGATAAGATATACACATTTTAAAATTCACTAGACTCCTAAGAGAACTAGTACGATAATTTTCCTAACGAGTGCTTGACTACGATAAGAAAATCAGACAAAAGTTGACACAACAACTTACAAGTATCATTACAGATACAAACACACAAAAACAACTGTTTTAAGGTAGTTTTTCAAAACGGTAGCACCCTAAACACACACAAATGCCCAATTATAAGCAGTTAAATACAGATACACTGTCCCCATATGCTAAAACAACCGAGAATTTAATAAAATAACAATAAGAAAACAATAGCACCTCACCACAAAGTTCAATAAAAAATAACGAAAAAAAAGTTTATAAGTTATGTAGATTTAGTAGAAAAAGGAAGGAATAATGTTGTAGTATAATGATGTAGTATAATGTGGGCGATTGCAATAATTCAGAGGAAAAACACACGGAATAGATAATCCTAGTTCTTGCAACTGCGAATATGAACTATTTCTTTCAATGGCATAGACTGCGCGTGTCCTATGTGAGCCCAAAGAAGAAAGCATTCACTCAACATCAGCTAAAACCAGTCATAAAAATTCAATGGGTTATTTCAACCAAAGTTACGACAATTACCATTCAATTAAACCATATAAGAGAAATACTAAAGACCGAACAATATGTAATAGGAAAATTTCAAGGGTTAATTAACTGAAACGACAGAGCTATATTGGGGGGGTGTAGAGGATGAAGTGATATATGAGTAACGGTATGGTCGAGGAAAAGTCAACCAGAAGAAAAAGATAGCTAAATTAAGGTAAGTAAAGTTAACGTGTAAGAAATTATATACTATATGAGAGAAGGAATAAGTAATTAAAGATACTAATTGAGGTGAGAACAAAAATATTAGGTAAATCGTGAGGAGAATGGGGCATGAAAAACTTAATTAGCATTTGGGTCGGCAGAGAATGGCTTAAGGTCTTTAATATGCCACCTGCCTTGGCGTTTTCCTTCAGTATCCTGAAGTTCATAGATAAGGGACTAATAACACGTGTGACTTTACAAAGAATGAATTTAGGGGCCAATTTTGAAGAAAATTTCTTAGATGCATCCGATAAGACATAGTTCTTTTCCAAACTTGTTCGCCCAAGGCAAAGGAAATATTTCTTACGCAAGTTATAATGGTCCTTACTCTTTTCGTAAGCTTTTAACAAATTTTTTCTAACGTCGTTAAAGATAGAAGGTAGTGACTGTTGGTCCTTGTCCCAACGTACTTTATCGTCAAATTCAATTACGTTAGTATCGTCAGGCACTAAACCATAGTAACTCCCATCGATTGGGGTATATCTTCCAAAAACAAGAAAAGACGGAGTGAATTGGGTTGCTTCGTGTTTAGATGTACGCAAAGCTTGAGCAATTTCAAAGATATGTTCATCCCATGTAGTATGGTCTGAATCAATATAAGACGAGATAGCGGTAATTAACACTCGATTTACTCTCTCGGTAGGGTTTACTTGGGGGTGATATTTTGCGTTAAACCAAATTTTTTGTACTTTGTAACTTTTAACGAAATTCTGAAAATCTTTAGAGATAAATTGTGCACCATTGTCACAAAGAATAATCTGGGGGACACCAAAGATAAGAAAGACATTCTGTTCTAGGAATTTAATTATTGCTGCGGAGGTAGCTTTACGTAAGGGTTGCACCATAACAAATTTAGAAAACCAATCGGTAACAACTAAAAGATATTGATTACCTCTTCTCGATCGAGGGAGAGGTCCTAATAAGTCAAGCGATATTAATTGAAAGGGATAAGATACACGCTTAAAGTTACCCATTAAACCAGGGCGAGCGTCTTGTGAACTCTTATGAGAACCACAAATTTTGCAGCTTTTAATGTAGCGACAAACAGATTGCTTAAGTGTGGGCCAGTAATACAATTCAGATATTTTCGCGAGAGTTTTTGTAACACCAAGGTGTGCAGCTAAGGGATCGTCGTGACATAATTTGAGCACCTCACTGCGATTTGCAGTGGGCACAACGAGTTTCCATTCAGGTATATTCGATATTTTATGTGGGGACGAGGATACAAATTTATACAGTCTATTATTAGTTACTCGAAAGGTAGGAAATTTGTCGGGATTATCGGAAACTTTTCTAATTATATTGAGGTACCAGGTATCCAGAATTAAATTTGGAAGGTTAAGAGAAAAAACATCTCGAGATAACGCATCAGGTACGATATTTAATTTGCCAGGCCTATGCCTAACGTCAAAAGTAAATTGAGATATACGCAAGTTCCATCTTGCCAAACGACCTGCGGGTTGTTTCAAGTTATTAAGCCAAGTGAGTGCTGCACAATCAGTGATTACGGTAAAGTGTGTACCTTCGACATATCCTCTAAATTTCTCGATGCCAAAGATAACACCCAATAGTTCTCGTTCGGTAGCAGAGTATTTTTGTTCGGCAGAAGTTAAGGCACGGCTCGCATAAGCGATTGGATGTTCTAAACCATTGTTTACCTGGAACAACATTGCACCTAACCCAGTAAGTGAGGCATCGGTTTGTATATAAAACTTATCATCGAAATTTGGAGAGATTAAGATAGGTGCTGAAGTGATTAGTGTTTTAATTTGTTCGAAAGCCTGTTGGGATTCTAAATTCCACTCGATAGTTTGGGATTTCTTTTTATTTTTAATTAAAGCGGTAATGGGTGCAGATATAGTTGAAAGGTTAGGTAGAAAAATGCGATAGTAGCTAATCATTCCTATCAAACGTTTGATTTCGGTAACAGTTTTGGTGTTTTAAATTTAGTAATAGCATCAACTTTAGCAGGATCGGCTCGTAAGCCTGTCCCATCGACAATAAAACCAAGAAATGTAAGGGATGAACGACAAAATTGAGACTTTTCCCAGTTTATCTTAAAACCTGCTGCATTTAAACGTTCAGCAACTTCATCTAATGTGGCGATATGTTCATCGAAAGAACTTGAGATAACTAAGATATCATCTAAAAATACAAAGGCACGTTCTTGATGTAAGATAGGACCTAACGTTTGATCCATAGTACGTTGTAAAGTTTGTGGAGCGTTACAGAGACCAAATGGCAAAAAATTATATTCGAAAAGACCTCGGCCTGGGACACAAAAAGCAGTTTTTTGACGAGAAGATAAGTCAAGAGGTATCTGATAAAAAGCTTGTCTTAGGTCGATAGATGAGATAAATTTTGCGTTACGAAGCCTGCTCAAAATTGAGTCAGTTCTGGGTAGAGGGTAAGCGTCTGGAACAGTAACAGAATTTAGCTTCCTGCCATCAAAACAAACACGCCATTCGTCATTCTTTTTCCGAACTAGCAATACGGGAGAGGTCCACGGTGAATTTGAAGGAGAGATAACACCAGATACTAACATTTTGTCTATTTCCGCATGTAAATGCTTTTTGTAAGGCAGGCGATAAGGGATATTGACGTTGCTTAAAGGAAGGGCATCACCTGTGGAGATAACGTGTGTTGCCGTTGTAACACAACCAAGTTCAGAGGTATTAAGTTTGCGAAATTTGTCGATTGTAGCGTTAAGAGTTACATCTTGGGAGTCAGTAAGAGAGATTTTGTTAGATATTCCTGTAGATGCACAGGAGTTCGTTTTAATAGAGGTTTGCCATGAAAAATCCTGAAAGTAAAGTGACAGATTAAAAGTTTACAGAAATCAACGCCCAGTAGAAAAGGATACGCTAATGCAGGGACAATCAAAAATAAAACATCACGTTCAAGAGACTCTACACGAATTTTTAACTTAAGGGAACCGGTTACATGTATTTGATTATCGTCAGCTAAATTTATGGAAGTTTTTCAGGAATAATTTGAATTTTGATATTTTGTTGAGATAATTGATGTAAACCTTCGTTATTTATAAGAGAACATGAAGAACCTGTATCCAGTAAAGCAATTACATTTAAGGAACCAATTGAGATAGATAAGTGTGGACGGTTATCGAAGGGTTTTTAACAAGTTGTGAAACAGCGGTAGTCTTTTATGATAAAAGGAATTGACGGTTTGTAACCACTTAGACCACTCGGCTGGAGTAGTGTAGCATAATTCCTCTAATGAAGGTAAGGTATTTTGTACATTAATAGTAGCGGTATTATTATTAGATAAATTTAATGACGGTACAACGTTAGAAGTGGTTTTATAATTTAAATTTATTGGCGTCTGTGTCCGTTGGATGATTGGTGTTGAGGGCGATTTTGGTTTCTTGAGATATTCACACCCTGATTTGAAATATCTCGACGGGAGTTTCCCGATACGTTAGGATTACAGTTGGTGCAGTTAGATTTGTAGATATTTGAGCGACCACAGCCATAACAAAAAATATTTCTAGGGTAAGTGCAGACAGTATAGTTATGTCCACTTCGCTTGCAGTTCCAACAGGTAAGTGCGTTATTAGTTACGGTAGGAGGAACGTTAAGTGTAGATAGTTTACGGAAGGTCGAACTTGGCAAGCTAGATCAGGTTCGAGAAGACCAGATAATTTCTCGGGTGGTGGTCGATATTTGTCAATCCTTGACCTCACTTCTTGAAGAGAACGACATAGGTCTTTAAAATGAGCTAGCGAAGATATGGTCTGTAATGCCAAACGTTCTGAGAAATAGGGGTTCAAATTTCTAAGTAATTGATCGATAATTTCGGATTCGGAAGGTTTTTTGTCGAGTCTGCTATATAAAGCTTCTAATGAGGTAATAAAAGACACAACATTTTCGTCGGGACCTTGAGTTCGGTTACAATTTCGTTCCAAAGATCGTTAATGTAGCCATAAGGTAGGAAGTCTCGTTTTAAACAGGCAACTAACTCATTCCAGGTAGAAATTTGGTGTCGTATGTTTCTATACCATATTAATGCTGAGCCTGCGAACAAATCACCAGCTGAGATAAATAGGTCCTGGTCGGTACACCAGAAATACGTTCATTATGAATACAATATTCAAGACACGATATAAAAAATATGCGATTTTGACGCAGGTTAGAAGGTAAAAAACACGTTACAGCTACTTTAAGGTAATACGATACGATATTTAGAGGTAAGAACTTGTTAGAACGTCACCGATAACACCAAAGAAACACATTTAAGGTATATGGAAACGAAATCAATGTTCAGTTAAATACATATTTTATAGATAATGACAGACAAGCCTTCCAAAATGGAAAATGGGCGCAGAGGATATGTTATTTAACCTATAAGGCAACAACGTATAGTCAAACACTTCTTAAAAAAGGTATACTAGCAATTTATTTCACTCAAGTGTTTTTTTAAACACTTAATTTTCATGTAAAAGATAAATCATAATGCAATTTTAGAATGTAACATAAAGATGTATTTAAGTTTCAAAAAACGGCCTTTCAAAGTTAAGGAAAGCAACTAAAGATATTTTAATAGGTAATTCTATAATACTGTATTTAAAGACATAAGGTAAGGTAAATACTTACATGAATAAAAGTAAAGTTCTTTAAGTGAAGAAGCTATTAATGCATTGTATCCTTATAAAGGAAATTATTCTAACCTAAAACAAAGAAGAAGCCCTGAAGTTCATAGCCTGAACAGGTTGAAGGCGCCATCTGCTACACTTCGTTTACAGTTTTACCTGGTCGGTAATGCAGTTAACAAAATGTTACGCTTAGATTCTGGTACATTGAAATGGCGATAGATGGCTCTTAAAAGCCGGTAATACAATTACCAAAGCTCATAAGATACACATGACGTCACTGATAATTTATATTGCGCCATAATTAAGAGAAGGTACATAAAATTTAAACAATAAAATTAGATAATCTACTCACGTAAAGGATCAGCTAACCGGCAGGAAATCCGCCACGGCAACCTCGGCATCGCTGCTGGTAGAGTTGGACATCCAAATTATCTCGGGGTCATGGGATGCTCCAGGGTCATCTCCGTTCCTATATGCAGTGGAAGACGGGAATAGGGAATTAAGGAAAGATACTCAAGATAAGGAAATCTACATAATAAGATAACACGACACCCGGCACGACTGTTCACTTCCAAGTTCGCGTAAAAAAAGCCACGTTTCCGCGCGAGAACCGCGGAACTCCCTACTCTTTGTAGCATTGCCTTACCCTATGGGGATAATTCACACTTGCCAATTGCACTATTGTGACGTCGGAAGCCCCGCCCAGTTCATTTAAAAATGTTCGCGCGTCTTGCGTATTTAAAATTATGGCGGGAAGCTTCCGCACATTAAAAAACTACTTAACATAAAATGTTAAAGTGCAAATTCAGTTTGCACGTAACAAGTTTAAGACTAAACTTTGGTGTAATTACAAAAAGATCGTTGTCTAAGTACATATAATCAATGGAAAATGCTCGAGCAAATTTAAAGTATACTATTAATGCTGCATATCGTAGTTATGTTTTATCTGTTGAAAACGATTTAAATAACAATCCAAAGAAATTCTGGACATATATTAATTCTAAAAAAAATCAGTCAAGTATTCCATCCGAAATGTCGTATAATGACACAGTTATACAAGATCCTCAAGACATTGTTAATGCATTTGCAGATTATTTCTCAATGTCATTTACAGATTGTACAAATATAGTTCCATTACAAACTTTAAAATATTCCTGCAACAATGTGTTACATCTACCTACTATCACTGATGACGACATTATCAAAGCAATGATGAAGCTTAAAGCTAATTTTACAATGGGCCCTGACGCAATTCCTGCATTTCTGATCAAAGACTGTGCACCTGTATTTGTAAAACCAATGGGTATTATTTTTAATGCAATATTAAAATTATATAAATTTCCAGATATGTGGAAAGAATCACGAATTCACCCAGTGTTTAAAAAGGGAAATATGAAAGATATAGTCAACTACAGGCCAATTGCATTAATTAATAATATCTCTAAAGTGTTTGAATTAATATTACATAAATATATATATGCACATTTTGAACAATATGTTGCACCTAGTCAACACGGTTTTGTGAAGGGACGATCTACAACATCAAACTTGGTTGAAATAACGCAATACATTGGTGAATCTCTTGATGAATCAACTCAAGTAGATGTGATATACAGCGACTTTTCAAAAGCATTTGACCGTCTAGTTCACGAGATTATACTGTACAAACTTGATATCATTGGCCTGTCGTCAGTATTAGTTCAATTATTCAGAAATTATTTCTCAAACAGATCCCAGTTTGTTGAGTATCGAGGATACATATCCAATAAATTTCCTCAAACCTCAGGTGTGCCGCAAGGATCTATTTTGGGGCCTCTATTCTTTATAATTTTCATTAACGATGTTAAGGATTGCTTTAATGTAAAGTATTCACTTTATGCAGACGATCTTAAATTGTATTGCACCATTATATCACATGAGGATTGTAACAAGCTACAACATAACCTTGATAACTTGTGCAAGTGGTGTGATCATAACTACTTGCCATTATATCCTGGTAAATGCAATATAATGTCATTTTCAAAAAAGAAAACGAAGATATCGTGGTGTTACACAATACATAATGCACGTATTAATAAAGTTGAGTACTTTAAAGATTTGGGTGTGACATTCGATGCCAAATTAACTTTTAATAAACATATACAACAAATCACTCAAACGGCAGTGAAAAACCTAGGTTTTGTATTACGCAATTACAAAGATTTTCAAAATATCTATACTCTACATACTCTTTATTGTGCATTTATAAGATGCAGACTGGAATATGCCTCAACAGTTTGGAACCCTAATTACAATATACATTGTTTGCAGCTTGAAAGGATCCAACGCAAATATTTAAAGACCATTCACTTCTTTCGTTTTGGTTATTATCCAGCGCGAGGTATGCCACAGGATATTCTGCTTACTACATTTGGCATAGAAAGCCTACAACATAGACGCTATGTACAGTCCATTATATTCTTATATAAGCTGGTTAATAATATCATTATGTGCAATTCCATGCTTTCTAAAATCTCACTCCGTGTTCCTAGAACTGCTTCAAGACAAAAAAACACATTTTATTTGCCACAGGTACATAGCAATGTTTTGAGGAAGTCTCCTTTACATCAAATGATCACCAATTATAATGGCTGTGCTGAATTGATTGACATTTTCAACACATCAGTGCACAGTATAAAACTTATCCTTAAGAACCAGAGTATGTAGTGTTGTCAAAAATTTACTGACGCAAAACCATTAACTTACAGTAGATAATAAGATTACTTTAGATAATATGTGCTTTAACCTTATCCCATAAAGGGGACGTCCTGTTGGATATTGTAAATAAATAAATAAATAAATAAATAAATAACCCCAGAGGGTCAAAGATCCTTGCAATTTCGAAACCATATTCCTTTTGGTACAAGGCCGATCAACGATATTAAGATTGTAAAACAACATATCACTCAATGGTTGCCATTGCAGTCCTAAAATGTTTTGAGACGTATTGTTTACCTCTTCAAACAAAAATGCTTGCTGATACCGAACGGAATCAGGTAAATGGCCAATGACACTTGGCACGTTGCTATTCCACTTTGCAACATAAAACCACCTGATTGGCAAATTTGGTTTAATTCATACACGAGTCGTTTGCCATCCTCTATCGAATCACACCCTGTAATCAAATCATCCACGTACGTATCCGACGCTAAAATCTTGGAAGCAATAGGAAAACGTAACGATTGACTTTTGCAAGTTCTTGAATTACACGCATGGCTAGAAATGGTGATGATGTGATGCCGTATGTAACAGTGTTTAGCTGATAATCGATAACAGACTCCGAGGACTTAAATCTCCAAACTATACGTTGATAGTCTCGATGGCTAGTAGAAATAAGAATCTGTCTATACATTTGCTTAATGTCCGCAGTTAAAACTACAGAATGTAAACGAAAGTGTAATAACAACTCCATGATATCTTTTTGAAGAGGGGCCTGCGAGTAAATGATCATTTAAAGACCCTCCACTTTGCGCTGGCTGAAGCATCAAATACGACACGAAGTTTTGTAGTTGTACTGTCTGGTTTGAACACAGCGTGATGTGGTATGTAATATACCGGCGATAATGTAGACGATCGAGTTGAATCCGATACAATCGAGACATGTGACCACTATCGATATAATCCTGCATAAATTCTCTGTACGAATTATACAGTTGAGGATTTATTTCCAAACGGCGTTCTAGTGAAAGAAATCTTCAAAGTGCTATTTCCGAGAGCCAGCAAATAGCGGTTCAGGACCATTGAAAGGTAACAAAACAATAAAACGACCGGTGTCATCCTGCTTGTGAGTGTCCACAAAATGCCTTTCACAAATTTCCGCATGAGGAGATAATTTGTTAGAATCTGGAATATTTTCCAGTTCCCAAAATCGAGAAATGTTAGCATCTTCTACAAGTGCAGCTAATGATATACGAGATGTAACAGAAGAAAGAACCTTCCTGTTAATATCCACCCAAAGGTAGTGTGGAATTGCCACGGGTTCTTCTGGTGACCCAATGCGAGTTGCGTTTAATAAAACACGCGCGAACAAATCCGCACCTAACAATAAATCGATATGGCTAGGTTTGTCGAAGTCCGAATCTGCTAAATCTAATCCAACTATGTGAGGCCAACTATTTGGTGAGATCCTTGATGAAGGAAGGGCTCCACAAATGTCTGGTAAAACAAAACAATCAATGCTGTACTCTGGAACAGTTTTACCTTGAGGACTAATTTTACACGATACTTGTCCATACGCATGAGAAGCAGATAGACCTAAGCCTTCAACCTTCATTGAAATATTCGATTTTCTTAAACCTAAGCGTCGACAACACTTATCAGTCATGAAATTTTCCATTGATGCACTATCTACAAGTGCTCTTACTGTCTGAACTTTACCAAACCCATCTGTGATTGAAATTCTTGCGGTGCCTAATAAAGTCATTGTGTTGGACGATCTAGATGATAACAACGTACTTGTAGTAGTGTTGCAGGTGGGTTCGGGAAGTTGATCTGTTGCCTGAGTGACTACAGGTTTCTGTGCAACTGTAGGGTTTTCAAAGTGCAATAAAGTATGATGACCCCTTGCACACTTTTTACAAACAAGTTTGGAAGAGCAGCGTGTAACCATATGAGAGTTGCGAAGACAATTAATGCATAAGTGTTTGTCTTTAACAAAGTTATAACGGTCTTGTGGCGATTTATTCAGAAACATTTCACATTGGTATAAGTTATGAGTACCACTGCAAAGACTGCATTTCTGAGCGAATGAAGTTGTTACGAATGACTTTCGAACTTGGGGTTTTGAATATTCAAAGGAACGTTTAGAAGGTACACTAGATGATATGGTTTGTTTAATGGCCGTATTAAATTTGGACGGAGTATCGGAAACAACCATATTGCTAATTTCTAATGCCTTGCAATGTTTTTCTAGAAATAATTTTAATTGATCATAAGATGGAATGTCTGATGTATTTTCTAACTCAAATGTTTTCAAAGATTTGTATCTACCTTTTTGATAACAAATTAAACAATACGAAGTCGAGCAAATCAATCTTAGTTTGACATAAGCTTGATATATTTTCCGTAAAGCAATTAAGCAATTCTCTTAAATCTGTATGTGAATTAAATTTTGCTTTTGGTGACGATTCTAAAGCATTCCAATGCGTGTTTGCAATTAAACGTTTTGAATTAAACCTCTCCACAATAATTGAATAAGCTAGCATATAATTATTATTCGAAATTTGCAAATGTCTAATGAGTTCTCTAGACTTAAAATCCAACGCATCAATTAAAAAATAGAACTTTTCGATCGGTAGCAATTGATTATTTTCATGAACTAAATTATTAAAAAATTGAATAAACTCTTGGAAATGTTCTATTTTTCCAGAAAATTTTTTCATTTCTATCCGAGGGAGACGAATATTACTACATGAGCCAATGCCAGTAATATTTTCAGTCACGCATTTTTCAGCAGTGGATATATTATCAAATTGTGCTTTAATAATTTTAATGTTTAACAAAGACCTATCTATTTCAATTCTTAGTGTTGTAATTTCATTTAATAATTCCGATAATAATCGTTTTTGATATCAAAGGCGCTTTCAGCCATAATATCAACAGAAATACAATTGCCTTTAATATGCTCCAATTTATCTATCGCACCAGATATATCAGATAATCTATCGAGTGCGGCCTTTAAATCCACTATCAACCTATCCGATGAAATATGTGCCATCCTAACGAACAAGGTTACTAATATCGATTTTATATTGATTTCAGCTACAAAATGAAGGGTTTGTTCACCTAATAATAGGATATACCAAGGGTAATGTTGAACTACCTGTTAAAGAATTTTTACTACAACGTGCCTAACGGGAGCTTGCAAGTTTCAATATGACAATGATCAAAGGGTTATGCTACCGGTTTTACAAATACCTGAATTCTCTAGCGAACTTGAATTACAAGTTTAAAATAACTGTACTGCTTAAACCCTTTTCTGACTACAAATTCTTACGTTAACTATCCTAAAATTTACAAAGATTTGTCATTTTAAGGCTTTATAAGATTCTGTATCAGTACAAAATTTCAAATTTAATGCGAGATTGCATCTACTATAAGTTAGTTTACACAATTGACTATGATACTGGTGGTGTGACTACACTTTTATTCTAAATGCGGTCAACCCCTAATTTAAGCGAAGAGCAATTAACAATGTAGTTAAAATGAATGCCAAAGATGCCAATAATAAACCAATTAATAAGCAAAATATTTGCTCAAAGGACCAAAATGTTAATCAAAATGTTAATTTGCATTTACAATCACACAAAGGAAATGATAATTTAAAGGAATATATCACCTACCTTTCACTGGTTGTAGTGGTTGATTGTACTTGCACTGCTATCAGATAATTATGGACTGTATGTATAATGTTCACTAATTGTTGCTAATTACTGATGCTCGATGCACCGAACTAAATCACGAACCAAAGCCAAGCGAGAACGAAGTTGAATAGTCGTCCACTCGTAAATTACCAACCCTTTTATGTCGTTGCACTAAAGGTAGGGATAATGGAGGGGTTCTAGCTGGGAAATAGTTTAAGGTCTTAAATTAATTGTGATTGGCATACTACAACTACAACCAAAATACTTATAAAGCCTTAACATGCTGTTACTTTCAATTTATAGCCCGCATCATATGAATACCCTTTATCCTTTCCATTGCGAAACTAGCTACTAACAAAAATATCTACTGTTACTAATAACATAGATCATTTTCAATTCAAGTTCACTGGCACTGTAGACTGCAATGATGCATCATAGGTTAAACAATGTTCTAGGTTTTTTTGATGACAGGGCAGGAGAGAGAGAGATAGTGTTAGCAAGCTTGTGAATCCCCACACCTCAGGTTCTTCACATCGGTGCACTGCTGTTGCCAGTTGAATCCAATGTTGCCCGATAGATAGATTCCCGTGGCATCATCGAATATATGAACATTTTTAAGACTGGTGGAAATTTCAAATCAAACACTGGCCATTTCAACCAAATTTACGAAGTAAGTTAGGTTAATATAATCGCTACATCGTCGTTGTCGCCGCTGTCGTCCGTTGCCATATTCCCATAATGATACAATAAATGATATATGTACCTTGTTTAGTTTTTTACGCTGATTACAAATATGCTATACAGTGCCTAGTTTAAGTATATTCCTACTTGTTGATTTTGTTCTAAATATTATTACCAATTTTAGATTTTTTCAATTGGAAAATAAGATTAAAAAATTTACACTGCAATAAATCTTAGATACGATACTAAAAAAGATTATACTAACTAATGATGATAAAAACAGATTTTATAATTGTTGTCAAGTCATCAAAAAAGAAGTGGGAAAAATTTCAGAGTTTAAAAAGGGTATGTTTAGTGATAAAATTGGAGCAGTATGTTTTTAACGAATCGAGGTTTTAATTAAGGACAGTAATTATACTATTAACTTTATGCAAACTCATGTGAGACATATACTTGATTTTAGCAGAACTTTTCTTACTAACAAAATGAGAACTGAAATTAGGGGTATGTTAACTAAAATATTTATTTATAAAATAATGTCTATTTGAAACTTTTAGGTAAATTGAAGCAGGGTGTCACTTTTCAACATATATTGAATGAAGTAAGAGATTCAAATAGCATACAATATTGTGAACGAGTTCTTTTGTTAGAAAGGAAAGTTTTGAATAATATTGTCTGCGATTTTAGTATTCAGTATTCCACCTGATGTCATAATACTATTAGTGTAAAACCGTGGGATAAAATTAAGTGAAATCGTTGAAAGACAAGTTTCCCGTTTTATATTTTAAAGAACAGCAGAGTATGGATGTTGAAGAACTTCTAGCCACTGATGATTTTTGTCTTATTATAATGATCAACTTTCAGAGTGAGCAATTACAAAAATTTGGTCATGATAAAATTTGTATAGATGAAACACATGGCACTCATGCAAATGACATTCATTCAATTGTATACTCTAGACAGTAGATGTGTTTAGTTCTAGATGTTCTGCATGTTCTGCAGCATTTTATTTTTCAAACAGAAGCAATGACGATTTATTTAAATTATTTTTGGGAAAATAAAGTTAAAAACAGGTCTCATTAGTGCAAAAATGTTCATGTCTAACGATACTCCAGCCTTTTATAATCCATGGTCGGTTATTATGTAAGATGTGCCAAACAAATTATTATGTTCATGGTATGTAGGCCACAATTGGATACAGAATTTAAATAAAATTAATGGTAGCATTGGAACCAGAGCTTTAGTGTATAAAACGCCTAAAGTTCCTCTACAAGAAACCTGTAAAAACAAATTCCTATTGCTTGCAAATCAGGTTGTAACAGATGTACCAGCAGATCCGAATACTATAGTATTTGGGCATTATTTTCAAAAGTATTATTTAACACGTCCACAAGAATGGGCACACTGTTTTCGGCTGGGACTGGAAATTAATATAAATATGTATCTAGAATTCCTCCATAGGGTTCTAAAACTTATTTATTTAGTAGGCCGAAAAATTAAGAACCTTAGTAGAAATATCAATGTGGTTATGAGTTAAACGCGAGATGTCATTTTCAAGCATTTAATAACGGTAGTAGAATTAACTTGATTTGAAAACGTCACAGAGCCAATGAAGTTATTCATAGTAAAATAATCCAAACAATTGAAAATAGTGAAAGGTGGTTGATGCTATCTTCATCAAATTGCTCAAATTTGGATGAAGACTACAAACCCTTCCCACCAATCGTTTCCATTGGCGTGTTTATTGATCAAGGCTTGTACTTTGCCTTATCTCTGGCAGAACTCGGTATTTTCTCAAATTCCCAGGTTTAATTCTTCGACGAAATGTTCCATCAATCACGTAAGCGTTACAGTATTTTGTTAGGATTTCCGATTATTGCTTTTATTCAGTCACGTATTTAATGTTTGTCGTTTAAAGGTACAAAACTTATCATATAGCAAACCGCCTGTTGTTTATTTGTCTGTTACAGAATGTTGGTTTTCTGAACAAATGTATTCTTTCTAATCACATATTTAGTGACATATTAGAATGCGTTTTCTTATACATGCGTTGATATTTTCGACAAAATTATTTAATATCCACAATGCCAGTTTATCTATCTTTACCGATAATGTATTTATATTGATGCAATTAGTTGCGTTTAAAACCTTATCTTCACTTATACATTATACTTAAAACATATTACACGACGTACATATTATTATTTTAGCTAAATGGTATCGGATTATTGCAAAATGAGCCTCTTTCTTATGCATTAAATCAAATATACTATTTATACAGTGTGCTCGCAATTGACTTTTTGTAGAATAGTCGATTTACTCCTATAATTGATGGAATTATTTGATTTTCTTAAAGTTAAAGTTATTTATATCTATCCTACGACCTCTATGACTTAATCTACCCTGTTATCATAGCAATATATATATATATATATATATATATATATATATATATATATATATATATATACAGTGGTGTATAGTCTTTGCAATTTCTAAATAGACCTGCGTCATTACCATTTGTGACGTCAAATTGTAGCGACGTTGCCACTACCAAATCCTATTGCTACATGACTATAATAGCGCCATTGTTAGAATACAGAGATTAAAAATATTTAATAGCAGATGACGAATGTGATTTGTTACTTTTTAAAAAAGTATTTTTAGGGTAAATTTCTATCGACAATATTGCACATTAAAGTCATTAATTAACAATATTCTTCATTTATTTCTATATTTTTAGCACTGAGCATATTTTAGATATAGGTGCGTATTTCTAATGCGCCTGATTTTATGGTCATTAGTATATTATACCAGACACGGAATAATAACCACAGTTATTCAAGAGGTTATGTTATTGGAATTATAATTTAAACGTTTTGATTGCACAAATCGAAAAAGAATAGGACCAAAATTTCAATTCCATTTGTAAGTAAAATTCTCATTAACTTTGAATAATTAAGATATATCACTTTAAAATAATCTTTTAGATTTCCCTGAAACCATCTACAAAGACTAAATTTATGTTATGTACAATGCAAACGAAGGATTTAACACTTTCAAATCACCCTAAAATTTGTGATCATTTTACTTCTGAGTATTAGTATGCAACTGGATTGAATATGTCATGTTTTCAAAGAATTTCCAACAACTAAAACTATGTATAAGGATAAAGGCTTTAAATGAACCAACTTTGAATTCTGTTGTTAAAGTATGCCATTATTCAAGAAAAGAATAACTGTTCGAGAATTGTTCATGTTCCCAGTAAAAATCCACAATTGTAAGTTATCTCCACAGTCAGTGTCATAAACTAAAAATGAAAACCTTATAATCAAAAGGTTCAGCGACTAATCATTTCGATTGAATTCTTAAAGATGTAAATAGCAGTTTGTTAAATATACAAAAGCATAAAGGCACAAAAATCTTCCAAAAAATAGGCATTTGCTTTATTACTCTTCGAGACCATATAATCGTTGCAGGTAACGGAATAGTTTGAAACAATTCAATATACAATTTACCATTTTTTGTAGAATGGTGTAATATAAAGACTTTGACATTACCTGTATTTAGCACCTCCAAAGTTTAAGTTTAGTGTAGTATTGACCAGTTCATCACCAGTGTGTTTATTACATCCATTGAAATTGAAAGCTAAAATCCAATATCCTGAAAATGAATTTGCAGCCCATGTTTTAACGACGAGTCACTCAAGAATTTAATAAGTATTAACAGCTTGTAATTTAACAATAAAATATATATGGTTGTACTTGTTTATTATACATAAAGTTTAAGATAGTTGTAATTAAATTAAAAGTACATGGTGTAAAAAGTTTTTTTAATTCTAAGTAGCCATGCGTTTGGTTGACTAGTTCAATTTGATTGAAAATCTGAATCACTGTCGTCACAATCACCAATGTTAATAATTAGAGGTGCATTATCTTCTTGATCACATTTGATCTCACGTTTCCACCAATCTTTGATAATTGTTTCTGCATGTTCTATCAAATGTGCCCAAATCTCTGGTGTTATTTTGTCTAATGCTTCTTTCCACATTTGTAAAGTTTTCAACAGACCTCCCATCTCTTCCAGCGTGTCGGTTGTAGTAGCTGTTACTACCACCCCATACATTTTCAGTTGCATTGAATATGCAGTGATACGAAGGCAATCTTAACACCTTATGTCCATATTGTTCGGCCAGCAAATCCGCTTTAAAAATCTTTGGCGGTTTATGCCTAAAATTTTTAATAAATGCTCATATGTAATAAAGCACATAATTTTGACTTACATCGTCACAAGTTAAATAAGCTTTGCTTAAAATCATTAGTTCCATAAGAAATTGCTTATTTAGTGTCGCTCTACAATGTTACTTTTTTTCTAGAAACTGTTAGATGTTTTATTTAACACGTATAATAATACAACATGTTGTCTAAAATTATTGTAAATGATTTTTCCATATTCTTTAATAATTAATTTTCAAATTTTGCTCATTCACTTCTCTGTAGTAATTTAGGTTTTTTTGTGGAAGACGAGAAAAATCAATTTCTGCCCCATTTAGTAATTCAATTACATTTCGGACATATAATGTACCTAAAAGACTAATTACATTATACTGTATTAAGGATAAGTAAATATGACACCAACCTTTTTCGATCAATTTGTGTGCTCTAACTGTTCTTATTTCACGCTTTGTTAGGTACGGCTTACGGCACCATTCTGAAAAAGCCATGTTTCGTCTAAAAACACAAAAATGCTACAGATTCTCTTCTTTTATTTTCATATATCTTCCGGAATCGAATTCCATTTATTCATAATATTTAAGTTTCATTAAACCTATTCTTGGATTATCTTTCAGCCATTTAAATCCAAGACTGTATTTAGGGATCGTTCACTAACTTTAAAAAACTCAACATGTTTTAAATTCAACCATCAAGTATCAACAGAAACGTGATAAATCTAAAATAATTACATGTTGCACTATAAATGTAACTGGAAAACAAATACTAGCGATTTTCACACAGCCTATAAAGGTGATCAAACTAGCAACAAGTAGCTTAGTTCGGGGTCTAAATGAATCTCGTTCATCGTCTTTGGTTATTAGAGTTCAGTTTAATACTAATATGAGTTGTGAATAGCACTGTTTGAAGCAAAAACCAGCCAAATATCAATATATAAAAACGGAAAAATTTAAGAGGTCGTTGACACCAACAAAACAAGGAATGGCATATAACATAAAATTTAAATGTCAGAATTTAATATTTGGCTTTAAAATTATTTGCAACGTCGTAAATTGCTATTATTCAAACCAAAACTATAACATTAATATTGTACGGTATTAAGTTGATAAACATCTACATAAATAGTTAGTACTTGTGTGACGTCACGGATGACGAGGTCTGCGAGCATTATACCTAAGGCATGAGAGGTCTCCCCGCAAAAATAACAGGGGGGACTCTATATATAATTTAAAATAAAGTAAATATATCGAAGAAAAAAGAAATCGCGAACTTTTTTATTTAGTCATACCAAATCGCTTAAATTTTAACAAAAGAAACTTATCGACTAAACTTTCTAAATTAATTTTGTGCATGTTCCTGTTCTATCTTAATACTGCTATAATATAAAAGAAACGCCTCAGCTTTTCTTGTTATAATCTTATGAAAAGAAATGTTTATTTTAAAATGTTTATTTTTTTCTATTTTCACATTTTAAGTAGGTTGTAGGTTTATAAAATCAACTCTTATCAGCTAGCCGGTTTTCAACAAAAGCAGAAAGTCACCGTTGTTCCAGTGTAAAACAACACTTTCCTGTCCATTGATTAGACATTATAAATATATGAATAGAAACTTATATAAGATTAGCTTGGCTTGATTCTTCCATCAAAGCGTCCACCTTTATAAATACATCGGATAAGATAATCAAGTTGTTCTATATAAAAATAAGAATCCTGACTTGTTTTGTAGGCCTTTAGTGGTAAGTATAACTATATATGAAACACTGGGGTCCTTGTTTCTGTTTAATAATCCTTAAACGAATTCGACATCGTTTATTTCACGATGCTGGGACCGAACCGGGGCCCCTCCGCATTGCAGGGTCTGCAGAGGTCTTAATTACGCCACTGTGTATGTATGTATATATAAATTAATATTTGTAAGCATAATCATGCATGTTGACGACTCACACCTTGTACAAAAAAGTATTTAAATCGTAATGAACTTGTGAATGTCGCTGATGTGTACGACATTGGAATATTCCAATAAATTTTGAAAGATACAGAAATTAATATGATTCAAACCTTTGAAAAAAATGTCAACTATAGGTGTGTCAACAAATACATTGACCGAGGATCAAACAACTCGTGTAATAAGAAATTTATACAAAGTGATTGATATTTTGAATCAAGGTTCAGTAAATTTAAAAGCTGTTGAAAGTATTAATGTAAATAAAAAATTAATAAGCAGCACAGATTGTTTTCAACTAAAAAGAAGGCAATCAAGAGCAGTTTGTTAAAAACTCCAACTCCGTGAGAAATACAAACTATTGAGGAAGACCTGATAAACAAAGCTTAAATTTGTGTATTTCTTCTGTTCTTAAGAGTAGCGTGCTTCATAATCTTCGCCACGATTGTGTGATTCCTTTAATTTTTCTCATTATTCTCCAGATTATTGGTTTAAGAATATGTTAAATATTGTTACAAAAGATCATTCACAGGCACAAATTTAAATTCTTCCCCTTCGACAGAATTTTTGTATTTCAAATGCATCTGGCTTTTATATTTTTAATTTCAAAAGTACTTGCGAGTATGGTATTTCAAGTACCTGAAGTAAGTTTTGCACTTCAAGTATTATTTAATGACACTATAATAAAAAACTGCAAAGTTCTGCTTGAACAGTAGGTTATGTATGTATATTGTACTTTGTCGCTCTTAGTTTTTGAAGTACACTGAGTATTTCAAGTGTTTTTACATGGGACGGCGTTATTATTATCTCTTAAGGAAAGTATAGGATATAAGAGTATATTATGTGACAAGTACGTGAAATTGCAGTTTATACACGGGTGAGGAGTTTGGCACATGAGCTGTAAGCGAGTATTGCAAACCGAATCGTTGTACAGATTCAGAGTTAATTAAGCCAATTATGTCTAAACAAAGTTGTTTTGTAACAAAAATGGCTTACTTTTAAAATAACAGCAAAAATTTAATTGTAAAATATGAAATTTTAATAGAATCTTCCTAAATTTAAGATTCAAAACAAAACTATTCAAAATTCTTGAAAACAAAGAAAATAGCAAAATGCAAAACCATTTTAGGTCAATAGATTGAAAATGCTTACACATCAAGTTCCATTTTAATAAATAGATAGATAGCTCAAAAACCCTAAAATAGGACCGTGACATAGTTCCTACAGGATATACAGGGCCCTGTGGATTTAAATGCTGCATGCCTTCATGCTAAATAATTATTTATACAGACATAACGAGGTAAAGGAATTCGATTCTCAATTTACCATTTATTCCATGAAGGTAGAATTCTGAAGTAATACTGCATCCTTAAATCTCAATATTTATTAAACATAAAATATATAACACTATATTATTATTTTACAATAAATTACAGGCATAAAACAATAAACTTTGGTTTGGAAGAATTAAGTTACTTAAATAAATTTGTCCACTGAGTAACAAAAGCGAAATTGCCCTAGAATATATAATAATCGTCTTTACAGCTGCTTAATGATTTCTTCAGGATATAATATTACAAATACTTTATTTAACACCAATTTACTCTTCGTTGTTCACGCTGTTTGGCAATATAAAATAAAATTCATAATTAAGTAAAAAAAAATCTTATAAATGTCACTAATTCTGCCCAATTGTCTTCTTTTGGTTTTAGTATAGAGAAATTATTTTAAGTAATAATGAGGGAGAGAAAGAGAATAGAACATTTTAAGTGAATTTTCTCTTCAGTTTACCCTTTCCATGACGTATTTGAGGACATCGCTCATTCATTGCAAGACCATCATACAAAATCATGTCTTTTTAGGTAATTATAGAAAAACTATTTTAAAGGGATATATATTTTGCTGCAAGAGTGTAATATAGAATCTTTTAGTCAAGGTCACTAGATAGCCAAAGTGTTGTTATTGCACGATGTTGTTGGGTTACCAATATGAATTTCAATATAGTCCTATCTCAGTTGACCATGAGTGATTGCCAAGAACCGACATTTCAAATTAATTTGTTATTGTACCACATGGTAAGTGTAATATATTCTTTATTTTTCTAATAAGATAGTATTTTCTTGTGTTATATTATTATTGAAATACAATTAAAACCACAAATATCTAGATATATGACAATGTTGGTAAAATTATGCACGTGTTTGTATATTTGTCATAATGACTTTATCGAATGGTAATAAATAACTGCATATCGACAATGACTAGTTTATGTAACATTTAGATTTATATCGTTCTTGCAAAACAATGTACTGTTTTACAATATGTTGTTATTGCAATAAACGCTAGCTGTTCATATATTTTTATTTAAGAATTGAAACTTCCTTTTTTAACCAAGGCTTTTTGAGATATATTAATGGTTGATTTTGCCTTCACTAGTATGGACAAAAATGAAGAAGAAGAAGAAGACCGAGAAAATAATAAACCAAATATTGGGAATCTTCCTGATCTGTAAAATATATCCAGCTCGTCTTGTTCTTCAGCACGTTCGAGTTCAACAAGTATGGAAGATTATCATGATAAGACAGCAACGTTTGATGATAGCAACATTGAAAATCAAAATTCAATATTACAAGATGCTTATCTATTATCTATACTGTTGCGCATAACATTTTATACTAGTGTGTAATTGTTAAGTACTTACATATTTATTTTAAGCATTCTTGTACACAACTATCATTTTCACTTATATGTTATGTATTTTCTTTAATTTTTCACAGATTAATATAATCGCAACTTTAACTTGTACTCAATCGCCTTTCCATTCCAAAAAACATTATGACGAGTGATTCAGATGATCATGATTACATACCACACTCAAAAGCAGCAGTTCCAGTGATGATGAATTGGTATCCCGGTGTAGGGCTGTAGATCCTATTCATAACGATGTCAGTCCTCCAAGGAAAGGAGGAAATGCCCTAGAAGAGAAAACCGGAAAAGAAATATTTCTAAAAGAGCAAAAAATACTGGCAACGCTTATAAATCCAACACAGTAAGTAAGAAAATAAGACCAAAGCGAGAAATAAACAAGGATGTTCAGAAAAATGCAAACTATTGTTCTCGGAACTTTAATGAAAACTAAAGAAGAGTAAATGTTTAATTCGTATTGGGAGTTTGGAAATCTGGAACTACACAGGCAGTTTATTTGTAACTGTATGCAAACTGTTCGGCCACAATATTGTTATATCCACGTTGGATGTACGAGAAAACCCAGAGATAGAAATAATTCATTTTATTTTTTAAAAAATGGCAAAAGAACTGTCTGCAAAACGTTTTTTTAGAAACACTTTAGATATAGATGATCAACCAATTCGCACTGTAGTAGTAAAGGAAAACAAAGTAGTGGGTGCATTGCCAGAAACTGATAAATGCGGAAGACATAGGAAACAAAGAAGAGTTGATGGAGACATACATACAGAAAGGAATTATTTACCTTAATGAAATTCTTCCAAAAATTGAACGCCATTATACATGGGAAAATACGTCAAAACTGTACGTTAATGGTAGTACAGCAATAGCAGAGATTCTTAAGGCATATAAAGAAAATTACAAAGCAATAAAATCTTTCTATAATTATGCTGTTTTATAAAGTTTTCACAAGGGAATACGGCATCTCATTCTTTATTCCTAGAAGATTTGTGTGTAAGGAAATTGAAAAACAAACGTCAAAGGAATGGTATGATAGGTATTACAAAGAAAAATGTTTGTCAAGATTGGAGAAAGAAGACGACATAAGAAAACAGAACTGGATGAACACTATTTTACAGTTACCTAAAGGTAATGTCTCATTATTTTACTATAAAAGCAAATCGAATGTTTTAAATTTTACTATTAGTGACATTATAAAGAAAGTATCCGACTGCTACGTTTGGGATGAGTCTATGAAAACAGGGATGGTAAACGAACTAGGTAGTTGTGTTCTCGACTACTTGAGAGATGCATCTGCTGCCAGCAAAACAGAAATTGTAATATACATTGACAACTATGCGGGACAGTAAAAGACTAGGTTTACGCTGTTTGAATAAATTTCTTATCAAAGCATACACAAATGAAAGGGGTTTTATTTCATCATTTTGTTTCAATACTTTGTACAATATAGACATAATTTAAATGAATCAAATATTATCCTGCAAAAACGATATATTAAGAAAAAATACTTTTATAGTAGAGCTATTTTTTCTGAAAATATGGCACAAGTGAGTACTTCAAGGTTTATTTCAAGTAGCTCTTTAAAATCATACATGAACGAGATTCGTTTTATATTTAGTTTTGAAGTGCATTAATGAACCTACCTTATCCAATTAAGTTAATATGGTTTTTGAAAAGTAAAGTACAGTTGAAAGTTTAAAACTGCTCTTCTGTAAAATAGCTTTTTTATACGACAAACTTGCAATGAATGTGCAATATCAATAGTGATAATTATACTACATATAATACAAAAATGTATAGTTTTATTCAATATAATTTTAAAATACATAATATTTATTTTTAAAAAATGGGAGAAAGAGAAGAGAAGATTTGTAAGTGCTATAATCTTTTAACTTGAAGTAGGTCTATAAGAGATTTACCTAAAGTCAGGACAAATAGTAAATAGAAATGAAAGAAACTGACAGTAATAACCCGAGAAAGAGAAACTTTATTAACATCATCACTAGGGTTCATTTTTAATTCTGGAGAATGATTTAAAATCATGATCAAAAATACGCGGTAATGCTTGGTTGTCCGCAACACAAATTTATAGAGTGTAAACATCTATTTACAAAAGTGCATCTCGACTGATACCTCAGCAGTTGGCAACCTCTGTCATCGTTTAAGCCTCAATGTTAAAATGATGCCTCTCCACAGTTTCTTGTTTAAGCTAGCTCTTTCGATGTACTAACTATTTTTACCTAAGATTCTTGATCTGAACTTCAACCTTACAGGAATTATTAATATCGATAGTTAAATTCTAATACATCGTAACCAACAAAATTTAAGATTATGCTTTTAGTGCATACTAAAACTGCAGTAATTGATTAGAAGGTAATTCTAAATGCTCATAAGTCACGGGCCAATAGAATAGCTTATTTTTAAATCCGTCAAGAAGTCCTATCATAATTGGTCACCAAATTAAACCCAATACATCGTATCTCACAAAGTGGCTATCTAATGGTGTGTGCAGTGAATGAGTAGTTGAGTTCTCTACAGATGAGTTGAATAATTGGTGAAAAGTTAGTATTGGTTTCATTTTATCATTTATGTTTTATCTTGAATCAGGTATATTTTGAATTATTTATTTTAAAATCTATAAAACACAATAAAATAGTAACAAGCAAGCATTCTATTTTGATTACTGTTGATATGTCATTTTAGAATAAACGTAGGTGCAGAATATTTTTGGTAGCTTTGTTGATACGACTATTTGGAATGAGCCATTTTCAATAAAAACAATTATAATATTTCAACTACTGATTTTATTCCAGATGGGAACGAGAGGTAAGCAAGTATTATGCCTTTGCCTACAAAACATCGAAAACGTTATTATCAACGATCGTGTTTTGCATGATAGATTTGTTACCATAAAAATAAAGATACTATGAGTACAGAATTGGATTCAAATGAAGATTTATAATGTACCTTTCTCTTCATTTTTAACAAAGGCTATTTTCAGCAAATAATGATGAAATGCCTTGCATACAAGAGACTGTTAGCTTGTTAGATGATCTAGTTATCCCTGAAAGTGTCATTGCGAGAAGTATTGAAATAAATGTAGAAGAAACAGAAGTTTAGATAAAACTTAATTCTCAATTTTTAACTGTTAGGTATTGTTCATTTGAGATCTTTTATTTTAATGACTGCCGTTCAACAACTATGAAATGCTTTTTACAATTTTAGAAAATGTGCAGCTATCTGAGGATGCTGTTATTAAAAATAACACGCCAAATTTGTTTCATAAATATACATTTTTCGGGAATCATACACAATTTTTTTACAGCAAATTATGACATACCTGTCGTTGTGCAACAGAGTGAGGGCTTATCTGATAGTTTGGCTATTCTCAACGCTGCCTCTGCTGAGAGTAGTACGGAAGGCTCATACCATAAGCAAACAACAGTAGATAGGTATTTAAACTACACTTGCACATGTTAATTTGGTAGATCTTCTTTATTGTAGCAGACGTAGGTGTTTCGTTATCGATAAATGGGGTGAAACCCAACTTTCCTTTTCACTAGATGAATTAACTTTAATAGACGCTTGTAGAGATAATGGCATTTCAAATAGCTCAGTGGATGGCCCAGATTTTCAACCTGATGTGCAGAATCAGTCAGGTTGTAACAAAATTTTTTGTTACGTTAAATATCTGTAAAGAAAAATATTACTAGCTGTTGTTATTTTACGAGATTGTCCTTTAGCGTGAAATCGTTGAAGAATTTAATGTACTATAAGGAAGAACACCCCTTTCCGTTTACATTATTTTTCACCTATAAAGAGTATTTAATGGGGACTCCTATACTTTCGATATCGTGGATACCTTGAACGTAACTTAAGTTACATAAGCTACAGGCGTTCTCATGTCCACTAGTACAATTGTTAAACACAACGCCTGCGCAAAAAGTGACGCGATAGCTAAGGTTGTTGGCAAAGAAGGAACACAGCCATCTTGCAAGCAACTACGGGTACGTAGACTTCATTTTTGAAGATGGGAAGCTTTGCTTGTAAGTGGGAGCTAAGAATAGCTCTAAATTGATTTGGGACTTTAGGTTGTCGCGTGGTGTCTTCACGAAGGAGCTCTCGTGAAAGCTGCCCAGTCAACCTAGAGCAACAATTACGACACGTGGCGAGGGAATCCATTAGTGGTAAGCATCATGTAATTAATCAGCCTTGTTTAAAACTAATACTTGGTTCAATTTCTCTAGCACATTTAAGTAACACGCTTAGTTATGGAATTAAAATTTGGTCGTGTATGGAGAAATTGTTTGATTTGGGGCTGGCGAAGGATTGTAACTAATACAGGCATGTTTTGTACCTTTCTGTATTTCAAGAGGATGGAACGCTATGTGTCTTAGTTCATCTATTACGTTCGCCAACATCGCCGTTGTACAATTAAAACAAAAGCAACCAGGTACTTATGAAACTATTTATTGAAAATTAATTTTGTGTACGAGTTACAGTTAAAGTTTTGATTTAACATTTACTAAATCACAAGAAACTTTTGTTAAAGAACGTAAATTTCAAGTTTATTTGCAAGATGTAATTATGCTCATATCTCATGTAAAAATCAGTGTGAAAATTATTCCCTAGATATTTGATAAGTCAAATACCTTTCGTTCAGAACTAAATTTTTTTTATAAGAGAAATTTTTGAACCTTTAGATAATTTAAAAGTTGTTATTAAGAGCACGAATATGATGCACATGTTAATTGTTAAAAATATGTATGAAATTCACCTTTGATTGAAAGATGTTTCTTGCAATATGTTGTGATTAGTAGAATACCTAAGCTGCTTTTAACATATGTTGAACTGACTTTTATTAATTTCATGCTTAAGCCATATGAACTTATGTAACAAGTTCTTTAGATAAAAATCTTGTAAGCCAGAACAGATCTGTTTTATGGATGTTTAAAAACCTAGACTGTATTAAATGATTTATAAATACTAAGACCTCTCTAAATAGAGAAGCAAATTTAGAGATTTATTTTGAAACTTACTTTATGTTGATTATTTTGATTATAGAGAGACACATTAAGAAACTTTTGAAACTTATTATATATTGATTATTAATTTTTTTTGTAAATAATTTTTGCAACAAAAGAGAATTACACTTAAATTAAATTTTGAATTAATACCTTCGTCTTTTTATTTCACTAATTAAAATTAACATTGTCTAAATTAGATCAACAAAATTTTGAATGTAGAAAAGTTGATACAGTACCAGGTAATAGAAACGGAATAAGTAATGCCCAGTAGAGTATTTTTTTTATAGGTAAGGTGTTATTGAGATTTTGAATTCAGGCCAATCGATCTATAAAGATCGAAATATTTTGTTGTTGTAAGGCACAAACAGTGTCTTATATATTATTTTTTTGTGTGACATTTTCTTGCAGGTCCGACATCGTGGAAGCTGGGGCAGAGGTCCAAGAGGTTTCCAGAGGTATTGTTTATTGTAATTTGTATGTTTTTTGGTAATCATTATATCCTATAGGTTTCTGCGTCTTCCTGTAGGATACTTTAGTTTTGTTTATTGTCTATATAGATGCAGTGGCGTCCATTTACGTTTTGTTGTTCCCGTTTGTAGTCGAGCCCACCCTATATCCACGCCCAAACTCATTGCTCTCCCTTGGGGTAATTCCCAGACTAGACCGCAAATATAGTAAAGCTCGTGGGTCCACCGAGGTTTTGTTCACTAATTGACTCACTCCATAACTAACCAAAAAAAAAAAACTACAGTTCACTGACGCCACCAACGTGGAGTGTGCAGTAAAGAAGAGCTTTACTAAGTAATAACACTTCACTGGCGCCCAACGTGGGGCTAGCCTTATAATCAAATCAAATAAAGAAAAATTATAGGTCCTCATAAAGTTTTAAATACATTTCACTGGTGCCCACAATATATATACGTTTCATTGGCGCACAACGTGTTGGAGTTGCTCAGAAATTTTGTTGGTCTATCGATTTCATAAAATAAGTTATTGTCTAATAATCCCTTAATGCTGTTAGTTTAGTTGATATACTCAAAGAGTTGAATTCGATTATAAATTTTCATAGGATATTGAGTATCGTGTCTGGAACCTAAGTAATTTTAAGCGTGTAGTTATTTGAATGTCTCCAACAGGTTTGATTCGCATTAAAGAAATTTTTGTCATATTGAGTCTGGTCAAGAAATAAGAATAATTTGGTAGGTTGTTGCGATAATAAGTATTTTTAAATTGGCTGATAACAGTTCCAAATTGTTTCATTTACTTCATTTAAGAAGAGCTGGAATACGCATTAAGAATCTGAGGAATAGAAAGTTTGCTAGGCGGTTATAGAGAAAATTCTAGCGTAGATTGTTAGCGACGAGACGTAGAGTTCATCTTCGCATTCTTATTGGTTAGATAGTTGTTTGTTTAATTTCCTGCATTTAAGAGTATGATTAATTTGTATGTCTAAGCGAGATTTGGTACACTAGAGTTTTGCGTTGAAGCGTATTGTCTTGAACAAGTTTGCATTACATTAGTGCAATCGAGACACGTTTTTGATTTGATTCGTTTTGGTAGCAATTTTAATTATTTATATCCGTAATTTTGTTTCAACGTCTAGTAGGTATGAGAGGTTTGTATGTCTAAGCGAGACTTGTCATAGTAGTTTGTCGGATAGACGGTAGTATTAGTCTTAGACAGTTGTGACTCGTAGGAGAGTTGGCGCTCAGCATTACATTAGTCTAAACGAGACTCAATGGTAAGTTTGTCGCTTTAGAGTTTTGGTCATCAAATTATTAGAGGTTAGTTATGAGTGTAATATTTTGTTTGATTAGTTCATAGGTGAGGCTCATAGAGGAGTTTGTCATGACCTAGCAAGACATTATGCGTTTGAAGCACTGGTCAAGCTTTTCTTGATACAGTTTAGATTAGGATGTAGTGCAAGTAGTGTAGCAAGATATTTAATTAGGTCTGTTATTCCTCAATGGAAAGGTTTAAAGCAAGTTTATATAATATTTAGTCATGCCTAAGTCGTCAAAGTTAGATAAATTGTTAGTGCGAAGTTCATAGAAGAAGTATCAGATGATGTCATGACCTCCTAGAAGCAAAGACATTATTGCGTTCGAAATTTAATGTAGAGGTCCAAGCTATTATTGCGATAATTTAGATGTGTGAAATTTGTCGTATGTTAGTCGTTACGTCAAAAATTTTAATGCGTCGCCTGAGGAATTACCCTCAATGGAAAGTTGAAAAAGAGACAGAGTTTCCTATTTCAAGATTTATCTGTCGTCAGATCTCATGCCTATGTCGCTCAAATGTAGTAGAGTGGAAATATTTAGTGCCGAAAATTCAAAGGTAAGAAGTCATCAGATCGTGTCATGACCCTCAGTTGCAGGTACATTTTGGGTTCTCGATAGAACAAATGTCTAATGTTTGGAGTCCAAGAACATTTATTATTGGCCCATAGATGTAAATTTAGATGTGTCGAAATTTTGTCATGCATGTTATAGTGTGTGATGCAAAAATCTTCTAATGCAGGCACTTTAGGTTTAATGTTGGAAAGGAAAAGAGTAGGCGCAATATTTCCTATCTTCAAAATTATCTGAGTTAGCGAGATCTCAATTGTGCGTCCATTAATTCTGCTCAAGCATGATGTCAGGATTATAAATGGTTGTTGGTAGTATGCCGAGACGTTGGTTCGTCAAAATTATTACAATTCTACATCCTGAGCTGATGTTGCAAAGTTCACATGTCATTGAACAGTTGCTATAGAACAGAAAGTGTTTTTAATAGTTTGGTGTTGCCCCAATTGCATTATTATGCGATAATGGTTCAAATTATAGCTAGGAGTCGAATTTAAGTCATTATGCTTATGAGGTTGGAAATTCAAAAGATATGGTGCATAATGCTGTTGTATGCGCCACAATGTAATTTTGTTGAGATGGATTAATATATGTTTAGGTAGTAGGACAGATAGTGCTCGATCGTATGTCGAAGTAAATTGATACCTGGGATACTGAGTTAGCGCAGGCATTCAAGTATGCTATTACATTCTGTCGTAGATGCATGAGTGACAGAGGTTATACTCCGAGATTTTTTGAGTATTTGTGTCCCGAACACGATCCCCATAGTCCGGTAATAGTTATGGGATACGAGTAGTGGATTTAATTCCTGAAGGCTGATGTTGAAATCGTTCCTGGTAGAGTTCGCTCAATGTGTATGGTTTTCAGACGCATCTAATGGTAATATTTATAGTAGTATTTGAAGGACGTTTTTGCGATAGTTGCATGTAGCTTATCAGTAAGGTGGAGGAATCAAATATTAATGCTTAAGTTGAGGAGAGAACATGTTCATTTTGTTATGTTTGGCAATAAAGTATGGAGGGCCAATAAGGTGTTGTCTGAGTCGCGTTTGCTTCAATAATGTTACTGCTAAACTAGTGCTACCAAAATTATATTTTGAGTGTATGTTCAAGAATGAAGTGCTGCGAATGTGGTGTACGAGTCTAATTAATTTTGAGATGGTTCCAAAAAGGTCAGCAGATGGCATGTCAAGGATCTAAAAGCCCTATTCTGTCGTAGATCCAGATATATGTACCAAGAGGTACTTTGTATTTGCTGTTGTTTAGCTATTTGTGTCCCGAATACATATATTATAAATTTATGTTATGGGATAGAGGTGATGATTAATTGAAGGCTTTATAAGTATTTCGTTGCTGGTAGAGATGTGAAAAAATTTCTCAAATAGTGTTAGGTTTTAAATGTGCATTAATGGAATATTCTAGTAGTAGTATTTTGAGAAGGACAATAATGTCATTTTGCCCGTGTTGTTGTTATAGCCGATGGTTAGAGCGATACAAATATTTGTTTACATTCATGTTTGTGGACCGTATTTATGACTCACGTCATGTGTTGATTATGTTGGTACGAGTAAGTGACTAAGACTCAGGTTGCATGTTTGTCTTGTTCAAGTCAAGTTGAAGTACAGCTATGTTGGTGAGGCCATTATAGATATTGAGTAGACTTCTTGGTTCGAGATGACTTTGGTGTGGCCACTAGTAGATGCTTTTTGAGGACTTTTGTTGAGACTGTGAGTGTCTCCAAAGAAAAGAGCTTCCGATAGGTGCTATAATAAGCTATGAGCTGAATTAACCTCGAGTATTCATTATGGTAAGCATGTAACAATGTTAGTATGGAAATATCTGGAAAACATTTATAAGCGTTGTTACTTTTAAGATTGTCTTTGCGTGAAATGTGTTGAGCTGGAATTTTGTACTAACAGCGAATACATAATCATTGTTGGAACTTTATTGATATTTATAGAGTATATAGATGTGAGTCTTTTCTTTTACGTATCGTAATACCTTAGTAAGAGTTATCATAGCTACAAGGCGTTATGTACTAGGAAATTGTAAATCTAATTTGTTGTTATTTTGCGAAGTTCAGTCAAGCTTTTGTTTGAATTTACAGAATTCAAGATTTTGAAGAACGTAGGTTAAGTTTTTTGAAGATTCCCCGTTTGGCTTGCAACTCGAGTAAGATTAGACTTACAATTATTTTGACTTTTACCGATGTCATGACTTCTTCACGAACGATTATGAAACTTAACCTAGAATAATTGACTCGTGACGAGATCCATGTAGTGGTAACATCATGTATGATTCACCTGTTACAAAGCTCAATATTGGTTGCAATCCTAGCCATTTAAGTAACACTCTTACTTAATTCAAAAGGTCACTCATGAATGTTTATTGGCTAAGATATAAAAGTACAGAACATGTACTTTGTTCTTACTGATAGATTAGATATAATGCTTCTTTTGTATTTATCTATTGTTAAGGCGATCGTTTTCTCTAAAACAAAATCTTCTCAGGTTATGTATGAAACTTAAGATATTAATTAACCTCAAAGTTAATTTTGCTTTAATTTGGTTAGTTTGCAGTGTAACAAAATTTTTGTTACAAGTTAAATATCTTGTTAAAGAATAAATATTACTAGCTGTTGTTATTTCACGATGTAATTATGTCAAATTTAGCGTAAAATCGTTTGAAGAATTTAATGTACTATAAGGAAGAATACCTTTCCGTTAGTAATTATTTTTCACCTATAAGAGAGATATTTAATGGGGACCTCTCTATAACTTTCGATATGTGTACCTTGAGCACGTAACTAGTGTACATAAGTTACAGGCGTTCTCATGTCCACTGAAGTCACCAATTGATTAAACACGAATGTTTCTGCGCAATATGTATGTGATGTAGAATACCTAAGGTTGTTGGCAATGAGGACTACTTTAGTATTTCTTGCTTAAGCATACTACTGGGTACGTAACGTTCATTTAGTTGAAGACTGTAAGCAGAACATTGCTCTGCTTGTAAGTGGGAGCTAAGAATAGCTGTAAATTGATTTGGGACTTTAGCTAATGACGCGTGCTCTATCACGAAGGAAATCAGTTCAGTGAAAGCTACCCAGTGCATTACTAGAGCAGACACATTACGACACGTGGCGAGGAATCCATTAGTGGTAAGCATCATGTAATTAATCAGCCTTGTTTAAAACTAATTCACTTATTAATTTCTCTAGCACATTTAAGTAACCGCTTTTAGTTTATGGAATTAAAATTATGGTCAAATTAGTATGGAGAAATTGTTTGATGTTGAAAAGCTGTCAGAAGGTAATTGTAACTAATATCATAGGCATTTTTGTTTTGGTAAGTCTTTCTGTAGATTTCAATGTCAGGATCGGATATAAAGCATATGTGTCTTAGTTCATCTATTACGTGTCGCCAACATTTTCTTGCGTTGTACAATTAAATCAAAAGGCAACCAGGTACTTCCATGAAACTATTTATTGATAATTAATGTTTGTGGTACGAGTTAATCCAGGTTAAAGTTTCTGCGTTTAACATGTACTAAATCACAAGAAATTCTGTATTGTTAAAGAAGTGCGTAAATTTCAAGTTTATTTGTTCAAGATGTAATTATGCTCAAATCTCTATGTAAGAAATCATGCTTTGAAGAATTATTCCTAGATATGTTGATATAGTCAAAGCTCGTGTCCACCTTTTGATTCAGAACTAAATTTTTTATAACCGAGAACCAGTTTTGAGACCTTTAGATAATTTAACAACGTAGTAGTTATTCAGAGCTACGAATTATAGAGCACATCGTTAAGTTGTTAAATACATATGTCATGAAACGTGTGAGGCTCGTTTTGTTGGTCTCGATTGATAAGATGTATTTCTTGCTAATATGTTGGTGATTAGTTAGATATACTCTAAGTTGCGTTTTAACATATGTTCAACTGACTTTATTAATGTGTCATGACCTTAAGCATATGAACTTAGTTATTAATGTAACAAGGTTCTATTAGCATTAAAAAATTCTTGTTAAGTCCAGAACAGATCTTTTTATGGATGTTTAAACCTAGACTGTATTAAATGATGTTATAAATACTAAGAGCCATCTCTATAATAGAGAAGCAAATTTAGAAGATTGGTATTGGTTCGTGAGAACAATTTATGTTGATTAATTATTGATTATAGAGAACACTGATTTAAGAAACTTTTGTAAACTTATGTAATGATATTGATGTATTAATTTTTGTAAATAATTTTGCAACAAAAGAAGTCATCACGTTAAATTAGAATTTTGAATTAATACTCTTGGTCAGATTTTTATTTCACTAATTGAAATTAAGCATTGTCTGAAATTTAGATCTAAGCAAATTTGTGAATGTAGAAAATTTGATACAGGTACCAGGTAATAGAAACGGAATAAGTGAAGTTGCCCAGTCAGAGTTATCTTAGTCTTATAGGTACTCGTTAATTGAGATTTAGAGTTTCAGGTCACAATTCGATCTATAAAGATCGTAAATATTTTGTTAGTCTGTAAGGCACAAGACAGTTTGTCTTATATAGAAATGTTTATGTTTGTGCACATTTTTCTTGCAGGTTCGACATCGTGGAAGCTGGGGCAGAGTGTCCAAGATATAATAGGTTATCTCAAGAAGGTATTGTTTAATTGTAATTTGTATGTCTAAATGTAATCATTTTGAAGTCCTAATAGGTAGCAGATGATCGTCTATCCTGAAGAAATGACTATATAGTTTAATGTTTAATTGTATAATTTAGATGCAGTGGCGTCCATTTACGATTTTTGGTTCCCGTTTGAAGTCGAGCCGAGTTCTTAGTTATTCCACTCCCAAACTGCATTGTCTCAAACCGTTGGTGGTAATTCCCATTGTAGCTAGACCGCAATTATAAGGTAGAAGCATCGTCGTGGTCCACCAGTTGCAGGTTTGCTTCACTAATGACTAATCCAATAACTAACCAAGAAGAAATACTTAGTTCAGTATAAATATGACGCCATAAGGTTGTGGTGCGCTAAAAACTTTACTGAAACTGCATCCATAATTTCATTGGGAAAGGTAGTAAAAGAGGCTCGAATTGGTGTCGATCTAATAATTTCAATATCCTTAAGGGGTCTTAGTGGCATTCAAGACTCAAAATTATTTGGATCCTATAAAGGTTGTTGAGTAGGATTTATATGTGTTGCCTCAAGATATATTATAGCAATTAGTTATTGTGAATGTCCCAACAGGTTATGATTCGAACAGTTTTAACAGAAATTTTTGTCATGTTGAGTTGGTCAAGAATATAAAATTATTTTAATGGTTGTCATAATAAATTTTTAAGTAATGAATAGGCTGAAACATTCCAAATTGGTTTGCTGTTTAGCCAAAGTAAGAGCTGGAATACGAATTAAAATATCCGTAGGGAAGATATGATCCTAGGCTCGGTTATGGATAAGTAGAGAAATATTGCTAGGTAGATTTGTCTAAGCGAAGAAGTAGGTTCATACTTCCATTCTTATTGGTTTATGGCGATAGTATGTTTGGTTAATTTACGGTTGGATTTATGAACTGATGCTTAAGAATTTGGTAGCGACTGGTATGCTTGACTGAATTGGGTATTATTTGAAAGGTATTTGAATGCTTGTGCATCTGGCACGTTTATTGAGGTCTTGCATTCGTTTTGAGTAGGCAATTTTTATTTATATCCGCAATAGCATACGCAGTATGTTGAGAGGCTTAGAATTGTATGTCTAAATGTCGAGTTTATCTTGTCTATAAGTAAGTATTGTCGGATAGTGGGTATAATTAGTCTAGACTGGACTCAGTGCAGCAGTTGGCATGCTCAGATTAAAACTATTAGTCTAGATCCGTATGTACTCAGTGGACTAAGTTTGTCGCTTTAGCAGTTTGTGTCCGAAGATCATATTATTTAGATGGGTTAGCGGTTATGATGTAATTTTTGTACATTATTCGTTCTAGGTAGAGGCTCATAGTGAGTTTTGTGCATATAAGCAATATTTAGTACTAGTTAGATGAAAGCACTGTGAGTTTTCTTAACGATGTTTTGTTAACCCGTAGTGCAAGAGTGTACCAAGATATTTAAGTTATTGTTCATCCTGATGGAAGAGTTTAAAGCAATTTTAATATAAATGTTTATGTAAGTCTAAAGTTATCATTGTTTGTATGTTCATAGAAGAAGTAGAGCTGATGTTGAGCCATTGAAGTATTAGAGACATTTCGTTAATTTTAGAGTGTCACAGCTAGAGTAATTTATGAAAATTGGTATGTGTCGATTACGTGAGAATAACTTTGAGCTGAATAAGCCTGAGTATTCATGTACAGCTACAATGGAAAGTTGAGAACGAGTTTGGCTTGATAAGTTTATTTTCAAGAACCTGCTCTATGTCGTCAAATGTAGTAGAGCTGGAAATATTTGAGATGCCGAAAATTCATTGTTGGAAGAGAAGAAGTCATCTAGATCGTGTTCATGACCCCTCAGTTGCAGGACATTTAGAAGGTTCTCGAAGACAAATGCTAGAGTACCAAGAACATTATTATTGGCCCAAGTTATGAATTTAGATGTGTTGAAATTTTGTTGCATGTTTAAGTTTGGTGGTCAAAATCTTCTAATTAGGTCCCGTTTAGGTTTAATGTGGAAAGGAAAATATTTTGATTTGTGCCGAAGATTTTTACCATTTCGAACTTATCGCGTATAGATCTGAGGATGGGTACGCAGTTCCTACGCTCAAAATTAGGATTGCAACATGCCGTTGTTTAATCAAAAGGCAAATTGGTTTTGCAAATATATACAATTCTACTCTCTTACAGTTAGCAAAGTCACATGTCTATTGATTTACAGTTTATAGAACAGAAAGTTTGTTTAAAAATGTTTGGTGCCCCAATTTATTATTTGCAAGATTAATGGTACTCAAATTTTATCTGGTCGAATTATTCTAAGTCATTTGATAGTAAATAGGTTTGAAATTCAGAAAGATATGGTATAATGCTGTTTATACGCCACAATGTAATTTGATGTTGAGAGGATTTAAGTAGTACGGTAGGACAGATATTCGATCCTTCTCGTAAAACATGTATTCACCTGGGATAAGAGTTATGCGCAGATTCATATTTGCTATTGAGATACCTTGCTAAGCATGAGTTCGACGGCGTTTATACTCGTAATTTTTGGTTTAAGCCGACACGTCCCCATGTCCGGTAAATTTTACGGTAGTAGGATTTATGCCAGAAGACACTGATGTTGAAAACGTTACCTGGTAGTCGACCCATTTTGATAATGCTTAAGACCATCAAGGATAGCTTTAAGATTATTTGAAGACGTTCGTTGCGATATGTTGCATGTAGCTTATCGAAGAGCTTCGAGCAATCTGATATAATCTAAGGAGGAACATTTCTTTTGAGGTTGGCAATAAATGTATGGAAGCAATAAGGTAATTAGTCGAGCGCGCTAATTAAATTTACTGCTAATACTTGGCTCCAAAATTTATTTGCAGTGTAGTCAAGTAACAAGTGCTCGAAGTGTGTACGATCTAATTAATTTAGATGGATGAAAGGCAGTGCAGGTGGCATGTCCAAGGATGACTAATAAGCCCTATGTCTTGTCGTAGATCAGAATATGTTCAGAGGACTGAATTGGTCGTCTTTAGTCATATTGTTGTCCCTGTAAAGCAACAGGTACTTATAATATTTATGTTAATTTGGGATACGAGTGAGTGACGAGTTAATTGAAGGCTTTTACCAAGTATTTCGTTGTGGTAAGAGATTGAAAATTTCTCAAATAGTGTTGGTTTGCAAGATGTGCATTAATGGAATATTTAGTAGTAGTAGATGAGATCAGTGACAAAATGTCATTTTGCCCGTGTTGTTGATATAGCAAATAGCCCTTGTGGTGCAGCGATACAAATATTTGTTGCTTCATGTTTTGGACCGATAATTTTGATCGACACGTCATGTGTTGTTATGTTTAGAGTAAGTGAGTGAAGATAGGTGCTGTTTGTTTTGTTCAAGTAAGTTGAAGTATAGCTAAGTTGTGTAAGGCCATTATAGTATTGATAGCTTTTGGTTCGAGATGTTATGGTGTGGCCACAGTAGAGTTGAGGATTTTTTGTGAGACTGGAGTGTCCCAAAGAAAAGAGTAGCATTTAGGTGCTATAGAATAGCTATGAGCTGAATAAGCCAGTATTCATATAGTAGCTATCTTAAATGAGTATGGAATGTTGGCTTGATAAGCGGTTTACTTTTAGTAGAACTTGCTGTAATGTGTTGAGCTGGAATTTGAGACCAGCGAATACATAATCATTGTTGGAACTTTATTGATATTTATGTATATAGATGTGAGTTTTTTTTGTACTATTAATATTAAGTAAGGTTATCACTGTCAAGTGGTAGTATGTTAGGAAAGTAATATCTCTTTGTTGTTATTTTGCGATAAGTTCATGTCAAGCTTTTGTTTGAATTTCAGTTTATATTTTGAAAATGTAGTTAAAAGTTATTTAGTTCCCGTTTGGTAATAGCAACATCGAGTGTTAGACTACAGATATTTTGACTTTTACCGATTATGACTTTTACCGATTATGACTTACCGATATTGACTCTGACGGATGTGTGGTACGCAGAGTTACCTACACCTCATTTGGTTGCACCCATTTTCCTCTTCTGTAATTCAAGGTCACTCATGATTTTTTGTTCTAAGATATCAAAGTTCAAACTTACTTTGTTCTTACTTAGATTAGATATAATGCTTTTTTTGTATTTATCTTTGCGTTAAGGCGATAGTTTTCGTCTATAAAATCTTCTCGGTTATGTATAAATTAAGATATAATTAACCTCAAAGTTTTCTTTTTGGTCGGAGGCAGTGTAACAAAATTTTTGTTACGTTAAATATCTGTAAAGAAAAATATTACTAGCTGTTGTTATTTTACGAGATTGTCTTTAGCGTGAAATCGTTGAAGAATTTAATGTACTATAAGGAAGAACACTTTCCGTTTACATTATTTCACCTATAAAGAGTATTTAATGGTCCTATACTTTCGATATCGTGGATACCTTGAACGTAACTTGAGTTACATAAGCTACAGGCGTTCTCATGTCGCACTAGTACAATTGTTAAACACAACGCCTGCGCGAAAGTGACGCGATAGCTAAGGTTGTTGGCAAAGAAGGAACACAGCCATATTGCAAGTCAACTACGTGTACGTGACTTCAATTTTGAAGATGGAAATTTGCTTGTAAGTGGGAGCTAAGAATAGCTCTAAATTGATTTGGGACTTTGGTTGTCGCGTGGTGTCTTCATCGAAGGAGCTCTCGTGAAATGCTGCCCAGTCAACCTAGAGCAACAATTACGACACGTGGTGAGGAATCCATTAGTGGTAAGCATCATGTAATTAATCAGCCTTGTTTAAAACTAATACTTGGTTCAATTTCTAGCACATTTAAGTACACGCTTGTTATGGAATTAAAATTTGGTCGTGTGAGAAATTGTTTGATTTGGGGCTGTCCGAAGGATTGTAACTAATACAGGCATGTTTTGTACCTTTCTGTATTTCAAGAGGATGGAACGCTATGTGTCTTAGTTCATCTATTACGTTCGCCAACATCGCCGTTGTACAATTAAAACAAAAGCAACCAGGTACTTATGCAAACTATTTATTGAAAATTAATTTTGTGTACGAGTTACAGTTAAAGTTTTGATTTAACATTTACTAAATCACAAGAAACTTGTTAAAGAACGTAAATTTCAAGTTTATTTGCAAGATGTAATTATGCTCAAATCTCATGTAAAAATCAGTTTGAAAATTATTCTAGATATTTGATAAGTCAAATACCTTTCGTTCAGAACTAAATTTTTTTATAAGAGAAATTTTGAACCTTTAGATAATTTAAAAGTTGTTATTCAAAGCACGAATATGATGCACATGTTAATGTGTTAAAATGTATGAAATTCACCTTTGATTGAAAGATGTTTCTTGCAATATGTTGTGATTAGTAGAATACCTAAGCTGCTTTTAACATATGTTGAACTGACTTATTAATTTCATGCTTAAGCCATATGAACTGTTTATGTAACAAGTTCTTTAGATAAAAATCTTGTAAGCCAGAACAGATCTGCTTTTATGGATGTTTAAACCTAGACTGTATTAAATAATTTATAAATCTAAGACCTCTCTAAATAGAGAAGCAAATTTAGAGATTTATTTTGAAACTTACTTTATGTTGATTATTTTGATTATAGAGACACATTAAGAAACTTTTGAAACTTATTATATATTGATTACTTAATTTTGTAAATAATTTTTGCAACAAAAGAGAATTACACTTAAATTAAATTTTGAATTAATACCTTGTCTTTATTTCACTAATTAAATTAACATTGTCAAATTAGATCAACAAAATTTTGAATGTGAAAAGTTGATACAGTACCAGGTAATAGAAACGGAATAAGTAATGCCCAGTAGAGTATTTTTATAGGTAAGGTGTTATTGAGATTTTGAATTCAGGCCAATCGATCTATAAAGATCGAAATATTTTGTTTTGTAAGGCACAAACAGTGTCTTATATATTATTTTGTGTGACATTTTCTTGCAGGTCCGACATCGTGGAAGCTGGGCAGAGGTCCAAGAGGTTTCAGAGGTATTGTTTATTGTAATTTGTATGTTTGGTAATCATTATATCCTATAGGTTTCTGCGTCTTCCTGTAGGATACTTTAGTTTTGTTTATTGTCTATATAGATGCAGTGGCGTCCATTTACGTTTTGTTGTTCCCGTTGTAGTCGAGCCCACCCTATATCCACGCCCAAACTCATTGCTCCTTGGGGTAATTCCCAGACTAGACCGCAAATATAGTAAAGCTCGTGGTCCACCGAGGTTTTGTACTAATGACTCAATACTACAAAAATACAGTTCACTGACGCCACCAACGTGGAGTGTGCAGTAAGAAGAGCTTACTAGTATAACACTTCACTGGCGCCCAACGTGCTACCTATAATCAAATCAAATAAAGAAAAATTATAGGTCCTCATAAAGTTTTAAATACATTTCTTGTGAAATAAATTTATATCTTTCATTGGATCAACGTGCTGTCAGAATTTTTGAAGCTTGTCGATTTGAATACAAAGGTTTTCAATATCGCTTAGATGTTTGTCTATTAGTTGGCATAAATCAAAATAATTTTGAGGTTCATAAAAATTATGTTATATAATCGTGTCTGAACATCAAGTCTTTCTAAGATGTAGCTGGTATGAATGTCCAATCAGGATAGAATTCTAGCAGTATTGAAAAGAGAAATTTTTGGTAGATTGAGTTGCAAGAAGTAGTTCATCTTCATTCTTATTGGTCTATAATAGAATTTTTTAAATGTTTAACATTTCAATTAGTAATGCATTTCAAGAATTTGTACATGTGCTGGATATCTGATTTAAAATTTGTCTGATGCAGTTTTTGATAGATCAAGTTTTGTAGAATTTGATATATCGATTGCAAGCAGTATGTTAGAGTTTAGTATTGTCTAGCGAGATTGTAAGTAGGTTATGTCGATAGCGGTTATTAGTCTAACGACCTTAGTTGGTTCAGCATTCTTAGTTAAACGAGACTCGATGGAATTGCTTTAAGAGTTTGGTCACATTATCTGAGGTTTGTGTATGATGGTATTGTTTGAAATTTTTAGCTCTAGTGTAGCCATAGGCACGTTGTCATCTAGCAAGTTTGATTGCGTTGTGAAGCACGATTTTTAACAGTTTATTATCCGCAGTGTGCAACGAGTACCGATATGTTGAGATTTGTATCTCATGAAGGTAAGCACTTGTAATAGTAAATTTTGATTAGTCGGTATCATTTGAGTTCTAGAGGGACCGTAGAGAGAGTTGACGCTGCAGCATACATTAATATTTAAACGAGGCACTGTGAAATGTATGTGTCGTTAGTAGATTTTGGCGTCGCCTGAACATTACCTCAGATGGTAAGTTATGAACGTAATTGTTTAGTTTATTAGTCAAATGTATGTCGTCAAGATGAGTTTGTAGTGTGACAAGTTTAGTGCGAATTTAAGCAAGAAGTCATCGACGTTCTCTCAGTTGAGGACATTTGGTCTGAAGACAATATGCTAAGAGTCGTCAAGTTTAAATTATTTTACCCAAGATGAAGTTTAAAGCAATTTAATATAAATTTTGTTAGTCAAATGTTTATTGTTTGCAAAATGTTCTAATAGAAGGCTTTAGAGTTAATGTTGAAATCGAAAGAGAAGTTCATTCAATATCGCGTTAAGATCTTAATGAGGTCAATTCTTGACTAAAATTTAGATTTAAATTGGTATGTTGTAGTTAGTAGATTGTTCAAAATATCAATTTACAGTCGCTCTACGCATGCAAATGTACATGTCAATGGAACAGTTTAGAAACGAAAGTGTTTTTAATGTTTTGATTAGTGCCAATACCTATTTGCTAATGTTCAAATGTTAGCTGATGAATTTTGTAAATATTATGTAAAGTTCGAAAATTCAAAAGATATGAAGTCATCAGATCTGTTTATGACGCCTCAATGTAACTGATTGTTAGAGGATAATATACGTAAGGACAAATTCGATCTAAGTCCGAAGAACATATTACTGGATATGATTGCAATTAGATTTGTATTAATTTTGTAGCATGAGTGAGTGGTTGAATATCTCAATCATCTTTAGGTTATAATTTTGGAGACACAGGAAATAATTTTAGCTAGATCATTTCAAATTCATACTCGTTAATCAGTTAAGTAGGCATTGTCTCATCAATAATTTGAAGGTATATTATAAGGTTTGGTAGTAGAGATAGTTCTCAGTTAACATTAATTAGCAGTAGATAGTACATGTATTGATTACAAGTTTATAGCAAAGTTTTCAGCTTCAAATATTTGTCCTTATACTAGATCTTAATTATTTGTGACTAAGGTTCCTAAAGTTTAGCAAGTCGTATTATAATATTTATAAATATATTCTAATTACTGTATCATAGATACTTTTTTGTTAATGATCATAGATTATGGGTATTAGTTGATATCACAATGTAAATTATTTGTTGTACAAGGTCTAATAAGTACGAGACTATATTCTAATCCCTTAGGTTAATGTACATTACTAAGAAAGTAACTGTAGTTAGCAGATTCAATGGATCTTTAGACTAATTGAAATTCAGTTCTAGATAAGTTTGAAAGATTAACTATCCGAATGTTTGGTCATATTAATCTGGCGCAATCGTTGACCAATTCTTGTACGTAAATTTGTAGAGTATTGTGTTTAGTTTCTCTAGATTGAGTTTATGTTGAAACGTTTGGCATATTTTACCCATTTAGAGTCTATCTAGCTATACAGATATGTAAAGTAGTTTGATACGACATTACAGTCGGACTGAAGTTGGTGCATAGTTAGCTTGAGTCAGAAGTACGTTGAGTTTGTATATATTAGATTAATATGTGCTAAGAGAAGGCTATAGGAATAATCGGAATTTGAGTTGGAGATTCAATAGATGTAAAGTTTAACTATTAGGTAATTGCAATTGTAGCTTATATGAAGATATTTAATTGTATTTGATTAAACGGTATTTGTTTAGTTATACAAGATATTTTTGCATCTCAAGTTTAGTAGTTATTGAAAGATATTCTAAGCATTGTTAGAGTATTGAAATTTCATTGTAAGTATACGTGAAAGTATTATGAATACTATTAATTAGAAATTTAGATTTTTTCAGATCCATTAAAGTTTTAATGATTTCTAAATTAAGTATTGTCTTTGAATCGTATTAATTAGTAAGCAAATGTATTCTATAGTACATATTATTAACAGATTTGAATGTCAGCAATTATGTAACTGTTTAGGAAGGAAAATTGCAAGACTATCTAATTGGTTTCTTAGTATTAAGGAATTTATAAAATAATAGAGAATATTTTAATTGATTAAGTGGACTTGTTGATTGAAGTGGTTTCTTCAACGTAGCTTGTGAAGAATCCAAGTCTACTAAGAAAATTTACGATACGTTTAAATCCTAGTGAGCATTGAATATTAATCAGTTTTGTAAACAATCTTTAGTTAATCGTAGAAAATTTGTAAATTCTTATAAACTGAGAATTAAATTTAATAGAACCTCGTTCTTTGAGAAAGATTTAAGGCTTTAATACGGATGGTTTACTTTTAATTAAGGCAAATAAGAGTTTTACATATATTGTTAAACCTTGAAAATAAAAACAAAGGATTATGAATAATTGAAAATTTACGTCTTTATACTTGTTAAAAAATTTAAATTGAAAAGAATTTGTTAAAACCGTAATCCAGTAATGAAATTAATAGTAATCCATGGGATATATGAATGTTTAATATTTGAATCAATCCATTTGTCATTAAAATAAATTTTTTTGGTTAAAAATTTGTTTTAAAAGTTGTAATTACAGTTGTTATCATTAATGGGAAGGTCATTCAACTATTAGTTAAATTTTTGAATGTTTTTAAGGTAAGAATCTATCTATAAATTTTGTACTTTTTATTTCAGTTGGATTTACTATAACATCTTTGTTAAAGTTTCCCGTTTTGAAGTAAAGCCAACTTTATAAAAAACTAGTTTTTAATTAACTAATAAATTTAAAGAGTTTTAATTATTTTAAATTTTTACATAATAAAGTAAGTTAGAATAAAACTTGGTTGAAATTTTAATATTTGATTTAATTAAATTTTCCAAGTGATACTTATAATTTTGAAATTGAAATTTTATTGGCTTTTATAGTTAAATAATTGTTTATTATAACAAATTTAAATGGGTTTAAATAAACAAAAAAGGTTATATAAGTATTTTTTTGAAAATTTTAATTTTTTGTTAAATTTTCAAAAAAGATTAATTTTTAAAAATTAAATTTTGTTAATAAATTTTTAAGGTAATTCAAATTTTATTTTAATTAGAAATATTAAATTTGAAATTTGATCAAGGTCCGTATGAGGAATAATTTTTTAATTTTAAGAAAAGGTGGTCTTTTTTTTTGAATGTTGGTTTAAACGAAATATTTTTTTGTAAGGACAAATATGTTAAATTCTTTGTTGCAGTTTTTTGCATTTTGGACTTAATAAAACCAAGGAGCAAGTTGGGTTTGATTTTAAGATTTGTAAATATATTTGGGCAAGTCTTAGGATCTTTAGTTGAAATTAGTTTTGTTTAAACCTTTTAGCCAAAATATTGTTCATTAAGGGTCATGTTGATTATTTTTGAATTCTAAGTTGTTATTTTTTAGAAAATTAAAACTTATTTTTTTAAGATTTAATTTTGGTTTAAGTTAGTTTTTGTCCAAAGGAATTTATAAAATTTTAAATTTTAAAATAAATTCATTTTAGGTTTCTATAATAAATATTAATTAAATTAGTTCAAATTTTAATAAAGGTTGATAAATAGGTAATGGTGGTTGGAAATTTGGTGTTGAGAATTTATTATGAAGTTTAAAAGTTTTTTTAATTGCCCGTTATTAAGTCAAATAATTTTTAATTTATGGAAATATGTTAAAACTCATTGTTGTCGGCAGGTTTGTTTGAATGTGGCAATTTTAAGTTTAAGATTGGAAATTGTTAATTTGTTGTTGGAAAATTTAAATTTTGGATAGGAAATTTTCGTTCTGAATTTCCAATTTACTTATTAAAGGTCATTCCAAGCAGTTGGGTATTTTTTTGGTTTTTTTTTGTTTTCCCCCTTTTTTTTTAAAATTTTGTTTTTTTTTTTTTTGGGGTAGGGGAAAAAATTTTTTTGGGTTTTTTGGGGTTTTAAATTTTATTTAAATTTATTAAAAAAATTTAAGTTTAGCAAAAATGGGTGTTTTGGGAAAGGGTAAAAGAAACTTTTAATTTAAAAAATTTTTTAGGGGTTTGTGCCTTTAAATTTTAAAAAGGGAAAATTAAGGTTTGTTTATTGTCTATATAGATGCAGTGGCGTCCATTTACGTTTTGTTGTTCCCGTTTGTAGTCGAGCCCACCCTATATCCACGCCCAAACTCATTGCTCTCCCTTGGGGTAATTCCCAGACTAGACCGCAAATATAGTAAAGCTCGTGGGTCCACCGAGGTTTTGTTCACTAATTGACTCACTCCATAACCAAAAAAAAAAAAAAAAAACTACAGTTCACTGACGCCACCAACGTGGAGTGTGCAGTAAAGAAGAGCTTTACTAAGTAATAACACTTCACTGGCGCCCAACGTGGGGCTAGCCTTATAATCAAATCAAATAAAGAAAAATTATAGGTCCTCATAAAGTTTTAAATACATTTCACTGGTGCCCACGATATATATACGTTTCAAGGTGTAGAGGAAGAGAAAGAGTCTGAAACATCAGACTCTTTCTCTTCCTCTACATGGTGAAAAGAAAGCACAAGAGAAAAAATAAAAAGAAGAAAGACACCAAAACCAGAAGAATCGATTAATAATATATGTAAAAAGCAAAGAATGTTGGGAGAATAATATTTGGGTTACATGATAAAAGGTAGTTCAGTTAAGCGCAGTGTTCACAGAGGTGCCAGAAATATAAAACATGATTGCAAAAATGATTGTTTCTGTAGTAAGACATCAAAAAGAAATTGTCTCCAGTTTTAACACAATTTTCGTGAACAATTGTTTGATTTGTTCTGGAATATGACCTGGTCATAAAAAAAATGAGCCGAAAGAAAGATTATACTGAAGGTCCTTCTCGGAGACAAAGATCTTATGTTTACAGTTTACGATCACACAACACCAAGCTACAAGTTTGTAAGAACATGTTCTTGGGAACTTTGGGCCTAAATAAGAAAATGGCACGAAAATGGACAAAAGTCAAAACCACGGATTGACAACCAGAACAGAAGTAGATAATAAAGCAAGAACTAGCAAGACGTAATCTTTTAATTTAAAAAAAAAAAACTAAAGAGGATGTTGATTACTTAGTCTTTTTTGCATTAATGCCAAAGATGGAGTCACATTATTATAACGACTCAAAAGAAAAATATTCTGAATATCCATTTCAAACAAAAAAATGAAATAAACGAAATATATAAGAGAAAATGCAAATATGAACAAAAACCCGCTATATTGGTAACTTGTTTAAACAAAATGTATGAATTGCTAAATCTAGCCATACATAGACCGAGAAAAGACCAGTGTGGTACGTGTCTTCAGTATTCAGCCACGCAGTTAAATGATAAGGACTATGAGGACCATACTATACGAAAAAAATCAAGCACAGGAGGAAAAAATAAAAAACAAGAATGAGACAATTTATGGAAAAAAATATGTATTAAGAATGCATGTAGTCTTGTAGTTGTATCCTGTAACTGAAGCCAGCAAAGTGTACTATAAGACCAGATTAGAGGTGCACATATTTACAATTTATAATGTGACCACATGCCAACACACAAACTATGTGTAGAACAAAACTCAAAGGGACTTACAAGCATCTGTATTTATTTCATGCATCGTAGATCATATATAAATACATTGCCTCCAAGAAAAAAGACCCGTATAGTTTCCTGTGGTTGTAGTTATCAAAACTGCAAGTAGACTCTTGCAATTGCCCTAATCTACTTTCATCCCTAGCACAAAATTCTAGTTCAGCAAGAATATCTCGAGAAGAGCCACGCTCAAATGGAGTATGATTCTACTCATGCACTCGTAGAGAAAGGTAAAAGGTAAACAAATCATGCTACCTTCACAACATGCATAAATCATCTGCGAAGCCCACAAATACCCTTGCCCTCTAGATGTAAGTGTTTCTTATACATTTTTTAAGAAATATGATGACAAAGTCATAACTCGCTTCGATTCTATCTGACCAGGAATTTGAAAAACGGCCCTACTGTGTCGAATTTGAGATGACTAAAATATCATCAAATGGTACAATCGAGTACAAGAATAATTATGGCGATGACTATGACTTATTCCACACCGGTCTAAATTACCAACTCTGCCTAAAAATCTGACAAGTATTTACAGGATTTAAAAAAGTTCTGTGGATCTGGATGTACATGATTTTTATGACAATCTACCTTCTAAATAATATGCAATGAATTCAACTTTGAATTAGAATTTAATGTTTTGTTTTAATGTGCGTTAGTTGAAGAAAAATTATAGTTCATTTTCTAAAGAAATTTAATCCTTTTAATAATATTTAGGTTAATTTAAAAAGCTCTTAATTCACATCACTTACATAAACAGTAAAGCTATTATGTCGCAATCCACACATTTACTAAAAACGTATAACTCATAATCCACGATAAAAGAATTCTAATATGTCATAGCCCACTTTCTAATATAAATATTTACAGTAAATTGAAGTTTAGTGTCCAAAATAAGCCTTATTTAACTGTATTTTCAAATGAATTGTTAATGTGGGTCTTTTGTCAACCCTTTCATTATAAACGGATTATTTGTTGCTCCTGTAAAATTCACTTTATTGCGGTTATGATGTCTTAGAACTCAACCAGCGATATAGTTATAAAAATACATTTTGTCTGTATATACATTCTCGCTATTAGGTTTACAGAAAAATGCACAATCTTGTAATATAGTATTTTATGCATTATAATGATAATGTGAGTAACATATCAAAGTAGAATCTATTATGCTCAAAATAAATCATTCCATATTATCACATACTCGTTTCACTGATTCGTCATCAGATTGCATCATGATCTTTGTGAATTGCCTTAGAAAATTTAAAAATCTCCAAAATTTAGTACATCAGCTATCTTGCTTTCATTAACACAGTGTTAACCACAACTCCAGCCAAACTCTGCAGACATTCTATACGCCAAAATGATGAAAAAAGTTTATATAAAGAGGTGTCCAAAAATGATTCTTACAAAAGTTATACGTATTTCAAAATTTAACAAAATCAAATCATTTATCAGTTAATTAAGCAGAGATTATTGCAAATAAATATGTTTTGTATTTCGAAAAAAATGCTTCGGAATGTAAAAATTGCATTACTACAAGTTCTATATCCCATGACAAAAATAAAACATCACTTGCATAAAATATAAGCACAAAGGGAAAGTTTCTATTACACCATATTGTTCCCATGGATGAGGTGAAGTTAAATCATGAGAACCAAAACCGAAAACACCCCAACATTACCATTTGTTTAAAGAACAAAATTGTGACTGCAAAAATCCTCCCTTCCTTCCAACATAAGTGTTTTTGGGGCTAATTATGTATACCCTTTCTAAAGTAAAATTATTACATTCTCGTGAATTGCACCAATGTAAAATACTTTGATGCTTAAGATAGAAACACTAAGTCATGGCATTCATCACTTTTAAACCGTTCAAAAAATTCACTAGAGACACCTATTACAATTATCAATATAACAGTCATTGATAGAGGCACGTTAAAGCTCCAACGTCACTGGTACTATTGTAAAAATTGTTGGTGATACACACAAATACTAAACGTTTCACAGAAACATTCTTTACATCAGTTGTAATTAAATAGTTTCCACTATTTAGTTACAACCCTCATAGAGTAATAAAATTAATAGCAATCCATGGCATTTGTGTCATCACTCATATCATAGTTCTTTAACATATCATCCAAAAGAGAGCCTAAATCATCAATACTACTCAACCAGTTTTTCCTTTGATCAATCATAGTAGATAAATCTTTTTTAACGAAATTGCAAAAAGTTTCAGGTGTTATGATACTCTGCTTACCACCTACTGGAAATGTTCGAGTAGAGAAAGTATTATTACTATTATCATTATACACGTACGACAATAGTTGAGAATCTCTCCTATTAACAATATCATTAATAACATTGTCTGAATCCTTACAGTTAATTAAATTTGCTGTCACAATTGATGGATTATTCATGGCATTTGTATCGTCCATCAAAACAGGTATGTTTGCACTTTCAAAAGTCACACCATATTTGTCTAATAATTTTGATAATCTCTTTATAACTTCTACAGCATTTTAGATACTTCAATGTCACACTCATCCTGTACAGCTGTGACAAGTACACCAAGACAACCACATTGACTTAACTGCATCAGAACCTTTTTAAGTCTGCTTTTAATTTCTTCACCAGTCAGTGTCACAATTTTTCTATTGTCACATGAAAACGTTACTTCGGGAAATTCACCATCAATCATACCCTGATGAGATAATCTATTATCAATAACGGTATTCCAATAAGACAAAGCTTTCAATTTTACTTCCCAATGTAAATCCGATACTACTGCATATACCATCGCTTGATTAATACTCTCGATTAATGGCCATTCAAACAGGTGATGTTTATATATTGAACAGATAACTGATGCAGCTTCACAACGTACAATCGCCTCAGTTTCGTTGTATAATATTTGTAACATCTTTTCCTACAATAAAAAATTTAAATAATCATACAACTAAGTAAAATTATTCATAAGTTTAACAATACGATTATGCAGTAAATTTAATTGTGACTTTATTTTCAGTTCTATCAAAAGCATTTTCACATATAAATCATTTGTAGCGCTTGCACATTAAGCATACAGGTATATAGGAAAAACATCTATCAATTTTAACTAATTTGATTTTTAATATATTATAATGTAAGGGAGCTACCAAAGGTTCTAAGGGTTGTTTAGTACGAGGTAGTGTATGCCCAAGTAAAATAATCCATGTATTTGCTCACATAATTTGAAAATGTATATTTGCCGTATTTTTCATATGCTAAAGTACAATTCAAAATGGTAGTTGAAATATAAGTGCCAAAAGGTAAATTAAAATGACTAAATGACGTAGTAAGATGTACAGTGCTCAAGGGTTTATACCGAGTTTGAATTTTATAGGCCATTGAAAGTACATTTGCCGTCCAAAAACCGGATGCGTCTATGGATGTTTACTATCAACCATGCATCCAGGTTCAAGTGTGATTTATTGACTTTTTTAATTTATATAGAATCAACTTTTGGACAAGATTTGTAAGCTCAAAATTATTAGTTATAACAACGTCAAATGTGATTGAAGGACTGTAAATATTTAGGACCAATACTAGAATTTTATGTGAATTATGAAAGTGTAAAAAGACATGAATTATGGTATGTGCGACACAAACGTTGTGTTTGGATATTATTGGACGATTTTAGTTATGTATTTTATGATTTAGTAGGCAAGAAATATTGTAATGGTCGCCTTGGAAAGAAAACAAAGGGAGATTATTTCGAATTTATTTTGTATAAAGACGTGTTTTCATAGAACTGTGCTAATTTGTGTAACGATTTTAAAAGTTAATAAAAGTGTTTGATTTTGAATAGTTTTGATTGAGTAAAGAAGGGTAAAGAGCAGCAGCGAAATATAAATAAGCAACGCGACGATAATAAAAAGTGTAAAGATTGGTGATAGTGCGACGGTGAAGCGACGAATAATTGAATAGGTTTGGAACGATATTGGGAAAAGCGCAAGGAAAATCGAGTGGCTATACATAGGGACGAAGATCGATTTGGATAGAGATTAATAGGCAGCAGGACATCGAGAGGATATACAAAGGAACGGAGATTGATTTGGATATAGATTTGTAGCGGGGCATCGAGTAAATTTGAAACAAGACGGCGATTAGATTTGGATAAAATACGAAAAAGCGGACGGATTAATTGAAGAACACAAGGAGCGAAATTAGGAAAGCAACAATTGGTAGTGGAGGATCCAAAGCAGAAATTTAGGACAGAAGAATTAGCACAGGGGAAGTTACATAACCGGGTATTCAAAATTCTAAATTAGGGTTAATTATTTCAGATATTGGGGAGCATCTAAATTTTAAGAACGACACCTGGAGGCGATACGAAAATTCTATCAGATAGTACAACCGTGTGAAGACGCATACGGCTACTAGGATCTTGAGCCAGCAGGTAGTGAGGCCGAGGCAGTATAATCCAGGTGAGTGCTGAAATATCTTAAAACGTCAAAAAAGTCATAAATTTGTGGTAGTAATTTAATTTGGCACAAGGCAACGTTGATCGTAGTAAAATTTTGGCATATACAAAAGTAGATTAAAAATTTAGTACTAAAAAAAGAGTGTGCAGTTTGGTTGGGCATGCACATCTACTTATAACAGAACTCACTATAAGTAGGTGAACACCCTGAGATTTAAGAGCTCAAATAGTCGAGGCATTGTAATAAACAGTTAAATTAAAGAACCAACCAAACGTTGCAAAGTCAGGCGTGCATTAGGTGTGCACATTATATAAAAGGCGTGACAAAAGTGTAAATTAAATTAAATAAAAGAATTAAATTAAATTAAAGAAAGATAAGGGAGGGAGGGTAGAGATTAGATAGATTAGATCAGTAAATATATATATATATATATATATATATATATATATAATATAGTTTAGAGATAATGACCTCAAACCCATTAATAATATATCATTATATATATATATATATATATATATATATATATATATATATGACATTTGAGTCACTTACCAATAATTCCTTTTTACTTTGTTTAATTTAAGACTCATTAAACCTACTTTTCTCTTAAATATAACTTTTGGCTATGGAAAAAGGCAGTTGAGCCGGATCTCCTCCGTGTCGACTGTTGTTGAAACTTGCGATGTCAGGTGAAATGACACGAAGACACAAATTGTGAGCTAGGTGATGGTGTACTTCCCATAAGGTGTCTGTGTTAAATTTTACAACTTTTTTGGTACTCCTGTCCTGATGAGCCCCAATTAGGGCGAAACGCGTCGACAGGATGCCCTCGTGGCTGAATTTGAGTCACTTGCCAATAATTCCTTTTTACTTTGTTTAATTTAAGACTCATTAAACCTACTTTTCTCTTAAATATAACTTTTGGCTATGGAAAAAGGCAGTTGAGCCGGATCTCCTCCGTGTCGACTGTTGTTGAATCTTGCGATGTCAGGTGAAATGACACGAAGAAACAAATTGTGAGCTAGGTGATGCTGTACTTCCCATAATGTGTCTGTGTTAAATTTTACAACTTTGCTACTCCTGTCCTGATGAGCCCCAATTAGGGCGAAACGCGTCGACTGGATGCCCTCGTGGCTGAATTTGAGTCACTTGCCAATAATTCCTTTTTACTTTATATATATATATATATATATATATATATATATATGTATAAGGAAGCTTTGGGTAATAATACGCTTCATTTAAAAGCATATTGGATAAATTCGTCATTTACTTCTAAACATAGGGTTTATATTGTTTAGATAATGTTAAACACCGTGTATATTAAAGCAGTGGAAAATAGACGCAATTAAAGGCCTACTGTGTAGATTTAAATCATTTAATTAGAATGTAGGGTTTGTATATAATCATAATCAACGTGTAGAAGGAAGTAATGTAAAATTTCATTAGATAATAAGCATTATTAAAACCATGCAGCATAAGAATTTATTCGTTTCGTTAAAAATAAGGAGTTTAGATTATTCACTGGACGCTTTCTATAAAAAGAAACCGAATTAAAATGTTCAATTTGTTTGTAATTTAATCATTCCAAGTACTAAAGCTATCGAGAAATTATAAAAGACATGGGGAAGTCACAAAAGCCTTCAGCATATTAGAACAAGGAACACCTGCAAAGATAACGATGTATATGATAGTCAATAAGCTCCAAGCTATACGAGTGCAAATAAGAAAGCGCGTTTGTGGTATAAAAACAAGCGAGATGGAATGCATTAGCAGTTAAACGAGGGGAAATGTGAAACGAGGGCACAGGTTTTAGATAGAACGAACAGACTAGATTGGCGATTAAGGTTGAAATAAGATGCAAACATGAGAGGGGAAAGCATATCAGTTGGTGTGTAAAATTAATTAGTTGTTCTCGGACGTGTTGCGAGGCGTGTGTAAATTTCTTAGATGTCAACGCGAGACGAGTGCAAATTTCAGTAGAATCATTGTGCCGAGACATCGGAAGGGAAAAGAGAATGCGAATTTCTTAAAATCGTCCGTCGCGGGACAAATTCGACTTGCAAGCGAGCCATTATATAAACCCGTGCTAATAGGAGTTGCGCTCTCTTATATTTTTCATTTTATTCGATACTTTAAACAGTTTTGCTCTTTATTTTTTGATTATTCGATACTTTAAGTAGAATACATGGTGATTACGTGCTACAATAAAAGTTATTAGTACACTTAGAGAAGATAAATGAAGGTAACAAAGTCTAGTTATATTTGCGGGTATTACTGTACCAATTATCCAAATTAATAACGATAAATAAATAAATAGAAGTAGGCAGTTTTTGGTATAGCATGAAAGAATTATGAATTTCATTGCTATTTATCGGCAGTGTTAGTAATCAAATGTTATTCGTAAACGTGATTGGATCCACAAAACAAGATTTCGATATACTTAGATGAGTTCCTGAGAAACCCTGAAACCTTTTAGACGAATGGTGGTGGAGAAAATTTTAAAGGCGGTCAGAAATCTGAAGAAGTAAACATAAACCAGCTGGAATGGTGGGATTAGCAAGTCCGATGTACATTGAAGCCACGAGTGCATTAACATTCAGGTAAATTATGCATTTTGTTCAATCTTAGATGTTTTGGTGTGTGTTGAATATCTTTATAAGTTGTTTGATAAAAATAGACAGTAGTAAATTTGTATAAACAACAAATTTTTAGTTTTAAGGTAAAATTTTCTTGTATAAGTAGAAAGGAGTATTTATCAGGTGTATGTTTTTGATTATGATGAAAATTTGGGTCTGTCTTTGAGCTCAATTAGACTAACCTGTTAAATTAACGTAAAGGGGTGGAAGATGCTCCCTTTTATTCAGACTCAGGTCTGCAAATATTGTTTATTTAATTAGTATGCATCCTACAAGGACTCTAATTCTGGATGCAAATTAAAATGATGACAAATTTGAACTTGAAATTTTATGAGGCTGCAATTTATGCTGAAATTTAATTTTGAAATTTTAATGTATTGTGAATATTGGTGTAAATAGAGTTAACGTTGATGTTTGTGGTAGGAATGTGTTTTTTATGAATGAGGATGAAAGTTTTATCTAGGTGAGCTGCCGAGGCGGAAGGAGTCAAGAGGCGATTATCAGAAGAAAGACAACGGACAAGAGAATCACAGCAATTCTTGACGCCCAATTCGTGAGGCTCGATTCTTAATACGAGGAAACACAAATTGTGGGCTAGGTGATGCTGTACTTCCCATAATGTGTTCGTGTTAAATATTACATCTTTGCTACTCCTGTCCTGATGAGCCCCAATTAAGGCAAAACGCGTCGACAGGATGCCCTTGAGGCTAATATTGAGTCACTTGCCAATAAATTTCTTTCTTTGATATATATATATATATATATATATATATATATATATATATATATACATCCCACCATCAATCGAACGTCCGTACATTCTGATTTTACATTACATCCAACGTCCATGTGAAATACTACGTCCAGTATACGGACGCCAAATTTCCAGCATGTTAAATTTTTGAGAAGCTTTGTATGAGTTAAATATGTCATTTGGCAAAAATTAGGGTGGACGTCCCTTGGCTGCAAAACATAAAAAAAATATACATTTTTAGTTCAACGTTTTTACAGCGGAGGCACTGCGTTCGTCGGGTGTATATCGAGACCGTATATCTATCAGTCGTGGTATTCACAACCACACGTCCGGAGAATTGGCAACGTTGTACTCCTTGAAGTCGCTCGTTATTTTAGGTACACAACAACTAAGCTTTACTTGTTCGATTGACTAGCATGTGGGAGGGGAGTTTGACAGGCGCTTGCTGCATTTGCTTTTCCGTTAGATATTATTAGTTCACGTTTAAAGAATTACGTGACTAATTTGAAGGACGAAACTGCGTTTAGCGTTCATTGAAGTAATACAGTAGTCTGTAAAATTGAAAATGCATACATGTAAATCATTGACTTTTATTAGGACATGATTTAAGCTTTAATTATTATAAGAACATACCGTGAGTAACAAATCGAGAATAATTTTGAACCCAAACGTTTGTCAACAAAGCGCTATATAATTTTGCCATAAAGTACGACATTAATTAAACTACATTGTTTGATGCAAATGTGATTTTTCAGCATTACTACTTCTTCTTATTTTGGTTATTTAAAAAAATTCAGTGTTATGGATCTTAATATTTAATAATATTTTCTAGAATAACGCAATTTGAAAACAATTTTTACCACTGTTTCTTTGTTGTTCAAGATTGATATTACACCGTGCCATTGTATTTAAATCTGTATATTATTAAATCGATTGGTGAAGTGATTTTTAAAGAAGAGTCAAACTTATTGATTGCAATGTTATCTAAAAATAGTTTTACGGACACTTACATTTCCTTAATGTGAAATATGATAGGCTTTGCGATGTAGAATTTTTCATATATAAAAGCGGATGAGTTTTTTTTTGTCTACATTCTACAAAGGTAATGAACAATAATTAATTCCCTTTTTTGAACACAAGATCCCTTGAGTGTACATATCTCCTTGTTATAAATAATTACTTTCCTCATTCCTTTAAATTTAGGCGTTCTAAACCCGCCGAATATACCGTGCTTGTAAAATTTATTATGATTAAGATTTTGCGGGTTCTAGACTTAAATTGACTGTTCTTGGCTATATATTCATATTTTTTTTATTCATATTAAATAGAAAAATGATCTTTGAAAGTAGATTAATAAAGAGGAACTTATCTAATAATTATTTGTATATCAAGATTGTGAAATTGCCTTTTTGTGTACCGAGAATCGGCTTGTTGCTGAGGATAAATAATCTCAAGGTCGCTACAAAGTTTCACCGCCAGGTGTACAGGTGTTCAGAAATACCCTAAAGATCATTTCTTATATAACTGCACATACCAGCCTACATGCTTTTCAAATCACCTGCACATGCACAAACACACAGCGACAGACCCAGAAGAGCAAAAGATTTTTTGAACAAATCGCTAGTCTATTGTTTTAGTAATGTGTATGATAGTTCTATTTTTTAAAAGTTCCGAAAGTTATATTAATTTATCTGATTCTCGATCTCTGGAAGTAAATTCCGAAACGTAGTCTCATAAAGCAGAATTTAAGTTATACAACTTATACTTTTGGTATTAATAAATCATGATTCATAACTTGGAAGAAACAATAATTGTTTCATTTTCATATTCTACCCTAGGAGATTTGATTATTTTAGGATTATTTTGATTACGTATCATGATATAAATATTAACACAGACACACGCCTTCCTTTATAATATAAAAATGCAATTTAATTGAAACTTTATTTTTCCAGAAAATATACAAACGTAGTTCCGCTTAGAACCTTAATTTCGAAACTAAACGTATTATTAACATAATAAACTGCATTGTACTAAAAACATTTGTAAAACTACAATAACAGTAGTAGTAAATAAAAAAAATCGAAAATAATACCTGTATAACTTACAAAGTATACGATCTTACCAAAATACAGTTATTATTTTGACGAGACATACTTATTCTGAACATAAGCTTTTATTTTTAGGTCTATTAGCTAAATTATCCGGAAACACAGTCTTTAACTTTTCACACTCATGACGTTTTGGGGATTTTTAGATTTTATGTCTTGCAAAGTAATTTTCAACAATTTTTGTTCACTAGTCCAAGGAACCACTTTTCTCTTTTTCTTTGTGTAATTTTTATTGTGCTCGTTTTCATTGTTGTCTTTAACTATCTGTTGACATCTTTCAAGATATACTATTAACTAACCAAAGACCAAAGCTCTGCAAACCTGGGGGCGAAATAAGAAAAGAAATTACAGGAAAATGCCGAAAACCTAGCAGAAAACAGTACAAGCACCAGAACGCTTAGTGCCGGTGATACAATGGCAGGTACCAGAATCCAAGAATGTCGGAGCACGCGAACTGGCGCCAAGGTTCAGAATAAAACCAGCCACATTTGATAGGAAGTCACCTATACAGGCATATCTTAAACATTTCGAGGCTGTCGCGTGAGCTAACGCTGGAACGACGATGAAAGGGCGACCGCGTTAATTATCGCATTATGAGGCGAGGTACACCGCGTACTTAAATTGTAATAAACATGATGGAATTCTGGGGTAAAAGATTCCGGAGTTAAAATTCAGATTTCCGGGAGGGACTACTTGGAGAATGCGATCGGAAAGTTCAGAATACAGTCGGGAACATTTTGCGAATCGGAGCGTGGAATGTTAGAAGTATGAAGCAAATAGGTAAGCTAGAGAACCTAAAATTGAAAGGAATAGGTTAGCACTAGGCATCAGCGAAGTTCAGCGGCCAGAGGCGGGGATTTTGGAATGGAGACTTCAGGGTAATTCACACAGGAACAAAAGAAGGAAATTTGGGTGTGGAGATAGTTATGTGAAAAAGATAAAATACTGTGTAGAAAATTACTTACAAAGAACGAAAGAATACTCATGGTTAGATTAGAATCTAAACCGGTAAACACAGTAATAATACAAGAATACATGCCCACCTCTAGCTACACTGACGCAAAGGTAGAAGCTATCTACAAATATATCAAGATATATTAAGATACGTAAAAGGACATGAAAATTTAATAATTACAGAATTTAATTTAGTGGTAGGTGAGGGTAGGAAAGGGTAGGTTTATTTGGTTTAGGCACGAGAAACGACCGGGAAATAGGCTGGTAGAATTTTGCGACAAGAAGAATTTAATCATCACAAACACATTATTTCAACATCACGCTAGAAGGCGATATACGTGGAGGATGCCAGGAGATATAGGAAGATATCAAATAGATTACATTATTGTTAGACAACGGTTTAGAAATCAAGTAAAAGACTGTAGAAGCTACCCAGAAGCAGATATAGACACTGACCACAACTTCATACTTATGAAGGCCGCACTTAAATCTAAAAATTTGAAAAAGAAACGAAAAAAGGCACTTTGAGTTTGAGAAACTAAAAGATAAAGATATTCAAGAAAGATTCGAAAAAAAGTCAAATGAATTACTAAAAGGTATTGGGAAAATATCTGATACTAAGGAAGTAGAAACAGAATGGAATAACATTAAATCCAGCCTAGACATGGCGGCCAGATATATTCTGGGATATACATAAAAGAAAATGAGAAACCGTGGATAACAAAGAATATCCTGAATTTAATAGAAGAAAGACGAAAATACAAAAATAAATCAGACAAAACAGAAAAACAGCGATACAGAGCCAAAAAATGGGAAATTATTCGCTAATGCAGGAAAGCTAAAGAACAATGCATTGATGAAAAGTGCAAAGAGGTATAAACTAAGATGGAAATAGGAAAACAGATAAAGCATACAAACTAATTAGAATCAATTTTAGGTTATAAAATCCTATAGCAAAAATATAAAGGCGCGGAGGAAACGTCATTATAGAAAATGTAGAGAAAGTGGTAGATGGCAAGAATATATAGCGAATTTATATGCGGGAAAGAACGAACAGCATCAGAAAAGGAAGCAGACATTGAAAAAAATGACTTTGAGTATGCTATAATTAGAGATGAATTTGAATTAGCAATAAAGATTCTGAAAAATCGTAAGGCGCCGGGTACAGATAAGGTGCAAGCAGAAACTCTAAAAGCCGCTGGACAAACAGTAACAGAATGTCTCTTCCAACTTGTATGCTATATGTATGAGACAGGCAAGACACCCAAAGATTTCAAACGTAACATCATAATAACTATACCAAAAATGGTAAGCGCGGATAGATGTGAAAATTTTCGAACAATAAGTTTGACAGCACATGTGTCAAAAATATTAACTAGAATTAAACAAAAACGAATGAAAAACGGCCGGAAAGAGATGAGACAGGGATGTGCCCTATCCCCATTAATTTTTTACTTGTACATTAAAGAGGCAATGAATACTGCCATAGACAGAAAGACATTTGGAATTACTATGCAGGGACAAAAAATTGAAATGATTAGATTTGCAGGTCATATAGCGGTATCAGCATCTAGCAAGGAAGAGTTAGAAGCTGCTCTTAATGAAATGGAAACGGTTCTAACGGAGAAATACGGTATAAAAATTAACAAAAGTAAAACTAAAGAACTAGTATGCAAAGGAGGGGAAAATAAATCAAAAACAAGAATACAAATAGGTAACAAGAACTTACAAGGGGTTAAGGATTTCTGCTACCTAGGAAGCCAAATAACATGGAAAAAGCGCAAAAGATATACGACAAGGATTAGTATAAGATCGTGCTACATTTAACAAGAAAAAGTAACTACTGTGTTCAAAGACAACAAACATAGAAACAAGGAAACAATTGCTTAAAACATGTGTGTGAAGCACAGCACTGTACGGCTGTGGAGCCTGTACAGTAGGAGAAGCGGATAAGAAAAAAGTAGAAGCCTTTGAAATGTTGTGCTAGAGACATATGATGTAGATATCATGGACAGACAAAGTTAAGAACAAAGAGGTACTAAAAATGGTAAAGGAAGAAAGAAATATATGGAAAACGGTAAAAATAGGAGAGATAGGATGATAGACCACATACTACGGCATGAGGAATAGTGCAGAATGCCTTAGAAGCAGAGATAGGAAAAAAGAGAAGTAGATGTAGACCTAGGTTAGACTACTGCACACAGATAGTGAAAGGTGTAGACTGTAGGAATTTCAGGAAATGCATTGCGTGCTACACTTCGTTTAACGTTTTATCTGGTCGGTAATGCAGTTAACAAAATGTAACACTTAGATTCTGGTACATTGAAATGCCGATAGATGGCTCTTAAAAGCCGGTAATACAATTACCAAAGTTCATAAGATACACCATGACGTCACTGATAATTTATATTGCGCCATAATTAAGCGAAGTTACATAAAATTAAAACAATAAAAATTAGAGAGTCTACTCACGTGAAGGATCCGCTAACCGGCAGGAAATCACGCCACGGTAACCTCGGCATCGCTGCTGGTAGAGTTGGACCTCCAAATTATCTCGGGGTCATGGGATGCTCCAGGGTCATCTCCGTTCCTATATGCAGTGGAAGACAGGAATAGGTAATTAAGGAAAGATAATCAAGATAAGGAAATCTACATAATAAGATAACACGACACCCGCACGACTGTTCACTTCAAAGTTCGGCGTAAAAAGCCACGTTTCCGCGCGAGAACCGCGGAACTCCCTTACTCTTTGTAGCATTGCCTTACCCCTATCGGGATAATTCACACTTGCCAATTGCACTATTGTGACGTCGGAAGCCCCGCCCAGTCTATTTAAATTGTTCCCGCTTCTTGCGTATTTAAAATTATGGCGGGAACTTCCGCACATCAAGAAAACTAACCTAAACAATGTTAAAGTGCAAATTCGATTTGCACGTAACAATCGCGACAAAGCCACAAAAGAAAAACTTAAAAAGAAAAAGTCTGTTAGCACAGTAACAGCTTAAAATCTAAGTCCTTACTACCCTACATAAACCCTAACTTAAAACCTACAAAATGTTTATATAAGGCGCCACCTGGTTTTTCGACCGATAACACGTCTACCGAAGTACCAGGAAACGGAATAGGTAGCCCGATAGTCTGTGACTACACTACTTACCGACAGCACAAATTTGTCGGGGAGCATGAAACACTGCTTAAACTAACACGGGTGCGACAAGTCGCCTAACCTATCTAAACCTATCTAAACTTATCTAACTAAAGCTAACATAAAGTTCTTATATGCAAACACACATGAGTGTCGCATCAAACTATTCTTCTTTTTTGGCAAGAAGTGCCCAAATTTAAAAAAATGTTCATGAGAGTGCGTCACTTTGCACTCTGGCAAATTTTGTTTCTGGTACTTTGGTTTCCTCCGATGCACATTTAACTTGTCCATGACACAGTTGTGAATCCACAAATTTACCAAAAGTACCGCCTACTAAATCCTTATATGCTAACCTGACAAATTACATTTCTAAATTGGGTTAGCTTTTTCACTTAAATTTCAGAAAGATAATTCCACGTCTGGTCATATATACCACACGTTAGGACGATAAAAGATAAGATAAGATCTCAAATTGATGTTAAAGATAGTAGATAAGGTAAAGATATTAAGCTTAAGTTGTTATCCTCAAAGGTAATGAATAAGATAACGGTATTAAGCTTTAGTTATTATTTGAGATACTCGATAAGATAACACGATATTAAGTTAAAGTGATTATAAGAGATAGTAGGTAACATGAATTTAAACAGAAGTTATTACTCAAGATAACCGGTAAGATAACGCGAAATAACTCAAGTCATTCCTAACGGTAGTCGGTAAGATAACGATAAATTAAACCAAAATTATTACTAACGGTAATCGGTAAGATAACGATAATAAACTAAGGTTATTATTAAGGGTAATCAATAAGATAACGATATTAAACCTAAAGGTATTATCGAAGATAATAAAGAAGACAAAGATATTGGCCTAGTTATTACCCAAGACAATGATAACAACAAAGAGTGGCTCCAGTAGAGCCGTTGAAATGGGATTGACCCGTGCCCTCCAAAAGAGAAACCTGTGAGGCAGGTCCGTTCGTAAGAACAGCACGGGGACCGGCAAAGACCTTTGGGTGCATTCCTGCACCCAGTGTTGATCGATATCGGTGAAACTATTCACCCGATATCCATGCGGTATATTCTATATACACATTCACTCACACATTCACACACTCATACATACCTTCACTGCCAGAGCCTATGCACTGACAGCGGCACCGCATGACCCCACGAAAGATTCGCAGAGACATGGTCCAGGTGTCTGTGAAAACCTCCCGCACAACCACACGGTGACTAACAGAAAAGAAAAGGTAGTAGAGAAACAGGAATGGTAAAAAGAAGGAGGTTGGTTTTGAAGTGCATAAGAGGCACCTCTAGGTAGAAGAAAGAAGAGGAAGGGCTCGCATTGAGCAAAAGCGACAGAGGAAAGGTGGATAGCAAAGCGCTACTCAACCAGCAAGTGTGGTCAGTAGCTCGGAATGAGGGAACATCATTCTTATGAGGCAGACGGTGTTCCGGGACAAGAACAGGTCCACCGAGAGAAGAATAAGGCATAGCGGAGATAGCGGGTTAAGAAAAAGTATAGTTTTTGGACAAGCGTCCGAGAGAAAGTAGAGAATTGTCCCTATAAAACACAGCGTAGTCTGAAGGACCACCTGCGATATTAATCCGACAAGATAAGATATACACATTTTAAAATTCACTAGACTCCTAAGAGAACTAGTACGATAATTTTCCTAACGAGTGCTTCGACTACGATAAGAAAATCAGACAAAGATAGATACGACAACTTAAAAGTATCTTCACAGATACAAACACACAAAACAAACTGTTTTAAGGTAGTTTTTAAATCGGTAGCACCCTAAACACACAAAAATGCCCAATTATAAGCAGTTAAATACAGATACACTGTCCCCATATGCTAAAACAACCGAGAATTTAATAAAATAACAATAAGAGCGATAGCGCTCACCACAAAGTTCAATAAAAATAACGAAAAAAAGTTTATAAGTTATGTAGATTTAGTAGAAAAGGAAGGAATAATGTTGTAGTATAATGATGTAGTATAATGTGGGCGATTGCAATAATTCAGAGGAAAAACACACGGAATAGACAATCCTAGCTTTTGCAACTGCGAATATGAACTATTTCTTTCAATGGCATAGACTGCGCATGTTCTATGTGAGCCCAAAGAAGAAAGCATTCACTCAACATCAGCCAAAACCAGTCATAAAAATTCAATGGGTTATTTCAACCAAAGTTACGACAATTACCATTCAATTAAACCATATAAGAGAAATACTAAAGACCGAACAATATGTAATAGGAAAATTTCAAGGGTTAATTAAATGAAACGACAGAGTTATATTGGGGGGTGTAGAGGATGAAGTGATATATGAGTAACGGTATGGTCGAGGAAAAGTCAACCAGAAGAAAAAGATAGCTAAATTAAGGTAAGTAAAGTTAAACGTGTAAGAAATTATATACTATATGAGAGAAGGAATAAGTAATTAAAGATACTAATTGATGGTGAGAACAAAAAGTATTAGGTAAATCGTGAGGAGAATGGGGCATGAAAACTTAATTAGCATTTGGGTCGGCAGAGAATGGCTTAAGGTCTTTAATATGCCACCTGCCTTGGCGTTTTCCTTCAGTATCCTGAAGTTCATAGATAAGGGGACTAATAACACGTGTGACTTTACAAAGAATGAATTTAGGGGCCAATTTTGAAGAACATTTCTTAGATGCATCCGATAAGACATAGTTCTTTTCCACACTTGTTCGCCTAAGGCAAAGGAAATATTTCGCACGCAAGTTATAATGGTCCTTGCTCTTTTCGTAAGCTTTTAACAAATTTTTCTAACGTCGTTAAAGATAGAAGGTAATGACTGTTGGTCCTTGTCCCAACGTACTTTATCGTCAAATTCAATTACGTTAGTATCGTCAGGCACTAAACCATAGTAACTCCCATCGATTGGGGTATATCTTCCAAAAACAAGAAAAGACGGAGTGAATTGGGTTGCTTCGTGTTTAGATGTACGCAAAGCTTGAGCAATTTCAAAGATATGTTCATCCCATGTAGTATGGTCTGAATCAATATAAGACGAGATAGCGGTAATTAACACTCGATTTACTCTCTCGGTAGGGTTTACTTGGGGTGATATTTTGCGTTAAACCAAATTTTTGTACTTTGTAACTTTTAACGAAATTCTGAAAATCTTTAGAGATAAATTGTGCACCATTGTCACAAAGAATAATCTGGGGACACCAAAGATAAGAAAGACATTCTGTTCTAGGAATTTAATTATTGCAGCGGAGGTAGCTTTACGTAAGGGTTGCACCATAACAAATTTAGAAAACCAATCGGTAACAACCAAAAGATATTGATTGCCTCTTTTGATCGAGGAGAGGTCCTAATAAGTCAAGCGATATTAATTGAAAGGGATAAGATACACGCTTAAAGTTACCCATTAAACCAGGGCGAGCATCTTGCGAACTCTTATGGGAACCACAAATTTTGCAGCTTTTAATGTAGCGACAAACAGATTGCTTAAGTGTGGGCCAGTAATACAATTCAGATATTTTCGCGAGAGTTTTGTAACACCAAGGTGTGCAGCTAAGGGATCGTCGTGACATAATTTGAGCACCTCACTGCGATTTGCAGTGGGCACAACGAGTTTCCATTCAGGTATATTCGATATTTTATGTGGGGACGAGGATACAAATTTATACAGTCTATTATTAGTTACACGAAAGGTAGGAAATTTGTCGGGATTATCGGAAACTTTTTATCATATTGAGGTACCAGGTATCCAGAATTAAATTTGGAAGGTTTAGAGAAACTACATCTCGAGATAACGCATCAGGTACGATATTTAATTTGCCAGGCCTATGCCTAACGTCAAAAGTAAATTGAGATATACGCAAGTTCCATCTTGCCAAACGACCTGCGGGTTGTTTCAAGTTATTAAGCCAAGTGAGTGCTGCACAATCAGTGATTACGGTAAAGTGTGTACCTTCGACATATCCTCTAAATTTCTCGATGCCAAAGATAACACCCAATAGTTCTCGTTCGGTAGCAGAGTATTTTGTTCGGCAGAAGTTAAGGCACGGCTCGCATAAGCGATTGGATGTTCTAAACCATTGTTTACCTGGAACAACATTGCACCTAACCCAGTAAGTGAGGCATCGGTTTGTATATAAAACTTATCATCGAAATTTGGAGAGATTAAGATAGGTGCTGAAGTGATTAGTGTTTTAATTTGTTCGAAAGCCTGTTGGGATTCTAAATTCCACTCGATAGTTTGGGATTTCTTTTATTTTTAATTAAAGCAGTAATGGGTGCAGATATAGTTGAAAGGTTAGGTAGAAAAATGCGATAATAGCTAATCATTCCAATTAAACGTTTGATTTCGGTAACAGTTTTGGTGTTTTAAATTTAGTAATAGCATCAACTTTAGCGGATCTGCTCGTAAGCCTGTTCCATCGACAATAAAACCAAGAAATGTAAGGGATGAACGACAAAATTGAGACTTTTCCCAGTTTATCTTAAAAGCCTGCTGCGCTTAAACGTTCAGCAACTTCATCTAATGTGGCGATATGTTCATCGAAAGAACTTGAGATAATTAAGATATCATCCAAAAATACAAAGGCACGTTCTTGATGTAAGATAGGACCTAACGTTTGATCCATAGTACGTTGTAAAGTTTGTGGAGCGTTACAGAGACCAAATGGCAAAAATTATATTCGAAAAGACCTCGGCCTGGGACACAAAAAGCAGTTTTTGACGAGAAGATAAGTCAAGAGGTATCTGATAAAAAGCTTGTCTTAGGTCGATAGATGAGATAAATTTTGCGTTCGAAGCCTGCTCAAAATTGAGTCAGTTCTAGGTAGAGGGTAAGCGTCTGGAACAGTAACAGAATTTAGCTTCCTGCCATCAAAACAGACACGCCATTCATCATTCTTTTTCCGAACTAGTAATACGGAGAGGTCCACGGTGAATTTGAAGGAGAGATAACACCAGATACTAACATTTTGTCTATTTCCGCATGTAAATGCTTTTGTAAGGCAGGCGATAAGGGATATTGACGTTGCTTAAAGGGAAGGGCATCACCTGTGGAGATAACGTGTGTTGCCGTTGTAACACAACCAAGTTCAGAGGTATTAAGTTTGCGAAATTTGTCGATTGTAGCGTTAAGAGTTACATCTTGGGAATCAGTAAAGAGATTTTGTTAGATATTCCTGTAGATGCACAGGAGTTCGTTTTAATAGAGGTTTGCCATGAAAAATCCTGAAAGTAAAGTGACAGATTAAAAAGTTTACAGAAATCAACGCCCAGTAGAAAAGGATACGCTAATGCAGGGACAATCAAAATAAAACATCACGTTCAAGAGACTCTACACGAATTTTTAACTTAAGGAACCGGTTACATGTATTTGATTATCGTCAGCTAAATTTATGGAAGTTTTTCGGAATAATTTGAATTTTGATATTTTGTTGAGATAATTGATGTAAACCTTCGTTATTTATAAGAGAACATGAAGAACCTGTATCCAGTAAAGCAATTACATTTAAGGAACCAATTGAGATAGATAAGTGTGGACGGTTATCGAAGGGTTTTTACAAGTTGTGAAACAGCGGTAGTCTTTTATGATAAAAGGAATTGACGGTTTGTAACCACTTAGACCACTCGGCTGGGGTAGTGTAGCATAATTCCTCTAATGAAGGTAAGGTATTTTGTACATTAATAGTAGCGGTATTATTATTAGATAAATTTAATGACGGTACAACGTTAGAAGTGGTTTTATAATTTAAATTTATTGGCGTCTGTGTCCGTTGAATGATTGGTGTTGAGGGCGATTTTGGTTTCTTGAGATATTCACACCCTGATTTGAAATATCTCGACGGGAGTTTCCGATACGTTAGGATTACAGTTGGTGCAGTTAGATTTGTAGATATTTGAGCGACCACAACCATAACAAAAATATTTCTAGGGTAAGTGCAGGCAGTATAGCTATGTCCACTTCGCTTGCAGTTCCAACAGGTAAGTGCGTTATTAGTTACGGTAGAAGGAACGTTAAGGGTAGATAGTTTACGGAAGGTCGAACTTGGCAAGCTAGATCAGGTTCTAGGAGACCAGATAATTTCTCGGGTGGTGGTCGATATTTGTCAATCCTTGACCTCACTTCTTGAAGAGAGCGACATAGGTCTTTAAAATGAGCTAGCGAAGATATGGTCTGTAATGCCAAACGTTCTGAGAAATAGGGTTCAAATTTCTAAGTAATTGATCGATAATTTCGGATTCGGAAGGTTTTTTGTCGAGTCTGCTATATAAAGCTTCTAATGAGGTAATAAAAGACACAACATTTTCGTCGGGACCTTGAGTTCGGTTTCGGATTTCGTTCCAAAGATCGTTAATGTAGCCATAAGGTAGGAAATCTCGTTTTAAACAGGCAACTAACTCATTCCAGGTAGAAATTTGGTGTCGTATGTTTCTGTACCATATTAACGCTGAGCCTGCGAACAAATCACCAGCTGAGATAAATAGGTCCTGGTCGGTACACCCGCGAGAAATTTTAAAATCGTTAATCCGGTCAAGAAAGGATGATAAAGAAACCTTCGAATCAAACCCTTCAAAGGTGAGACCCCATTTGTATACAGGTATAGGTTTTCCTAATGGTTTAGGTTCGGCAAGCGCAAGATTTGAAAAAGGTAACGATATATCTACGTCTGCGTTAGGATTAAGTCTTTCTAAAAGAATTCCTTCAAGCAATAACACCTCGGACAACAAACTTTGTTTAGCTTGAGTCGCTTGGTCATCGTTATATAAAGATAATGATTCGATACGGTGTTTGACGTGGGTTATTCTTGAAGTCAATCTCCTAATTCGATATTAGTAGCCGCAGGATCTGTTTTGTTTATTATACCCGATATATCATCTAAAGTTAATTTAATTTCTGATACGTTGAGTGGCCAATCGCCAACAGGGTTCTTTAAGATAGCAACGCCTTTGGTTTCCTGTGACAAAACAGCCCTAAGTTGAGATCGCCTATCATTCTGATTGCTCGCAGCTATGATACTTCTACATTCCAGCTCGTAGATTAATTCGAGGATTTTAGATGTGATACGTTCATTATGAATACAATATTCAAGACACGATATAAAAATATGCGATTTTGACGCAGATTAGAAGGTAAAAACACGTTACAGTTACTTTAAGGTAATACGATACGATATTTAGAGGTAAGAACTTGTTAGAACGTCACCGATAACACCAAAGAAACACATTTAAGGTATATGGAAACGAAATCAATGTTCAGTTAAATACATATTTTATAGATAATGACAGACAAGCCTTCCAAGATGGAAAATGGACGCAGAGGATATGTTATTTAACCTATAAGGCAACAACGTATAGTCAAACACTTCTTAAAAAGGTATACTAGCAATTTATTTCACTCAAGTGTTTTTTTAAACACAAAATTTTCATGTGAAGGATAAACCATAATGCAATTTTAGAATGTAACATAAAGAACAATGTATTTAAGTTTCAAAAAATGGCCTTTCAAAGTTAAGGAAAGCAACTAAAGATATTTTAATAGGTAATTCTATAATACTGTATTTAAAGACATAAGGTAAGGTAAATACTTACATGAATAAAAATACGTTTCCTTAAGTGAAAAAACTGTTTCAATAACATCTGTTAAAGCATTGCTTGTTGCAACTGAAATTAACATAACCTAAAATAAAGAAGAAACCCTGAAGTTCATAGCCTGAACAGGTTGAAGGCGCCATCTGCTACACTTCGTTTAACGTTTTATCTGGTCGGTAATGCAGTTAACAAAATGTAACACTTAGATTCTGGTACATTGAAATGCCGATAGATGGCTCTTAAAAGCCGGTAATACAATTACCAAAGTTCATAAGATACACCATGACGTCACTGATAATTTATATTGCGCCATAATTAAGCGAAGTTACATAAAATTAAAACAATAAAATTAGAGAGTCTACTCACGTGAAGGATCCGCTAACCGGCAGGAAATCACGCTGCGGTAGCCTCTGCATCGCTGCTGCTGGTAGAGTTGGACCTCCAAATTATCTCGGGGTCATGGGATGCTCCAGGGTCATCTCCGTTCCTATATGCAGTGGAAGACAGGAATAGGTAATTAAGGAAAGATAATCAAGATAAGGAAATCTACATAATAAGATAACACGACACCCCGCACGACTGTTCACTTCAAAGTTCGGCGTAAAAAAGCCACGTTTCCGCGCGAGAACCGCGGAACTCCCTTACTCTTTTGTAGCATTGCCTTACCCCTATCGGGATAATTCACACTTGCCAATTGCACTATTGTGACGTCCGGAAGCCCCGCCCAGTCTATTTAAATTGTTCCCGCTTCTTGCGTATTTAAAATTATGGCGGGAACTTCCGCACATCAAGAAAACTAACCTAAACAATGTTAAAGTGCAAATTCGATTTGCACGTAACATGCGTAGCTCAGAATAGAAATCAATGGAAGTACGCATACAACCAGTCCCAGGATGGATAAACTAATGACGAAAAAAGTAACTGTACTTGAACATGATGATTATTATAAGCAACTACAAGTATTAGTTGGGCAATATTCTCAAATAATGTTAATTGTGTGAAAGGATTTACTGGAAAACTATTAACTCAGCAAATGTCTAAGTGTTGGGGGATCTTGGCGGCCACAGGCTGCTTAACCCCCTTCACATACCATACATGTGATTTTCCAATGCTCCACCCGAAGGTACTACATCGGCCAGGAAGAGTTTTTTTTACCTGGAAAATTCGGAATTTTGCTGAACCCTTGCCGCGCCAAGCAAGATAGGGATCTTTAACGTGCGTGACAACACACACACGGGACCTCCATTTTACCTCTCATCCGAAAGAGGGTGTATTTTTGTGAAAAATGCTTGCTTAACATTTTTCAAGCGGATCGTGTCGAAATTCGCATCCGGGACCTTGGGCGTAGTAGTTACATGCATACCAACTACGCCCCGGACCCGCCTCCCCCTTAACATACCATTAAATCTTGGTGAAATAGGGCATATAATTAGAAAACAATAGAAGTGGAACCGAGCTGTATATAGGCTGTGTGAGAATTTCAGGGAACTGTGTAGGCTAGCTCAGAATTTAAATAAGTGCAGGTATGTGTTCAACCACTTTTGAGACAGAAAACCTAATGTCGAAAAAATAAGATCAGATAAATCTGATGACTATTATATACAACTACAGATGTTGGTTGTGAAATATCTGTAACTATTGTTGACTGTGAGAGAAAATATATTAAAAAAAATATTAAATCGGCAAATGTTCAAGTGCTGGGGGAACTTGGCAGCTACAGGCTGGTTATCTCCCTTCACAACCACTGAATGTCGAAGAAATAGGATATATAATTGAAAAACAATAAAAAGGGACCGAACTGCATGTAACAAGAAAAAACCGCGCCTATGATGAAAGACAACAAACAAAAACATTGTTGAAAGCATATGTATGGAGCACAACACACTATGCCTATGAAATGCAGGCAGTAGGATAAGCAGACAAAAAAACGGTAGCAGCCTTTTGGAATGTTGTGCTTCAGATGTATGAGAATGACAGGATGGACAGACAAAGTTAATAACAAATAGGTTATAGAAACAGTAGGGGAACAAGGATATCTGTCGAAAAAATAGGAGAAATAGACGGGCAGAATACGTTTTAAAATATTTTTTTGTGAATAGTATGGGATATATTGCAAGTAAAGATAGGGAAAAGGAGGTAGATTTAAACCTAGATCAGATAGTTCTAGATGCAGACTGTGCAAATGTTTAGGTTAGTTCGAAATAGGAAACAATGAGGGTCAGCGTCTAACCAGTTCCAGGACTGAAGGCCTAATGATGATGATGAAGCGAGGTCTTGAATATTCTGCAGGTCATACCAGATCATGACCAAAAAGCTATGGAACCTCAACATCAAGGCTAGAAATGAAGTACGACGACTCTCTGCAACAAGTGTATCACGCTTAAGTGAAGGACCGTCACCAAAGAGATAACAAGAATTTGCAAGAGTTTAAAGCAGATATTTCTTGCTTGGTGAGACTAGCCTACCTAACAACACCATATAGCTTTCTAAAGTAACTGACGCTACAGACCTTTGTTGGCGGGTGCGTAACAGAATGATGCAGCAAGCACTATGACTGTCTCGACGAAGGGCCTTAGATGAAGCGCTAGCTCATTCTTTGGACTTTGAAACAGCAAAGCAAACTTCGCATCAAAGTAGTGGCAAATGCAAAATGTTCCGTTTGAAAGCAGCGCTCAGAAAGCATGGAGAATGTGATTCAACGAGTAGTTCGTGAACACCAACCAAAGAGGAGGAGACCCAGATGCTGGAATTGTGGTGAGTTTGGGCGTATACACTCCAAATATAAGCAGCCCAAGAGAGAAGTAAAAAAGCCGGAAACTAAAGGGGTTCGACAGGAAGGGGCGAAAGTTAATCTGGACGGATTCTGCACAAGAGATGATTATTGACATCGCACCATCCAAGCATGATGACATTATTTACATATGTGAACAATTTAGTGGCAAGATTGTGAATTTCTTGGTTGATACTGGAATAATGAGGACAATTGCTAATCCGGATAAAGTGCACAACAGTGGTATAGTGTTATTCGCACGGTACGTCTTCAAACCGTGGCTGGTGAGAAAATTCAAAGACATGGTTTGCTAGATGTAAAAATCAGAGTTGGGAGCAAATTATTTGACCACCAGGTAGTAATTACGAACTCCGCCAAAGAAGTTATCTTGGGAATAGATATTTTGAAGGGATACAAATTCCATGTAGGTATGAAAGAGGATGTCTTGAGAGTAGGGAACGAGGTAGTATTGTTTTGCAAACAGACTACGTCTCTATGCAAATTTGTTTTTGTTTGACGGACAAGGTTGTTCTACCTGAAGGAAGGAAAATGTTGTACCGGGAGGCTTGGATGTTGTTCTCTGGGAAGATTTTGTGCTCGCTATTGAACCGATTAGTGACGAATTTCTTGGAGATGACGTGCTTTCGAGAAGACTGACAGTGACGGATGGTGTACCTGTTAGAATCCTAAACGCTAATGACTTCTAACATGCTAAAAAATAACGGTTGGTGGTATTCTTCGGTTGTCCAAGTGACGGGGTGTTCCGGTATTGAAAAAGAATCACCCACCAAGGAGTATTCCGCAAAGTTATTAGATCAGTTGACGAAACCGTGCCAGTTTCTTACAACATTACATGTGATTTTCCAATGCTCCACCGAAGGTACTACATTGGCCAGGAAGCGAGTTTTTTTTACCTGGAAAATTTTGAATTTTGCGAATCCTTGCTGTTCCAAGCAAGGTAGGGATCTTTAACGTGCGTGACAACACTCACACACGGGACCTCCATTTTACCTCTCATCCGAACGAGGGTGTATTTTTGAGAAAAATGCTCGCTTAACATTTTTCAAGCGGACCGTGTCGGGATACGAACCGGGACCTTGGACGTAGTAGTCACACACATACCACTACGCCACGGAGCCGCCTAGTTTCTTACAACAGCTGGTGGATCTTAAGAACTTGATCCGACAGTACTCGGAAGGTTTTGCAATCGACGGCGGCCGATTAGGAAAGACCGCAGTAGCCGAGCACAAAATCGATACAGGAGATGTCAGGTCAATATAATAGCAGGTGCGGAGACTCCCATTGGCCAAATGCGAGGAGGTCAAGAAGATTATTGGAGTTATGGAGGGGTAAGGAGTGATTGAGCATTTTGATAGCCCTTGGACATCGCTTGTTGTGCTTGTTAAGAGGTTGGACGAGCTAACAAGATTTTGTTTAGACTACATGCGATTGAATGCCGTGATCAAAAAGGACAGATACCTACTTCTAAGGTATGACGACATCTTAGATACATTTTCAGGGTAGCAATGATTTTTAATTTTGGATTTAAAGAGTGGCCACTGGCAACTGAATATGGAACCCAAAGATCGAGACAAGACTGCTTTCACTATTGGTACTGGCCTATGACAATTAACAGTCATGCTTATTTGGACTTTGCAACGTTCCTGCCACCTTCGAACGCTTTAATGGACAGCATCTTGCCTGGGCTTACGTGGAGAATGCGTCTGGTAATTTGTATGGCGTGATTCTGATTGGAAAGTCATTTGGGAAATATTTGAGAAATTTGGAAAAAGTGGTTTGAAAACTCAGGGAAGCCAATTTGAAGCAGAGTCCAAACCAGTTTCATCGACTAGGCAATGATGTGAAGTACCTAGAGCAAGCAATTTCACTCAATGAAGTCAGGCTAGACCCGAAAACAATTCAGGCGATACAAGAGCGGCTGATGCCAAAAGGCAACCACCAGCTACGCAGCTTTCTGGGATTCTGCACTTACTGTAGAAGATTCGTTTCCGAATTTACAAATATTGCCAAGCCTTTAGTAAAGTTGGCTGAAGATGCCGTGATTATGTTTGAAATGAAGATTGCCAGCGTACGTTCCAACAACTAGGGCAGTTATTAATAACAGATCTGATCTTAAGTTATTATCATCGATTGGAAGGCAAATTTATCTTGATTAAAGATGCACGCAATGTGGTCATTGAAAGTGTACCATCCTAAATGCAAGGCGGCCAAGAGAAAGTCATTGGTTACCTTAGCAGGATGCTCTAGAAACCAGAACGGAATTATTGCGTTACAAGGCGGGAACTGTAGGCTGTGGTGCAATCTGTAGAGCACTTTGTAAGTGCTCCTACGGGAGAAAATTTCACCTGAGAAGCGATAACGCCGCTTTGAAGGTGCTATTACAGTTTAGAAAGCCCGGTGCAAGTCACCAGATGGATAGAATATCTTAAGCAGTATGATTTCGACACGGACCACCGTGCTGGTGCAAGTCATCGTAATGCAGATACACTTTCGAGACGGGTTTTAGCCGAAGATTGTAATCATTGCTCAAGGGTAGAAACAAAGTGTGATCTACTTGGTGGATTACCGTGATCAATGACGATTGGTAGTCTATACAGATGTGAACGAAACAAGAGAATGACAAAGACCTACGACTCATTCTGGCTTGGAGAGTCGGAGCAGAACGCGTTTCCTGGCAGGACACTAGTCCACTAGCCCGGCGGGCCGGGCCGGGCCGGCCCGAAATTTCGGGCCGGCCCGACTTTAATTCAGCGAATGAAAAGATATTTTTTTCTGTTGTGTTCAACAAGTAACTATCACTCTTTTGTTTAATTTAAGAGTATAATGATTTTCAATTACAATCAAGATACTTGTGGAACATATCGTAGTATATCATTTGATTTTTGATTCTGTTACGCACCTAGACGTAGCCGGAAGAAAAGTAAGTACCAGTCTAACTAAAACGCGGAAAGTGGGGGGATCCGCCTACATATCAAAAAGAAACAAAAAACACATTGCCCACGATGATCTATTAACAAATAAAAATAAATAACGGATTCTGTACAAACAAGCAAGAGCAATAAATTAGGCGTTACTATTTGAAAGCAAACAGTTAGGTGATATGAACAATTTAGTACATTAGATACGAAGTGCGCATCTCGTATTTACACAAAATAAAATTAATCAGTAGTAAAAAGTGCGCATCTCGTATTTACACAAAATAAAATTAATCAGTAGTAAATAAACTTGTGAGAGCTTTTGTCAAGCATTTTTAAAGTTTCACCTAATACTTTTTGTAAAATAACTAATTAGTAGGAAAGAATTAACGTGTGGGAGCTTTTGTCAGATATCTTTTAAATCGTACATAGCACCGTTTGTAAAATAAACTAATCAGTACAAAGGAATAAGCGTGTGTCTGTCCAATACTTTTAACACAGATACATCACACATGTAGAGCGATAATATCGATAAGCAACAACGATCAATAGTTCTACAATGTGACGTTTCTTGTCACATAACTACACCAAATGTTGATACGGAATATCCCATTGACACACACAAAAGGAAACGAGTTGCATACCTGTAGGTGTCCGGATACTTAGCTTGAAAACCGTCGGGTGTGAGTCAACACAGAAACGCCGCGGTATTCAGGATCCATTCACTCTGGCATCGTAACTACAGCAACGACCTACACACAAAAGCAGTTGGTCTACAGAAAGGAAGAACCCAATTGGCCTCCAGTTAAAAAAAGCAATCCACGCAAGACACCTCCTAGTTGTCGAACAGAAAATAAACAGACGTGCATTGCTTTTGAAATACGGTGACGAATAATGTAGAAAATATGTGGACGCACAAGCTGTAGAAGCAAATTAAATAATGGTTCAAATAACACGAATTAAAGCGCGATTAAAACTGGAAAACCCGGGTTTTATCAGATAGTGTGCGACCTTATTTCAACAAGTTTTTACATTGAAACAATAGAGAAAATCATTATAGGCGGTCGTAATGTATACCAAGATAACGGGCACCTGAAACAGGATATAACTATTTAGTTGTTGCAAAAAAAACTTGTCGTTTCAAAGCAACTAGATTTAATTTGAGGAATTTATTTCAAAGCGTGTTTATTATTAATTATGTTTAAGTATTTAACAGTAGAAACAGAATTTATTCGAGCGGGTATTGAATTAATAAGGGAGAAAAATAGTGTAATTAATTTATGCTGAAAATAAACGTATCAATTCTTTAAAAAATCTTAGAAATAGGTAACAAAGGTACAAAATGTTTAGCAATTTTCAATGTTTATGAAATTGTACGCTTAACACACCTTATAACCTTTATAATAAATTTGCGTCTGCTTTATTTTGTCGTTCCTACTTCAAAGAATTTTACTAATATTACCTACTTAAAATTAGAGAGTTGTTGCAAACTCATTCCAAGCAGACTTTATTAAAAGAATCTTCAAATAAAGTATCCTTTTTTAAAAGTTTGCATCCAATCTAAAGGAGTGTTAGTGCAAGTGTTTTTCCCCTTACTTTTTATTCTGACATATATGTTTAGTATTCTATATCTATAGGTTATGTTTTAAAAATGAATAAAGAATTAATCTCTTTTGTGATAAGGTGACCTATAATACATGTTTAACTATATTGAAAAAAATCAAAGAAATTGTATTCACACAAAGATGAACCTTTTTTTATTATTTGAGTCTTTTATTTCCTACTGATTCGATAACATTTGTATGTTGTCAAAGTGTTTTCACGGAATACTTTTCGAGTTTACTTCAAGACACTGTTTTTACTCCTTTCCAAGCATATAGCATATCTGTTTTCAAAAGGATTTTTACAGTTTATTTCTAGGAGAAGATTACCAAACAGCATCCTCGTATTTAGAGCGTTGACGTTTTATATCTTTTTCGTGTTATAAACTAGGACATTATATTTCTAAATTTAATTACGAAAACAACACTACAAAAAACCATTTATTTCGCTATATTTATACACAAAGCAGACAATTAAATGTAAGTTGACGTTAAGCATTTGGCATATGTCAAAATTAAGGCGCCTTAAATAAAAGCATTCCCTGCCTGTATTTAAATTAAATAAAGATGTCCTGTCTTTTAATAAAGTACAAACATTAAAGGTGTAATTGCGCATGTGTAAATGTCAAATAAGGGAAAACTTTATTAAAAAATTGGTAAAATGAACTTTGCAATAACTCTCTAGTGTTTTAGGCGGTAGACATAAATTATACACGCGATTGATAATATCGACGTTCGCGCATGATTGAGATTTGGAGTATATACATATACATAATATAAATCGTGCAAACTTTTGAATTATGAATAAATCACCTAGTTTGATGTTCCTGGGCATCTTTAACTTGCCTAAAGTACAACATGAGGAACATTAAATAGGACTATAAAAAATATTCGGTATAAGAAGTGAGTTATAATATCACGTCTCCTTTACACTAAACAAGACGAAAAACTGATTATTAATGGGTTCATGAAGACATTACGTGAAAATATAATTCAGAACGTTTACTTACTCAATGTGAGATAGAAGTGAAGGGACGATGGAGTATCTACTCGTGCGTTTTTCGGCCCGAAAAGTTCGGGCCAGCCCGAGTCGTTTGGCCCGGCCCGGCCCGAAAAAAGCTAGGCCCGGCCCCATCCCGGCCCGAACAAAGTAGTCAACGGCCCGGCCCGGATTCGAGCCCGAAATCGGGCCGGGCTCGGGCCAGGCCGGCCCGAAAGCCCAAGCCCGAGTCCATTCCTAGATTTCTCCAGCTATACGGAGCGCCGAGAAATGGGTACACAAGTGAAGTCGTTGGAGATCTACATCCGTCAGTCCTGTTAGACGAGCTACCTGACGATGGAGCGGCTTGTGGCGAATAGCCATTCTGTCGGTCAAAAACCACAGGCCAGTGTACCCAGGATCCGGATATCGTGTAGTTGGAGGACAACCAAGAGGAAGATCTGGGAAACTGCTCACTGAATCAAAACAAGAGGATTTCAGGAGCAGGTCTCTTGGAATCCAGACCAACATTTATATTTAAGAAGATCAACCTATAAGAAACACCACAACAACTCATCACATCATCAACAAGCAGAAAAACTCTCGAGTTAAAAGGCATAATACCGACGCTGAGAACGTCGGGTCCAGCTAATGCACGGAATCGTAAACAAATTAGGTAAAATGTATTGTAAAAGTTGCATGCGGTCTCTATAAATGTACCCTTCGGGTATTCGAAGATGATACTTTGATACTATTGTGTTAAAATGTGCTAATTTTTTGCACTATTTCTACTTTTTGAACAAAATTTTGTACTTAAAAAGTAGACAGGCTATTAAACTTACAAGTTGTGAGGACTGTTTTGTATCGTCGAACAAAAGTGTTATATATTAATATTTGGCAAGCTAGATATCAATATATAGAAGCAGAAAGTTTTTCGTTCTAAAATGTTGAAGTACAAATCAAGAAAAATACATTTCAGCTGTTTTCGTTAGCAATTGTTTTCAAACAGCACTTGAGTTAATAATTATTTGTATCAATGCTATTTAAATAATAAAGATATACAATACAATACAATACAATATGCTAATCCTCGACCGTCGACTTCTCGGTCATCATATTCGCACAATAAATATGATACCTCTTGCTTAGACCTTGAATTTAATCTGATTCTAACTGTTCCGACAGACAAAATTAATAAAAACTGTGAAACCTGATTTCTAAACCATTTTTAACTACATATACAATGTGATTCTAGACAAATCCTTTAACGCATTTTAACTTCCGTTGCTTTTGTAAAAACTTTTTTACTTTTTAAGAAATGTTATGTAGGTAGCCTTCTAAGTCAAATAATTTCAATTATCACTCAAAATGAAACATGTTTACATGGCTTAATTCCTAGAATAAGAAAAACTAATATGATGAAATAAATTCCATATGTAATAATAAACGGTACTCATAACTTTTAATTTCGACGAAATTCATACAGGAACTGCACAGAAAGCACAAATACTTAACTATCTTGTTGACTACGAGATATGAGGAAAAGCTGGCAACGTTGTTGGATTTTTGGTTGATATTGTTGTTGGGCTGTATATGAAAGGAGTATATACGTCGGGAGCTTAAAGTGTGAAACATAAAAGAACGTAGCTAAGATGAAAAGTAAAAGTAGATATTTTGTAACAATAGATTCTAAACCCCTAGGTTCAAGCCCATTCTAAACGGTTTAATATACATGCATGTATATTGAAACATTAGCAGTATTTCTGGTGGACGCTGTAAGTGTTAGTTGTAAAGGACGACTATTAATACTGGGATGTAAATATATATATATATATATATATATATATATATATTGTTGTGGATTCAAAGGGTTAAATTTGGGGTAAACAATAAAATTTCAACCACCCTGTATAGAGAAAAGAACAAATTATTTACACGCAAAATTTATTTAATTCATTTAGGGAGAACGGACAAGTATTAACGTATTTTTATAATTAATAATTGAAAGGTTAAAAAGTATATAAAGAAAAACAGTTTTAAAAAGCAAATAAATACGCATAATTAATTTTAATCCAACACGTAAAAGCATAAGAAAACCCACTAGGGTAAGAAAATCAATAATTTCAAGGCAAAAGTTTTCGTTGTAACAAGCAAACATCAGTTTTATCTGATACGACGAAATATAAAATCTAAGAATTGTTGTGCTAAACGGTCTATAATTAACAAACACCTGTGTTTTTAAAAGGTTACATTCAAAGAAATTCGAGCATGTGTTAACATAGGTTTCATAAAAATATTTTCAACCGTCAGTCAGTTTGGTTTGAACAACAAGCTAACAAAGTTCTTAAAGAGCAAGGGAAATGCACGATCGGTTATATACTACAGATAGAGACAGATATAAAAGCGTTGATATTGAAAACGCACGTACTATATACACGTGGAGTGGAGATGAGCTGTCAGCAATATCGATTTTCTATAACTCAAGTGAGATTTTGAACACAACAGCAGACATGTATCAGACAGAGATAAAGATAGTACAGGCGGGGTTTTATGACGACAGAGAATATTGTCATTGGTTAAGAACAGACGGTTTTCCAAACGTAGACAAACGCGAAAGTTGGGGAGCGCTTTTGGATACATACGTAGACGGCGTAAATTTCAGGAATTTTCAAGACGGTTGTATCAAAATTTGTAGAATTTAAATTTGAAAATAAGCTTTTCACGTGAAGTGTGTCCGGGGGTAGGATTTTGAACCAATATAAATACTGAATGAACATTATTAGGGCTCTCTTGTCTCCTCTTCGCTTCTATACCACTTTACAACGATAAAGTACTGAATGTTAACCAACATTATAGTAGAGCTTTTTTGTGAGTATTAGAGGTGTTAATAATACAGTAAATATAGTGCTAGCACGTGTAACTTATTAGAAGCGGCCTTCTATTTATTAACGCGAAATACATGTAGTGTATATTAAATTAATAGAGGTCTGACTAATACTACACTAAGCTAGAAAATCAATAAATGGAAGCATAATATATGTGGGGTAAGCATCACAAACAACCAGGATTGTATGCTGATATGGAATGGCACTATGAAACGAGGCACTTGGCTCGCAATTGGGGTTATCGTCTGTGAATCCGCGGAGTATCAGAGCGCATGGTCACGAAGCCGAAATGTTCTGGTGATCGTCGTCGAAGGAATGGAAGCCTGAAGCATTCTCCAGGTAATTTATTTGAAATTTCTGTTGTCTGATAAACTTTTGTGAAATTTTAGTGCTGTGTGAGTGAATTTTGTGGTTTATTTATGGTTATATAAACTTATTGGAAAAGATACATGTACTGGACAATTTATTGGGGTTAAATATTGAAAAGGGGTGTATTTATAACTTACAAAATTTTATTTTGGATATAAATTGGATTGTAAAGGGTAAACGGGTCTATCAATTTTGTATTAATTTATGCAAGGTAAAAGGCATATACAAAATAAACTGGGTTATTATGAGCTCACCATACTCCAGTGTACAGTCAATTTAGGGTAGTATGTGGGGCCCGTCTACTCATATTTCATTAAATTTGTTTCCAAATAATTAGAAAATCAAGGACTTTAAAACATATCACACTTGAGTTTGTAATTAGTGTATCAAACTGTTCTTTTATACATGTGAATAATTTGTCTGTAAATAGTGGTAAATAAAAGATTGTATGATTTTTGTATTATTTGGTGATTTTATTGAATGGTGTGCGAGTGTGAAGGAAGAATGGTTGTATATTTAGGTATCCGAGAAGAGGCACAGTTGAGCTAGCCAGGGAAGCTGGTGAAGATTTTTGGAGCAGAAATCAAACGGTAAGCAATTTTTTCTTTGAAAGTTGTGCATTTTTGAAAATAATTTGATGACACTGGTGAAGTTTAAAACCTTAATCCCTGAGTTCACGGCAAAATATATATATATATATATATATATATATATATAAAAGAAAAAGTAGGTTTAATGAGTCTTAAATTAAACAAAGTAAAAAGGAATTATTGGCAAGTGACTCAAATTCAGCCACGAGGGCATCCTGTCTAACGCGTTTCCCTAATTGGGGCTCATCAGGACAGGAGTAGCAAAGTTATAAAATTTAACACAGACACCTTATGGGAAGTACAGCATCACCTAGCTCACAATTTGTGTCTTCGTGTCGTTTCACCTGACATCGCAAGTTTTAATAACAGTCGGCGAGGATGCCCTCGTGGCTGAATTTGAGTCACTTGCCAATAATTCCTTTTACTTACTATATATATATATATATATATATATATATATATATATATATATTTAATATGAAGATGAAATTAATGTGTTGGGATGTTTTTGGTCATAAATAAAACAACTGTCAAATAATCATTCGTTTTGAACTTGACGTTTCGATCTATTATTCAGATCTTATTCATAAGCTAAAAGTTAGGTAATTTGAAACTAAACAATACATATCTCAAAACTTACATAAAACTTGATTATTCTTAAATTTAAGGCTAGTGTAAAATAATTTTAAATGACATTAAGCCAAACTTGAGTGACAGAATTAAAATTGTTTTGTGTATGCAATTTTGATGTTACAAAAACCAAGCTTATTTAAGTACAATGATTTTGGATATAAATATTATAAAAATAAAAAGAACGTATAAATATTGTCCATTAAATAACAGCACTACAATTAATGTTTATACAGATCGGAGTAAACAACACTTAAGTTATTTAAGTCTTGTTTGTTGTTGATGCACTTTTTTCTTTTTGTATATGAAATGATTCAAGTAATAACCGTTTTTTGTAATTTTGTTCTATTTCTAAAATTTTGGTATCTTTGAGCGAAGGTGTATGTTTGGTAGAATGTATATGTGTTGAGAAAGCACAGTTGTTTTTTCCCAATTTTGCATCACTGCGGTGTTGAGTTAATCTGTACTTTAACCACTGACCAGTTTGACCAATGTAGAAGTGGTTGCATATACATGGGATCTTATATACAACGTTACTGCACATTTCGGTGTTTGTTCTATCTTTAAGGGACGAAAAAAGATTTTTTATTGACTTCACATAGTAGTATGTAATGCCTATATTTGGTTTTCTTAAAATTCTAGTAAGTTGTGGAGTTAGTTATATATGGAAGCTTGTTGTAGACCAGTTCTTGTGTTGTTTTTTGTTGTGATAAAATGTTGCTATTTAATAATTTGTTGACAATTTGAATGGGATAACCATTACCGATAAAGACTTGTTTTAATTCTTTAATGTTGTTATTTAGAAAAATTGGATTGCTTATTTTTGTAATTCGATTTTTAGTGCTAAGATGGTATTGATCTTGTGTTTATTGCTGTGACTGGAGTTGTAGTTAATGTATCTATCAGAATTTGTAGGTTTTTAAGTTTAAAAATCAAACTGTTGTTTTCTTCGAATAATCAATGTATCAAGAAATGGAATTTTCTGTCTTCTTTTTCAAATTGAATTTTAGATGTTCATTAAAGTTATTGAAGTGTTCAAGAGTGGTTTCAACTTGATTTTGTGGAAGAGCAAACTATGTCTACATACTTAGCTAAAATGTAACTTGAAATGGAAGGTTAGGAATGATTTTGTCCAAAAGTAGATCCATGACAATCTGGGCTAAGATAGGTGAGAGAGGTGAACCCATAGGAAAAGTTGTAAATAGATAGTTTTTCATATGTAAAGTATGTGTTGTTGAATATTAGATTTAGAGTACTAATGAACATTTTTCTGAAAATTTGCAGTGAGGTTGAATTTTGTTCCATTGTTCTGATATAATTTTAGTGTTAATTCTTTAGGTATGTTGGTAAACAAAGATACAACATCAAGGGATATAAGAATGTGGTCTTCTGGTAATTTGTTATACATATTACAAAATAAACTATCCTTGATATTGTGCCTTTGAGGAAATGAGTGTTTCAGAATTTCTGCACAGAAATGAGCAATGCTATAAGTAGGAGTATTAATGGATGAAATAATTGGTCTTAAAGATAGGTTGGTTTGGTTTTTGGCAGACCATAATACTTTCCTGGGCTTGAATGTTGTTGATTAGTTCTTTTTTGTGTTGTTGATATGATATCTTTTTAAGCATGTTAATGTGTTCATTTACATTTTTTGGATTTTAGTGGTTGGATCTTTTGTTAAGATTTTATAAGTTTCTGTGTTAGATAATAAATCAAGTGATTTTGTTTGTAATCTTCTGATTTCATTATCGCCCCTTTGTCTGCCTTGTTACCAATAATTCCTTGTGGTTTTGAGAAACTTTTTACTTTGAAAAGTTTTGTTTATAAAACTGTTTTTTGTTATTATTGGATTTTTAAAAATTGGTGATGATGTTTGTAACTTTCCGGTAAGTTTTTCTTTCAGTATTTTAAAAATCTATGATAGTTTCAACATCTGCTAATAGTCTTCCTATTGCAAACTGAATTTGCATAAAATTGTTTTAGTTCAGTTTTTAATGTGGAAGTTTTCCGCCATAATTTTAAATAAAACGCGAACATTTTAAATGAACTGGGCGGGGCTTCCTTCACAATAGTGCAATTGGCAAGTGTGAATTATCCCCATAGGGTAAGGCAATGCTACAAAAGAGTAGGATTTTTCCCGAAACTGGCTTTTACGCCAAACTTTGAAGTGAACAGTCGTGCCGGGTGTCGGTTATCTTATTATTAGATTTCCTTATCTTGAGTATCTTTCCTTAATTCCCTATTCCGTCTTCCACTGCATATAGGAACGGAGATGACCCTGGAGCATCCCATGACCCAGATAATTTGGATGTCAAACTCTACCAGCAGCGATGCCGAGGTTACCGTGGCGTGATTTCCTGCCGGTTAGCGGATCCTTCACGTGAGTAGATTATCTAATTTTTATTGTTTAAATTTTATGTACCTTCTCTTAATTATGGCGCAATATAAATTATCAGTGACGTCATGTGTATCTTATGAACTTTGGTAATTGTATTACCGGCTTTTAAGAGCCATCTATCGCCATTTCAATGTACCAGAATCTAAGCGTAACATTTTGTTAACTGCATTACCGACCAGGTAAAACTGTAAACGAAGTGTAGCAGATGGCGCCTTCAACCTGTTCAGGCTATGAACTTCAGGGCTTCTTCTTTGTTTTTAGGTTAGAATAATTTCCTTTATAAGGATACAATGCATTAATAGCTTCTTCACTTAAAGAACTTTACTTTTATTCATGTAAGTATTTACCTTACCTTATGTCTTTAAATACAGTATTATAGAATTACCTATTAAAATATCTTTAGTTGCTTTCCTTAACTTTGAAAGGCCGTTTTTTGAAACTTAAATACATTGTTCTTTATGTTACATTATAAAATTGCATTATGGTTTATCTTTTACATGAAAATTTTGTGTTTAAAAAAACACTTGAGTGAAATAAATTGCTAGTATACCTTTTTAAGAAGTGTTTGACTATACGTTGTTGCCTTATAGGTTAAATAACATATCCTCTGCGCCCATTTTCCATTTTGGAAGGCTTGTCTGTCATTATCTATAAAATATGTATTTAACTGAACATTGATTTCGTTTCCATATACCTTAAATGTGTTTGTTTAGTGTGTTTATCGATTAACGCCTTAACATTGCAAATTATCCTTTATCGGTGACGTTTCTAACAAGTTCTTCCCCCTAAATACCATACCATATTAACTTAAAATAGCTGTAACGTTTATCTTGTTTGGAGATAGCTTTGAAACTTTTTCCCTTCTATGGTTTAACCAGCATAACCAAAAAATGCGTTTTATAAAGGTTTGTGCCTTACCTATAATAACGAAATTATCATATTTTTACCTTTTAAATTGTTGTAATGAAAGGCATTTCTTTATATCTGTACCTTTGAATATTAAAGTAAAGAAATTTCCGTTAACGTTATCATTTAAACTCATTTACGATACTTTTGGATAACTTTTGCAATTTTGAAAGAACATTCCAAAATTTGGTATACCTTTATATTTATATAGGTGTCGTGGAATTTTTCTTTCATGTAGCAAGTTAAATTTTGTCTAATTGCATATATTTTTTTAGTTATTGATATTTCAACGACCTACCGTAACATCTATTAAGCGAGGTTTACTGTCGAATTTGGTCGTCAGTGGTATATAAGTCAAGACGAGACCAAGGGTTGGTCGCTCCGCGTTACTTAAATCTAGACGAGGATTCGGTTGGTAAGTCGTCGCTTTGATTTGTAAATCATTTTTTTTTAATAATGATGTTGAAATTTTTTCTTATCGGGTTGGAAAGAACTCAAATGAGAACTTCCCATCCCAGTAAAAATATGCTTTATACAATGTCTATTGTTGTTGTCTTTTACATATCGATTTGAATCTCTTTGAATGCCTTAAAATTGTCTTTAAAATCGTTTAACTTCACGTATATCTGAGAGCTGATCACGTTACTGCTTTGACAATGTACCTAATGTTTGTAGCACTCACTTGGCTTAATAACTTGAAACAACCCGAGGTCGTTTGGCAAGATGGAACTTCGTATATCTCAATTTACTTTCGACGTTAGGCATAGGCCTGGCAAATTAAATATCGTACCTGATGCGTTATCTCGAGATGTTTTTCTCTTAACCTTCCAAATTTAATTCTGGATACCTGGTACCTCAATATGATAAAAAGTTTCCGATAATCCCGACAAATTTCCTACCTTCGAGTAACTAATAATAGACTGTATAAATTTGTATCCTCGTCCCCACATAAAATATCGAATATACCTGAATGGAAACTCGTTGTGCCCACTGCAAATCGCAGTGAGGTGCTCAAATTATGTCACGACGATCCCTTAGCTGCACACCTTGGTGTTACAAAACTCTCGCGAAAATATCTGAATTGTATTACTGGCCCACACTTAAGCAATCTGTTTGTCGCTACATTAAAAGCTGCAAAATTTGTGGTTCCCATAAAAGTTCGCAAGATGCTCGCCCTGGTTTAATGGGTAACTTTAAGCGTGTATCTTATCCCTTTCAATTAATATCGCTTGACTTATTAGGACCTCTCCTCGATCGAAAAGAGGTAATCAATATCTTTTAGTTGTTACCGATTGGTTTTCTAAATTTGTTATGGTGCAACCCTTACGTAAAGCTACCTCCGCTGCAATAATTAAATTCCTAGAACAGAATGTCTTTCTTATCTTTGGTGTCCCCAGATTATTCTTTGTGACAATGGTGCACAATTTATCTCTAAAGATTTTCAGAATTTCGTTAAAAGTTACAAAGTACAAAAATTTGGTTTAACGCAAAATATCACCCCAAGTAAACCCTACCGAGAGAGTAAATCGAGTGTTAATTACCGCTATCTCGTCTTATATTGATTCAGACCATACTACATGGGATGAACATATCTTTGAAATTGCTCAAGCTTTGCGTACATCTAAACACGAAGCAACCCAATTCACTCCGTCTTTTCTTGTTTTTGGAAGATATACCCCAATCGATGGGAGTTACTATGGTTTAGTGCCTGACGATACTAACGTAATCGAATTTGACGATAAAGTACGTTGGGACAAGGACCAACAGTCACTACCTTCTATCTTTAACGACGTTAGAAAAATTTGTTAAAAGCTTACGAAAAAGCAAGGACCATTATAACTTGCGATGAAATATTTCCTTTGCCTTAGGCGAACAAGTTTGGAAAAGAACTATGTCTTATCGGATGCATCTAAGAAATTTTCTTCAAAATTGGCCCCTAAATTCATTCTGTGTAAAGTCACACGTGTTATTAGTCCTCTTATCTATGAACTTCAGGATACTGAAGGAAAACGCCAAGGCAGGTGGCATATTAAAGACCTTAAGCCATTCTCTGCTGACCCAAATGCTAATTAAGTTTTTCATGTCCCATTCTCCTCACCATCTACCTAATATTTTTTGTTCTCGTCATCAATTAGTATCTTTAATTACTTATTCCTTCTCTCATATAGTATATAATTTCTTACACGTTTAACTTTACTTACCTTAATTTAGCTATCTTTTTCTTTTCGTTGACTTTCCTCGACCATACCGTTACTCATATATCACTTCATCCTCTACACCCCAATATAGCTCTGTCGTTTCATTTAATTAACCCTTGAAATTTTCCTACTACATATTGTTCGGTCTTTAGTATTTCTCTTATATGGTTTAATTGAAAGGTAATTGTCGTAACTTTGGTTGAAATAACCCATTGAATTTTTATGACTGGTTTTGGCTGATGTTGAGTGAATGCTTTCTTCTTTGGGCTCACATAGGACACGCGCAGTCTATGCCATTGAAAGAAATAGTTCATATTCGCAGTTGCAAAGGCTAGGATTGTCTATTCCATGTGTTTTTCTTCTGAATTACTGCAGTCGCCCACATTATACTACATCATTACACTATATCTTTATTTGTTTTTTCTACTAAATCAACATAACGTATAAACATTTTTTTTCGTTGTTTTTTATTGAACTTTGTGGTGAGGTGCTATTGCTTCTTATTGTTATCTTATTAAATTCTCGGTTGTTTTAGCATATGGGGACAGTGTATCTGTATCTAACTGCTTTTAATTGGACATTTTTGTGTGTTTAGGGTGCTACCGATTTAAAAAACTACCTTAAAACAGTTTGTTTTTGTGTGTTTGTATCTGTGAAGATACTTTTAAGTTGTCGTGTCTATCTTTGTCTGATTTTCTTATCGTAGTTGAAGCACTCGTTAGGAAAATTATCGTACTAGTTCTCTTAGGAGTCTAGGAATTTTTTTTTAATTTATGTCTTATCTTACCTATATAACGGCTCTACTGGAGCCACTCTTGTTGTTATCATTGTCTTGGGTAATAACTAGGCCAATATCTTTGTCTTCTTTATTATCTTCGATAATACCTTTAGGTTTAATATCGTTATCTTATTGATTACCTTTGGTAATAACCTTAGTTTAGTATCGTTATCTTACCAATTACTGTTAGTAATAATTTTGGTTTAATTTATCGTTATCTTACCGACTACTGTTAGGAATAACTTCGAGTTATGTCGTTATCTTACCGGTTATCTTGAGCAATAACTTCTGTTTAAATTCATGTTACCTACTATCTCTTATAATCACTTTAACTTAATATCGTGTTATCTTATCGAGTATCTCAAATAATAACTAAAGCTTAATACCGTTATCTTATTCATTACCTTTGAGGATAACAACTTAAGCTTAATATCTTTACCTTATCTATTATCTTTAACATCAATTTGAGATCTTATCTTATCTTTTATCGTCCTAACGTGTGGTATATATGACCAGACGTGGAATTATCTTTCTGAAATTTATGAAAAAGCTAACCCGATTTAGAAATGTAATTTGTCAGGTTAGCATATAAGGATTTAGTAGGCGGTACTTTTGGTAAATTTGTGGATTCACAACTGTGTCATGGACAAGTTAAATGTGCATCGGAGGAAACCAAAGTACCAGAAACAAAATTTGCTAGAGTGCAAGTGACGCACTCTCATGAACTTTTTAAATTTGGGCACTTCTTGCCAAAAAGAAGAATAGTTTGATGCGACACTCATGTGTGTTTGCATATAAGAACTATATGTTAGCTTTAGTTAGATAAGTTTAGATAGGTTTAGATAGGTTAGGCGACTTGTCGCACCGTGTTAGTTTAAGCAGTGTTTCATGCTCCCCGACAAATTTGTGCTGTCGGTAAGTAGTGTAGTCAAAGACTATCGGGCTACCTATTCCGTTTCCTGGTACTTGGTAGACGTGCTATCGGTCGAAAAACCAGGTGGCGCCTTATATAAACATTTTGTAGGTTTTAAGTTAGGGTTTATGTAGGGTAGTAAGGACTTAGATTTTAAGCTGTTACTGTGCTAACAGACTTTTTCTTTTTAAGTTTTTCTTTTGTGGCTTTGTCGCGATTGTTACGTGCAAACTGAATTTGCACTTAAACATTGTTTTAGTTCAGTTTTTAATGTACGGAAGTTTTCCCGCCATAATTTTAAATACGCAAGACGCGCGAACATTTTTAAATGAACTGGGCGGGGCTTCCGATCGTCACAATAGTGCAATTGGCAAGTGTGAATTATCCCCATAGGGTAAGGCAATGCTACAAAAGAGTAGGGAGTTCCGCGTTCTCGCGGAAACGTGGCTTTTTACGCCAAACTTTGAAGTGAACAGTCGTGCCGGGTGTCGTGTTATCTTATTATGTAGATTTCCTTATCTTGAGTATCTTTCCTTAATTCCCTATTCCCGTCTTCCACTGCATATAGGAACGGAGATGACCCTGGAGCATCCCATGACCCCGAGATAATTTGGATGTCCAACTCTACCAGCAGCGATGCCGAGGTTACCGTGGCGTGATTTCCTGCCGGTTAGCGGATCCTTCACGTGAGTAGATTATCTAATTTTTATTGTTTAAATTTTATGTACCTTCTCTTAATTATGGCGCAATATAAATTATCAGTGACGTCATGTGTATCTTATGAACTTTGGTAATTGTATTACCGGCTTTTAAGAGCCATCTATCGCCATTTCAATGTACCAGAATCTAAGCGTAACATTTTGTTAACTGCATTACCGACCAGGTAAAACTGTAAACGAAGTGTAGCACTATGTGAATATCACCACTATTCATCTTTAAATTAAATTTAGGTCCTAATGATAGTAAGTATTTTATATCATCTGGTATGGTGACATTACTAAGATTGATTAGCCATTTTTCATTGTTAATGAACAATTGAGAACTTTCCATTTGCTTGTACATAAGTTGGTTAAATTTTTTAATTAATGTTCTTTTATTTTGTATAAAGATTTTTTTGAAGGATACGTTTTGATAAATAGAAAATTCATGTAATATATGTGGAGGTAAGGATTCTTTAAGCTAATCCTTTAATATACTGGTGGAAATTTTTAATGAATTCAATTTGATATATGTAATTTTGATTTCGAAATTAAGTAAAGTTATATCAAAATTGTGAAATTTTCGTTTGATCTTATTAGTCATCCACTCACTGTTGTTTCGTAAGAGATGTAATGCTTGATTGTTGGATGATGTTATATGAGGGAAGAACTCCTTCTCTTGACATTTTCTAAGTATATTCTTCTGTACTTAGTTTTGCTGCTTTTTAGTATTGTGTGCCCAAGTCTTTAGTTTCTGAACTGCGTTTGTACCATAACTTCTTTTTATGTCATTATAGAATCCATTTTAAATGTAAATTATAAAACTCTATTTTATTGACCAGGAATCTATGTTTAATATGAAGATGAAATTAATGTGTTGGGATGTTTTGGTCATAAATAAAACAACTGTCAAATAATCATTCGTTTGAACTTGACGTTTGATCTATTATTCAGATCTTATTCATAAGCTAAAGTTAGGTAATTAGAAACTAAACAATACATATCTCAAAACTTACATAAAACTTGATTATTCTTAAATTTAAGGCTAGTGTAAAATAATTTTAAATGACATTAAGCAAAACTTGAGTGACAGAATTAAAATTGTTTTGTATGCTTGGTTTTGTAACATCAAATTGCATACACAAAACAATTTTAATTCTGTCACTCAAGTTTTGCTTAATGTCATTTAAAATTATTTTACACTAGCCTTAAATTTAAGAATAATCAAGTTTTATGTAAGTTTTGAGATATGTATTGTTTAGTTTCTAATTACCAACTTTAGCTTATAATAAGATCTGAATAATATATATATATATATTATATATATATATTATACTGTCAAGAAGGGGTGGGCGTATAAAATGTTTAAATAGGGCTTCGAAACGACTTTGCTAGAATGGGGTATATTTGGTTTTGTTTGAGTATTTTCTTTCAGATATTTTTGGTTTATAAATTAACAACAACTATTCCACGTTTATAAATTTATAAAGCTTTTGAAACTGCATTGCATTCAACAACATATACCGGCCATAGACCAGGCTAAGCTAGTTATAAGTTTGCATTGTATACGTATTTTAATTGTTATGGTTGCACGTATATGAAATTTAATTTGGAGTTAGCGTTTTCAGAACCATTTGAATGTAAAACAAATATCAAAATTGCTTGGTATACTGCACGCTTTTAAAATTTTAAGGAGTTAAGTGATACTCCGTAAAATTTGTAAATCAATTTCAGTTTGAATATGTTTTAACAATTAAAGATTGGTTATGTAATGACAGGACGTTTACCGAATAAGACATAAATGTCTGTTGCGTACAATTTAAAAGCTGAACCATCAAAGTTTGTTAGCTATTTAAAATATTGTAAAAAGTTCAATTACATAAATCACTGGATTACAAACCATCTAGAAAATGAATGTATCTAGAGAAAACAACTGTATTATTAATCAATTATTAATAATTATAAATTACATAGTGTGCGTAGAGATAGTTGTTATGGCAACGGAAAAAAAAGAAGACGGATTTTATTTATAAGGGACTTCAAATTTATATTACTAGAAAAATAGACGTGTTTTGTACTGTTATGAGTTTTATTACATTTAAAAGTTACGAGAAAGTTTTGAAAGTCAAGTTGTACCTGGAGATAGCAAATAGTAGCAGTTTTACGGCGAATAAAAGTTAAATAAAAGAGGGAGTGCTGGTCTGTACCGTTATTGTTTGAAGACGAAAGCATAGTGGAATTGGAGTTATCTGAGTATTTGTATAACATAAAATTTGTAGAAATATTAGTAGTTTTATAGTCTGGAGATTACCAGTTGCTCGAGTTACTTATTATTTACAGGAGGTGCCTGCAGTTGGTCACTTGGCTTCAGGACGGCTGGAAGGCGGCGCTTGTATCTGGATTCCAGGTATTAGTATTTAATATCTACGCAGTGCTTTAATCAAATTTATAAAAGTGGAACTAGTGTTTGGGAATACTTTTGGCTTTTAAAATTATTTTGAAAAATCCTTGAATATTTGTTTGGGTGTCTAGTTGAGAGGTGTTTGCTTAGGACGGACCCACCCTAGGTAGATTCCGCACGTGTTTGACGGCCCTGTAAAATATTTAAGTGCAGCAGCCGTGTAAAATATTTAAAGATAAATTGTGTGGCATAACTCAACAAGGCTCTAAAATAAGACAAGGAGTGACAGATAGATATATTACGCCTATCACTAATAAGGTAGGATCACAGTATATATAACAGATGGCGCTAACAACGTGAGGCAGAGTAGATTTGTTAGTTGTACGTTGCATATATTCTATTTAAAAGTGAAAATTAATATTTGATTGACGTTTCATATATATTTATTTGACAGTTGTTGGAGGTTTTGAATTTATTGTAGTAGGCTAAGACGTAATTTGATATTCACACTTTGGTCAATTTTAGCGCGGTAAAACATTAGGTGGGGCTCGATAGGGCTGATTCAGATTTGCAGAGGTTGTGTAGCTTAGTGGGGCACATCATTGAAGTTTATTTTGAAAATTAAAGGGACATGTCTGATGAGGAGAGAATCACGAGGTCAGGGAAAGTTTATGGAGTTGAGACTGGTGTGAGAGGGCAACCGGTGGTTAAGACTGTAGCAGCAGGGGATGCTAGGGATGAAGCTGGAGGATATGTGGAGCCGGAGGTGATTATTGTGAATTCAGGGGTACATCGGGAGAAAATGAAATTGATAAGGGAAAAGAGAATATGCAGATCCAAGATGTGATGATGGTTTTGTTGTAATTAAAAGGGTCGTTAACTAAGTCGCATGAAGAATTGAGAGGATCATTGTTGGCCGAGGTTAGAAATTCACAAGCGGAAGTTAAGGAAAAATTTGATATGATGGAAATGAAAATTGAAGGAATTAATGTATCAATACAAAGCAGTTTGTGTTCATTTAAGGATGAAGTTCTGAAGGACGTAGAGGATAGAGTCCAGGTTGTAGAAGGAAGGTAACAACAGGTTTAAATGAATTAAGGGAAGAGCTGTACATGGTCGAAGTTAGACAGACAGAAAAATTGCAGAATTTAGGTGAAATAGTTCGGATTCAGACGGAGGACAATATTAACTCTAAAAACGAAATTATAGGCCAATTGCGGGCAAGTCAGGAGGTGGCAGAGAAGCTGAGAAGGGATACGACGGTTCTGGGGAATACGGTAAATGGGTTGTCTGGTCTTGAAGGGAATGTTAGACAGATGAGAGAACAGTTGGTTGAATTGGAAAGGGGAAGAGTTGTTTGTGATGCAGGATACCAGTATAGGCTAGGGAAAGAGACCTTGCCGAGGTTTGAAGGCAGAAAGAATGAGCAGCCGATGGTCTATCTTAGCAAGTTGGACGAGATGGTAGAGAGTGAGCCTGAGAGGGTGAAGATGCAGATGGTGAGCGTGACATTGGGGGGTTGTGCAGAGAAATGGCACTGTATCATGAGGAGGCAATATAGTTCGTACGAGGAATTTCGAAGGCTATTCATAGAACAATATTGGGGAAACACGCATCAGGCTAATATTCGAACGAATTTAAACACTGGGAACTATAGGTCATACCAGGGATCGAGAGAAAATTATGTGATTGAAAAGTATAACCAGGCGCAGCACCTGATTCCTAAATTAAGAAGATGAAATTATATTATTGTTGTCAAGGCATATGGAGGCGGAAATAACTAGGGCCGTAGCGATACAAAACGTTCGGACTTTAAGAGACTTTTGGAAATGATGCGAAATTATGACGTAGCTAGGACGTTTGAAACGAATACCAGGAAAATAGTGATAATAGGAATTGGGATAGGAATAGGAATAGCACAGACTACCAGAGGACTGGGGTGCAAGGATACAATTATAGGGAGAATGGACAGGACAACTACAGAAAGCAATATCAGGGAAATCAAAGGAGAACGAATAATAATTGGGAACAACGTTTTAATAGAGACGATAATTATAGGGGAACAATGACTGGAACAGGACGGATAGGAATGACAGAGGTTTTGGACAGCAAAGGACGGTTTTGGGCAGAGATGGCAGAGAGAAAGGGAGCAGAGATCAACGGATCAGGGGAAATACCGACAGGGATTAGAGACCGAGAACGGAGACAGATAGAAACTTGACGATCCAACACGTAACAACAAGAGACACGCGACAGAGATCGGAGGATAGGATAGAGAAAGTGGAGGTCCACGATGAACCCACGGTACAAAAAAAACGTCGATTTATTAGTGTTAGGAAAATCAGATTTAGGGACACAGCATAGTATTAGTTTAGTAGATAAGTTGTTAGATAATAAGTTTGAAAGAAGGCGGAGTTACCATTTATTCATATTAGTTTAGGGATTCTGTTTACACGGCATTGATAGATACAGGGTCGCAGTTATCGCTGGTGAGAGAGGAAATAGTTTTGAAACATGCAGAATTATTCAAAGGAAAATTTGTAGGGTTAAGAGTATTAATTTATGGTCTGCGATTAAGAGGAAGTTAACTACGATAGACAAAGTTGTACAGTATCAATTGTATTAGGAAGTACCAGACTAGGTGAAGTAGAGTTTTGGATAGCAAGAGGATTATATTTAGATTTTATTGTAGGGATAGATGTAATTGAGGAATTTGGACTGGTTATAGATGGTAAAGCACGAATGGTAAAGGTATTAAATTTAGAGAAGAAATGGGTGGTGCCTAAGGATAATCGGGATACTAGGGATGAGATAAATACAGATAGTATTGGATCAGGAAAGACTAAGAATAGAATTTATGATGGAATTGATGAGTTACGGTTATGTAATATATTTGAGAAGGTATTTGATGAGGAACAGATAGGATTAATAGGGGTGGATATGAAGGAAATGTTATATGAGGTGTTTAATAGACATGCAGGAGTTTTTAGTAATGAGCCTAGGTTTGCGAAGGAGTATACGCATAAGTTAGAGGTCACAGACGAGGGAAGTTTTCGTACTAGGGTATATCCAATACCATTTGCATTAAGGGGTCGAGTGAAAAATGAGATTAAAAAGATGTTAAAGAGGAATTATTGAATCAGCGAGAACACCCTATATCAATCCGGTAGTGGTTGTGCCTAAATCTGATAATTTAGAATTAAGAATATGTTTAGATGCTAGGAGATTGAATGCGATTACTAAACCACAATTTGAACAACCAAAATCACTAGATAATTTGTTATACAAGGTAAGCGAGATGAAAATTTTTAGCAAACTGGACTTAAAGAACTCTTTTGGCTAATTCCTTTGCATGAGGAAAGTCGGAAGTATACTGGATTTAGCATTGAAGGGGAGATTTATCAGTACAGAGTTGTTCCATTTGGTCTTTCAACGTCATCCGCTGCATTAGTTCGAGCCATGCAGAAGTTATTAGATGAGTACGAAGACTTCTGTACGCACTATGTCGATGATATTTTGATTTTTCTAAGAACGAGTTAGAACATTTAGAACATTTAAGAAAAGTGATCCGAAGGTTAGACGAGGGAGGTTTGAGGTTGAATTCGAAGAAGTGTGAGTTTTTTAAGGACCAGGTAAAGTATTTGGGGTTTGTCGTTGGCAGCGAAGGAATTAGAATTTGTGAAAAACGCTTGGACGAGTTGAAGAATTTGAAACAGCCAAGAAATTTGAAAGGTTTAAGAGGATTTTTAGGTGTATTAAATTATTATCGTCGATTCATACCAAAATATTCGAGTTGTGCATTCCATTGTTGGAGTTGTTAAAAAGAACGAAAGGTGGAAATGGAACGAGCAAAGGGAGCAGGCATTTCGGGAGTTGAAGGCGGTATTTTATAGGAACTGTCATTAAAATATCCCAATTTTACGGATCCATTTATTTTAAGGACAGACGCTTCGAGTTTTGCAATAGGGGCTGAGTTGGTGCAGGTTCAAGAAGGGAGAAGTGCCAATTTGTTTTATTTCGAGGGCTCTGAAAGACTGCGAGACTAGGTATTCGACAGCGGAAAAGAGATGCTGGCAATCGTATATGCTGTGAAGAAGTTAAGATTTTATTTATTGGGTAATAAATTTCTGGTTGAATCGGATAACACAGTGGTCACGTTTCTGAAGAAGAAAGAGTTTTTGAACAGTCGATTGTATAGATGGGCGTTAGTATTGCAGGAATATGATTTTGAGATTAGACATAAACCTGGTAAAGAAAATGTTACGTCTGATTTCTTTAGTAGGAAGGATGAAGGGTTGCTAACGGATAGTAGGAATGGATTTTTGATTGCATTGCAAGTGTTTGAAGATGTGGGAAGATGGTTGAATGCCAGATTTCATCGGATGCAAGCACACGAAGAAATAAGGGTGATCAGAGAAAAATTATTCAGAGAGAATTTAGAACAAGACAGAGGTTTTTATATGGTCGAGGGAGTTTTGGTGAAAAGGTTATGGGATGATGAATTATTAGTGTTAACGACACAGGTAGCCGCTGAGCTGATCCAGGAAATTCATACTACGTTTGGTCATATAGGGATTCGTAAGACGTTCTTGATATTTAGGGAAGCTTTTTATGCACGAAACGATAGAAAATTGGTGAAAATTTGCATAAATTTGTGTGAGACGTGTTTGTTAGGAAAGGATAAGAATGTGGTGTTGCAGAATCAAGTTAGATGTATAAGAGCGGAGGGTCCATTAGATATTGTGGCAATGGATTACTTGAGTAATTTGATACCGGTAGGAACGGATATCAGCATATTTTAGTTGTAGTTGATATTTTTACAAAGTTTGTGCAGCTTTATCCAGCGAGGAGATGTAATTCTAGGCATGTATTGAGTTCTGTAAGAAAATTTGTAGAACGAATAGGTAAGATGAATAGGGTATTGTTGGACAATGCAACGTATTTTCGTAATAGAAGGGTTGAAAGTAAATTAAGGAAGGATGGAATAAAGATGATATTCTGTAGTATCAGACATCCTCAAGGAAATCCGTGTGAAAGATATATTCGAGAAGTAATAAAGTTTTTGAGGTTAATAACGCAGGAACAACATGATCGGTGGGTAAGGTATTTACCGCAAATAGAAGAATATATTAATTTTGTACCAAGTTCAGTGACAGGAATGTGTCCTGTGACATTGATGAAGAAGGTGATTCCAGCAAGACCGTGGAGAGCTGAACAAAAAGTGGAGGATATAACGGAGTTGTTGCATAAAGCCAGACAACAAGTCGAAACGATACAAAGAAGGGAGTTGGAGAAACGTAACAAGAAAATCAAGAAGCAAGTGGTTTTTCAGTTGGGGATCTTGTTATTGTTAAAAGATTGAGAATGTCAAATTGGGAAAGAAATATTTGTGCCAAGTTGTTATTTCCATACGAAGGTCCTTATCGAGTGAGAAGAATTTTGCAGAAGGAATACTTACGAATTGGAGAATGACAGGGGTGAATGTCGGGACGTTTTCATATAGAAAATTTGTATCCATATTTCCATGTGGAAAGTAAAGTATCGCAAGAATAAAATTAACACGGTAAATAATACTAACGAGCTTAAAACTATACAGAATATACAGAAACTAACACTTAATCCTCATACATAAAGAAAAAAAAACTATAGTGATTTTAACTAAAATTTAAAATTTCTCAACTATTAAAAGAATTACTTATATCCAGGAAGCAAATATTCATTTTATTTAAAATCAGTGGGGCCTTATATACTGTCAAGAAGGGGTGGGCTATAAAATGTTTAAATAGGGCTTGAAACGACTTTGCTAGAATGGGGTATATTTGGTTTTGTTTGAGTATTTTCTTTCAGGTATTTTGGTTTATAAATTAACAACAACTATTCCACGTTTATAAATTTATAAAGCTTTTGAAACTGCATTGCATTCAACAACATATACCGCCATAGACCAGTCTAAGCTAGTTATAAGTTTGCATTGTATATGTATTTTAATTGTTATGGTTGCACGTATATGAAATTTAATTTGGAGTTAGCGTTTTCAGAACCATTTGAATGTAAAAACAAATATCAAAATTGCTTGGTATACTGCACGCTTTTAAAATTTTAAGGAGTTAAGTGATACTCCGTAAAATTTGTAAATCAATTTCAGTTTGAATATGTTTTAACAATTAAAGATTGGTTATGTAATGACAGGACGTTTACCGAATAAGACATAAATGTCTGTTGCGTACAATTTAAAAGCTGAACCATCAAAGTTTGTTAGCTATTTAAAATATTGTAAAAAGTTCAATTACATAAATCACTGGATTACAAACCATCTAGAAAATGAATGTATCTAGAAAACAACTGTATTATTAATCAATTATTAATAATTATAAATTACATAGTGTGCGTAGAGATAGTTGTTATGGCAACGGAAAAAAAAGAAGACGGATTTTATTTATAAGGGACTTCAAATTTATATTACTAGAAAAATAGACGTGTTTTTGTACTGTTATGAGTTTTATTACATTTAAAAAGTTACGAGAAAGTTTTGAAAGTCAAGTTGTACCTGGAGATAGCAAATAGTAGCAGTTTTACGGCGAATAAAAGTTAATTAAAAGAGGGAGTGCTGGTCTGTACCGTTATTGTTTGAAGACGAAAGCATAGTGGAATTGGAGTTATCTGAGTATTTGTATAACATAAAATTTGTAGAAATATTAGTAGTTTTATAGTCTGGAGATTACCAGTTGCTCGAGTTACTTATTATTTACAGGAGGTGCCTGCAGTTGGTCACTTGGCTTCAGGACGGCTGGAAGGCGGCGCTTGTATCTGGATTCCAGGTATTAGTATTTAATATCTACGCAGTGCTTTAATCAAATTTATAAAAGTGGAACTAGTGTTTGGGAATACTTTTGGCTTTTAAAATTATTTTGAAAAATCCTTGAATATTTGTTTGGGTGTCTAGATGAGAGGTGTTTGCTTAGGACGGACCCACCCTAGGTAGATTCCGCCACGTGTTTGACGGCCCTGTAAAATATTTAAGTGCAGCAGCCGTGTAAAATATTTAAAGATAAATTGTGTGGCATAACTCAACAAGGCTCTAAAATAAGACAAGGAGTGACAGATAGATATATTACGCCTATCACTAATAAGGTAGGATCACAGTATATATAACAATATATATATATATATATACATGTCAGGAGTGTCATTCATTCCACTGCTAGCTGATTCTTTTGTTCTATCTAAAGCGTTAGAGTAACGTTCATCCCTTTTGATATCCGATTGTCTCCTGATACAGAAATAGCCAATGTTAATATAACTATCAATTAACATGAGGTCGCCTATGGTATGTATTTCTATTTAGACATAACGTTTAGCTAAAAATAATTTTATAGACATTTTACTTGCGGTGCAAGATGTGACCTCGCCTATCCAAACCCGTCCTATAAATTAGGAATTAAGATATTAACAGATAATTTTTGTTTGTTTTTTTCGTCAAACCATGTGTATTATAATTTGGTAACACAATTGATTTTGCAGGGTTAGACTCTAACTTCAACTCAACATCACTACTTAGATCAATATCTATATCTAAAGTTATTTCTATATAAGTTTCTATCGACGATCATGTCTTTGGCTTTATATTTAACGTTAAATATCGTCGCTTTTTCAGAAATTTCTCTCGATGTTTTATATAAATAACTACCGTGAAATGCAACAATATTATATACATCATATAAAATATCTGGATATCGAGGTTCTTCTTTGATGGAATCTAATTATTTATAAATGCAAATATTTCGCAGACAAGGCATGTGTCTATTAAAAAGTTTTAAACTTCGTCAGCTGTTTCTCTGAGTACGAAATGTTGACATCGCCAGATGTTTTCTACAAGATGCCAGGTAAAACTCAAGGGAAACTAAAATATAAGTAACACTATATTAAATAGTACTTTAGTCCAGGTATGAGTTGTACTTTAAATTCTTTTAGTGTGAATGGTAGTGTATAAATGTTATAACCTAACTTTCTACACAAATCTAAATTATCTATGGGAGTGATTATAATTTCATTTTGCCTTCGATTTATTTTTCACTTACCTAAAAATATGCTCTTAAATATTTCTTACTGCTTATGCCTCTGTGAACATAAGAAATGTCATGAAATTTTTCTATGGGTTAAAGGTCAACAAGCATATTGTTTAAAAAGTTGAAATAACTGTTTTAGTGTGTTTACAAAAAGCTTGTGTAAACATTTATAAAAACATTGTATTGACTTTTGTGATTTCCACCAAGTGTTTATTGATCGTTGTTATACTTTATAGAAATAACTATTCATATGTTAAGAACCAAAATTTCAATATACCAAGTTTAGTATTTTTCTTACTCCAACTTGCTTTCGATTTCTAAATTTTTTATTGCAAGGTAAGAAAGGAAATGAAAGTAACCATATCATGAGCGTTGAATATATGTGAATCCCCTTGATTAGTCTTTTGCAAACTCCGCAGCCACTAGCTCCATCAGAGTACATTTACTTTATACTGTGTAGTACACCTACCCTTTATATCTCATTGGAAAAGGGGTCAGTGCACTTTAATATTGCATTATTTTGCAGCATCAACATGGACTAACTGAGGGTAAGTGACTATTTCTGTTTTCAATTCTTGTATGCTATTCATTTTGGTACTGCATTTAAACCGAATCAACTAACAAACCAGGTGCCTAGTTCTAAAATAGCATCGGTCACAATAAACATTACTTTACCTTAATCCAATTCAAAATATAGTATTATTGCACCACAAAGAACTGAAAAACTGAATGTTAGACAACTTACAAATGTGGGTTTCAGTATTGTCAAATATGTAACATTAGCGAAATGGTTTAAACATAGCTGTATAATTATTTTGTTTTCGACGTTACTTAAGGTCAGTTTGACGCAGCTCTAACTTCTTTTCTATTCTGTGCTAATCTAAAAAGTTCTACATAACCCTTCACAACCTAAATTTCTAATAATTTAACTAATACAGCTTGGTCTAGGTCTTCCTATACTGTTCTATCTTTTTCTTATCTACCTGGCTCTACATACATACTAGCAACTTGATGGCTGTTAAAGAACTCCAACATGTCTACATGATTCCCATTTATAAGGAAATAAAATATTACCTGGTTATCCCCTCCAAAAAAGGACAAGTGTTAAATTATATGTTATAGTAAGACTTAAGCAACGAATCGCTGCCAACATGCCAGACTGCTAACTAATTGTGAGTTATGTTGGTGACATTTAGTTAACTGATTTTTATTTATTTATTCTTTTTGTTTTGTTTTCGAACTTACTTAAGGCCGGTTTGATGCAGCTCTAAATTCTTTTCTATTCTGAGCTAGTCTAAAAAGGTCTACATACCCTTCACAATCTAAATCTCTAATAATTTGACTAATATAGCTTTGTCTTAACTGATGGCCCTATCATTCTATCTCTCCTGACCTTTAATTGTTTCCACATACAGGGTTCCTAACCCATCCTTCTATAAACTTCCTCGTTTGTTACTCTATCTGTCCAACTAATCTTTAACATTCTCCTATAACACCAAGTTTCAAAAGCTTCTATCTTTTTCTTATCTATCTCTTTAATTGTCTAAGTCTCACTGCCGTATAATAGAACGCTCTATACATACGACTTTAAGAAACTTTTTCTATTATCTAAAATAATACTATTAGCTAGAAGTAAGTCTTTCTTATTTAAAAACATTTTTTTAGCTTGAGATATTCTAGCTACTATATCCCTTCTGCTAGGTCCGTCCTTTGTAATTATATTACCTGAATTGCAAAATTCATCTACCTCCTCTAACCCTGTATTACCTATTTTTAATTTTGGTTTAGAGCTAGGCTGCAACTCACTTGTCATTATCTTTGTCTTTGATGAGTTAATTCTCATACTATAGTTACTCTGTGGTATCTCATCTAAAATATTTAAAAACTCTCAACTCTTTTCTAGACCTTGCTATAATGGTTATATCATCTGCAAAATGTAACATGTCTATTTTCTGTCCCTGTACACTAATACCTATCTCTTTTCTCTCTAGCTAAGTTTAAAGCTTCCTCAATATAAACATTAAAAATCAAGAGAGATAGTATACAGCCCTGTCTGACACCATTTCTAATGTTAGCTTCCTTTTCTATTTCATCAAATCTAATTACTACGTTTTGGTTTTTATATAGACTGTAAATAATTTTAAATAATTTTTCTATCTCTATGAGAGATTCCTATTTTTCGCAAAACCCTGAACATAACTATCCAATTAACCCTATCAAATGCTTTTTCTAAACGCGAAATGAGTCTTTTTATGTTTTGTAACCTTTTTTCGATAATTACCTAATCATTAGTATCTTCTCTAGTTCCTCTGCCTTTACGAAAACCACATTAGTCTTCACCTAAATAATTCTCAGTCAAAGCTTCTCTCCTATTTTTAATTATTATTGTTAGTATTTTGGAAGCGTGGAAAGTTAAACTAACCGTTCTAAAATTCTCACACCTATCAGCTCCTGACTTTTTGGGATTGGGATATTTTTTCGAAATCTATTGGGACCTCGCCAGTGTCATATATTACTTTTACTAGTTCATATAATCTGTCTAAAGTTTTCTGACTTGCATATTTTATTTAATTCTGCGGGTATATAGTCTATCCCCGGCGCTTTAGTTAGTTTAAGGTACCTAACAGCTGTATCAAATTCCTATCTTAATATTGAGTACCCTATTTCTACATCCTCTTCTTGGTCGTTCTCTAACTCATCCCTTATATAAATCTTATCTTATATAAATCTTCTAAATATCTTTTCCATCTATCTGCTACCTCAACTTTATTTATTAGAAGCTCATTATTCTCATCTTTAATACCATTATATTTTTTCCTATCTTCCCCGAAAAACTTTTTAACTGCCCTGTAAGCCATGTCTGTCTTACCTACTCTCAAATCATCTTGTATTCCCTTACAATTCTCCATCCATTTATTTCTAGTTTTTCTACACTCATGTACTATCTTATTTCTAACTCTATTATATTTTTGTGTACTTTCACTATTCAATTCTTTGAAAGTTTTAAGCTTTCTTCTATTCTCTATTAAATCTATTATTTCCTTTGTTCCGCAGGGTTTTCTCGCTTCTACTTTTTTCTTACCTATAGTCTGTGTTGATGTATCATGTACAGCCCTTTTTATTTCTTTCCATCTATTTTCTATGTTCCCTTCTATAGCTATCTCTTTGATCTTATTATCTAATACTTGTTTATATTCCTCGTTTACCTCACTATCTTTAAGCTTACCTAGATCATCATCCCTCTCTTTTAGCCTTTCTCAATTTTTGAATTTTAGATTACACTTCATTTTAACAAAGTTATGATCGCTATCTATGTCAGCCCCTGGATACGTACGACAGTTTTTAACTTGGTTTGTAAATCTTTGTTTAACTAAAATATAGTATTTGGTATCTAGCCCTATCATCTGGCAGTTGCCAGGTATATCTTTTCTAACATGTTGTTCGAATAGTGTGTTTACAGTTACTAATCTATGTTCCTGGCAAAACTCAACTAATATTTCTCCTCTATCATTTCGTCTATCATACCCAAATGTTCCTACCATTTTTCCCTCACTAACTTCTCCCACTGGCGCATTAAAATCAGCCATAACTATCAAATTCTCATCTCCCTTTACTTTTCTCACTATACTATTTATATCCTTGTATACCTTTTCTACTTCCTCATCCTCCTACTGAGTTGTTGGCATGTAAACCTGTTGTAAAACAGTGTCTGTGGGTTTCGTACTGTCTAACCATAATTATTCTATCACTAAATTGTAAGTACTCTTTAACTTTACGTCCTAATCTTTTACCTAAAACTATTCCTACCCCTGCCTGTCCATTAGTTGAAGAAGTTGTAATTATTCTATAATTATCTTTCCATAAGTCATTACTATCTTGCCATCTCACCCCACTAATACCTAAAATGTCCAGCTTTCCTTTCCTCAGCTGTATCAGATTTATCGAATCAAAAGTATTGTTTGAGACAGCCTAGTAATGTTAGTGTCGATGTTGATCACTTAGAAAATTGTATTCACCATTGGCTTTGGAAGTTAGGACACCATGGTCCAGATCCAATAAAGGAGATGCATGCACTTTTGCAGTCAAAAGTTAGTGCTTCGTTAGTGCTCTTTAGTGTTTCACATTTCAGTGGTGTACGGCTTCAAAAGTTACGACCACTTACATTTTGACAGCTGGTCATGGTTTGTATCAATTTCAAAATTTGATACAGCCGTAAGATGACGCTTCATTAATGCTCTGTAGTGCTTCATATCTCAGTAGCGTATGACTACTAACAACTTAGCTGTATCACTTACAGCTGGCCGCAGTTTGTTTCAACTACAAAAATTTTTTACAGTCAAAAGATAGTGCTTTGTACTCTCGAGTGCTCTGTATTTCAGTGGCATGCAAATATAGATACCAGAGAAATGGGAAAATTTTAAAGATACAAATTAATTTTGCATGTAACTTGACATTTTTCTTAATCTTCTTTGGGAATTAAACCACTCATAGTTTTTAAAAACATCTTTATTTACGTTTCGATCCATGACAACAATCCTAGGTCATGGATCGAAACGTAAATAAAGATGTTTTAAAACTATGAGTGGTTTAATTCCCAAAGAAGATTAAGAAAAATGCTAAACAAGCCACAACAAACATACAAGGAGTATTTAACTTGACAGTTTAGAAACATGTTGTAATCTGGTAACCGGGAATTTGGAAGGGTGATGTGATCCAGCAATTAACTGTTTATTATTACGTGTGCTTGCTACAGTCAGGTGGCGATTAGCCAGAAATGAATTTTCAGGATTTGTACTATATTCTGATGTCAATGCTGTTGATAGTTAAGAATATACAAGCAATAGATACTTATCAAGGCAAATATCAACTTACAGGTAATTCTTGTTCCTTTAAAACTGCTTCCCATACTTCTGTAACATGTATCATTTCTTTTAAACATTTTAGACTAGATGCCCTTACAAAACTTTCACTATCGTACAAACACATTGTTAAAACTAGCACGGGTAGATCATGATCTATAATAAAACTTTGAAAAGATGGAAACTCTAAAATCAAAATTATATAAAAACTTGTACGGTTGAAGTTTTACTTACTTGTATGAGCAATGGCACATATAGTTTGAAGAACTTCTAATGCACTATCTCTAACTTCCCATTCCAAATCAAGAAGTTTTGCAGTTAACAATGGTTCCAAATTATGCAAAGTACAGTCCGGTGTTTTATCGATGAGTAATGCCAAATTGGGTGTAGTAAATCTAGCAATCAGCAGATTCACTAGTTTAAGTATTTTTACCACTATCTAAAAAGAGTTAAACGAAAATAAAATCATATATTTTCATAAATTGCAGTTAAAGAACGTTTTTAACTTTAATGTAAGCTAAACAATTTCAAAGTTAAAAATAATTAAAACCTCACGTGATTCTTGACCCTTATACACAAATAATACTCTGTTAAATACTCCACAATGGCAAGTTACTACACTGACAATTAAAGTTTTCATGCATTTGCCAAAGTTTGTTATTCAGAGTATATATTCAAAAGTATGATTATTATAAATGTATATACATTCTACTTCTATTAGAATATATACATAGGAAAATTAACGTATAAAAGCCTTTGCAAAGAATCTAAATGCTTTGATTAAAACAAACAAAAATTGAATTTGTTTTTTAATATTGATTGGCAAATTTGTAATCCTAGCAGAGTGATTTGTAAATCATATTTCAAAATCAACATAAATCATAAATACACAATAGAGGAAAGTGCAAATAAATTAGTGGCGATGAGAGTTGAAAATTACGAACTAAGAAAGATTTGTTTAATGTGAAGTTTACCAGTGAAACGGTACTATGTTTAAGAACTATATAAACTATACAGCGTGGGGACCATTTAAAATAATACAGTTGAATATTTCTTAAATGATAGTATTATGCAAAAATGTTTTGTATAAAAGTAATTTGGGTTAAAGAAAGTTATGATGTCAGTTTCATTGTAGAGGGTGCCACTAACACAAATGAGATATATTTTTTATTTACAAATTTTAATCTACTTTTAATGATAAACAAAAAATATCAAGTCTTACATAGGCTACAGTTAATAATTTGTCAGATATCTGAAATATGTAATAAGGAAATTTGTTATTTTTCCAAAAGAAGTAAATAGAAAGTTATTGCAACATCCATTTTCTCAATCTTTTAATAACGTTTTTCCTTATTTTACATCTACGCATGTGCAATTAACACATCTTTTATTCTGTACTTTATTGAAATACAGGCCACCATTATTTAATTTACATACAGGCAAGGAATGCTTTTATTTAAGGACTTAATTTTGACATATACCAAATTCCTAACCCAGAAGCTAACATTTATTGGTTTGTTTTCTGCATACTTATTGTGAAAATAGATGCCTTTTTCTGGTGTTGTTTCCATAATTACAGATATAATGTCCAAGTTTATAACATATGACAAAGATAAAAAATGGCAACGCTTTAAATACGAAGATGATGTTATGCTTCTCCGATGAGTTAGGTGCCGAAATCCTTTTGAAAATGGATATGTTGCTTGAGAAAAAGTAAACAAAATGTCGCCGTTAACTCAAAACAAACAAATGTTATTGGATCAGTGGAAAATGAAAGACTCAAACGATAAAAAAAGTATACTTTGTGCAAATACAATTTTTTTATATATTTTCTAATATACTTAAACATGTATAGGTCAAGTACTGAAGAACCTTATTCGGAAAAAGATGTTTTACTTCAAGAATTGTACGATCTCTATTGGAAGAACTAAAAACAAAAGAAAAAAATAAAAGTTAAAAATATTAAGGAAACAACTGAAATTCGGAAAGAAACTAGGAAGTGTGCCACAAGGGATTTTATGCAGGTCGAAGAAAATATTGTTTATTTCCAAATTGAGCATGATTATTCTATAGGTTCACATATAACTATTGAGGATTATTATAAACTTTTATTTGAAACGTTTCAATCTTTAAGCAAACACTGTTTAGGCTTAACAGAAGAGCCTTGAAATTTTTCTTAAAAAGATGAAACATTGAATGTAAACGAAGATCTAAACCAAGAACCAGCAGAGAAACGGGAAGAAATTAATTTTGTTGTAACTGAACACACATGTATGCCTATAGTTATAATAACTGGCAGTTTTCGTAGAAACATTCTAGGTACTTTTACCGATTGCTTTAATTTGTATACTGTTTCAATAAAATTACATAAACCTTATAGGCATATGCCATTTAAATACTCGCACAACATATTAGTACACATATACTTTTTGTAGTTACCTGTCACCTATTGAAATTTCCTTTTAGTGTGTAATAATCACATAGCTTTTGCACATTTAAAACACTAAAATTAGCAAATACTGTTTCTGTATTTTTAATAAATTTTGTCTGAGTTTGTTAGGATTTTTGCATGCCAAATAATATGTAAATTTTGTAGGTTCTGTAAGAAGTAGAACCAAAAAGGACCAATTATTTGAGACAAAATGACTTAGATTACCTGAAAGAAAAGAATGATAGAGAAATCAAATTTGAGAAAAAAAATTAAACTGCCAGAAAGAAAAGTAGTGGTGGCTAAATGGAATATTGCTCTAGCAGAAAAAAGATTGTGTTAGAATCAGAACAGTATAAAAAGATATTTAATAGGCAATGGGGACATAATTGATAGATTACTTGATATAGTTAAAAAATATAGTACCATGTTCATAAAACATTTATTACATAAAACTATTTTGATTCAACAATTCAAAAATGGCTACTGGTTTTGCATACTGTGAACATTACCAATACAGGGTGATCTGATCAGTGTTTAACCAAATGTTTGATTCAGGATAAGGATAAATATGCTTAAAATACTAACATAGCCCTCCGTACTTAAAAATAAAAATTTGTTCACATCATTATAAGAAATTCTAAGAAAACAATGGAAATATTAATATTAGACTTGAGTTAGATTAGGTTGTAATAAGGTTAACGGTGAATGAATTTCCTATTTAGGAATCGTACTGAGGAGGAGTATTTATAAAATAAAGGTAAAATAGTTGAAATGATTATATTTGCTTTACAATAGTGCCTATAGTTATGGATGTGGACTATAATTTTTAAACAATACACTATTCGAGCATTGCATGCATAACATTGAAGTATTCACCAATTTGACTTATAGACAAACATGTGTGACAGTTTCCTAGAAGGACAGCACATTTATACAATGTTTCGAATGACTAAGGAGTAGTTTTGATTTTTCTTAAAATACAGAAATACAATTGACTAACGACTTTTTGGAAACCCCACTCAACTGCCATGTGAAGTAGTTTCATAGTATTATTAAACATAATTTGATAGAATAATAAATTTGCAGGTTGACCAGGGCATGGTGATAATAACAGTTGTCTAACATCATATGGGCGGCTCTGAGGCGTAGTAGGTATGCATGCGACTACTGTGCCCAAAGTCACAGGTTCGAATCCCAACACGGTCCGCTTGAAAAATGTTAGGCAAGCATTTTTCACAAAAATACACCCTCGTCTGAATGAGAGGTTAGATATAGGTTTGCGTGTGTGTGTGTTGTCACGCACGTGCTACCTTGCTTGGACAGCAAAAGTTCGACAAAAAAAAACTACAAATCCATAATTTATTGAATGATGTAGGGTCGTTAAAGGAAACAACGAGTTTAATTTAATAAAAATGGGATCTATATATAACTTATGTGAGATTCAAATTACTCCCAGGTGTTGAAGAAAATTTAAAAGTGTAAATAAATTTAATATTTTTGTTGTTCACAAACCCAACAATTGTACAAAAACATTCTTCACTCCATTAAAAGCGTGGAAAATGATAAAACTCATATCATATAAAACATTTAACATTCAGATTGCCCTGAGGAACATTAGAAACCATAATTATGGCAAATAAACATTCAGTAAAAATGAATAATAGAAAATGCACAGCCTTGGAATGTACTCCATTTAAAAAGTCCACCACTTTGATTTCGAAAATATCAAAGTTCTAAATACCAAACTAAATGACAATAAGTGAAGCATTCTAGAAACCATACATATTCAATGATACATAACTCCATAAATTTCAAATGTAATCTTGAACATTTTGTTAGCATTTTTCATAACATAATTTAAGAATAAATTCCAAATTCCTGAAACTTAAATAATTATCACTTGGACACAATAGAAATTTTAACAGTTCAATCTGGTATGCACCTCCTTTTACACTATAATAGCTTACTCTTAACTGTTGTCAAGTTGAATGGCACTCAGCTTAATTGTAAGTATATGAACAAAATTAAACTTAGTAGTGTACTTTCAGTTTTTATTATAACATACATATCTATGTATGTATGTGTGTATGCATGTCTGCGTGTGTGTGTGTGCAAGTCTGCGTGTGTGTGTGTGTGTGTGTGTGCATGCATGCATGCATGTGTATTTGTGTGTGTGCACGCATGCACGTGTGTGTGATAATGTCAAGCGTCTTGAGAGATACCTTAAAACAAGTTTTCATTTTAAAGCATGTGTTTGTATTTGAAAGATTTCAGGACTACGGTAATTTCGTGATCATTAGTCGGAAAAAACATGAAACTACTATTATTACCTCTGAATTCACCGTATTTGTACTAAACCTAGTTTTGTTAAGCGAGTTTAAGAAATTGAACGCGATTAAATCCTTGACACTATGCACCGACGTAAATAAGAGTAAGTTTAGTTAAGCGGGCCTATAATTTGACATCACATAAATTTAGGGAATTTAAATTTAACAGCCATTTCATACTAAAATGGCCTTAGGGTAAAAAATTGAAAAATTATTTAAATTAATTTTACTTGCATATCATTGCTGTAAGAAGTCCGAAAGTTCATAATCAAAGAGGAATATTTTAATATTTTAATAATTTAATGTTTTTTTACTGTTTCAACTTTACTCTTCCCTTTGTGTAATTTGAAATGGAATTGTTAGCTAAGTTGGCATCATTGTTTTTAATATTGACAGTCAGCTGACATCTTTAATTTTGGTGCAGTTTCATAGTTGGAAGTTTAAACTTTGTATAACATAATCAATAAAGGTAAGATAATTAAAATTATTTCACTGTAGTTCAGTTTTACTTTGAAGTGCTTCTTGTAACACCCGTTACCAAAAACATACAAAAGTTTATTTAACAGCTACACCATAACACATATTCACTTAATGTTCCATAAAAGTAAGGTTATGTTTATTCTTAGTATTATGATAAGAAAATGATTTTTTAGTTTCAATTAAAGATTGAAAATATGGTAACAGGTGTTACAAAATATTGGTAACGGGTGTTACAAGGACTGCATGCTAGAGGAGCTTTAGAATTGTTGAAAGGTTTATACTATTTTTTGGTAGAAAATGGCACCAGTCGAGAAAAAACTTATGAAAGCTCATCGTGAAAGGCTTGAGGCTGATAAAGAAAAATGGCAACAGCACCTTCAAAAAGAAAGGGAACGAGACAAACAAAGAAGAGAATTGAGAAAACTTTAGGAAGCGGAAAATGACCAATTACTAGCAGAAAGACGAAAGATGGTTTTGGAAAGAGTGAGGAAATATCGCAATAAACTTAAGAGCCCTTGTGAAGGTAGTAAACAAATTTCTCCTATAGGCAGCTACAAATGCCCACAATCTTTCGGGAAAGCAATGAATAGAGTAAAAAGAAACTTGCCTGGCAGCCCAAGTAAAAAGATTGCCGTTGTTAAAAAACTTGCTTTAGAAATGGGCTTCAAGAGCTTAAATTTTAGTAACTGTGAGGTAAAGCGTTCTCGTAAGGGAACTAGAGTTTTATCCAAAGAACATATTCAGTGTATAAGGGACTTTTATACCAGTGACCCTATAAGCAGACAGGCACCTGGAAAACGAGATATGAAGTCAGTCAAATGTCCTGAAACTGGAAAGAGAATACATATCCAGAAAAGAAACATAAAACATGGTGATGACAATAAAAGAGGCTTTAGAAGAATTCAAAATTAAACATCCAAATATAGCTATAAAAAAATCTGTTTTTTTTTTCTCTCCGCCCAGCTTATGTTCTTCCAGTGTCTCAAATGCCTCATAACGTTTGTGTATGTAAATATCACAGCAACGTAAATTTTTTACTCGATAGCATTTCTAAAAGTAATGATTTTTTCCCGAAAAACCATAACGAACTTTTAGAATATCTGTGTTGTGATTTGGGTAACGAGGATTGCGTATGGGGTAAATGCTCAACATGTTCATCGCGAAAGATCACTGATCTAACAGTAGATTTAGCGTTGGAAGCAGAGCAGACTTGGAAGCAGTGGACCGATGAAAGTGGAATCCAGCTCACTATTGTTAGAGGAAACATGGCTGAAGCCATCGAAGAACTCGATAAGAAGATTTCTCATTTCAAGATTCATTGTCATGTTAAAAAAATGCAAGAAAACTATTTTGAAACTTGCATTTCGGATTTGAAAAAGAACGATTCTTTAGAGACATATGCAGTAATTCAGATAGATTTTGCAGAAAATTATTCACTGACATATCAAGATGAAATACAAGCAGCTCATTGGAGCCACCAACAAGTCGGTATTTTTACAAGTTGTGTTTGGTTGCCTAAAAATGAAAAAAAATCATATGTTGTTGTAAGCAATGATGTGACCCATAGTAAATACTGTGTGTATACCTTCCTAAGCAAAATTGTCCAAGACGTTAAGACATTCTTTCCTTTAGTCGATAAACTTGTAATATTTAGCGATAACTGTGCCGGTCAATTTAAGAGTAGGTACACAATGTCTGCCATGTGCAAAATGGAAAAAGATTTTGGCCTAACATTTGAATGGAACTTTTTCGCAAGTAGCCATGGGAAGGGAGCTGTTGATGGAATCGGTGCAACTGTGAAACGACACGTCTGGATGGCGGTGAAAGGTAATCGAAAGATTCACATCAGAACTGCAAGAGACTTCCACGATCATGTAAACAAAAAAGTTACTGGAATAGCAAGTTTCTATGTAGATAAAACCGAGGTACCAGAACATGAGATATTACTAAATAACTATTGGGAAGGTGTTTTACCTATTCCAACAATCCAAGCGAATCATCACTTTAGAGTCTAGGATTCAAATAACATCCTCGTTGGAAAAACATCATCAGTATCTTTGATGACCAAAGTTGCAATTAAAGATATTGATGACTATGAATCTGACTCTGATTCATCTGTACAATTGTCAACGAGTGCTTCATGTCGTCTTCGTTACAATGATGTATATTCAGATTCAGAATGTGAAGACAACCCAGCCAATCCCCAGCTTACAGCAACGTCTCCTATTGATGACCCAAGAGAAATACGACCTGGTATGTTTTTGCTTATAAAAGTTCCCAGTTTGCAAGGTCGTACTGGTTCAAAAGGAACTACATATAGATATGCTGCAATTTTCCAAGGAAACTTCTTATATAAAAAGAAGTGTTTGTCAGTAATGTTTTTGAAATCTCAAGGACCAGAAAAAACAAACTTCATCGCTGATAATGAGGACATTACATATGTAAATTTGGATCAAGTTATTGGTAAATTACCAAACGCAGATGTAAAACCCAAAGGAATTTTCACTATTTTGTATGTATTTAAAAATAAAGTTGATGTGTTTGAGATCTAGGTTTATGTGTATAAAAAATATTTATATATAGGCCTATAAACATATTTTTGTGAAAATAAACAAGTTACACTTTATTTGGGTTTTATTTTTTATCCCATAGACCTAAAATCTTGGAATATCATTGGATATTTCAATCGTGTAACACCCGTTACTATTCGTGTAACACCCGTTACTATTCTTGTAACACCCGTTACCATACTTTTTCTCTTAAAACTTTGTTAATATTTTGTCTATAAAAAACATTGTTATGTCATAGCAATGTTTATAATCTTGACCAACAGTTATAATTTTTTCAGTTTTGTTTATAGTTTCAATTCACAGAATTATAAGGTTAATCACACTGATCCCTATATCAGAGCTGTTTTCTGTAGCACCCGTTACTGCATTTTTTCTTTTTTATTTTGCATATGGAATGTGTGAATAAAACATTTATACATCAATAGCTCCATAAATTTCACAGGACACTATGAGTTGGTGTATATTAGGCAATTGTTTAACTTCTTTAGTTTATTTAATATTGAATTTTATGGTGTCTGGATGTAACACCCGTTACTATGGAATGGCTGTTAAAATATTCTTATAGTTGGCTTTCTGTAAGCTGGACCACAAATTGACATTTTTATTCTTTATCATAATTATTTCATTTCCTGATCAACTATTGTATTATAAAAAGTAAAATGTCCGATTCTGACCTAATCACGAGAAGGAGATCGGTAAATTTCACTGGCGCTGAAAAACAGCATCTTTTTAATATAATAGCACAAAAATATACTCATATAATTGAAAATAAGGAAACATATAGGGCTTCTTTGGCAAAGAAGCAAGAGTCCTGGAAAGTCATAGCGGATGATTTCAATTCAAGTAATCTAGTATTTTGGTCACCTGATGTTCTGCGGAATTGTTCTGAAAATAAAAAAAATTGGTTAGAAAGCAAACGGCAGGGGAGAGAAGATCCCGATTATTAACAGGTGGTGGTCGATTTCAACAGTTAAAAAAGATGGGACCTAAACAGCAAGTCAAAATATTAGCTTAGCATATAACCTCACAAATACCACGTTTAAATTAAACTTGGGCTTAAACCGCCAAAATTGGGCGTTTAACATTAAACCAGTTTAGCCTCACTTTTTCAAACGGTGCATATAAATTTGCACATTAAAACCGGTTTAGTGTTTAAACTGGCTTAAGTATCTATGGTGCATTCGGCGGTAAGTACATATATTTTGGTGAAAGAGCTCTAATGCATTGGATGAGGGAAAGTAGTGATTAGAAACTAGCTTGTAGTCTGCTGAGGCAAAGTTCAGTATATTGGCTATATCATTCTCAGGACAGTTCTCTAAAAGTATGTTTTGTTTACGAGAGTCACTACTACCTATTAATTTATGTATAACCTTCCAAGTTTCACGTTGTGATCAGTAAATAATCTGTATTTGGCTAATTTAATTGTAGCATTCAATATTTTCTTATATATATATATATATATATATATATATATATATATATAAATGCATGCACGTGCACGCATGCACATATGCATGCACATAACCACACACACACATGCATGAATGTATAGTCCTAACCATGAGAGATGGTCTCTTGTCATCACTGGTATAAATGTATTATGCAGATGCTGTATGAAAAACATTTAGAGTATGTCTATTTTAATTTACGACATATGCTCACTTGGTTACTAAGTAAATGAAAGAGAAGAGCTTATTTCTGAAATAATTATAGTTTATATATCAACCAATACATACAAAACCTCTATTGATTTTATTCTTATTCTGAAAACAACTTTTACTTGATTTAAATATTATTTTTGTCTCGGCTCTAAACTTAATTTCATACATTTCAATTTTGTAATAAATTTGTTATCGTATTTTGAACTTGAAAAAAGGAATGGATGTAATTTAATATTCTAGATGCGGTGCAGGAAGTAAGGTTTTATACGTGATTGTTAATAATCTACATATTATTTGGTCTTAGCGAGTGGCAGAAGCATTAGGAATTGATCTTCATACTGTTAAAAAAATCAAAGGTCCTAATCAAACTGGAAAAACGTGACATCGAAAAAGATTTACCAGACTTTGTTAAAATGAATATGAGGAATACAATACGTATATAAAATGTATTCTCAGAGAAAGTACAGGCCTAACAAAATGTTTCGAAGTACATAATTACGGTTCTTACTTTTTTTACAGAACAGCATATCACTATGGAGAATTTGAATGTTCAATTTCCCACAAACCATATTATGCTTAGCAACACAAACTTGAATTGTATTCTGCATGACATTGGGTTGAAGTTCAAGAAAGGAAATCCCAAAGCTTTAATTGAAAAACCAAATATTGTTTCGCCCCAAGTAAAATATATGAAAGTCTAGAAGAATAACGTTGAATTTAATATAAGGCGTAAGGTCATATTTTTAGACAAGAGATGGTTATTTGCAAAAGGGAGTGCAGTCAAAACTTGACAAGAAAACGATCTGAAAACGATCAGAAAATCGGAAAGTTATGGTGGTAAATGTTTCATTACTAGTTTTGTACAAAATGCATCCTTATTATTCCTTCAAAATCGCAAACACATGACTATCACGGGAAAATAAATAGTAACCTATTTTTAAAAAGAGGTGCAGGAAAATTTAATAAACAATTTAGAGGAACCGTCGCTAATTATTATGGACAATGCACCATATCATTCAACAGTAGTGGAGAAAACACCAAATTCGTCTTAAAATAAAGCTGCCCTCATGGGGTGGTTAGCTAAAAATAATATTAATTATGAACCAGGTATGTTCAAAGCAGAATTAGTGGCTTTACTTAAATCTCACAAAAAAAGCAAAACATTACTTGGTCGATGATTTAATATCACGGACACGATGTTTTACAGTTACCGCCATATTACTGCAAATTCAATGCAATCGAGTTACTGTGGGCTCATACCAAGAAAAATTATGACAAACATATTGGGAGAGATGGTTATGACCACCGATAGTGTTATTGCAACGTACAGAAGTTTAAAAAAACTGAATATGGCATACAAATAATGTCATAAAAGCTTGTATGACAGAGAAAAATGCTTGATATAAGTGTAAATGAGCTCATACTAGAACCTAATGAACAATCGTCTAATTCAGAAGACAAGTAATGTGAAAAGTAACTACCCAACCTTGTTTCAATAGATGTGCCAAACTATTTATTATTGAAGGGTGTTTAATAACATCATTTTTCAAATATTCATCATTGTTAATTATACAAAAGTAAAGGAGTATACTCAGTACTTAATACTATAAGCACTTCAAAACAAGTTATATATTGATAGTTTGTTGTACAATTACAGAGTTTAAGTTTAACGGCTTAAATAGTCCGACCGCAAAGCAAGAGGATTATTCTGTCAAACTGACAAGATTTGTAATTGTGGAGGAGGTTTGAGATGTGATTATATTCATTTTGAAGTACAAATTGTATTTGATGTCATTATTTTTTACAGTAAATTTGAACAATAGCAACAATTTGTTAATTAAAGTTCATATTATCACCATAAAAATTACAATTATCTGTGCTGGAAATGTATATTGAACTTAATGATAAACCTACAAACAGACTCGTCTTTGAACAATTATTGATAAATGTTAAAATTTGATGCTGAGTTTAGTTTATAGGTAACAATACGAAATAGGTTACTATGGAAGCGTAAGTAATGTAGAATTTTTTATTGGTTGAGTTACTCTATATATAATTTGTATTATCGAAATTATATATGGTAATTTAACCAAATTGGATGTTCCGATTGGTTAAAAAGCATATGAAAAAAATAATAATCATGTATTATCGAAACTATGCATGGTACCTTAAGTAAATTGGACGAGATTGGTTTATAGAACTGAACTATGCTTTTTGATTAAAAGATCAAAATGAAGTTTTGTTTATATAACAGTAATGTATATCCCTATTTAACGTAAAGAATTATTCCACTGATTAATATAAACACAATTGTTTGTTGCTTAATGGTGTTAAAAGTTACCCATGCATTCATTAAAGTGCCCGTTACAAAATTTCTAGCTTACCTACACAAATTGGTTTTGATAATATCTAAGCAATAGTTAATCATGTATATTAGAATATGTTGTTAGTATTGTGACCAACAAAATACTCTACTAAATTTGTAAAAGTGAGGTTAGCCAACAGTGTTGAAATCCCATTCCTTCTACAGAAGAGATTACACGTGTATTGTTGTATCCTATTGGTTCAAATTATTAGTTGCACATATGGTTTTATTATGTGCACCTTGGTTGTTTAAATTCTCATATTCAGTAGGATAAAGAACTTTGTAGCTGTATATTATACATCTACCTAAGTATAATCAATCAGTAAAGCTATTTCAACTGTGGCATTATTAATATTACATATTCCTACAAATAGCATCGGCACTGTTATGTTATTAAAGAGTAGATGTTTACAATTCCTCATGGAAACAATTAATTTGAAATGATAGCAGACACTCAATTGACTAAAAATCATATTACTTCATATGTAAGATTCCAATGGCGTATTGATGACAAGGGGTCATCTCTTATGGTTAGGACAATATGTGTATTATTAATAACATACCCGAGCAGGCCAGTGTGCCAAATTCATAAAATTCTTTAAGATCTTCATAATGCACATTGTTTCAATACTTTCTCGCCATGTAATATCATATTCTTGAATAAAAAATGATATAGCTTCAAAGTGAGTGACAAAATAACCCGCATTTTTCATAAACAAATCAATAGTTTCCTTTTTTTCAGTCATTACTCTGGTAATATCCTTTAGAATATATACAAAATATTTAAATGCTAATATTGCAGGTTCTTTCTGTAAATATGGTCGACTTTTCATAAGGTACATAAATGCTCTTTGTGCATTTTCAAAGATGTTTTTGGTATCCGTTTCTAAACTCTTTCTAAAATTGTATGCCCATCTTAGTGTATCCTCTGACAAAGCACTGTATATTTTTGTAATGTGCTCATCACGAAAACTTCCAGCCTCAGTTGCAGCTTCCATATTAAAGTCACAATATTTGTAAGAAACTACTAGTATAGGTAGAACTTGATAAATCATCACTTGTACATCAAAAATTTGAGATGAATCTCGTTTCTGTAACACTTTTTCTAAACGTGGAATAATACGGTTCCAGTAGTATTGTGAAATATACCCAACCTTTGCAATATTATGGGTATCATATTTTAATATAAGCTCCTTGAATAACTGAACAATGAAATTACTCATTTGTTGGTTATGCCTAAATCTATAAAGATGTGGTTCGCATTCTATTGCAACCTTGAAAAAATTATTCAGAATCATAACCCTGCTTAGCTCATAAATCAATTCTTGATTTTTTATTCCTGATAAAATTGAATTCCAAAAATTTTGTTCTAAATCAAGATGTTTAACAAATACTTTTGGCAAATTGTACTCTTGATTCACAAAGAGATCATTTTGTAAATGACATTCTAATATATACCCAATTAATTTTAAAGACGGCATCAATGATACTTGAAGATTTTCACCATTAATTTCAAGTATTGCAGATTTCCTTAAATGTTGTGTTTGTTTAAATATAAGCATAATCTAAAATAAAATATATTAGTAATAAAAATAGAAGGGTTCAACAGACTTTATCAACAACTTCATTACAGAAAATTTCATTATTTTTAGAAGCAACCAGTAATAATTGATGTATAAAGTTTTGACCTTCACGAACAATATATATGGTCTGACCCTTTAAACAAAAATTAAGAATTTCCATCCAAATGTTACTCATAATCAGCCAATTAATTCCTGATTCGTGTTGAAGAAACGAAGAATATAATTTTATATATGATAACTGTACTAAAGGTGAAAAATGTGCAGCTTTCGTTTTTAAAATAGTGCTCAATCTTGAATAAATTCTATTAGAAATAAATAAATTGAAACGTGTTTCATCACTTGACAATAAACTGGTTATATGAAGCAGAAATGCAATTTTGTTTACTGATGGTAAAGAGTTTCCATCTTCCCAGAGCTTTATACACTTGAATATCCATTCTGTAAATGCTGGTAAACTGATAAGAGCTTCTCCAAGAGCTGCAAAAATTTTAAATTAATATTTAAAAATATACATAAATACCAAAAACAGAAATAAACAAAATAATAACCTTGAGCTAATATGCTATGTTCAAATGTCCCTATTATTCATTTAAAATAAATACTAAAAACTAAACTGAAAAAATAGTATACAAAGTAATGATTTTACATCTAAATAAGCTTCATTTTCCTATCTAAGTTCGTTATTTAATAGACAAACCTGCAACAATCTTCAAACAGTGAAGTTAAGAATCTTTCTTGCAGATTTCTTACGTAAAAAGATTGTAAGCAATCCCATCAATAAATTTTTACAAAGTAAACTATTTAGAATTGTATATTTTATTTTATACAATAGATGCTCACAGGTGTTGCGCCTTTTGGCTGTATTAAATTTCACTTTAATATTAGAATTAGTGGAGTTTTGAATCCAGTACAAGAAAGCTTTTTTCCCATCATTAATTTAAGTTCTTACGTGGGAAGTTATATGAATACAATTTCCCACAAAGCAGAAGACAATAAACCAATAATTTAAAGCCTGTATTTCACATACATACATATTTCTCAGGAAGAGGAATATGGCATGGTTAGCGTGGTTAGGCAAGAGAATCGTGGTATGGAGAGGATACTAACAAGATCGTCAGAAGGACGCATTTTAAAACAAAGGACTTGACTTCACACCATCGATTGAACAGATTCAAGCACACGGATGCGCGTTAGTTGTGGCGAAGTGATTCTATCCTATCCTCGCACATTCCCTTAATTGCCTAAAAAACATCTTGTGTTCTGCAAAAGTATAGGTGCACTCACTTCACCTTCAGAATTTGGAAACAAACGAGCAGAGACTGCCTTTAGCTCCAGCGAATAAGTAGGTAAGCCCCTGACTATTTTTACTTTGTTAGCTTTACTCGTACTCGTGACAGCCATACTTGCAACCAAATTTGGAGACAAAGCTATAATTTGTTACACTGTATTAAAACTCAATCCATTAGTAATTATTTTAACAAAACACAAGTTCTAATATCGACATTTTGTTTTCTTTTTAAGGTATTATGCAATAGGTTAGTTAAGGTATACAAATACGCCACTAAAGGTCACCAGTAGTATATTCCGAGGTATCAAAGTCCATAAAGATTTTACAATTTTTGCATACAAAATATGTTTTTAGTTTAAATAATAGAATTTGTTTTTAGTTCAGACAAAACAGTTACATAACAAGCATAAAACATAGATGACGCAATCGGTAAAAAATTCCATTACTATAAAGAAAAAGCCAATATATTTTTAACATTTTTATTTATTACCAAATATTCAACATTTTATGTGTACAAGCTGCCCCGTTGTTAGAGCACCAAATTGTTACACATTGCGTTCCATTTTGGCGTAATTTATTACGCCACAAATTTGGTTGCAATTTATTGCTGCCAAACCGTTATAATACCAATTAAAAATATGCTAAAGATTTGCCTGGCTTAATAACTGGAACCAAAGGCACCTTCTGCATGTCTTGAGTTTCTCATGTTTAATCCATATTCTAGCGGTGAAGTGCATTGAACCTACACTTTTAAGGAACACAAGATATTTTTAAAGTATTGAGCAGGCAAAAAGATGCAAAAGGTACACTTCACACTTGATTAACACGCATCCACATTTAATACCTTAATATTGTCCGATAGTCGGTAATCAAGTCCTTCTTAAAAATGTGTCGTTCGGTCGAACTTGTTGGTGTCTCCTTCAGAAAAAGTTATCTCAATCGCTAGATGTGCTGAGACCACACATTCCTTTTACCCTGAGAAAATATGTGCTTGGCACGAATACATGTAATACATTAAAGGTTGTCCTATAATACTTGAAAACAGAAAACCGCAATTTTATCTTAGTAATTTAATTAAAGATGGAAAAGGCTTTCCTTATTTCTAATATTAAAACAAAAATTTTGTGCAGTCACAGGCGTAACAACCTGTATTTCATGCATAACTTGAATATAGCAATTATATACCTATTTGGATAAAGGTTGTACACTATTTTATTAAACACATTTGTATTGAGTGAATTGATGCACTTTTTAATGAATAGTTACAAATACATGTGCCTGGATGGTATGTAGTGCAGAGTATTAATAAAAATATTTGCACCATACTGTGCAGTAGTGTTTCACCATATTTATTGTTTGGTTTATTGATTATATTAATGTAGGCACTTTAGAGACGTATGCTCAGCTTTCAAGATTTTTCTAGACTTCTTTGCGCAAATCATTTTCTAAAATGATGATAATTCTGGATAATAAATTAGGCCACTAGAAGTACTCTAAGAAATATGACTAATTTGATACAAAATTTGATAACTACAATCACAAATTTAGGTAATCTAACAGCCGGAGTTCGAAAGTCTGTCAGATTATGTAATATCGTTCGTTGAGATACATGGACTTTATACATATGCTTCAGCAAAATGAATGAATAACTTTGATTTCCAGGTTAAAGAATTTTAAGAGAGTTATTTTACCAAGTTACTCTATAAGCCATCACATGATTTTCTGGACTGAAACTGTAGGTAACAAGCTACAGTGCACTTATACTCATAAAATAGTACAAGCAGGGATCGTTTTATGATAGGAATTCATCAATAACCAACACAAACACAACTACAGCTTAGATTTAGACTGATGAAGTGTCCAGATGATCAGAATACTTGCAGATATTACACATGGTTATCATTTAAATTTGTTTAATTTTCATTATGTAATTTTGTGCTTTACAAGCAAAATTTATTTCAAGCACGTTTGCAGTGCTTTCAATACTTTTAGTAGTTTCGTTATTATAGATAGTTTATCGACAAGCATCTAATTCCCATGTAAATAATCATAAAAGTTTCTTACGGTTCAATTTTACGTAATGCATTTCCCAATTTTTAGATATACTTCGTTCCCAAATACGATGCCTATAATTTATTTCCTTATTGTAATTTATCAAGTTTCGTTCATAAATTTTTGTATGTTGATAGCGTGCATAAAACTACTTGTTATCACTTCAATACGAGTTGTGATTATTTGTTCTATTCTTAATTTGATCCTTGATGCTTGGTAATGTGCATCTTATTGTGAACCAATTTGTAGTTCCGCCCTTATTATTTTAATTTTGGGGAATTGATGATCCGTTATTTAAGAGCGAATTATTAGTGGAAATTGTATATTTGCTCTGCTCTTTGAGAATTTTATAGAAGTTCGATGTAAGGTTATTTATAATTTTTATGCACGTAAACTTCATACAGTTGTTATCTTTGTAGGACACACATTTGAAAACTCGTTGATAACATCGAGTTTTGTTGTTATGATTTAAGCCCGTTTTGTAAAGGAACTGCAAAACGGTAAAGTAAATAGTAGGTGTGTTCACATCTAATTATAACATTTTAGGGTTGCAGTTTGCAGTTTTGTAGTTTGCAGTTTTACAGCCTTGTAGTTTTGCAGTCTTGTAGTTTTGCAGTCTTGTGGTGTGATACCGTTATGTGTTGAAGATACTGTTAGTATTAAATTCAAAGTGCTTGTTATTTCAGTCTGGGACATTATGTACGTATTTCATTGAAGCAAACTCAGGCATACCTGCAAGATACAATATCCACGTTCAGGACCTGTTCTGGTAAGATCTTTCCGTATTATATTTTGATTGTACGTGCCGCTAATCTGGTATCCATGCTAGCATTGCTACCTGCAGATAATATTATAGAGCCATCTCAACTTATAACTGATATTGTAATTTATTTTAATATCAATTTTGTAATAGTTGTGCGTCGGACTTAATTTAACCAACGAATTATTGTACACATTCGTTTGATAGATATTTGTATCTGCATAATCGTATGCACAAGCGTTGGTACCACCGTGAGCAGCGTTCGACTGCTTTTAAATTTATACAAAGTAAACATAAGGAAAATATCCTGCAGCTATTTAATATCTTATAAGTGTAAGTTACATATTGAAAAGTAAGTCAGTTTCATTAACCCAAGCGCTTGAATTTAAGCTTAGTTATGTTGTAAAGTTGATGTTTATGTTCAACCCTATGAATATTAGAAACCATAACTGTGTCAGTAAACGATTATATGTTATTTGTATTTCCTTGTTGTCGAGTTTTATGTCCGTTAAGCATCTACAGATTGCATGAGAAATTTCCTAGATTGATTTCGCGGGAGGCGTACAGTTCCGATTTAGATGGCGCTCTCCAAGACTCTTGTTCACCGTGTCGACCTTAGGTTATTTGTATCTTGGTGCAAATTCCCACTCCCCCTCACTGACCAGAGTCTAGTCGTGGTAAAATACGGTTACTCCTGCGGCTAACGGTGTGTGTTTTTTTTGTTAGGAAACCGTGTTAAGTTCAATAAGAGAGGATGAACTTGAAAAAGCTTCTAATGAGGGTTTATTACAAATAGATATTGTATTTGGAACAAAACCGGATTATAGCAGTGATATAGTGTCTGCAATAAAATTATAAGATAGATGTCCAAAATAAATCAGATTATAATAATACCTGCTGTGAATAATGATGACAAGCACATAGATACTGCTATAATGATATCAGTCATAACAATGATATAATACGATCACCTTGAAGCCATGCCCCATATAAAAAATTAACTATTCAATTTTTTGTAATATATATTTTCTTATTAACTAGTTTTCGACATCCACTGGTGTCATCTTCAGACGTTTAAAAAACTTAAGTATACATATGGGAAACTTTATATAATTAAATATTGTAAAACCTCAATGATTTTATTATATAATCTTGACCAATAATGCGGTCTAATGAATGAAGGTATCATACATTTTACATTTTCAAATATAAAGGATTTTGGAATTGTCTTAATTTTCATTCTAACATATTTATGTTTTGTAACAATTTCAAAACCCTTTATATTTAAAAATGTAAAATGTTTGATACCTTCACTCATTAGACCGCATTATTGGTCAAGATTATATAATAAAATCATTGAGGTTTTACAATATTTAATATATAACGTTTCTCATATGTATACTTAAGTTTAACGTCTGAGTACAACAGTGTGTAACTAGTTAATAAAATATATTATAAAAATTCAATAGTTAATTTTTATATGATAATTCAATATCTGTTATGACTGATATCATTATTTTAGGAGTTATGGTTACAGAAACTAAGAGGGTCATTTGCACACAAGGTTTACTTGGCAGGAAAAATAAATTTGCTGTCTGAAAGCTAGCAGACACTAATAAAATGAAAAAGATTGTTGAATTACTGTATATAGGATTAGTGACATCCAGTAATTGCATTCTATTGGAACCCGGTAGAATTTATAAAAACTCTATTATACCCAAAATAATGTCAAGAAATTGGTTCCAATCACTTTTAGTTTTGGTATTTTCTTCCAAAGAAAGCCCTGGCGCAACATGGTTTACATAAAATTAACTTCTTGTGCCTACGTCCAAATGTAAAGATATTATGAAGCCTGATAAATACATTGCCGATTATAGAAACAACAATTCCCTTAAGAGGCTGCCTAAAATTCATGGCAGTGTCGTTTCTGATGGTCCACCTGACAAATACTTTAAATGTCGTGCAAATAAAATATCTATAGTACTTGTTTGTGTTAAGTGCTGTAACTATCTTCCGTCCAATTTGGGCTGACAGACGAAAAATGTAGAAATTTTGTCAGATAATAGAATTATTTGTTGTAAAAAAGAACTAACATCAAACAATATTATTTTGACTTATTTAAAAAGTCCACTTATCTGATTATAGAGGTAATTTCTCAAAAAGATAGAATTATTAAAGGCCAGAATGAAATAATTAAATTACTGCATGATAAGATAAGTGGTCGGGAAAGGCAATTGAGTAATACAGGTATTTGTTCCAAAACATATGGTTCTAAACAAATAACTGATAAACCCATGTTATTGTCTTCAATATTAAAACAAGAAAGGGTTGTGATTATTAAGCCTGCAGTGGGGAATGATTCAAAAACAAAAAATGATTTAGTGCAAAACAACCTTAACCAGGTTCAACTAGGTGTAAGCATCGCTGGTAATGAAACAAATAAGTTTTGACTCGGTAGTAATTAAATGTAAAAATGAAGATGAGGCAACTAAAATTAAAGTAAATATTGAGCAAAATCTTAGTAAAAACTACACTAGTAGAATTTCAAAACAACGAAACCCTCAAATAAAATAATTGGTATTAATCCAGATTTTACTGAAGAGTTATTACTTAAGGCTATTTATAATCAAAATATTGATAAGCTAAGTAAGAATAACAAATTGGAGATAACAATGCTCAGCTCAATACGTGTTTTGTGACAAAGCATACTTCATATGACCGTAATTGCCCGGTTTATCTTATATTATTGGTGGTAATGAAAGCAAAGATACAGTATATTAAAAGGATAGCAATTACAGATTCCAACAATAGTTATTCCTATACAAATTTGTGTCAACTTCATTTATCAGAATGTAAGGACAAAACTGAATCAATCTTAAACACAATCAATTTAGTATGTAATAAACTTGATCGGTAATGATATCAGAACCTGATTTAAGTAAAAATATATTTAACGGTGAACTATTTCTTGCTAGCTTCAATGTATATAGAAAGAAAGGAACATTAATAAGTCGATAAAAACAAGAGGGGGGAGGGGTACTTATTGCAATAAAAAATAGATACAATTCTAGTGTAGTGAAGCTTTAATCAACCCGGAATTAAGATACTATGTGTTAAAATCCAGCAAGCAAACTATTATTATATTGACATCATTTGTATTTATATTATACTAGCGTTCTCTATTGCATCTATGAGGCAGTTATGCGAGTACTTACAAAACTTACGATTTCTATCTGAAAGTGATTTTTTAATTGTTGGAGATTTTAACATTAGTAAACTCAATTTTTACTATCAATACCATGTTAGTAACACTTGTATAGGAACTGCTTTCTTTCCTAAGTTTGTACGAATGCAACAGTTAAATGGAGTTGCTAACAATCTAGACAGAATTCTTGATTTGGTCATTTCAAGAGTGAACTAACAGTGAGGTTAATCGATGTAGCTTCAGTTTAGAAAAGGAGGATTTATATCACCCAACGCTAGCTATTAATATTCATGTTGAAATATATAAACCAACGGAATTACATTCACGTCCTAAAGACTATAATTTTAAGAAAAGCAACTTCATATGACTGTATCATTTAATTTCTCAAACCAACTGGGATACTATTCTGATGTAAATGCTGCTACGACTTGTTTTTATTACATAATATACAATCTTTTTAAGAAGCGTGTTCCCAAAGTAAAAACATCAAACCACTATCCTGTGTGGCTAAACGAACAAATCCTAAGAGGTTTGAGGCAAAAAAGCAGTTTATGAAGGTTATACTATAGGGTTGGTAATGTTTGAGTTAATACTGAATATATTATGTAGAGAAGTAAACTCAAACAGGAGACTGACAGAGCTTATCGTCACTATATAATTAGTTTACAAACAACTGTAACAGAGGATCCAAAAACATTTTGGCAACTTATCGACAATAAAAAGAATAAGGGAGCGATTCCTAATAGAATGTATACAGATGAACAAGACTGTACTGCTGGAGAGAAAATTGCTAATGCATTTGCAGCTTACTTCAGCAGTTTATAACACCGATAGTATAAATGCTACTGGTAATAAATATAATACTGATATATACAGGTGGCCATTAATAAGATTGAAGAGTTTAAGGTTAGAGAAGCAGTAATGAGGTTAAAGGTTAACAAGTTCATTGGGTTGGGCATGACACCTGCTTATGTTGTGAAGGGTTGTATTGATTTCCTTGTAAATCTGCTTAGTCTTATTTAACTTAAGTCTAAAAACTGTGTAATAATTACCTAATCAACCGTCCGTCGAGGGTCTGTAAAGACCAGTCAAGACGGTTAATTAAGGCCAGGCAGACTAAACTCAGCGGCGTAGGTCGTGGTTCAAACTCTTAACTAAAACCTTGCTTGTACTTACCAAAGATGCGATATGGATAAAAATCATCAATACATATATTCGCAATTCATAATAAACATGGGCGCCAATCAGCGGAAATGCACTGATACCTAATAAAAGTAATCATGAAATAAACTCGTAGTTTAGAAAAAGCAATAACATTTTATTATACCATCGACTGTCAGGAAAAGCATGTATAAATAAATAACTAAACAGTCTGGAACTCGAAATGCAATAAGGCCTACAGGGCCCACTATTCCGACATAAAATAACGTAACTCTATCTAACCTAATTGTTATCTTGGGACGTGCACGTCGTCACATATACCTAACCTTAGCCTAACTATGATTAACTTAATACCTTTAATTAATTCAACAAAAGCACTAATAAGATTGCATACCCTATTTTTAATTGTTTACAGATTACTTGTGTTACAAGCAACTATGCTAATTGATAAAACAGAACTAAAAATTCCAAATAGACGCAATACCACACCTTATTAAATGTCTGCATCAGCATTTAATACAAAAAAGTACAAGAATCTATTTTAAAAATTATACAAATAAAATTAATATTGTGCACAAATGCAATATATTACAAAAAGTATTTGTAAGTATAGTATAAAAGCGAAACGTTATTTATAAAAATATATTAATGCTGCACATCTTGTGTTAAACCATTTCTTACTTTTACAAAGAAAACAACAATGAAAAGTCTTTGTAACCAACCATTTGTAAATATTCATAACACAAAACAACAAAATAACTTCGGCAACGTTGTTCATAAAGAAGTAACAATTATTTGACAGGCCCGATAATGTATGTACACCGGTACCCAGAATTAATACTCAGGTTAACTCGTTACAATTCAATAATGGTCTACATAAATCGATGTAGTATCAGAAGGAAATTTATAGCAAAGGGTTACTTGCATTATTAAAATAAATGTCCTTTCAAACAAAATAAGTACTTACGTGTTCTAAGCAACACTCAAACACGTCCTCACCCAAAGACACACATCAAAAAGCCTGGAATCCTTGCCGCTTCTTTACATCTGCCCACATTCCTGCAAACCCCCAATGAATCCGTCCGCCCTACGGCCGCATATGTTTAAATACCAGAAACTAACCCTCTCAATACATTGTATTGTAAATATTATGCGATCCCAGGTACCGTAGATGTAAAACGAAAGCTTTTAAAATATAGAAGCATTAAACTTGATGAGATTATGCTCAACAAAGCGATTGAAAATCGGGTTGTTACCCCCAAGTTGAAATTGCGGGAAGAAATTTCAACCCTTTAACCTCTCAACGTGAAACCACACTAAACACATTTTGAACTTGAAATACGTTAAAGTCACCAAGTCAATATTAAACACCACACCGACACCAATTATCGAAACTCTAAAACAAAATGAATTGCTACAACCTCAGGCAATAAGAAAAGGAATAACTGTAAGAGGAAATAGGAAAATAAAGATAGGAATATTCTTTTGTTGTTAAAGAGAAAACAAAACAAAGCTCTAGCAATCCCCAACAAGTTAAAATGGTTCACACACTTAGGTGATTAAAGGTAACTTGAAAAACTATTAGCTCCAGCAACTATCGAAACAATAGTTACAAATCCAACTCTTGAAGCTAAGTTCCTAAGTATTAAAACTTAATAATCGGCAAATATCTACTTTAGAAGCCATGCTTCTATTAAATAAAATGCAGTCTAAACTGCAACTACAGAATTTGAATAAGCGAAAGTGAATGGAGTGATCCGTTCCAACACCAACGAAACTCAAATCCAATAACCCACAAAATATACAAAAATAAACTTCTAGGCGAAATCCAAAAATAAGTGTATGGACCAACGCCCAAAACAACCTCTGCACCAGCAAAAGCGGAAATAAAATGTGAATACTAGTGAATGCACAAGGCTTAAATCCAACATCTTGAATTCAACTTAACAACTGAGAACTGGGGATAAAGGTAATAAGGAAAATATTTAATGTGGCTTTAAATCTTTAACATGAAAAATACCCAACGGTTTATCATCCACCGTCGCTAAGCGGTAAGTCGTAGTACCAACAACCTCAATTATCTTAGCTTCCAAATATTTAGGAGCTAATTTTTATTAAATGATTTAGTAGCATCCGACAGAACAAAATTCTTTCTCCAAACAAGATCACCAACATTAAACTTCAAAGGTCTTCGTCTTAGATTATATGAACGGGTATTGCGCTCATACGCCAAATGAAGATTTCTTTTACCTCCCTAAAAATTGGAGATAGTTCATTCATGTCTCGAACTAACTGTTCTCGATTTTCTAAAACAACTCATCCTCTTTGAAATTCTTTAACCGACCAAAAAATCTCCAGAAATAGGAACAGTACGGCCAAAAGCCAAAAATGATGGTGAAAATTTTGTTGATTCGTGAACAGCGTTTCGGAGGGCGTGTCCTATTTTATGGATTTCAACATCCCATTCCTTATGACTGTCTTTAATATAACTACGGATGGCTGTTCCAATAACTTTATTTACTCTTTCGACAAATTTTACCTGCGGATGGTAATTTGCGTTAAACCAAACGGATTGAACGTTATAAGTATTCATTAATTTTGAAAACAAAACGCTTTTAAATTGGGGACCATTATCCACCATACAAATTTGTGGGACCCGTAAACCAAAAACACATAATTTTCAATATATTCACAGATGCGTTGTGCAGAGGCATTGCGCATTGGGTGGATTAGAGTAAATTTGGTAAACCAATCACAGATGACTAAAGAACTGTATTCCCTTGTTTTGGACGAGGAAAAGGACCAACTAAATCGATAGAAAGGCATTGAAATGGGAAAGAGATCTGCTTTTCCTGGCCCATAAATCCATAATGATTAAATTGAGCAGATTTGCTTTCACAACATATTTTACAATTGCAAATATATTTAGAAATGTCCGACTTCATTTTGGGCCAATAATATAACTCTTTAATCTTTGAAAAGTTTTGAAAACTCCTAAATGAGCCGAGGTAGGGTCATCGTGACACTTTGCAAAATCTCATTACGACTCGACTTTGGAACAACTAGTTTCCATTCCACCAAATTTGATTCAATTGATAAATTATTAGAAATATATTTATAAATTTTTCCATCTTCAACTCTCCAATCCGGATAAGAATCAGGTTTATTAGAAATTTCTGATAGCATCTTTTGTACCAGTCATCGATATCATCAGAAGAAAATTTTAAAGAATTAATTTCAACAGGAGCTCTGGAAAGAGCATCAGGTACAACATGTAGTTTACCCTTCCTATGAATCACCTCATAATCAAACTGCTGAAGCTTAACGCTCCAACGCGCTAATCGACCTGAAGGATCTTTTAGGCTATTAAGCCAGATCAAAGAATGATGATCGGTAATAACCTTGAAGTGTGTGCCTTCTATGTAAGGCCTAAATTTCTGAATGCCAAAATGACAGCTAACAATTCCCTTTCTGTCACCGAGTAATTTTCTCAGCCTTATTAAGAGCACGAATGCGTAAGCAATTACCTTTTCGTTGTCGCCTCACCTTGAGTCAGCACAACTCCAACACCATAATTCGACGCATCACATTGTAAGTAGAAATGCTTAGTAAAGTCAGGGCTAGCCAAAATGGGAGCCTGGCCAAGACAAGCTTTAATTTTTGCAAAGGATTTAAGAGCTTCATTCCAGGTAATAGATTGAGACTTCCTTTTGCTTTTTAATAGGTCATTAATCGGAGCCAAAATTGTGGAAAAATCATTGATGAATCGACGATACCACGAACACATTCCAGTAAAACGTTTAATTTCTGTGGCTGTCTTAGGTAGCGGAAAAGTGACTATAGCATCTATCTTAGAAGGATCGGTATGAAGACCGTCTTTATCAACAACATAACCCAAATATAATAACTTGGGTTTACAAAATTCACATTTTGAAAGATTAATGGTAAAATTTGCATCTCTAAGTCTTTTGTAAACTTCCTCTAAAATTTCAATATGTTCTTTAAAAGTACTCGATATGACAATAATATCATCTAAATAAACAAAACATTTTGCGACAAGGAATGGCCAAAATAGACTCCATGAGTCGCTGAAGCGTACTAGGCGTTGGTTAAACCCATAGCCATAACATTATACTCGAATAAACCTCGGCGAGGAACTGTAAAGGCAGTCTTTTCTCTACTCGCCGCGTCTAAAGGTATTTGCCAAAAAGCTTTCTTTAAATCAATAGAGGTTAAGACCTGGCATTGCGAAACCTATCAAGTATGTCATTTAAAAATGGAAGAGGATACGCATCTTTTTTGTTACAGAATTCAATTTTTTTGCATCAAAGCAAACACGAAATTCTCCCGACTTCTTCTTAACCAACAGCATCGGCGAATTCCAAGGACTAGAACTCGGACTAATAATGCCTTGAGCCAGCATCTCATCAATCTCTTTATTTGCATGTGCTAGCATGGCTGGTGATAAAGGATAATAACGTTGTTTAATTGGAATAACATCGCCAGTAATAATAGTATGAGTGACTTTATCAGTTCGACCCAATTCTGGACAATCAAGTAAGTTAAATAAAGAAATAATACGATTCAATTCGGATTTTTTACCATCCAATTCATCAGCACATTTAATCATATGAAAAGTATCAATTTCAGAAGAACAAGCAAAAAATTCTTTTGTAGAAAAATCTACTTTAATTTCAAATAATTGGCAAAAATCTACACCAAGGGTAAGGGCATTCTCAATTGTATCAAAAACCAAAATTGATAATTCATGAGTGAGACCATTAACACAAAGTGGCAAAGTGATCTTACCAAGAATAGACTGTGAAATACCATCAGCCGTGAGAGTGGCGAAAACTCATCGTTACGATTTAATTTTAAATCGTGTTGTCAATTAAAAATATTCCCGATTTCCCTAATATCGTGGTCGTTGCGCCAGAATCTAATAGAGCAACTAAATTATCGTTAAAAATTTTAACAGCGATATGAGGTCTGGAATCTCTTTCAGAATTATAGAAATTAGAAGAAATTTTAGTAGTTTGTAAAAATTTTGACTTTTGAAGCCAATCGGGCCAAATCTTTTTGTCAGCCAGCGCAAATTTTGGTGAAGAGGTACATCGGCTAACGAAATGACTCTTCGAAACTAGTTTTTTGACTTCTGGGAGCATTTTGGACAATCCAATGAAGTAACATCGTGTTGTCCGCACAAATAACAAAATAATGCGCGCTTTTGCACAGGTATGAAATGAATGACCTAATTTTTGCAGTTGAAACAAATTGTAGTAGACTTGGCAGTATTCGTTTTGAGAAATTAGAAATATCAGTTCTTGCTACTATATTTTTGTAGTAGGTGAAACAAGGACCCTAGGATTTGGACTGAATGGCAATCTGTTGGAAGTGGGAAGCTCCTCGACAGGTGCATGTCGTAATTTAATACCTTCAAGGTTTTACATAAAGAGATTAGGTGCGAAATGTCCGTAACCTCAATCAAAGCCAATTGAGTGGCATAAAAAGATTGCAAATTTCTTTTAATAATTTTCAGTTGTTCGGAGTTTGCAATAGCTTCATCCAATTGAGCAAATAAATTTACCATGGTAGAAATATAAACAATAGGGGACTCTTCAATTTTTGTTTTCGCGCTTTATGTCGGCCAATAAATTTTCATTGTAGTCCTCGGGAGAAAGTCTTGTTTAAGTTTGTAAATTAATTCATCCCAGGAATGAACAGAGGAACGGGTGGCTCTAAACCAAGCCAGAGCCGAATCAGAAAATAGGTCGATGGCTCCTTCGAATAAATCTTCAGAAGAAACCTTCCGAGCAACCTGAAGCTCATTGCAACGTTGAATGAAAGATAAAACAGAAATATTTTTCGGATCACCCGTAAACTGGAGACCCCATTTATAAATCGGAACCGCTGAACGAGTTCTATTAAGCGAGTCAATTAAGGTACTAAGGTCCTTAGTTGAAATATCAACTGAAGGCTCAGTGTGGGTGACAATGTTGGACGTAGAAGGTAGGTCTTTTCCGGTAGGAACATGAGTAGAGTCGCGATTAACACCTAAAGAAAAATACGTAAAGTTAGAATTAAATTCTTGTTCTTCATGGACTTGCTCTAACATTTCAATAGACTTAATACAACGAGAAAATATTTGTGAATGAAATGAAGAATATTCTTCAACGAGCATGAGACTCTTAATCTCAGGGTCGTGGGTTCGAGCCCCACGTTGGGCGCCAGTGTAATAATTACCTAATCAACCGTCCGTCGAGGGTCTGTAAAGACCAGTCAAGACGGTTAATTAAGGCCAGGCAGACTAAACTCAGCGGCGTAGGTCGTGGTTCAAACTCTTAACTAAAACCTTGCTTGTACTTACCAAAGATGCGATATGGATAAAAATCATCAATACATATATTCGCAATTCATAATAAACATGGGCGCCAATCAGCGGAAAGGCACTGATACCTAATAAAAGTAATCATGAAATAAACTCGTAGTTTAGAAAAAGCAATAACATTTTATTATACCATCGACTGTCAGGAAAAGCATGTATAAACAAATAACTAAACAGTCTGGAACTCGAAATGCAATAAGGCCTACAGGGCCCACTATTCCGACATAAAATAACGTAACTCTATCTAACCTAATTGTTATCTTGGGACGTGCACGTCGTCACATATACCTAACCTTAGCCTAACTATGATTAACTTAATACCTTTAATTAATTCAACAAAAGCACTAATAAGATTGCATACCCTATTTTTAATTGTTTACAGATTACTTGTTTTACAAGCAACTATGCTAATTGATAAAACAGAACTAAAAATTCCAAATAGACGCAATACCACACCTTATCAAATGTCTGCATCAGCGTTTAATACAAAAAAGTACAAAAATCTATTTTAAAAATTATACAAATAAAATTAATATTGTGCACAAATGCAATATATTACAAAAAGTATTTGTAAGTATTATAAAAGCGAAACGTTATTTATAAAAATATATTAATGCTGCACATCTTGTGTTAAACCATTTCTTACTTTTACAAAGAAAAACAACAATGAAAAGTATTTATAACCAACCATTTGTAAATATTCATAACACAAAACAACAAAATAACTTCGCGGGCAACGTTGTTCATAAAGAAGTAACAATTATTTGACAGGCCCGATAATGTATGTACACCGGTACCCAGAATTAATACTCAGGTTAACTCGTTACAATTCAATAATGGTCTACATAAATCGATGTAGTATCAGAAGAAAATTTATAGCAAAGGGTTACTTGCATTATTAAAAATAAATGTCCTTTCAAACAAAATAAGTACTTACGTGTTCTAAGCAACACTCAAACACGTCCTCACCCAAAGACACACATCAAAAAAAGCCTGGAATCCTTGCCGCTTCTTTACATCTGCCCACATTCCTGCAAACCCCCCAATGAATCCGTCCGGCCCTGCGGCCGCACCATATGTTTAAATACCAGAAACTAACCCTCTCAATACATTGTATTGTAAATATTATGCGATCCCAGGTACCGTAGATGTAAAACGAAAGCTTTTTAAAATATAGAAGCATTCGCTTGTATGAGATTATGCTCAACAAAGCGATTGAAAATCGGGTTGTTACAACTGAGACATTTCTAAGTATTTGGATGTGCATAAATTTGTTTAATCTAGGTGTGGAAAACTCCACGTTCACTTTTTCTAAACAAAACTGAATTTCTTTAAGTAGGACATTAAAGTTAGTTTGAGCCTTTTCACGTTTATCCTTTAAAACTAGAACAGTGTTGAGTACGGCACTCTCTATTGAAGTTATATCTAAATTTTTTGTTTGCAATAATTTGCTTAAAGGCAACGTTACTGTTAGTACCTCACTCATATAAAACAAAGCAATAATAAAGTCACAACTTGAGAGTGCAAGGATATGTGACCTGGCTTTACTAGATGATTCTCTTTCATTCCAGTCAGCAATTAAATTTAAACAAGCAAAATATTGTAAATAAAAGTCTTAACTGCAAAATGGAATTGTGCCGCTCCACCCATCTTGTATCACACAATTTTCCAATGTTAAACCAAACTTTGTTATCTGTTTTATTAGTTTGTCCTAAAATTTTACCATTCCAAACTGGTTCTAGTATATCAGGATTCAGATTCAGCTCGTAGTTTTGTGAATGACAATCAATAAATGATACAAAATTCTCTCGTACTGTGTTGTCCTCTAAGTATCTTATAACAATTGACATCTGAGAAGTATCTGAAATATCAGTAGTCCCGTCAAACATAATACTGTAATATTTAGAATATTTAGAATTAGAGAGAAAATTACATCTTTGCAGCATTCAATTAACTCATTTTGTGTTCTTTTACTGATGTATGTGGCGTGTGATGATGTGTTTAAATGGTCTTCTAAGTTTTGGTCTCCTGCTTCGATTCTAAATCGTAGTTCACGAAAGTTTCTTTCATTCACTATTAAACTGCCTTTTTCTTCTTCTAATGGCAACGACAGTCCATCATCTCTATGAACACGGAAAGCTATATTTTGCTTTGCAAGAAAGATTATAGATCGAATAATTGGTTTAAGTCTATTTCGATTTTCTTCTACTTGTCTTGCTCAAGCACAGTCTAACAAATTTTGTATATCTGAAGATGAATTTTCATAGCATTTTATAAAATTGTCGCTTTTAAAACTGCTTCTATGTGATACTGATGTGTATTATGTTTGTCTAATACGCCATCCTTTCCAAACAGTTTAGCAAACTTTGTTACTGGCTTTGTAACCAAACTTTGCAAAATTATTGCATTATTTCTACCGCCACAATTTGCAAAAAAAATGCAGTGTTTACAAAAAAAATCCTTTCTTCAGATCGGAAAAAGCAACCCACTTATATTTTTCAAGAGTTTCATGTCTTAGGTAACGCTTAACTATTTTGTTGTTTTTGTTATGTTCGGAAAATGGAAATAAAAAGTTTTTTCGAGAACCCACGTATTTTTGATATAAGTATATTTTTGAAAGTTAGTAAGAACATGTATATGGTCACCCACTTGACCAATATCATAATAACTGACATCACTGGTGTCTTCGGCAGCAGCTGGCAACGAACACGATAATGAAGCAGGCCATGCATTTTCAAGTGCATCAGTCGAATGTGATGGTTCTGATGGAATAGCATCCCTCACTTTCTTTCGAACAACAGAAAAATGCAAACTTATAGCATTAGTATTACTTGCCCTTTTCATTGTAATTTTCTGAAAAGAGCAAACCATTTATTTACACAATAATACAAATATTTCTGTAAATTAGATTTTTACCTTGAATTATTTGAAAGAGTGCTTTATTATTGTTTATAATGTTTATATCAAACTACAATTTGATTTCATATAAAACTAAAAGCAGCAATGCACAACGAATTATAGAATAACACTGAGTAAGTTTAGAAATAGGAAATCGGATGGAATGAATCATCCATTAGCACGTGCCCGACTCCTGACCACCAAGATGCTGTTCGTATTATCCGGCAACTCCCTTTTCTTCTGAATTATAATGGATAGTAGTCCACGAGGAATTGATCGACAGCCGTCATAGTCCGTTCCCTTCTAATCAGAAGGTACTCAAGATGCTAAATAGTAAATGTGTAATATTATTAGCTATAGAATAAAAACATTGGATACCTTCTATTTTCATCCAAATTCTTTTCTATAGTCGAAATCAGGAAAGAATGAATGCACGTCATCAACAGTATTCGTATGCATCAAGATTAGTCAATTGACTGTTTAGTAAAGATTTCAAGAAATATTCCCATTGGAAATCGAAAATAATATAATGAAAACAACGAAATATAAAGCAAACCCAAATATAAAGGCGCAGTTATAAGTTATGGTTATGTTAAGTTACATTGTATTAAAAATGACATGTGTTAAAAAACCGCACAAATCAACTTAAAGACTTCAATATAAGTGTAATATAGTTAGGAAATGCGACAGTTTACTGTTCCCATTCTTTACGTATCATAAACTCCACAGTGTAAGTCGTTACTAAGCTACTTTGCTCGAAACAAGTGCTACTTGTATTCTTTCTTTCTCTTACATGTTAAATACGCCCATTGTATATGCGGAGGTATATCTTGGATTCAATAAGAAATTAATGAAGTGCATTCATTCTTTCCTGATGTCGACTATAGTGGTATGCGTTAATCAGAAACAAATCATTCTCATTCAATCACGCTTTGTTTTCATGTGGACGAATTTTTTCTAGTTTTTCGAAAACCAAATTATTCCAACAGTATGTATAATATTATTTTAAAATCGAATAAATGAAGTTTTTATTCGATTGTATCAGCATCGTTAGTATTAAGCCGTTCAGGATGCAGGTGCTTCAATCTAATAAGGTGTTGCGTGTTCGTGTTACTAGACCAAAACTAGAAACAACCCAGGGGGCATGCCCCCTCCCCCATGACTGCCACTGTAACACACTTTATAATGCAACTACTTGATCATGAGAGACGGGTGAATGTATCTACATTGACTTTTTCAAGGCATTCGATACAGTGCCTCATAATATTCTCCTAGGCAAACTTGAAGGAATTTGGTTTTCATCCAAATCTAGTGTTATTCTTCAAATCATACCTTTGATATTTGTTTCAAGCTCTGAGGTACTGCAGGGGTTCAATTTAGGGCCATTGCTATTTCTAATATTGATTAATAGTTTAACGCAAGTGTTTAAATACTCATTAACCTTGTTCTTTGCTGACCAAAAATATACATAAGGATACTGAAGCCTACTAGTGTATAAACTTGCAGGATGATATTTCCAGTGCTGTAAAATGGTATATGGAAAACAAACAAATAATTGTTGTGTTGTCTTTCACAAGAAAGAAAAAACCTTTGCATACAATTACGATATGGGCGAGACAGTACTTGAGCAGGTAAATGAAATTAATACTGTAGGAGTGCTCAGCCATGTCATTTATTAATTACATTATGCAAACAGCTAAAAAGGCTTCTACAGCCTATGGGTTTATAGTCTGCAATACATAGAATTTCAATGATATTCGGTGTATCAAATGTCTTTAAGTAACATTTATCAAAAGTATTCTAGAACATGCTTCAATTATTTGGAGTCCATATTACAAAAATCACCAGAATACTCTAGAATGTGCTTCAATTATTCAAAGTCCATATTACAAAAAATGCCAGTAGAATATAGAAAGAAATTCAAAATAAATTTCTTAGGTACATTTATTACAAATCAACATGGCATTATGATTGAACTATGTTAAAAAATAACTTATTGACGAAGTTTAACTTACAAACATTGGAATTTAGAAGAAACATAAGTAGTATGTTGTATCTGCATAAGCTATTACATGGAAACGTCAATATTTTGCAGTAGATTAGCATATATGTTTTGGCTTACCCCACTCAGTTACATAGCACCTTTTATCTAACAGAAATTTCTAGAACAAATCTTCAAATAAATTCACCGCTAAATACACTGTGTAGGTTGTGCAATAATATAGTGAATCAATGCGATATTTTTATGCCATCTTACAAGGAGTTAAGTAGTGTATTAATCAACTGCAGAATATTCTAGTTAGTAACTATAGATTATGTTATAATGTAGTTGTATATACTATTACTCTGTAAGTGGGTTAATCCTTTTGAGTAAGTAAATAAATAAGCAATATTTTCCACAAACATGACACAAAGGTGTTTAGTATGTGCAGACGATAATGACATACCTACTCCCTGTATATTGAGGAAAACATGAAGCAAACTACATCAATCGTTCATCAGAGGAATCTATGCAGATTTGTGAAACTATCTTTGGGACGCTTTTAATAAACTAGAGTTGAAGCGGTTTTTGTATAAAGGGAACAAGTCCATAGTATACCGAAATGAAGCTAAGATATACGTTATACACTATAAGTTTCAACAGATATATGATCATATTATGGAATGTCCTTTTTCATATAGCCAAGCCAATCAAATGCACCACCTCAAAATTAGCAGAGTTTATAAAGGTAGCAAGTTCATAAGGTTTCATTTACACAATCAATTTACTGAAGGTGCTGTCTTTATAATATTAACTGTTGTTCAATGTCAGGTGGTTTCAGTACTAAAGTGAGTATGCAAGAGGTGGATTGCTAGAACTAGGTACACTACTTTAATAAAATTATTTACTTCAGATTAAAAAATTTCTAAAATGTCTAGCAGTGATTCAAATAGCGACAATAACAATCTCGCGATCAAACGTACGAAGAAGATAGGTGTTGGAAATGTTGCTAAATATAAAATAATGTGCGAATACAATCAAGGCAACACAGCAAAAGGTATATAAGCCAAAAGGGAGAACGAAAAGCTGCCAAGCCAAGGTATGGACTGCAGGTGAATAGTAAATATTTCTTGAGATTTTTAGATTTTTTTAGAGCTGTCTTTACCGATGCAAGTTTAAGTGTATGGGTAAATTCAAGAAAGATGATAAGAAGAGAAATTCCAAAATTGCTGTGTACAGACAAACCGAGAACGAGCAGGATACATTTTGAATGGGACCTGGTAGCCACGAAAGTTTGAAGACATCGATCTAGAAATAAGGAACCTAAGCAAGTACGTAGAATCAATTTTGATTATTGTATTATGAAGGTACACATCGAGTTCGGGTATGCAAAAAGGCTTTTTTAAGCTTGTATGCCTTGTCAAACAAACAGTCATCTATTGATTAACTTCGCTGCTATTGAGTGATGAGAGACATGAGCATATTAGGACGTTTTAAAAAAAACACACATTATGGTAACAAACCTTGATAGTAAAGAAAATGCATGAGATGCTTTGTTTTGAAAATCATCTTGCTGGTATTATTAGTTACGAGTACTACTTAAAACATTTTCGTGAAAATTTCAGATACAGATATAGCAAGTCGATGTATGTCATACTTGGGAAGAACTCTCTGTGAAACTTAAGTATTCTACGTTAAATGACATATCTAAAAGCATGTCTTCATCTGAACTATTTATACATAAAAGACAGGCATCCAGTTCTATAAAAATTGAATTTGTAGAAGATTTATGCAATAAAAACGAAAATATAAGATCCATGGCTTTCGATTTTATGCAGAATAAGCCGCTTCCTGTAATGCCAGTGTCTCATATGATCTATCTGAGAAAACTTTGGCACTATTTTTTTGGAATTCGTGAGTTAACAACTAACGGTACAACATTTCATATGTAGTTTGAAAGTACTTTTCAAAGAGGCACCAACCAGGTAGTCAGTTTTCTACATGACTACATTAAAAATACACCAATAAATGTGACAAAATTAATGTATTCAGCGATGTCTGAGGTGGGCATAATAGTAACCACACCATTATTCGATTCTTTTTAAACCAAGTTATCATTAGAAGATTTCAAAAAATAAACCAGTTTTTTCCTATTTCTATGGTGTGACATGGATTTTGTAATCATTAACCTTATATTTGTTGCTACTGAAAAATTATGCAGTTTGATGCACACAAGAATTTTGCTCACACGATAAATGATTGCATTATTATGCTAACCTGTTATAACAAACTCTGCTTACTTTGGAAAAAAAGTTTTTGTTATTATGTAATAAAATCTCTTTATTTATTTGCTATAAATGTAAGAACAAAAAGCTCATAAAACAATATAAGAAACTCTATGGTGATGATGATGAAGATTCCAAGGGTGTAAGTACTGCTGACAAAAAATTTGCATGTTCATTACAAAGATGTTTGTTAGACTTACAACATATCTTTTTTGTTTTTATGTTTTTGCATCTTGTGCAAACTGCACACATACCGGTAATGTACTGGTTGAGGCTTCAACCTCCTCGACTCCGGCAAGTTTTCGCATTGATGTCTTCAATTCGTTGGTATATTTGGTATTGATAATCTTGACGACACAAATGGCTTTATTAGATCTATTACCAACTGCTTCAAATAAATTCGGCGTACTAACTTATTATTTGTGTTAGAAAAATAGATAATCAGGGAATTTATGCCACCAATATTCAACAAACTAAAGAAAATGGTAAAGGGCCACATGCAACTGATTCTTGCAGTAGAATATAGAGAGACCATTTTATCAACAATATCGAACGCCACCTTTTGTTTTAATGTAGAAAGTTGCAAGTTCGGGTTTTCTTTTGTCTATTTCATATATTTTTATCATTTAATGCATAGTGGAAAAGAAGCAATACATTTTTTGTTTCTTAGGCACATGCGAAACTAACACGCTGGTTTTAGAAAATGTGAACATGCTTCTGTTTACTGGTCTTTCTTTTGTATTGATAAAGAAACTTGGAATTTCGCTCTTATTTTTTCTTATTGTTTCAACAAGACTTGTCCTTTTTTCTAAGAGTTTCTTTGCTAATGGAATTGGTGTGAAATAATTATCCATAGTAATATTCGTCTGCTGTTCAAGAACGACGACGATAATCTCAAAACAACACTTTCTGTTTTATTGTCTTGCCTGAAAGGGTCATAGGTTGTTTACCTAGATATATTTCAGAGTTAGATGTATAAAACACTTTCGCATCAACCAAAGCATAAATTTTAAAGCCATACCTTGTTGGCTTACTAGCGATGTACTGCCGGAATTTACACCTTCCGCAAAAAGCAGGTAACATTTCATCTATTGTGAGCAATTCACTAGGTTCGTAATTTATAAACCTATTTACAAACTCGCCGAATACCTGTCTAATTTTCAATTTTTCGTTATCCATCAAAGCTGAATTTAGCATGGAAATAAAATTCTGGAATGTTTTGCTTCAATAAATCCACTCTCTGGACACAGTACTAACCTTTGAATTCGTATTAAACGGATTTCAAAACTGTCCATTTTCATCCGAATACTAATTTATTATATTATTGTATATTTCAAAACTACCTTTGGGAAGGTTTTCATAAACTAGAATTACAGACCATGAAAAATCATAGAATGTCAATGATAAACAAACAGTAACTAGCCAATATGATGACAAATAACTATTTATACATCACCACACATGGTAGGGTAGTTGCTTCAGATAATTACTACAGAGTATTCAACTGGTGCAAAATTAATGAATCTGCAAGACTCAGATTATCGACACTATAACGAAACAAGTTGAAAATGCAAGGCATTGTCGCAACGAACTTCCAAATGTAGACTTACTTTAGAACAATTTAAAGAAATTAAAATTATTATGTTGTAATAATTATAAGTATTCAGATAAAATACAAAAATTTATAAACAACAAAAGAGACATTTTAATATATTTTATTTTATTGAATAAATATTTTAAAAGCTATATATTAGTTCTCATCAATAAGATAAGATTTTTTTTTTTTTTTTATATGAATCTAATTATTTTCGGCAATCAAAATTTAAGTTTAAACAATGTCTATAATATTGGAATAATTGGCATGAAATGCCATAAATTGTTCAAATATGTGTCGCATATTGATTTTAAACTTATTAAAAATTTTAATTATCCCTGTGGATTTTCCCGGGGGCTCGGCGTCCCCGTGGCCCAATTTTAACTGACATCAAAACTTAAGCTCAGGACACCGAGCTGAATCGATTGATGTATCACACATTGATGTCCGGCCATTAGAAAGGCCAAGGACGGACAGACAGACGGACGACAAATCGATTTCATAAACGAACGAAGTTCGTTGAAAATAGAATATGATTGTTTACATATATGGATGCTGACTGCCATGCAACTTCTTTTGTATTGCTTCCAAACTGGCATCAGCAGACAACGTGCTACAATAGTATAGAGTAATATCTAAAACAATATTAATCCAATGCTAAAAATGGGTTCAACTGAAAGTTATGTCATTGAACATAATTACTTATTTTATATAACTAAATGATACTGGCCTAATTTTACTTAAAATTGAGAAGTTACCAAAAACATGTTATGTAACTTTTAAATGTCAAACGTTTTATGATAAAAAAAAAAGTTAAACTTCATCCTCCAATTAACTAATCGCTTTAAAAAATATTATAACAATCGACGAAAAAAATCCAAATACAAATGTCATAATTACAATAAACAATATGTTAAAATCAAAGAAGGGTCTAATGACTATGATCATTCGTGGAAATTTCAAAACATTCTAGTTAAAAAGAATTGATACAAACAATACGTATAAGAAATAGTGTTAAGATATGGCAAACATAAGTTCAAGCCCCTTGAAGAATCTATTTGTAAACTCTGGTGAATTAATATGAACACAGTCAATATTGATTTCAAGTTGAATGCTGGCACGTTAAACGTATTAGTTGTACACATCTGAAAATACAAATGTCACACAAATGTATAATGCAACTAGCATCTGTTTTGCTTTAAAATTCAATTTGAGTCTTCTTGTAATTTACATTTCATTTTTGAGTAAAAGTGTTTGTTTTATATTGATTTACATAGACAACATAGCAAAACTTATCTTAGTAATTAAAACAAATAATTAGTGATAATATAGCTCGTCGCTTTTGTAATGGTTACATGCAACATAGTAAGCATAAACATTATCGACCTTTACAATATGTTTTATCTAGCAAGCCACTCGAACACTAATACAAATTATAATACCTTTATCTTCTTTTCCAGACAGATGAGATAATAAAATATTTAAATATGTGTCAGTTTTAATTTCAAAATCCGGTTGCAGAAACCTTTCTAACAATTTCTTTATTTTGGATTCATAAAGCTCCACTACATGGTCCTTATTCATTTTAACCAGATCTAAAACAAAATTTACGGCATTACTGCAGTTTAATTTCTAAATTTATGAATACTCAATATTGTGAATAAACTAAATAATACAGCAATCTTAATAAAAATTATTCACCAGTCTTTTCTATATTATAAAATAAAACACGAGAACTAAGCTTATTTAAAAACGAGGAAAATGTTCACTGTTTGCATCACTTTAATAATATAATTTTCTATTCTAAGTATACTTTACATATTGAACACATTTAAAATCACAGATGTATTTCCATTTCCATAGTTTTTAATTATTTAAAATCTCTTCAAGTTCAATGATATATTAAAATAAAACTATAGATATTGTCAGTCAAAAACACGACAAACCATCATAACCTACAAACTTATCTAAGAATATCTTCGAAGTATATGGGCGATATGATAGACACAATCTGGGGTGCGTTCATTAATAACAGTGTTGACCGGGGAGGAGTTAAAGCGTTCATCCTCCAGTTATGTTAAAGCAAGGACGTTTTAACATCCTTGATGCAAAGACCTGCATAATTTGTTGGGAAGGCGCACTCCGAGCGCGTCTGTCTGAAGCTGAAATAAATTTGCCCAACATGTTAAAAACACTGTTTACTTTACTTCCACACCGCATCTTCAATGTAATCTTAAATATGATGCGAAGCAATCATAATTTTTCCGCTTTGTGTTAATGTCGTCACCATTAAAACAGTTTCAGGATCAATATCACTGTGTCCAATATTATCATATTCATAAGGAAATTGTAATAATTGAAGAAAAATTACAATCACCAGCCATTTAAATACTTATAATATTTACTTGTCTTAAAAACGTTACCCACTGCTAAGGTCCTAAGCACAAACAAATAACTAGAACAAATTTAATCGAGCCTTGTGTGCACACAAAATTCATCTTAGCCGGGGGTATGCGCTTTATAAGTGGTATTCTTTATGAACGCACTCCTGAAGCATAAAGGAATGATTGAAATGAACCTGCAAACAATAAAAATTACATTGGAAACATCTCAAATTAAATAATGCACATAAAGGAAGTCCAACATGTAGTTAAAATTCTAACGGCCAATTTCATAATAAACTGCCTAAAAACGCTTTAGATAAGCATGTCTTAAGATTAAAGTCACCTTTAAATCTAGATGCGTTTCTTAAAGGAATACACAGACCAATAATGACGTCACAAAATAGATATTGTAGCGAGCTACTAGTAGGCAACCCATCAAACACACAAAACGCCACAAGCACTGTTTATTCTCAAGGATTCCAGATTTCTTCTAGAAATTACTGGAGCATGAGTCATCTTTTTTAATCCAGAGTATATATAAGACCGCTATTGAATGCGAGAGTTAGTCTATACTAGAATGTCTAATATAAATTATATCGTTGTAAAGTAATAGTAGTTGAGCTTGTAACATTTTTATTTTTCAAGTCGTAATTTAATTGCATTGAATTACAAGAGTAATGCGCTAAGCGTGCATTGTTCCTTAGGGATCTAATTATATTAATATATCTGTGTCGCATAAAGCTATTTCCAAGTACATCTCTATTTGATTGTTTCGTGTTCCCCCCTCTGACGGCGCGACCGCTCGGCTCTGGTTTCAACAAACAGTCGGCCGCCTGCAACAGCTGTGTTAAGATGTATTTTCGGCTGGAGGCTGGCAACCTTCGCATTCGCTATTAATCGTTGGGATATCTTCTAATAACTGTTAGTAAAGTATATATTATACGAATTAATGTAATTTGAGGTAATTTATTTAGCGCGACCTGTAGAATGCGACAAAATATAATTTGACAATGTGGAATGCGACAAAATATAATTCGACAATGTAGAATGCAACGATAAAGAATGGAACAAATATAATTCTTCATCTAGAATCCAAAGAATTACCGTTATTTAGGAACAGTCGATTTGAAAATTGCCCAATAATAAATTTGTCTGATAAGAAATTATGGAAGTTAATTTGGATGCAGTCGTTTCAAATTAGTATGCCTGGTAACTTTGCTTGAAGAACGGAAATCCCGTCTCAATTTGTTGTGAAGCGGCTAATGCAGTTTTAGGTTCGTTATTAGCTGTAAGATTTTTTTTGCATGTGTTTTAAAGTTTAGAACACGTAAACTTGCTTTTATGTTTAGTACACGTAAATTGTGTAAATTTCAATTAATTGTTGAGCTGGTTTTACAAGCTGTAAAACGAAATTTTGTCGAATTAACTTTCTAAAATAACATGCTTTGTTCCATATGAACCTTCGATAAGTTCAACGTATGTTTTCGACGTCATATTTTTCTGTTTTGCACAGTTGACAGATGTTGTCTTGAAAGCAAATGCTTTGAGCAGCTGTAATGCAATTTAAACAAACATGCCTATTTTTGTGATCAGCTTTATCTATACAAAGATTATTAAACGTAAATATGAAAGTTCAAATTCTCATTATGTTAGGTTCTAGTAATTTGTTAACTACCTGAAAAGATCTGCCCAGGTTAGAATTTAACTCACTGTGTTATGCTTACAAATCATTATCACATTAATTTGTATAACAAGTTTATGTTTGAAGTAAAGTTGGTTGATTAATGAAAGAAAAAAGGAAAGTTAAAACTTTAACTTTGATGTAGTTAATTATCACAATTTTTGTTACAAGTTCCGATATTTTAAAAGAGTTTTTTTAGTAAACATTTAGTTCAAAATCTAAGACTTTTATTTTGGTCAAATGCGATCAAATCTAATTACATAAAGCTAAAACTTTTCTGAGTAATAATTTGATGCCAATATTATATTGAAAATATTTTTTTTATTATTTCTTTATATTTTTTTATAAGACACAAATGGTGTTCTACTTTTTTATTTATTTAATCTTAGCAATTTCTTACAGGAGCTGCGTCTTATCTTAATAAGACAGGTTTTTGTTAACGAAGGCGATCATTTTATCTTTGGGTTTCCACGTCCGCCCTTATAACTGTGCTTTGCAATTATCGTAATTATCTCAGGACATGGTGGCGCCTATTTGATTTAGCTTAACTTTGGTTTGCAAACAGAATTCGACTCCCCCCCCCCCACTTCTCATTGCTCTATCCAGGAATAGACCCCTAGCTATGTCGGAAGACTTTTGTTCTCTAGCGCCTTAATGTAGAAAAAAAAGACGTTACAATCTTTTGTAAAACAGAAGTCGTTTCAGTGGCACCCATCCAACGTAAGGCCTAGCAAAAATAGTTACAACTTTTATTTTACAAACTACTGAAACGTCTTTTTTTTCTACATTATGGCGCTAGAGAACAAAAGAGAGAACAAAAGAAATAATAAAAAAAGTATTTCCAATATAATATTGGCATCAAATTATTACTCAGAAAAATTTTAGCTTTATGTAATTAGATTTGATCGCATTTGACCAAAATAAAAGTCTTAGATTTTGAACTAAACGTTTACTAAAAAAACTCTTTTAAAATATCGGAACTTGTAACAAAAAATTGTCATAATCAACTACATCAAAGTTAAAGTTTTAACTTTCCTTTTTTTCTTTCATTAATCAACCAACTTTACTTTAAAATGAACTTATTATACAAATTAAAGTGATAATTTTGTAAGCATAACACAGTGAATTAAATTCTAACCTGGGCAGATCTTTTCAGGTAGTTAACAAATTACAAGAACCTAACATTATGAGAATTTAAACTTTCATATTTACGTTTAATAATTTATGTATAGATAAAAGCTGATCACAAAAATAGGCATGTTTGTTTAAATTGCATTACAGCTGCTCAAAGCATATGCCTTCAAGACAACATCTGTCAACTGTGCAAAACAGAAAAATATGACGTCGAAAACATACGTTGAACTTATCGAAGGTTCATATGGAACAAAGCATGTTATTTTAGAAAGTTAATTCGACAAAATTTCGTTTTACAGCTTGTAAAACCAGCTCAACAATTAATTGAAATTTACACAATTTACGTGTACTAAACATAAAAGCAAGTTTACGTGTTCTAAACTTTAAAACACATGCAAAAAAATCTTACAGCTAATAACGAACCTAAAACTGCATTAGCCGCTTCACAACAAATTGAGACGGGATTTCCGTTCTTCAAGCAAAGTTACCAGCCATTCTAATTTGAAACGACTGCATCCAAATTAACTTCCATAATTTCTTATCAGACAAATTTCTTATTGGGCAAATTTCAAATCGACTGTTCCTAAATAACGGTAATTCTTTGGATCTAGATGACGAATTATATTTGTTCTATTCTTTATTGTCGAATTATATTTGTTGCATTCTACATTGTCGAATCATATTTTGTCGCATTCTACAGGTCGCGTTCTACAGGTCGCATTCTACAGGTCGCGCGTTATTAGAAGATATCCCAACGATTAATAGTTGATGCGAAGGTTGCCAGCCTCCAGCCGAAAATACATCTTAACACAGCTGTTGCAGGCGGCCGACTCTTTTACTAGAGCAAGAACTTTCTTACTCCTACCGAAGCCAGTATCTACCAACTATAACTAAACACAACACAAATTATCTAAATTTCCCAAAAATAACAACTCCACTTCCTGGAGCTCAAGCAACTTTATCAACCAAAAAGGACGCTACTATATCAAAACAGCATCGCAATACAAAATATTATCATCTCAAAGTGATAATCAAAACTAAAGTAACCAACCAACAGGTTACTTACAAAAATCGGATACAAAATATTATCATCTCAAGGTGATAATCAAAACCAAAGTAGGCTAACCAACAGGCCTCTTACAAAAATCGAATACAAAATATTATCAGCTCAAAGTGATAATCAAAACTAAAGTAACCAACCAACAGGTTACTTACAAAAATCGAATACAAAATATTATCAGCTCAAAGTGATAATCAAAATTAAAGTAACCAACCAACAGGTTACTTACAAAAATCGAATACAAAATATTATCATCTCAAAGTGATAATCAAAACTAAAGTAACCAACCAACAGGTTACTTACAAAAATCGAATACAAAATATTATCAGCTCAAAGTGATAATCAAAACTAAAGTAACCAACCAACAGGTTGCTTACAAAAATCGAATACAAAATATTATCAGCTCAAGGTGATAATCAAAACCAAAGTAAGCTAACCAACAGGTCACTTAAAAAAACGGAAATGAGTGCACATCACCCCCATAACTCAAGGTGCTAGAAGTTTTGTTTTTACTAAACTTAAACTCCTACACAAATATCTCTCAACTCAAAACTTTGAATATAAAACCGAACCAGTCAGGGCTGGAATCTTCTTCACCCTACTGATTACCCTATCACTAATTTTCTAACATCAACACCTATTAGTGATGGATCAAATGGTGAGGTTCACCGTGCAAACCTCTGACCTTATCAAACAAAAACTAAAGAAAGGTCGAAAACAAGGGAAAGAATATGCCAATATTCTCTCTACCTAATTATGTAGAAATCAGGACTAACAATGTATATAGTCGACTTATTTCTACTTTCTAATAATATCTTCTATTAACGCGCAACAAACTTAACTAGTATGTACATCAATATACACCACAAAACTACTATACAAAATTTTCGAACAAAATAAGTTGCAAAAGGACAGTCTTCATTTAGTATTAGTTAAAACCATACTAAATCAAGAATCAGAACAAAACGAAACAAGCAAACAATTGATTTACTTATAATCAAAGAAATGACTGGACTGGAACTAATTTTCAGGATCACCATTTTCATCTGGATCTGATGCAGCAAAGGGCTTTAAGTCCTTAACATGCCATTTTCGGCTTTTGAGTATGAAATAATTTATACATTTAAAAGAAATTAATCTCGATGATAGCTACCAAAAAAAATATTAGTGTTCAGGTACACTCTCACCTTACTACCAACCGAACTGTCGAAACAACTACAATGCTTCACAACGTCTAAATTTGCTAGAGTGACAAACCCTCTACGAGTCTCACCTAGACTAACAATCCACTCAAAAAAAAATTATGATGCAAAAATTTTAGAGCGACCAACTCACCTCGAGTCTCGTCTAGACTTACGTAATGCTGAGCGACCAACTCTTCCTGAGTCTCGTCTAGACTAACATACTGCTGAGCGACCAACCACGACGACAAGTTCCGCCTAGACTAAATTGCGTTGCAATGCCGATCTAACTAAAAAATCTGTTAACAAAAACAAAAACGTGCCGATGCACAGGAGCAATTCTCAAATGATATGACGACAGCTCAAACCAATGTACCTAATTTACCGAAACATTATTTCTTGTACTCTGTATCTAGTAACTGTATAATACAAAATGATATGTGAATTATTATTCATGTGATTCGCTTATTTTGAACATGACTAACACGAAGCAGAAATCTCTTTACTTTCCGTTGCAAAATCTACTTCATAACTCGAAAGGTCAATCAGACAACGAGGCTTATCGACTTCTTTAGCTAATAGTCTACCTAAAATTTTTCTTTTCTCAAGAACTGGTCTCTCATTCACTACTCCTCTGATTTTCAGATCATATTCCAGTTCCTCTTTAAGTAAACAAACGATTTGGAACTTTTCAGACATGATTGTAATAGTTTGATATTTTAATGAAATTAAATTGATAAATGTAAATGATTTAAGCCTTACGAAAATCGTCAAAACAAATTCGGGGGAAACAAAAGGTCAAAGTCAAAAAGTGTATTTGGTAAAAATAGGTTTTTGCCAAAACAATATCAAACAAAATCTTTATTGAGTCAAAATAGAATTAAAGCTAAAAATAAATTTGACTAAGGTAAATAATTGACTGAAGGAGGGTCAATGTCTCAACTAAACTTATGCCAAAACAAATTTCAAGAACATTAGCAAATTTAAACAAACAAATTTCGGAGCAAAATAAATTTTGAGCAAACAAATTTCGAAGCCCTACACGTTGCGCGCCAGTGAAACTTATATTTTTTGTTCATTGACAGCCCCAATTTTATTGTTGTTTGGGCCCTAAACGTTGCGGCGTCACTGTAACTTATTTTTCTTAATGGGCGTATACATAAATGTTATATGCTGTGTCTAATGTACATGCAGCTTGTAGTACATAAATAGAACAAGTGTAAAATAAGTAAATAGTTGTGTTAGTGTTGTTAATGAACCTATGGTAAAGAAGTTAGTTTAAGAAGATATTAGTGCTTGTAAATTCATTAGTGTAATAGTGCTTCATTGTTAAGTGGACTGAAAACATCTATAAATAAGGCATATACTGTTAAATAGACTTGTGAACAGTGAGTAATAAAGACCATTATTATTACTTGTTTTAAATTGAAGAAACGCGGTAGCAGTAGCCCGCTTCAATATTTATAGGAAATCAAGCTTTTATCTACATAAAAAGTAAATGTGAATATGGATAGTTTTTATTTATCATTTTTAACCTACCAAAATATACAATGCTTAAATTCTGAATTTTATAACCATCGCCAAACTGAACTGGTTTCCATAATTATGATAGTTTATTTAAATTATTTCATAGTTAAAATAAAAACTAATTTATAATGACATAACCGAGGCATCATTCTCAATTTTAAGCACGCAACAGCCGAGAATGATATTTAGTGACGTCTTGGACGGGACTGCGGTGAATATCTCCTGTTTCTAAACTTGTTACGTTTCTTTACTCTTTAGTGTCTACTAAAAATAACCTTTAAATTTCAACTTTTGAGACGGAACAGTTCTATTTAGACATATCTACAATGAGTTTTAAACGAAGTATTGCGTTGTTAAATAAGATATAAAATGAAAATTTTTAACTGGATGATACAGATAAAATGAGCGTTATGTTATAAATTTTGATTTACTCTGAAGGGGCGAGGACTCTGTAACAATTAAAAGGTGCTTCGGCCAACTATAGTAGTGCGGAAATGAGTTCCTATTGAAAAATAATAAAATGACTGAAACACATATAAACTACATTGCAAAATCTCTTACCCTGAAAAGCTTATATCTTTTCAAAATTAAGAGGTGCCAAACCGTCTAGTTTCAGCAATCATTTCAATATTATTCCTATACAGATGACGAGAACTCCACATAAGCTTCCTTTGCTTTTCGCTTCTTAAACGTTTTCTATTATACTTTGCCGTTTACCAAAATACTGTAGACTCAAATTCTTGGCAAATTATGTTTTCCCAAAATCAAGTTCTTTCCCAAATCCGACTTCATTACCAAGATACTTAATTTGATCTTCCAATGCTCCATCCGAAGGTACACGAGCGTCTCGCGGCAGTAATGCCGTGGCTGCAATGACAGGGAAATTACAGTTAGAAATAGATATTATTATTTAAAAAACACAAATCACTTAACACACATATCAGAACGGTTGTTGCTAAAATTATTGCAGACTGTTCTGATATGCGTGTTAAGTGATTAGTGTTTTTTAATAATAATATCTAATTTGTGTTTTTTAATAATAATATCTATTTCTAACTGTAACCTAACCTGTCATTGCAGCCACGGTATTACTGCCGCGAGACGCTCGTGAAGGTACTACATTGAGCAGGAAGCAAGTTTTTTTACCTAAATTTTTTGATAAACCATTGCTGTTTTAAACAAGGTCTCTAACGTGCATAACAACCTTCACATACGGGACCTACATTTTCCCGCTCATATGAACGAGGGCGTATTTTTGTAAAAATTGCTCGACTAACATTTGTCAAGTGGACCGTGTCGGAATTCAAACCCTGGACCTTGGGCACAGTAGTCACACGCATACCAACTAAGTTATGAAGCCGCTTATCACTAAGGCATTATAATTTGAATAAGGGCCGCTATACTTGCGGCCACGTCCCCAATGCTCCACCCGAAGGTATTACATTGGAATTATCACTAAGGCAGCTGGATATCCTATCACAAATGTGTCTGTTTACTTAGTTCCTAAATAAATGCAAATAATACTTAAGTTCTATTGACATCAAAAGTTGCAATATAAATGCAAATATACAAAAAAAAATCTACTTTCTTAACCTCAATCTAGCCGTGTTTACGCAAGCAACCTGTGGCTACCAAGATCCCCCAACACTTAGACATTTGCCGAAATAATGGTTTTCCAGTAAATCCTTTCACACACTTAACATTATTCGAGAACATTGCCCAACCAATTCTTGTAGTTACTTATAATAATCATCATGTTTAAGCACAGTTATCTTTTCGTCATTAGTTTATCCATCTTGGGATTGGTTGGATGCGTACCTCCATTAACTTTTATTCTGGGCTAGCCTACACATCTCCCTGAAACCTCTACAGCCTACATCTTTTACTATCTGTGTGCAGTAGTCTAATCTAGGTCTGCGTCTTCTTCTCTTTTTTTCTATCTCTGCTTCTAATATATTCCGCACTATTCCCTTATGCCGTAGTATGTGGCCTATCATCCTATCTCTCCTATTTTTTACCGTTTTCCACATATTTCTTTCTTCCCTACCATTTTAGTACCTCTTCGTTCTTAACTTTGTCTGTCCATGATATCTTCATCATACGCCTGTAGCACCACATTTCAAAGGCTTCTACCATTTTTTTTCTCCGCTTCTCCTACTGTCCAGGCTTCACAGCCGTACAGTGCTGTGCTCCACACATGTTTTAAGCAATCTTTTCCTTGTTTCTATGTTTGTGGTCTTTGAGCACAGTAGTTGCTTTTTCTTGTTAAATGTAGCACGACCTTGTGCTAATCTTTGTTTTATATCTTTTGTGCTTTTCCCATCTTGCGTTATTTGGCTTCCTAGGTAGCAGAAATCCTTAACCTCTTGTAAGTACGTGTTACTTGTATTCTTGTTTTTGATTTATTTTCCCCACCTTTGCATACTAGAACTTTAGTTTTAGTTTTGTTAATTTTCATACCGTATCTCTCTGTTAGAACCGTTTCCATTTCATTAAGAGCAGCTTCTAACTCTTCCTTGCTAGACGCTAATACCGCTATATCATCTGCAAATCTAAGCATATCAATTTTTTGTCCCTGCATAGTAATTCCAAATGTCTTCCTGCATTTGACAGTATTCATTGCCTCTTCTATGTACAAGTTAAAGATCAATGGGGATAGGGCACATCCCTGTCTCACCCCTTTCCTAATGTTTACTTCTCTACGTTCCTGCTCTAATTCTATTACTGCTGTTTGCTCTTTGTATAAGCTATGTACTATTCGTCTATCCCTATAACTCATTCCAATCTTCTTGAGTATTTCAAACATTTTTTTCCAATTTACATTGTCGAATGCTTTTTCCAGATCTACAAACCCTATATACATGCTTTCCCCTTTTTCTATTGTTTTCTCCATTATCACTCTCAGAGCTAAAATAGCCTCCCGTGTTCCCCTGTTTTGCCTAAACCCAAATTGGTCTTCTCCTAGTATTTCTTCAGCTCGTTTTTCCATTCGTCTTTGCACAATTCTAGTTAATATTTTTGACACGTGTGCTGTCAAACTTATTGTTCGAAAATTTTCACATCTATCCGCGCCTTTCGTTTTTGGTATAGTTACTATGATGCTACGTTTAAAATCTTTAGGTATCTCGCCTGTCTCATACATATAGCTTACAAGTTGGAAGAGACGTTCTGTTACTGCTTGTGCAGCAGCCTTTAGAGTTTCTGCTTGCACCTTATCCGGCGCCTTACCATTTTTCAGACTCTTTAATGCTAATTCAAACTCGTCTCGAATTATAGGATATCCCAAGTCATCATTTTCAATGTCTGATTCCTGTTCTAATGCAGTTACTTCCTTTCCTGCATATAAATTCCCTATATATTCTTGCCATCTACTCACTTTCTCTACGTTTTCTATAATGGCGTTTCCTTGTGCGTCCCTTATATTTTTACTATACGGTTTTATATCCCTAAAATTCATTCTAATTAATTTGTAAGCTTCGTCTGTCCTTCCTATTTCCATTTTAGTTTGTACCTCTTTGCACTTTTCATCAATCCATTGTTCTTTAGCTTTCCTGCATTTTCGAATAATTTCCCATTTTATTGCTTTGTATCTCTGTTTTCCTGTTTCGTCTGATTTATTTTGTATTTTCTTCTTTCTTCTATTTAATTCACGATATCCTTTGTTATCCGTGGTTTCTTATTTTGTTTTTGTGTATACCTCAGAATATCTCTGGCCGCCATGTCTAGGCTGGATTTAATGTTATTCCATTCTGTTTCTACTTCCTTAGTTTCAGATATCTTCCCGATATCATTCAGCAATTCATTTGACTTTTTTTCGAATCTTACTTGAATATCTTTATCTTTTAGTTTGTCTAAGTCCAAGTGCCTTTTTCCGTTTCTTTTTTTCAGATTTTTAAATTTAAGTGCGGCCTTCATAATTACGATGTTGTGGTCAGTATCTATATCAGCTTCTGGGTAGCTTCTACAGTCTTTTACTTGATTCCTAAACCGTTGTCTAACAAGAATGTAATCTATTTGATATCTTCCTATATCTCCTGGCATCTTCCACGTATATCGTCTTTTAGCATGATGTTGAAATAATGTGTTTGTGATGATTAAATTGTTCTTGTCGCAAAATTCTACCAGCCTATTGCCCCTGTCGTTTCTCGTGCCTAAACCAAATAAACCTACTACCGCTCCTTCCCTGCCCTCACCTACCACGGCATTAAAATCCCCCGTAATTATTAAATTTTCATGTCCTTTTACGTATCTTAATATGTCTTCGATATCTTTGTAGATGGCTTCTACATGTATACTTGTATTATTACTGTGTTTACCGGTTTAGATTCTAATCTAACCATGAGTACTCTTTCGTTCTTTTGTAAGTAATTTTGTACGCGGTATCCTATCTTTTCCGCATAACTATCTCCACACCCAAATTTCCTTCCTCTGCTCCTGTATGAATTACCCTGAAGTCCCCACTCCAAAAATCCCCCGCCTCTGGCCACCGAACTTCGCTGATCCCTACTATGTCTAGTGATAACCTATTCATTTCGATTTTTAGGTTCTCTAGCTTACCTACTTGCTTCATACTTCTAACATTCCACGCTCCGACTCTCAGAATGTTCTCTACTCTTATTTTTAACTTTCCGATCGCATCCTCCGAAGTAGTCCCCTCCCGGAGATCCGAATGGGGGACTATTTTAACTCCGGAATCTTTTACCCCAGAGAATGCCATCATGTTTGTAACAATTTAAGTACGCTGTGTACTTGGGAGATAATGTGGTGGTTTCCCGTTGCCTTCTACATCGCGGTAGTGTGTCTTAGACTGCCATACCGACCCCTATGGTCTCTGCCAATCTAAGTACCGAAAGAGCCGCTGCCCTCTTTCGGGGACCTGTTTAGTAAATAAATTTGTTACAAGTAGTTTTGGAAGAAGACTTTCTAAAAAGGCAGCTTCCAAAGCCCGAAACGTAACTCGCCTAATATTAAGATAAACCTGTGAGAGAGATGTGTTTCAGTAATCTCAGTTTCCCATTTCTTACTGTTTCACCGCTTCTACTACCATACGTAAGCCATAAAATGTATATTCTAGAGTAGTGTATAGAGCTTGTAGGAGTTTTGTAGAAGGCTCCCAATTATTTTTGGTAATCATTCGAATAAATCATCTTATGGAACATTACTGAACTATGATTATCCTACAGAAGTTAGTCATTAGAGCTCGATATAAGCGATACAAAAATGTATACCCTGTAACTTTATATCGTAATAAGACATCGATGACAAATTACTTTACTATAATTAAAACAATCAGGATTCTAAAAAATTTTTATTAAATGTTTACAATTTATAGCTTGTTTTATAATAACGCTAGACCTCTAAGATTCATGTTCGTTTTCATACATTCGTTTTTTATATGGTCGTTTAGCATAGAAGCATTTTATATCACGTATAGTCGCACTTCTTTTGCACAACGGACAAAACCGTTGCTGCGTAGGTCTAAGCCATGCTTTAATGCATTTTAGTCCAAACATGTGTCCACAATTTAGCGAACAAACTTGGTGCGGTCCTCTTAGGCTCCAAGTAGACAGACAAATACAACACGTTGTGTTTTGATAATCTTCGAATTCTTCATCAGATGAAATAGGGCGTTTGCGTTTTAAACTTTTTAATTGGACTTTTTGGTTTTTTTATCTATAATAGCAAAGGTGTTAGTGTTAAAATAGTCGAAAAGAGCTTACCATTCTTTGATTCCTGCTCAGTAGCCATTTTAAATTTGAGACTAAAAAATTTTGACAAAAAATTTGCAGAATTAATTTGTTTGTAGAAATTGACTTTTCGTTTCTATGACAGACAATCGGTTGAACTTAACTAGTTGTCCATGAAAATCTGTAAAAGTGTTGTATTAGACGAGCGTCTCGCGGTAGGAATTGTTTAGTGAAGTGTTTGGGAACGCATCCCTTTTAGCAATAGTCTAAGGTCACAAACCACATATGTGGTTTGTGACATATAACACACAAACTGAATTTTTACCACTGTGAAGTATATGAATTAGATGAAAATATAAAACATCTAATTTTTGCTATAATCACATCAATCTAAGTTAATTTTCTTAAGAGGACGATTATTTGATTTGTGTGAAGTTAGCGATGACATTTCCAGCGATGAGTTTTGTAAGACTGACAAGCATGAAATGACGTGAAGAAAGAATCAGAGGAAAGGCATCGCTCAGCTGTCAAATTATAAATTACGCTCTAACTAAACGAACACAATGCACACTGCATCAATATGTTTAGAATATATTTAACAATTGTGCGTAATTAATAAAAGAGATTCTTTACAAACTTAGAATAATTTTAATATTTAGTATACCCGAGATTAAAATTACAGACGTAAGAAGGGTAGGTTTCAAATCGAGATATACAATGCGGAAACTGATTAGGGAAAGTATGTCAGAATTGAAAATGTGGTTCATCTCATAGAGCAAAAGCACTCTGGAAAATTATCCCAACCCGCAATACTCCAAGCTCCTGGAGCCCTGAAGTCTGCCCGACAACTCTTCCAATCCAAGCCAATCACAGTAATGATATATTCTACCACCTCAGTTTACCACTTACTACAATAACTGCTGGTATTTATTTCCAAAGTGATGGATAAAGTTACTTTCTACTCAAGACGATTTTAAAATTACTAAGGTACGATTTTCATTAACTAACTTCTCATGACAAAGTTGCGATTCATATAAAGAGCGACGTGAAACTTCTTCATTACTTCATTGATATGTGAAAGTTTATTAAGAGCTGATGGGATGCTATGCGTTTCATTTAGTAAACGAGAAGCTTTCAGCTAAAATGGATGCTTTCATTAATTAGCAAGTTTTGATTAATTCAACTTGGCTTTCGGTAAACGTTTGTATTAGAAATATTGTTTTGAAATCAATTCCTTATTAAGAACTTGAAAGTTGCACCTTAGAAGCACTACTGTATTAATAAAAAGGTTTAATAGCATTCAAAAATAGTTTAGCAATTTGAATAAACTCAAACAAATAGCACTCCATGATTTTGTTTCTAATTCGCTTGGGACTTGGGAGACATTAGTAACTGCCAGGGGGTCAATTCTCGAATCGTGAGAACAGCATTCCTATGAGAAATATGGGCGTGGTTCTATCAAAATTTGCAAATGCATATTCTTGATTTCTAGGATCATTCTATTCCTACAATACAGTAGCATAATCACGTTCTCTTGGTTATTTTTGTAGGAACGGAAATTAATTCTGTAGGAGATGGACGGTTCCTTCCATTGCTGTCAACTGATATAACGCTATTGGTAAACATACTTAACCTAAAATAAATATTCGTTACAATTTATATAAAATTCTGTTGTATTAAGGCACTTTTTGGTGATATACTTTTATTGACACGTTATAAAAATATCTAATAACAGAATATTCGTGTTAAGATGAATAATTAGAATGCAAATAACGAGCGTCTCGCGGTAGAAATAACGCGGCTGTAATGACAGTTGTAAACAGATTGAGGTTACGTAATTTTTTTGTTTAGATATTGGGAATGAGATCCATGAAAATTACCTATTAATTTTGTTTATCGTGTTATTTGTAAACGAGGAGTAAAAATGAATACTTGCGAAGATTGTGGTTTTGAGTTTACACAAAAGAAGAATTTGTATGCCCATTTAAGAAAGATTCATGATTTTGAATATAGGAAACCAGTTACTTTAACTAGTAAATTTTTGTGTGATACATGTGGCAAATCCTTGACCAGTAAAGCAACTTTACGCCGTCATTGCAGAACTGTTCATAAAAGTATTCCAATAATTCTCAACTCGTCGAGAATCAAGTGCTTTTATGAAAATTGTACAACACATTTAAAGGGATATAAAAAACTTCGACAACATTTGGCAAATGAACATCAAATTGAAACTAAACTTGATCAACTACATTTTAATTCACAATTAGGTTTGAAGATTATTATGCAAAGTGTTAATTATATACTAATTTTATTCTGTTCAACAGAGTTCAAAAACTGAAAAAACCAAGAACAGGAAAAATTTTTGGCAATGTATATACTTCACACTTCAGCTAAATTATTGTCTGATGGCACCAAAAAGGAGTATTATAATTGCCATCGATCGTACAACTACATTCTAAAAGGCAAGGGTTTTAGAAGCTTAAAAAGCACAGGCACTAATAAAATTGGAAGTGTTTGTCCCTCAAGAATGGAAGCGACGATAGAGAACGATGGGTCTGTTGCAGTAGACTTCTGGACAACTCATGTTGGACATACCAACGATATTGGTCGAGTTTTTTTAAGTAAAGAGAGTAAAGCAGAAATTGCAGGTATTTTCGAACATAAAGTTCTAGTTTGAAATTTTACAATTGATGTGTTTCAGGAAAATTAAAGGAAGGTATTACATTTCTGCTTTAAGCTTTAAAACAAGAAAATTTACAGAGAATTTTGTTGTTAGAAACAAAAGATATGCACAATATTGTTAGGGACTTCAATATTGAGTATGGTGTGAAACATCACCTAAATGATGCAATTAGCGTACGGCTCTGGGTAGAGGAGATGATTAACTTAGGAAGCGACTGCCCAGTGTTATATTATAAAAGCCAAGGTGTAGAAGGAAACCCAAATGACTCAAAAATAATTTTAGATGTTCAAGATTTTGCATTAGTCATAATCACTTCTTTTCAACGTGAGCAGTTGCTTAAATTTGGGAACGACAAGGTACAAATAGTTACGATTTTCAGCTCTGCACACTAATGACAGTGGATGAATTTGGTTCAGGGTGCCCAGTGGCATTTTGTTTTTCAAATCGTGCTGACGATATGATTTTCAAGTTGTTTTTTGGAAAAATTAAATCAAGAGTGGGTTTTATATCAACTACTGTTTTTATGTCTGATGATGCTCCAGCATTTTATAATGCATAGTCTTATGTTATGGCCAAGGTACCTCACCAGTTGCTATGTACCTGGCATGTGGATCGTAATTAGCACAAGAATTTGTCAAAAATCAATGGAGGGATTGAAAAGAAAGTAGTAGTATATAAATCCCTTCGTGTTTGGTCTGGCATGTTGGTAGCGTTTCGTTGCTTAAGCCTTACCATAACAGATAATTTAATAAACGTCATCATGACATAACTCACAATTAGGTAGCGGTCTGGCATGTTGGTAGCGTTTCGTTGCTTAAGCCTTACCATAACATATAATTTAATAAACGTCACCATGACATAACTCACAATTAGGTAGCGGTCTGGCATGTTGGTAGCGATTTGTTGCTTAAGCCTTACCATAACATATAATTTAATAAACGTCACCATAACATAACTCACAATTAGGTAGCGGTCTGGCATGTAGACAGCGATTCGTTGCTTAAGCCTTACCATAACATATAATTTAACACTTTTCCTTTTTGAAGCGGATAACCAGGTTATATTTCATTTCCCTATAAATGGTAATCATGTAAACATGTTCTTTAACAACCATCAGGTTGCTAATATCTATGTAGAGCCAGCTGGATAGGAAAAAGATAGAAGGATATAGGAAGACCTAGACCAAACTATATTAGTCAAATTATTAGAAATTTAGGTTGTGAAGGGTATGTAGAGCTTTTTAGATTAGCACAGAATAGAAAAGAAGTTAGAGCTGCGTCAAACCGACCTTAAGTAAGGTCGAAAACAAAATGATGATGATTCGTGTTTTATTACAGTGTGTATCTATTGATGAATTTAATGACATTTTAAATCAGGTAGTAGAAGATCTTTATGACGATGTTGATACACAATCATTTGCTGAATATTTTCATAATAATTATGCAAATCGTCGTACATCTTGGGCATATTGCTATCGATTGGGTTTAGGAATAAACACTAACATGTATCTTAAATCGATGCACAAAGTTTTGAAGTATGTGTATTTTGAAGGTCGGAAAGTAAAACGTTTGGACAAAAGCATTAATGCAGTAATGAAAATTGCCCGAGATAGCTTGTTTAAACATATAATTAAACTTGCAAAGAATACTTCCAATGACAAAATTAATAGAATTAAACAAAGTCGTATAGCAAGTCTAACAATTACATCAGATTTTATTAGACGTCTTGAAAATGATAAGGAATTTTTAGTTACGTCGTCCTCTTGTGTTTTTCAACAGTATTAAGTTACTAGAGTAGATGAGGCCTGTGAAGGTTTATGCCTAAGTTGTACAAAGTGCAGCATATGTGTTCATACATTTCAATGCACCTGTATTGACAACATGATAAAGCTTAACATTTGCAAACACGTACATGCTTGTGCGATACAGTTTTACAAATCGAATCTTGACACCTTTGCATATTAGTAACGTTAATGAACTTTTCAGCAGTAATATTTTACATGAAGCAAAATCTTCAAAAAATATATTATTAAAAAAATAGCCGAGCTAATAATAGGCCTATGTGAGAATGCTTCTTTAACTGATGACGTACATCTGGCTATAATGAGGCAATTTGATAAAATCATTGACACATTAAATAAAGCAAAATCTATTGATCTAAAAACTACAGAGGAGATTAATATTAATAAAAAAAGTTGACCATCAGGTGCGGCTTTTTTCAACAAAGAAGAAATCAACAAGGAATAATAATCTTAAAAAGCCTACCCTAACAGAAGAAATTTTTATTAGGGATGGTTTGGTTAATAACTCAAACCTTAATGTTAATGTTCATACAAGATCTGATCATACATCACCTGATTTTATGTTAAGACAGTGTATTATCTCAGTAGAAAGTAGGTTTAATTAACACCAAGGCTTATAAGGTTAGATTTTGTTCTGCTTTCTCTTGTTTGGGAATAAAATCCGATGGGGAAATCACTCGCAGAAATACATGTACAAATTACTGGAAATTATTACAATCCCAGCGATTTTGATGGGAAACCTACAAGTACGCGACTAATCTAATCTAATCCTCAGTTTTCACTTTGTTTTATCAGTGTTACAAGCGCTGGTAAGTTATTGTAATTTCGTCAAATCTGTCGGATTGAGTGTTTGTATATTAACAGTGCAGTATTTTAGTTTTATTTTTAGTGGGAGTACCAAAATAATCTTAATTTTCTACCATGTTTTTTTACATATTTTAGTCGACTAACAGTGCAAACAAAATTCTCGAGAAAATAAAATTAGTTTTTTGCTTAATTAATTTAGGTATTTATTGAGAATGTATATGGATACATAACGTGTTTACTTTTAAAAAAATAAAAATACAATTATTGAAACCTCAAGCCTCTATTACTATTATTAAACACATTTCACTCAAGTAATTAATAATTTACAAATCAAATTAAAGAAATCCCAGCAAAGTACCTTTAAACTGCATATTGACACAAGTACGAAAGATACCTAGAATAGCAACAAGTTAGTACAAAATACCAAGTTGTTTACATACAAGAGCTAACATATATATATAACATTCGTGTAAAGTTAATTTCCTTCATTGCACTAAATTTAACTTCTTTTTTATCCAAAGTTGGTTGCTTATAGAAACTGGTCGCATATTCAAATCATGAAATTTTCTTGTGGCCATACAAAGTTTTATTTTACGTAAATTCAGAACCACAATCTTGGCAAATATTCATTTTTTACTTCTCCTATATAAATAAGGAGATAAACAATCAATTTAACATTAACACAGACCTCATCCAATTTATGTAAACAAAAAAAATTATGTAACCTCAATCTGTTTACAACTATCATTACAGCCGTGTTATTTCTACCGCGAGACGCTCGTTGCAAATATACCCGGTCTAGCTGTCATAAATAATCTGATAGAAGCTGAAGAAGAATTGGTTCAACCTGACAGAGTATTTTTTAAAAGTCAGAATGCATTTTTATTAAGCGACCAGAAATTTGTTAAGTTATTTAGATTAAATAAGGAATTAGTTATAGAGTTAATAGATCTGCTGTCACCATTCATACCACCTCCATCAAGAAGTTCTGCATTAATTGTCAAAATAAAAATATAGTTTTTCAAATTAAATTATAGAAAATTATCATCTACCTACTACTATAGGTGCTTGTTGCTTTACGATTTTTGCTACAGGCAGCTACCAAGAAATTACCTTTTTACAGCAGTTAGCCAAAGCAGCCTAAGCCGCTGCATTCATGAAGTGGTGGATGCAATAAATCGGCCTAAAATTTTTGGAACGTGGATAAGGTTTCCACAAAATATGCATGAATTACAAATTCAAAGAAACAGGTGTTACATACATATTCAACATTTTAAAACATGACTTTACTTATTTAAAGCCAATTTCAGATTTTATAATGAATATGAGTTTCCTGGTATTGTTGATGTCTTAGATTGCACACATGTTGCTATTTTTCCTCTCTATAGTGATCAACATCCTGAACATGTGTATGTTAACCGCAAAGGTTATCACTCTATTGATGTTCAACTGGTAAAGAATTAAAAAGATATAATACATTTTATAAGTTAATTTGTTTATTATAGATCTGTGATCAAGAACTTAAAATTATTAACATAAACTTAAGATTTCCAGGTAGCTGTCATGATGCCTACATTTGGCACCAATCAAATATTTCTGATACTATGGAAGCAATTTACAGGAGAGATAATGAAAATGTATTTATTGTGTTAGGAGATTCCGGTGAGAATATAATAAAATGTTAATATTTGTGTTATGTGGTTTGTGACCAGAATGAAAAGGACAAGAATCAGTCGAGCATGGTTCGCCCGAATTACTACAACAGAAGAGGAAATGGAAAAAAAGAGAAGACTGCACTAACACAGACAAATATGGCGGTGGTGTGGGATGTCCAATAAAACGAAACCAACGAATCTCGACAGTAAAGTATAGAAATATGAAAAAATAAAAATAAATATTTTTCTACATATATCTACAATGGCCTTAATCTATTTACTAACAGTATAGTACAGGTAATGAGTTTGCCTCATAGGAATGCGTTTAACATAAGAAAGGGAAGAAAAGTATGTATAGTACCGACACCATCAGATATCTAATCAACTATTAGATTGGACGTTAGTTATCCACCCTTATAAATCAACATTGTTCAAAGCATACCCTCATATAATTATCCTAATAGTTACATAATGTGTTATAATTGAAGGAAAACACAAGCAATTTTAATATTAACTTTATTACAAGATGCATTAGCATGAGGTGACGTACAACTTAATGGCGTATGTTCAAAGGCAAGTCGCATATCCCTAGATTGGTAGATTCTTATAATGCCAACTTGACCATAATCATAGGTATTAATACAATTAGAAGACTCACAGATACTATCTGTAACATCTCCCTTTTCCTGAACTCTTTACAAAATATAAATTTAACTCATTAATATTACAACTAAAGCTATTGCTTGTATCGCAAAGCCTTTGTTACAGTTCTACCAGATTTAGTTCTAAAAATATTGTTTTCTGTACTTGATACATTTTCTTTAACTAGGCTAAGACTTATGTGAGGACTCGGATTATTTCCATTAGGATGCTGCAATTTGATATTGACTCTAAATTCAGATTTCTTACAATAGAAGTTCGATTCAATGTCAGTAAGAAATTCAAGCTGCACTGTTTTGGGATATTGTACAGGATTTGGAGACAGTCTTATAAAAGACGAATTTCTTCTCAAAACTCTACCAACATTATCGCTGACTAAATACGAGCGAGCAGTATTACATTTGCTAATTACTTCACCCAAATCCAATATTTTTCATTCTTATTTTGTATCATAATACCATCACCTTCTCTAAAATTAGACCGAAATTTTGAATGTTTGTCATAGTAATTTTTTGCCTGGACCCTTATTTTAGCTATTTTTTCAATTTTAATTTTAGGATCTTTGTTTAAAATTTCATTTGAAACAGGCAATGTTATCCGTAAATAATTCCAAGGGTATAACATCTAGGCCGCAAGTGACATAGTTCTATATTCTAATAACACTAAAAATATCTGTATTTGATTCATTGCATTTTCTTAATAAATTTTTACGAATTCCAACAGCTTTTTCTGAAAGACCATTAGACTTAGGATATCTGGGGCTGGTTGTTATTAAATTAAAATCCCATGCATCTGCAAATTATTTGAATTCCACACTGTTAAAAGGATTGTTACCAGATACAAAAATAACGTATGCCTAAGGTACAAAAAATTCGTTTCAATTTTCTGATAATTTCTGAACCAGTTTTATATTTACGTGAAACTAATTCTATACAGTTTGTAAAATAATCTATAACGACTAAATAATCTTTATTTGCATAAGTTAGTATATCAGCGGCTACTTTGTGAAATGAAATATTTAGTCTTCCATGTTGAATTAATGGTTCCTTTACTGGGGCACGGGAAAATTTAAGACATGTTTTACGTTTTACATTTTGAAATAAAGTTTTGGATATCTGTTGACATTCCAGGTCAAAAGAAAATTTTTCTTGCCCTAGCTTTCGTTTTCTCTATACCTAAATGAGCAACGTGTTTCTAACTGACGCTGGCACCACTAGTTTATCATTATAAAAAAGCAAATCATTTTTAATAGTTAAATCATTTTGTATTTTTGATAATGTGGATGTTTCGATATTATATACACGTTTTGTTTTTGGCCACCCTTTACTACAAAACTGTTTTACTTTTGTTAGATGGACATCAGAATTTGTGGCATGTTTTAAATTTTCTAGGCTTTTATCGGATATTGGTAGTTCAACATCTAAAGTGTGTACTGTATACAGCATTTCAAACTCATTTTTATTATTAGTTTTAAGGAATGAGCAAGAAAGAAAATCTGCAAGATACATATATTTTCCTGGTATGTATTCAATATTAAAGTTGTATTTTAACAGTTTTAATTTTTGTAATCGACCACTTACTTTATGAAAATCTTTGTTACAAATTGCCATGTTTTTGCCATACACCAAATTATTAAATTTATTTAAAGTGAAACAAATACTTAAAAGTTCCTTGTCAATTTGTGGATATTGTGTCTCAGTTTCAGTGAGACTACTAGAACAGAAGACCACTGGTTGACCCTCCTGTAATAGACAGCCTCCTATGACGAATTGACTGTCATCTAACTGTATTTCAATAGATTTATTAGAATCAAAAATTTTAAGACTAGGTATTTTAGTAATTACAGCTTTTATGTTATTAAAGGCACTCGTATGGTCCATAGTTCATGCCCAAGGCACATTATTCTTAATTAGCACTCTTAATGGTGCTAATAACTCTGAAAGAGTTGGAATATACACAGTTAAATAATTAACCATACCTATAAATGTTAACAGATCCTTTTTGTTATTAGAGTTATTTAGTTTTCTAATTGCTTCAACATAATCCAGATCAGGACTCGTGCCATTAGTTGAAAATATTTGTCTCAAATATTTTACTTGCTCCACTTCAAACTGAACTTTATTTATATTAAATTTTACATTAAACTTTTTAGCCCTTTTAATAACGCTTCTAGAATTTTTTTGTGCTCTTCAACATTCTGCTGCTATAATAAAATCATCTAAATGAATTCCTATTCCAATGTCAACAAACATTCTCTCATTGAACTTTTAAAATTCCTCCGGACTGACGTTTAACCCAAATCGTAAACGTTTAAACAATTTTTCCCAAAAGGGGTTATAATGCTAGTGTACTTCAATGAGTTTATGTCAAGTGGTACATGATAAAACCCGTCTTTTAGGTCCAAAACTGTAAAAATCAACTTGTTTTTAGCTTAGATGACAATTCATCCAACGTAGGGATGGGATACTGATCATCACAAATGAATTTATTCAATTGTACCGGATCGAGACAAATGTGTAACTTCTTATTAGTTTTTTCTGTTATTAACCCATTCGGTTGGTTCTTCAACTCTACATATATCACGGTTTACTAAACCACTCAATGCTTCTTTAAGCCGTTGTTTTATCACATCTGGAACCCGTCTGCAGCTGCTTATATAAAGTTCTGAGTTTTGTTTTAATATTATTTTATACTGAAATGGTATCTTACCAGTTCCAGTAAAAATTTCTTTATTATTATTAATAAATTCATTTTAGTATGAGACGACATTGCAAGAGACTACTTTTTCAAGCAAATTCATTTTTAAGCAGGCATTTAGACCTAAAAATTGGAGTGCTGTTAACACCCACTAGTACAAACTTGACATTGTACCCAACTCCTTTTACAAAACATTTAACCACAACAGTATCTAAAGTATCAATTTTATGATTACCATATGCAATAATATTTCCTGAATTGTTCTGTATGCTATTCTTATCTAAGTTAAACTTATTAAAAACATTAATAGCATGCAATTGCAATTTGCACCGGTGTCTAACTTGAAAGTGATAGCCTCATTATTAAAACAACTTCAACTGACCAAATTCTGTTACTCGCATCAGTATTAACATTATCTATTTTTAACTCATCAATATATACACTTTCACTATCTGTACTGTTTCCCTGATCAATTTCATTTACTTGCCTTTTATTATTAGACATTATTATTACTGCCTGTATTATAATGGGCTTGCTTTCCATTATTGAAATGCTTATTTTTATAGCCGATTGCAAAATGATTTGGTTTATGACAAATCTTACACATTTTACCAAATGCTGGACAGTTCATATAACCATGTTTACGTCCACACTTTAAACAATTATAGGTGGAAACAGATGTCTTGTTACCAGTTTCACGCGACATACCTGGATTATATTTAAGCAAATCTACTTACTTATCTTTTCATAAGTGTTTGTTTGACTTGATATTTGCTTACCTCAGCTGCTCTACATATTGACTCTGCCCTCTGATCTGTAAGGTCAACATATTACAATAATCTCTCTTGTACATCCAAATCTAAAATTCCACTAACCATTTTATATCTGATTAACGAATTCTGTAAATCTCCAAAATTACAACCTGCAGCTAAGAAAATGATCAAAACTCTCACCTTCTTGATGTGTTCTAGTAAAAAATTTATACCTGTCGTAGGTTCCATTCTTCAAAGGCTTGCAATATTTTTTAAATGCTTCTACCACTTTATTGAAATCTTTTTATTCTTCTGATCTTAAATTAAAAGTTTGAAACTTAGCTTGGGCTCTTCACCTGCATGATCAAGCAAAATTGATACCTTTGTTTCTCCTTATTTACTATCCAGGCCAATTGCTTTTAGATAAATATCTAGGCTTCTAAGGAAATTTCCCAAATTGTGATGGACGTTTTTATCAAATTCCAAAGTCCCTGGTGGTTTGAAGCTTTCCTCCATTTTCTTATTTTTTTGTTATGTATTATGTCGCAATCCCTTGACTTCACTTTATTAAACGCAAATTCTTCTATTACCCAGTCAAACCTGACATCATGTTATAATTGAAGGAAAACACAAACAATTTTAATATTAACTTTATTACAAGATGCTTTAGCATGAGGTGACGTACAACTTAATAATGGCGAATGTACAAAGGCAAGTCGCATATCCCTACATTGGTAGATTCCTACAATGCCAACTTGACCATAATCATAGATATTAATACAATTAGAAGACACACAGATACTATCTGTAACATAATGCAAGTAAGTTGACCATAACATATGCTAGCAAAGCAATCGTTTGATACAAATCGATACTCTTCTATGCCTTACATAATACAGAAAAATAAACCATAACGTAAGCTAATAAAGCAGCCATTTTATCAAAATATGTACTCTTTACAAAATACAAATAAATAAACCATAACGCAGCCTAGCATAGCAGTCGTTTTACAAAGATTGTTACTATTCTAATATTTACCCAAAGCATGTTGTTCAGCATCTAGATGACAACTGACCAGCCAAATATGTTGAAACATGATATGGAATTTCCAGACCAAGAACAGAGGATCATATGACAGCTAGAAACCACAACTCGGACTTAAACATGAGTTATCGATATACTCAAAATACGAAATCCTGGAACTGGGAGGCGGGTTAAGAACATTAAACATTTCTATTAGCAAAGCAGTAAAAATATTAGTCACTTATCAGTCACGTAGAAAAGTAAAGCTTTTCATTACACAAGAATTTTCATAACTGCTGATTTGAAATTATGATACCAATCAAGACATCCCGTCGTCAAAGAATTAAACTGTTCAATCCATAGTGTACTAACTGGATTCTTTTAAAAATGGTCACAGAAAACCTCTTTCCAATAACGTAACCCAATATGTCTTGATAACAGGATGGAACTTGCTTTTATTCCATGCCAAAATCGTGAATGCAATAGAAACAATTGCATACAGAGATTCCATTATACCATTTATACACAACCTCATACTCGCAATACAAAAATCATGTGTTTTGATATTTACATAAACAGCAGTTTCATTACCTTCAACCTTACTACTTACATAATTACAGCAATCAATAAAAACCGGCGACAGGTAGAAGTGCTTCTCTCTCTGGTGCTGAAACAAATATTAGAAAGAAACCCGATACACCTAAATAATGGTGTCTCCTTAAATTTATATATACAAATTCAGAAGCAATAGTGCACGAAAAAAACTCTTCACTTCCCCTGCCCGGAAGCGAGCAGAACACTATTACCTGAATTTGGTCCATACATATCCCACAGCAACGGGTTAAATTAGTCGAAAGCAAATTAGCACCAATTGCTGTAGATAATTTACTTTCAGGAAAACTCCATCTCTCAAAGAACATTTATAAAGAATTAATCAAAAGTAAATTAGCACCAAATACAGTAAATAATTTAGTTGTTGAAAAACTCCATATCTCAAAGAAACAACTTCATTCAAACTAATTTCAAAATTCCAAATTTATCAGTACAGTTTCACAGAAAGACCTGTTATTCAGATCGTTATGTTCATTAGGTCAAGCTGAAATAAAAGTTGGAGAACGAATCCCTCGAATAATGCACATTATGAACTCGAAAGTCAACAACATATAACGGGAAACCCATTGATAATACACGTCGCTAAATCCATGTAATCTTTCTAAACAAAATGTTTTAACAAGCGAAAACCATATTGTTGAATGTATTATTATCTTTTCTGATGCAAGTATTCTGATAAATAGATACCAGCTTTTAAATATGCATCAAAAGAGTAATTTTCTATATTTAAATAATAGTATGTACTAATAAAACCTACAGGTTGTTGAATAAGCAATTCTTTCAATTGACAAAGGCGGCCGCATTCGCTAATACACGCAAATAACCTTAAATGTCGTATGGAATATGTGATTTTAAATTATATACAAGCCAAATTATTGAGGTACGTATATGGATGGAACATACCAAGGTATCATAAACAGACAAAGTTAAGAACAAAGAGGTACTAGAAATGGTTGGAGAAGAAAAAATATGTGGAAAACAGTACAAAATAGGAGATATAAGATGGTAGGACATATTCTATGGCATGAAGGAATAATGCGGGATATATTGGAAGCAGAGAAAGGAAAAAAGGAAGGTAAGGTAGATATAGATTAGACTATCGTACACAGATTGTGAAGGTGTAGGTTGTGGAAATTTCAGGGAAACAATGGAGATACGCGTCCAACCAGTTCCAAGACTAAAAACCTAATAGTGATAATGACTTATACATAAGATAAGAGATGAACATTTCCATAGTTGTTTTCACTTGCAGAAGAATAATGGGATTGTGAATAAATGCGGCAAATAATATGATGACACTTTTACGCAATACCTTTTATACTCCATAAACTGATGTTTTTCTCTAATCTACAAAAAGTGCAATTTGTTTTTACTAGACATGTGCATAATGAATATAAATTTAACTCTAAATTTACGAGTTAATTATTCAGTGCGGCTGCTGCATGAAAATACACAGTTTAGCATGGGTAATTCCTTTTCCCATAACAAAAACATTTCAAAATATTTCCTAATAAAGAATGCATGATCAATAACAAATTTTATTTTAACATTTATATGTCAACAAAAAGTTCAACAATACATTAATTTTTAAAATAATTTACTACATATTTAAACGTAGCCTTAACAATACTAAATTAAGTATACACTCTCATTTTGTACAACTTACTTCAGTCTGTAAATGTCACATTGTAGGAACTTAAAATTAACAATTTACTGGTGTATAATAATAAAACGTACCACATAACTTATTTATCACTAGTCGTTACAAATTTAAATTATACAGCGATATTAAAAATTAATTTGGTTTGAACTGCCCATGGATTTTAAAACAACTATCTTAGCTAGTATCGTAAATTTACAAAAATCAGATAATTTTTGACGTCTTCCTGTATAAAAAAAAGTTAAAGCTTGAAAAAGATATTTCAAGCTAACAGAAATGTGTATAATTTTTTCCACTAACGCAATAAATAGTTTTTCTTAACCACTAACTAAATTTGTTAAAAGCCATTTTAAGAAGAACATAATTTAATCAATGCTCATTGTAGAAAATTGAGATGTAATAGTTCGCTATATATTTCAAAGTAGTTTTCACACACTGTCAATGCCATACTGTAATTTGTGAAACATTTGTGCTATATTTAGTTTAATCATTTGTTTGAACGATATGAATGTTGTACGTTATTGATATAATAGTTTAGTGAGAAAGTTCATGGCACTTTTATAATAAATATTCATTTTCTGGCCCAATATTAATTTGATAACACTTTTTAAATAGTTCAGGTTCTTATATGTGTGCTTCTGTTCTATTATATGGCAAAACAATCATTTTTGTTTCTTTATAAATATTTGTGACCTGTACTTTTTCTATAAAAAGAGGTTCTTTATCAACAAATTCCTTGTCTTTGTATTTCTTTAGTTTGAATTTCAAATCTAGATGTTAACAATATTGATTTTTTAAAAGAAGACAACAATTATAGATTAATGCAGTTTACTAAGTAGAAAAAAGTACAGCGAGGTCTGTTATTCCATGCAATTATTACGAGTCGGTGCTAGCAGAGATTAAAATATGCGAAAACATCATAATTATGAAAAAGTTATTGCAGCTTTCATTTTCAGCATCAACGAAGAAAATTCAAGTTTTCAACCGCAAACTATTTGTGAAGGTGATAATCAAACATATAGATCATGATTTTGTTGTTATATGGCATATCCTTCTTAAAATGCTTTTGTTCTTCTTGAATTACAAAATAGACAACTTTGATTACATATTCTACAATAAGGTACATTTATCACATAACAAACTTTATTGGTTTGTTGAATTAAAACCCTATTTCTATTTTATGAATAAATTTTCATTTCAGTCGTACCGTAATTACAGAACTAAATAAATTAATAGATATAAAAGAATACTTTTGTAACATGGCGCTGCAAACATAAAATACTAAAAACTCTTTGTTTAACAAACACACGTTTCTAGTTTCATCTATGTTGTTTAATAACATGCTAATTACATTTCCACAAAATACTTAAATACTACAACTTAAAAAAAAAAGCATATTAGATAGTTTAAGATTTAATAAATATTATAACTAATATTAAATAAATTAACATTTACAAATATCTGCATCCTTCATAAAAATAAAATTATAAAACCAAAACGAAATATAATCTGGTAGGGCATCAACGACTTATAAAAAGAAAATGCTAACAAATACAGTACATTAAGCACTACGATCGATAAGGAATGATTATCAGTGGAAGCCCGAAAAAACAAAATACTCATTTTATCTTAGAAGCAAAACCTTTAATGTTTGAGATGCTTACGAGTTATACAATCATTGTTATTAAAACAAATTATTTTTAATAAAAATTAAGATCTTAGTAAGTGCAGTCTCATTGTTATTGTTAAAGTGATGCCTTATAATAATATTTCTAAGATACTGCTATAGTGCTATTTACTATTAATGTTAATAGTATTGAAAATTGCTAAACAATCTTTTAAAAATCTTTTTCCTTTAGAATCAATACTATGCAATTAAAATATGCATTAGATCTTTAACGATTGACACAAAAAACTAACAGATCAAAGGAAATGTTGTTTTAGGTACAGGGCCGAAAAGCAAATATTGACCTGAAAAATATGCAAACTAAATTACGACAATAATATATATAGAACCATGCAAGTTGATAGCGATGGGTATGCTCAGTGCTATTTATTGTGTTGTGTGTAAATTTCATTTAAATATTAAATGCAAATAACTGTATACAAAGTTCATTAACAGTGTTTGTGGTATAAATCATTTTATACGATTTTGTTGTGCTTTTATGCTTGAAATTACTTGCAGGAACAATAAAATATCACGACACGATTACCCTCACCACTCGATATCTATTAATTTGTGATTCACCTATCAACTATCCCTGCGTTTTTATTTTTCCATTATATTCAACTTTATGAACAGTTTTTAACAAAACTATATATTTTCGTTGCTAAATTAAAGGTTAGCATACCAATTTTATATTGTGAAGATAAAACAAGTTTTAAGTTACTGGAATTTATAAGTAATTTTAATTGATTTTTAACTGATTCTTCTCTTTAATTAAATAACAATAGTTTTTTTTTTGTAGATTGTATTGTAAACCCAGTAATAACGCCTAGGGTGTTAATTCTGAAATTAAGAACATCATTAAATCTGTCATCGAGTTTTTCAATAAACAGAAAGTTGCAGGTGCATGATCATTCCCTTTAGAAAAGACAACTAAACTTATTGCTGCTGCAGCTGGGAAATAGTGTGCATTTATAAAATATATAAGAAAGGAAGTTGCAATATCTGAGAAACATGCATTAAAATCTAATCAAAGAAGCATAATGGTGGTTCTATTGACGATTTTGACTTGGGAGTACTGAGACGTACTATTCATGAACTTTATACTGTTGATAAGTAAGTTCCTAAATTGGATATTTTGGTTAAGAAAAGAAATGAAAGACAAAATCAATTATACTGGTGGGTGGGGAACATTAGTGAAGTATTTGGAAGAGATTGATTGGCTTTACTTTTAAAAAATATCATCATAAACGTAAGTTGATTGAACAAACAGACATTGTAGCATGACTTTCTTACTATCTAGGTGTCTTACGAGAAAACAATAGGTGCATAGAAAACAAGCGTTAGCAACATATTGGAATGAAATATACATTCATCCATCGTATGGTTTATGGAAGTGCTGGCAATCTCGAAGCAAACCTGGTATATACAGAACTAATCAAACTGGTCAACAATACATAATTGTACATGTAGGTAGTCGTTATGATTTTGTTAACTATGATCTTTTAATACTCAAACCAAAAAGCAAATCTGGAAGTATCATCACTGTAATTTTATGCAATGAATAGGAAAACAGTTGAAATTTACCTCCTAATGGCATTATTGTTTTGGACAACACATTGTATCATAGTGATCAAATTAACAAACAAGCAACGCAAAAGGAAATTATTCGGGATTGGCTGACAAATCAAGATGCTTTAACAGCAAATGCGTAAAGCTGAATTATTAGTATTAATTAAGAACTTTCCATATAACAAAACAGTATATAGATGAATTACTTAAAAAACATGGACATACTGTACTACATTTACTATCAGACTATTGTGGTTTCAATAGCATAGAATGTATATGAAGTTTGGGCAAGTATGATGTTGCAATGAATAATGTGGATCGAAGAAGGGATGAAATTGAAAATTTAGTGCGAAATGTATTTACTGAAGTTACAGTAGGTAAAACATATTGTGATCTTGTTAATCATTTAAATGCAGGTGCTTGGTTTAGGGTTGGTTTGCTAGATCATACTCTTGAAAGCTTGAACTTTACTGTAAATGCAACATCATCAGACGACTATGAAGATGAAACTGACGACAGCAAAGGTACCTAACACTAGACATTTTGTGCAAAAACCCATTATAATATTATTTTATTGATAGGTATCTATTGAAATTTATGCAATGTACAACTGCCTGTTCAAATGTGTAAAAAAAATTTTCAACAGATGCAATTTATTGTTATTAAGATTACATTAATTTATTCAAGTATTCATAATACCTAACCTACAAAATTATTTTAATGTCACAAAAATTCTTACACAAAATCAAGACCGAATTTACCATGGCGCAATGATGCAGCTGCGCCAGACCACAGAGCAAAGGAGGCTGCATTAAGCGAAAAAACAACTTAGTATATTAATGTATAACATGGTTTAGTTTTTAAGAGTAGCTGTTATCTGCCCGTAGCTCATGTTTAGTGTTGTGTAACTTGTGGCTGTCAAATTGTGCAGTGCTGATTTCAATTTTCATTATAAAAAGAAAATATGAAAGTGGAGCACAAAAACTGAAGAAAAAAAAGGAAAAGGACGAAAATCATAAACAATTGCTTAAAATACTTTTCAATCAATCGAGTATTTTTCAACAGTTACTGTGGGATCAGCCACCAGTGCTGATGTTAACACGGAATATTTTCCTATAGATGACAATGAAGGTGAGCTTGGCTGCGCACTTTTATAGGTAAAGTAGGTACATTTATTGTTAATTCATTTACTAGGGTAAGCAAATTGACGTATTTAGAAGGAGAATTAGAGGTTGATGCTAAGAGATATATTAATCATGAATTTGATGTTCAAGTAAGTTTTTACATGAACAGTAATTAATATAGTTGCGTAATTTACTATTAACCAAGTTCTTACAAATTTAACAACCTCTAAATTCAACACTATTTATAGTTAGCTGCTAACAGATCATACTTTGTGGCCTTTAAGAAGAACCGCACGTGATTAGTTGCAAAACAAGCATTATTGAATCAAAATATAAAATGCAATGACTTCAGATTCTCCAAATATCTCACATAACAATCTAATGATGGTACATATCAGCATTGTACATTGAACTATTTTACTCTAACTTTAAAGAACGAAGAAAACTGAACAGATATTGGTTAATCTATGCACCATTTACAGGAAAAGTTATAGGGAAAGAATGGGACCATCGTCACAGAGCACTTAAAAATCACGAAAGAGACAGCGATCATAATTATGCAATTCAAACATAGATATGTGAAACTAGTGAAACCAATAAAATAGACATGTTACTTAAATCAGAAATTAAAAAGAAACATTGGAGAGGTTTTACACAGACTAGTAGAGTACTTGAAATGTTTATGTGAGTGAGGTTTGACACTTTGAGGAGACACTGAAACTATTGGCGACTTCAAAAACGGAAATGTTTTGGAAACTTCAAATATTCAAATTGACATAAAAAATGGACGAGGTCAAGCATATGACAATGCATCGAATACGTCAGGAAGATACAAAGGACTTCAGGCTTGGCTCAAAAATATTAATAAATATATGGATTGTGATCCATATATGGCGCACTCTTAGAATTTAGTTGGAGTAAATGTGGTCGAAGATTATCAAATTGCTTTCAATTTATGTAGTTTTATAAAACAACTGTATAATTTCACAGCATCATCCACTTACTGATGAAAACAAGTGTGTGTTGATCTAAAGTGCTGAGAAACTTGTACATCAAATGCCTTTAAAAAGTCTCAGTCGAACTCGTTGGTCACAAGAGCATTTTCCATCAATACATTTTAAAAATTACAATAAAAAGTCTGCTAAAGATAATGGGAACCAAAAAGCAAAACAATACACTCTAGAAAAGGTTAAGACTCTTCTCGCTGGATATGGCTTTCATGATAACCTGATGAGATGGAATTCTGGAGAGATTTAATGCATAAATAAATACATTGTAATATATTGTTGCATGACAGCTTGTTGATTAAGCATAAATTAAACTCGATACATTGTATTAACCAGATGCTTATCATAATTAATATGACTTCCAGTGGGAGAAACTTAGGTTTGTTGAACTTGAAGGGAAAGAAGTAAAATCAGTTAGTTATGAATTGGTAATAAGGAATCATCCCAAGATGTAGTGATACAAAAACAATACAGTAATGATCCATGCGATCAAGGGTCAATATAGCACAAAAATAAATTTTGAAAAGTAAAATGTAGTGAGATGAATTACTAGTAGAAAGTTGAATGTAATACAGCTGCAATAAAAATAAAATAAAGATTGATGCTCCTGCAAGCACGACAATTTAAACGGATTGGTATTTATAAAGTAGGAAATTAATCGAACATGAAAGTGCTTATTCTATAGTTAGTGATTTACCAACAGAACAAATGTGTTGACTAAATTTAAGCATAATGTTATCATTTTAAAATATTAAGAAATATATTCGTATCGATTTTTAAATTATTTGGAATGAAAAATGAAATGATGCAACGAGAAGTGGGTATTTAACTGGGTTTTCTTTTATTTGTTAGAAACGATATTACCAATAATTAGGGGTGGGCGATACGGGATTTTGCGTATCGAATATCGATATATATCGATACGTATCGATGTGTATCGATACGTATCGATATGTATCGGTGCGTATCGATACGTATCGATGCGTATCGGTGCGTATCGATACGTATCGATACGTATCGATTCGTATCGATACGTAGCGGTACGTATAGATATATATAGCGATTCATATCGGAACGTTTAGATGTGTAGATTAAGTATACATATCGAGACGTAGCGATACGTATCGGTACGAATCGATACGCATCGATAATTTATCTACTCTTTCTTTGTGAATAAAATCACAAGATCGTTTTAAAATAATGTATTTACTGACAATTCGATTTTTCACTTAAGATTGTTTGTTATCAAAATAATTAAAGTTTCGAGTTTAATATTTGTGACATTAGTGTATATATATATATATATATATATATATATATATATATATATATATATATATATATAGGGGTGGGCGATACGGGATTTTGCGTATCGAATATCGATACATATTCTATATCGAATATCGATACGTATCGATATGTATCGAAACGTATCGATGCGTAGCGATATGTATCGATGCGTATCGATACATATCGAGTATCGATATTTATTTTTCGCTGTATGGGGGGGGGGTCGATACGGGGGTCGTATCGATACGTATCGATATATGGATACGCCGACCCAGCCCTATTTATAATGTCTTGTAATTATATGTTGGAAACAGGAAAAATGCAAGGTGATGAGTTTAGGTTAAATTTTTATTTGATTTCATTTAGGAACCAGTTAGTCTGCTAATTGTAAAGGATATTAAGCTATCCCTGTGATGAAATCTCATGTAGAAAGGTATTTTATGTTGAGAAATTTCTGTAATTATGTAGAATTGATGTGTTTTTAAGATATTTTCAAGAAACGTAGGATATAAGGTAATAAAGTTTAGGTTAGCAAAGTAATAAAGATTTATGCGCAATAACTGCCTTCTATGTAGTTACAATAACATCAAAGGACTTGCTGTGACAAATGATTTGACGTCCCTCGATTTTGACAAAGAAAAACCTTTTAGGGTAGAATATAGAATTTTTGTAGTTAGGTTATTTTATCGATTATTTTTAATCCTCTATTATTTTTATTTCAAATTTTTCTTTATTTTTCTCATTTTTCCATAGGAACCCACTCCTGCAGTTACCCGCAAACCCTTATATTGTTATGGGGTTACTGCCATTTCCCGGTAAATAAAAATTTATTCATTTAACGCTCATTTTACCCATATCAACTTTGATCGTAACTTTCCACAAACCGAATTGTAAGTAATATTATGAAATGCAATGATCTCTCTAAAATTAAACACTGAGGAAACTTTTTAAGATACTAGTTTAACCTTCATTGTTCACTTCACACACGTGGTAATAATCTTACCTTTAATAATGTCAAGGTGTAACTTTGATCACTCTGGTGGGACTACATTGTCGGTGATCGAAGTAACCCCATCTGTAAATATATCAATCCTTAAACCATTAAAATTTTTCTATTCAGAAGAACATGGTACGTGCTTATTAAAGACAACCGGACACATGGCATTATGGGAATTATAAACATGAAATCATAGAAATGTCGTCTGATGGTATGCCTACAATAAGAGGTGCTTCAACCATGTGTAAAATCTTTTTAGAACACTTTGAAACAGATATAGGAATGCATATTCACAATCCAGGTGTACTGACTGTTTTTATTCGTGCTGAAGAAAAGGCAATTTTATCGGCAGCTAAGTGCACATATTAGGATTTTCTATTAATCTTATTCGATTTAAAAATGTAACGATCTGAATTTGTAATTCAATCTTCACCAGATAAAGAAAAACATGTTATAGCTTATGTAGATATTGTTTTCTAAGTTGAAGGTTAAAATCTGAAATTCCAAATTTTTGCTACTTACTTTCTGCGTTTTGTTTTTATGGTTATTTTCTGTTTCATTAATAAAGTTTTAATGCATCAATTATTTGTTTACCTTTGGAGGTTAACGTTATTTGTCAATATGGTAAATCTATTTGCAGGTTGCCAATTGCACCTCACCTGTACATTTGTATATTTACAATTTTTGAAAACTAAGTTCATTGGTGCCTCATCTTTTGATTATTAGAGGAATACTTTGCTTAATGATTAATTATAAACTTCCTTCTTTATTTGATTTAATTATTACTTGGGAAGAATCTATTTATTTTTTGAAGATATATGTTTGTTCATTATTCTTATTATTATTTGTTTTTACAATATGTTTACACTTCATTAGTTAACTCTATTTCATTTTGTATATGTTATGCCACTGTCATAAAAGTAATTTGTTATTTTCAAGGTCAATATTAGTAATTTCTTGTTTTATTCATTTTTCAAAAAAGACAACCATTTTTGTCTGTGTGGTGCAAGCTCACATGGTCGCAGGCTTCACAACAATTTTAAAATTAATAAGTTGTGTAAGTGATCATCCAATGTTATTTGTTGGGATTGTTAGTTGTTGTAGCCCTATAGTACCTAATACTGATGTTATTTTGGAAAATCAGCATTTGCTGGATAGTGATTTTAGCCAACCACATTTTATTCCATCTAAAGAGCAACTTGTACCATCATTTAATAGTCTGAAATTTGCTTTCCTAATTGTGTCATTAATATAAACTGTCCAAGCTTATACAAAATTATACTTGTGCAATTACTTTGTGCTATTTATGGTTGCACATAGTTACTTCGATTCCACCAGAAGCAACCTTTCCTTGGTTCTACGTTTGGTTCTAGGACTATCAGGTATTCGATAATTTTGTTATTTTGTGGAAAAAGCAGTACCCTCAGAGCAACTTCTTCGTACAAGGACATAACTGGTTCCAGGTTATGTCTACTGAATTTTACTTGAAGTGGACGTACCTTACCGAATGGTCCGCCATAGAGGAGGGAACATTTTAAAAGATAAGTTTTACATTTTATTTTAAAACTGCCTCCAGCAACTCATAATAGCATTAATTTAAATGATTGTTTTGTTTATAGACCCAAGGGTTTCTCCTTTTATTTTAAAAATAAAATTCATAAGTTTTATGTTAATCTAAGTTAATGGTTATCCCCCAAATGCATGCACTTGGCCAATGACTTTATTCAATTTATTTAAAGCTCAATGTATTGTACATCAGAGCCAACTTAATTAACTAGTTCTTATTTCTTGAAACGATTACTTTAGAAACAAACAACTATGTGGCTCAAGAATCCGCCTGGGAAATTCATGGTTAAGACTGGAAAAACGTTTCTTTTTACAGAGTTCTATCTCTACCCGCAATAAGAATAATTGTCAAATAGTATTTGAATAGTCAGGGAAGACTTTTTAAAATATTTGTGAGTAACATGCCAGGAAAAGACTGGGTCCTAGGTATGATAAAACAGGAGAAAGATTCATTCAACCATCGTTAGTCAGCAAACATTAAACAAGCACAAAGTAAAGTTTCTAGAGAAACAGCTAAAGTTTATTTCACAAACTTCTCAGATACTTTAAAAGATGTGTCACCCAGTAATATCTTCAATTACAATGAGTCAAATGTATCCGTTGATCCAGGAAAAAAGTGGTAGATATACAGAAGAGAGGTAAAGTAATCATTCAAAAATGTCAGTCACTATAATGATGTGTGGTGGTTCTGCTGATGGGATTCTGTTATCCCCATGTGTCATGTATAAAAGCATTAATCTATACGATACACGGAAGGAGAATGGTCCAGTGGATGCATTTGGTGTATTCATCCATCTTGTTATAGATGCAGTCGATGCAACAGAACAAATAGTGGCTGGATCAATGCAGCAACATTTCGTGACTGGTTTATGACAACTTTTTTACCACACGCTAAGAGACTAGGACCAAAGATTCTAATAGGAGATGACCTGTCTTTGCACCTTGATTAGGGTGTAATAAGAACATGCAATGAGAATATCAATTTTCTTTGTCTAGTGCTTAATTCAACACATCTATGCCAACCATTAAATGTTGCTTTTTTTGCTCGATAAAGAGCACGTGGTGTGCTACATTAACCGAATAGAAAAGGCAGAATCTAACGAATAGATAAAACAAAAATCCCACCATTAAAAATAGGAAGAACCTACCAGGTGATCAAGAAGCATCTGCTGTAAGTCAAAATCTAATTAATAGTTTTGCTGCCAGTGGAATATATTCACTAAATAAATTTGAAGTTATAAACAAATTACCTTCAGATGAAGAGGTAGATGTAATCTGTAATGTGGAAAGCGTGCTCACACACTATCTAAAAGAAACAAGATTTGTCGATATTGACACTACTTCAAAGCCAAGAAGGAAGAAAAGATTGAAGGCTCAGCATGGCAAAAATATTATTACACGTTCTGACCGTAAAAGTGAGACATCTAACACACATAACAAACCTAAATCGGAGGTTGACAAAATAAATTCAGAAGAAAAACCGGAACAGAGAGGAAGTGGACTTCATGGCATAGTAATCAAAAATGTTTCATTCATAACTCCTAGTAACGATAATCTACACAAAAACTGTTTTTATAACAAGCATTTAAAAACTGAGAAAAGTAAAAAAATCGTTGCTCAAATATTAGACATTACAAACAATGCATATCCTATAAATGTGAGGTCATATTTACGAAAACTAATACCTTCGTTTTTCCTAATGTCGATGATATTTTTAAAGTATCTTTAAATGTTTAAATACTATATTAAAGTTACCTCGACCTACACTACACAAAGGTCAACATATTTTTGAGAAAGCGTTCTTTAAATACATTATTTTCCTCCATGTGTTAATTACAAAAACGAAAAAACTTATGTTTTTAATTTATGGTTAAAAATTTAAATTCGTTAAGGCATAGTTTTGTATTAAGACCATTTATTTATTTTTATACTAGTTTTACGATTAAAAACAAAATAGCAGAATTAAAAGCAAAATTACTCTTAGTTTTCTTTTCATTTGTAATTTGGAGCGCCAAAATAACACATAATTTTCAGTTGGTCACAAAATGAACCTTGTAGCTTATATGTACATATAATATTGTAATTTTCCAAAATACTATCATGTAGTATAACAGCAAACTATAGTCCATTTAATATGTGTTTTTTTTGCAACCAGAATGCAGAGATAATAATTATTAAGAACATAGTGAATTTAATTTTGATCAAAGTAACCCTATTTTACAGTATTCGGTACACGATTACTTCTCGATTTAAAAAAACAATATCAGAAACATAGTTAGAATGAATGTTTAGGTATAAATCTGCGCTGTCCAACTTCTGTTAGTTCACCGGTCACCTTAAATTCTACAAACATTGCGGAGGCTAAAGGGTAGTCATTAAAAAGTCGATTAATTTTATTAATAAATAGTTTATAAACATCAAGAAAAAACATGAAAATAAAATTTAACAAAAATTTATACAAAATCTCAATGAGAACATCGTGGGTGTAATTGTTGGGCAATGCTTCCTTTAATGTTCATAACAATATTTGTTTTTGCGAATCGAATTATAATTTTAAGTATGGAATCTTTAATGGAACTTTTATATTTTGATCTGATGTATTTCATGTTGGAGAATGCACACTCAGAAATGTTTAAAAAATACAAATAGTTTGAGTCCAAAATCTCGTAAGATATTTTTCTTTATCCAAAATTGGACGAGCCTTATTCCCGATGCACCACTAGATGTAATAAATGTTATCAGCCCGAATGTCGCATAATTTCATTTGACACTTAGAATCTACCTAGTTAATATAATATGTAACAGATTGCTGAATCACCTGAAACAAGATTTAAGATCATCAAATGGAGAAAATCTTTTATTGAAATTTTCAATTAGAATATCTGATTGTCACAAATTTATCGAAATTAACAACTTTTTCAAATTATTTCATTTGTTCGTAGAATTCTTTGCATGATTCAAAATTTATTAATTTCGTTCTAAATCCAGTAATATATATGTAAAGATTACACACATTTTGATGTTTCCTTTGTAAGGATCTATTTAAGTAACCTGTAATATCTGTTATGAACTTAAAAAATTTTCTCATCTAAATATTCTGCCAAATCTTTATTAACTTCCCGGAAAAAGGGTGAATTTCTTTCCAAAGCATAAAAATTCTATGTGAAAGTAGATCCACCATATTCGGCAGTGAGCTCATCTAGAAACATTTTAAATTTTCTAAAGATAGGACTTACACTCCGAATTAAGTTTGAAATTTTTAATACCTTATCCATAATATCTTTTAGTTGTAGCAAAATACCACACTATGCCTCCTGGTGGATGATATAGTGCAACATTCTACAATTTAATCCATGTTTTTGTAACAGTCCTGCGGGGCCTATATTGCGGCGCTTGTTGAAACCTCCATACTGAATTACTACCCAATTTAATTTTTTGTATGTCTTTACCTTTAGTTGTTTCGTACAATGACCATAATTTCAACAGTTCTTCTGAATATCCATATGTCTCATTTACCATTTTTATAAAAATAATCATTTGATTTGTATTAGAAATGTCTATACTTTTGTTCACACAAAAATAACAGCAATTTTTAATAATATTTTGTAATTAGTGATGATATGGTCACTTACTTCTTCTACATGCTGACTTACGGTTTCATGAGAAAGTGATACAGTTTGAAATTGCTTAACCATTTTTTCGCCACAAAACACCCGTGTCATTATTATAGCACATTTTTTAATCAATTCTCCTTCTGAAATGGTTTTTTAGCTTTTGCAATCTCCAAATACACCTCAAACGATGAAACTGCTGTTTCTTAAAATTTTGCTACTTGTTAAAAACATTGGTTTGATAATTTTGTCGTTTCTTTAACTTGTCATCTATTGCCTATTCTCATGGCACCTGTGCATGATGAATACTTTTTTTTCGTGCATTGAAAGGTATTGCCGTTTTAAAATCATATTTTTTGCTTACAGCTAGTGTTTGTAAACACTCCATCACCACCGTCTTCCCCTGTTATGAATAAATAAATTATCAATCTCCAGACGCTCTTGAAATTCTCGATTTTCAACATCAAACTTTCTTTTTTTAGTCACACTAATATTTAATAAGTATTTTTATATTTTAGTAAATTTCAAACTATTTTATATACTTTATGATCCAATAAAAAAAAACTTATGTATGTATAAAAGCAACTCACTTCACAAATTACAAAAAAGACAAGGAAACCATAATTCCATAATATTGACAACAGAAACTTCAAAATGTTAACTGACAACTGTTTGAACTCGCAACAAGTGTGCTGACACAAGTCATGAATGCCATAAGATCATAGTGGCCGCTGATGTAAATTATGCATGGACAAAATTACGGATGCCATGATGGGTAACATACTATTAACGTATCGTACAGATTATTTGTTATGGTATGAGCATTTTGCTAACATTGATACAAAAATGTACGTAAATTTAAAACCGATATGAACACCGACTAGCAGTTACTTTTTTGCTGAGTTTCTGACCTACTATCGATTACAGATCAACTTAAGTTAGTAAGTAAAAGCATTGAATAAGAAGTATTCAATGTTAAAAGTAATGACATTGCTGCTCAAGCAGAAGCAGTGCATGGGCAATTCTTTCTTTACGTGACCAACACTGTTAGTAATAATTATTAGGATTGCACTTCTCAGTTAGCTGTGTGACCATTGAAGTGTAACTTTTGTATTACTCAAATTGGTTTGTTTTGACATTTTATTTGTTGTTTATTGTGCAAATAGGTATATATTATTTTGTTTTCAATACTTGCAAATAAGAATAACCACCCTACATTTCAGTGAATGAGTAAAAAATGTGCATATTTGGCAAAGGTATCATTATTTAAATAAGCAAATTGATTTACTTTGCGGATCTCAAAAATCAATTAGACAGCCGCATACGACCCCCAGGCAACCAGTTGGACAGCACTAGTTTAAATAAATACATTCCTGTGCAGGTTTTGGGTTGCTTATAGGCATCGAGGAATTTTAGATCCACCATTACATGCCAGAGACCCAGAGGCAATACAAACAGAGGAATGTGAAAGACAAACTGATACTAAAAAAAGGCAAACTATTTTGACATGGTGTAGATTATGGTAACTATTTTAAAAATACAGAAGTATAATCTTGGCCCCTATAGAATAGAATAAAACAACTACAAGTGAGCACTGTATGTAAATTATCTAAAGCGTTTAAACAATGACATTACAAAAAACGACTGCATTGGCAAATAAAAACCTTAGTTTAACTAAGATAATACATCAGCAAAAATCAGCAACTGTGTCAGCTAAAATCGGCAGTTAAATAGTTAAGTCATTTATGGCAATGAACGTGCAATGTCTAAATACGAAATTTCAAACTGTCAATTTTATTTAGGTTAACTTGTCGTTTATTGTATTTTTACTTATATTTTAATTCGAAACCATTGATAATGACCATATAGGTCGAAAGCGCTCTGATTCTTATATTTTATTCAATTAATAAAAAACCTTTTTGCACGTTCATCGCCATAAATTATTTAACTATTTAATTGTTATTATATGCGCATGGCCAATACACACCCAAAACCGACAGTGTTGCAATTTAAATTGGCTCCCTGTTCATTCTATTCATTATATTTTGTGGTGAACAACTTTCATCTTTTTTAACCTACAATTTTTAGCATGGGAAGAAATGCCTTTACAAATCAAGTACGATTACATTATGAAAAAATATTGCACTTGAGGCAGAGGAGTAAAGTGGAAGTATATCACAAATGCTTTGTTTCTATATCTTTCACACAGCTCATATAGTATATCTTATACTACAAAAAGTACAAACATAAAAATATATTTGTAAAAATAAATGTCCTTCTGGACATTTGTCAACAATAAGTTTTACTACTAACCATTGACAGCAGTCTTAATCATATAATCATAGTCATACGAATTTCTGTGAAGTCATGTAGCATTACGGAGTCGTTGAAAAGTCGTACAATCGAAATAGTGGTTTAAACAATTATAGCACTGCAAAGAATCTCCAATCAACTATCTTCGAAACAAGTCGTCCTGAATCACAACTGCAAAGTTATTAAAGAAACATCAGGAAATCCAATAAAAATTTTTGTTAATGAATAACGTTCAATTTAAATATATATATATATATTAAAGGCATGTACACCATAAAGATGGCAGTGTGGTTAAAATGTCTTTTATTCTGTCCAAGTGATCCCTTGACAGAATATAATTCTTATGCAGAATATGCTATACAGTTGTTCACAAAATAGAAACTTAATATTAAAAAGTATTTCTGTTACATTGCACTTATGAACCACATGCATAATGTAACAATTCATTAAAAAGTAAGATTGCACTAAAGCATCAAAATTTTACATTATGAAAACTTATATCCATTTATTTTAAATAATTGGAAAAAGATATTTCTGTCTGATTTTCGCCCTATTGTGCTTTAATATACGATTGTCTGCAGAAGTAAATTTTGAAGAGGTTTTTAAAAAATACTGCAAATTTCCTCAGCAATACATAACAGACTTAGTAACAATCCATAGCATTTGTATCATCGTTTTTCTGAAAATTCTTTAACATATTATCCAAAAGGGAACCTAAATCATCAATATTATTCAACCAATTTTTTCTTTCATTAATCAAAGCATCCAAATCTCTTTTAATAAAGTGAAAAAAATATTGAGGGGTTATATTATGTTTATTATCCAGTGAAAACGCTTGAATTGAAGTATTAGTATTTCCAAGACAACCATGTGTCACTTGTTGAACATCCTCAACATCAATAATCTCATTTTTAACATAACCTAAAACCCCTAAAGGTAGTGAATTAGTTATCCTAAAGGTTTTACAAAAGCAATGTCATTTTGAGAAATTGTACAAGGTACATCAGTATTTGCAAAAGTTACACCATATTTTTCGAGCAATGTATATATTTTTTTACTAATAGCAACTGCTTTTTTAGAAACCTCAATATCATATTGATCTTGTAATGCAGTTACAAGTACAAATAAACACCCATATTCACTCAGCTGCATTAAAACCTTCTTCAATCTATTTTTAATTTCATCGTTAGTAAGCACAACAATTTTTTTATGTTCACTGGAGAACGTTATTTCTGGAAAAATACCGTCAATCATTCCTTGATGCGATAGTCGATTATCAATAACCTTATCCCAATAACATAGAGCCTGCAATTTTACTTCTTTATGCAACTCTGACGTAGATGCATACAACATGACTTGATTAATATTATCACTTAAAGGCCATTCAATTAGCTGATGTTCATAAATTGCACAGATAACTGATGCGGCTTCACAACGTACAATTGCTCCAGTTTCGTTGTATAATATCTGCAACATCTTCTCCTACAAAAATTAGAGTATCAGTTAATTCTTCGTATAGACATTGTGCTGCACATCATATATAACTATACTAAACTGATATAATTATTACATTATCTTTTTGTAGCTAGTACCTAAAAAAAGTAAACAAAAGTGTATGTGGTTGTTACTAACGTGAATGAAAAATAAAGTGTTGATCAGTTAAATATTAATTTTTGAAAAGCAAATTGGACAAAGAAACTTTTACTGTTATGACAGAAGCATTCGTTGAACACTGTTTTTCATATGCCACTGTTAAAAACTGGATTCTTGCGAGTCGAAAGTGAAATAATTCAAGTAGATTATTTGAAACAAGGTTTTAAAGCATTACTGTAACATATTGTAATAAGTTGCAAACTTTATTACATAGGTTGTGGAAAACTGCCAGAAAGCCTGCTAAAGATATATTTCTTTGACAAGACAACACTTCTGTACACAAGTAAACTGATTTTAAACTAGTTGACGTTAACCACAACATCTTACTGTTACTTGTTCCAAAAATTCAAAAAACAACTGAGACAAAAAAAGTTGTCCATAAATGACAGTCGTATATATGCCACTGAGCCGCAGATGTCAAACTAAAACTAAAAAGTATTTTATAGACAGAATTATTTTATACATGGTCTGCAACATGTGTAACCCTTACAGAAGATTGAGTTGAATAGTTAAATACATATAATTTCGTTGCAAATGCTCTAACGTTAGAAAAGAATACATGTTTGTCTTGTAAAAAAAATACACACAAAAGGAGTCGCCCTCTCGACTTATCATTTTTACTTATTGTATAGAGTTGTCGTATCTACTTCTGCACCCCAATCCGACTTAATTCTGATAATGTAAGTTAAAATCATCGAAATGGTGACATGGCTCATTAAATTTAATCAAAATCATCAAGTAAACGAATAGAGATGTTTAACGATTTCTCATGACAACCTATATCAGAAACAGTATTTGTTATGCATTTTAGCTGCACAAAGTTTTCACTTTAATATTAGGAATATGGGCTTTTTTAATCCAAAAAGGGAAAGTTTTCTTTCCCATTATTAATTAACTAGGTTATTACGTGTATAGTTTGTAGTTTCTGGGTTCGTATGAACTGAGGTCAAGAACCCGTAATTTATCGATATATTTGTGTAAGCACGCATTTTCTCTCAGGCTAAAAGAATGTGTGGTCAACACACTTAGTCAATGATAAACGTTTAATGGTGGGGACGAGTTCCTTATAAACAGCGTTTTAAATGGAACTTGGCGGTCAACTACTGTACGAGTGTGCATTAAGTGTAGGGAAGTATACCTTTTGCATTCATCTACCATTCCTTCAATTACCTTAATAATGCCTGCAGTTCCATTAAATTGTAGGCTTTTAACATTTCGCTGCAAGAATCTAGACCAAACATAAGAAACGGATCTCCACGAAACCCCGGTCTACCTGAAGAGGTCAATGACGATTTTCAGCTGGAAGTGATAAGCGAAGGCTACAGCTATTAATCAAAGTAAGCCTTTTGCATATTTCTTTAATTGCTTGCTTGGATGCAAATCTATAACCGTTTGACAGAAATAAATTGTGACCGCTTTTGGGGCATAATAAATTACACCCGGAGTTAATACAATAATTAGCACTCCAACTGGAAGGTTTCTATGATATAAAAGGTTTAGCGTTTGGTAATTAAAAATGTTATAAGTTGGGTCTTTCACTGCAGTAATAAAATTTTTTACTGATTGCATGATGCATATTTTGTTTTTTTTTTAGATATTGTCTGAACTAAAAATATATCAATTTTACTGTGCAAAGAAAAACAAGTTCACATGTAAATAATACGTTTCTTGTTGTAAAATCTACTTGAGTTTTGACACTTTAGTGGCACATAGTGACTTTTCTACACTTTACCCAAGCTACCGGATAACTGAAAAAACTTAAAAAATTTAAATTATATAATGCCTCTAGGTGCCACCTGGTTTTTAAACCGTACCAAAAGTTAAGAACATCAAACCATCATCGTCATTAGATTGGATGTCACGTACCTACATTGTTTCCTATTCTGAACTAACCTAGACATTTCCTCAAAATTCCCACAGCCGACATCTTTCACTATATCTGTGTGCAATAGTCTAATCTAGGTGTATCGCTACCTCTATTTGATCATTCTCTGCTTATAATACATCCCACACTATTCCCTCATGTCTTAAAACATGTCTTACCATCCTATCTCTCCTATTTTTTTTTAACTGTTTTCAACATGTTTTCTTTTTCCCGTAATATTTCTAGAACCCCTTGGTTCTTAAATTTTTCTGTCCATGACCTTCATCATACCTCTGTAGCACCACATTTTTCCTGTCCACTTCTACTGTCCATATTTCAGAGTCATACAGTGCTACGGTCCACTCATATGCTTTTGACAATTTTTCCTTGTTGTCTTCGAACATAGCAGCTGCATTTTCTTGTTAAATCTAATCTTTTATATCTTTTTCACTCTTGCGAGTTCTCATTTCCTATTTTTTATTATAGTTTTTGACTTATTTTCTCCGTCTTTACATATTAGTACTTTAGTTTTATTTTTGTTGATTCTCATACTGTATCTCTCTGTTAATACTGATTACATTTAATTAGGAGCTGCTTCTAGCTCTTCCTTGCTAGATGCTAACACCGCTATATCATCTGCAAATCTAAGTATATCAATCGTTTGTCTTAGAACGTGTTCCACCATCCTATTTCTATTATTTTATACTGTTTTTCATTTTCACATATATGTTTCACCTCTACCACTTCTAGTACCTCTTTGTTCATAACTTTTCTGTACATGATATCTTCATTGTATGTATGTACCACCACATTTCAAAAGATTCAATATTTTTCCTGTCTGCTTCTTGTACTGTCTACGTTTCAAGTCATAGAGTGCTGTCCTCCACACATATGCTTTCAGTAGTCCTTTCCTTGTTTCCATATTTGTTGTCTTCAAACATTGTAGTTGCTTGCTATTGTTAAATGCAGCATGGCCTTACGATACACTTTTGTTTTATATCTTTTGCACTTTTCCCATCTTCCCTTATTGGACTGCTTGGGTTAATAAAAAAACCTGTTGTAAATTCCTATTTCCTATTTGTATTCTGGTTTTTGACTTAGTTTCTCCTCTTTTACATACTAGCACTTTAGTTTTATTTTGGTTAATTTTCATAACATATCTCTCTGTTAGTACTGCCTTCCCTTCATTAAGAGCTGCTTTCTAACTCTTCCTTGCTAGATGATAATACCGCTATATCATCTGAAAATCTGAGCATATCGATAATTTGTCTTTGCATCTTAATTCCAAATGTCTTTCGGCATTTAATAGTATCCATTGCCTCCTCTATATACAAGTTAAAACTTAATAGGAATAATGTACATCCCAGCCTCACCCCTTTCCTAATATTTACTTCTCTACGCTCCTGCTCTAATTCTATTGCCGCTGTTTGCTCTTTGTATAAGCTATGTACTATGTATATATCCCTATAACTCATACCTATCGTTTTTAGTATTTCGAACATTTTCCGATTTTACAATGTAGAATGTTTTTTCCGGATCACCAAACCCTATATACACGTTTTCTCGTTCATCTATTGTTTTCTTCAGTATTACCCAAATTGATCTCTTAGTATTTCTTTGGTCCATTTTCCATCCCTCTTTATACAATTCTAGTTAATATTTTTGAGGTGCATGTCGTCAAACTTATGGTTTGAAAATTTTCAACATCAATCCACCCCTCTTTTTTCTCAAAAGTATTTTTCAAAGATAAAGATGTAGGTAATTTATTTGCCTTAAAGCAACTATTAGATAAAGTAACATCTCAAAGATAATTCCAGCGAGAAAGATAAATTTATAGTTTAGAGTATTCTTTAGATAAGCTAAAGTCTTAAAACAAAATTCAAAGAAAAGATAACGTAAAAATTAATTTTGGTTCGGAGATCTTACATTCATCAAGGTACACTGCCCCTCCTACAAATATAATAACAAAAAGGGACTCCCATAGGAAGTTTTTATTCATGCCCTCCAAAAGGAGATGTTCTATGAAACGGTACTTGTTCACATGAACTGTATGAGGGACCAAGTAGAAATGAGAATACAGTCCTTGCATCCTTGTGTCGATTAAGAAGGAATCAGCCTACAAGCCAAAGCAAATAACAAATTGCAATGTCAATGGCTTTATGTAAACCAGCAGAAGACAGTGGCAATACAGAGTTAGACGAAGGCCCCCCTTACCTATGGCCCAATGTTGTGAAGTAATAACTCTCTAACTACGAAGCTCCAAATATCTCATCTCCCTCTTTTATCTTTACTATATATTCTATTTTTTCTTATACTTTCTAAGTCGCTGCATAGTTAGATGGTTGTTACCTCCGTCTGGTTGTGTATCGCCACTGTCTTCCGCTGTTTTCCATAAAGCCATCGACAGAGCAATATGTTATTTGATTTGGCCTGCATGTGATTCCATGTTAATCGACACAAAGATGCTGACTGCATTCCCATTTCGACCTGGTGCCTCATGATGTTCGTATAAACAAGTACTTTTTCACTGAACTTTTTCTTTTGGAGGACGTTAGTAAAAACCCCTTTGTAAGAGGGGCAGTGTATCTTGACAATTGTAAAACCTCCGAACCAAAACTAATATTTTTGTTATCTTTTCATTGAATTTTGTCTTAAGGCTTTATCTTATCTAAACAATACTCTAAACTATAAATGGTTAGGTGTTTATCTTTCTCTCTGGAATTATCTATGAGATGCTTTATACTGTTGCTTTAAAGTAAATAAACTATCTATACCTTCCTCTTTGGAAATTACATTATCTGTTCGATGTTCCTAAACTTTGGTATTTATGACCAAAGGAAGGATTGCAAAAATAAAAGAGTTAACCTATTTTTATTTTGTGCTTAATACGATAGGTTTAAGAAATTACGTATCGTTAATGCAGTAGTGCTGGTTAATTTGTTAACTTAACATTTTTACTGCCGTAACGTATTTTGTCCTTATCTTGCTAAAAGCCAGTATCAAATTAGTTTAGCTTAAGACAGAACCCTAAAGATATTAATGAAAATTTGTATGCATTAATATGCAATGATTAAATGAACTTTGTATTTAGTTTTATAGTGAATATAAGTGCTAGTTTTAAAAGTGTGTCTCATCCTTTCTGACTAAATTTGTGCGATCGGTGTGGGGGCAAACAAGACCTTAGCACGCTTAGTTGAAGTAGCCTGAATATCGGGTTGCTACTTATTTCCGGTTTCTGGTATCGCAAATATTGCTACAGTTTAAAAACTAGATGGCACCTACAAACAATATTGAATTTAAGTTTTCGGTGCGCGTAATCTCTCATACAAAAAATTATTTTCTTTTTCTTTTTTCTTTTTGAAGCTTTGATGTGATTGTTACCACTTTTGGTTGCACAAACTTTTTATATAATATTAGCAATGGGGGATGTTTTTAATCCAAAAAGAGAAAGCTTTTTCCCATCATTAATTGATTAGGTTTTTACGATTAAAGTTTGTGGTTTCTGGATTCGTACAAACTGGGGTCACAAATCTATAATTTATCAATGAATTCGTTTAAGCACGTATTTTTCCAGGCTAAAGGAATGCGTGGTTATCGCACTTAACCAATGAGAAAGTTTAAGGTGAGAACAAAAACAAATTGATGAGAAAGGGCATTTTAAATAGAACTTGATCAACTACTGTACGAAATCGATGTATTACACGAGTGCACGTTAAGTGCAGTGAACTGTGCGCTTTGCATTCCTCTAACGTTCATCCAATTACCTTAATGATGCATGGTGTTCCATAAAGTTGTAAGTTTTAACATTTCGCTGCAAAAACCTACACCAAACATAGGAAAAAGACTCCAGAAAAGTCTGTCTACCTGAAGACGTCAGCGATTATTTTCGATTGGAAGCGACGAGCGGAGTATGCCTTGGCTACAGCTTTTAATCAAGATAAACCTTTTGCATATTTTTTTAATTGTTTTGTTGGATGTAAATCTATAACAGTGTGACCGCAATAAATTGCAACTACATTTGGGGTGTAATAAATTACACACCATCACTCGTAATACCGCATAATTTTCCCCTATCAAGTAAATTAATTTGAATTAATTGCTCAATCGCTGGGTAAACATCTTAAGCCCTGCTAGTATCCTCCAAAGGTATAAGTAAATTTAATAGTTCCTCAGTAATGTCACAATCCTTATTGATTCTGCGAATAAACACATCAAGCTGTGATGTATCTTTTTGGTATCAGTACTTTCATCGGCGGCAATGGAATAAAAAATAAATTCTTGAATTTTGTCTTTAGGTTGATTATGCAAATTATCCGCCAACTCATTTACTCTAGCATCAATGGTATTTCTTGATGGGTATTTAGTGGATAACTTGTTTCAGGAGTGCGAATGAAATATCAGCCACATCTAACATACATTCCTTTAAGAATTCTCCGTCATTAAAAGGTTTAGACTTCTTTGTAATTTTGAGTGTGATGACATAACTAGCGCTTGTGGCATTCTCACTATCAGTTTTGGTCTTAGTAAAGAACGATTGCTGTCCTTTAACTTTACTTGTTTCAGCATTCTCGTTTCTGTACACTGATTTTGTTGGAGAATTTTTCATTGTGATTGGTTTCATAGCGTCTCTTTAAATTGAACTCCTTAGATATGGCAATTGTTTGATTACATATCAAACAAAGCCTATTCAATAAAAAAATACCAAAGTTTGTTACGTGCAAACTGAATTTGCACTTAAACATTGTTTTAGTTCAGTTTTTTAATGTGCGGAAGCTTCCGCCATAATTTTAAATACGCAAGACGCGCGAACATTTTTAAATGAACTGGGCGGGGCTTCCGGTACGTCACAATAGTGCAATTGGCAAGTGTGAATTATCCCCATAGGGGTAAGGCAATGCTACAAAAAGAGTAGGGAGTTCCGCGGTTCTCGCGCGGAAACGTGGCTTTTTTACGCCGAACTTTGAAGTGAACAGTCGTGCCGGGTGTCGTGTTATCTTATTATGTAGATTTCCTTATCTTGAGTATCTTTCCTTAATTCCCTATTCCCGTCTTCCACTGCATATAGGAACGGAGATGACCCTGGAGCATCCCATGACCCCGAGATAATTTGGATGTCCAACTCTACCAGCAGCGATGCCGAGGTTACCGTGGCGTGATTTCCTGCCGGTTAGCGGATCCTTCACGTGAGTAGATTATCTAATTTTTATTGTTTAAATTTTATGTACCTTCTCTTAATTATGGCGCAATATAAATTATCAGTGACGTCATGTGTATCTTATGAACTTTGGTAATTGTATTACCGGCTTTTAAGAGCCATCTATCGCCATTTCAATGTACCAGAATCTAAGCGTAACATTTTGTTAACTGCATTACCGACCAGGTAAAACTGTAAACGAAGTGTAACAGATGGCGCCTTCAACCTGTTCAGGCTATGAACTTCAGGGCTTCTTCTTTGTTTTTAGGTTAGAATAATTTCCTTTATAAGGATACAATGCATTAATAGCTTCTTCACTTAAAGAACTTTACTTTTATTCATGTAAGTATTTACCTTACCTTATGTCTTTAAATACAGTATTATAGAATTACCTATTAAAATATCTTTAGTTGCTTTCCTTAACTTTGAAAGGCCGTTTTTGAAACTTAAATACATCTTTATGTTACATTCTAAAATTGCATTATGGTTTATCTTTTACATGAAAATTAAGTGTTTAAAAACACTTGAGTGAAATAAATTGCTAGTATACCTTTTTAAGAAGTGTTTGACTATACGTTGTTGCCTTATAGGTTAAATAACATATCCTCTGCGCCCATTTTCCATTTTGGAAGGCTTGTCTGTCATTATCTATAAAATATGTATTTAACTGAACATTGATTTCGTTTCCATATACCTTAAATGTGTTTCTTTGGTGTTATCGGTGACGTTCTAACAAGTTCTTACCTCTAAATATCGTATCGTATTACCTTAAAGTAGCTGTAACGTGTTTTTACCTTCTAACCTGCGTCAAAATCGCATATTTTTATATCGTGTCTTGAATATTGTATTCATAATGAACGTATCACATTTAAAATCGCTGGAATTGATCTACGAGCTGGAGTGCAGAAGTATCATAGCTGCGAGCAATCAGAATGATAGGCGATCTCAACTTAGGGCTGTTTTGTCACAGGAAACCAAAGGCGTTGCTATCTTAAAGAACCCTGTTGGCGATTGGCCACTCAACGTATCAGAAATTAAATTAACTTTAGATGATATATCGGGTATAATAAACAAAACAGATCCTGCGGCTACTAATATCGAATTAGGAGATTGACTTCAAGAATAACCCACGTCAAACACCGTATCGAATCATTATCTTTATATAACGATGACCAAGCGACTCAAGCTAAACAAAGTTTGTTGTCCGAGGTGTTATTGCTTGAAGGAATTCTTTTAGAAAGACTTAATCCTAACGCAGACGTAGATATATCGTTACCTTTTTCAAATCTTGCGCTTGCCGAACCTAAACCATTAGGAAAACCTATACCTGTATACAAATGGGGTCTCACCTTTGAAGGGTTTGATTCGAAGGTTTCTTTATCATCCTTTCTTGACCGGATTAACGATTTTAAAATTTCTCGCGGTGTACCGACCAGGACCTATTTATCTCAGCTGGTGATTTGTTCGCAGGCTCAGCATTAATATGGTATAGAAACATACGACACCAAATTTCTACCTGGAATGAGTTAGTTGCCTGTTTAAAACGAGACTTCCTACCTTATGGCTACATTAACGATCTTTGGAACGAAATTCGTAACCGAACTCAAGGTCCCGACGAAAATGTTGTGTCTTTTATTACCTCATTAGAAGCTTTATATAGCAGACTCGACAAAAACCTTCCGAATCCGAAATTATCGATCAATTACTTAGAAATTTGAACCCTATTTCTCAGAACGTTTGGCATTACAGACCATATCTTCGCTAGCTCATTTTAAAGACCTATGTCGCTCTCTTCAAGAAGTGAGGTCAAGGATTGACAAATATCGACCACCACCGAGAAATTATCTGGTCTTCTCGAACCTGATCTAGCTTGCCAAGTTCGACCTTCCCGTAAAGTATCTACACTTAACGTTCCTTCTACCGTAACTAATAACGCACTTACCTGTTGGAACTGCAAGCGAAGTGGACATAACTATACTGTCTGCACTTACCCTAGAAATATTTTTGTTATGGCTGTGGTCGCTCAAATATCTACAAATCTAACTGCACCAACTGTAATCCTAACGTATCGGAAACTCCCGTCGAGATATTTCAAATCAGGGTGTGAATATCTCAAGAAACCAAAATCGCCCTCAACACCAATCATTCAACGGACACAGACGCCAATAAATTTAAATTATAAAACCACTTCTAACGTTGTACCGTCATTAAATTTATCTAATAATAATACCGCTACTATTAATGTACAAAATACCTTACCTTCATTAGAGGAATTATGCTACACTACTCCAGCCGAGTGGTCTAAGTGGTTACAAACCGTCAATTCCTTTTATCATAAAAGACTACCGCTGTTTCACAACTTGTTAAAAACCCTTCGATAACCGTCCACACTTATCTATCTCAATTGGTTCCTTAAATGTAATTGCTTTACTGGATACAGGTTCTTCATGTTCTCTTATAAATAACGAAGGTTTACATCAATTATCTCAACAAAATATCAAAATTCAAATTATTCCTGAAAAACTTCCATAAATTTAGCTGACGATAATCAAATACATGTAACCGGTTCCCTTAAGTTAAAAATTCGTAGAGTCTCTTGAACGTGATGTTTTATTTTGATTGTCCCTGCATTAGCGTATCCTTTTCTACTGGGCGTTGATTTCTGTAAACTTTTAATCTGTCACTTTACTTTCAGGATTTTCATGGCAAACCTCTATTAAAACGAACTCCTGTGCATCTACAGGAATATCTAACAAAATCTCTCTTACTGACTCCCAAGATGTAACTCTTAACGCTACAATCGACAAATTTCGCAAACTTAATACCTCTGAACTTGGTTGTGTTACAACGGCAACACACGTTATCTCCACAGGTGATGCCCTTCCTTTAAGCAACGTCAATATCCCTTATCGCCTGCCTTACAAAAGCATTTACATGCGGAAATAGACAAAATGTTAGTATCTGGTGTTATCTCTCCTTCAAATTCACCGTGGACCTCTCCCGTATTGCTAGTTCGGAAAAAGAATGACGAATGGCGTGTTTGTTTTGATGGCAGGAAGCTAAATTCTGTTACTGTTCCAGACGCTTACCCTCTACCCAGAACTGACTCAATTTTGAGCAGGCTTCGTAACGCAAAATTTATCTCATCTATCGACCTAAGACAAGCTTTTTATCAGATACCTCTTGACTTATCTTCTCGTCAAAAAACTGCTTTTTGTGTCCCAGGCCGAGGTCTTTTCGAATATAATTTTTTGCCATTTGGTCTCTGTAACGCTCCACAAACTTTACAACGTACTATGGATCAAACGTTAGGTCCTATCTTACATCAAGAACGTGCCTTTGTATTTTTAGATGATATCTTAGTTATCTCAAGTTCTTTCGATGAACATATCGCCACATTAGATGAAGTTGCTGAACGTTTAAATGCAGCAGGTTTTAAGATAAACTGGGAAAAGTCTCAATTTTGTCGTTCATCCCTTACATTTCTTGGTTTTATTGTCGATGGGACAGGCTTACGAGTCGATCCTGCTAAAGTTGATGCTATTACTAAATTTAAAACACCAAAAACTGTTACCGAAATCAAACGTTTGATAGGAATGATTAGCTACTATCGCATTTTTCTACCTAACCTTTCAACTATATCTGCACCCATTACCGCTTTAATTAAAAATAAAAGAAATCCCAAACTATCGAGTGGAATTTAGAATCCCAACAGGCTTTCGAACAAATTAAAACACTAATCACTTCAGCACCTATCTTAATCTCTCCAAATTTCGATGATAAGTTTTATATACAAACCGATGCCTCACTTACTGGGTTAGGTGCAATGTTGTTCCAGGTAAACAATGGTTTAGAACATCCAATCGCTTATGCGAGCCGTGCCTTAACTTCTGCCGAACAAAAATACTCTGCTACCGAACGAGAACTATTGGGTGTTATCTTTGGCATCGAGAAATTTAGAGGATATGTCGAAGGTACACACTTTACCGTAATCACTGATTGTGCAGCACTCACTTGGCTTAATAACTTGAAACAACCCGCAGGTCGTTTGGCAAGATGGAACTTGCGTATATCTCAATTTACTTTTGACGTTAGGCATAGGCCTGGCAAATTAAATATCGTACCTGATGCGTTATCTCGAGATGTTTTTTCTCTTAACCTTCCAAATTTAATTCTGGATACCTGGTACCTCAATATGATTAGAAAAGTTTCCGATAATCCCGACAAATTTCCTACCTTTCGAGTAACTAATAATAGACTGTATAAATTTGTATCCTCGTCCCCACATAAAATATCGAATATACCTGAATGGAAACTCGTTGTGCCCACTGCAAATCGCAGTGAGGTGCTCAAATTATGTCACGACGATCCCTTAGCTGCACACCTTGGTGTTACAAAAACTCTCGCGAAAATATCTGAATTGTATTACTGGCCCACACTTAAGCAATCTGTTTGTCGCTACATTAAAAGCTGCAAAATTTGTGGTTCTCATAAGAGTTCACAAGACGCTCGCCCTGGTTTAATGGGTAACTTTAAGCGTGTATCTTATCCCTTTCAATTAATATCGCTTGACTTATTAGGACCTCTCCTCGATCAAAAGAGGCAATCAATATCTTTTGGTTGTTACCGATTGGTTTTCTAAATTTGTTATGGTGCAACCCTTACGTAAAGCTACCTCCGCAGCAATAATTAAATTCCTAGAACAGAATGTCTTTCTTATCTTTGGTGTCCCCCAGATTATTCTTTGTGACAATGGTGCACAATTTATCTCTAAAGATTTTCAGAATTTCGTTAAAAGTTACAAAGTACAAAAAATTTGGTTTAACGCAAAATATCACCCCCAAGTAAACCCTACCGAGAGAGTAAATCGAGTGTTAATTACCGCTATCTCGTCTTATATTGATTCAGACCATACTACATGGGATGAACATATCTTTGAAATTGCTCAAGCTTTGCGTACATCTAAACACGAAGCAACCCAATTCACTCCGTCTTTTCTTGTTTTTGGAAGATATACCCCAATCGATGGGAGTTACTATGGTTTAGTGCCTGACGATACTAACGTAATTGAATTTGACGATAAAGTACGTTGGGACAAGGACCAACAGTCACTACCTTCTATCTTTAACGACGTTAGAAAAATTTGTTAAAAGCTTACGAAAAGAGTAAGGACCATTATAACTTGCGTAAGCGAAATATTTCCTTTGCCTTGGGCGAACAAGTTTGGAAAAGAACTATGTCTTATCGGATGCATCTAAGAAATTTTCTTCAAAATTGGCCCCTAAATTCATTCTTTGTAAAGTCACACGTGTTATTAGTCCCCTTATCTATGAACTTCAGGATACTGAAGGAAAACGCCAAGGCAGGTGGCATATTAAAGACCTTAAGCCATTCTCTGCCGACCCAAATGCTAATTAAGTTTTTCATGCCCCATTCTCCTCACGATTTACCTAATATTTTTTGTTCTCACCCTCAATTAGTATCTTTAATTACTTATTCCTTCTCTCATATAGTATATAATTTCTTACACGTTAACTTTACTTACCTTAATTTAGCTATCTTTTTCTTCTGGTTGACTTTTCCTTCACCATACCGTTAGATATATATCACTTCATCCTCTACACCCCAATATAGCTCTGTCGTTTCATTTAATTAACCCTTGAAATTTTCCTACTACATATTGTTCGGTCTTTAGTATTTCTCTTATATGGTTTAATTGAAAGGTAATTGTCGTAACTTTGGTTGAAATAACCCATTGAATTTTTATGACTGGTTTTAGCTGATGTTGAGTGAATGCTTTCTTCTTTGGGCTCACATAGGACACGCGCGATCTATGCCATTGAAAGAAATAGTTCATATTCGCAGTTGCAAGAACTAGGATTATCTATTCCGTGTGTTTTCCTCTGAATTATTGCAATCGCCCACATTATACTACATCATTATACTACAACATTATTCCTTCCTTTTCTACTAAATCTACATAACTTAGAAACTTTTTTTCGTTATTTTTATTGAACTTTGTGGTGAGACGCTATCGCTTCTTATTGTTATCTTATTAAATTCTCGGTTGTTTTAGCATATGGGGACAGTGTATCTGTATTTAACTGCTTATAATTGGGCATTTTGTGTGTTTAGGGTGCTACCGTTTTAAAAACTACCTTAAAACAGTTTGTTTTTGTGTGTTTGTATCTGTGAAGATACTTTTAAGTTGTCGTGTCTATCTTTGTCTGATTTTCTTATCGTAGTCGAAGCACTCGTTAGGAAAACTATCGTACTAGTTCTCTTAGGAGTCTAGTGAATTTTAAAATGTGTATATCTTATCTTGTCGGATTAATATCGCAGGTGGTCCTTCAGACTACGCTGTGTTTTATAGGGTCAATCCCATTTAAACGGCTCTACTGGAGCCACTCTTTTGTTGTTATCATTGTCTTGGGTAATAACTAGGCCAATATCTTTGTCTTCTTTATTATCTTTGACAATACCTTTAGGTTTAATATCGTTATCTTATTGATTACCTTTGGTAATAACCTTAGTTTAGTATCGTTATCTTACCGATTACCGTTAGTAATAACTTTGGTTTAATTTATCGTTATCTTACCGACTACCGTTAGGAATAACTTCGAGTTATGTCGCGTTATCTTACCGGTTATCTTGAGCAATAACTTCTGTTTAAATTCATGTTACCTACTATCTCTTATAATCACTTTAACTTAATATCGTGTTATCTTATCGAGTATCTCAAATAATAACTAAAGCTTAATACCGTTATCTTATTCATTACCTTTGAGGATAACAACTTAAGCTTAATATCTTTACCTTATCTATTATCTTTAACATCAATTTGAGATCTTATCTTATCTTTTTATCGTCCTAACGTGTGGTATATATGACCAGACGTGGGAATTATCTTTCTGAAATTTAAGTGAAAAGCTAACCCGATTTAGAAATGTAATTTGTCAGGTTAGCATATAAGGATTTAGTAGGCGGTACTTTTGGTAAATTTGTGGATTCACAACTGTGTCATGGACAAGTTAAATGTGCATCGGAGGAAACCAAAGTACCAGAAACAAAATTTGCTAGAGTGCAAGTGACGCACTCTCATGAACTTTTTTAAATTTGGGCACTTCTTGCCAAAAAAGAAGAATAGTTTGATGCGACACTCATGTGTGTTTGCATATAAGAACTATATGTTAGCTTTAGTTAGATAAGTTTAGATAGGTTTAGATAGGTTAGGCGACTTGTCGCACCCGTGTTAGTTTAAGCAGTGTTTCATGCTCCCCGACAAATTTGTGCTGTCGGTAAGTAGTGTAGTCAAAGACTATCGGGCTACCTATTCCGTTTCCTGGTACTTCGGTAGACGTGTTATCGGTCGAAAAACCAGGTGGCGCCTTATATAAACATTTTGTAGGTTTTAAGTTAGGGTTTATGTAGGGTAGTAAGGACTTAGATTTTAAGCTGTTACTGTGCTAACAGACTTTTTCTTTTTTTAAGTTTTTTCTTTTGTGGCTTTGTCGCGATTGTTACGTGCAAACTGAATTTGCACTTTAACATTGTTTAGGTTAGTTTTCTTGATGTGCGGAAGTTCCCGCCATAATTTTAAATACGCAAGAAGCGGGAACAATTTAAATAGACTGGGCGGGGCTTCCGGTACGTCACAATAGTGCAATTGGCAAGTGTGAATTATCCCCATAGGGGTAAGGCAATGCTACAAAAGAGTAGGGAGTTCCGCGGTTCTCGCGCGGAAACGTGGCTTTTTTACGCCGAACTTTGAAGTGAACAGTCGTGCCGGGTGTCGTGTTATCTTATTATGTAGATTTCCTTATCTTGAGTATCTTTCCTTAATTCCCTATTCCCGTCTTCCACTGCATATAGGAACGGAGATGACCCTGGAGCATCCCATGACCCCGAGATAATTTGGATGTCCAACTCTACCAGCAGCGATGCCGAGGTTACCGTGGCGTGATTTCCTGCCGGTTAGCGGATCCTTCACGTGAGTAGATTATCTAATTTTTATTGTTTAAATTTTATGTACCTTCTCTTAATTATGGCGCAATATAAATTATCAGTGACGTCATGTGTATCTTATGAACTTTGGTAATTGTATTACCGGCTTTTAAGAGCCATCTATCGCCATTTCAATGTACCAGAATCTAAGCGTAACATTTTGTTAACTGCATTACCGACCAGGTAAAACTGTAAACGAAGTGTAACAAGTTCCCATTTTATCTGAAAAACTCAACATGCGCTATCAACTACAAAATTGTAGTAAACAAAACGTGCACTCAAATAAATTAAACATAACAAGTAGAATCAATATCTGTATGTGCATTGAGATTGACGACTGACTCATGGTCTGAGCAATGAAAATTTTGGATGTGCGGGAGGAGAGTGCATGGGTTCATTCATTCAACCATGACATCTAACTTGACCACCATGCAGGTCGGTTCCGAGTGTCTTGGGGGCCGGTCATGGCAAGCGGGTCGTATCTTTGACCTGCTCTAGGTAATTGTTAAGATACAGCAAATTATTGAATACTTGTACTATGGCATTTACCACATTCTAATGTTACTACCTACTGTTCCTCTTTCTTTCTTCATACAAGAACAAATATGTATGGTAAAAGATTGGAGATAGAAATAGATAAAGTAAATTTCACTGCATTATGAAGTACTATTCAAAGATCAATCAGACACGGCAGTTACGTGTAGAATGAATCAAGGCAGCTGACTTTTTCACTTGTCCAAGTCACCACTCGCTCTCATTGCACGTTCTCATTGTTCGAAACAATGACACATTTAAACAGTTTAATTGGCTACAGACCCTTGTGAAACAACATTGCAATGAATCGATTATTATTAGTTTACATACTGTCCTCCCGATAAATTATTTTGTTTATAAATTTTACTCAATGCCCAAAACTCGTGTAATTTTTATAAAATAAATCTCAATAAGTTCTACAGATTAGAAATCAAAATTTATTATAACCAAGTAAATAAAGTCACAGGTTCAATGTGCATCTACCGGTTTTGTAACATGCCTCAGGTTGTTGTTCTGTTGAACACCGCCGGCAGCATGCAAAATAAATCACTTGTAGTCCAAATACCAGCCCGCTAACATGTATTTGTTAAGTACTCTGGCAGCAAGTCTACGGATAGCCATTATCATGGTCCATCTGAGTAATTAATCGAAACCAACTAACCAATGGTTCATATAATTTCTATACGTAAAATTTAATAAAATATAATTTCCTTGTAGCGCAACTACGTTTAATTATAGATTTAACTAAAACAAAATTTAATACAACTATGAGAAGCTTTTGTAATCGTAACATATGATGTAGCAACACGTTTTTAACCAAGATGAATTTAACTCCGATGCAGTACTTTGAGCTCGAGAAATTAAAGCAAGAACACGTTTAGATGTCATAAACGACAATGCAAGTTGGAGGCTCTGTCTAGGTTACGTTCAAGTAATCAACTTGCTACGTCATGGAAAAGCCAGATTGCTTCGCCTGTAATGTCTGGTGAGTCATTACAAAAACATTCCCTTGAAATTCGAACTGTTGGAATATTAAATGAACTTTAGTTAATAGTACTGATCTAAAAATTTTGTAGTAAAAATAATTGATGGAAGATCGTGTGTAATATTATTTAAAATTTTGGTTTAAAAGTCAAGTATAAAATGAAATTGATTTTAGAAATTTTTCATATTAGGAAGTGATTATTAACAAAGCACTGAAATTTTAGTAATTGCAATATATAATGACCTTGTGGTCTTAACTGTAAGTCGCAGGGCCTCAGATCTGATCACCTTCGATACCCAAATATGTTTTTTTATTATGAAGTATGAATTCAACATTAAATTACTACAAGCTGGTTAAAGAGAAATAACTTTCATTTGATTTTGTGTAATTAAATTCTTCAGTAGAAATAGATGCTTTGAGTTGACTTAAAATTTATTCATTCAGGTTTATGATCATATAAATTAACCATAGAGAGGGAGAGTTTAAACTATGCAGTTATGGTCGTAAAGACCGACTCAGAGATTATAAAAATTGGTTAGAGATATCAATTAAATGGTTATAAGAAATATTTGCTTGATTATCACCTGCAGCGTTAAAGGTAATAGTATCTATTTATAATTAAATTAATTAGAATGCCAAGATAAAGTAACTTCAACTGTAAATTCTTTAAGATACGTTATACACTATAAAGCTTATACTTTCGCGCTGTAGTGTTGTCTTGTAAAATAATTTAAGAAAGTAGCGGCATCGTAAAATGTCCGTAGAATAGGAACCCCCCTGATAGTCTCTACAATTAACCGAGGGAGATAGAGTCCCAAGCTAGTCCGGAAGATTCCAAAGGCCATTTAACTACTGAAAACAACAACTTTGTCTAGACCTTTGTGAATACATCGGGAGTTGATCATAATGTAGTAACCACCCGAACCGAGTATTCCGGCCTATTTTGATTATCGTTCCTGGCCGGTATATAGTTAGTCCGACACGTCTCAAACACGTTAACCGAAAGCGGTTACAACATATCATTTCAAATCATGGGACGTCTACACCACAAAATACATAATAATAAAAATTAATTCTAAAAACCTCGAGACACTACTGGGAACTCAGAATCGAATTCTTATAAGTAAATACCGTAACTTAATTATAAATAAGTTCCCTACAATTAACTATCAGTTAGAAGCTTGTGAAGCCAATTGAAGCATAACAATTTAATGTTTTTGTATTTGTAATGTTGTTTATCTCAGTCTTGCAAAACCTTATTAAGCAATCTTCGCTTCTCATCGAAAAATATCATTTCAAGTGCAGAATATATAAATAGTAATCAAAAAGTCAGGTAATATTTAAAAGATAATAGAATTATTATATTACTTTCTAATAAATGAATGACAAAACTTACAGGTAATCTTTGTTGCTGTAAAACAGATTCCCATACATCTGCAACCTGCACCATTTCTTTTAGGCATTTTAGAGCGGATGCTCTTACAAAGGCTTCACTGTCACGTGAACCCATTGTTATAACTAATCGTGGAAAATTATGTTCCATAATTAAACTCTGAAATGAAGGAAACTCTAAAAACTAAATAGTGTCAATTACTGATAGTATTAATCTACAACTTACTTGTATGAGCAATTTCACATATGGTGTAAAGTACTTCCAAAGCATTATCCCTAACTTCCCAAGTTGAATCATGAAGATGTGCTGATAACATTGACCCTAAATTGACCATGGCCGAATCGGATGTTCTATCAATGAGTAGTGCCAAATTTGGTGAGGTAAATCTGGCAATGCACATATTTACTAGTTTAAGTATTTGTACAATTAACTAAAAAAATCTATTCAACTAAGTATTGTTATAATTATTGCAGCTTAAAGAACATTTCCTTAGTGTTATCTAACATAAAGCTAAGAATGAAATGGACATATAAAAACTAAGACACAAAACTGATAATTATAAATGGAAGAAACAGTAAATCAATTTACTAAAAAAATTTCAATATGAATTTATATATTTGACCAACACAATGGCAGCAGTACACACACAATTCATTAGTTACTTAATCAATTCATTTGTATGGACAGACACATTATTCTAAATAATTCAGCAATACTTCAAAAACAATCGTAATTTTAGTAGGCTCATCTAAGATAATATTCAAGTGTTTGTGGTGAGAATGCAGTATTACTACTTTGTGTTATCACACAAGCAGTCCTACCTCATTTATCATCAACTTTGCTTCTATCGGAAAAGTATTTTCGATAGTATTTAGCTACTCTAGAATTCATTACTTTCCACCTTCAAACACTGAAACCCAAAGAAATCATTTCTGAAAAAATCTAATAGTATAGTTTGGTTTAAACTTTCCGGTCGAATTAGAATTTTGAACCCAATTGAACAACACTTACCCTTAAAACTACATCTTACTATGCATACTTATTCAACATTTATGGATAAACCCTCTTGATAAAGTAGTAATACCTGGAGTTGTAAAATAAGTATTTCCATAGTTTTCAATACTTTTTAAGATTTACAGTTAGTGTACCCTCTTACTATTGTTACAGATAAAAATGAGTGTTACGTTAATAAATTTTGATTTTCCCTAAGAAGCAGAGAGTCCCTAACAATACAAGGGTGCTCTGGCTAACTGCAGTGGTACAATATTACGTTTATATGGAAAAAAATTTCAAGAAAATAGAAAAATTCAAAATAAAAATTATCAAGAAATAAAACAATAGTGAATAAAATGGCTGAAATACAAAAAACTACGTTACACTATCCCTCACCCTAATAGACTTTCTTTTGTCATATTTAAGGGGCACCAAATCGTCTGTCATGGCACTTCAATTTGATATCCCTATACCGAAGATGGTTATTCCGCATAGGTCTACTTTGCTTCGGTATTCTAGATTCTATTACCTTATATTTACATTTATCTCAAATATCTACAAAAAAGTCTTTAAATTTTTGACATAATTAAGGAAATTCTCGAAATCTAGGCTTCTCCCAAAAACGATTCTATCATTGGGGTAACTAGATATCCTTTAATATAAACTAAATCTTATCCTACTTCCTAAATAAATGCAAATATAATTCAACTTAAACTTAAGCACTATTAACATTAAACAATTTCAATGTACACACAAATATATTTTTAAAAAACTTAGTTTCTTAACCTCCTCTGGCCAGGTATTGCTAAAAGAAAAAATCCTAAAAAGACCTTAAATCTAATACATCAACAAAGCTATCATCACTCCATATCTTCCTGCTTCCACATTAAATTACAAGACATTTATAAACCCCAATATCTAAAAATGGCTATAATAACCAACATGAAAACAGTTAAATACCAGCTTTTCCTTCTATTCTTTCATTGTCCATTCCGAAATACGGTAATATCAATACTACATATTTCTTAATCTTCTAAATTATGTTTAAATTTAATCAACACTCGTTCCTTTGGTAAATCATTGACCGAGTGGCTCCGTGGCTTAGTTGCTTTGTGTGTGTCTATTAAGCCCAAGGTCTCGGATTCGATTTTTGGCACGGATTGCTTGACGAACGAAAAACTCGCTCTCTGGCCAATTTAGTACCTTCAGGTAGAGTATTGAAAAATCAAAAGTAAGAGTAAATCATTGATTAATAAAAATAATCCACCTTTATTAATTTCTCATTATATAAATACTGGCCATTTTACATTTTCAATCCAAATGTACATTATAAAGAAGTATAAACACAGAAGCTTATACTATTGCTCACAGTTTACATTCCAATCTTAAAACTTACAGATTTTCCAGACACCACCAACATTAGAATTTCTTGTCCTTCCAGCTACACAGCTCCCTTGACCTAACATGATACAAAATTCCAATTTAATGAAGGGGAGAACTCTCTTTACAAAGTCATCACAGCATTATATCCACACACCCCTCGCCCCCGCATGTGCAAACATCCCATGCATCCGCTGGAGTATTTTACTTTCATGTTGCTCGCTGCATTTTGTCCTCTCTGCAGAAAATGTAATCGCATCTTAAAATTGAAGTTGCATTTCTTTTTTCACCCTTCAACTTTTAACTTGTTCTCATACCACCCCAAAAGCAGCCCCCCCCCCTCGTTCAACCACAACAGCAACCCCACAGCGGTATTAGGGCTTCATATGATCACACTTTTAATGTTTTCTTATTACCGGCTTACAAATAATTAATTTGGACCTTATCTCATTAAGAGTGTTAGAATAATTGAATTTAATTCTTTTCCATAGAGTAATTGCGGTTAGCTTCTGGTTATACAAGGTATAACTTTAATCTATGCTTAATACACATGTTGTAGTCACGCAGCTGTTTATAACAATGTAATTATCTGTGAAATCTATATGCGCAGTGTCTGCTCACATTCCAATGTCTGCTTTGTGGTTTTATAATAGTCATGGTCCTGGATTCTAATATGATACAATGTATTTAAAAGAAACAATATTATCCCTTATTATTTGAATTATTTTAATAAAAACAAAATTTGGAAATTTCACAATTAATTAAGATTAAATATTCGAGAAATCTATCATATTTAATTTGTTCGTTCAAATTCACTAAATTTTCTTTCCACATCTAATTTATAACTAGCATACTGCGACTGAGTTTCCTGTTTAATAGTGTTTGCTTTTGTTTTCATTTTCAATGTAAAATCCCTTATGTCCCTAGAAATGATTAATGCCACAGAGAAGTTTAACTTAAAACACACAATAAACTCTTTGAATTTTGTTAAAAACTAATTATTGTAAATGAAAAGCTATTCATTTTATTCTTAAAATGAATTAAAATAGTTGTCACATTGCTGAAACACATCTGGGTTAACAGTAACCTATACTAAGTAACCTATACTAAGTCCTTATAAGAATGCAATCTTACTGAGACGATGAAGAATTATTTTTAATTATTGAAAAATTTATTATTAAAAGATCTACTATTATTCAATAGCATAGCTGTATACTAGATTAATTTTGTATAAACACATGTTAATTATTGGATATTTAAACATATAAACTTGTATTATGTGGAAAAAATCTTATCACATGCTGTAATTAACTAAAAAAAACTGTTACATATTTTAATGCCTTATCGAATCCAATTTAGTGAAATTATCGATTTCCTCCATCGGGGTTGAAGGTATATACGCACTGGGATATCAAATGTGACTTTTTATTTTGTAATTTTCATGAGAAAATTTTTAAGAAAACAACTCAAAAATATAATAGTTTGTTAGAGGTAAAATGAGCGGTAAGTTCATAAATTTTGACTTGCTCTAAAGGGACAGGGACTTCGTAACAATATAAGGGTGCGTCGGCTAACTGCAGTGGTGCGGAAGTACGTTCCTATGAAAAAATTATAAAAGAAAATAGAAAAATTTAAAAATAAAAATAATAAAGAAAAATGATAAATAAATTGGTTGAAATACAAAAAAAACTACGTTTATCATTTACACTGAAAGGCGTTTTCTACTTGTCATAATTGAGAGGTGCCGGACTATCTGTCACAGCAATTCCTTTTGATACTCCAAATTTTTCTGTTTCCAATATTAAATTACAGGACATTTATAAATCCCAATATCTGGAAATTCTGTTAATAACAAACAAAGAAAACAGATAAATACCAACTATTCGTTGCATCACTTTACTGTCCATTCTAAAGTACTAAACTGTAATCTTTTACTGACATCAATAAAATTTGCATTTAAAATCAATATACACTACTTCCATCACTAATTTAGTCCAACAAAACAAATACTTTCACTTTAAAACCCAATTACTTAAATACGGACAATAGACCTTTTCAATACACAAATGAATAATTAATAATTCTAAACATAAAAGCTCATTCTACTCATACTTCAATTCCAATCTTTAAAACTTTCAGGTTATCCAGAGATCTCCAGTATTTGTCATTTTCTCATCCTATAAATAACAGCCCATTTGACCCAACACCACACAAAATTTCAAATTAATGGGAGGGGTGAACTAACCAAATCCTAACCCCTTTAACCAGTTATAATGACAATAATTCCGCAAACCTGTGAATTGAAAATACCTTGCCTATGCAAGTGTAAGTTCAACAATCAGTCGCATGCAATGTTCATGATGCCTGCAGGAACATCTATATTTATTCTTTCCTTGAACCTGTTATGTTCAATTTTCTATTATGCACTCATATTACTATATTTTTACATTCTAAATTAACCTCTCTCAACTTTACCTTCCAAACTTTATTTTTCAAAACTTAAATTTCCGCCATACTGACCCTATCACACTGGTTTAACGCTATTTTATGCACTCAAATGATTACATTTTGACATGTTCTTATTAATGGCTCACAAATAATTAATTAACTTCCCTGTCTGATGTAATTATTGTCATTTTATCCCCTTCTACTTTCTCATTGTCAAGATTTTTTGTCATAGTGCATTCTTCCTACTGAGTTTGTAGAACGAATACTGGGAAAAGTACTTATTGTATTATGTGTATTACTTAGGTTAACGATTGTTTCCTTCGGTCTTTGCACTATAAAATGAATACATTTTAACATATTGTATTAAATGATTAATCATCTGCAATCTGATATCCGTGAATTTTACTACTCAGCATCTGGCTTTTTACATTGCATTTGCTTTCTTTATATACGACATTCATTCCAATTTATTTAACAGAAATTTGTAAAACAGCTATCTTATATGTAATATACATATCAATGAACTCAGTTTTCATAATTCTAAAGCTTTCTTTAAAATAGCATGATTCCACTATAAGAGAGTTTACAGTTATAAATATTTTGTTTGCACTTTTGGGATTTAAAATAATTTATGTATCTGAGTTATGTTCCAATATGCATTTAACAGAGATTATTTCAATGAATGATGAGAAAGCTTTCTTAATTTTATGTAAGAAATGCCTAATATTAAAATGTTTTCCTTATGACAGCTTTTCGATAAGGTACTTACCTAAATTACGTTCAAATATATATAAAACAAAGTTTTAGTGATTTCTAAGTTTATGATTTGAATAGAACTAACAATTTTACTGCAATGTCTTGCTTACTTTATACTACTATATATGAAATCAGAATGTACAGGAGATATCAATATTCAGTTTGTCCCTTTGAGATTAATTTTCTTCTTTTTTTGCATCCGGTTTCTGTTTAACGTAACACCAAAGCCTTACAAATTTATATAACGAAGCTAATGTTCTTTGTCTTAATAAATTGATATTGCCATATGGTTATTGGCAGCAATAATGTTAGAAAATATGGTTAGTTTTAAGTAACTAAGAATGATTAAGTGTATTTCTTAACCAACCCTTTTAGTGTCAATTGTTGTTAATTATTAAAAGTTTTTGAAATAAAAGAAAATATTCTAAATAACGTGAAGGATTTAAAATATTATATATTATTTTATTTATCGGACTTTGAATAATTGTCAAACCTGCTAAAATACATTTTCAGTATGCTGTAGTATGTGTTAAGTTAGATAGCGTTTAACAGTTGTTATAAGTAATGTTCCCAATTAAATTGTCCAATAAAACTTACTTCTTTATTAGCTTATTCCTACTATTACTTTTTAGCTAAACCTATGTTGTGCCGGATCAGACATTATGCTACAGTGATATACAATCACATATCTATAGTGGTTGTACTGATTTAATTCATGCTTATGAGTGAGTGTCAGTCACAAAAGTCAAAGGTTTCAGCAAGGCATACTTTAAACTATCCCTGAATAATTGTAGCATTACATAATTTAATCTTTGATATTATTTGCATAACTATTGTCCAACTGTAATTGTATATCTTTCTTACAAATTATTTTTAATATGGTATACTGCTCTCAAGCCTTTCATAAGAGTTAAATAGCCAAGACAAACCGTATTAAAAATAAATTATCCTATAGTTAAGAAAACTTATAAAGTATCGCTTCAGTAAATTGTTTAAGACATAATAACCAACTTTACTTTTATACTTAATTGTTTCTAGTATTGTCTTACTTTGCATTTTAAAAATCAGTATAGATTTTAACTAGGATAAAATATTTTGAAGATGTAAAAAGAGAAATCGAAGTCTCTCTCTAAATTATTTATAACAATTGATTGGTGCCATTTTAGAGTAAAGTAATCTCTTAATACTGTGTGTTATTCTCTAAGCTGCAATCGTGACAATTACAAGTACTATTATACATACCCTAGAAGGCCAGTGTGCTAAATCGACAAGCTTCATTATGATACTCATAACTGAAATGATTTCAATACTTTCTCTCCATGTAATATCACATTCTTTTACAAAAACAGCTATACTTTCCAGATGAGTTACGAGATATCCAGTATTTTTCATAAATATATCGACAGTTTGTGGTTTTTCAGTCATCACTCTGGTAACATCTTTTAAAATGTATACAAAATATTGAAATGCTAATATTGCTGGTTCTTTCTGTAAATAAGGCTGGCTCTTCATAAGGTACATAAATGATTTTTGTGCATGTTCGAAAATATTTTTAGGATCAGCTTCTAAGCATTTTCGATAACGATATATCCATCTTACAGTGTCTTCACACATAACACTAAATATTTTTGTAATAGCTTCATCGCGAAAACTTCCAATTTCAGTAGCGGCCTCCATATTAAAATCACAATATTTGTAGGATATTGCAAGTACAGGAAACATCTGAAAGACAAGTACTTGCATATCAAAAATTAATGGTAATTTATCACGGTCTTTAAGAACTTTTTCTAAACGTAACTGAATACAGCTCCAGTAGTATTGGGAAATACAGCCAATTTTTGAAATATTGAGGGAATCGCATTTAAGTGTCAATTGTTGAAATAATTGCAGAATGAATGTAATCATTTGTTGGTTTTCCTTGTATCCATAAAAGGGCGATCTGCATTCTATAGCAATCTTAAAGAAGTGATGTAGAAGCATAACTTTATATAACTCGTAGACTAAATCTTCATTTCTAATTTCCATTACAAAAGCGTTCCAAAAATTATAATCGAAATCAAGTTTCTTAACAAATATTAGGGGCAAATTATACTCTCGTTTGGCAAATAAATCACTTTTTAAATGAGTTTCTAACATATATCCAATTAATCTTAAAGGAGACATCAACTTTTCTTGAAGATTGTCATTATTTACTTCACTGATTATGGTAGATTTTGAAAGCTGCATTTGTATAAATACAAGTATTATCTAAAAATTCACCTATTAGCTACAAAAACTAAAATGATCAAACAAACCTTATCAACAATCATATTACAAAAAAGTTCATTACATTTAGAAGCAGCAAGTAGTAGCTGATACATAAAGTTTTGAGCTTCCGCTACAATGAATATAGTTTGGCCTTTTAAACAAAAATAAAGAATGTCTACCCAATTGTTGCTTGCAATTAACCAGTTAGTTCCTGATTTGTGCTGCAGAAGTGAAGTTAGCAATTTTATATACGACAATTGCACCAATGGGGAAAAGGCATTATTCATTGTTATAACGGTATATAACCTTGTATAAACATTATAGGAATTAAACAAATTGAAACGTACTTCATCCTTTGATAATAGGCCAACTATATGATGTACAAACTCAATTACATTTGGTGACAATAACGGATTTCCTTTTTCCCAAAAGAGAATGCATTTGAACAACCATTTGGTAAAAACTTGTGAATTTATAAGAGCTTCTCCCAAATCTGTAAAAATTTAAAATCAAAATATTGCATATTGCATAGTTTAAAATAAAAATACCTAAATTAAAATACCAAATTCAAAGATTAATTGTATCATAAACACAGTGTGCTTTATTATTGCTAGGTGGCCTATAGTACAAGGGTAGTCTTTATATTTCAGGATTGCTTTAGACTAGTGCTGACATTTAGCACTTGACATTTCTATCATAAAGTTTCATTTTTGATGGTATATGTACTCAAAACATATTGACATACAAGTGCTATTTGTGCTGTTTATGCATCTTAAAATAATTCACATTTTTTAAAAACAATTTTTTTCAAAAACATATTAATCTTTTTCAAGTTATTTGAAAAATAAATACATGAAGCAGAGCAGCAAAGTAATTAATTCTTTTCAAAATTAGAGATCAAATTCAAAATAAACACTACAAATAACTGTAAAGTATACAAATACTTTGATTATGATTTGCTTGCCTTGTGAAGAATGTGTGTTATAGAATGAAAAATATGATGAATTAGTAGAGTAGAATTTATTTAAAAAGAGCTTGTACGTCATCATGTGCACACGGCTAAAACAGTGTCAGATTAGTCCGTTGTTTATAAATAGGCATGTTCGTTCAGCATTTCAGTGGTGCCAATAATTTGCAGCTATTTTACATTGAATATTAAATCTATTTTGGTTAATGTTATTACGCTTTAAACTCGATAAATCTTACAATTAAAAAGTCGATAATGCAGTTAAAAAGTACGTCGATAAATACAGTTACAAAGTCGGTAATACAGATTAAGAGTTCATAAATACATCGCGCAAGTGCAATGAGTAAAGCGGGTGACGCCACTCGCGGATGGCAGCACTAACCTTATTACAGATTCCGCGCAGCCAACTACCAATGACGTCACCAATGCACAAAATTATATTGCGCCATAACCGGAAAATTTACACAAAATTAAGGCAATAAATAATACAGAATTTACTCACATGATAGGTCCAGATTTCCACGAAGTACGCCTATCGTCCTTCGGGGTAGGTTAAGACAGCGTCAGCGCATCCATAAGGGTGGCATGCTGGCCCTTTTTACGGTAGTTAAAGATGGTGACTCCTGCCAACGTTCCCTCAAGCGCTCCGGCCAGCTACGGCAATCATGAGTTCGTTGTCCAGGGTTGTGGAGTACGGTTCGCCTAGGTTGCAGATTACCTACCTATGCAGGGAATGACGGGAATACCAGGTATAAGGCAACAAACAAAGACAATTAGGCAAAGGAAATCTACATAGATAAGATAAGCACGATACGATACCTCAAAGCGTCCACTCCACTCCAAGATCAAAGGCAAACCGCCACGTTATAGAGAGAACAGGAAACTTGTCCCCACTTCTTGTCTTTTTTCACGTCGGCGCGAGGTTATTCGTCCAACCCTCTAGCGTCGCGCGATCTGCGCAAACTCGCTATGACGTAATGGAAGTACGCGCCTAGTCTTTTAAAATTCCGCGCACCGCGTCTTTTGAAATTATGGCGCGAAACCTCCATAAATCAAACTTAACCTAATACATGTTAAAGTGCCACTTTGGCACGTAACAATGTATAATTTTGATATTATGTTTATTAATTAAACCTGATTACTAAATGTACATATTATTATGTGTTGCATGCAGTGAAAGATTAAGTGATAACTTTCTACTTACGATACGTTCAACCATGCTGGTAATGCCAAATTGTGTAACGAATAAATCTTCTGTTGTTTAGGACTGTATTTCATAGGTTAATTGCCATTCCATGCCACAGACCCATACCACCAGTATTCTAAAGATGCCGACAAGTGAATGTTTTATTACCACAGAAAATAATGTATGTTGTGACCACTTAATTTTTTGTTCACTGCGATAACTAACTCCACACACTTAAGCAACTGTTTGCTTTGCAACGTGCAAATGTGATATGCACAATGTTTTAAGAACGAACGACAAACACCTAGTGCCACAAATTAACGTTTGTTATTTGTACGGTTAAAACAGGAAAAACAAGGGATGTGTTCGACTTGGTTCGGATTGGATCGTAAAAGCCAGGGTGGCACTTCGTAATTTATTCAATATGTGATATTTGATGTGTTACAAATTAAACTAAATGTAAAAGGCATTAACATACCGCTTACCAAAATAAGAGTGAAAATACTTATTTTCTATAAATGAACAAAACAAATGAAATGTTTAAATATACATGGAAACTAACAAATTTATATACAACAAATGAAAAAAAAATGCAGTTAATGAATTACAAACAATCTCTCTTCCAAAGGGAGAGGGCAAGGTTAACTACAGGCCGCTTGATGAGGCTATTAGCGGTGGGTACCAATGCGACATGAGAAACATCGTCTGTACCTGGGTACAACTCCTCAATTCGATCCAACCATCATGACAATGCAGACGCTTGATCATCTTTGATGAGTACTACCAATCCAATTTTTATTAATAACAAGGCTGAATGTCACTTGACCCTTTGTTGCAATGTATGCAAATATTCAAGGTGCCATTTCTTCCAAAACGACTGTTGCCAGCACTGTATAAGCCGCCAACGGTTAAGATGCGACAACTAGATGTCTGATAGGTCTGGATCTGGAATAACGGATACAGGTTCAATATTAAGAAAATGACTGGGAGTCAAATATGAAAAATCTGTTGGATCACTATTGGATGAACAGAGTGGTCTTGAGTTCAATATGGCTTCAATCTGTACTAAAACAGTGAGAAACTCTTTGATCACTGATTGACCTGGTCAAATGAGACTTGACTGATTTAATGCCTGCTTCCCACAAACCGCCAAAGTGAGGGGAAAAGATGGAGGATTAAATACAAATTTTATACCTTCTGATTCTGCTGACTGCTTCATCAGTTGCGATAGTTTCTTAGCTGCTACTGCAAAATTAGTCCCACAGTCGCTGTGGAGCTGCACACATTTGCCTCTGTGTGCTATGGACCGACGTAGTGCTGCGATAAATGATTCTGTTGACAAGCTAGATGCTAGTTCTAAATGTATAGCCTTAGTACTAAAACAGACAAACAAACAAATGTAAGTCTTTAATGTTTTAGCACCTCTGATACGGCTCATAGAAATGGAAAATGGACCACCACAATCCAGAACAGTATGAAAGAATGCCTTATCTGGAGTGACTCTTGTGACAGGAAGGTCACTCATAGGAGGAACAAAAATGCAACAGGTTTTGCACGAAAGCAACGAATGCAATTTCTCAAACAATTCTGAAAGGCCCGTTTGGCAGACAATATCCAAAAATTCTGGACTAATAAAAAATGTGTAGTGCGAACACCTGGGTGAAGATATTTCTTGTGACAATCAACAATTATAAGTTCTGTTAAATGATGCGAACGAGGAAGCAAAATAGGAAATTTTACATCATATGGCAAACCTGAATTTCTTAATCGACCGCCTACCCTGAGCCAACCACAGCTGTCAAGAAAAGGACTAAGACAACGAAGTTGTTTGATACATAATTCACCATTACGAATATTTTGTATGTCTTGATCAAAAGCTTCATGTTGCACTCTTTTGACCAACAAATGAAGTGTGTCCTGCTGTTGGTGTAATGATATATCCTTTACCAATTTTAAACGAGATCTTTTATGAACTTGTAAATTGTGAATAAAATGCCGAATATGTGTAATAATTCTCAGTATCTTTTGTAGATTTGAGCATTTTGTTAACAACGAATCTAAAAAATTGTCAACAACAACAATATTTAACGAAAGTGTAATGAATTAATAAGACTAGGCTCAAGGGTGTTTAACGGCCATTGGTCTTTAAGTCAACTATGGAGGACCTGCCCACCACAATTGATGGTTAACCAATTCTGCAGCAAAAAGTCCACGAGAAGCACAATCTACCGGATTGTCCTGCGATTTAATATGAAACCATGATGAAGGCTAAATTCGTTCTTGAATATGCGATATTCGATTGCTGACGAACGTTTTCCATTTGTATGATAAAGAACAAATCCACGATATTGTAACTGTAGAATCTGACCATGCAAAAACTTTTTTAAACGACAAACGATCTTAATATTTATTCTTCGCAAAGTCTACCAAGTTCGATAGGAGAACTGCAGCACACAACTCCAGTCTGGGTACTGAAATGTGATTCGTAGGTACAACTTTGGACTTTGTACACACCAACTAAATTTTGATATTGCCTTGCTCATTGCAGCAACGGAAATAAACCACAGCAGCATATCCTGATTCCGATGCGTCACAAAATGCATGTAGTTATAACCTGTGATAATTTTTCAACAATATCCAAAGAGCAATTTTGATTTTGGACAGCTCGGGCAATTGTTGCATAAAGCTTTTCCATTTTGAAACAATGTTTATAGGCGGATTATCAACCCACCCAATACTTAAAATCTATAAATGCTGAATTATATGTTTTGCGAAAAATACAACTGGTGCTAATAAACCCAGCGGATCAAAAATACGTGCAATTTCTGATACCATGCTCCTTTTGTGCAGGAATGTTCAACGACATTAATGCAAAAATCAAATTCATCTAGAACAGGTTGTTATTGCAAACCTAACACCTTCTGTGATACGTTTGTAGTATCTTCAAATGCATATGTTTGCTGAAAACATAGCTCTGTAGGTAAATCTTCAAGTACACTAGCAACGTTGCTGTTTCATTTGCGTAACACAAAACCTTCAGCTTTGCAAAGTTTCTAGAGTTCAACAATAAGACGTTTTGTTTCTTTGACAGAATGACAACCAGTGAATAAGTCATCAACGTATGTATCTGACAACAAAACCTTGGATGTGAAAGGAAAACGAGACTTTTCCAAATGAGTGAGTTCTTGAATAACTCTTAATGCCAAAAAAGGAGCTGATGTAACTCCATAAGTTACTGTATTTAAACGATAATCCAAGTTTTTCAGACGAGTGAAATCTCCACACTATTCTTTGATAGTCTCTGTGATTTACAGAAAGCAAAATTTGTCTATACATTTGCTTAATATCTGCGGTCAAAACTACTGCATGTGAACAAAACTGTAGCAATAATGCTATAATATCTTTTTGGAGTGGTGAACCAGCCAACAAATGGTCATTTAAGGACTGTCCACTAGGGGTTGATGCAGAAGCATCAAAAACGACACGATGTTTTGTGGTAATACTTTCGGGTTTGACAACCGAATGATGTGGTATGTAATAAACCGACAAGTTAGACGACTCAAGAGTTTTTGGTGAAATGTCTGTCATGTGAACAGTGCCCAGGTGGTCTTGCATGAAATTTTTGTATAGATCATACAAATCTGGTTGCTTTTCTAAGCGACGTTCCAACGAAATAAATCTGCGAACTGCAAGTTCACGAGAATTAACAAAATGTGGTTCTGAGACTTTAAATGGCAAAGAAACACTAAATCGACCATTTTTATCTCTTAAATAGTTGTCCACGAAATGTTTTTCACAAGCTACTTCATCAGGAGACAACTTGCTTGATTCTGGTATGTTTTCCAATTCCCAAAAGAGACGAATATTTGATTCTAATGGTTCGGTTTGACGATAGCACATAATAATACGCAAAACAGCTCTCCCTGTCAAAATCCATCCAAATGTTGTGTTGATTGCAAATGGTTCAGAAACATGACCTCTGCGATTTCCGTTTAATAAAACATGAGCAACAACGTCTGCTCCCAAAAGCATGTCAATATTGCCTGGTTTGTCAAATTGCGAATCAGCTAATTCCAGATCTTTTGTATGTGATCAAACGTTAGACCTTAAAGGTGATGAAGGTAATTTACCACAAATGTCTGGCAGAACAAAGATATCAACATCAATACTAGTCGGTGTTGCCAAAATGTTTAATCTGCTTTGTTTAGATTTGGATATTTTTGCACTACTTTTGCTGGAACTATGATACATTGTTTACAATATCTTAAGATAAAAAGATTATCAACATTACATCAAAATGTTGGATTTTAATATAATCTTAAACTATTAAGTTTATATTAATGTTATATTAACCATAAGTTACCAATTGTTTATGTTATATTACCTTCTCTGCAATGGCTTTGTGCTGTTGAGAAGTTGCTGAATAAATAAATAAATATTGAGGATATCTCCCCCTCATGTCTGATTTTGCATGGTAAAGTACCAGAAATATGTGATGATGAAAAGCCTAAACCTTCAACTTTCATTGTGACCTTTGATTTATTTAAAGCAAGCCTTTTACGACATGATTCTGTCATAAAACTTTCCATGCTTCCACCATCCAATAGCGCACGAACGATTTGCGCTTTGCCAAAGTCATCACAGACAGCTATCTGCACGGGAGCCAACAAAGTGACCGTATTTGAAGTACGTGACGAAAACAAAGTGCCGGTACTAGAAGTAGTAGCACATTGTGTAATTGGTGATGATGCAACCTTTTGTTGTTCAATACGAGGTTTTTCAAAATGCAACAACGTGTTATGACATTTTCCACATTTGCGACAACCTGACTGTGATGTACAATTAACCTCCAAATGCGAATCACTAAGACAATTGATGCAAAGGTTTTCCTGTTTTACAAATTCAAATCGCTCTTGTGGCGATTTTTCCAAAAATTTCTGACACTGAAACATTGCATGTGAAGTTTCACACAATTAACATTTTCCACTTGGCGATGTTGTTATCAACGATGTACGCGCAGTGTGACCCTTTGAATAAAAATGAGTGCATTTTTCCAAATTATTACCAAATGTCCTGTTAGGCATTTTCTGCTCAATTTTGACTTGTTTGTCTGGCGACGACACAACCATGTTCCTGACTTCTAACGCTTTAAAATGCTTTTCAATGTACGACTTTAATTGTTCGTACTTTGGAATTTTTTCCACATTTTCCAATTCAAATGTTTTTAGAAAATGAGGATCTAATTTTTTCGACAACAAATTAAAAATTTAATAAAATCCACTAGATCGATTTTGTTTGTTCTAGACCTGCAAAATTCTCAACAAAACAATTAACCAAATCTCTAAGCTCTACTGACAAATTTAACCTAGCCTTTGGTGCATTTTCTAACGCTGACCAATAATTATTGACTATTAGACGAGGAGATTCATTTCTTTGAAGCTCATAAGCTACATTAAAATTGTCATCTGTGACAGGTAAATGCCTAATGCAATTTGTCGAATCTTCATCTAGCAAATCTAGAAGAAAAATGAATTTTCACAATTATTTAAACTTGGGTTTGAACGAATGTGATTATTAAAAACACCGATTTTCGGCAACTTGAAGTTGCTATGAAAACCAATTGTGTCATGAGACTGTTGTCCACATATTTACTTTCAAAGTATGAACGAAAATCTGCACCTGCAACTTTTATTTCTAACAAATGTTTATCTATATTTGAACGAAGAAATTTATACAATTGCTCTAAAAATCTGCCTCACTCTTTTGTCTAAAAAGGTGTTTGTGTAACTACTCTTGAAATCCTGTGAAATTTCAATTGCATTTTCCAGCACAATTTGTACCGTAAATAAATTTTCTTGTGTATTTTCAAGATTTGTTGTTGTAGAGTTATTCTTCAACCTATCAATTGTGTAACTACCTTCATTCAGTAGGCTTTCAAAGTTTCATTTGGACATGATTATACAACTAATAGCTAATCACGCCCATGAAATGTCCACTCAAATAATGCAATAATCGATGTAAAATGAACAAACTTTCAAACTAAATGCTTTGACCAATGTGAATAACTTTAAAAGTTAAAGTATTTATTTTCCAGTAAACCTGAATCCAACACTGTTAATTTCTAGCAGGAAATGCTAAAATTTTCCAATTTGTATTTGTTTAGATAACAACCACCTGCTGTCAAGCTTGTACGACGTTAAAATGAGCTAACTACTTTCACAACGTATGTGTGACAAAGATAAATGTATTTAAAAACTTGACAATCTTAGCAAAGGTTAAAGATATTCCCCGTTTTTATCAGTTACCTGAAATGAAAATCAAGTGACTAAATGTGTTCACGTCTAATTAGTTTTAGGAATGTTAATGCCTCAAATAATTTACTATTCAATGGAATTTTCATGTAATTTTAAACACTGTACCAATATAACTAAATTTGCTCTGTTTAGGAAATTTGAGAAAGGAATTATGATATGTTTGAATGTATTGCACTTTACCGAACTGTATTACAGTGAAGCCAATACGAAACGAACTTTGCTTGTTTGTTAAAATGTACGACAAAAAAGCTACAAATAAAATTAATTATCCGCGAATGAAGGTCCAATAACTGTTGCATGCAGTGAAAGATTAAGTAATAACTTTCTACTTACAATACGTTCAACCATCCTGGTAATGCCAAATTGTATAACGAATAAATCTTCTGTTGTTTAGGACTGTATTTCATAGGTTAATTGCCATTCCATGCCATAGCACCATATCACCAGTATTCTAAAGATGCCAACAAGCGAATGTTTTATTACCACATAAAACAATGTATGTTGGGACCACTTAATTTTTTTTGTTCAGTGCAATAACTAACTCCAAACACTTAAGCAACTGTTTGCTTTGCAATGTGCAAATGTGATATGCACAATGTTTTAAGAAGGAATGACGAACACGTAGTAACACAAATTAGCGTTTGTTATTTGTAAGGTTAAAACAGGAAAAACAAGGGATGTGTTCGACTTGGTTCGGATTGGATCGCTTTGGAAAACCATAAATGTGTAAAAGCCAGGGTGGCACTAGTAATTTATGCAATATGTGATATTTGATTTGTTACAAATTAAACTAAATGTAATAGGCATTAACATTATGTGTAGATTTATATAACAGGAACGCATTTAATATCTGCACTTTTAAACCATGGAATGCTCTATTCTGTAAATAATATGAAAAAGCTAGTATTGTACAAATAAATTATTTTTAGTATTGCAAATTGTTACAATTTCTAGTTTGAAAAAGGCATAGTGTAACGGGTAATATAATCAACAAAAACTAATTTCAATTTACACATGCATTCGCCATGTGAATTTAAACCACCAATAAAATGAAACTTGATTTTAGAATATTTACTGCATGGGAGTGTTTTCAAAACACTAAAAATCATTAAATCAGCTACCACACTGACTTTCAAAGTTTGCACATATGTCAAATGATGTAGAAGCTCTTCTTAAATAAATTCTACTCTACAAGAATTGATTAAGTTTCATTCATCATTTCCAACATGCTGGTATAAAACATTTCCAATACAAGAACATTGTAATGTTTTAAAATTTTTCAGGACATCAAAATCATAAATAAATTTGGTTTCAATTAGTTTTGGAGACGACACGCCCTGTATTATGTTTGTTACTTTCTATCATGTTAGAAAATTATAAGTTCATTCATATTGTGGAGCATCCGTGTTTTGTATTTCGTCATTAAATTCATTGGAAACAGTTTATATAAATCCTTAATCTTGTAATACATACGAGTATTTACAGTTATTTTTAGCCGTTACACTGTGCAAATCAATAATAGCGAGTTCACACATAACATCTGACACTTGCTTGTTCCATCCTAGGCTTTCGGTCCTTGGTTGTCGTTTCAATTAGAGCAGTTGATCATTGTCTTTCAAAGAAAGATAGCAAATTTCCTACGAGCAACTTATGGCTCGCTGTACTTATTATTTGTGTGGATGCTTGAAAGTACATACACTATGTGTTTTTTGAAGTCTCAAATCAAGTGGTTGGTAATTTCCCTCTATTTTAAATACGTCTAATTTAACTTTTTACATTGCAACAATGTTTTAATACATTAAAACCACGTTTTAATAAAATGAAACAAAGTTTTAAAAGCCACAATTCCTATATACAGTGTATAGCCATGAAAACCAATGGAGCCAATAGTCCAAGTGGATCGAAATTACTGACTATAATAGATAATATATTGCGTTTTTTTACACAAACGATTTTCAAAATGTAATCTATATGAAAAAACATCTAACGTTGAATACCATTGATGGCCTAAGATTTTCATGGAAATATTGACATCATCCCGAAAAGTAAAGGATGGCAAATAACAAAATGATTCAGGTAAAGCCAGCAAAACTTCGGCCCTATTGCTACTCCAGTTTCTCAATTCAAAACCTGCACCTTTGTAAAGGTCATTTTTTTCTAAGATTAATTGTTTGGTTGTTTCCAACGACGAGCAACTCGTAATCACATCAACATTACGTGTCAACAGCAAAGTGTTCAAGACTAATGGATATTTGTTTGCTTCTAGCTTAGCTAGTTCTTGAATTGTTCGCAACATTAGAAAAGGTAATGAAGAGATCGTATACGTCACAGTGGTTAATTTATAATCTGAAATAGGATTCGAAAAACCCCCCCATAAGATTTTTTGATTATCTCTAAGGTTATCTTCAACGAGTATTTGTCTGTACATCTGGCATATATCAGAAGTAACAACAACAAGGTATGCACAGAAGTGCAACAATAAAACGAAAATGTCCTTTTGGAGAGCAGGCCAGACTAGCATGTTCTCATTCAAGAAAGTTCCAACTGCATCTTTACAAAATGCATCAAAAATGATCCTAAGCTTGTCTGACTCAGTAACTGCATGATGTGGAATATAATGCGATTTGTCACTTTGTGAGAGGATGATGGGGAATCGATTCGAGTCATGTGACCACTATCTTCATAGACTTTCATCAATTCCCGATAACTATTTTCTAATGACAAAAATCTTTTGAGTGCAATTACTCTAAAATCAACAAAAAAAGGTTCTGAGCTTGCAAACGTCAATGAAACCACAAATCGGCCGTTTTCATTTCGAGTGTGATTTTTACCAAAATCTTCCTCATACCTTTCCTCGTTAGGTGAAAGTCTGACCACTAAAGGAATATTTTCAATCTCCCCAAATTTACAAATATCTTAGTCAAGAGGTTCAACAACGACACAAAGCAAATTAAATAAAGGAGACTGAGAAAACAACCTTCCCTGTCAATATGCATCTAAGGGTGGTGTAAATCGCAACTGGTTCATTAGTTTTACCCCAGCGAGAATCATTCAAAATTATATGGGTAAAAATGTCAGCTCCCAGTAGTATTTCTATCTTAGAAGGAATGTGAAAACCTGGCTCAGTCAATTCTAGACCCTGTATATGAAGACAGGTGATTATGGCTAACTGAGTCGCAGACAAACTATAGTATATGTTAGATAGTACAAAATTTTCAAGTGTTATAATACTGTGGTTCTTGTGCTTGACTCGGAGTGATAATACGAGAAAGCTTATCCAATATTGCCGAGCAATTTAAACCTAAATCTTTTACCACCATATTTGTTCTAAACTTATCTAATTCTAGCCTTGGCGGCACCTTTCGGTAATAAAACTTTCTTGGCTACCGTTGTCAATCAAAACCATACCCAATGGATGTTGCTAAAAGTGTCGTTGTACAATCAAACAAAGTCGAAATCGATGAACTAGTGACAGAATTTTATTGCACTATTGTACATTTACTAGAAATGATCCCTTCTCTAGAAGAGGAATTTCTTGACGAGGCGACATAATTGAAGTAATCGGCAATACAGAACCATTTTCAAAGTATAATAAAGAATTGTGTTCCTTAGAACACTTTTTACACCCCAATTTAGGGGTACAAATTTTTACACCATGTGAATCTTTGAAACAGCAAATATATAATCTACTTTGCTTAACAATATCAAATATAGCTCCCGATATTTTGTCACGAAACTTTCTGTTTAAACAAAGGATGTGTGGTTTTGCATACCACACAACTCTTTCCAACACTAGTGGTTACAAAGATGTTCTTGTAAAAGAAACGCTATTGTTCTGAGGAAACTGCCTTTGCATTTTAGTTAATTTTCGCATCTACATCGCATGAAACAATATCATTTATTTCTAAGACCTTACAATGTTTTTCAATAAAAGTTCTTCAATTTTCAAATAATGAAATTTCCAAAGCGTTTTCCACTTCAAATTTTTTCATGACATGACTATCTAATTTTTAGCTAGCAAGTTAAACAATGCAAAGTCTAACAAATCTATTTTTAGGTTTTTCAAAGCATGTATATTTTCGTGTACACAACTAATTAAACTTCGCAGCTCTTTATGAGAGTTGCGACTTGCTTTAGGGCATCGCACTAAAACACTCCAATAAGTTGCAACTAGCAACCTTTTGGATTAAAATCTAACTAAAAAAAATTGAATGTTTACTTGTAACTATCTTCATGGATGGGCAAGTGTTTTATCAAAGCATGACTGGTTGAATCGAACTCCTTAAACAGAAACAATAATTTCTGTAACTGATTTCAGCTGGAATTTTTCCTGAGAATGCAACCATATTCAATTCTGGCAAAGGAACATAACAAATTATCATTTTTCACAACAGGCCCTGTTTGAAATTACTGGTTTATTTTCTAATAAATCTTGAAACTGTATATCAATTGAATTAATAACTGCAACAACAAAATCAGTTTCCTGTGATCTGGCAAATCTTTATCCAATAATGAGGACTTTTACGTAGTTTCAAAATTTCTCCTTATCTCAGAAGTGATTCAACAATAAAATTTTATTAATGCAACACTATCTTTTTCCTTGAGGAAGTCTTTGATTTTACTAAGAATAGATGATAGTTTACTATCAAAACTCTTGAACCTCTACAACCAATTTATCGAATGTATATCTCATTTTAATAAGATATTAATTAAATTCATTATACCCACTGTCAAAAAAAAAAGCGTACTGTAGTTCGTGAACGCCTCTTAATAGACTCGCCAACCAACACACCTCAAAATCGAATAGACACCTGGGAATTCCAATTCTACAATACAAACATTAAGTATAATGGTCAAGGTGTCGAGCTTTCGTTTGTTGTTGGAAATATATTGAAAGGCAATAACCAGGAGCAAGCAATAGCTTAGGATCTTCTGAGTTTAACCTTTGTTCATGGCACACCAAAGCCTAGAGTTTAAACCAGAAGATGGTGCGTCATGCGCTAACGTGGATACTCCATGCCCTACTGGCAAGGTGCACCAAATCCTACCACCAGAGTACGGACTTCCACCAAAAGAAGTTACTTAGTAAAACATTTTGATATCAGCATCTGCTGCTCAACGCGGTTCACTGAGACCTGATGTCCGAGTCATTCATGACGTCCTCATCTTCGCCACCCACTATCACTGAAGCAGAACTAGCTGCACGGACGAGTGAATACCACACCCCGCACCAGTTTCGACATCTTTTACGAAGAATCCGCCATCAATATGCTGTTTCATGCTTCGTATCACCGATAAGGAAACTCACCCAATACATGACACCTGTTTTGATCTACCTGCCACATCGAGCGCTGTATACCAACATCAATCCAGCACAATTGTTACCTGCAGATCCCAGACGACAACGTATCTGTGAGTACTTACTCCTATGTTAGTACATTTCAACGTAGGTTTCTTTTTGAGCCGTGTTTCTTAACAGAAACACACATCAAAGTTCAAAGTGAATTCAGTGCGCGAATTTCATCTATTCTTGTGTGCAAACATTACACGCATTCAAATACGCGTTATAAATTTTCTAACGCTAAAGGACATTTACATTTCTAGTGTTAACAAAATTTGTTTACATAAAAGCTCTATTCTCAAGCATAAATTCAAGGACATTTGTACATTGCATATGCATGTAGAATCTTATGTACTGTTATTTTCAATTTCCTGTTATTTTATATATTTCTTGCAGCCATTGTAAATAAAGTATTCACATTTGTTGTTTCTATGCATTAACCAAATGAAAGGTGACCCCACAAAATACAAAATCATGACTGAACACCCAAACCCATTTCTAGCGACTGCGTTAGTCACGATAGAAAGTGATGTATCGCTTTGGAAAGTGTATTCTTCTGCCACTTCTTGTTGTTGGTGGAGTACTACTTGATTGTTTGTGACTCGTGTTGTCTGCTTCAAAGTTTGTTTTCTATATATGCCGGTTTTACTCTGTCGATTGAAGCAGTGATTTTCATATGCATGTAGAATCTCATGTAATTGTTATTTTCAATTTCATGTTATTGTATATATTTCTTGCAGCCAATGTAAATAAATTATACATATTTGTTGTCTTTATGCATTAACCAAAAAAGGTGACCCCACAAAAATACAAAATTGTGACTGAACACCCACAAATGAAAGGTCTTAACTTAAGTAAACGTATACAACAAAAATTTATGGCAGGCTGCAACACATCCTACTACTTGAAATTTAAAATATATAAAATCACTTTTTTTATTACAAGTAGAATTTCTGGATGTCAAAAAATTTATTCAACATCAGTCTAGAAAGAAGCTGTCTTGTAACAGATCGTTTTATAAAATGATATGCAACTTATCTGTTCTGATAGTGTAAAATCTTAACTAATAAAGACAGATCTGGCAAAATACAGATCCTGTGAACATGACACATGGCAAATTTCTTTTGGGGTAACTTTTGTTTTTTCTTGTTACAGCAAGCGTAAGAGATACTGATAAAATTCTCATAAACATTCTTCAGGCTTTTTAAAAATTTGAACCATCAAACAAATTCATGTTTCGCCACTTTCAATGTTTTTAAGTACAGTTTCGGTCCACAAAATCAGACAGCTGTTTCACAGAAAAGCTCAGCGAAGCACCTCACTAAAAATCCTGCAATTCGCAACTATTGACCACGACTGTAAACATCATGGTAAATAGCCAGACAATGCTAAAAGTTGTTTTTGATTAATTAAAATGCCAGATTCTAAACCAACATAATCAACAAGTTGCTGTAAATTATATTGAAAATGGATTCATCATCATCATCATCATTAGGTCTTCAGTCCTAGAACTGGTCGGATGCATACACTCATTGTTTCCTAGTCTGAACCAACCTACACATTTCGCTAAAATTTGCTCAGTCTGCATCTATCCCTATCTGTGTGCGAAAGTCTGATCTCGGTCTACCCCTACCTATCTTTTCGTATCTGCTTGTAATATATCCCGTACTATTTCCCAGAAATGCCTTAGAACATATCCTGTCCTATTTTTCGTTTTCCACATATATCTTTATTCTTCTACTATTTCTACAACCAATTTGTTATTAACTTTGTCTGTCCATGCTACCATCCTCATACATCTGAAGCACAACATTCCAGAAGGCTTCTATCTCTTTCTGTCTGCTTTTCCTTCTGCCCATATTTCATAGATGTACTGTGCTGTGCTCCACACTATGCTCTGCACAGTTTTCTTCTTGTATCTATGTTCATTGTCTTTGAACATAGCTGCTATTCTTTCTTGTTTGATGCAGTTCGGTCACCTTCTATTGTTTTACAGTTTATACCCTATTTCCATAATAATCAGTGGTATGTGAAGGGGGGGAAGGCGGCTCCATGGCGTAGTGGTATGTGTGTGACTACTACACCCAAGGTCCCGGATTCGAATCCTGACATGGACCGCTTGAAAAATATAGGCGAGCATTTTTCACAAAAATACACCCTCGTTCGGATGAGAGGTAAAATGGAGGTCCCGTGTGTGAGTGTTGTCACGCACGTTAAAGATCCCTACCTTGCTTGGAACAGCAAGGGTTCGGCAAAAATCCAAATTTTCCAGGTAAAAAAAACTCTCTTCCTGGCCAATGTAGTACCTTCGAGTAGAGTATTGGAAAAATCACATATAAGATATGTGAAGGGGGGTAAGCAGCCAGTGGCTGCCAAGTTCCCCCAGCACTTAAACCTTTGTCGAATTAATAGTTTTTCCAATTTATCCTTTCTCACAATCAACATTAGTAGAAAGTATTACACAACCAACACCTGTGGTTGTTTATAATAATCGTCAGATTTAAAAACACATTTTTTCGTCATTGGGTTTTACGTCTTGAAACTGGCTGAACTTGCACCTCAGTTTATTTATGTTCTGAGCCAGCCTACCCAGTTCCCTGCAATTCTCACAACAACCTATATACAGTTCAATTCCCTTCTATTGTTTTCTAATTATATGCCCTATTTCACCGAGATTCAGTGGTATGTGAAGGGGTTTAAGCAGCCTGTGGCTGCCAAGGATCCCCAACACTTAGACATTTGCCGTATTAATAGTTTTCCAGTAGTCTAACCTAGGTCTACCTCTATTTCTCTTTTTTCCTATCTCTGCTTCTAATATATTCCGCACTATTCCCTCATGTCTTAGTATGTGGCCTATCATCCTATATCTCCTATTTTTTACATACTTCTTTCTTCCCCTACCATTTCTAGTACCTCTTTGTTCTTAACTTTGTATGTCCATGATATCTTCACCATACGTCTGTAGCACCACATGTCAAAGGCTTCTACCTTTTTCTTATCTACTTCTCCTACTGTCCAGGTTTCACAGCCATACAGTGCTGTGCTCCACACATATGTTTTAAGCAATCTTTTCTTTGTTTCTATGTTTGTGGTCTTTGAGCATAGTATTTGCTTTTTCTTGTTAAATGTAGCACGACCTTGTGCTAATCTTTGTTTTATATCTTTTGTGCTTTTCCCATCTTGCGTTATTTGACTTCCTAGGTAGCAGAAATTCTTAACCTCTTGTAAGTTCTCGTTACCTATTTGTATTCTTATTTTTGATTTATTTTCCCCTCTTTTACATACTAGAATTTTAGTTTTATTTTTGTTAATTTTCATACCATATCTCTCCATTAGAACTGTTTCCATTTCATTAAGAGCAGCTTCTAACTCTTCTTTGCTAGATGCTAATACCGCTATATCATCTGCAAATCTAAGCATATCAATTTTTTTGTCCCTGCATAGTAATTCCAAATGTCTTCCAGCATTTGACAGTATTCATTGCCTCTTCAATATACAAGCTCGTTTTTCCATTCGTCTTTGTACAATTCTAGTTAATATTTTTGAAATGTGTGCTGTCAAACTTATTATTCGAAATCTTTCACATCTGTCCACACCTCTTTTTTTGGTATAATTACTATGATGTTACATTTGAAATCTTTGGATATCTCGCCTGTCTCATACATATAGCTTACAAGTCGGAAGAGACGTTCTGTTACTGCTTGTCCAGCGGTTTTTAAAGTTTCTGCTTGCATCTTATCTGTACCTGGCACCTTACCATTTTTCAGACTCTTCAATGCTAATTCAAACTCATCTCTAAGTATAGGATATCCCAGGTCATCATTTTAAATGTCTGATTCCTGTTCTAATGCTGTTAGTTCCTCTCCTGAATATAAATTCCCTATATATTCTTGCCATCTAGCTACTTTCCCTTATATTTTTGCTATATAGTTTTATATCCCTAAAATTCATTCTAATTAATTTGTATGCTTCGTCTGTCTTCCCTATTTCCATTTTAGTTTGTACCTCATTGCACTTTTCATCAATCCCTTGTTCTTTAGCTTTCCTGCATTTGCGAATAATTTCCCATTTTATAGCTCTGTATCTATGTTTTCCTGTTTCGTCTGATCGATTTTGGTATTTTCGTCTTTCTTCTATTAAATTCAGGATATCCTTTGTTATCCATGGTTCCTTATTTTCTTTTTGTGTATACCCCAGAATATTTTTGGCCACCATGTCTAGACTGGATTTAATGTTATTCCATTCTGGTACTAATTCCTTAGTATCAGAAATTTTCCCGATATCTTTCAGCATTTCATTTGACTTTTTTTCAAATCTTTCATGGATATCTTTATCTTTTAGCTTCTCAAAATCAAAGTGCCTTTTTCCGTTCCTCCTTTTCAGATTTTTAAATTTAAGTGCGGTCTTCATAATCACTATGTTGTGGGCAGTGTCTATATCTGCTTCCAGGTAGCTTCTACAGTCTTTTACTTGGGCGGCTCCGTGGTGTAGTGGTATGTGTGTGACTACTACACCCAAAGTCCCAAGTTCGAATCCCGACACGGTCCGCTTGAAAAATGTTAGGCATGCATTTTTGCAAAAATACACTCTCGTTCAGATTAGAGGTAAAATGAAGGTCCTGTGTGTGAGTGTTGTCACGCACGTTAAAGATCCCTACCTTGCTTGGAACAGCAAGGGTTCGGCAAAATTCCAAATTTTCCAGGTAAAAAAAAACTCGCTTCCTGGCCAATGTAGTACCTTCGGGTGGAGCATTGGAAAATCACATGTAAAGTCTTTTACTTGATTTCTAAACCGTTGTCTAAAGATAATGTAATCTATTTCATATCCTCCTATATCTCGTGGCATCTTCCACGTGTATCGTTTTCTAGCAATGATGTTGAAATAATGTATTTGTGATAGTTAAGTAGTTCTTGTCGCAAAATTCTACCAGCCTATTTCCCCTGTCATTTTTCGTGCCTAATGAAAATGGATTATACAAGTTATTTATAGCATTGGCTGGTCCAGTAGGTCAAAAAGAACTCAAATTTCAGCTTGCACAATTGGCATTGCATAATTTGCCATCGTGATATCAATACAATAAAAATTCTATCACAAATTAAACTTATCGATGGAATGCAAAGTGTAAATTAAACAAAAGTTTCAATAGGTACATAAATTGTTAGTTTCTTTCTCATATTGTTCCAACTCATTTGTCTATAACGCTACAGATATACAAGGACTAAAACATTTAATATGTTACATGTTTAAGTGAGAAAACAAAGACCTACAATCTACAATAAAAGTTACATAAAAAAATTTGTTATGCCCATATTTAATTGCTTTTATATATTGAAAATCAATGTACCGCAGTACAACAATGGGATATAAAAAATTCTTTGCTTAGTATTTGAGGCACTCGCAATACTATGTTACTTTTGTTTTCAATTCCTAATTAATTGAATTTAATAGGTTGGCATAAATTACCTACCATTTTAACCTGATAAGAGAAGTATGTTTATGAATTCATAATTTAGTGAAAGAAAATAATAATAAAATATATTAACTTTGATGTTCTATTTACTAAATAGCTAGATAATTAAAATATGAAAAGGAAACAACACCTGTAGTAATTATAAAATGTTTAATGGCATAACTGTTACAAATTTTCAAAAGATGGCTCAATATAAAATATGCCTATCATATAACTACATATAAATACTTGACAAAAATAAATTTCAATTACCTTTATCTTTTGTTCCAGATAGATGTGATAACAAGATATTTAAATATGTGTCGGTTTTAATTTTCAAGTCTGGTTGCAAAAATTGATCAAGTATTTGTGCTAGTTTGTCTTCATATTGCAAAACCACTATATCTTTATCCATTACAAGAAGATCTGCAACGTGTTAAGATGGGAATTAAATATTTGTGGTTGCATATGGAAATTGGAATTCATATACAATTTAGTTATTGACAAAACAATGCGCTTTCCAAATTAAATTATCAGGTTCACAATCACAATATCCATATGTAACTAATCCTGCAGTAGATTATAAAATATTTAAAATACCTTAATTGTCTGGATTCATAACAAATTACGTTTTAACGGATAACATAGAATTCATAGTTCACATAAAAATATGCTAGTTTTTATTCGTTTTGATTATAAATTCATATTGCAAACTTTTCAAAACTATAATACTATATTTGTATCTTTTATTCCTAAACTTTTTAAAGATATCAATTTAACCTAAAAAATCGTTATCTAAACATAATGGTAACGTGTATCAATACGGTAATGTGAAATTAAAGGAACAAAAAACTCAAGATCTAAAGAGTAGAAAAAGAATTCCTCGGCCAAAAACACGAATCGAAATTAACAGATATCATTTAAACCTTTTTTAATATTCATTTGAGGATTTTAACTAACATAATAATCTATAAATTAAAATTTTCAACGCATTAGGTTAAATATTATTCCCTTTTCTAAACCAAATTTTAACGAGCGTCTCGCGTCACATCTGATCTTGGCTGCCGTCAGCTAAAATGTTTTTCTTACCATCCTCAGAGTCTTTACGTTCGAACGAGTCCCGCGATATGCTTTTTTAGGTTAGGTTGCAGGTAGAAATAGATATTAATATTAAAAAACACAAATCACTTAACACGTACATCAGAACAGTTTTGCTTTTTTGTTGCTAAAACTATTGCAAACTGTTCTGATATACGTGTTAAGTGATTTGTGTTTTTTAATAATAATATCTATTTCTAACAGTAACCTAACCTATCATTGCAGCCACTGTCGCCTCGCACGTAAAATTTCTGCCTAGTCAAGGCCATAGCTTCCTTGTTGTCATTACGTGTCATTTGCCTGGATAGATTTATGTATGAGATGTTATGTTCACAGATGTTATGTTTGTTGATGGTTTTAATTTAATAATTCTAATTCTGTAAATGAACAAGTGGAAACTATACCTTCGTTACATTATAGAAAAAAAATTAACCACTTATTGCATCAGTAGGGTATCTCACAGAAAGGAGAATAAATCAATAAATCGAATTTTGGAAACCGCTTGTGAGGATAATAATCTCAGCAAAATAGTGCTACTCGAATATTGACACCAAATGGGCAATAATATCACTATAGCACATTGGAAAGCTGCAAGTATGTAAATGATGTCACTGTGAACTTTATTGAGAGGAACTGTTGTGAAAATGTCTGCAAACATTTGTGTTGTTTTATAAGATCATGGAACGAAAATAAGGTAGAATCGTCAGGAGTTTGGTTCTGCAAGCACACATATAAGGATTATACCAAGCATGCTTACAATCCTTTCGTTTGTTTAATACTATTTTATGAATTTCAATGTGTATTTGTTTTTAAGGTGGTTCAAGAGAATAGTACATTTTGCAGTCATGTTACATATACTGTAGGTAGTGTTTGTTCAAATAATTGCTTATATATATATATACTTTGCATTATTTCACAATTAGATCTCTCATATGTAATAGTGGCCTGGGATCACTCCCCATGTGGAAAGCATCAATTTTTATTGCAGAGAAAAGTTGTACAAATAATTTCCAATTTGGGAATAGGGAAAATTGTAAAAAGAGTTTTCCAAAACTTAAGATAATTTATTTTGTCCTCAATATATGTATTTTGAATTGTTTGATTTATATACACAGAAGCTTTAATAATTATACAAATAATCGGAATTACAAAATTATACATAATCAAAAACCACTACATACAAGACACAGAATTCCCTACACTAGACTAAGTGAAATCAAATATTCAATCAACTGCTATGCGGTAAAATTACTCAAATTATTTATATTTATAGGAATAACACCATTAATTATAAATTACACAATAAATTATGCATAAGCAACTATAATAGTGACGATTGGATAATTCTTGGGGTATATAAACAAATATTTATTAGTAACTGAAGGTTAATAAGTCATTTATACATAATATATTTGGTAAAATCATCATAAGTGTAATTTTAATTGCTGATAGTGCCATCAAGGTTTTGATGTTTAATCTTCACCATGTAAACAAGTTTTACAATTGGCGACTGAAAACTATGATAACCTTGGCGGGAAGCAAGATCAGATGTGGCGCGAGACGCTCGTAAATTTTAGATATTCCTAAACATGTGCGAAAAGTTATTATAATCATAATTTTGAATATTACAATTATAACATAATGTAGTGCCGATTGGTCTGCAGTGACCAGAATAATTACATTAGACGCGTTTGTGCACAAAGGAGGATTGATGGCCCCTGTGGCGTTATACACCTTTCGGACGAACTTGATTGGCAGGTACAGATTTTTACATTTAAAAGTTATTTTGATTACAGTATGTAAATTCGAGAATGTTATTTGTATATTTTCTGGTATGTTTGAGAGTAGTTTAGAGTAGAACACTATCATTTACTGCTTTAGTCTAGAGATTTTGAATATGCATATAAATTACATTCGTGGTTATTGGTAAGCAGTTCTTATTGAAATTTTTATATGAGTTTCAATCGAAGATTTGATTACGATACCAGTCCTAATTTAAAGTTTTGAAAGTCGTGATATAATATAAATTACAATTAATTGCCCTATCTGACAAATTATTGTGGTGATCATATAAATTAATAATTAGTGCATGATTAGCTAAATCGTAGTGTTAAGAAGATTATGCTTGCACTGTTAGCGATTAGCTGAAAATAAATTATTGGTAGAGCATTTAGCAAATTTTATTGTAACTACGAGTTGTTAAAAAGTTTTGTACATTCAGTTTAAAAATAAAGACATAATGTTATTGCAAGTAGAATTTTCGTTACAGTAATATTAATATTCATATATGATATATATGTATATATATATATATATATATATATATATATATATATATATATATTATTGCTGTATTATCGTGGATTTAAACTTTTAACATCGAGCGCCAGCGTTGGGCTGTCATAAGATTGCCGTGCAACCTTAGAAAAAATTCCTGGATGAAGCTGGCACAAAGCTTTAACATCAGTCCTTTACCAGTGTCATCAAATAATTTTCAAAAATGAACATCATTAAAAAAAATTCTTACTTTGTTACTTTTTGCTTCAAAAATCTTCAGCAGCTTCCTTGGCTAGCTCAGCTGTGCCTCTTCTAGGATACCTAAATTTACAACCTTTCTTTCTTCACACTCGCACACCATTCAAAAAAATCACCAAAATAATACAACAATCATACAATCTTTTATTTACCGCTATTTACAGACAAATTATTCACATGTATAAAAACAGTTTGGTACACTACTTAAAAATTCAAAATGTGATATGTTTTTAAAGTTCTTGATTTTTCTACTGATTTGCAAACAAATTTAATGAGATATGAGTAGATGGGCCCCACATATTACCCTACATTGACTGTACACTGGAGTATGGTGAGCTCATAATAACCCAGTTTATTTAGTATATGCCTTATACCTTGCATAAATTAATACAAAATTGATAGACCCGTTTACCCTTACAATTCAATTTATATTCAGAATAAAATTTTACAAGTTTTAAATACACCCTTTTTCACTATTTAAATAACCCCAATAAATTGTCCAGTACATGTATCTTTTCCAATAAGTTTATATAACCATAAATAAACCCCAAAATTCACTCACACAGCACCAAAATTTCACAAAAATTTATCAGACAACAGAAATTTCAAATAAATTACCTGGGGAATGCTTCAGGCTTCCATTCCTTCGACGACGATCACCAGAACACCTTGGTATCGTGACCATGCGCTGTGATACTCAGTGGATTCACAGACGATAACCCCATTTATTCGCCAAGCGCCTCGTTTTAAAGTACCATTCCATAACAGCATACAATCTTGGTTGTTTGTGAAGCTTACCCCACATATATTATGCTTCCATTTATTGATTTTTAGCTTAGTATAGTAGTAGCTAGACCTCTATTAATTTAATATACACTACACGTATTTCGCGTTAATAAATAGAAGGCCACTACTAATACGTTACACGTGCTAGCACAATATTTACTGTATTATTAACATATCTAATACTCACATAACAAAAACTCTACTATTATGTTGGTCTATTGTAGTAAAGTAGTATAGAAGCAAAGATAAGACAAGGAGACAAGAAACCTTTAATAATTTCCATTCAGTATTTATATTGTTTGAAAATGCTACCCCGGACACACTTTACGTGAAAAGCTTATTTTCAAATTTAAATTCTACAAATTTTTATACAACCGTCTTGATAATTTCTGAAATTTATTCCGTCTCCGTTAGAGATGGACTCGGGAAGGGCCGGGCCGGGCTTTTAATAAGCCCGGCCCGGCCCGACGCAGAAAAGAGACCGCCGGGCCGGCCCGAAATTTCGGGCCGGCCCGACTTTTATTCAGTGAATAAAAAGATATTTTTTTCAGTTGTGTTCAACAAGTAACTATCACTCACTTGTTTGATTTAAGAGTATATTGATTTTGAGTTACAATCAAGATACTTGTGGAACAAACCGTAGTATATCATTTGATTTTTGATTTTTTGAAAAATCCTAGAAATGTGTAACAAAAGTATAAAATGTTTAGCAATTTTCAATGTTTATGAAATTGTTACAGACGGATTTTTATAGCCTTTCTTTACCTTGAGAAACTGAAACTTTTGGAATTGCACTTTGATCTATAATTTGACTGTCTTTGTTCTAGTTATTTTAAATTTTTATTTGACCGACTGACAAATCGTGCCAAAGTTCAAGATTTAACACTTTTAGTGAATTACTGAATGCTAGAAATTAAATAAATTGTTTATAGGTCATAGTATAAACGGTACTAAACTTCATGGATTAATACTCAAGCGATTGAAAATTAGTACCTAATGTTATTAGAACTTAAAAAACCTGAAAGTCAAATAATATACCCGAATGTTTGCTTAAAAAAAGTTGGATTTTCAAATTGTGGTAAGTAGAGGATACTTTATTCTTTAGAAATACATATTATATGGTAGAATAAAAGTAAAATGAAGTAATTGTTTAAGGTTGAAAAGTTTTTAAAAAATGATTACCAAAAGGTATAAAGCAGTACATAGATCCTTTTATATACCAATAAAATTTTATTTACTTTATCCTCTTTTTTGGCATGAGTTCGATAATGGCATTATTATACATTTTCCTGCAAACGTAACATGGGCAATAACTATGCTTGTTTAATAATAAAAAGTTGTTTTTTTTTCAATATGTTCTTAATGTCCAGGATAAATAATAATATATTTTTATTATTTCAACACATTAATGAAATCATTTACAAATGACACATTACTATGATTCATCCAAATTACATAAATAGCAATTATGTCCTGCGTGATTAATCCACTGAAGTGCGCGTACTTTATGCGTGTTTAGTTTTGTCCAGTTTATACGACTTAGATGACTCAGTCTACATTGAAATAAATCAAACAAACGCAACTAACAAATATCTCCATTTAGTCTAATGTGAGCTCTCGAGTATTGAAGCTCATTCGTCGGGTACCGATTATCTTCCTATCAATTTGTGATTTATTTTTCCGTATTGTACTGTTTAAATGATTTGTGTTAAGTGTTTGTGAGTGTATTACAGTGAACTTTTCAATAATAATGCCACGTAGTTGCATTAACCACCCAGACTGTTTCTGCTATATTTGTGGTGAGGTAACACTAAAGTCTCGGAGGAGAAATATAACTCCATTGAGAACAAAATCGTATGAAATACATTTTGGATGTAAATTGGGTGATCAAGATAAGTGCTGGGCCCCTCATAGTTGTTGTAATTCATGTGTAACGTTGCTAACTGGTTGGTTGAATGGATCCCGTCACATGGCAGTTCCGATGGATTGGAGAGAACCTAAAGATCACTCCACAGACTGTTATTTTTGTTTAACGAAAATATCAGGGATAACAGCTAAGACTAGACACACTGTTAAATATCCTAATATTCCCTCTGCTTTAAGACCAGTGCCTCACAGTCTACAGCTTCCAATTCCAGTAGCACCAAAAACATTGGAATTAAACGACGATGTTGTTCAAGGTAGTACAGATTTATCGGATGATTAAGAAAGAAGGAACCCAGACTTTTTAGAAATTACAAATACTGAACCGCACTTAATAAATCAGTCTGAACTAAATGATCTCGTTCGTGATCTACATTTATCCAAGAATCGAGCTGAAATACTAGCATCACGTCTGGAAGGATGAAATCTTTTACAACACAACACAAAAATAAATGGTTTCCGTGACAGGCAGTGTGACTTCGAATGTTTTTTCTCACAGTGTGCGGACTTAGTTTACTGCAATGATGTGGAATCTTTACTGGAAGCTTTTTGACATATCCACAATCCTGATGAATGGCGTCTTTTTATAGACTCTTCAAAACGTAGTTTGAAAGCGGTTCTTCTTCATGTTGGTAATAAATACCCGTCGATCCTTTTGGTTCATGCAGCTAACATGAAGAGACATATAAAAGTATAAAACTTGTGTTGGATATGATTCAGTACGAGAAACATTCATGGCATGTTTGTGGAGATCTTAAAGTAATAGCACTGTTACTTGGTTTACAACTTGGTTATACAAAATTGTGTTGCTTTTTGTACGAGTGGAACAGCAGAGATAGAAAAAATCATTATCTTAAGAAACAGTTGACTGTTGGATAGAGAAGAACATTGTGAGTCCAGCATTAGTAAAACCCGAAAAAGTTTATTTCCTCCCCCCCCCCCGCCAATTAAGCTAGGTCTTATAAAAATTTTTGTTAAAGCAATGGATCGGGAGGGATGTGGATTTCAGTTCCTAAAAAGAAGTTCCCCAATTTAAGTGATGCGAAAATAAAAGAAGGTATATTTGTTGGTCCGGATATAAGAAAACTAATGAATGATATTGGATTCGAAGGCAGTTTGAATGACTGTGAATTTGCTGCTTGGAAATCTTTTAAAAATGTTTGAATAACTTCCTGGGAAATTACAAGCAGATAACAACAAAGAACTGATAACCGAGCTTCTGGAAAGCTATAACACACTTGGCTGTAATATGTCACTAAAGATCCATTTCTTAGATTCACATCTGGACTTTTTCCAAACAATCTTGGAGCTGTGAGTGACAAACATGGTAAACGCTTCCGTCAGGAAATATTCACCATGGAAACACGTTACCAAGGAAAGTCGAGCCCCAGAATGCTAGCTGACTTTTGGTGGAATATTAAGACCGATTTATCTGTGGCAGGGTACGCCAGAAAATCCAAGCAAAGCAGATTTTAGGAATGTACCAATATTACATGTGTGTATAACAAAGGTTTTCTTTAAATTGAAATTACAAAAAAACTATGCCCGATAGAAAACCTCCAATAACATATTTGAAATCAGCGCCAAATATACTGTAAGCTTCAGCTGTTACAGTTCTTGTAACAAACAAAAACTAAAATTTTGTTGCCCAGTGTTATTAATGAGTTCATGAAGACACTACGTGAAAATATAATTAAGAATGTTTACTTACTCAATGTGAGATAAAAATGAAAGAACAGTGGAGTATCTATTCATGCGTTTTTCGGCCCGAAAAATTTGAGCCGGCCCGAATTGTTTGGCCCGGCCCAGCCCGAAGAAAATAGTCAATAGCCCGGCTCGGATTCGAGCCCGAAATCAGACCGGGCCCGGGCCGGGCCGGCCCGAAAACCCGAGCCCGAGTACATCTCTAGTCTCCGTGCCGTACGTATCCGAAATCGCTTTCACCTGTCGCGTTTGTCTACGTTTGAAAAATTGTTGGTTTTTAACCAATAATAATCTTCTCTGTCGTCATAAAACTCCGCCTGTACTATCTTTATCTCTGTCTGATGCATGTCTGCTGTCGCGTTCAAAACCACACTTGAGTTATAGAAAATCGATATTGCTGACAGCTTATCTCCACTCCGCGTGTATTAGTACGTGCGTTTTCAATATCAACGCTTTTATTTCTGACTCTATCTGTAGTATATAGCCGATCGTGCATCTCCCTTGTTCTTAAATAACTTTGTTAGCTTGTTATTCAAACCAAACTGACGGTTGAAAATATTTTCTATGAAGTCCTGTCTTAATCTGCTCATAATTTCGACGAATGTAACTTTTAAAAACGCAGGTGTTTGTTAATTATCGAGCGTTTAGCACAACAATTCTTAGATTTTATATTTCGTCGTATTTGTATAAAACTGACGTTTGTTTGTTACAACGAACTTTTGCCTTGGAATTATTAATTTTCCTTACCCTAGTTTGTTTTAAAACTGTTTTTCTTTATGTACTTTTTAACCTTTCAATTATTAATTATAAAAATACGTGAATACTTGTCCGTTCTCCCTAAATGAATTAAATAAATTTTGCGCGTAAATAATTTGTTCTTTTCTTTATACAGGGTGGTTGAAATTGTATTGTTTACCCCAAATTTAACCCTTTGAATCCACAACAATATATATATATATATATATATATATATATATATATATTGTGTGTGTATATATATAGATATATGTGTGTGTGTGTGTGTGGGTGCGGGATTGCGTGCGTGCGTGCGTGCGTGTGTGTGTATTTTAAGGCAATTTCCAGATGATATGGGAATTTATAATGTCAGTGAATAAATCATAACATTAATCTTAGATTACTATATGAACTTGCATGATCGTATGACTTATACAAACACTCCTGCTAACAAATAATGTAGATAGAACAATTGAAAAATCACACGTTGACTTAGTAAGGCATCCGCCAAGGACGCCCTTGGTAATCCACTCATCTCTGTAATTATAAATACCCACTCCTGGCAGCTAGTAATAATAATGTATCGATAATAATAGTAACATAGTACGACATTATTTGAAGTCACTTTATTTATATTTGAAAATTGTTTGGTTCAAAGATAGCGAAATATTTAGTATATTGTTGAACAGGTCGCACTGAGTAAGAGCATCCTATTATATATCTTGATTTATGCTAATAATTTTACATATATACAATGCTATGGAAATTCTGTATACATGATTCTGTAATATTAAATTCTGAATTATTTTTACGTGTACTGATAGTATCATTTCAAATATTAGCAAAACTATCTAGACGAGTACCCAATCTTTCCAATCTTGAATGCATACAGGTTTAAACTTGGCTTTTTCATAGAATGAAAACAAGCTTTTGTTATTTTAGAATATCAAAAATATATTAATATGCAACCAGAGATTTTAAATGTGTAAAATGGAAAGTGTATAGTCGAGTGTATAGTATGTACAATATTACTGTGCATGCATATATTACTTATAATATGCATGGATTACTCTATTGAAACGAATTGAAAAAAGTGGTGTGAATTTATAATAGCAACTTCAAGAAAGGATTTCAAAATTCTTAATCAATGAACAAATATTATTTCTAACCTATTTTGCGTTAACCTTACTTTATTACTTAAAGTTTTGCAATTTTATGTAGTAAACAAATAAAATGCACGAAAATGGTTAAATCACGAATATGTGATGAGAATTTAACTGGGTTAACTACTATGGAAGCAATGAATAAATTACACAATGATATACAACTAGTTTTGAATCAATTTGTTGCTTCCCAACAAATAAGGTATGTTGTTTTTAGTTAGCCATAATGTATTTTAGAAAATATTATAGGATATCTTGTATACTACAAGTGGGTGTCTATAATGTATTAGCATAGAAGTGAAACACTTTTTTTATTCATACAAATTAAGCAGCAATATTTAGCTTATGTTACTAATAATATCATTTTGCTTTGTAAATCAACAATTCAATATAATCATCATCATTAGGTCTTCACTCCTGGAACTGCTTAGGCGCCTACCTCCATTGTTTTGTATTCTGAGCTAATTTACGCATTTCCTTGAAATTCCCACAGTCTTTCACTATCTGCATGCAATAGTCTGATCTAGGTCTACCTCTACCTCTCTTTTTTCCTATCTCTGCTTGTAATATATGCTACACTATTCCCCAAATGCCATAGAACATGTCCTGCTCTTCTAATTCTTCTATTATTTTTTTTATTTCTACAGATATGCTTCCCCTACTATTTCTAGAACCTCTTTGTTATTAATTTTATCTGTTCATGCTATCATCACCATACATCTGAAGCACCACATTCCAAAAGGCTTCTATTTTTTCCTGTCCATTTCTCATACTGTCCCTATTTCATAGATGTACAGTGCTGAGCTCAACACATATGCTTTCAAGAATATTTTCCTTGTCTCTATGTTTGTTGTTTTCGAGCATAGCAGCTGCTCTTTTTAGATACATAGTAATGAAATGAAACTGCTGAATCTATCATTTTAATTTAACACATATGACGGGTTTCGATTTTTCATTTTCAAATATGTTTCTTAAGTTATCAATATAAAAATGTTTTTAAAACTGCGTTGTTTTACAATCTTCACTAACACATAACTTCAACTTATCTGATTGTGTATTATTCCAGCCCAAAAATTTTTATAAAATTATGCTGAAAACCGCTGGTTTTCGTGAAATGTGGGTTTTCATCTTACCACACATGCTCATTATGCATGTTAAATATGCCATTTCTGCTAAAGGTTGCTTCATCAGTAAAAAGAATATTGTTAACAAATTATTATCTCTTCTAATTTGTCTTAGAAGCTAGTCACAAAACTCGACTCCAGATTGGTAGTTGGTTTCTGAAAGGTCCTGAACTTGTTGCAGGTGATAGGGATACAGCTGTTGATCTTTTAGAATTCTCCAACTTGTTACTTTGTAGCTAAAATCTTTTGGTACTTATTCCTGGGTTCTCGTCTACTAAATTTAAAACATTTCCTTCATTTTTCAATGTGCATTTTACTCTTTTACTTCCACGATATTGAGCAGCAGGTAAAACAGTTCCGTCTATCTACTGCCACAAAAGTTTTTCTATTGGGAACAATGTGTCCTGGATATATCTCTGCATATGGTCTTACAGCCTTTTCAGAATTGTCTTGGTATTCTCCTAGTACCAAATGCATGTCAGCATATTTAGAGAATGTGAATGTTACAATTTTTGGTTTGATTATTAACAAAATAATAAGAAATAAGCAAGCTGTAGTTATGTATTGAACGAGTATAACTTTTGTAACTACACCGAGCAAGAGAAGCCTACTAGATTCATCAACAGTTTGGAATTATTTGTAATTTAATAGTAAAACTAATATGAATGAAACATTATTTTTACGAAGTATGTGCATGTTTGTCAACTTATTGTATTTGATTTAAATCAGATACCTGATTTGAATTCATAAAATAAACCTTTGCATTTTTGAAAGAATTTATAATACTTTGTTTTCATGCATGAGTTGAGTATGACTTAATTTAAAATATCTCTAAAATGGAAAGCTCTACAGAAATTAATCAAGAGTATCTTTTTTTGTGGCGAATTGTATGAGGAATAATAATTATTAGTTTTAATTTTTATGAAATACAGGATGTGGAAAAAGTATAGGACAAAATTGTTTGATAAGTCTCTTATTCTACACTAATGGATTATCCTATTTTGTCAAAATGAGGTGTAATAATTCGTATTAGTAAACAACTAACGTGTACTTACTTTCAAGTGAAAATCTCTACTCTGAATGTAAATATTCTAAAAACATGTATTTTTCAATATCACTTCATCATCCTGTATAATGGAAACAGGTGGGTTTACAGGAAACTGTTATCTAACTTTTCTTGATAACTCGTTAAGGTCTATTTTGAAACATCCTGTATATGAATGTGGGTATGTATGTGTTGGGAAACTACGAAAGTTCCTCAGACAGGCAATTATTTGCAGTGTGTTACAAGAGTTGCACAGATGTATGACGGGTTAGAATATAGTTTTATATTCGGTTAAACCACACCATAAGAACAACTACAGAGCCAATTTAACTTCTGTATATTTTGTAACTTAACACTCAAATACCTAAAATATAATTTTTACAACAAATATGCAAACTCTAAATTACTTACAGTTGCCTCTCTTTTTTATAGTGAACAAAGATATTTGAGCAAGATTAAACATGGTAAATTGACAATTCATTGACTTTACAAAAAATATTTTTGTCTATACTTTCAAATCTATTTTCCGGCCTACTACAATTATTTTGTCCTGTTTTAATTTCTAAACATTCTTCACACTCCCACCCAGTGCAGCGTTAGTTAACGGATGCTGCACTCTCTTCTAAATTTGGTTTTTCTACTTGTAGCACCGCTAACTTGAATGCCGGTCTTTCATAAATACCGGTACTGGTTTGAACCTTAGCCCTCCTTACTATTCCGTCACGAGCTTTAAGAACTTGTATGATCCTACCTTTTGGCCAATTACATCTAGGTAGGTTTTTATCACAAATAACTACAATGTCACCCTCTTTAACGCTTGGTGATTGGTCGTGCCATTTAGGACGTATCAATAGTTGTGGTAGGTACTCGGTTACAAATCGACGCCAACACTTGTCTGCAAATTGCTCCCTGTAAAGGTAACTAGTTTTTTGGACTTTTGCGTCTAGATCAATAGAACACATTAGTTTTTCGCCGTTCGTCGATCCTACTAAAAAATGATTTGGTGTGAGCGCTTCAGACTCTTCACTGTCTAAAGGTAGATAAGTGAGTGGCCTCGAGTTGACAATATTCTCAGCCGCAATTAGGCAGCTTTGAAGGAGTGGGTCAGTGGGTGTTCTTGACGGTAAAGCATCATACAGTGCAAGTTTAACCGATCTCACAAGACGCTCCCATGCTCCCCCCATATGCGGGGATAGAGGACAATTGAAATGAAACGACATCTCTGGGCTAACAAATTCTTTGGCTATTATCTGAGGATCAAGTTTCTTCAGCTCTTCTTTCAGAATGCGTTCTGTGGCTATAAAGTTAGTCCCTCGATCACAGTAGATATGTCTTGGCTGACCTCTTCTATTAATAAAATTCTTAAAGCAAAGGATGCAGTGGTCAGCATCTAGTCTATGTGCGATTTCTAAGTGTACTGCCGGATGGTAAGACAGGTGAATAGGACGCCCAGCGCTTCTCAATTCTTCTTCCAACAACAACATTGATGGGTCCAAAATAATCCACTCCTGTATTGGTGAAGCAAACAGTGTTAGTAGTAAGTCTACACGAGGAAGTGGGGACATTTCTGGTGTTTTGGGCACAGCTTTCATAATTTTACAAACCTGGCAATCTCGGCGTATTTTATTCAGACATCTTCGCAGTTTGGCAATGTAAAACGTCTGTCTAATTTGATTTACTACGGTTTCGTGGTTATGGTGCAAAAATAAATTATGGTAGTGTTGAATTATTAACACCGTGAAAGCGGCTTTCAGGCGGTAGTATAATGGGTCTTTTCGACTCCCAATTCAGGCAGTTTGCAGCATCCAATCTTCCTCTCACTCTTAACACCCTTCTTGGTCTAAATCGGTGACAATCCAAATATTTTACTTGACCTCTGGACAGTCGATTGGAGTATGGCTGATGAATTTTTGTAGTTCTCTGATCTCTTCAAAATAGTATTCCTTTGGACTAAATGAATCAACGTATTTCGTGCTCGAGTAAGCTCTTCAGAGGTCAAAATATTAGTGACTTTGAGAAACTTATTGACACGGAAGTTAATGAATCTGTGTACGTATGCCATCGTACGTAGCAATTTATTATATGTGCTAAACCGTTCCAACATTACTGGATAGCTCATAACTTCGTGAGCTGTAACAGACTCTGTGGTTTCACAATTTGCTATGATATCTATAGGCCAATATTCCTCGTTCAAATACAAGAATTCTGGTCCCTTGAACCACCGATCAGATACTTTTAGCGAGGGTAGACTAGCCCATTTCGTTGCTTCATCTGCCACATTCAGTTTACTAGGAACATATCGCCAGTTTGATGTCAGAGAGTTGTCCTGTATTTCCGCAATGCGATAGGCAATAAACTTGCAAAATTTTCTCGGATCTTCTGACCGAATCCAACTTAATACGGTTACAGAGTCAGACCAATAATGGATCTTACTGACTGTAACAGCTAAATGTCCGAGAATACTTTTTGCAAAACGCGCCCCCAATACCGCACTTTCCAGTTCCATCCGTGGAATTGTTTGTAACTTTATTGGTGCGACTCGAGTTTTCGCACCCAGCAGCGTACATTCTGTAGTATTTCCTTGGATTATTCTTAAATATGCTACAGCTGCACTGGCGTTTTCGCTTGCATCGACAAATATGTGCAGTTCCACTGCAGAATTAAGCCAATTAGTAAACGTATTTAAATAACATCGCGGAATCGCTAGTTTTTTTATCGCTAATAAGTGTTTCAACCACATAAGCCATTTTTCATGCTGTCTGTCAGTGATAGGTTCATCCCAGGTTATCTTACTTCGCCAAATCTCCTGAAGTAGTATTTTTAAATACACTAAAAAATTTGATATAAGTCCTAGGGGGTCATAGATAGACATCAAGGTCCGCAGAATTTCGCGTTTAGTGGGTTTGCGTACTCCTTGTAAAACGTCCTTGTTCGCTTTGTTAAAGCGTAGTGAAAATTCAAAACAATCGGTATTTAAATTCCACCACATACCAAGGACCTTTTCTGTTTTATCTACACAGTTAACATCTAAGCTGAATCGGGCTGGGTTTGGTGGCTCTGAAGAGTTCATTTCTAACATAAATTTCTGTAAATTGGAATACCATTTTCTAATTTCGAAGTTAGCTTTTGAATGGATAAGCGTAACTTGTTTGGCGTTTTTAAGGGCCTCGGATTCTGTGTCTGCAGTGTCCAACAGATCATCCACGTAGTGGTTTTTGATGATCGTTTCAACAGCTTTAGGGTATACTGCGGCGAACTTAGTCGCGTTATAGTTTTTAACAAACTGAGCTGAATTGGGAGAACAGGCAGCACCAAAAGTCATTACGGTTACCACATAAGTATTTAAAGGTTTATTAGGATCCGCTTCACGCCAGTAGAAACGCTGAGAGTGCTGATCCTGTTCTCTTATACCCACCTGTAAGAACATTTCTTTAATATCTGCGCTGTACCCATTTTTCCTTTCCCTAAATCTAAGCAAAATCCCATATAAGGACGCTAGTTGGTCGTCACCTTTCAAAAGCATTGAATTTAGAGATACCCCATTAACAGCAGCCTTGGCGTCCCAAACTATTCGAAATTTTCCTGGCTTGTTTGGATTTGAGCGGGAAATATGGGGAGATACCAGATTCTTTCATGTTTTGACAGAGTTCTTCATCTGATAACCTCCTAATGTACTTCTTAGCTAAGAATTCATTTATTTGTTGATTCAACTTCACACCCAGTTCAGGATCATACTTTATTCGTCTCTCTATACAGTTCAATCTCCGCAATGCCATTTGTCTGCTGTCAGGAAATTTAAACGAATCAAACTTCCAAATCAAACCAATTTTATACTGATTGTCTTCTTGAATCACCGTAGACTGTATTATCTTATGTGCCCGTTTAGATTCCTTTGAAGCGATGGTTTTGGTTGGGGTAATTCCTAAACTTTCTATTGAGAAAAATTGTTTAACCGCCTCATGCAGTTCTTGTTCGTCATGCGATTTGGACGAGCATTGGCAAATGTGATAACTATAATTTTGTGGCTCAGGCGGCCCCAAGGCAAACACTGTCCAACCTAGTCTACATTTAGCCGCGATCGGTTGCTTCTCGGCACCCTCTCTCAACTTGAGTGGCACTGCTAAATCCCAATTATCCAGGCCAATAAGAATCTGTGGATTGACGTCGTAATAAGAGTCTATAGGTAATCCGTTAAGGTAGGAATATTCTTGTTTGAGCGTAGAAGAATATAAAGTTTGTACTGGAAGGTCTAGAGTTTTAACCGTGCGAGCGGGACGATTATGAAATCGCGTAGCGCTTTGAAAGCTTCCGCCAATACTGATTAGGATCCTTTGCGACTGGTTTTCAATTCGTTGATGTGTACCCGTCCATCTTAAACATAATGGTTCATTATCGCCCTGTACATCTAATTTTCTAGCAACACTTTCGTTAAGCATTGTGATAGATGAACCTTCATCCAAAAAGGCATATGTATCAACTGTCTTGTCTCCATTCATTAATTTTACTGGTAGTATCCGGAACCTGATACTTTGATTCAAGGCTTTATGACACACACTAAATTCTGCATTAGAAACGTCATTGCGAACGGTCTCGCTTAATAATGGGGTTTTAGGAGCTGATCCCAATTCAACATCTTTGTGAAGAAGAGGGTGATGCTTATTTTGACACTGTGTTTGATCGCATTTAACTGGAAATCTACATGGGAAGCGATGTTTTTTCAAGCATAATTTACAAAGATTAAGTTTTTTAACAGTCTCCCATTTTTTGTCCAAAACATACGCTTTGAACTTACTGCACTCAGCGATGGATCTACAACTACCCTGGCATAATATACAAGTGGTTCGTTTATTGTTAGTAAAACTACTTGTAGGCTCATGGATATTGAATCTTCCTTTTGATGATTTTGTTGTAGATATCTAAAGTGGGTAGAGACGTGCAAATATTAGTGGCTAGATGGTATAATCAATCCCAAGGTCAGTAAGGCCAGAGAACTCATGCTTAGTACTACGATAAATAGCCCAATTTATCTTCAGCTGGGAAGGTAGTTTTAGAAGAATTTCTTGCATTAGATTAGGGTTGTTTAAATAGTCTTTCATATTGGCCGCTTGTAAAGAAATGCACAGATTTTTAACCGCTAAAGCGAATTCAATTAATGTCTCAAGTTTATCATCTCTTGGGGGTGGTTGATGACGGATAGTCTTTATGTAAGTTTCTAGAACTTGCTCCGGTCTTCCAAACAGTAGTTTTAGAGTAGAGATGATATCAGGTACACATTCCGGCAGTGTTAGAAAACTGCAAACAGCCAACTTAGCAGGTCCATTCAAACTTTTCTGTAGCCGTAATAGATTTTCGCAATTGCTAAAACCGCAAAGCTTGGTTGACTGCTCATAACTACTAACGAACAAAGGCCATTCTTGTGGATTTCCGCTGAACATTGGCAGCTCTTTCGATATGTTTCTCCTAGCAGCATACTGTTGTGTCGTTAGTTCTGACTCCTCTAAACGGACATCTTGACCAGATTGTACGGCGGGTTTGTCAATGGGTTTTTTATGTCGATATTCGGAATTATTCCTCTGTGGGTAGCTCATCGAAAATTGTTGCAACTTGTGATTCCTACTATCATCTCCAACACGATCGCAACAATTCTCTATATCCAATGACAACATTTTATTCTGTAACGAATCTACCTTTTCAATTTCTTCATCTTCTAAATTTTGACTGTTATCAGAGTCTTCATCAAGAAGCAACCGGGCTTTCTCAGTTAATTCTCTTTCTTTTTTAAGCAAGTCTCTTTCCTCTTGTAGTAGCCGCAGCTTCCAGTTACGTTTGCTACTAGAAGTTGAACCAAGCTTGACACTTTCAGCATGGAAACTCAGTTTTGATTTGCCAGAAGTAACTGTTTTAGCTAATCGTGGTTTAGACTTAACTGAAGAGTTTTCCCTTTGTTGCATCATTGTTGCTTGGCTCTCAGCAGTGCCTTTACCAGAGCCTAAATTCATGTTTTGGGCGATACAAACAGGGCATTGCCAAGTGTCATTCTTGGCTACCTCATCTGTGACATCGACGCACTCATAGCAGCACCATTTCCTACAGTTAGTGCACTCTACCATCTCTGTCGCTCTGTAGGGTTTGTCGCAAATTTGGCAGTGTTCCCTCGTTTTCTTTTGCAACGAACTCATTTTGCGCATTTCTAGTAGACCGTAGCTATACGTATTACTTTGGTCAATTTACAATTTTTTCTATTTCAGCTTTGTTCTTTAATTTCCAATGTATTTGAGCTTTTGTTGGGAAACTACGAAAGTTCCTCAGACAGGCAATTATTTGCAGTGTGTTACAAGAGTTGCACAGATGTATGACGGGTTAGAATATAGTTTTATATTCGGTTAAACCACACCATAAGAACAACTACAGAGCCAATTTAACTTCTGTATATTTTGTAACTTAACACTCAAATACCTAAAATATAATTTTTACAACAAATATGCAAACTCTAAATTACTTACAGTTGCCTCTCTTTTTTATAGTGAACAAAGATATTTGAGCAAGATTAAACATGGTAAATTGACAATTCATTGACTTTACAAAAAATATTTTTGTCTATACTTTCAAATCTATTTTCCGGCCTACTACAATTATTTTGTCCTATTTTAATTTCTAAACATTCTTCACAGTATGTATGTATGTATGTATGTATGTATGTATGTAATGAGTCTTAAATTAAAAGCTAGTAAATTTAATGACAAGTGACTGAAAATAAGTCGCAAGAGCATCCTGTAAACGCATTTTGTCCTAATTGGGGCGCATCAGAAACAACAAAGTTAAATTATTTAATACTCTTGTCCTGATGATCACCAATTAGGGCGAAACACGTCGACAGGATTCCCTTGTGGCTTATTTTAAGTCACTTGCCATTAAATTTACTAATTTTTGGTTAATTTATGATGCATTACATTTACTTATTTTTATTATTATAATTTTTGACTATGGAAAAAGGCAGCTGAGGTAGATTTTGTCCAGTTTGTAACACTACAAAAATTGTTTAAAGAGCATGAGATTGCGTCAAAAGCTGTTTGGATTATCTTGAAAGGAAATGACGTGTTGCACACATGATTGTGCTTAGTAATGTTGCTCGAAATAATATTACAAATAAAAAGCTTGCAAATATCTTATAAAAGGAATTTTATGACACAGAGAGTCTGGTTTATTGAAGATTGTGGTCTTCTTGAACACGGCGGCTCCGTGGCGTAGTGGTATGTGTGTGACTACGACGCCCAAGGTCTTGGGTTTGAACCCCGACACGGTCCGCTTGAAAAATGTTAGGCGAGCATTTTTCACAAAAATACACCCTCGTTCGGATGAGAGGTAAAATGGAGGTCTTGTGTGTGAGTGTTGTCACGCAGGTTAAAGATCCCTACCTTGCTTGGAACAGCAAGGGTTTGTCAAAATTCCAAATTTTCCAGTTAAAAAAAAACTCGCTTCCTGCTCAATGTAGTACCTTCGGGTGGAGCATTGGAAAATCACATATAAGGTCTTCTTGAACATCTTATAAAGTAACATTTTGAAGCACATACTATTTGGGTTTGTTTGTTTTGTTTATGTTAAAATTTAATATGGCTCTCGTGAATTTGTTCCTTGTTTGTCATATGAACACTAATCGAATCAAGCATTTAAAAATTTATTGTTGTGCAATTAATTGCTTATTTATTGATGTAATAACTTGACATTTAAGCACTAATACTATTTGGGATTTGCGCCTCTTATGTTTTATTTAATAGTTTCATAGTATATATGTAGAGCCAGGTAGATAAGAAAAAGATAGAAGAGTATAGACTAAGTTATATTAGTCAAATTATTAGAAATTTAGGTTGTGAAGGGTATGTAGAACTTTTTAGATTAGCACAGAATAGAAAAGTAGTTGAACTGCGTCAAACCAACCTTAAGTAAGATCGAAAACAAAATGATGATGATAGTATATATTGCTGTGGAAGTTGGGAAAAATTGTGTCCCAGCATTGGGCTGCATAAAATTTTCTGAAAAAATCTTCCAATACCTCTGGAACAACGCCTTCTTATTTCTGCACACCCCGGCTAGCTCTAAAATCTGCTTCTTCCAGGATACTTACCATTCTAAGTTCACTCTTTCTCACATATACACTCAAATAAAATTACCACTCAAATAATGCAACAATCATACAACCTTTTTATTCATACATATTAAAAAGTTTCCATAACCAAGAAAATATTTACACATTTGTATATACAGTTTCATAAAATGTTACAATCTCAATCCTTAAACTTTTTAAAATTTCATGATTTGTATTTATTTCAACAGTTTTATTTTATACGAGTAGATGGGCCCATCGTGCAACCCTAAATTGACCTTTATGCTGGTCTATGGTGAGCTCAGTATAAACCCAGTTACTGTAAATGCCTAAATACATCACATCTTTGTTTAAAACAAACTTAAAGACCTGTTTACTCCTTACATCAAAATTTTTTAGTCATGTATTAACACTTTTAAATAATAAAAATCAATTGTCCTTAACATATATTTCTTCAAATGTGTTTTAATGGTAATAAAATACACCCCCAATGTGTCAAATCACTCAAGCACAAAATAACAGCACAAATGTTCAAGCAAAAGCAAGAGAACTTAATTTCGTTACCTGGAGTAAGCTTTTTTTCATCATCACCTCTGAAGATGTGTTCCAAAACCCTCGTCATTGCATCCATACATTTCGCTGTTATACGTAGATCACACCCATTTCCACTCGCTATCCAAATTTCTGCAGCCGCCTTCGGTGTTTCTACCCCGATAATTGTCAAAACGAAGCTAATCACCTTTCGTAATTACTAAACCTCACGCATTCTTGTTTCAAACACTTCTCATCTCGCTTACCCTAGTACCATTCTTCCATTTGTTTGTTGAGTATAGTAACAGCACCATCTATTAACTAGCATTCACTTGTGCAATTCACACGTTTTATAAACTATCGACCTACTGTACTAACATCGTTTTATACACTTTTAAATTAGGATGTTGTATTACAAGAAAAGTGAAATCAAACGGATAAGCGACGTACGAGAATAAGTAAGAGTAAGAGATCTTTACTACATTTTCTAGTGTATTTATATTTTTTGCTATACCCCTCTTGGACCCTATTTCAGTCGAAAAGTTCATTTCATCAAAACTGATTCTAAAAATTTTGCACGTAGCGGACTAGTACAACCGAAAATTCTCATTTCACCGTGCTTTTAGCTTGAAAACTGCTCAAAAACATAACCGTCGCGAGTTTCTTGAAAATTTCTAGCATTCGACCAATCAGACACCTTTCCCCCATTTTTACGTCCAGTCTTTAGCTATCTTCCCTTGTTTAACTCATATTTGCTGTCTCTTTTTACAATCCCACTCAAGCAACAGAAAATCGATATTGTGGTTGACCTCCAAACCTACCGCGTACTTTAAACGAGTGTTTTAACCAACGTTTATTATACGTGTTCTCTGTCTGATTTACACTACGGATATTCCATTTCACTTTGCCTTCAAACCATCTGTTGTTTTAGTAGCTTTTGTGTCGACCATTAAATACAATTCCACAGAAATCTGTTCCAACGTTCATTTAAGTTTCCTTGAACTTGTTATTTTAACTGTCAGGTCTTTCTATTAAGCAAACTGCCAGTTTGAAAGTATATTTCCAAGTTTTAGCGTTTCTTAGGATTTGTATGTAACGAACGTTTAGTTTAGTTAAATTGAAAATATGCCTTTACATTATTGATTTTATATACCCTAAAGCTCTGTTTATTATCCGATACGCTTGATTTAAAATATTAAAACTAATTATGCGTATCCTTGAGTTTTCACTTACTCCAAAGCTTCTACACGTTATGCAAATTTAACATTCCGATTTAGAAATACAAAAATATGTCATTATCCGTCCGTTTTCAATGTCAAAACTAATTAATTTGGTGCGTAAATAAATTATCCCTATTTCCTATATACCCAGTCGTTACAAATTTATTTTCTTGCCCTATTTATCCCTCTTAACCTATAATTTCCACGACAATTTTATTGCACCTTTTACATAATTTTATTTGCTTAAAAAAATACAAGTTAAAGGGGCAGGCCAATTATACACTTCTATTGTGGTGATACAAGTGATAATATCAGTAGACCATATTTCTTTTGCGGGCTGGTATATACTCTTCTTTGCTCTTTTACACTAGATATTATACGAAGATGCCAACCTTTGATAATATACTGCAATACCTATATAAGTGTATTTATATGTTATATTTCTTTTTATTATGCAAAAAAATAAAACAAAAGAAAATATGGTGTAGAGTATAATACTACATCTGTTAAATATATGGCATAGAATATGTAATACAGACTTAAAACGGTTTTCAGTCTCTATAGAACTGGCTTTCTTGCACGTGCAACTGTACTGCACTTAGAACTAAAGTTTGTATTATTTTTAAGTAATAAAGTACAAATTTATTTAAAATTAAACTTCCCGCATGTCGTCAATTCTGCATAATCCTGACGTAAAGAATTACGCCCTCAAATTGGATTGCATAAAGGGTGTTGCGGGTCAGTACACAATTTACCGGGTGGTTCACTAAAGACCCGGTTGCGTCCTACTACTCGGGGTAAATCATATGCTTATGGATGTTTCGGGGGGTTTTCTTGATGCTGCCCAACTGTCCTGATCGATGAATCCAAGATAATTTTGTAGATATAGGAAAGAGGTAACAAGGAAAAGATTACTTTGCCAAACTTGGAACTTCATGCCCGCATGTCTGTATTTGTTCACGGTTGATAGCCAAGACATCCATTTTAAGAGACTAGTTCTCACTGGATATAGTCCCTCGCCATTTCTCCCACATACTCCCATGGCTAAAACCACTAAACACAGCTGCATTTTCATGACCTGCAAATGCAATATTTCTGGTATTTACACCATAAATCAGAGGCTGATGTCTTGGAATGCATGAGAAACTAATATTCGAGGGACTTACATGTAAAAGCTTAAATTAAAAATGATAAAGGAAAACTTTCCCTTGCCAGGTTTAAAAATCCCCTAATATTAAATAGTAAAATAAAACGTGAAGCCTTATATAAAAAAGGCACAACAAGGTTTGTATTCGATAATAACACCCATGCCTATGCATATAGAAGGTGCCATGCCTGTAAAAATGTTAACCATCCTTACTTTCGAATTCAGCTGGCACCACTCTAGGGTTACATTTACAGTCAGTACTGTACACTTTAACATACTTCCACTAGCTCATGACTCAGTTTGCACTCCTTCATGTGTAAATAACAAATTTTGATTGGGTACGAAATAGCAGTGTGTAAACAAATGAAAATTTTAAAGTATATAACATATAATAGACTATTTGATCACAATATGGTCATTTTATTGAATCAATAGTATGACTTCATGGATAGCAATGTATTGTGGCTAATTTAAGGTTGTAAAATAACTAACCAATATATAATTAAGTGGACGAGATTTAGCGCTCTCGGATTGACAAAACTTGATGCCAACCTTGTATTGTCAGATTTCCGATTTGTCAGACTGTTTTATTTGTGTACGTTTCAATTAATAATATTTTGAATATCTCTGGCAATATTGTTCACGATCATTTTTATGCATGAAAATGTCGAAAGCTTTTAGCGAAGATTGTAAACTCAGCGTTTTGAAGTCGAACAAAACAATGGTGCTCTATTTCATCCTTTAACAGTCGTTAAAGATGTAAGTAATTACTTTTCCCGCATACTTCATTAGTATATCGTCTTAAAATGCTCTTTTATTTCAATTATTACATAGTCTTGATAGCAGTAGAAATCTAAAATTAAGAGTGGATATGGTAAGTGGCAGAATAAGTTTATATTTACTATATTGTTGTGCATCAATTTGATAAACAGTATGACAACAATGGAACATTGCATGCATGATGTCATATGTTATATCATACTATTGATTGGATAAAAAGACTATATAAGCCCACTTTTAAATAGGTAAAAGTTTAGTAACTAATTTTATTGATTAAATTATTATTCATTTTTAATTAACTATTTGTTTCAGGAAATCAAAATTGTGGATTAAAGACACTTTTCATCACTACAGTTTCCATACAAATATTACTTGGATATCTTTTGTTTACATCGTAATTGTCTTTTCCGCACAACTGATTTTATATATAAAAAATAATAACTTAGCACTAACTTTTTATCAACCCATTCTTATTTTATTATGTCTAATATTATCGATTGCTATAGAAATTAGAGATAATAGGTTCCGACATAGTGAAATTGCAGAAAGGGTTAAGAATCTACTGAAAACAATAAAACGAGAAGCAACCAGAAATATCTGGTTACCCGAAAATTACCCTAATATTCTTTTACCATTTTCGCCTTGTATCACTTTACAGTGGACTTACAGAGATAATAAACTTGTCAACTTACCATGGGCTTTATTAGTTAAAGATGACATTATATTAATAAGGCCAGGACAAGTTAGCCCGGGATTTTGCGAGGCAATAGAAAAGAGTTCCGAATATCAACTTTTACATCCCAAAGAAGTATACGGCCCATCCTTGCAAAATGTAAATCAGTGTTTCAGCAAACCAAAATCACGTATTCCGTTGAATTATAAGAAATACAAGCTTTTGGAAACTCCATATCTAAATAATTTAAAAGTTTTTCTAGATCAGTCTTTGGATCGACCTATAACCACTGAAAACCAATTAAGACATTTTCTTATGATAAAAGTTATTGAAAGAGTTCTGATTCCTGTCATATTATTTTTAGTTCTACTAGTAAAATATATTGAATATTTTTATTTTGATGGTTTTAAGTATGCAGAAATTTGGGATTTGTTTGTTTGTACTCCTATTGCTACAGTCATACCGTTGTTGCCATTAATATTTCCAGTTGCATGGAATTGCATAAATTATTTTGGAATAGCCAGGTATGTAACTATATAAAATATATGTTTAAATAAGCAGGATACACTGTGCTCAAGAAACTTTTTGTTTGGCATGTAGTTGTATAATCACCAACTGTTGACAAGTGCTTTTAAATTGAGAGCCTTCTACACTTGTGCAGGTTGTTCAATTGTGCTCTCACATCTTCATGAAAATATATCTAGGGTATCTTTCAACCACTATGTGAATAGCCTTTTTCTAAAGAAAGTCACTGTTTTATGATCATATTCAAACGCTTCAGCTAGTAAACTATGCAATTAATTAGACTATTATTACTTTAATTTGTTAGATAGTGATATAAATTTATAATTTATAGCAACAAATGCAAGGTGTTGTATTTCTACAATTTTCCAAAATGAAAATCTAAGCTTGACAAAATGAAAAGAAAAAATTTTCAAATTTAACACTGAATCAACTTTTGGCAGGTAGCTTTTTAGCTAGCAGAAGGCTTCTGTGCACTTTATTTATTACATCTCTTTATTGTTCTTTTTTTGTATATTATTTTAGTTAAGAATGCTACTTTTAATTACTTTAGTAACTCATATGGAGATTTATTGAGAAGAAACAATTAAAATTTGCAGTTTTGTTTCACTTTTATTTTAACTATGAAATAATATGTTTCTTCATGACAAGTGCGATGTTCATAAAATATGTTGGTTTTAAAATGTGTTTCATTCACTTAAGTCATGCCAAATGCTCCCTGACTTAATATCTTACGGATAAACATTAACACAAAAATTGCAATAAATGGAGAGGCAGAGTAGATGTTAAGGTTAAAGTAACGGGAATGAATTTTTATTGAAATCATTTGGGAACATGCTGTGCAAGTTTATTGTACGATCGCAATAAAATGATTAACATTATATGGAAAGGAGTATAATGATTGTATCTTCAATGTAAGCTTACTATAAAAAAATGTGCTCTGTAGTACGTCAAAGTTGATCACGCATGCTGTAAGACTATCCGATCTTAATATGTTGGAAAAACAAGTTTTCAAAATTAATTTTTATTAGTAAATTAATTTGAAGACAGTTTTTTTAATATATTGTAATTTTTCAATATATAAAGAAGTAAAAAGTTGCAGTAAAGAATTATTTTAGGTATAAACTTTTTCTCAATTCTCTACATTTGCAACACGATAAATTTCTCTTTGATGATGAAGATGACATTTCAGTTAATCCTAAATATTCATTTAAGTTCAGGGAAACTTGGAGGATATTCATGAATATTTTAAAAGGAGAAGAGGTGTTGTTAGGAAGAACTACAAATTTACTTCATGTTTTGGGATCACTAACAGTAGGTTTATGTCAGATGTTACAAAATTGTATTTGTATTTTTAGGCACTGTGTTGTATTGACAAAAAGGGTATTTTATCGTGGCCAAACCCAACTGCAGAGAAGGTATTTTTCTTACACGCTGGGACTAGTGCAACTTTGGAGACATCTAAACTAAGGTAAAATTGAAAATAATCGTTTTCTGCCAATTAAGGGTTGTTTTTCTACTACCATTGTACTGTTAAAAATAATTTTGAATTACAATGCTTTTAGGTTGATCAAAACATAAAGAAGTTTTATATTGTATATTATTTTCAGTTAATATTATTTCCTGTTGGGCATATTCAAATTAATTAATTCATAATTGAACTGATTAACGGATTAAAATATACTGATAATTAGGCATTATTAAGTAGCAACCAGAACAGTTTTTTAGAATCATTTATGTGCAATCTCTAACTCCTTACTTGTTATAATTTGCTACTTGCTCAATTATTTCTGAACCCAATTGTACATAGTTACAAGAAATTTAAAATATCCACTTTCACATGTGTGTATTATAGTAATTTATACTTTCAATTACATGATTTGAATTTGTCTATCTTTTCAATTCATTTACCGATTTTGGCGATTCAATTGGTTAGCACGTCCGATTATAAATTGGAAAGTTACACGTTAGAATCCTGTCGGTGTCCTTATATTTTCCTTCTTTAAATTAGTAGTTTGATTTGAAAATTAGTTAAACTTTACATAAAAGCCTGCGATAATTTCATCTTATTAACTAATATCGTAGTATTAAAAATCAACTTGTTTTGTGCAACTACTTTATATTTGTATTTAATAATTGTTTAATGTCTATATCCGAGGTAGCATGTAGAATTTAAGCACCCCTCCCCGGCTCCTCCCCTAATTATCACGTTTATGGTAAAAGTAATGGAAAAATCCTTACACGTTATTTTTTGTTTCTATTGAAGTACTTTTATGCTCGAAAATTTTCTCTGCTAATTGCAATCCTAGTGCATGGTAACTACAATCTATCAGAAAAAAATATTTCTGGTTCTTTCACTGACATTGTATTGATTTCTCTACTAAATTGTTGCTCAAGCATTGATGTAGAGATTATCATGGGCTGTAATAAGCTTTGATTTAAAATGATTCCACAAATAGAAATATAGTGGAGAAAGATAGCTTGATCTAGGAAGCCATTCTATAAGTGCTTATGGCTTAGCATCTTTTCTAGAAACAGTATTCCACTAATTTCTCACATTTATCATCTTGTTGGAGAAAGATATTCATATTGAATTCTGTTACATATAAAGCTGCACCATAGAAGAGACCTAGAAATCAAATAAATAAAGGAATGAAGAATTAAGGAAGACGTCCACTTCTGCACAACTCATATTTTAAAGTACTAGTAAAAAGCATCTACTTGACTGACGAACAAGCTAACACATCTTCACAAATTATTTATTTTTCATTGGCCTACCTACAATAATCAGACAACCGTTCACAGCCAAATGCACAGTTATCAACAGAAAAACACATAAATGTTCAGCAAAGGGTAATTAATTTACACATAAAGTTATAATAAAATTACATATAAAAATTTAAGTCCTGAAAAGAATTTGGCACATGTCCAAATGACACATAACTATTCTTCATTGTTTTTTTACAATTTATGTCAGTTATTACTCTCTAACAATTCCAAATACCGAGCTCAAGTGAGATTTTTGTTAATGAATATTGGTTCTAGGATATGATTACTGATATTCTCATCCAAACATTTAATTATCGTGGAATTAGGCAAAAAATTTTAGAACAAAAATATAAATCAACAATAAAAGTCCATGCACGTAAAGATTTTGTGATTATTTAACTTATACAAGTTAGTATAGTGAATTAACACGTTATATATACAGGGTGTTTCATTAACGATGGGACAACGATTAACACCATGCATTAAATAATGACCATTGAGCCAAACTATTCTTAAATGGATGTTGATGTTTAACAAGTACAGGGTTTTGAAGGTTATAATTATATTTCAATCATTTGGTATTATTCTGAGAATTTTGTGGGTTATCTACTTGAAAGTTAGCATCTTTATGTTTTTGGGTACATAGAAAAAGAATATGATACAATTTTTAACTTTGGTTATAGAGGACGCTACTTTTAACCATTTTTATGATTAATTAGCCATAACTTTTTATCCTCTACATCAATAGCATACAACCGACTTTGAAATCTGAAAGAGCAATCCTCTTTACGTAAAAAGCTTATTCTTGTCTCTCTTTGGTATTCCAATCTATTTTCAAGAAAACAAACGTTTAATTCAAATTATGTTTTAATCCTTACTGAGACATCATATCGAAAATAATAGTAATATTTTATGATCTGTCATAGATTTTATTTAATGTGTCAATGAAGGTATTTAAAGTATCAACTCGGCAAGTGTTTTCTTTAACCTTCTGCTTGAAATCCCACTAAAATAATTACAAAATGCCACGTCATAGTGACTTTACCAATAGTGATATGAGAGATATGGTGTGTGTTTTTGTGCAAACAAATTTAATGGCCATGCTACGGCCCGAAGGTATACCCAGTTATAACCCCAAAGAAGGCAACCGAATCATAAACTGTTTCGAAACCTGTATAATCGTTTAGGTGAGAAGAGTTCATTTCGTCTCAAAAGTAAAAATAACTATATCGGTTGAACAAGAAGAGGTTTTGGTTAGAGTGAACGAAATTCTAGGTATAAGTACCTGTCATCTGAGTGCATCAATGGGCATAAGTGACTCATCGATTTGGAGGATTTTAAACAAAGGCAAGCTTCTTTGATACCGCTTTACTTTAGTTAGAATTTGTTGCCGCATCCTCCACTTTGCCTTCGTTTTACTCAGTTTTTATACTAGTAGCAATACGTGGATCTTGGTTTTTTGAATAAGATTCTCTTTACGGATGAGGCAACGTTTACTTGTTGTGGGGTTTTCAAATGGCGAAACAATAATTTATGGGATTCAGATAATCCCTGTGTCGTAAAAAAGACATTGTCAACACAAATTTAAGATCAATGTTTGGTGTGGTATTATTTCAATTTTTTTATCAGGCCACCCTCTCGGCTCACTTCATTTAAATTTTCTTTAAGAAAATTTAAACGATTTGCTTGAAGAAGCAATGCTTTATTTGAGGGCACATATGTGGTTTATGCAAGTCGTAGTGGTATGTGTGTGACTACTACGCCCAAGGTCCCGGGTTCGAATCCCGACACGGTCCGCTTGAAAAATGTTAGGCGAGCATTTTTCACAAAAATACACCCTCATTCGGATGATAGGTAAAATGGAGGTCCCGTGTGTGAGTGTTGTCACGCACACGTTAAAGATCCCTACCTTGCTTGGAACAGCAAGGGTTCGGCAAAATTCCAAATTTTTCAGGTAAAAAAAAACTCGCTTCCTGGCCAATGTAGTACCTTCGGGTGGAGCATTGGAAAATCACATCTAAGGTTTATGCAAGCCGGAGCCCCTACACATGTCTCTCAGCCAGTACGCGAATATTTAGACATCTTTTCACATCGGTTGGATTTGATGTGGCAGTGAATTTTCCTGGTTACCTAGGAGCCTCGACTCTGTGGTGTAGTTGGTATGCATGTGATTACTATGCCCAAGGTCTCGGGTTCAAATCCCGAAACAGTTTACTTTAAAAATGTTAGGCGAGCATTTTTCACAAAAATACACCCTCGTTCGGATGAGAGTTAAAATGGAGGTCTCGTGAGTGTGTTGTCATGCATGTTAAAGATTCCTGCCTTGCTTGCAACAGCAAGGGTTTGGCAAAATTCAAAATTTCCGGGTTAAAAAAAACTTGCTTCCTGGCCAATGTAGTACCTTTGGGTGGAGCATTGGAAAATCAAATGTAGGTGTGGAAAATACAAGCAGCTGCGAATGAAATCAAAGCAATTAAGCAGCATTGTTTAGAACTCGTCAGTCTCTTAGAAAACGTATTACAAATTTCAAGCAGAAATTATGTTTGAACTATTTACCTACCACGTCAGGAATCACTATAGAAATCATTACTGAACAGTAAGTATATATTAATTCTAAATGAATTAACTAAGAAGGTTTTTAGAAAATCGTTTCTTATGTACAATTTAAGAAAATGTTAATGAATAACTTGCGCACCAAATAACTTTACTAAATAAATTACACCGACAATCTCAAAACGAAGAAGTGTTATCCATTAAATTAACTGAAGACTCTCATATATGGGACCACTGTAAAATCCATAAAAATTATTAGGAAAATCTATTGGAAAGTATCTAACCTACCTACTCTGCATAAATAAATATCATCACCCTCTTGTATAGTTATTAATTTGAAATATCTACAACACCTAGTAACAGAACAACTGCACAACACATCAGGACCAATGACCCTGAACTGTACCTGAAATCAAGCAACTGCAACAGAACATGTCCCCCAAGTAGTATATATAAAAAGACAAAGGAGTGCTTCTACACTAACTGCTCAACATACAGTCGTTCTTAATAGTGCCTCATCACCAAAAGCGATATCAAAACGTCGATGCACTCCTTTGCACAATTTTTCAGTCAAAAACAAAAAAAAACTGCTTGAAAATGTGTTTAATTTAAAGTCCCGTTTTTTTGAAATATTAGTAACTTTAAAAATATGCTGTAATTAAACTGTTCAAAATTTTTTCCACCTTGTCACTTTGATTTGACTACACTTTGCCGTATCTCAAAATTTTAGTAGCAGCTTTATAAGGTTGATGTATTATTTATAAAAAGGGCGATTCAATGTTCTGTTAAAATGTTATTAATTGATTAAAGTGTATAAGATAGAGCATTGTATGATTTAGCACCTAATAGATGAATTATATTTTTTTTCCACGACTATCCAATAATGCATTTCTTACGCATTTAAGAATGGGTTAATAATAGTACTCATTATTCTGTAGGTGTATATGAATTCATAATCCAACACCTTTAACCAATCAGGGACATCCAGGTTGTGGATTATGATCATAATCCAACACCTCTGACCAATCTGTACAAACCTTCATTTTCATAATCAGTGAAGTATAATTTTTGTATCGTGCCAAGTAGGCCTGTCAGTATTTGCGATATTAGTTAAAACGTTTAGAAAATATCTGATAATGAAGATTTGTGTAGTCGTGGGAAAATTATAGTATTCTACTTGTGAGTTATGGCCCTTACTCATTCGGATTACGCTGCTCGCCCTAACGGGCTCGTCGCACAAACCTTTCGAATGAGTAATGGCTATCATAACTTGCTCGTTGAATAATATACTATTGTTTTATGAAGTTGTACATTTTATTTAGCAATCGATATATGATTGTAGAAACAAAGATGATAGTGATACCTTACAAAATAGTGATGTAGCTGTAGCAGAAGTATTGGATATAACGCATCAGCCAAATGACCCTTTTCAATTACATTTTGATAATGCCAAATGGGATAAATATTTAAGTTCTTTGAAGCCTTTAGGCCTGGGCATCTTATTAAATACATGTAACATGGAGACTCAGGTAAAAGTTAAAATATACTTTATTATTAATATAAATAATTGTTTTGATACTTAGGAAAATTATACAAAATTTTGTTCCCACATTACTTGCGAGGCAATGTACAATGAAAATTTAGTTCCCGTTACAAATCGACGATGTCTATGTGAATTGGCTAAAGAGATCGGTTTTGTTGAACAAGCACAAACAATTTTTTCTTTGGAGCATCAATTGTATACATTTCGTCATTTGGTATGATTTAGTACCTATTCATTAACATCTACAACCACGTTTTATTACAGCAAAATGAATTGACAAGGAGAGACAGTAAGTTTACACAATCTATACGCATGTCAACCAAATTAAAATTTCCATTTCCACATATGTTTGCGGTTGTTGTGAAGGAAATGTATGGTGGAACAAAGCAGCTTCTGTCACAGGGCACTGCTGATATAATTCTAGATTCATGTGTTGACTATTGGGATGGTTCTGCAATACATACTTTATCTCATTCTGAGAGAAGAAAAATTCTAGACTTTTATCAAAGATCTAGTCTGACTGCTTACTGCACTGCATTTGCTTATAGGTAAGCTTAACTTGGGAAGATTGTTTGAAGTATTGGTGTTTTTCTTTTATTTTGAAATGAATTTATTTTGAATAAATAGATATGAAAATAAGAAGAAAGTGACATGTCATCAAGCACAATATAGTTACCAATATAAAACTACTAAATTAGAGGTATCGTATCTTTTAAAATAATTATTTTTATAGATTGATTTCATCATTATTGGGGCTTCAGTCCTGAAACTGGTTAGACGCATACCATCATTGTTTCCTATTCTGAACTAACCTACAGATTTCCCCGAAATTTGCACAGTCTGCATCTATCACTATCTGATCTAGGTCTACATTCACCTCTTTTTTCCTATCTCTGCTTGTCATATATCCCATACTATTCCCCAAAAATGCCTTAGAACGTCTTCTGCCCTTCTATTTCTCATATTTTTTTCCCCAAAGATATCCTTGTTCCCTTACTGTTTCTATAACCTATTTGTTATTACCTTTGTCCGTCCATCCTCAAACATCTGAAGCACGGCATTTCAAAGGCCGCTACTGTTCTTCTGTCTGCTTTTCAGACTGCTCGTATTTCGTAGGCATACTGTCTGTGCTGTGCTCCACACATACGCTTTCAACAACTTTTTGTTCTATGTTTGTTGTCTTTCATCATAGGCGCCGTTCTTTCTTGTTAGATGCAGTTTGGTCACCTTCTATTGTTTTACAATTATATACCCCTTTCTCCGACATTCAGTGGTTGCGAAGGGGGGTAAGCAGCCTGTGGCTGCCAAGTTCCCCCAGCACTTGAACATTTACTGATTTAATATTTTTTCCAATATATCTTTTCGCACACTCAACATTAGTTGCAGATATTTCACAACAAACAACTAGTTGTTTATAATAATCATCAGATTTATCTGCGCTTATTTTTTCGTCATTGGGTTTCCCGTCTCAAAACTGGTTGGACATGTACCTGCACTTATTTCTTTTCTAAACTAACCTACATAGTTCCCTGAAATTCTCACTCAGCAATACAGTTCGGTTCCCCTTATATTGTTTTCTAATATTATGCCCTATTTCCCCGAGATTTATTGAAGGGGGTAAGCAACCTGTGGCTGCCAAGATCCCCCAACACTTAGACATTTGCCGAAATAATAGTTTTCCAGTAAATGCTTTCACGCAATTACCATAATTCGAGAATATTGCCCATCCAATGCTTGTAGTTGCTTATAATAAATATCATGTTTTATCTATTGTTTTCTAATTCTATGCCCTTTTACACTGAGTTTTATTGAAGAGGGTTAAGCAACCTGTGGCTGCCAAGATCCCCCAACACTTAGACATTTGCCGAAATAATAGTTTTCCAGTAAATGCTTTCATGCAATTACTATTATTCGAGAATATTGCCCCTCCAATGCTTGTAGTTGCTTATAATAAATATCATGTTTAAGTGCAGTTACTTTCTTCGTCATTAATTTATCCATCTTGAGACTGGTTGGATGCGTACCTCTATTGATTTCTCTTCTGAGCTAGCCTACACATTTCCCTGAAACTCCTACAGCCTACATCTTTCACTATCTGTGTGCAGTAGTCTAACCTAGGTCTACCTCTTCTTCTCTTTATTCCTATCTCTGCTTCTAGTATATTCCGCACTATTCCCTCATGCCGTAGTATGTGGCCTATCATCCTATCTCTTCTATTTTTTACCGTTTTCCACATATTTCTTTCTTCCCCTACCATTTTTAGTACCTCTTCGTTCTTAACTTTGTCTGTCCATGATATCTTCATCATACGTCTGTATCACCACATTTCAAAGGCTTCTACCTTTTTTTGTCTGCAACTCCCACTGTCCAGGCTTCACAGCCATACAGTGCTGTGCTCCACACAAATGTTTTGAGCAATCTTTTCCTTGTTTCTGTGTTTGTGGTCTTTAAGCACAGTAGTTGCTTTTTCTTGTTAAATGTAGCACGACCTTGTGTTAATCTTTGTTTTATATCTTTTGTGCTTTTCTCGTCTTGCGTTATTTGGCTTCCTAGGTAGCAGAAATCCTTAACCTCTTGTAAGTTCGTGTTACATATTTGTATTCTTGTTTTTGATTTATTTTTCCCTCCTTTGCATACTAGTACTTTAGTTTTACATTTGTTAATTTTCATACTGTATCTCTCTGTTAGAACCGTTTCCATTTCATTGAGAGCAGCTTCTAACTCTTCCTTGCTAGATGCTAATACCGCTATATCATCTGCAAATCTAAGCATATCAATTTTTTGTCCCTGCATAGTAATTCCAAATGTCTTCCTGCATTTGACAGTATTCATTGCCTCTTCAATGTACAAGTTAAAAATTAGTGGGGATAGGGAACATCCCTGTCTCACCCCTTTCCTGATGTTTACTTCTCTACGTTCCTGCTCTAATTCTATTACTTCTGTTTGCTCTTTGTATAAGCTATGTACTATTCGTCTATCCCTATAACTCATTCCAATCTTTTTGAGTATTTCGAACATTTTTTTCCATTTTACATTGTCAAATGCTTTTTCCAGATCTACAAACCCTATATACACGCTTTCCCCTTTTGCTATTGTTTTCTCCACTATCACCCTCAGAGCTAAGATAGCCTCCCGTGTTCCCCTGTTTTGCCTAAACCCAAATTGGTCTTCTCCTAGTATTTCTTCAGCCCGTTTTTCCATTCGTCTTTGTACAATTCTAGTTCATATTTTTGATACGTGTGCTGTCAAGCTTTTTATTCGAAAATTTTCACATCTATCTGCGCCTTTCTTTTTTGGTATAGTTACTATGATGTTATGTTTGAAATCTTTGGGTATCTCGCCTGTCTCATACATATAGCTTACAAGTTGGAAGAGACGTTCTGTTACTGCTTGACCAGCGGCTTTTAGAGTCTCCGCTTGCACCTTATCTGTACCCGGCGCCTTACAATTTTTCAGACCCTTTAATGCTATTTCAAATTCATCTCTAAGTATAGGATATCCCAAGTCATCATTTTCAATGTATGATTCCTTTTCTAATGCAGTTAGTTCCCCTCCTGCATATAAATTCCCTATATATTCTTGCCATCTACCCACTTTCTTTACATTTTCTATAATGACATTTCCTCCCGCGTCCCTTATATTTTTGCTATACGTTTCTATATCCCTAAAATTGATTCTAATTAGTTTGTATGCTTCATCTGTCTTTCCTACTTCCATCTTAGTTTGTACCTCTTTGCACTTTTCATCAATCCATTGTTCTTTAGCTTTCCTGCATTTTCGAATAATTTCCCATTTTATGGCTTTGTATCTCTGTTTTCCTGCTTCGTCTGATTTATTTTTGTATTTTCGTCTTTCTTCTATTAAATTCAGGATATCCTTTGTTATCCATGGTTTCTTATTTACTTTTTGTGTATACCCCAGAATATCTCTGTCCGCCATGTCGAGGCTGGATTTAATGTTATTCCATTCTGTTTCTACTTCCTTAGTATCAGATATTTTCCCGATATCTTTGAGCAATTCATTTGACTTTTTTTCGAATCTTTCTTGAATATCTTTCTCTTTTAGTTTCTGTAGGTCCAAGTGCCTTTTTCTGTTTCTTTTTTCAAATTTTTAAATTTAAGTGCAGCCTTCATAATTACGATGTTGTGGTCAGTGTCTATATCTGCTTCTGGGTATCTTCTACAGTCTTTTACTTGATCCCTAAACCGTTGTCTAACAAGAATGTAATCTATTTGATATCTTCCTATATCTCCTGGCATCTTCCACGTATATCGTCTTCTAGCATGATGTTGAAATAATGTGTTTGTAATGATTAAATTGTTCTTGTCGCAAAATTCTACCAGCCTATTTCCTCTGTCGTTTCTAGTGCCTAAACCAAATAAACCTACTATCGCTCCTTCTTTACCCTCACCTACCACTGCATTAAAATCCCCTGTAATTATTAAATTTTCATGTCCTTTTACGTGTCTTAATATGTCTTCGATATCTTTGTAGATCGCTTCTACCTCTTCATCACTGTAGCTAGAGGTGGGCATGTATACTTGTATTATTACTGTGTTTACCGGTTTAGATTCTAATCTAACCATGAGTACTCTTTCATTCTTTTGTAAGTAATTTTCTACACAGTAACCTATCTTTTTCCGCATAACTATCCCCACACCCAAATTTCCTTCCTCGGCTCCTGTATGGATTACCCTGAAGTCTCCACTGTAAAAATCCCCACCTCTGGCCACCGAACTTCGCTGATTCCTACTATGTCTAATGATAACCTATTCATTTCGATTTTTAGGTTCTCTAGCTTACCCACTTGCTTCATAGTTCTAACATTCCACGCTCCGACTCGCAAAATGTTCCCGACTCTTATTCTTAACTTTCCGATCGCATCCTCCGAAGTAGTCCCCTCCCGGAGATCCGAATGGGGGACTATTTTAACTCCGGAATCTTTTACTCCAGAGATTGATTTACATTTGACAAATTTTGTGGTAAATGCTGACGGTTGAATTGATTAAATAACTATTGTTTTATACTGTTGAATATTAAAAGTAGCTTAAAATTCTAATATTTATTATGTAAGTAATTCTGTATATTCGTACAATACTATGCGATGCTTTTCAACCAAAAACAGGATATTGCAACGACAAAATGTCTCTATTGGAGCTATGGTCCCGATGCATCGATGGCAAGGCAGGCATTGACTAGACTCGGTCAAGGAGGAAGTGGGTTGCTATCTTCCAGAAAGGGACAACTATAATTCATGGAAGTACAAAAGGGCACCAGGATCAGAATCGCTACAAAAAGCATAAGGCAAAACACTAGTTTCACAAATCTCCAATAACTCTAGAGCATTTTACTAAAGTTATAAATTTCACAAACACAAGCTCGGATGAATGGTATACATAATTTAATACCAACAGCAAAAATATATACATAAACTAGATACAATCCCAAAATAATTATACTTAAAATCTGTAAAATAATGTAAGGTTAAAACATAACTTATAACAAGTAAATAAGATAAGAAATGGCAAATATAGTTACGAAAAAATTAGCATAAATCAAGTAAGCCTAATCCTGGCCTAATTTTTATGTGAAGATAGTTATCATAAACGAGGTGTAAAATAATGCCATAATATAAATGTTGGGAAAGAATATGCATTGATTGTTTTGATATATCAACCTGTTTTGGTAAATAATATACGGTAATAGTAATATGTGGGGTGTAATAAGTTATAGCGGAGTGAGGTCCATACCTGTTAAATAATATAAAGTACTGAGTTAAGTGAACGTAACAAAATTATAAGTGAGCGTGCAATATGTCATATAAATTTACAAAAATATAAATGTGTACGCTAACATAAATATATATTATGAATATTAAATGTAAGAAATCTTTAAATAAACAAGACACAAAGGGGTTAAACGCAAAAAAGTTAAATAAGGGAAAAAGAACCAGACACTAAATAAATTAATGGGGGGCGGCAGGGTGGAACTCAAAGACCACTTTTCATACATTTATAAGCAAAACTTGCGTAGATATAAATTTCAGTATTTTCAATGTCGACGGCATAAATGATAGAAATAAATACTTTGGCAAAAAGCGTTTAAATTCTCGTGGTGAATAAATAGAAAGTCTAACTCACTCTGTATATAGTTGTCTGTCAATACCTTGCACAAATTGAAGTAGGTCCGAGAACACCTGGGTCTTGTTATATTCTGTAAGCACACTTTAATGACCATCAACAAGATCACTCTTCACAAGTTGTATACAAAATTAATGTTAGGTTTCCACCATGTGTCAACCATCAGTTGACGGTAGCACCACTCGCAATAAGATTGAAGAAGACAAAGCCTAGAAGTATACTATAAATGCCAGACACGAAACATAAACCATAAACTAAAATGCTGTAAAACAAAAATGAACAGGAAAAAGAGCCACTGCAAAATTATACAAATTACACTACAATAAAATTTGCCTTATCTACTTATGTTCCTCGGCTTGAAAAAATGTGGTAGAATAATAACTAATACAGGTGTAAATCAGAAACACCTTTCAAACGATAAGTATAAATACTTTAACGCTAAATGTATACAAATCCGCCAACAAGGACGATGCTAAAATTTAGTAAATAAAAAATGCACAACTACTCTTTAGTATATACAAATTTTTTAATCTAAACATAAAAGCTCATATATTACTAACTGTTTTAATTCATCTTTTAAAAGATTAAGGATGTCCAGAAAATGTCATTTGATCAATTATTCATCCTTCAAACACCAGGTCCCTTAAACATAATATGCCACAAAATCCAAATTATGGGAGGGGTGAACATTCCAGGTTCCTTACCTCGTTTACCTCAGTTGTCATTTATTCATTTATATACACTACTTAACAGGCTAAACCCAAGTAGGCACCAAATCAAAAAAATTAATATGCAAAGTACAAAATTTAAAAAAAATGATGTTAAATAAGTAAAAACAAAAGTAAAAATAAAATTAAACAAGAAAAAAGCAAAAACAGTAAAACGTAACCTGAAAGAAAAACAGGAAGGGCAGAGGATGAATGGGTAAGGAACACCAAATAATTGGTTAATCCTTGCACAGACAAGTTGATTTAATGTGTGACAAGGAAACATGGAAGCTGTTAAGGGATTTACATTGGTTTTGAAATGTTGTGCACATAAAGTGCAGGGGGAAAACTTAAGCACATTGGTTCTTGGGGTATTTAAATAGAACATACCGTGGCCCCTGGTAGATGTAGGCACTTGGAGATTTACAGCAGATAATAAATTAGAAGTGTCTATTAAGTTATTAACTAATATGTAGAGAAATACTACAGCACTTTAAATAACGTCGTGATTGAAGTCTAGTTACAGAGAATCTGTGTAGAAGTAGATTATGGTCGTAACCTATACACGGATAAACTGAGTCCTCCTTGTATGCTAGGTATTTAAGAAAGTGACGCTGTATCTTCTCGATCATATTTACATAGACAGCATATGAAGAAGCACTCCAGACTATACTACAATACTCCAATTTCGACCTAACGTATGCAAAAAATAATATTTTTAGAGTATCAATACTGAGGTGTTTACCCATCCTAAAAACAAATTCCAGCGATTTATGCGCAACCCTAATAGTGTTGGGATATGCAAATTAAATGTTCATCAAGCAGTACCAAGATCAAGAACACTATCGGTGATGTGAAGTACCGAACCTTCAATGCTATAAGGGAATTTAATTAAATTATGCTTTCTAGAGTAATTTGTAAGAGAACATTTATCAGGATTAATTGGGAGGTTGTTTGTAATACACCAGAAATGTAGATTATTTAGATTCTGCTGCAGTTTTGAGCAATCTTCTATATGACTAATTGTGTTGACAATTTTATTTCATCTGCATAGATTAAACATTCACAATCAATATCAACAACAGCATCATTGATGATAATGATAAAGAAGTAGGGTCCAAGGACAGAGCCTTGTGGAACTCCAGAGATAGTAGTAAAGTACTTAGAATGAGAGCCTAAATAATCGACATAGAGTCTTCTATTATTTAAATAGGAAGAGAAAAAGGTTAGCAGCAGAGGTGTAAAGCCCATGTAAGACTGTTTCAGTAGTAACAGATTGTGATCTAGCCGATATGCCTTTGACAAATCTGTATATATCATGTCTACCTGCCCTCATCTAAAATTTAGAAAGATATTGTGTCATAGTGGTTAAATTAGTTGCAGTAGATCTACCAGAAACAAAGCCATGTTGTTGTAGACATACTTTTGAATGTGAATGAAGGTAGATATAATCATAGAAAACGAATTCAAATATTTTACTGAAGTTATTAAGGATGACAATAGGGCGATAATTTATTATACACGACCTATCTTCTTTTTTATAAATAAATTGTACTTTAGAAGATTTCCAGATATTGGGAAATTGAGAATGTTTGGGAGAGAGATTAAACAGAAAGGTTAAGGGTTTGTTAGTTGAAACTTACAACATTTAATAACAAGAGAGGGTAAATTGTCCGGACCTGCAGTATATTTAGATTGTAATTTGTCAATAGCTTTGAGTACATCCTGTTTCTCTATCACAGGTACACTAATACTGGGATAAGAAGGGAATGGTTCAGGATCACAAATATGGGAGCTGGAAGTATAGGTAGATTTGAAAAGTTCAGCAAACTTATTCGCTATAATATATGAATCAGAATTGGACTCATTGTCATAGATCATTTGTCTTTGTTGGTTCATTGACTTTCGTTTATCATTCACAAATGCCCAGAACCTGTTCGGTTCAGATTTTATTTTGTCATTCATTGAACTTAGGAAATTAGTATGAGCAATATTCATAGCAGTTTTTGGTCTAGCTCGTAGGATTCTAAAATCGTTGTATACTAATGTATCACTATTTAATTTATATTGCTTCCATAAAATTACTTTTTGATTAGTAAGATTGATGATCTCCTTAGTGAACCATGATGGATAAACTTCCTACAGGCCTTAGTTCTAGGGATATGCAAATCAATAACTCCAAAGAAATAAAAATCCACTTGAACTTAAACTCTGTTAATACAAAATTATTTTAATACACATACAAATGCACTTTCCTAAAAGTAAATTCCTAACCTCAAATCAGGTCAGGTATTGCTAAAATAAAAATATCCTAAAGAAAGATAACATTAAAACTAATCCATCAACAAAACTATTTGCCACTTTAAATTTTTCCTGCTTTCATATTTAATTTTAAGACATTAGTAAATCTCAAATTATTGGCAATGTCGTTCAAAAAAACCAAACGACAGTTAAATCCCTACTTTTTCTGTATGTTTTCATTTCTTTTTTCAAAATACATTAACACCGATACTTATATATTCCTCGAGATTTTAAACTAATAACTTTTTACTTAAATTTAATCACCACTTGTTCCCTCGATAAATCACAAATCACTTAAAGAAAAGATCACTGTGATGTTCAATTAATGTTCTGTGTCATAAAATATTGACCATAGTTATGCCCAACACTCATATACAAATCATACTGAATCATAAACATTACTCGCGATGTGATTCACCTATTCTAAGGTTCAGAATGTGCAGATCACACCAGCTTCCATTTTATTAATAATATACTTTGTTTTTTTCTCATCTTTCGAATGACAGCTACACACATCCCCAAAATTCCAACCTAATGGCAGGATGAACAATTCCAGTTCCACGTCTTATAAACGGTCGTAATGACACTAATTCCACCAGCAGGTGTATTGAAAATACCTCACTCTACACGAGAGTAAGTTTTCGCATATTTTATTATATGCCGCGTTTCTATCCCTTTTACTTTTACTTTTCTAGTAACAATCCTTAATTTTTACTTTTGGAAGACAACTCTCTCCCCTCCCGCGATCTCATGTTCTCTCCTATGACTATGCCTTATTCCATTGCGTCCAACAAATCTAATTTACTTCTGCTGTAAATCATATTTTATTACTGTCAGCGTCTGGTAATACAATGTATCGAGTTAAATCTATGCCTACCCCACAAGTTCTCATGCTTACAGTCTATTACAATGTATTTATATTTGGAAAATGTATATGCCAGTGTTTGTCACATTTGTGTCTGCTTGTGTTTTTTTTTTTAATATCACCATCCTTCATTACAAAACGATGCAGTTAACAGAATAAATTTGTACTTTCTTATCTGAATTATTTTTATGGCAATCAAATTTGAAATACCTTAATTAATTAGAATGATTTACGAAATCCTTTATACAAAGCACATCCATATATATTTTATTCCATCAAGATTAAATTTTCTTTCTTTCACGTCTAATTTATTGTTAGCATAATGTAACATGTTACAGTACTTACTGTTCTGTATATCTCTGCCGGCACATTACTTTGTAGACTATGTTAATTTTTTTTTAACATTTAGTTTCCAAACTATTGATAGATATATATGTACTTCAGAGAACTGATCTAATTTTGAACATCGCCCAGATAGTTGAAAATGTTCTCACTACTAGTTATAGGGCAACAAATTATACTGTATACCTTTTTTTTTTAAATAATGCGTGTTTTCAGACCACTATACAAAGGAATAAGTGAAAAGTTGAGTAAACTATATTTAGAATTACCCAGAGATTGTAAGCAGCTATTTCTAAATCATCGCAGTCCTACTCCATTGCAAAGTGAAAATGAAGTTACCAACATCAAGAATTTTATTGACGAGTGTTTAAATAGAGGTAGGTTTTAAGAAATATTTTTGGTTTTTAAAAATTAATACTGTGCGATTTCAATTGTACTCTATTAATAATTTTGTAATTTATTACAATATTAAATTTTATGTAGTAAAAAATTGAAAAGTGTGAGTGGGATAATAATAAAATAATGATCTTGTTTTAAAAAAATATTCATTTTGGAAAATCCTACTCTAAATCCCCAGTGTGTTTTCCAACAATTTTTCATGATCCTGATAGTCATTACAATATGAGGTGCTATTAGAAAGTTCACGGACTAGGTTTAATAATTTTTGTTGCCTGCCTAGGCCACTAAAGGTTTTTGTCTCCTTGAAAGTAGTCTTCCTGTGAATCTATATAATGCATCAGACATTTGTTTCGTATCTGGAAAGTGTCAAAAATATTTTTCCTTGATACTGCTAAGCATTTCCTGCATTTAGATCTGAATGTTTTGTACTGTATCAAAACATTGACCTGTCATGTGCAAAATCACTAGGTATTAAATCTGGTGAATATGGAGGATGTGGGAAGGTCACTATATTGTTTTTGCCATATTTTCAGTGAAGCAGGAGCATGTGTATTGTCATGATGCAACAGTCGTTTTCGTCTCCACAATTTGAGCCTCTTTTGTCACATATTTTCTCTCAGCCATCTTAAAACGTTACAATAAATTCGTGGACGAGTTGTCAAATCTTTTTAACATTTTCATCTGTTTTGCTTGTGGAAGATTATCGTGAACGATAATCATCTTCAAGCGAAGTTCTGATGATCTTAAAACAAGAATATCACTCAAAAACCTGTGTACTGTTTCGGGAATGTTCTTCAAAAGCTCCCTCGACCAGTGCCAAAATGTCAGTTGACAATTTACAAGTTTAAAACGAAACTTGATGCAAGGTCATTTGTTCGAATTTATCAGTCATAAAATTTACAAATGAACAATAGCATGCGATTATAAAACACAATGCGTAAATCGAACACAATCTTATAACGCAATGTACTTGGCACACTTATGTATTAGGTATTGCGTTTACTGTCACTTATGTGCAGGATGGTACATTCACATCCAACAGTCATGCCGAGTACTGTCCGGGAACATTCTGATAGCACCTTGTTGTGTTTACAGTGTTCTTAATATATTTGTTGTGTTACAAATTAAATTGTGTAATATGATATTAATTGTCTCTAAAACTTGGACATCATTCCATCATACCTATTAACTTGAAATTTAATGTGTGACTTAATTTTGAAGTTTCTACAAAATTGTGTTTTTCTTTATTTATTATTATATTCTTCAAAATTTATGGAGATGATTGAATTATCTATTATTTGAGATGCTGCACAATATCATTTCAAAAAGTTCTTTGTTTATTATCCACCAATCGATAAATAATATAATTATCATAACCTTCTTTTGTAGATTTTCATAAAATTTTTGGTCACAATCATATATATACATGTGATTTTCCAATGCTCCACCCGAAGGTACTACATTGGCCAGGAAGCGAGTTTTTTTTACCTGGAAAATTTGGAATTTTGCCAAACCCTTACTGTTCCAAGCAAGGTACGGATCTTTAACGTGCATGACAACACTCACACACGGGACCTCCATTTTACCTCTCATCCGAACGAGGGTGTATTTTTGTCAAAAGTGCTCGCCTAATATTTTTCAAGCGGATCGTGTTGGGTTTCTAACCTGGGACCTTGCACCATCATATACCTCCGGTTTACTGCCAAAACCCAACAACAGACACAATATTCAAAATAGATGTAGGTACATAGTCATGTGCACTATTTTACTCTTGACAAAACCCACCAAGTGCTACACAATGTGTAACAGGGTTATGACAAAATTAATTTTTCAACTACAGTTTGTGCAAATTTGTGACAAGCAATTCTCAACAAGTTACTCTGAAAAACAATTTTACCGCATGTCATGCAGCTAAAACCAGGCAATCTATATTGTTAGGTTTGTTCGATAATCGTTATTTCAAATCTAACCGAACATATACAGCAACACCTGATCAAATGCTTTGTCGCCGATCAATCGCTGTTGTCGGGTTTTGCCTGATAGCCCACTTTAGGTTACGGCGAATGTCCTTAGTACTATATGTATAACAAAGATCCAACAAAATTAATTCTCTCGTTATTTCACTTTCACCCTTTGTTATTGTTGGTTGGTTTGTATAAGTGTGCTGTGAATTTGCATGCATAAAAGTATAAATATTGTGGACAACTGGGTCAGCACATTGAGCTAACGAAAAATAAAGATTGTTTGACGCAGAGGTTGAATCTAGTGGGCGGCGATTAGTAAATATTGCTTTGTCACAAATAACAGGTTGGTATAATATTTTGTAGGTTATGTTTTTCGTAAGGATGTTACATTTATTCATTTTCTGTATTTCAGATGAAAGCTCGGGGAAAGTGTCGATGATGTTTCTAGAGATTTGAATGACGAACAAATCGGTATGTTTATGCAGCTTTAAGTTTTGATTTTTCTGACGAGAATCCGTCCTGGTTACCCCTTCCTATATAACTACATGTTGATGTCGTTTTTCAAAATGAACAAGGTGATATCTCTGGTGATTACACTGCTTTAGAAAATGTAACACCATAAGATATAGAATAATGTGCAGTGCAGCCAGAAACTGGCCCAAATAGTGTAACAGAATCCGTGGTGTTACCAGATATTCAAAATTTTCCGACATTCTCACCTAAAATTCAAGTTCTATCAAATGTTGCAATATCGTCAAATGGTGAAGTAAGTTATCCATCTTCATCAATTGAAACAAAGAAGTTACAAAGATGCAAAGGAAGTAATCCTAGTGAATGGGATAAAAATGTTGCTAAGAGACTTCTCTTGGAGTGTTTGCCCTATGTTACTAAAACGTTAAGTGTGATAGCAAAAACCCAAAATGGTTAATTGTGACAAATGTTTGTATAAGTGTACTGAACATTTTTCAATGGAACTAAGGCAGATATAGGAAAATGGATTTTAAATGCAAAAAGTATTTTATTTTGTTGAACATACTGATATTTGCTTCAAAAAGATGCGTATTAGTGAAAAAACCACAACATAAAGAAATGTCTAACGTAGAACAGTATTTCTTTGAAAAAGAGAATGACAAAATTCGAGTGTGTTGAAATTTTTTCTGCAAAACGTTAAGTATATCAATGGATGAAATTACAATATTGTGGAAAATCAAGATTGTACAGGAGCGTTTATAAGTGATGACAAATGTGAAAGACATGTCTAGTAATAAAACCAGTCTCGAATTAATTAAAATATTTAAATCATATATATATATATATATATATATATATATATATATATATATATTGCTGTGATTTTTGCCCCTGATGATGGGCCGTCATAAATTTGCTATGATATAGCCCTCTGATTCCTTTATTATTTTAAGCCCCAATGTTATGAAATGTTAAATTAGGATTTTTACCTTGACTAGCTTACTGAATAGATCTTATTAATTGAAATAAAGCAATTCTATAATACACAATATAATAATTGATAATATTTACAACACTCAAAATTTTCCCTTTTGTACAGAATATTTGCATATACCAGATTTATGTTTTTCTGAAAGCCAGCAAAAATATCTATTAATGATCCAGGGACCTTCGAACGTTCCAAGATACCTATTCCATTTTCATAAATCTTTGACTCTTTTTGATGACTCTTACAAATATACAATGTGGCAAATATTAAATCAAAAACAGTTTTCAATAATAAAGTGTATTAAGATTGCTAACCTGGAATGGGTTCTGTAGTTCCATCCTAGTCTATGATCTGCATCCCCTTTCTGTGTTTGGTTTGCTTATTGTTATGCCGGCGCCATATAAGAATCGCCTCTCACAAATCGCTTCCAGTTAAAATTGTACCAAGTCGAAATATATTCAAATTAGAATACGTTCATTTTTAAATTATCTCCAAAATTAGAGTATGTTCAAAGTTAGAAGTCCCAAATTAAAGTCGTCTCAATTAAAAATCCAAAATTAAAGTCCAGATTGAAATTCAAAATTAAAATCCAGACAAATTCAAAATTAAAATCCAGATTGAAATTCAAAATTAAAAGCCCTGTTTTATTAATATTAGAAATGAATTTAATTAAGTCGTTTTACTTACGTCTATCTACAGATTGGCTTATTTTCGTTCTACAAATTCTACTTTTAACTCTGATTTATTTTGATTTATACTTCACTGGTTACGTAAGTTTTAAACACCTTTGAACATAGTCGTTGCTCAGTTTGAATATAGACTAAAATGTCGCTTCATTACTGTCGTATATATAAGCCCTACCTCCAATTGATTTCATTGACTTGTTGACATTCTAGGACGATACTTCTGTCTTATCTCGCATACCTCGGAATTTTTACCAATCACTTAGTTTAAATCTTTCAATGCATGCCTTGTCTGTCACGTCTGCATCCCACATATTGTCGTATTATTCGAGAATTTTTACCTTTTGACTTTTATTAACTCACGTATTTGGATGTTTGTTAATTTTATCGTCTAATTGAATCGCCTGGTGCTTGTTTATTTCTACAGAATATTGGTTTTCTGAACAAATGTGTTTTCTTCCACTCACGTAACGATTTTCTAATAATGAATTATTTAGAATGCGTGTACGATGATATTTTTGACGCAATTGTTAAATATTTGCAATGCCAATTGATCTATGCTTCCCGGTGATTTAATTTTGATGCAATTTGTTGTGTTTTAAATCTTATCTTTACTTGTAAACTACACTTAGACATATTTATGTTCTCATGCATTTAATCCCGTGTATTTTATATAGTGTCCTCTTAATTAACATTATGTAGAGTGACCGTTTTACTTTTATGATTTCTGAAATTATGTGCTTTTCTTAAAGTGGAAGTTGTTTATATTTATTCTACGACCTCCATGACTTAACCTACCCCTAAACTACCCTATTATCATAGCAATATATATATATATATATATATATATTATAGTGGTTTTAAAAGAGTAAAATTAAATATCAAAGAAATAATTTCAAAACACCCTATATAATGAAACAACCAGAAATTACGTGCGAAAATTATATTAGTTAATTCATTTTTAAGTATCTGGTATTAACGAAATTTTATAAATAATTAATGAAATTTAAATAGGTTTGCAAAGAAATTAAATGGTAAAAGCCAAGGTCATTAATTTATTAATTAATTTGAATTTAATTAAACGATTATCGATGTACAATATGCATAAAAGCGTTTAATAACCCAATAATACCAAAATGAGACACGTTGCTAACGTACAAATATATCAGGAAAGTTAAAATACGTGGAAAATCCAGCTCGGAGAAGTGTTATTTAAAATGTTACGATTGAACATCTGCGTAGTTTTATAAAGGTCAAGTTCTGCTTAAATTGTGTAGATAACAAATGGTTACAGAGAATGTCGGATAAACCGTTGCTTATATTCACGGAAATGCTAATGAGGGGGTTATTTAACTCACATAGACAGTCCACGTGTGTAAACAGTGAACAAACAAGAATATTGATTTTTCTACCACTCAAGCAAGGTTAGACAGAGATGTAGAAAACGTATAAGCATGAGACCACAATAGTAGAGGAGGGATTTAAGAAACGTCATTGGATCTACGATTGGTCGATAGGTTAGTTTGACTTGACATAGACATGAGGATAGTGTAGCGTGATTTTCTTAAAAATTTATAACGAGGTACGGAAATCCGCAGATTTGAAATTGGGGTTGAGTGCAAAATTGTGAGAATGTGTTGTTGTGAGCAGGAGTTCGGATAACTGGGGGCCTGGAGAGGTTACAGTCGAAAGACATAAATACTCTAGAGAACTAGGACTCGCTCTCTTGTCTTTTAATTTCGTGCATTATTATTTCGATCGTCCTAAAAGCACGTATAAAAGTTAACATGAGTTGTAAGTATTGACAAATAAATTTTAATAGTATTGCTTAATGGTAGCCTCTAAATAAATTAAAACGCGGTTAGTGTGCCGATATTATCATTATTTTAATTGGGGTACCACCCATAATTTTTAATCAACTCGTGTCGGGACATTTAGTAACGTAGATTACTGTGAAAGAAATATTGAAATGAAATTTCGAATTTGGTTACACCGAGGAGGCGTTGGCGGATCATCTTAAATGGAATTCGTCTAGTCATAGCGAAAACGACTTGCAGACCGGGGAGAAAATTTACATGGCATCATCTACTGAGCGGAGTTTCCAGGTAACGATTTAAAACTGTGATTTCCATAAACTGTAAATATTGGGGTAGAGTATGAGAGTGTTTTCAAGATAGTGTGAATTATTTGAGTATTCAACAGAATCTGTGTAAATAACTTTATTACGGTATTTTACTAGAAATTGAAGGTGTCTAGAAAGCTTTTAAATGTTCCATCAGAACGTGAAATTTTTGTGAAGAGTGGTTTTTTTGTATTTTTAGAGTATGCACAGTAGAGGGGCATACATTATGCAGAAGTAATTGGGTTATTATGAGCTCACCATACCCCACAGTAACGTAGATTATTGAAATAAATAAATAAATTATAATAAAGGAATTTTAGAGAAGGTATTATTCAAGGTCCATTTACTCCACGTACATTTTATGTGTTTGATGTTTTTAAAATTAAATAAAGGACATTACAAAATAAGAGTTACTGAAGTGTAACGTGAATAATAAAATATGGACAATAATAAATTGCAATTGTAAATAGAAATAAATAAAAGATTGTATATGTGTGTATTTTGTGGTTTTATTGGGAGAGTGCGTGAATGATAGAATATGAGTGTGAATAGATATCCAAAAGGAGGTCCAAATGAGCTAGCCGGAAGCAGTTAAAGAAGGCCATCCAACCGAGGAAGAGTCAAAAACGGGTAAGAATTTTTTTTTTGTATAAGTTAATTTTTGGAAAATTTTCTATTTTCGAATCTGAAAATTTTATAAAGTATTTTTCGAATATTTTATGGTTGACTAGGAGACTATCCGAGATCCACGGCAATATATATATATATATATATATATATATATATATATATATAAAAACTAATTGACCTTTATATAATATTGGGATAAATTTGTTCGAAGTTAGTGGTTTAGTTTAAAACATTTTCAACTTTCCTTAATCATAGTTAATGTGTTTTTAGAAAACCTGTTTTGACATGTAACGTCATTTCATTGAAAGTTGTTATTACATGTCAAAACAGGTTTTCTACTAAAACACATTAACTTATGATTAAGGAAACAAATTTTTCCAAACGTTGTTGAATAAATGTTTTAAACTAAACCACTTACTTTAATCGAACAAATTTATCCCAATATTTATATAAAAAAGGTCAATTAGTTTATAACAAGTACGTTCGTTATTGAAAGGAAGATCAACTTTATATATATATATATATATATATATATATATATATATATATATTCAGCAGTAGAGTCCTATTACACAAGAAAGAGCACTTATCGTTAATATGTATATAGACATCTAAATATCGTAAAAATGCATGGCTTGTATGTCGCTCTGTGTAAGGAAAAAAAGTGGGTTGCGGTAGAGTACAACTTGTCTTTTTTAAGCCTAAAGAAGACCGGTGTTCAATCTGTTCTGTATACAACCAAGTAAAACGAGCTCATACAAAACAATATAAGCAACAATATAATGGTCACATAAACAGAGAATTCATGTCAAAATGCAAAGATGATGGATAAACGAAGAGCAAACAATGAAAATAATTTTCTTTGCAAGCACTACTACAAATCTTATGTGAGGATGTTAGCCAGTTATACCACACTTGAAAAATATACGTCTATAATCTATGTTTTTATGAAGGTGAAATTGATGCATTTGACTGCAGAACATGCAAAGAAAAGTGTTTCCGTGTACTCCTTATATGTCTGCTCAACATTTTCCATCATGCTAGATCTACAAAAAACCCTTAACTAAAAAAGATATACATATGTCAAAAATGGAATATATCATAAAAGAAATGAAGTATAGATTTCTATGAGTGTACAAATCATGTGCAAAAACTCATTATTGGCAGAAATACTGACCAAACTGGTAAAACAGTCAAATAGCTCAACATCAAATGCTTAAAATTTGCGAACGACCACTATGGTCAGATTTATTACACTTATGACCTTTGGATGATTTTGATTGTATTAATGTTTTTGAAGTGCCAATACTACAACAAATAAAATGATAATCCAGAAACATCATACTCTGCAGATAGACCAACAAGAACTACAAAAATTCACAGACAACAAAAAAAAGTTGTCACCAACGCTGTCAAAGGTTTTAAAAAGACTTTATCAGCAACCACTTCCTAGAAGCGTTATAAAGAAGAAACATCTTCTGAAACTGTGTAAGAACCTTACCATACCAATAGAGTATCATGGTTAGTTTCAGGGATTGTCAACTTTACCTGCTCGCATAACAGAGTACCAGAACCAGATATGCAGGACAGTTCCGATGATGAGGATTAATCATTTGTTTGTCAATATAAGAGTTATTTAATTATTTTATTTAACATGTCCAATTTTCGAGTCGCTACAAGCAAAAATTAACAACGTACAACAATCTAAAACTACAGTTATTCTTTAATTAAGTTCTTTGTTGTGACTCTCTGTTAAATTTTGTAAAAATAAAAAATATCAATAAATATTGTAGTTTCATATACTACATCAATATCATTATTTGAAACTTTTAATTGCCATTTTATCAAAACAAGCTACATTACATTTGTTAGGTTTTGGCAGTAAGCCGACGATTTCTGTATTTGCTAATGTACAATCACAAAGGTGGCGCTACACTTTAACTAATAGTGAAAGTTTATCTGTGCCCACTTTAACATGTAGGTAACTTCAGAGCAGATTATATCCAAAAATTACACTTGTTGTCACCATAAGTCTATCAGTGTAGTAACTCTTGCCCAAAGTTATCAAAACTATTTCAGTTATTGTTTGGAAAGCCCATTTTCATCAATTCTACTTACGGTTTTTAATAAGTATAATTGCTACTAAAAAATAAACTAATTTTATTAATTACACTAATCTGAGATTTCTTCAGGAATGCTGTAAACAATGAAAAATTGGGATAGTGTATTGTGGGTCTGGTCATCGATTTATATTAATAAAAAGTATATGTCATAATTACAGAAATCATGCACCCTTCTTTTTAACTTCATAACTTATCGATATGAGCTGGTAGTTAATATGCAAAAAAGGAACTGTATTTTTCTATATTGCAAAAATAGAAAAAATTAATTACAGTTCTCTATTTTTAATTGCTATCTCAAATCAACTTGAAAAAGTATTTCTATTATCGGTTAAACGGAGAACTTATTTTTGATATCCTGTTTAGTTTTTAAAAAAACAGTTTTTAGTTTGTTCATAATCACGTGTTTTAACGTGCAAGTGGTGTCAACACTTCTGTATGTGATAGTGTGACAGTAAAAGGATGCAATATACGTTTATTACTTTGAATTATAGTTTTGATGTGGTAGAAAAGTAAGGTTACCTTAAAAATCATTAGTTATGTTATAACGGACGGTCATCTTAGGTGTAGCAAAAAAAATACCATCAAGTAAACTAATACTTACATTGTGCTAACTCTTCTTTATACATGTAAGTGATATTTGTATTAATATTTTATGATGACTTTTTTATTAAGTAGAGGCTGAATCAATCCAATACATGTTTTTATTTAAACGGTTGAGTTTTGCGTACCTACCTATACACTATTGATTTTTTATGTGTTAAATATTCTGTGTACGGAATTCGATATATCGATCAGTTGTTGGCATGGGTGATAGATCAATTATTATACTTCTGATATTTTTTAACATATTGTTGAAATACTATTAGATCGATCGACCATTTGTAAAGAATTACATCCGATCTGTCATGAATGCCAAAAAATAACAAAACTAGTCACCGATTATTCTTCATTTAGAAATTTCTAACTTATAATCAGCATCTAGTAGTTGTTAGTTTTTGTTATTAACCAGACCACCTACTTTCCACCTAAGTTGTAAATTATATACTTAGTGCTTCAAAGTGGACCTGCTATAGTTCATTCGCTTTAACTTTAGGATGACTTCAAATGTAGTAATAAAGTGTTGACAACTGCATGCACATGAATACCTAGAATTGCACTTGAAGGATACTGTTATTTAACACAATACAGGTTAGCAGTTCTGTACGGTGTTGCCACCAATTCCTCTTGTCAATATGAATATTCGTATATCTTTCATTAAATATATTAGAATTTTAAACTAACATGGGCAATGTAGCAATTTATTCAGTTGTGACGTCATCCTAAAGTTAAAGCGAATGGATTATAACAACACAATTTATAGTTTACATACATATATTCAATTTTTTTGTGTCAAATTGCAGTTTAAATATTTATTTTAATTTATTGTAATTTTTATTAAATGTATTTTTTTAGTTGTGTTTCATGTTGTATGAAGTGTTAGAACTAAAATTTCTTTTAAGATTCCTTACTACAAAATGAGAGTTTAAATTCTGACATCTCAACTGCAGACGCTTCCTTTGAAATGCAATGTAATCAAGTTTTTATTGGAATGGTATCCATGCAATATCAGGCTCAGCAAGATATGGTAAGTATAGCTAATATTTAAAATTGTAGTTTTGCTTAATTTTTAATTCTATTTGTGGATAGATAATAGTTACGGCTCCATGGGTTAGAGAGGTTCACATCTGACTACTAATCCCAAGGTTCCGGGTTTGATTCTCGATAGAGATCGCTTGAAAAATGTTAATCGAGCATTTTTCACAAAAATACGCTCTCGTTCGGATGAGAGGTAAAATGTAGGTCCTGCATGTGAGTGTTGTCACACTCGGTAAAGATCTCTGCCTTGCTAAGAACAGCAAAGGTTCGACAAAATTCTAAATTCTGGTAAAAAAAACTTGGTTTCTGGTCAATGTAGTTTCTTTGGGTGGAGCATTGGAAAGTCAAATATTATAGATACTTGCAATTAACAGCTTGTGCATTTGTTAGTGAAATTCATTGGAATTTAAAATTTTAAAAATGTTATTGATTTGATTCTAGTTCATATGAAAAAGAGGCATCCTTTCTTGTTATTATTAAAATCAGTTTGCTATAAAATACTTTAGGATATATAAAAATTGTTGTATTCCATGTTACATCTTCTTATTGACATGGCACTCAAAACAAAAACGAAGCTAAAAATTAAAACTTGAAAATAAACGAAATTATTTCATATTTATCTTGTAACAATCTGTAACTTACTTATTTCGGGAACGAGAAAAGGAAGAAAAATTTAGAAATTTGGTAAATGGTTCTGAAGAAGGCCGTGCCAAAATTAACAATTGGGATAGGAATAACAAGCACAACAAAAAAAAAGAAGAAGAAACCAAATTGTTCAGGTTAGAAAGTAGCAGTCAATGTGACAAACTTCCGGGCTCTGGTTAGAAGTTCGGTAGAAAAAAGCAAGAAACAATCAGAACGAATTACTTAGAAGGCTCCAAGGATTATCACGACAAACCAGCCGGATTTTCAATCTACTATGAAGTGTGACGCCTGTACCTATCACTTGAAAGAAAAATAAAATACAAAAAAAAGGGCAGCGGTACAAACCCAGAAAGAACTGTTGGCTTCTGGGGCAAAAAATGGCTACCCATCATAAAACACTCCAGAATAAAAAAACTCGTTAATATATTAATACTAACAAGACAAAATGAAATACAATATCAAAATTAAACATACAGGCTAGATCCAATAATTATTTTGGTCACAAAACTTGCAAATTAATAAATTAATAACTAGGAGACCAGTTCAGTTAGGTTGAACTGAGTTTGTATACTGAAGTATGAAGCTGAGCTCAATAGTCGATTTTGGAGATGAAGTTTTAATCACATGTTAGTGTTTAAGAGTTTATTAATGCTTACAATTATTATAAATGATATTTCGGAGGAACACAAATACTTAGAAAACAATCACTTTGCTGAGCTGGTTTTACCTTGGTGATACCCCCGTAAACAAGAAAAATCTAAATCACCATCAAAAGCCTAAAATTAAATACATAAAATTGCAACAATTAAAGGATCCTTAATACAATATTAATAATAAATTTCTTATGAAACTTTAAACAATGTATGTAGGTTATTTAGATTTATTCTCGGACAGCAAAAGTATTTCATTAATTATTTTTTGAAATAAAAAAAATGACAGACCAATTATGTCAAACATGTAAAGATAGTCATAGAAAAACACCAGGAACTGAATTAAGTTTATGAAAATGGTAGAAAAATTATGGCATAATCATTATATAAAAATACAAAATTACTACACCTCCCATTATTGAATATGATCTATCTAAATATTCTCTGTATGTTTGTTGTGGTTTATTTTGTATTTTTCTTGATCTTCTTTGGGAATTAAACCACTAATAGTTGTTAAAATTGTCTTTATTAATGTTTTGATCCATGACCTAGGTTCGTTGTCAAAATAATAAAAATTTCAAGTTTGACATTTATTACATAAATTGAAGGTGACATTGATTTATTTGTGTTTGATATATTTGGTTTGAATACATTAGATGAAAATTTTAAAGTCTAGAAGAATGAGTGCCTTCAATTTGTGTTGCAGCCTGGGAATGACTTTGAGGTAGCCAGTGCGCTTAACGTGAAATAAGCTGATTAATTTTTTGGGATCGACTTTGAAGTAGCCAATATGCTTACCGTGAAATCAGCTGATTAATTTTTATATAGTTAAATTTCATATAAATTCAATAACTCGAGGATTGGGAAACATTAATAAATCAAAGTCACCTTCAATTTATGTCATAAATATCAAACTTGAAATTTTTATTATTTTGACAATTCTAGGTCATGGATCGAAACGTAATTAAAGACGATTCTAACAACTATGAATGGTTTAATTCCCAAAGAAGATTAAGAAAAATAGATTAGACTATTTATTGCACACAGACAGTGAAAGATGCAGGGTGTGGAAATTCCATGAAAATGTGTAGGTAAGCTCAGAGTGGAAACCAATGAAGGTACACGTTCAACCTGTTCCAGAACTGAAGACCTAATGATGAAAATGTGTTACTAGATAAAGTTAATCTTCTACAACACAAAACAACTAAATTTCTGTTTACACTTCTTTATATAAATAACAAAAAGTTTCTAAGTGAATTTCATTATTCAGTACTCCCTCAATCTAAACACTAAAGTTTTATAACGAGTGCAGTTCCTTTATTTCAATAAACCTTAAACTCATAACTAGGATTGCATTTTAGATACATATTATTGAATGATAATTTTATTACTTGACTAGGTTGATATATAACATGTCTGCTGCATGCATATACTGGTCAACAACAACCAACTGCACAACACACATTTTTTAGAAAGGGAGAGATATCCCTTCAGAGACCGAACAACACTCTCATTGTTTTATTCAAGGCCACCGGCCATCGCGAACTTCAAATAGTAATCTTTGAAATGACAATTATAAACCTAACCTAAACAGTAGCTTCTGATAATGCTACATATTCCCACAAAAGTGCCGCAGCATAGTGGTTGAGAATCACTGGTCTAGAGTATTGTTTAGATAAGATAGCATCTCAAAGACAGTTTTGATGAGAAAAATAGGTAATAAACCATTTGTCGTTTGGAACATTAAATTGGTAAGGTTCTGAAATATATTCAGGAAAAGATAACTAACCAATCATTTATGGTCATATATTAATTAGATAGTATAAGATCTCCAAGACAACTTCAAAGAGAAACATAAAGACAAAACATTTATGACAAAACCTAATAATAAGATTGATAATGTCTTAAGAACAAAATTCGAAGAAAAATAACTTAAAAATTAATTTCAGTTTGGAGACCTTACACTTGACTAGGCACACTGCCCCTCGTATAAATATACTGACACAAAGAGACCCTTTAATGGAGTAGAGTGATTTTGTATGAACCTAAAAAGGAATTTTTACTCATGCCCTCCAAAAGGAGCGAAGCGGTAGTTCATACAAACAACATGAGGGACCAGGTAGAAATGAGAATGCAGTTACTGCATCCCTGCGTTGATTAGGAGAGATTAGCCGACAAGCCAAATCAAATAAATTGTACTGTAAACGTTCTTATGTGGACAGTGTCTATACTCAGTTAGGAGTTTCCTTGCACCCATGACCCAATGTTGTGAGGCAACAACCCTCTCACTATACAGCGACTTAGAAAGTAAAAGAAACAAATAGAAAATATAGATAACATAAAAGAGCAATGGGATATTTGGGGATTTATTACAACCAAGTAGAAGAGGGTACAGCAAGCAATAGCGATAAAAATGAATGGTGAAGCACTACCCAACCAACCAAAGTGTAGTCAGTAGCTCGAAGTGGGGAAGCACCACTCTGTGGACAGTTGATTTGGGACTAAGACAGGTCCAACTAAGGAAAAAATAAGGTTGAAAACGGAGAGGAATAAAAATAGAATTTTAGAATAAACATCTTAGAGAAAGAATAGAGAGTAGAGAATGTCCCTATTGAAACAGATCGGTCTGAAGCCTAGACATCATGAAGCCTAGACATCATCTTACTACTGAGCGCATCTACTACGATAATAAAATCAGATGAAGGTAACATGACCAATTTAAATGTACCCACACAGGAATCTCAAAAGCAAATAACTACCGTAGACACGCACTAAAATAATCGTACATTAGATAGCTAATCAAAGATAAAAGTAGGAAAATTTTGAATAGACCAACATGATAAAGAATAATGTTGAAACAACAAAGATGACAGCTTCTCACCAACATGTTCAGGAAAAACAAAAAAAGATGCATTAACATCCCTATGATATAAAATCGGTTGAGAATGGAATTTGTAACAAATGATTGAAATATATGCCAAAGAAAGTACCATTGAATGGAAATTTTTTATATTTGCAACTGCAGAAATCGACTTTTTACTACAGAGACATAGGTTGCGGTCCTATGGGTTTCCAAACAGTAAAGTATCTACCCAACATCGGCTAGTACAAGTCCTAAAGATTCGCTGGGTTGTTCAAGCATTAGATATATTAAGCACGATAAATGAATGTAGTGGGAAGTGGAATGATATCAAGATAGAAGATTGAAAGTTAAAAGAAATAAAATTATTGGAAAGTAGGGATGAGGAAAAGATTTGTTTTAACTCTAGGAGTGAGTAGCTATCATTTAAGAATAAATGAGCTATTTATGCCATGAAAAGGTTTGAAACGATTCAAAGGTAAGGTACAATTAAGCTTAAGATAGAATAAGTCTAAAAGGTAAAATTGGGTTTATATAGAAGTTCAGGGTTAAGATATATTTATAATTAGAAGGCAATGTCGAAGGAAAAAAAATTGATTTAACGCGTTGACTGCTGAAGACGCGCATGTGCGTCTTTACACGGTAATAGTCATGTGCGGACGACGCACTAGTGCGTCCTCTGGAATAGGTTATTTCTAAGCGCTAGTACTCATTCCGCACTCGCTAGAGCTTGTTATATATTTGTCCGCATTATGCAGAGGTGTTCGTCTTTAAGTGATTGCAGCGGTTTCAAGATTTTATTAATTTTTACGTACGTGGCTAAAATTTAAGATGACTGATGATCTAGATTTTACAGCCGGCTCTTCTGCAAAGAAAAGACGGAAAGTGGTGTGTAGAAATCCACTGAAATTAACAGATAATGAATTAGAGTATGCATTGTTAGCATCTGATTCGGAATTAGAAGACAGTGCGGATGAATTTATTCCCAACGAAGATGACGAATCGTCATCTGAAGATAGTGATCAAGCAGTAGATATGATCGAAGCGTCCCAAAATAATATGGGCGAACCAGAACAACTTACTGATCAGGGATGGAAAGAAAATTGTGAACCAATGTTAAAAATGGCATTTGTAAAAAAGAGTGGTATGTTAGTAGAGATGGATGTTACAGTCACCCCTTATGATTATTTTCGTTTGTTGGTGGACGATGAACTACTAATTGTGGTAACTCAGGAAACAAACCGTTATGCTGAAAGTGTATTTCTCTCGGATAAGACGAAGCCTAAGTCTCGAATTACAGACTGGATTGATATCACAGTTGATGAACTCTTACGCTTTATCGCACTAATTTTTCACACTGGAACTATAAAATGTAATAGAATTCAGGATTACTGGAAAACGCACTGGTTATTTGAATTGACTTGCTTTTCAAAGTACATGAAACGTGATCGGTTCCTACTAATTTTGCGCTGTATACATTTTGCAAAAAATCCAGAAGAGGGTGAAGATCTACCAAATGATCGTCTTTATAAAATTCGATATTTACTCGATTATTTTCACGAAAAGATGATGTCAATATATTATCCAGCTAAGAACTTGTCGCTTGATGAGTCGATGTTGTTGTGGAGAGGATGATTGGTGTTCAAGCAATTTATAAAAAAACAAGCGTCATAAATATGGCATAAAGATTTATATGCTTACGGAACCTGATGGTTTGGTTTTAAATATGGCATTGTATGCTGGCCAGGCTGATGAATTACGCGGCAAAGGACATGCAGAAAAGGTTGTTGTGTATCTAATGTGCAATTATCTGGAAAATGGACATGCCGTGTATATGGATAATTTTTACAACAATTACAGCTTAGCTAAGCAATTATTAGACCAAAAGAGCGGACAGAAAAGATTTTCCCAAAGACGTGGTAGCAGCAAAACTCAAAAAGTGCGAAACAAAATCAGCATATCGTAGCGGTGTTATGGTGGGAAAGTGGAGGGACAGACGAGATGTCACTTACATTTCTACCGAATTCCAAAATGAATTAGTGGTTATGAAAAATAGAAGGGGACAAGAAATTGGGAAACCATTAGCAAGTGGCAAATATAATAAATATATGAGTGGTATAGACCGCTCGGATCAAGTGATGGCTTATTATCCATGTTCACGTAAAGTAATGCGGTGGTATAAAAAAGTAGGAATTCATATATTTCAACTATTGTTACAAAATTCGTGGTAATAGAAAAAATACTTCCTAAAGAAAGTCCAAAAACTAAAATGCCGAGTAAAAGCTCTTCAGCTGCTCATTTACCGGAAAAAATAACTGAAAAAGCACCAAATGGTAAAACCCGCAGAAAAAAGTGCAGAGTTTGTTATAATAAAAAAATTCGAAAGAACATAGTATACCATTGCATGGTATGTCCAGGATCTCCCGGGTTATGTCTTGAACCGTGTTTTTCGGCACACCACAAAACAAATTAGTTATAAGAACTTATTTTAAGTTAATCTTTGCTTTTATGTAGTCATTCATTGTTATTGCGTGTTTTTTGCAGTCTTTTTATGTAAATAAATGATTGATAAATACGTGTACATTATTTTTAATGCAGACGCGCTTGTACGTCCAATCGCATATGGATTGAAGATACCATTCTATATGTGGTAGACGCGCATGCGCGTCTTGACACAAATTTTCAAAAATGTATACCAATACGACATTTTATGTAACATAGTGTGAAAACAAACCAAAATATAGCTCATTTAATCACAATACTGACACTGCTATGGGGTATGACCAATGCCCCATATACCGCAGTCAACGCGTTTATTATAGATTGAGAAAACAAAGTATACTTACATAATTAAAAGTAATTGACAAGTATGACATATTTGTTAACTGTTAAAAGTAAAGAGAAAAATGGCAAATCTTTTATTTGCATAATTTTTGAAATTTACAATTTAAATCGTGTAATTTATAAGTTAATGGAGGTACTATGTGATATAATTGACGTAAGTATAATTAGAAGTTCGTTTTTGAGGGAGGCTCTTAATGGTATTAGATAACAAATGATTTGGTTGCATTTTTAGTCGTAAATGAGAAAGGAAATGAAGTAAAAATAGATACTACAGTTAATCAAGACAATTAGATATGTTTATTTATTAATTAAACGAGATTAGAAGCATTTTTTTGCTTCTAAAACAAGATTTGTAGTTACCAATTCATATAATTAAAACAGACCAATATTTTGAATAGAAAAATTGGAATATTTATAATAAAAAGACTTCAGATAGAGCGATAAATTACTAAAGACAATTAAGTTAGATTTGGAATTATTTATTAAAATTTAAATTTAATTTACGTAAAAAAATCTTCAAAAAAATTAATTTGTATTTCTGTTCAGGACTCGATAAATAAAAACCATCAAGCGCGTGATTAATTTTATGAATACGTAAGCAAAATATTTGACAAGGAAAATTTCACAAATTTATTTAAATAAAAAAAATGTTTTAGCAGTCGAATAGGAAAAATATATCGAGCGTCGAAATATTAAATAATTATATGAAAATCACTACAAGGTAAATATTTTAAAGGTTATGCGAATTACGAGTATGTGTTCTAATGTAACTTAGCTGAACAAAACTTTAATGTAAAAATAAGTATTTTTTCCAGCAACGGCAAATGTTTTAAAACAAAACAACAAAGATGATAATAATATCCAAAATTAATTACCTCGAATACGTCACATCTGTGTGATAGTGATAAAGTCAGGTCACCGAATGAGGTATCGATGTAAATATCAAGAGCAAGAACTAAATTGCTGTTTTAATCATGTTTGTCGAATAAGGCTCGAAACATATCTCTCTTGATGCATATAATTCTAAAAAAGGAATGCTATAAAATAGCACACAACGTAAATATGAATGAAATAGAAATTTACACGTTACAAACCTGTTATCAAGTTATCACCTCTTGGAATTCCTTACTTGCATGTATAATTTTAAAATAGTAAAATATTAAAAACATAATTAACTTTTTCTGAAAGCTTTTATTCATTTAATTTAATTAGATCAACCCAATATAACATTGACTATCACAATGGTAAAATTTTAGGAGGTTATTATAAACTAATACAAATGTGTTATACTTCACCCCGCTGATCAAGATAATTAAGCCCCGCAAAGAGGAACATTACTACTCTATCGTTCAATGTTTTTCCGCCTGAAACTATAAGTAATTAGCGATAGTGTTATCAGTATTGCAAAATTGAAGTAATATATTGCATGTTTTGAGTCTGCACCTTGAACTACTTAATTTCTTTTTTTAATAATAATGAAACTAGAATTTTTTGTTTTTGCAGGTTGATTTAATAGAGCACTTAGAAAGAGGTTGCATAAGATTTGTTCACTTTAGTAAAGAAAATGAATTAAGATCAAGAGTATTCAATGAAAAAATGGGCTTGGAAAGTGGCTGGAATTGTCATATTTCCTTACTTAGTGACAAAGGCAGGTAAATAAGAATTCTGAATCTTTACCTACTGTTAATGATATTTAAACTATTGCATCAACTTTGTAATTATTAGTATTTTTAACAGTTGTTTTTATCTGGTGTTGATTCTAACTGTTCAAATTTTTAGTTTGTTTTAAACTACATTTAATATTTAAAATTGCTCATTTTGTTGTTTTAAAATCAGAAGAGAAAGTGGACCTTCAGAATGCTGGGCTAATAATGGTACCGTACTAGTCAGTTCTTTTGCCAATTTACCACGACGAGTAGGTGATAATAACACTTACAAGTTAAACTCGCAGAAGTCTGTGAAGCCCAAATTTGAAACTAATAGGTACTATATTATGTTTTGCAATTGGTTTAAATTAAACAAAGCAAAAATAATAACAATATGTGTCTACTAATTTAATGATTTTTATTAGTATGTGCTTTAAATCTTAACTGGATTGCTGCTAATGCTGTATCAAATGTTGCTTAAGCGATGTATATTTATTTCTTACATGGACTTGTTTTTTTATTGCGTTGCTCAGATGGGCATATGATATTGATATTTGTGTTCTAACAGTTGCATTCTTATTCTGAACTACATTGACATAGTTTTGTGCATAGTTGGCTGTAAACAAAAGCTTTTAAATAAGTATATTTAACTGTATCGTGAGACATAAAATATAATTATATGTTTTTAACCTGCAAAGTGGAAAGAAAACTTATATTAATCCATTAAAATATTATGAAACCGCAGCTTGATCCAACCAATCACTTACAACAGTTTATAGTTAGCGGTTGGCTGTGTTTTCAATTGCTAGAATTGTATCATACTATAATTTAAAGATACATTCCCACTTTCATTGATATTTGATATAATTTAGTAATTTCAAGTAACGATGCGCCCTCTTTCTGATAAGAAGTATTGTCAATGTGGCTTTTATATTAAAAATTCCTATCTTGCTTGAAACAGCGAGAAATTAGAAGCTTTCCCAATGTTTAGGTGTGGTAGTTGTCATCTTCTGGCATTTCTGATTAGTCATAGTAGCCCTAAAAGGCTGAGGTACAGTAAGTAAATTATTTAGTTTCTATTAAAACTACGATATTGCTACATGCACATTTGTAAATACGAGATGAGGAAAGTTTTGTAATGAAGGACTAGGATGCCATAGCTAGCAGTAATCGCGTTTTGGGTGTAGCGAACGAAAAAACCAAGAAAACAATTTGTCCCGCTGAATCAAGAAAATTATCGTTTGTTGGTTCCTCTATTTAAGATATTACGTTTTTCAGTATCAAAATATGTAGAAATGGCATACAGGCTTATAATAGCTGAGCAGTTTAAAATACATATGTGGATATACTACTACAACACACGAGCACTACGCCGCAAATATAACCAACACTAGAATTAACGTAGTCTTAAAATTATTGAGCTAGTAAAACCACAGCCTCAAACATCTAAGAAAAGAGTGGAATATTTTATAAGCATGATGCTATAGCTGATATATGTACCAAAGATTTTAAAATAACTACTAACACAAAATTCGAGGATAAATCTTATAAAACAATCCACAAGGTACCAAAATTATATGTGTACAATATAATAAGTATATTACGTGCTTAAAAGACAATGTAACGACACCTTGATGAACATTTATACCGTTGCACTTGATATATGCATTGCCAGTTCTCTATTGTTGACACTAAAATTATTACAGTGTCACATGGTATAAAAAACTGGAAAATAGTGTTCGTTCCACTATACATACTCCTACAATAAGTATTTCTATAACTAAATAGTTGGCATTAATAGGTTGGTAAAAAAAAGTTCAAATGGAACTGTTAAAAACTTTATCAATCTACCGTGTATTAGTAAAACGTGACATTTTAAGCACTATTTGTGCTTGTCTAATTCACTATCAACCACATTCATCAACTCTCAGAAATTCACTGTATTACTTATAATCCACAAAAATATGTAAATTATCCAGAGAATTTTAAAGAAAATTTTGTGACTTACACAAAATATTTTGGGGTTCTCTAAATATTAACAAGGATTAGGCGAAGATTGTTTTAATGTGTAAGTAAAAATAAAATAATTTTTCTTCCTAAACTTAAGCTGTAAATTGTATTCATAAGCGTTATTTATATCTAGGCGTGTAAAGAGATTATTTAGATAGTGTGTGTAAAAGACGTTTTTGAATGTATATAGGATTGTTCATAAATGTTTCTTGAGGTTTCTTTGTTTCATTTCATTTTCTTAAAATTTACAAGATATCTCTCGTTGAACTAGCAAAAGAGGAAAAGGGGACAAATTTACATTTTCTATTAACCAAGCATCATAGCATTATTTTTGGCTCATAACGCCTGTGTATCCGAGTTCACAGCATTATTTTGGCTCCCAATGTATGGGCAGCAACATTACAGCAATATAAACATGTAAAAGCTTCTAATCACTATCAGTTTATAAGGTAAACAATATCCAGAAACACCAACCTTCTAATGTTTAAATTTCTATTTTTTGGCCTTCAAACAACAACTACCTTGACACATTATAAGCCAAAATTTCAACTTAATGGCAGGATGAACTATCCAAATCTAAACCCCTCTAACTGGTGACAACGACAACAATTCCACCCACAGGTTCATTGAAAATACCTTGCGCATGCAAGCGTAAGCTTAATATTTTATGTTTTTGTATAATTACATTTTTTGTTTTCTTATTATCGGCTCAGGAATAATTAATAATTCATTTCTTTCGTGTCGGGTGTAACTATTATGATCTCTTCTATTTTAAAATTACTTTATGTGAAAGATAAGACTTTATATGGTCTATACAATGTGCTTAATTTTTCTTTATGGAATTAGGTTAATACCGTCTATAATTACAATCAACGCTTACTAACGAGATTATTATTTCGTTACTTTGTATGTAATGTGCATTATGTTGTAACGTGGTAACATCTTATTATCCTTGGTGGTCATTATAGAACATAAAATTTGAAATATTTTGTTTAATTAGGATTAATTATTTGTGAAATCTTTTATACAATATGTGTCTGCATATTTTGTCCCTTTAAAATTAAATTTTCTTTTCCTCTCTAATTTATTAGCTAGTGTAACGCAACATGTTACAGTATGAAATGCATAATATTTGAGTTTATTATTCAGAAAGGTTTAGCTGGAATTATTACACTACTCACTCAACATTATCTCTCTAATCCAGCATGTCTGCATTTTATTTTTATGTGCTAATGACCTATGCATATGATACATTTATTTTGTTGGGGATTTATGCCTAGAAATATTATAACTGTTCACATATACCTTTTTTGTACAAAAAATTTAATTCATGTGTGCATGTATGTATGCTAATACCAAAAAGCGTTATTGGCAAACAGAAAACTTTCATGAGGAATAGAGAATCAAACTTGCAACAATTAGTACAATACAAATTCATAATGTTCTTACATGTTTAAGAAAATGAATTTGAATCCAGTGCCACCAAGCAAACGTAGGACCCGGAAAATATGTGAACTAATTTCCAACAACAACATATGGAACCAATCAAAAAGCGATTTGTTTCAAAGTACACTGCGGGAACAAAGCATTTTAGTACAATTTTAAAATTCCATGGTGTGTATTATGTCATGTCATTGTTAATTAATTCTTCTAAAATTATTAAAGATTAAAAAATACAATAATGCCATTAATGTTGAATATTATTAACCTAACCTTACAAATATTTCAATTTGACAAATAAAAGCCTTCTACTTTGAATATTCTTCTTAGCAGGCAATGACACCAAAGATACACCTCCCAAGTCCTATGTTTGCTTGGTGGCACTATATCTGTTGTCATTATTGTTTTCAACAATAGCACTAAATATGTAAATTGATGGAGCAGCTAACAAACCCTTTTGGAAATAATGGGTTTACTCCAAGAGAGTATTTGAATTGATAGAAACTTTGTCGATTTCAATAATCTGTATTATTGAAAGTGTTTCCATTAATAACGGGACACAACGAACTCCTAGTTTAAAAGTATAGATTAAAGCTTGATTTTGTGGAGATGTAGGACGTGAAGGATAAATTTTAAAAATCATAATATGTATAAAGTGTTGTGACTGTCTCTAGTGGTCACTGCATATCCTATACTTCTTGGTTTAAATGGACCAGATTTTATTCCAGTGATATTTTTAATAGAAATCGAAAGTATTATTTCTTGAAACAGTTTAATTATGTAGCCAATTTTTTTTATTTAAAAAATACATTTGTATTCATTTCACTTTCAGTTTTTAAAAAATTTATTACTTAACGATTATCACCCAAAGCAGGAGCTTTCTGACCGAGTCTATATAAATTACTGCAAAATTTTAATGGTTATTTATATTTAGTATTCCTTAGAAATGAACGGTTTAATTAAAATTTTGCATGAAATTACGAATAAATATGTGATTCATATTTTACAGAGGTCTGCTTTATTATCCAGCAGTACTCTAAAAGTACTTAGTAGTAGTTTATCAAAAGACGGATTGACAGAAGTGCTTTTCCATGGCTTTCTCAATGCACATTCAAAATTGATTACAATTAATTAAAGACCTTCCAGAATACTTCTCAAAGCAAATAATCTGTATTATGATTAATCATCCCAGAAAATCTGTCATATACCAAATTATATGAAAAAATCAAATGTTTGAAATTGGTCTCTGGCGCCTTGCATCATGGTATCATTTTTTTGCACTGGGTTTATAATGTTTTAGTGCTTTATTTCAGGTTAAGGTTCACTTCCATTCTGCATAATGTAAAATTCAAGTTGTTGCTATTTATTTTATCACTTTTAATACTGTATTTTTCTCGTTCATTTTAGCTACATAAGTACAGTTAACAACTATCTAAATTTGTCTAAATTATTGATTGATCATTGCAAAACTTTGGTTTTCATATAAAAATGTATCATTGTGAGCATGGCTTAATAAGCTGTAAATGTATGTCATCTGTTGCAGTTTGATTGTGACCATTTATATCTTTATTTTGTCTCTCTAAGAATTTCTTGTATTATAATCTAATATGTATATTGTTTGCTTTTAATAATATACTTTGCAAGATGTTCATTATTTTTAACACAAAATGACAGACTTCTATACTTTGGCCCATTGAAATAAAATTCATGCATGCAACTAGCTTACTTACTGTTTGTTTGATTTCAAAAACTGATATCTTGTATATTTTAGTGCTGCTGAATCACTAAAAGCTGTACGATATTCTGCTCCAGGTGCTATAAGTTTAGAGCACTCTGTTAAATTTAGTACGGAATGTGAACCTCTTACAAGGTACATAGAGGATGAAGAAGTTGAGGATAATATTACTATTAATCAAGAACCTGGTGAGATTCATTCTGCCGATTTGACTAATATATCACATGAATGGCAGTCACTTAGTTGTTTAACAGACAGTACAGAGAGTGCTCCAGTCAATTTTGATATGAGTAATCGCGTAAGGTTTTTTAACTGCATAAACGCCCTTTCTTAAATGATTTTTGTAGGCAATGCTTCCAAGAGGTATCGAAAATATAAGACCACACATTGAAAACATAGATAATGTACCACTGCTAGTTTCCTTATTTACAGATTGCACACCGTCGAATACTAAAGAAATGATAAAAATCATGCAGGAGTACGGAGAGGTAATTTGTGTGATGGGATCTTCTGCAAATAATGAAAATTGTGGAATATTTATGCAAGCAAATGTTAGGTAAGAGATTTATGTGGTGTGTTCGTTTTATTATTTTCAATTGCAGCATTTCTGTTGAACCTCTATACCCACAAGTTTGTTGTAAGACTGAAACTTATAAACCTGCGATGAGTGGATCCATATCTCCATTAGACTTATCAAGAGCTCTAAACTCTGTTCCATGCTCACTTTCTGTCAGGAGAGAGGATCCTCTTTCAATATATTACCTAATTATTGAAGCGCGAGCATTCAGTGCCTTATTACAAAATACTAGTATGTATAAACACATAATAGCCTATATAACTAAAATGGTATGTAGTAATTTTGTAACACTAGTACTACCACACTATACATGGATTTACATCCAACTGGATGACCTCAGGGTACTGATGAAACAAATCTTGTGTCCTTGTATATTTAAATATGCTTATGTTGTACTTCATAAACATCAGCTTAAAGTGTTTATGTATGAGTTAGCGGTGAATATGTTAAAAAGTACTTCTGTACTATGTTTAGTTATTCCATGTATCAAAAATAAATTCTGAAGATGTTATTGTTAATAAATAATAAATTTTATCCGCGTAGAAACTAGTAATTTTACATAAATATGCTACTTAGTACACAACAAACGCTAATTTTAATTCAAAACCAATGCAACGTGGTATAACTGGTGTAATACATTAAAGTAATTTAAATTATCAAAAGCAAAATTCGAGAGTTAATAGCATTGATTTATAGAAAAAGAACAGCTTATGATTGGTGTATCGGCCTAATGGATACCTTTAAGTAGCATTCAAGTATTAGTGCGATAGGTATGGGTATGGACTTTATGATAAGGGTGGTTAGAGAACCATGCAAGATAACACTCACTTTATAGTTCTTCAATTCACTTGATGGCTTCTTCACTACACATATAAGTTCATTTGTCAACGGCACACTAACACTCAAAAAGGCCTGGCGTTTTAGGAATGTGCAAACTAAGGTAAAAATATAGAGGTTATGTATGCACGTTGTAACATACCTTGTTTTGTCTTTTAGTGTTTGTGCATGCACACTCCCGGAAATTGAAACCGAGGTCATATATCCAATGTGGCAAATGTAAAATTTAGCAAATGGCGCATATATACTGCCTACCTAAAATTACAAAATTTTATCACCAACAAAATGTAGAGGTAATGTAGAGTTAGGCATTTCCCCCTAACTAGGACAATGGTTAACCCGCCGATATTCGGGAATGCAATAGGCAGATGGGATAACTTAAAACCTAAACTAAACTTACCAGAAAATTTAAATGCTTATTATAGAGGGAGGGGGACGAGTTTGTTAACCGGCCGAATACGAATACTGCTTGAGGTTGTAACGGAAACTATGCACCCCCCCTGGAAATAGTTTGCTAACACGGTTGAATGGTCAAGAAATAGAAGTTATGTATGCACATTGTAACATGCCTTGTTGCTGACACCTGTTTCGTCTCTTAGTGTTCATGTGTGCACACTCCTAGAAATTGCAACCGATGTCATATCCATCACAACAAATTTAAAATCTGCAAACGGCATGTACAATTGTGTTTACTGTTATCAAAATTCAGAAGTAAGACGCATCTTGTTCTTTACAGACTTACAAATTTGATCAAAAATATGTATAGTAATTATATTAGTGATATAGTTCTCTTTTGAGGATCTATAACACTTTATAACTTGCCCATATTATTACTTTACACATCTTTGATATAATTTCCTTACGTTTTAACATCTATTTTACGTGCTACCATTTCTATTTTAATATATACCTGATTTAACTTTGAGGAGTGCTTAATGCTATAAACATGCTTTGCTTGGAAATATTGTCGAAAATAACACTATAATGGACTGAGATGCTGAATCTTTCCACTATCCTTGTTGATTTTGTATCTTTACGTGAATTGTTCCAAGCAATATGAGAATCATACGGAATAATCTTAATACAAAAATGTATCCAAGAGCACTTAGTGCACTCACTATGATTATGTATTCATGTGCAGTATCACATGTGGCAAATAATGAACTAACTACTTCTATCCGCACCATTTATCTATAACAGTTTTTGAAACCAGTCGGAACTGCACAAATGGTGTTGGTTGTTGACTTTTAGTATTACCAATAGTTATTTGATTATCCACTTCACTTGAGTAAAATTCTGGAGGAAATTATTTATTAGGATGAAATAGATTAGGACGACAAATAAACAAAAATAAAATAAAAACGCAAAATTAACATTATTTAAGGCGTTAAATCCTTAACAATGCCATTATTGTCAACATTGTTTATCATATAATTAAATTATATTCCTAAATTGAGATTGTAACGAACACAATTGTTAATAATAATTGTAAATTTATTTAACAGAAAGGGATACATCCTTGAAGTTAAAACCTTCTCAGTAATGTAACAGTTTTTATAAAATACCTCACACAGTAAAGGTTTTGTAGGACAGCCAAGTGTATGATTTTATACCAGTTTATTTTGTCTCTTGGTTTATTGAAATCTCACTTAAACTTTATGTAAATAACTGTTAAGTGTGGTTGATGCATTGGTTGATAATACATTAACTGCGGATGGGCTATAATTTATTCATATTATAATTTGCTACACTTAGTATTTTAGTTGTCAATTATTTGTAAGATTAATTATACACGAAGATAATTTTTAGTGCAATTTTGGCTATCGTCGTGTTTAACCATAAGTATAATGCAGTTATTGACCGTTTTTTTAATGTTACCACCATTATTAACAATGGGACAAGTACTGTGGATATGCTGTCTTATAATACCATTACTAAGTATTTCACTTTTGGGATCGCCAATTAATCGAGAATTTATGAAGAAACCACAAGGGAAGAAGCTAATTGGTTTTACATATCAAGTACTCTAGGTAAATTAATTTTATTCGTAAATAAATCTGATTGTTTTAGAAGTTAATGTATGTTCTACATTATTATGGACTGAAATTTATTCCAATGGTATTAATAAGTATTTTATGTTTTTGTGGTACTTTAATTGGTTGCTGCACTGAAAATTGTCTTATCCAAAATTGTACATGTACATTTTTAATTTATCCTGAACCGCAACTTGATCCTGTTATCTTTAATAATTGGATCGAACGTGCTCAACAGTTTTCTGTTATTGTTGTTCTATTACACCTTAGTAAGTAAAATTATTACTAATAAAACAAAAATAGTTAAATCAATTTTGTCCTACTACTTATGCAATATATAGTGTTAATTTCAAATCTACTAGCAGTAGGGTGGAAAATATATGGTCTCGGGCAGGATTCAAACATATAACTTTTGACTTTGTACTTTGATGTATTAACCAATTAAGTCACTGGGGGTACGGTGATTTTAATTTGAAAGATAATCAAATCTGAATCGTGTATGCTTCCAAACAACTTAACTTTCAATTACTGGTGGATAAGTCCGACATTCGGCATCAATTAAAAGTTGTTGAGAATTGCCCGGGGTCGTACGTCCCATGATTCCATTCTGAATGTTTGTAATGGCCTGTTATTTAATTATTTTTGTTATCTTTGATCAATAAAACCACTGTAATCATACATTAGATTTAAAATATACAAAATATTCCTTTTACAAACAATCTTTTAGAGACAAAATTAATGAAATTAACTTCCTCTCAATACATATCTTATATACTACATATAGAGTCTAGAATCTTTTTAAAACTAGGTTGATCACTCGCTTATTCTATACAAATCTTAATCTCGTAATTGTCATTCATAAACAATTCCATAATTAAATATTTTTAATATGTACAGAATTTATCTTAAAAAGGCTTGTAATTCGATATCCTCCTCTTTAAAACCGTTTTTAAACTATCTGCATTCGGCAAGGTTTAATTATCACCTTGGTATAAGGAGGAAAACTTGTATCATAGGCTTGCCAACCCTTTAGAATTAAATTATACGGACTTTTACAAACAACTGTTACCTTAAATTTAAGTCTTGCACATGGAAAAAACCCATTATGCAATGTAACTTAACTAATTGTTAAACTTCAGAGAATTGAAAGATTATATTCATTATACCTTTATTGATTGATATTATATTCTTAGATATTTTACATACATAAATCAGGAACCTTGTTGACAATAACAACACTTCTTCATTCTTAACCTGACACCTATCTCATCATCGGTGCGTTCCGAAAAGTGTCTAACAAAACACTGACACCTATTTAAAGTGATATTCAAAAATGTTAATGTTTGTTACTCAACACTAATTAATAAATAGATACGAGTCCTTTTAGAAATTTAAACAAAATATATTTGTTTTATTGTTACAGAGCTGCGTGTTTTTGGGTTTTTTTCAGAACGTAATTACCGATCCATTTTCCAGAATCGTTTCAAAAAGTAGACCTGTATATGCAAATTGATCCATATAATATATCTTCCATAATGTATTTAAATAACTCTCACTACTGTACATTTTACGTAACGTATTATCTAATCTCATTGACAGTATGTTAACGTCAAAGCCTCAATCAACACTGCATTGCCCTCAATATTCATTGGCTTTTATAACACGAGCTCCTTCTTATATAGGCTTTGAGAATTTTCGCAGTTGATCTGGTATGTTGTTTCCGCATTCTTATTTGTTTGCAAAGGTGTGTGTGTTATTCTATTACCATTCCCGTTTGTTCTAGGTGTGTCATATTTACGTCTGTTGTCAACTTTCGAAAATTTATTGTTTTACTATCTTTTATTACCACTGTGGGTTATATAACAATTGGATGAACGTTTACCTATCTCTACATCTTATTGCTTTCAAGAATTTTAAGTTACTCGAGTCTTTACAGTTTATTGCCGCTCCGGGTTATTCACATCATTTATTATGTTTTTTTTCTATATTTGATCATAGTAGAACGTGGGGGTCAATAAACACGCTTTTTAATCCTTTAATTATTAAATCAATAGTTTAAACTTAAATCAATGCTCGTTTCAATTGAAAACACGTTCCTTTACTATTAATTGCAAAATGAAAATGTTTTAGAATATGCGATTTTACATAAACATGACATACATTTATGAGTTTTTGTACTTGCATGGCTATGTATTTTTCTTAAAATGATAGATTTGCGTTCGCATTGAATGCGTTTTATGGATCTTACAATGAATTATTTTTACATATACAACTTACATTACTTACTATTTATCTACAATATGCTTATATCATAAAGGGTGATTATTTATACACGCGCAATTGCTTTTTTCACTTGTACATCAATGAATAAAAGTACGCTTGTATTATACTGGGTGTAACTATAAATTTATAGAAATTTATATTTTTTTCCAGGTTCTTTTATATTTTGGTGGGATTTATTTGTAGAATTTGGGTTTCAATGACCTCTCGTGATCCCTTATCACGTCCATTATATATTAGATAGTTAATTGCAAAGTAAAAAGTAAAATTTTGCATCGTCTACACTAATTAATACTGCTGAAATGTATGTGTGGCGTTGGTTAATAAAAAAAAACCAAACAAAATAAGTTTGTTTTTTTATATTGATGACCTGTAGCCCAAGACAACAGTTTTTCTTACAAATTTTAATTTGACCTTTAGATCAATAACTACATATTATATCAAATACATATAGCATTGGGTGAAAAAAAGGCTATTCTTCAAACACATTGAAGAACATTGTCGTTGATTAATATTAAAGCAAAGTAAAATGATAATGTACCATATTTGAAATTGAATCCGGAAAGAGTACAGGTTTTATAAAAAAATTAACAAATTGAAATAATTTTAAATAAATGAATACCATAAAGCTTATTAATGTATATGTTCAAACTGACCACGTTTAACTTCTAAACCGTAATACAGGCAGGTCCTCGCATGCTCTGTTAATGTTTCTCTACATATTGACATTGATATTCTGCCACAGGTTTAACCGAATAAGTCAGAATAAAAGCAAAAACTGGCGCTACATAAGAGTGTTTATTTCCTGATGGAGGTACATAATTCTCAACGCGAAATGTTTTGAGTTTTAAGCTCAAACATTCCTCTTCTAGTTCTTGAACGGAATGAATGGCATGTAGTTGGGTGATATAAAACAATGAGAAGTTTCATGTGATGACACGATCTGAAACTCCTCGGGGAGAGATCCCTAACAGCGAAACATGTACTGCATTCAATTCAAATATTCTAAAATTTCCTCAGGTGAGTTATGCTTCCTGTACTAATATGTCATTAAACAATCTGTGCTTATAGTCGGGATGCTCAAAATATCGTATTTATAAAGCCAATAGGAATTTGCAATCGTTAAATCTGGACCGATTTCTACGAAACCACAATAACACTTTTGATTCAAATAATTCAATGGCGGTGTCAATCTATTGTTTCTCAGAAACATTACTAGCTATTTTTAGCTTTTTGATTTGTTCTAGAAAATAGTGGACACTAAGTATATGATGATCACCAGAAAATTTAAGACGCCACTTAAGAACAGTTTGCATTACTCGTTCAGAAATCAGGTTGGAAGGGATAGAAGTATTGTGGACAGACTAATTTGAGATGAATGCTTCTAAAACACTAGCTATATCAGATTGAGAGGCTAATGCAGCTATTACGGGTTTAGATTCACAGATTTAGCAGGTATTTTGATCAGTATAATTCAATAATGCAAGAACCTTTTTCAAATGGCCAGCGTGAACAAGTTGATTAGCGTGTAGCATTATAGGGGCGAGATGATCAGATCGTTTAAGCAGATGAATAGTACGAACATGAATATTTGACAATATCGTTTCTGAACTTTGAAAAAGAGTTTGCGAACTTTTAAATTTTGTCCTTATAATATCGAATTCAGCGAGAATATTTACAACATAAGGAGAATAAGTGAAAGAAGCTCTTGATTGTTTAACTGTAAAAATGTTTACGCCATGTTTAATTAACACGTTTATAAGAATAACATCTTACCTAAGGAAAACATCAATTTTTTGACAAAATTGTTCATTTCTCAAAACTGGTAGTTTTAAAGATCATGGCGTATACAGGGACTGAATAGATTCAATCGCTTTACCAATGTGTAAAATAATATGTAGGTTATCCCATTTAAAATAACAAAATTTTTTGCTATTCGAAATTTGCAAAAGTTTAGGAATGATTGCAATCACCCTGCATAACTAAATCGTCAAATATTTGCATATTTAGCAAGTAATGACTTTTGTTTATCTGCGTACCAAATATTAACTCAATATTTTAAAACCGAACGAGTCAAAACATTGTTAAATTAGACAATGTTTTTTCAAAGATTTCATGAAAAAAATTAATAACTTGACAACTCTGCATTTAAAACAAAAAACAACCATGCTCCTAGAGCATTTAATGGGAGCAATAGGAATGTGACAAAATATAGAAAACAATGTGCTACCAGCCTGTGGCCCTACAACGACATTCAGTTCCATCGATATTCACTCGTCTAGTAAATACCCATCTATAAGTAATTACTATTCAATTGGTGGGACGTTGAACAATTTCCCATCCTTTCATTTCTTGTAATGTGTCATATTCTTATTACATTACCTCAATCCATTCATCCTTATCAGGTGAGGCCAATGCTTCTTCGTAACTAGCTGAAATGTCTGTTAAGGCTGTGAAAAAGTTTGTCTGCCTGAAAGGGTTCGTCCCGAAGTGCTTCAGGGTTTATCTGCTCATCGTTTCTATCAACAACATCAAGTTTGTGCTCTCTCGAACAATTGTGTTAACTGTACTACATGATTTTCTAAAATCAAAACACTTCTTTACGGAGCTTATTTTGTTGTTTTTGCAAAACTCTTTAACATCATGTAATGATCTCGACCTGGTGAGACTATTATATCATAGCGACCTTTAGATTGTCTGGATTGGCAGATACAGACAATGCGTTTCCATTCTGGAGTAAGGGATTTAGGAGCTAAATCTATTGCTAAATCTTTATAACTGTTATCTTCTCTCGTGGATACCACTAAGTTATCCTTGTCTTCAGAAGTATCCCTAAACATAATATGGTTAACATTCCGAAAAGTTCTTGAATTTATGCTGAAATTCATTAAACTGCGAAAATCCAACACATGACTCATTAAACCTCACATATTTTGTCTCTACGACTAATTTACTGTTGAGGTCATAAATTTTCTATATTTTCCTATAACATAACCCACTTGTTACAGGTTATTTTTGGCTTTAAGAAAATCATTTCAAACAATACAATTATTTGCATTAGTAATTTAATGCAAAGTCCTTGATGTTATCACTGGTTGATAAGTCGAAGAATACAATCAATTTCGTGCCTTATTTGTTGGTAATCGTGAATGAAATTGGAGGTCATTCCTTAAAAATGTTGCCTAGTGTATTTTTGTTTTGAGTGGTGTATTCCGTATAATCGTGATTGTTATTGGATTTGAGCGATCTGACTAGAGCGTGTTAATTATTAATTCGTCATTTTTGAATGTTCTAATTTGTGTTTCGGTAACCAGCCAACCTGGTGCGATCGTGGATGGTCGGTGGGACATTTGAAAGTTCGTTGTTGGACAAGAAGGTCGTAGTAGAAACGTGGTTTCAGGTATTTTTGAAAACTGTGTTTGAGCTTTTCCAATTTGGGATTTTTATACTTACAACTCTTACACGAGTTTCCGTTTGGTGTATGAAGACATCGTCTGGCTTGTGGTTTAGCCGTTGGAAACTTGGACCACCCGTTTATTGGGGATTTTACGAATCTACTTTGACCGCCATTTTTGGCAGCGACTAGAGGCCGTTATAAGAAACCTTTTCTGCAGAATTATTATAACGCTCACACTTCTCTGATCATTGCTTCAATCCAGAAAAGGTAAATAAATCAAAATAATTAATTAATTTATTAATCACGAAATTTTCAAATACAGTGTTTACCTTCCTAATAATTAATTTGTGTAAGTTGCATTACAGAACTATGGCTGTTGACTTTTTTATATATGTTTTTTATTAACAACAAAAAAATTTTAATAATAACACAAAAGGGTGTTGTACCCAAACTTAGTCAGTTGTTTCAGCAAATTGTTTTCGTAGGTTTCGACCTTCGGGAAAAGATTTCAAGTTCAGGTCGCAATTAAAAGTAACCTTGCAATTGGAGTCTGTGCGTGCAGCCTGGTGGTGGCTACAAAATTCAACGCTCTCGTTGTATATTGATTGCTTGCAATTCCATTCTGTGCATCCGTATCCACTGAAGTATATTCGGGTCGCCAAGCTGAGCAGATCCTTTAGGCAAAGTAAGGTAGATTATGTAATTATAAATAGTCTTGGATCATCTTGATAAGATTGTTTTACTGTGTTGCATTTTACAATATGTATAAATGCGTATATTGAATGTAAATTATGTAGGTACTTATAAGAAATAAGTTCAGGCGTACACCAGCTGGTTATTAGTAGATAAGGTAAGAATCTAACAAATTTGTTTCTCCTAATGTTATACTGATTAAATATATTCGTTAAACCTGTAAGTGTTGTAAAACTTTTCTTGCGTCAACCAACTAACTTACCCTCCTTTTGTGTAGAGTTTTGTGCGGCCTCATATGAGCTAGTCGAGGGCACAATTTGGCACAATTTATAATGGTAACTACCAAGATTATCCTCTCCCAGTTATTATTACATTGAAGGCAACTTATAAATCAAAAGTAGCCGTAACACGCTATTATTCCTGGTTCACTCTGCCCTCTAATTTGTTGCGATAACATTTGAGGTGTGATAAGATGCTAGTGATCCAAATCTTTTGAAATAACTGACAGTAGGTTTCTGGCTATGCCACAATTCCAACAGTGTTCTATCACCAAATCTTGCTGAATAACCCCATTTTTAATATTAACTATCGTGAATAGAGCTTCTACCCAAACTTATGAGGGCAAGCCTAAATCGATTAATAGTGACCTTACTTCATCTTAATACATCCTGATTGTAGTTTTCAAATACACCAATCTGCTGAGTATTATAAACTGAACTCTTTCATGTTTAATCTCGCAATTGTCAAGTAGGGTTTTTAATTTATGATTAAAAAACTCTAAGCCATTATCAGTTTATATTTCTAGTATCTCAGATTCAAAAATATTTTCTAGTTTAGTTTTTAATTGAATAAAGACATCAGCAACCTCGTGTTTGTTGTTCAATGATACAACAATAATATATTTGCTGTAGTCATCTATAAGGCTCAGAAAGCACCTCTTTCCAGCCACAGAAGGTACAGGCGAAGGTCCCCATACATCCATGAATAATAACTGTAATCGATCGTGCCATAGAACTTTTTTCTATGCAGCAACTAGGACACACGGCTAGATTTTTTATCAGTGACGAGTAATTTCCTCTAATAGCACCAGATTTAAACTTGAATGCTGAATATTTCAGTCACTTTAACTAAAAGTCAGTAACCAGAGGGAATAAACTATTATCTTAAAATTAATTTGTAACCTTTCCTGAGTCGAGGTGTAAACCAATATTAAATTTCGACATAATTGTGGGATATAATACACATCGTCTAATTCTAAAACACAGTTTTTCCCAGTTGCAATACCCACACTCAGTGAAATGTTCCCTACAGAAGCCATGTTTCCGTAGCCTTTCAAACTGGGGTTGGTTCAAACTCCCTATAATTTTTAAATAAGGCTTTGTCTGAAGAAAAATGTTGAGTAGCACCACTATCAAAAATCCAATTACTAGTAAAATGCTCTGTGAACTTAAAAGGTCCCACCAGAAGGTGACTAAAGTGGAAGCTACCATCTGAATACTCATTAGTACGAGAATCATTACCCTTAACATAATTTCGGTTTGGTTTACTTTTCTCGTGAATATTTTTATCAGAATTATTAAGTAACCTAGCTCGATAATTCCTTTTAAAATGGCTTACCTTCCCACATTTAAAACATTTCTTACTAGACTTCATAGCTAAACATTTATTAACAACCAAAGAATTTACATTTTGTTCACGTCTAATTAAATTTATGGAAGGAATGTTAACTTTAATCACTCTTTCTCACAATTTGCCCTCATTCTTAGCATGTAATCTATTCTGTTCGATTAACAGACAATCTCTAGTAATCTTGGTGGGCAAGTTTGTGACAGGGATTTGACAAATGGATTGTGGAACTACATCGCACGAATCACCAAGCCCCAACCACATCACAGTTGCAACTAATCTGTCAGACATTTCTTTATTTAACTTTCCTAATTCACTTACAATTTTTAAAATTCTGACACACACCCATTGACACATTGTCCAATTTTTTAATTGTAGAAAGGTCCTTGTATTTTAACGTCAATCAAAGTAGTGACGATGGTTTAAACTCGCTTTGAAGGATAGTCCATGCATCAGGAGGATCCTCTACATTAATCAGCACAGGGTGAATTTCTCCCTCCAGCGTTACATAAATTGTACCGAGAGCACATTCCTGTTTGATCTCAAACTTGTCCTTTTCTTGTTGTGTGAAAGAATCTTGTAATATTCCTTGCCTCTTTTCTATAAAACTGTATATTTCTCTGTCCCGCAGCAACATACCACATATGACTTTCTATACTTTCCATGTTGTATAATTTGATGAATTGAGCTTCTTGAAATTCATTGCCAACTCATGTGCCACGTCCATAATAAAGTAAATAAAAAAAAGCAAACATTAATTTGTAATGTGCATTTTTAATGGCTTAACATTTTACACTACCCAATTCGTAAATACATTTCTGTAACTACTATTTCTATATTTTATATTTATTAACTCCTTGGGCGAATGCGTCGTATTATAATGAGTGGATTGCATCATTCTTGTCTTGCCGTTCATATAAATTTTGTTCCTTATGTGGATATACAAGTCTAGATAATAGACAATAAGAGGTTGTAATACCAACGAGTTGATATAAACAGATGAGCAGTTGTAGTTTGTTCTTTGTTCCTATATATTAATTACGTTAAAAATACTGTTTCCTGTTTACTTTGAAAATAGTGAGAATTAATGCAGGATGAATTTTCGAATTGTTCATGAACAAGCACGACACGATTTTAGTTGTTTTTCTTGTGAAATAAAAGTTGTATATTAACTGTAGAGAGTGTAGTGCTAATTCCGATTGAAGTAGTATGGTTTATAGGCGAACGTGTTTGGTCGACGCACGTGTGTTTTATGGACATTTGACGGACGGTTTTATTGCTTACGCGTGCCTTACTAATGGTTTTTCGGTTGAGTTTCTGTTGGAAATAAAAGTGGTAGAACTTGTTAAACTCGACCTGCACGCGTGTTCCACGGAACATTTTGACGGACTTACTCTGGTGATACACGTGCTTTACTCATTGTGGTTTTTTTGTTGGTGCTTTGTCTCTTGATATTTAAACTGTGTGTGCGATCTAGTTTCGCGGTCCTTTTCTTTTTTTTATCAGAGTAGTGCATACTTTGGATTATCCAAATACAGTTGATACTGTAGTTTCTGAATTTTCCAACCCCAAAGTATCTAAAATAGATCATTGCTTGCGCAAATTTTGTTATTTGCGAAATATAACCGATTACCGGTTTACAAAGGTATTGGTTGAAGTTTCTCACTGCTTTTTGGATGTTTATGAAAATAATATACATTTGGTCCCAGTTGAAATTAAACTAGTGCTACAAAATATTTCGAAATTATTGTCTCAGGAAATAGAATTAACAAGAAATTTATCAATGCTACATAGTTCCGTCGTGATAATGTCTGCTGCTAACACCAGTGAAATACGTAGGTGTGATTAGGTAACGTGTGATAAGTTCTATCAACACCCTCACAGTCAAGGGTGAAGTGCTGCGTTAGTGCCGGACATCGTGAATCCCACACTTCAATTGCAAGAGCGTTACTGAAGGACCTTTTGTAAGTTGAACTATTTCCTACTTGTTACTACTTTAAATATCTATCCGTTGTTTTCCATATCTTTGTCGTTCTGATACCTTTTACCATAGACTTGCATGCTATAAAAAGAAGAATCAACAATACTAGATGACTCATATCAATTGTGCTTACCTATTTATCTTTTGTTAAAATTTTGTCTGATCTATGTTTAATTGGTGTGTGAGGAAACGTTTCTGCTACTCCCCAATATTACCTCACTTTGTACTAAAATTTTTGTATTGCTTTACCGTTGTTATATTATATAGATTATCCAAACAGTTTTTTTTTACATTCTACCAAGTACTGAACAATCTATGCTCGATCAGCATGATATGCTTTTTCTTTATTTCAGGTTTGCAGGACTAATTTTTTTTATTGCAGGTTTGTGATATTTTTTTTTTTGTTGCAGGTATTGTTACTAAGTCCTTACAACCGCGTACATATATGTTGGTCTGCTTTCTACAACCCCCCCCCTCCCTAATCTCCGATTAAGCCCGGTCATTTTTTTGATTTTCTTTGGGTTACGCACGGCTACGAGCCAACGTAGCAGAAATTTGGCGCCCAACGTGGCTGCCTCGAATTAACGTAACAGAAATTTTTATGTAGAACTTTGGTTATATTCATATATATGGCCCCTTTATTCTAGCCAAGGTGAGTTACATTAAGTCCTAAATAAGTTCTACAGTTCCAATACAAAATAAACCAACCTTGGTGTAAAATTCGCGTTCAACATCTGCTAAACCTCTGCTACCACTTGTTAAGGAAATAATATACTGCCATGAACTTTAAATACATTATTATAAGTTTTACACAATGGAAAACTTTCAATACTTGTACAAACTATGCATCAATCAAGAGAGAAAAACAAATAAAAAATCAAAACTTATGTTGTTTCTAATAAACATTGCCGGCATCACCATCTTTTTTTGTTCACTCCTGCACTTACTCAAGCGCAATTCCGCCAAAAACATGAACAAATGTCGGACAAACCTGATTGTAAACAAGTACATAATTTGGGGTAAATAATGTAATTCAGGTATGACAAATTAACGAGAATCTAATTTGCACAATGTTCAATTTAAAAAAACAATCGGCATAAAGTCACGATTAATTGCACATAAATTGTTAACATAGCGTTGACCTTCTGGATTATGTATGATTTAACCGGAAATAAGAAAATTTCGATGAGAAACAAGCAACTTTTCATTGACTTAAAATATTATATTTTTTCTACGCCCATGTCAGCAAAGTCGAAAATCGCACTGCCGATATTCCTTGTAAGTGATATTTAACAATAACATGCACGTAATGGAGCCTCATAACATACGCGTGCGTTTTGACAAGAAAACTTAAATTTCTCGATTCAATCAAAGGGTAATCAAATTTTTATCTACGTACGACTTTATTTGGTCTATTTACATACATTTAGTTAATTGAAAACCGTAAAAGCTTTTAGCATTAGCAAGATACATTTTGGTTTAGAAGAGTGATCGCCCCTAAATGTCGACAACGCATAATACAATTTCTTTTAAACTAAATCTCGTTCTCTTAGCATGCTATGGAAATAAACGTCATGTCATTTATGTTGTCAATTTTTACAACAAAATATTATTGTATCCGAATATTTTCTCAACTTTACCTACGATTATGTTTATTAGTAGTGAAAATGATGAAATTATCAGCACTCAAAAAGTTCAATGTGCCACACATAATTTGTTACCGCTAAAATCCAAAGAAAGATACGAAATTACCTATCAAAAATTTATGGATTGGCGACACAAGCATAACGTTAAAATTTAAATAATTGCGATTTCCTTTATTTAATATAAGAAAATGACTGAGCGTAGAAAAAGTATGTTACATTACACGAGTTGTAAACCCATTATGCACTCGTGAAATTTATGCACTCGCTACTACGTGGCTTTGTGCGTAAACTTTTTCACTTCGTGCATAATGGTGTAGTGGTTCTAAAGTTATATACAATATTTAAAAGTGAATAATGTGATGTGTAACCGCATATTCAATAGCTGGGGTTGTTGTCATATGACTGAAAACGCCGATCGCTCGAGGGAGGTGCTCGGAATAAGAGAAAACGCACGGACCACGGGGACGGCGAGAGAGAGTCGGTTCTCGCTGGTTACAACGAGAAGAACAATAATTATTATTATAACTATGAGGGGCATCACATGGTTGAATTTAAGTACGATCATCACCTAATCAATCGGCAATCATACTACAGTTGTATGGATTCAACAATGCACAACAAAGAAAAAGGTTTTATTTTTAGGGTGGCGTCACCAATTATTCCATTTAGAATCTAAGTAGATTAAGATTTAAGATGAAATATATCATCCAATTAGTGGTAAGTTTTGTTAGGTAAGTGACAAATTTGTATGTTTCTAATAAAATTATTTATGACGCAGTTATACTTGATTTATCTTCGAATTTTATGTAGAATCCCCCCCCAAAAGTTAATAAAAACACTACATTAAATGGCGCCCTCCGTTTGGCATGAAATTCGAAGGAAAATCATTGTATTAATAATTTTGGTATTAATTAAAATATAGACGAATTAATGTACATTTAAAAAAAAAAGTCAAGGATGTTCAGATGGTATGTATAATATGTTACTGCTATGTTATGCATCAAAGGTAGTGGAAAATTTTTGATGTACAGTTCAGGATATTTTACCTGTTTCTTTCTAGCTGAGAAATGCGTTGAAGTGTAATAAATAAGTGGTTTGAATAAGCAAGGCAAAAACAAGCTTATTCAAGGGCGGGTGCACTAAACTTCTGATAAATTCCTGGGAAGAAAGTAATTTTGAGGATATAGGAATAAGGCCATTAGCAGAAGTAAATAGGTTTGATATTCGATCTTGAGGTAGTGGTTACATTTTATTTCTATAATGGAGGATGAAAACACAGTATTAAATAATGATGTATTTTTAAATTCTACTTTGAATGTGAGTGGGGTTGAAAATTTTGGTAGTAGTGGGAATGCAGAGTTACAAAATGATTATTATAATCAAATAATGAATGGGAAAACTGAAACAATGGGGGAGCAAGGAAATAACTTAGATAAAATTCTTTTGATGTTAGCACAAAATATAAGTGAAATTAGGAAAGAACAATCAAACAATTTTAAGTTTATTCAGCAGCAGGTTCAATTGCAAATCCAACAAATCGAATTACAATCAAGACAACAAATTCAAATGCAAAATGCTTTATTGAAAATGTTTGATAAATCAGATACTGAAAGAGATATTAATGTAAGAAAACTAGAACCTGAATTTTGTAAAGAAGATGGGTCGTTAAAGCAGGTACAATCATCGGTTACTCAAAGTACAACTTCTGAAACTAATACAAATTTTCCGTATTTTACTAGTTGGCAGAATTCTTTGGGACCTACAATTAAATTTAATCCTGCTGGAAATTTGCATCCCGTGGCATTTATCAGAAAATAAAAAATATTTAGGAGAGGCTGAAGTACCAGTAAATAAATGGGTTAGTTTTGCTGTGAGGGCTTTGTTAGGTAGAGCTTCAAATTGGGCAGAGTTAAATGAAGATAAATTTAGGGATTTTGAAAACTTCCAATTATTTTTAATAAATATTGGAATAGTGACATTGAAAGAGAAGCATTTAGGGAATTTAAATTAGGGCAATATCGATCTGGTTCTAAGGCAGAGTATTTCCAGAAATTAATAAGTGAGGCTTCATATTTTCACCACCCTTAAGTGATGTTCAAATACTTCAAATGGTTGTGGAACATTTCCACGGAAATTAAAATGGGTTTAGCGATTTGTAGGTCATGTGACGAGGCTGTTGAATATTTAAACAAAGTTGATAGTTATGCGGGAATAAACAATACAAGATTGCCATATAGATATAATTCTAATAATACAGGCGAAGGTAGGTACAGTCACCAAAATGGTAATACGAGAAGTAATGATATGTCGCCTGGGTACAATTACAACCGAAATCAAGAACATCGACATGTACAGTCAAATATTAATAATAATGATAATAACCCTTATCGTCGTAGTCAATATAATCGAAATCTTAATCAAAATGAGAATCATGGGGCAAATGCTAGTGCGGGCAATAGATCACATGAAAATCAAATACGGGAGCAATATTCATATCAATTGCAATCAGATGGGCCATCAGCCAATTGTATTGAGTTTAATAATAATGGTGTTAATTCAGGGGAAGAAGAACAAGTAATATTGCCTGGAAATGAAATTGTTAAAGTGAGTGAGATGGGCTCAACTATGGTTATTTGTAAAAAGGATGAAAATTATTTGCCTGAGTGTAACTAAGAAAGGAAGACGAGAGTAGCGAGGGTGGCAAAGAGCAAGGCAGGTGTTATATGCCTATTTTAAAAGGAAGAATCGAGGATGTTTATTCTGATATATTAATTGATAGTGGGAGTACTGTTAGTTGTGTGTCACAAAGGTTTTTCCAAGAACTTAAAAAATCTGATAAACTGATGCCGGTAGTTCCCGTCAACAATATTTCGTTGTCAGGGGCATTTCAATCAAATGCTTGTAAGGTCAACTTACAGGTTGGTTTAAAATATTATTACAAAATACTATTTTTGAATTTGTGTGTTTAGTTGTTCCTACGCTTTGTCGTAATATTATACTGGGGTGCGATTGGTTGGAAGAATATAAAATAAATATCGATTTTGAAAGGAGAATTATTACGGGAAAATACAAAATGATAATGGGCAAGTTTTCAGATTAAATTTTAATTCAAACGGAAGTAGTGAGGAAATAAATGAAATATTTACTAATAATGGGCACCCTAACATAGTTTTTGAAAATGATTATGAAGCTAGTTATATCGATAGAAACAATCGGAAGATAACCAGAAAAGCAATGGTTGCGTAACAATGAGTCAGAATGGGAACAGGGATGACAATTGTGATTTTAATTTCTACAAGAATGTAACGGATTTTATTAAACCGGGGGAGCTTGATAAAACAAATGGGAGTAATAGCAATAATGGGAAAAGTGCTGACACAGATATTGATCAAATATGTGTAGAGAGTGAAATATTGAATGATAGCCAACGAATTATGTTGAATAATTTATTGAATAAATATAAAGATATTTTTTCAGAATTGCTCGGTAAGATTAATTGCTATAAACACCCAATTAATGTTAAGGATGATACTCCTTTTTATATAAAGCCTTACCCGATTCCATTTATTTATTTTGATGAAGTAAACAGGCAAATCAATGAAATGATTCATTTAGGAATTATAGAAAAATGTCAGACTGAATATGTGTCGCCCTTGGTCGTGGTAAAGAAAAAAGATGGTTCTCCCAGAATTTGTATTGACTGCAGGTATTTAAAAAAAAGGATCGAGAAGGACCACGTGATTCCAATAAATCCAACGGAAATATTTTACCGATTTAAACCAGGTCAGGTTTCATCTACGTTAGACATGGTTCAGGCCTATTGGCAGGTCGAGATAGTAAAGCAACATCAAAAGAATGCTAGGTTTTATTCGGCGACATTGTGAAAATATTAACGATGTAAAAGTGATACAAATAATTTACAACAGCTTAGTGCGAAGTATTTTGGAATACAATAGTGTTATCTGGTCTCCCTCGTATGAATGTCATAAATATCATTTAGAATAGGTACAAAATACGTTTGTAAAATTTCTTTTATATAAGCTGCATTTTCCTTATGAACATGTACCCTATAGTGTTAGGCTCCAACTCACTGGTATCAGAAGCCTAGAAATGAGAAGACAAAAAGCAATGCTATTCTTCTTACACAAGTTATTAAACAATTTTATTGACCGTGAATACCTGCTGTCTAAGATATGGCTCAGAGTGCCAAGTCGCTTAACACGTTCTGCCCAAACTTTTTATGTACAGTGTCATCGCACCAATTATGGTTGTACTGCTATTACTGAAAAACTTGCCATTAATTTTAACAAAGCACAAAAAAAACTGTCTAATATTAACATATTTGGTGTTTCATTCGATACCTATAAAAAACGGGTCAATGAACAACTGTTAAATGATGTAGACAGTCTATACTGACTGATGGTTGATATTTTTCTGTATACTTGTTAGAATAGTACTTATTTAGAAACTATTTTATAATATTTTATTATGATTGTATGATTAGTGTGTTGTTCTTCGGTATATACCATTTGGGTTGTCCTGTAGAGTATTAATAATAAATAAATAAATAAATAAATAAAAAGTATTTGGGGTTTTCCTTTAACAATCAAACCTATATTTTTAAAAGAGTACCATTTGGATTAGTCACTAGTGTAGCAGGGTTTCTCCGTGCACTACATATTGCTTTGGGCGAAGATTGTATGAGTTTTGTAATGCCATACGTAGACGATATTTTAATAACATCTCCCGATGTTGACACTCATTTGAAACATTTAAAGATAGTTTTCGAAAAATTTAGGCAGTCCAATATTACTATCAAACTGAGAAAATGTGTTTTTGTGAACCAAAAATTACCATTTGTGGGTCATTATATAATGCCATATAAATTTGAAATGGATCCAGCCAAAATAAAGATAATTCAAGAGTTTAAATCTATTAATATCAAGACTTTAAGGGCCTTTTGTGGTTTAGTGCAATATGATAGCAGATTTATTAAAGATTTTCTCAGTACATGATTCCGTTGAATAGATTATTAAGTAAAAACGTTAAATGGCAGTGGGGAGCTGAAGAGCAATATGCTTTTGAATTAGTAAAGAAAAAATTTGTAAGTGTTAATTCATTAAATCACCCGGATGTGTCCCGAGATTTTTTAATTAATACCGATGCAAGCGGATATGCCATTGGGGCAAGTTTATTCCAGATAAATGAAAATAAGGAGATTGTAGTCATTTCTTACTATAGCAGAGTGTTGCGCAATGCAGAAATTCGGTATTCGGTATGCGAAAAAGAATTTTTAGCAGTCATTTCTGCTTTGAATCATTGGCGGATATTGATTTTGGGTCAAGAATTATCTTGAAATCAGATCAAAGGCGTTGAGTTTCTTGGATAGATGTCGTTTTGTCAATAATCGCATGAGGAGATGGATGCTGTCGATCCAAGAGTTTGATATTAAATTTGAGTATTGTCCTGGGAGAGATAATAAGATTGCTGATATTTTGTCGCGATTTCCTAATGGTGAGGAGTTTCTTGCAGCCAAACGGTCTGATGAGAAATTAGAAGTAAATGCGATAAAATTAACCATGTTTAAAAATAAAAATTTTGTTTGTCAAACACAAGACGGTGATGAATTTTGTTCTAAAATTAAATCTCTACTGCAGAATACAGATAAGAGTTCCGAAAAAATAAAGTGGTTTGTGTTACACGAAGGTTTGTTATTTAAAAAAGGTTCTGATACTGAGCCTGGTTATAAATTAGTTGTACCTAGAAATCAAATTAAAGAATTAATAGAATTCATTCATAATGAAAATGGGCATTTTGGTGCAAATAAATGCTACCTCACGTTCTGCAAAGATTTTTACTATCCTAAAGTTAAAGCATTATTTCGGAAAATCACTTCACACTGTGAATTGTGCCAGAAATCAAAAGTCAGTAAACGTAATCATGGAGAGATGCAAAGTGTTCTAGTAAGTCAGCCTAATCAAACTCTCAGTATTGACTTTATTGGGCCATTACCTGTTTCACGAGGGGGTACGACCCAATTATTCGTTATAATTGATGTCTTTAGCAAATATGTTGAACTTTTCCTTTAAAAGAGCAACGGCTAATAGCCTTTGCGTTGTTTAAATAGGTGGTTTAATTGTTTTGGTACACCTCGTGCTATTTTGAGCGATAACGGTAGCCAGTTTTGGAGTAAGGTGTACATAAATACTTTAAAAGAGAAAAATATAAAAATTTTACATACTTCAACTTATTTTCCAGCAGGAAACATGGTAGAAAGAATGAACAAGGAGGTAGGGCGTTTACTAAGGGCATTTTGCTATGACAAGCACCAGAGCTGGTCTGTAAAGTTAAAAACTATACAAGATTGGTTGAACAATGTTGTTCACCTTTCGACCGGATTTAGTCCGAATGAAATTCAAAAGGGTCCCATGGCCAATCCATTGTTATGTAAGTTAAACATTCCTCCAAATGTAATAAATAAGGAGAAAATTATTGTATTAGCAGAAGAGAAACTTAAGTCGAAAGCAGAGAAAAGAAAAGTGAGACATAATAAGAAACATAAAGTTGTTAAATTAGCTGTAGGTGATAAGGTATTGGTCAAAACCCATGAACAGTTTTCACACGAGGATCATGTAATACGAAAATTCTTTCTTTTATATAAAGGACCAGCCACAGTTGTTAAGATCATCTCGTCCAATTCTTATGAAGTGGTTGATGATGTCTCAGGCGGGTCATGTATTCAAAATATTGTTAATATTAAATTGTATAAAAAATCCCAAAGATTTTGTTTGTAATATTACTATATAAATGTTCTGAATATTACCAATTGTATAATTAGTTAGTAAGAATTAAAGGATAGTGTTTTTTTTTCTCATTGTGCAAGAAAAGTTTCAACTGTTAGCTAACAGGTATCTTCAAGTGTGAAACTTTTGGGGAGCTATGTAGTGGTTCTAAAGTTATATACAATATTTAAAAGTGAATAATGTGATGTGTAACCGCATATTCAATAGCTGGGGTTGTTGTCATATGACGGAAAACGCCGATCGCACGAGGGAGGTGCTCGGAATAAGAGAAAACGCATGGACCACGGGGACGGCGAGAGAGAGTCGGTTCTCGCTGGTTACAACGAGAAGAACAATAATTATTATTATAACTATGAGGGGCATCACATGGTTGAATTTAAGTACGATCATCACCTAATCAATCGGCAATCATACTACAGTTGTATGGATTCAACAATGCACAACAAAGAAAAAGGTTTTATTTTTAGGGTGGCGTCACCAATTATTCCATTTAGAATCTAAGTAGATTAAGATTTAAGATGAAATATATCATCCAATTAGTGGTAAGTTTTGTTAGGTAAGTGACAAATTTGTATGTTTCTAATAAAATTATTTATGACGCAGTTATACTTGATTTATCTTCGAATTTTATGTAGAATCCCCCCCAAAAGTTAATAAAAACACTACAATGGGTTACATACAACTCTTCTTACATAATATACTATTAAGCTACATTTACTGATTTACATCATTTTTAAAGCATAAACATTAAATTTTGAATTGCTCTTCAAAGCACGCACTTCACTTATTTACTAACTCATGCACAATTGTAATATTTTTAAATATTTGTGTACTTATAAAAGGAAGATACACATCTCCTTACTATGTATAGGTGCTTACCTACCTTAATTTATTTAATATTGTGTATAATATTATAAAAACTATTATACTTAGGTACAGTACAATTGTTATGATGAAGCACCTTCACTGAACACTTGTTTCAACGTTGACGTGTGTAAATTCAATACTCGAACCAACTATACGTAACAAAGCTTTTACAATACTTCTGTGAGACAACAACTTTTTAGTGGACTGTTTTTAAAGTAGTTCTTACATCCCGTGGGGCACAACCATTGTCTATGTATTCATTGATTGCACTTGTATTACTACCACTGAGGCACACACGATACCGTTTACAACTGTCCTGAGCCTGGTTAATGAATGCCCGCATAATTCACTCCCTTCTCCTAACGGCAAGACCAAGTTAAAGTCTTTCAGAAACCTGTCTTTGTGAATAAGAGTGTCATTCCAAAGGAAACAAATAAATTACAAAGGAAGAATTATTCTTGTTTAAGATTGCAAACGACCCTTTCCGTTCAACATGATGTTTTAACTTAAATAAACATATAAAACAAAAATTCATGGCAAGTTCCAACAATACTGGTCCAGAACATCGACAACATCAAGGTTCTGTGCGCTACTGCTTTTAAATTCTGAAAGTGATGAAATTAATTATTAATTTTCCAACTAGAAATATCTCTTACTGTTTTGTAACTGTTAACTATTTAAAAGAACTGCTTAAGATTTTTGACATTTAGTTATCTGTTAAAATATTGGTTTTCATAACAAAGTGCTTATGGTTTTTAACAAAACTGTAAATTCAAGCTGTTAAAGTCTTGTCTTAAGGTATTGTAGAATTTAATAACATTTTCAATACTCTTCTGTATTATTTGAGTGATGAAAGCTTCTTTTATATAATGTATAAGTGTATGCCTACAGTCTGCTAAACTTTATTAAAAGATAACGAAAATACTTATGTGAAGAAAGCGAAATTCGTGTAATTACTTCCATATTTCCTAAGGCATGGACCATTCTATATTGTTTAATTTATTGGTGATATACTCTCATTTCCTTCCACTAGTAATTAAATGTTCAAAAGAGTTGCAATTTCTGAATATTGGTGTTTCTGTTGGTAAGTTTTTATTGATATTAAATTGTTATAACACATATTATAATTCGATAAATGTTATAAATATGTAGGACAACATATTGGTTTAACTATTTTGATTTATAATTTTTCTTCCACAGGAATCACATTTTCACTTATTTTTGTTGTTACAGTAGCCATATCCATAACATTTTTATGCAGACAAGAGTCTCTTTGGCAAAAGAGCCCTCATAAAAACTTCTTGTGGTTGGGAACAATTATATTTCTGTAAGTATACTTATTGAAATAAAGCAACTGCACACATTATAAAACTTTAGTGTTTAGATTGAGCGAGTACTGACTAAAGAAATTCTCTTAGAAATTTTTTGTTATTTATATAAAGAAGTGTAAATAGAAATTTAGTTGTTTTGTCTTGTAGAAGATTAACTTTATCCAGTAACACATTTTCATCATTAGGTCTTCAATCTTGGAACATGTTGAACGTGTACCTCCATTGGTTCCCACTCTGAGCTTACCTACACATTTTCCTGGAATTGTCACAGCCTAGATCTTTCACTATCTGCATGCAAAATTTTGAGTTCGGTCTACAGTAAATAGTCTAATCTATTTTTCTTAATCGTCTATATTGACAATTCGATCCGTGACCTAGGATCGTTGTCAAAATAATAAAAATTTCAAGTTTGACATTTATGACATAAATTGAAGATGACTTTAATTTATTAATGTTTGATATATATTTAATTTGAAGGCATTAGGTGACAATTTTAAAGTTTAGAAAAATGAGTCCCTTCAATTTATGTTGTGTCGTGGGAGCGACTTTGAGGTAGCCAATATGCTTAACGTGAAATCAAATTAGCGACACAAAAAACTAATTCTATCAAAAGACCCGAACTTTGCAGTAACACCAAAAATCAGTACCAACATTTGAAATAATCAGCTGTATTGAGAAACAGTGAACCAACTCGAAGAAGATCAAGCGAACGAATTTAGACTATGGATGCAAAAGCGAAATAGAAATGAATCACAAAATATAACCAAATGTAAGTAGTAACGAAATAAAAGCAATTCACAATATAAAGAATGATAACTCAATTATAATTCTACCTGCTGACAAAGGTAATGCAACAGTAGTAATGGATAAAAATGATTACAACGCAAAAATCAACGAACTGTTAAACACAGAATTCCACTAGTTTAGAAATGGACCCAACAAAATAAATTGAAAATAAAATATATAAAACTCTATATAAATTTAAAAATGAGTTCAAAAGACAAAGAAAGAAGCTAACTGGTTCCACCTTACAGCAAACCACCCCACTTTTATGGTGTACCAAAATTTCATAAAAACGACGCTTCTTTGAAACCTATCGTAAACTCTATAGATTCACCATGCCATAATTTAGTAAAATTTTTCCTAAAAATTATAAATCCATTAGCAGGTAAGACGAATTCTTTCATAAAAACAACCAACACTTTGTAGAAAAATTATCAAACGTCAAAAATGAAAATACACTTACAATGGTAGGTTTTGATGTAGTAAATCTCTTCACAAATGTCCCTCTAACAAAACGCTTAATATTATAAAAAACAAACTACAAAAAGATGACAACCTTAAAGAAAGAACAAAACTAAGTATATCATCGATCATGGAATTACTTGATGTATGCATCAATACCACATATTTTCAAATAAGTGACCAATACTACAAACAGAGATTCGGAATGGCGATGGAAAGTCCACTATCACCAATCTTTAGTAATATATTTGTGGAGGAATTCGAAAAAGGTGTAATATTCATACAAGAATTGAAACCACTAATCTGGTGGAGATACGTAGATGATGTCTATACTATTTGGCCTCATAATACAGAACTAATTAAAAACTTTGTAGATTCAATTAACAAAATAGAACCAACTATTAAATTCACATATGAATTAGAGCAACATGGAAAACCTTCATTTTTAGAAATTCTAGTTAGAGAAAAAGATACAACAATTAATACATCAGTATACAGAAAACTAACACACACAAATAAATACTTAAACTTGGATTCAAACCACCCACACTGTGTCAAATGAGGAATTATCAAAACCATGTATGATAGAGCAAAATTAATATCATCAAACGAAGAAATTTTAAATAATCAATTGTACACTAATAAAAAACAAGTATCCTAAAAGAATAATAGAGAAATAAATGAATAAAGTCCCAAAAAATTAAAAAGAAGAAAACAGAAACAACGATACGTGTTAAAAATGCTCTCAATACCATACATAAAAGGATTCTCCGAAAATCCAAATAGGAAACAAATTCAAAATCAAAACAGTATTTATAACCAACAATTAACCACAATTAACAAAAACAAAACCCAAAAATGCAATACAAAATTCAAAAAAACTGCATCTACAAAATACTGTGCGAATGTAACAAGTTTTATATAGGGGAAAGTTTCAAAACATTTGAAGTTCATTAAAAGAACATATATCATATAAAAAATAGCAAATTTGAAAAATCCATGATTTCCCAACATGAATGGGGCTCCAGTCATAAAATAAAATGGGAGGATGCAAAAATAATCGACAAAGAAGAAAACCACCTAAAATGCAAAATAAAAGAATCTACTTATATAACCCTACATAAAATTGCAAGTTTTTCCTGGGTTTTCCTTGCGATATTAACATGAAAGATGGCCTACATACATGATTTCTATTTATACATACAATAACTAATTTCATAACAATAGGCATATTAGCAGCCCCCGTAAAACAGCATTGGTATCTAACAAGTGTAAACCCTTCATAGGGTTACCTCAGAACAATATACAATCTTCATTGAACAGTATTGGTATTTGACAAGTGTAAACTTGCCCTAGGGTCGCCTCAGAATCGTATAAAATATTCGTAGAACCACATTGGTATCTGACAAGTGTAAACCCGCCATAGGGTCACCTCAGAACTATGCTAAAATCTACGAAAAAGGTAGTCTAAATCATGGAGTTTTCCTCCTCAAGATAAATATAAAAAACAGCTGCTTAAGCCTTATTGTAGTGTAATTGCACACTTCTTTAATAACCAACCTCTCAATCGTATAAATAGAAACATGTTAAAAAATGTTTTCAATATCTTAAGTTATTGAATTTATATGAAATTTAACTATATAAAAATTAATCAGCTGACTTCACGTTAAGTATATTAGCTACCTCAAAGTCGCTCCCAGGGCGCAACACAAATTGAAGGCACTCACTCTTCTAAACTTTAAAACTTTTACCTAATATCTTCAAACCAAATATCTCAAACATTAATAAATCAAAGTCACATTCAGTTTATGTCATACATGTCAAACTTGAAATGTTTATTATTTTGACAACGATCCTAGGTCATGGATCGAAAAGTAAATGAAGACGATTTTAACAACTATGAGTGGTTTACTTTCCAAAGAAGATTAAGAAAAGTACAAAACAAACATACAGGGAGTATATAGTCTAATCTAGGTCTACCTCTATCTCTCTTTTTTCCATTCTCCATTTCTAATATATCACGCACTATTCCCTTATGCTTTAGAGCATGTCCTAACATCTTTTGTATTTTTTACTGTTTTCCACATAATTCTTTCTTCTCATGTTATTTCTAGAACCTCTTTGTTCTTAACTTTATTTGTTCATGATACCTTCATCATACGTCTGTAGCATCACATTTTAAAAGTTTCTATATTATTTCTGCCTGCTTCTCCTACTGTCCTCATTTCACAACCATAGATTGCAGAAATATTTAACCTGTTGTAGATTCTCGTTTCCTATTTTTTATTCTGGTTTTGATTTATTTTTCCCTCCTTTGCATGCTACTACTTAGTTTTATTTCTGTTGATTTTCATGCCGCAATCTCTCTATTAGTACTGTTTCCTTTTCATTGACAGCTGCCTCTAACTCTTAGGCGGCTCCGTGGCGTAGTGGTATGTGTGTGACTACTACCCCCAAGGTCCCGGGTTCGAATCCCGACACGGTCCGCTTAAAAAATGTTAGGCGAGCATTTTTCACAAAAATACACCCTCGTTCGGATGAGAGGTAAAATGGAGGTCCCGTGTGTGAGTGTTGTCACGCACGTTAAAGATCCCTACCTTGCTTGGAACAGCAAGGGTTCGGCAAAATTCAAAATTTTCCAGGTAAAAAAAACTCGCTTCCTGGCCAATGTAGTACCTTCGGGTGGAGCATTGGAAAATCACATGTAATGCCTCTAACTCTTCCTTGCTAGATGCTAATACGTCTATATCATCTGCAAATACAAGAATATCTATTGTTTGTCCCTGCATAATAATTCCAAATGTCCTGCATTTGACTGTATTCATTGCCTCTTCAATACACAATCGGATTTTAGTTTCTACTTGCAGCTTATCTATACCCAGTGCCTTATTATTCTTCACACTTTTTAATGATAATTCAAATTCATCTCTAAGTATAGAATATCCCAAGTCATCCTTTTCAATGCCTGATTTCTGTTCTAGTGCTTCCAGTCCCCGTCCTGCATATTAATTCCCTATATATTCTTGCCATCTAACCACTTTCTCTACATTTTCTATATTGATGTCTTCTTCAATGCCGCTTAATTTTTGCTATATGGTTTTATATCTTTAAAATTCATTTTAATTAGTTTGTGTGTTTCATCTGTCTTTCCTATTTTCACCGTAGTTTGTATCTCTATGCTCTTTTCCTCATTCCATTGTTCGTTAGCTTTACTGCATTTGCGAATAATTTTTAATTTTAAGACTGTATCTCTAGTTTCCTGCTTCATCTTGTCTGTTTTTGTATTTTGCCTTTCTTCTATTAAATTCAGAATGTCCTTTATTACCCATTGTCTCTTATTTTCTCTTTATTTATACCCAAGATTATCTTTGATCTCCATTCTGCATCTACTTCCTTAGTGTCAGAAATTTTCCCGATGTTTGTTACGTATCCCGCATTTCATATTATTGCGCAATTGTGTAACATGATTACGTGGCAAATGTATCAAATACAAAACACGTTTAAAAGTGATACAATGATCAAATTTACTTTTACAGTATAAATAAAAGCAATGTACTCACTTAAATCGCACCTTACAATTATATCCCAGGGCCATCCCGTTGTGGGTCACATTACGTCATTTGCTGAACCAGATTTATCCGTCCATCTTCTTTTTTCTTCGTAGTGGAATGATAGGAACAACCAGGTATCAGGAACGATAAGGCAAGATAAGGTAGGAGGGAACCTACATCCTAAAAAAGAAAAGACAGACACACGACACATGTAGATGTTCTCGGCTTTAGGTCTTGTAGTCTAATCGCTTAATGGCGTCGTATCACACCGCCATTCACTCTGCTCAGGTGCGACTTGGGGACGATGGAAATTGACCAGTTTATTTAAAAATATTTGCGAGAATTTATTTACATATTTAACAATATACATTGCCAATTTTGGAATGTAACATGTTTTTCAGTAAGTCACTTGACCTATTCTCAGATCTTTTGTGAGTATCTTTATCTTTTAGTTATTAAAGTCAAAGTGCCATTTTCTGTTCCTTTTTCAAAATTGTCTGATAGAATGAAAGATAGCTGAAGGGGTAGAAATTGGTTCTTAAGAAAACATCTGTTTGGAATACCCGAAACAGAGTTTATGAGAGACTCGAGAATCTAAAATGATGGCTCTTTTATTAAGTTTAAATTATAGTACTCATGAACAAAAAAAAGTATGAAAAATGAGCGAAAAAGATGAAAAAGGTATGCAGGAACAAGAGGGAATGTGGAAGAAATGAAAAAAAGTATTGTGGAAATGAGTGAAAAAAATTAGAAATGTATCAAAAGAATGAGCAAGAAATTTGACAAGAATACTCAGGAGTTAAAATCAGAAAACGAAAAGAATGAAAGAAAATTTAAAGAGTTGAGTGACATAATAACTGAATATTTAAAGGAGACTAATAAGACCATAGAAGAAATGAAGTTTGAAATTAGAGGAAAAGTGGTACAGATGTAGAAAATATGGATGATGTGAAAGAAGAAATTGCTCAAATAAAATTTAATCAGGAAGGATGTGAAAAAGAAACGAATGAAAAATTAAGAATTTAGATCAAAAAGTAAAGGAAACAAAGGAAGGCAGTCAATCCGGATTTAAAACATTTAGAAATGACTTTGGAAATCTTAAAACAGGTTTAGGAAATAAGGTTGAAATTTTAGAAGATAGAATGAAAATATTAATGTTCGGGAACCCATAAGATAAAGTCCAAGCAGTGTCTGTTACACTTCATTTGAAGGTTTATCTGGTCGGTAAAACAATTAACAAAATATTACACTTAGATGGTGGTACATTGAAATGGCGATAGATGGCTCTTAAAAGCCTGTAATACAGTTACCAATACAAAAGGTATATTGCGCAATAATTAGCAATATAAAAATTAAACAAAGAAGGATAAAGCGAATCATTTTAACATCAAATTACTACGCAAATTTATTACATTTTTTGCACCCAAAAATAAGGCATGCACCAAATAAAAATACGTAAAAGAGTACTCACATCAAATCTTCTGCTTCCGCCTGAAATTTTACTCAGTAGGCCTGTAACCACTCATCAGGCTCCTTCTGGAGGAATTAGAGATGGCGTCGACGCTACCAAATACTTAAGGGACAGCTCGGCTAGCGGCGGTAAACATGGGTCTCTCCATCTACAGATGTGGAGGTCGGTAGGCCCTTCGGTGGCGCAGATTTGTACCTATGTAAGGTTCGACAGGAAGAAGGTAAAGGTAACCAAACAAAAGGTAATTAGAGAAGGATTCTACATAGCTACGATAACTGTACGTCACCAAAAGAAACGTCTACTTCACTTCACACCACCAGGCAAAAGCCACGTTTCAGCGCGAGAACCGCGAAACTCCCCACTCTTTGTCAACTATTGCCTTACCCCTATAGGGATAAACACACTTGCGCAAATTCACTATTGTGACGTGCCGGAAGCACCGCCCAGTCTATTTAAAATGTTCCGTGTCTTGCGTATTTGAAAATTATGGCGGAAACTTCCGTACATCAAGAAAACTAAACTACTAACAATGTTAAAGTGCAAATTCGGTTTGCACGTAACAATCGCGACAAAGCCACAAAAGAAAAAACTTAAAAAAGAAAAAGTCTGTTAGCACAGTAACAGCTTAAAGTCTAAGTCCTAACTACCCTATATAAATCCTAACTTAAAACCTACAAAATGTTTATATAAGGCGCCACCTGGTTTTTTCGACCGATAACACGTCTACCGAAGTACCAGGAAACGGAATAGGTAGCCCGATAGTCTGTGACTACACTAATTACCGACAGCACAAATTTGTCGGGGAGCATGAAACACTACTTAAACTAACACGGGTGCGACAAGTCGCCTAAACTATCTAAACCTATCTAAACTTATCTAACTAAAGCTAACATAAGTTGTTATGTGCAAACACACATGAGTGTCGCATCAAACTATTCTTCTTTTTTGGCAAGAAGTGCCCAAATTTAAAAATGTTCCTGGAGTGCGTCTCTTGCACTCTAGCAAATTTTGTTACTGGTACTTTGGTTTTCCAATGATGCACATTTAAAACTTGTCCATGACATAGTTGTGAATCAACAAATTTACCAAAAGTACCGCCTACTAAATCCTTATATCCTAACCTGACAAATTACATTTCTAAATTGGGTTAGCTTTTTCACTTAATTTTCAGGAAAAAATAATTCCCACGTCTGGTCATATATACCACACGTTAGGACGATAAAAAGATAAGATAAGATCTCAAATTGATGTTAAAGATAGTAGATAAGATAATGACATTAAGCTTAAGTTGTTATCCTCAAAGGTAATGAATAAGATAACGGTATTAAGCTGTAGTTATTATTTGAGATACTCGATAAGATAACACGATATTAAGTTAAAGTGATTATAAGAGATAGTAGGTAACATGAATTTAACAGAAGTTATTACTCAAGATAACCGGTAAGATAATGCGAAATAACTCGAAGTCATTCCTAACGGTAGTCGGTAAGATAACGATAAATTAAACCAAAATTATTACTAACGGTAATCGGTAAGATAACGATACTGAACTAAATTTATTACCAAAGGTAATCAATAAGATAACGATATTAAACCTAAAGGTATTATCGAAGATAATAAAGAAGACAAAGATATTGGCCTAGTTATTACCCAAGACAATGATAACAACAAATAGAGTGGCTCCAGTAGAGCCGTTTAAATGGGATTGACCCTATAAAACACAGCGTAGTCTGAAGGACCACCTGCGATATTAATCCGACAAGATAAGATATAACATATGTTAACATTCACTAGGCTCTCAAGAGGACTAGTGCGATCATTTTCCTAACGAGTGCATTGACTACGATAAGAAAATCAGACAAAGGTAGACACGACAACTTAAAAGTATCTTCACAGATACAAACACACAAAAACAAACTGTTTTAAGGTAGTTTTTTAAATCGGTAGCACCCTAAACACACAAAAATTGTAATAATTACCTAATCAACCGTCCGTCGAGGGCCTGTAAAGACCAGTCAAGACGGTTAATTAAGGCCAGGCAGACTAAACTCAGCGGCGTAGGTCGTGGTTCAAACTCTTAACTAAACCCTTGCTTGTACTTACCAAATATGCGATATGGATAAAAATCATCGATACATATATTAACAATTTATAATAAACATGGGCGCCAATCAGCGGAAAGGCACTGATACCTAATAAAAGTAATCATGAAATAAACTTCATAGTTTAGAAAAAGAAATAACATTTTATTATACCATCGACTGTCCGGAAAAGCATATATATACACAAATAAATAAACAGTCTTGAACTCGAATGAAATAGGGCCTACAGGGCCCACTATTCCGACATAAAATAAACGTAATTCTATCTAACCTAATTGATATCTAGGGACGTGCACGTCGTCACGTATACCTAACCTTAGCCTAACTATGATTAACTTTACCTTTAATTAATTTAACAAAAGCACTAATAAGATTGCATATCCTATTTTTAATTGTTTACAGATTACTTGTTTTACAAGCCACTATGCTAATTGATAAAACAGAACTAAAAATTCCAAATAGACGCAATACCACACCTTATCAAATGTCTGCATCAGCGTTTAATACAAAAAGTACAAGAATCTATTTTAAAATTATACTAATAAAATTAGTATTGTGCACAGATGCAATATATTACAAAAGTATTTGTAAGTATAGTATAAAACGAAACGTTATTTATAAAAATATATTAATGCTGTACATCTTGTGTTAAACCATTTCTTACTTTTACAAAGAAAAACAACAATGAAAAGTCTTTGTAACCAACCATTTGTAAATATTCATAACACAAAACAACAAAATAACTTCAAGCAACGTTGTTCATAAAGAAGTAACAATTATTTGACAGGCCCGATAATGTATGTACACCGGTACTCAGAATTAATACTCAGGTTAACTCGTTACAATTCAATAAATCGATGTAGAATCAGAAGGAAATTTATATCAAAGTGTTACTTGCATTATTAAAATAAATGTCCTTTCAATCAAAATAAGTACTTACGTGTTCAAAGCACACTCAAACACGTCTTCACTCAAAGACACACATCAAAAGCCCAGAATCATTGCTGTTTCTTTACATCTGCAACCACATTCCTGCAGCCACATTCCTGCAAAACCCCAATGAATTCGTCGTCCTGCGCCATAGGCGCACCATATGTTTAAATACCAGAAACTAAACCCTCTCACTACATTGTATTGTAAATATTATGCGATCTCAGGTACCGTAGATGTATAACGAAAGCTTTTTAAAATATAGAAGAATTCGCTTGTATGAGGTTATTCCACCACGGTGTATGCAGGCTTTGTAAAACGTACATATAATTCCACCACGATTCGTGAAATATACAAGTGATAATTAAATTGTGTCAACTATTAATACTATAAGAATTGGTACAGTAGCGTAACATTATATAAAAATAATTATAAAATTTATGCTCAACAAAGCGATTGAAAATCGGGTTGTTACAAAATGCCCAATTATAAGCAGTTAAATACAGATACACTGTCCCCATATGCCAAAACAACCGAGAATTTAATAAGATAACAATAAGAAGCGATAGCGTCTCACAAAGTTCAATAAAAACAATGAAAAAATGTTTATAAGTTATGTTGATTTAATAGAAAAAACAAATAAAGATATAGTGTAATGATGTAGTATAATGTGGGTAACCGCAATAATTCAGAAGAAAAACACACGGAATAGATAATCCTAGTTCTTGCAACTGCGAATATGAACTATTTCTTATAATGGCATAGGTCATGACTCCTATGTTGGCCCAAAGAAAAAAATCATCCACTCAACATCAGCTAAAACCAATCATAAAAATTCAATGGGTTATTTCAACCAAAGTTACGACAATTACCATACAATTAAACCATATAAGAGAAATACTAAAGACCGAACAATATGTAGTAGGAAAATTTCAAGGGTTAATTAAATGAAACGACAGAGTTATATTGGGGGGTGTAGAGGATGAAGCGATATATATCTAACGGTATGGTGAAGGAAAGTCAACGAAAAGAAAAAGATAGCTAAATTAAGGTGAGTAAAGTTAAACGTGTAAGAAATTATATACTATATGAGAGAAGGAATAAGTAATTGCGGTTACTAATTGATGGTGAAAACAGAAAAATATTAGGTAAATCGTGAGGAGAATGGGACATGAAAAACTTAATTAGCATTTGGGTCAGCAGAGAATGGCTTAAGGTCTTTAATATGCCACCTGCCTTGGTGTTTTCCTTCAGCATCCTGAAGTTCGTAGATAAGGGGACTAATGACACGAGTGACCTTACAAAGAATGAATTTAGGGGCCAATTTTGAAGAAAATTTCTTAGATGCATCCGATAAGACATAGTTCTTCTTCCAAACTTGTTCGCCCAAGGCAAAGGAAATATTTCGTTTACGTAAGTTATAATGGTCCTTGCTCTTTTCGTAAGCTTTTAACAAATTTTTTCTAACGTCGTTAAAGATAGAAGGTAATGATTGTTGGTCCTTGTCCCAACGTACTTTATCGTCAAATTCAATTACGTTAGTATCGTCAGGCACTAAACCATAGTAACTCCCATCGATTGGGGTATATCTTCCAAAAACAAGAAAAGACGGAGTGAATTGGGTTGCTTCGTGTTTAGATGTACGCATAAAGCTTGAGCAATTTCAAAGATATGTTCATCCCATGTAGTATGGTCTGAATCAATATAAGACGAGATAGCGGTAATTAACACTCGATTTACTCTCTCGGTAGGGTTTACTTGGGGGTGATATTTTGCGTTAAACCAAATTTTTTGTACTTTTTAACTTTTAACGAAATTCTGAAAATCTTTAGAGATAAATTGTGCACCATTGTCACAAAGGATAATCTGGGGGACACCAAAGATAAGAAAGACATTCTGTTCTAGGAATTTAATTATTGCTGCGGAGGTAGCTTTACGTAAGGGTTGCACCATAACAAATTTAGAAAACCAATCGGTAACCACTAAAAGATATTGATTACCTCTTTTTGATCGGGGGAGAGGTCCTAATAAGTCAAGCGATATTAATTGAAAGGGATAAGATACACGCTTAAAGTTACCCATTAAACCAGGGCGAGCATCTTGTGAACTCTTATGGGAACCACAAATTTTGCAGCTTTTTATGTAGCGACAAACAGATTGCTTAAGTGTGGGCCAGTAATACAATTCAGATATTTTCGCGAGAGTTTTTGTAACACCAAGGTGTGCAGCAATGGGATCGTCGTGACATAATTTGAGCACCTCACTGCGGTTTGCAGTGGGCACAACGAGTTTCCATTCAGGTATATTCGATATTTTATGTGGGGACGAAGATACAAATTTATACAGTCTATTATTAGTTACACGGAAGGTAGGAAATTTGTCAGGGGTATCGGAAACTTTTTTAATCATATTGAGGTACCAGGTATCCAGAATTAAATTTGGAAGGTTTAGAGAAACAACATCTCGAGATAACGCATCAGGTACGATATTTAATTTGCCAGGCCTATGCCTAACGTCAAAAGTAAATTGAGATATACGCAAGTTCCATCTTGCCAAACGACCTGCGGGTTGTTTCAAGTTATTAAGCCAAGTGAGTGCTGCACAATCAGTGATTACGGTAAAGTGTGTACCTTCGACATATCCTCTAAATTTCTCGATGCCAAAGATAACGCCCAATAGTTCCCGTTCGGTAGCAGAGTATTTTTGTTCGGCAGAAGTTAAGGCACGGCTCGCATAAGCGATTGGATGTTCTAAACCATTGTTTACCTGGAACAACATTGCACCTAACCCAGTAAGTGAGGCATCGGTTTGTATATAAAACTTATCATCGAAATTTGGAGAAATTAAGATAGGTGCTGAAGTGATTAATGTTTTAATTTGTTCGAAAGCCTGTTGGGATTCTAAATTCCACTCGATAGTTTGGGATTTCTTTTTGTTTTTAATTAAAGCAGTAATGGGTGCAGATATAGTTGAAAGATTGGGTAGAAAGATGCGATAATAGCTAATCATTCCTATTAAACGTTTGATTTCGGTAACAGTTTTTGGTGTTTTAAATTTAGTAATAGCATCAACTTTAGCGGGATCTGCTCGTAAGCCTGTTCCATCGACAATAAAACCAAGAAATGTGAGGGAAGAACGACAAAATTGAGACTTTTCCCAGTTTATCTTAAAACCTGCTGCATTTAAACGTTCTGCAACTTCATCTAATGTGGCGATATGTTCATCGAAAGAACTTGAGATAACTAAGATATCATCTAAAAATACAAAGGCACGTTCTTGATGTAAGATAGGACCTAACGTTTGATCCATAGTACGTTGTAAAGTTTGTGGAGCGTTACAGAGACCAAATGGCAAAAAATTATATTCGAAAAGACCTCGGCCTGGGACACAAAAAGCAGTTTTTTGACGACAAGATAAGTCGAGAGGTATCTGATAAAAAGCTTGTCTAAGGTCGATAGATGAGATAAATTTTGCGTTACGAAGCCTGCTTAAAATTGAGTCAGTTCTGGGTAGAGGGTAAGCGTCTGGAACAGTAACAGAATTTAGCTTCCTGCCATCAAAACAGACACGCCATTCGTCATTCTTTTTCCGAACTAGTAATACAGGAGAGGTCCATGGTGAATTTGAAGGAGAGATAACACCAGATACTAACATTTTGTCTATTTCAGCATGTAAATGCTTTTGTAAGGCAGGCGATAAGGGATATTGACGTTGCTTAAAGGAAGGGCATCACCTGTAGAGATAACGTGTGTTGCCGTTGTAACGCAAACCAAGTTCGGAGGTATTAAGTTTGCGAAATTTGTCGATTGTAGCGTTAAGAGTTACATTTTGGGAGTCAGTAGAGAGATTTTGTTAGATATTCCTGTAGATGCACAAGAATTCGTTTTAATGGAGGTTTGCCATGAAAATCCTGAAAGTAAAGCGACAGATTAAAAGTTTACAGAAATCAACGCCTAGTAGAAAAGGATACGCTAATGCAGGGACAATCAAAAATAAAACGTCACGTTCAAGAGATTCTACTCGAATTTTTAACTTAAGGGAACCAGTTACATGTATTTGATTATCGTCAGCTAAATTTATGGAAGTTTTTCGGAATAATTTGAATTTTAATATTTTGTTGAGATAATTGATGTAAACCTTCGTTATTTATAAGAGAACATGAAGAACCTGTATCCAGTAAAGCAATTACATTTAAGGAACCTATTGAGATAGATAAGTGTGGACGGTTATCGAAGGGTTTTTTAACAAGTTGTGAAACGGCAGCAGTCTTTTTATGATAAAAGGAATTGACGGTTTGTAACCACTTAGACCACTCGGCTGGAGTAGTATAGCATAGTTCCTCTAATGAAGGTAAGGTATTTTGTACATTAATAGTAGCGGTATTATTATTAGATAAATTTAATGACGGTACAACGTTAGAAGTGGTTTTATAATTTGAATTTATTGGCGTCTGTGTCCGTTGGATGATTGGTGTTGAGGGCGATTTTGGTTTCTTGAGATATTCACACCCTGATTTGAAATATCTCGACGGGAGTTTTCCGATACGTTAGGATTACAGTTGGTGCAGTTAGATTTGTAGATATTTGAGCGACCACAACCATAACAAAAAATATTTCTAGGGTATGTGCAGACAGTATAGCTATGTCCACTTCGCTTGCAGTTCCAACAGGTAAGTGAGTTGTTAGTTACGGTAGGAGGAACGTTAGGTGTAGATACTTTACGGGAAGCTCGAACTTGGCAAGCTAGATCAGGTTCTAGAAGACCAGATAGTTTCTCGGGCGGTGGTCGATATTTGTCAATTCTTGACTTCACTTCCTGAAGAGAACGACATAGGTCTTTAAAGTGGGACAACGAAGAGACTTGCTGCAATGCCAAACGTTCTGAGAAGTAGGGGTTTAAATTTCTAAGTAATTGATCGATAATTTCGGATTCGGAAGGTTTTTTGTCGAGTCTGCTATATAAAGCTTCTAATGAGGTAATAAAAGAAACAACATTTTCGTCGGGACCTTGGGTTCGGTTTCGGATTTCGTTCCAAAGGTCGTTAATGTAGCCATAAGGTAGGAAATCTCGTTTTAAACAGGCAACTAATACCTCCCAGGTAGAAATTTGGTGTCGTATGTTTCTATACTATATTAACGCTGAGCCTGCGAACAAATCACCAGCTGAGATAAATAGGTCCTGGTCGGTACACCCGCGAGAAATTTTAAAATCATTAATCCGGTCAAGAAAGGATGATAAAGAAACCTTCGAATCAAACCCTTCAAAAGTGAGACCCCATTTGTATACAGGTATAGGTTTTCTAATGGTTTAGGTTCGGCAAGCACAAGATTTGAAAAAGGTAACGATATATCTACGTCTGCATTAGGATTAAGTCTTTCTAAAACAATTCCTTCAAGCAATAACACCTCGGACAACAAACTTTGTTTAGATTGAGTCGCTTGGTCGTCGTTATATAAAGATAATAATTCGACACGCTGTTTGACGTGGGTTATTCTTGAAGTCAATCTCCCTAACTCGATATTAGTAGCCGCAGGATCTGTTTTGTTTATTATACCCGATATATCATCTAAAGATAATTTAATTTCCGATACGTTGAGTGGCCAGTCGCCAACGGGGTTCTTTAAGATAGCAATGCCTTTGGTTTCCTGTGCCAAAACAGCCCTGAGTTGAGATCGCCTATCATTCTGATTGCTAGCTGCTATGATACTCCTACACTCCAGCTCGTAGATCAATTCGAGGGATTTTAAATGTGAAACGTTCATTGTGAATAAAATATTCAAGACACGATATATATAAGGTATACGATATTAACGGAAATCAAGAAGTTTAACCACAAGGTTTTCTTGTGAAGGTAATTAAGATATTATTAGTTCAATATGTAAATCCATAATGCAGTTTTTAGAATGTAACATAAAAGTTTCAAAAACCTGTCTTCTAAAGTTAAGAAAACAACAAAAGTTATATTTTAATAGGTAATTTCGTAAAACTGTATTTAAAGACATAAGGTCAGGTAAATGCTTATTTGTAATACTTACATGAATAAAAGTATGTTTCCTTAAGTGAGAAAGCTGTTTAACAACATCTGTTAAAACATTGAATGCTTATAACTGAAATTAACATAACCTAAAAACAAAGAAGAAACCCCTAAAGTTCATAAGCTCACCACGTTGAAGGCGCCATCTGTTACACTTCATTTGAAGGTTTATCTGGTCGGTAAAACAATTAACAAAATATTACACTTAGATGGTGGTACATTGAAATGGCGATAGATGGCTCTTAAAAGCCTGTAATACAGTTACCAATACAAAAGGTATATTGCGCAATAATTAGCAATATAAAAATTAAACAAAGAAGGATAAAGCGAATCATTTTAACATCAAATTACTACGCAAATTTATTACATTTTTTGCACCCAAAAATAAGGCATGCACCAAATAAAAATACGTAAAAGAGTACTCACATCAAATCTTCTGCTTCCGCCTGAAATTTCACTCAGTAGGCCTGTAACCACTCATCAGGCTCCTTCTGGAGGAATTAGAGATGGCGTCGACGCTACCAAATACTTAAGGGACAGCTCGGCTAGCGGCGGTAAACATGGGTCTCTCCATCTACAGATGTGGAGGTTGGTAGGCCCTTCGGTGGCGCAGATTTGTACCTATGTAAGGTTCGACAGGAAGAAGGTAAAGGTAACCAAACAAAAAGGTAATTAGAGAAGGGATTCTACATAGCTACGATAACTGTACGTCACCAAAAAGAAACGTCTACTTCACTTCACACCACCAGGCAAAAAGCCACGTTTCAGCGCGAGAACCGCGAAACTCCCCCCCTCTTTGTCTACTATTGCCTTACCCCTATAGGGATAAACACACTTGCGCAAACTCACTATTGTGACGTGCCGGCAGCACTGCCCAGTCTATTTAAAATGTTCCCGCGTCTTGCGTATTTGAAAATTATGGCGGGAAACTTCCGTACATCAAGAAAACTAAACTACTAACAATGTTAAAGTGCAAATTCGGTTTGCACGTAACATGTCCCACTAGAACAGTATTCAAAATTTTATGGGGATAATAAATCGTATCCAAAAATATTCTCAAATAATGTCATAACTTTTATACAGGGTAGCTGTGATGAATAGACAAAATTAAACATAGTGGGATCGATGCTGAAGGATAGTGCCGAAATTTGGTTTGGACTCGTAGAAAGCAAACTAAGCTCATTTAAAGATTTTGAGGTAAAATTTTTTATATTTCGCCTTGTAATTTAGTCATAACACCTAGGATACAAGATATGTAAACATATCCATAACACCCGGGGCATAATGGAGGGCGTAATGGTTTCATAACGCCCACTCATTATGCCTTCAGAAACAAATTAATTTTTTAGCTATTTATACAAAGTGTGTTGTCAAGTTTTTTCATAGCTCTGTTTAGATTTAATGGGTAGCAAACTTTCAGTTGCTTTTAGAGCTTGCTTTGCAATTATTGTTGGTAACTCTTGATCAGCCATTTTGCACTATTAATATTAATAAATGTGACAAATGTCCAAAACATAGTCGAACTGTTTATTGTTATCATGGAAAACATGATGTAGGTTTGTTTAATAGTTATATAGTAAAATTCGAGGTAAAGTCTAAAACAGAAAACTTACCTATCATCTATTTTTTATTTTATATATAAGGTGAAATATAAAATCTTGTATGCACCACTTGTGTTACTAGATGATAACGCTCATCGGGCGACTCAATCCATCCCTCGGACCATTGGTCTTCGGGCTGGATGAGTCGCTTTCCGGGCGTTAGTACCACACTTGGTGCATAAATAGCTGGGGAATAATCAACATTTTAAAGTAAGGGATAATTTGATTATGGTAAAATACAGCATCGATTCAGACATGACGAGGGAACTGTATGTCATAAAAATAAGTTCAGCGTGACAAAACAACTAGATCCTCTTTTAGAGGACAAACATATAATTAAATATCTAGCTGGACATTTTGAGACTGAGGTAAGACGATGCATCACCTTACAAAATATCGTACAACAGGATGTAGCCTTAGAATACCTTCAAAGATATGATAAAATATGTCAACCTGGAAGGACGGCGGCTAGACGTAGGAGCCAGTCCATAAACTTTTTTAGGTGCCAGTTAAGCAGCGGACCTAAATGTTGTAATGGCAGAATGTTTGATAGGGCCAACTGGTGCCAGAACAACGCAATCAGAAGAGATGGGGTAATGGAAAATGAGTTCCGAACCATCGAGAATAGAAACGTGACCACAGGAAATGAGAATAATGAGAATCCACATAGGGGATAGTCCAAGTAGAGCAAACAACAGCTCCTATGCCGAGACAGTATACAGACCAGTACCTTTGACTGCAAAGCAGGATTTTCAGTAAGAAACACACCAAACACGCCCCTCAAATTTTAGTATGAACATCAATGGGAATTTATAAAATTTGATTTAGAAAGTGAAGAACATTTAAATAAAAGCTTATTACATATTTTAAATTTAAATGTAGCAAATAAAAGCATTAAAGTACTAATAGATACAAGAACTGAAGCATCACTGATTTCGTAAAATTTTATTTAAAATAAGAATCAAGAATTAAATAATGAGTTGATACCAATAAAGAAATATAAATTAGTAGCACTGAACAACAGAATGTTCATGAGTATAAACAATATGGCAAGTTTGAACATGAATTTATGGTTGTACCTGGATTGATGATGGAGGCGATTTTAGGATGAATTTAATTTATAGGTTGAAGTTGCGAATAAACGCAAAGGGTAAGATGGTTATGTGTGGTGAAATTATAAGTGGGATGATGAAATAAATGTTGACGTCGAGAAAGAAAATTTGAATTAATATGAATTAGAAGTAATGAGTTATGAGGATCCAGGTAAGGTACAAGATAAAGTAGGATAAATTAAACTAGGGTGATACAAGTTTAGATGAGCGTATCAGTGAGAAATTGAGTACTTATGTTGTAAATCATGTAGTTTCAATAAAAAGGTGATGTTAGTGAGAAATTAGGTTTTAATAACGAGTGTTTCAAATTGTGCGGGTTTTTTAAAGAATAAATAAAATATAGATGGCGCACTGAATTCGTCTGGGTATTTTGACATTTAAGAAGTGTGATGTATGACATTTATAAAAATGGCTTCGTACACGATACAACAACGCGTTCAAATTTTTAAATTATTTTATGAAAATCAGCGTTCTGTGAAAAGTGTTTTTTAGAAAACTACGTGAATTTTATGGTTTACATAATCGTTCAGCTGAAAGCACTATTGATCTAATTAATTAAAAAATTTCAAGAGACCGGTTCGGTGGAAGATCAAAAAGGTGAAAAATACAGTCGTAGCGGACGTTCACAAGAAAATATTGATTTGGTTCGTGATAGTGTCGCTGAAGATCCTAAAATGTCCATTAGACTACGTTCACAACAAGTTGGACTTAGTGGATCAACAACATGGCGTATTTTGCACAAGGATTTAGCTCTGAAGGAATATAAGGTTCAAATAACATAGGCACTAAAGCCATTAGATCATTTAAAACATCGTTCATTTGTCAATTTTATCAATGAACAACAGGCTGATTTTTTTCAAAAAAATCATGTTTTCTGATGAGGCACATTTTGAACTTGGTGGCTATGTTAATAAACAAAATTGTCGTATCTGGGGTGAGGAAATCCACGAATTATTCACGAGAAACCTATGCATTCTAAACGAGTTACTGCTTGGTGTGCATTATGGTCGGGTGGTGTAATTGGACCTTATTTCTTTGAAAATGCTGCTGGTGAAGCTGTAACTGTCAATGGTGATTGATATCGTCGGATGATAACCGAGTTTTTGTGGCCTGAATTAATGAATATTGATAGAGGATATTTGGTTTCAACAGGATGGCGCTACATCTCATTCTGCACAAGAAACAATTGCTTTATTGAGAGAAAAATTTCCTGGACATGTAATCTCAAGAAACGGCGATGTTAATTGGCCACCAAGATCATGTGATTTGACTCCATAAGACTATTTTCTTTGGGGTTATGTGAAAAGTCAGGTTTATAAAAACAATCCACAATGGATTCCTGCTTTGAAACATGAAATTATTGGTGTCATTTGTGTGATAGAGCCTCAATTATGTCAAAATGTCATTGAAAATTTTAACAAAAGAGTGGACGTCTGTGGAGCTGCAAGAGGAGGCCATTAGGCAGATATTTTTCGCATATAAATGTCATTAGTGATACTTCAATTACCAATAAAAAGTTTTTGAAAATGAATACAAATTATGTGTCTTATTTATTGTTTAAAAAAACCGCGCAATTTAAACACCCTTTATAAAAAGAATAAAGCCACGTAATAATATAAAATGTATAATTGTCCAATGTTGATGGATAGTATTTTAGTGAGATTGTGTAATAAGATAGTTTTTCAAGGATTGATTTAAAGAATTCATTTTTGGAGAGGAGATATGTATTTATTGATTGAAAGGAGTCCCTTTCTTTTGGATTGTCTATGGGCACGATAAGGTTAGTAGTTACTATGCGGAGTATCTGGGACTGTCTAATAAAATTTGTATGCCATATTTGTAGATAGTTATATTTTATGTGAGAGTTTCCTGCACTGTTTTGTGAATTTTATGTATATATATGGAATTTTTTGAGACAACTGGATATTTTGTTGAGGCTTTGTGTGAATATAAGAGAATAAGAAATATAGGATGATGATGAAAGAATTCAGGTGATGAATGATAAGATTGTGACATAACTTTACTGCAAATAATTTTGTCTATCGTAGATGTACCTAACATTTATTTAATACTTGAACTCATGTTTTCTTGTAAAAATCTTATTAAATAAATTTAAAATAAAAAATGCATAATATTGTAAAGAGAAAAAATGCTCGATCAAATGGTAGAGTAAAATTAACAAGTTCCCATTGTTTGGTCTCTTTGTCGCACGTTCGCGTGGTTAATTTTAAGTTATTTAAATTTGTGGTCGTAAATCTAGTAGTAAAACTGTCATCCCTTGTTCCCTTATATCCTGCCATAAAAATTCCTTGTGCATTTGTGAATAAGGTGGACAGAGTAGTGAACAAACACTTTCTTATGGATATTGAAGCAGAACGGTCGTGTCGGTTTCTTCGTTCAGTACCGTAAGTTAGTCAAGTGCCGCAGACTTTCGTTGTTAAACCCCTAAAAAACACAGTGCAAGTGTAACGTAACATAGACTCAATTCGCATACAGTCCACTTGGTTGAAAGAATAGGAACTGCAGCTTAGAACAACAAAACACCACGGAGGTAAGTCGATGTATAAATTTATAAGACCCCCCGCGCGTGAACAAAATTGGCCTTCATCGCTGGATCTTTAATTAAATAATTAGTTCCTATCCTTTAAGCTCCTTATACTTAAATTTATAAAATTGTCGTAGTTTTTATTATGGTTAAACGTGTTACACAGAAAAGAACATCTTGCTTACACATTTACTGTAGATTTTACAATACATTCCTTATCCTTTGTGGCAAAGATTAGGGTCGTCGTCGGTATCCTTTTATGTAAACTATTTATGAGGGTTATTGTATCCTAGATCTTTACCTTATTTGTCACTTCAAGTTGGAGCAACCATTCGGGTTCATGCAACTTGTATAACAAAGGGGTTATTGGTATTTATTTGAAACCTTAAAAGCTTTGTCGGGCAAGCACTGTAGTTAGGTGCATTTTTCTATTAATAATTTAATTTCGTAGATGAATTAGTAATTTAGCGTATTCGAGTTACGCATTGTTTTTATATTAATTTTATTGTCGTTCATTAATCATTAATCAAATATGGTTATATCAATTGATAAAGCTATTCTTGAAGCTAAATTTGTAGTTAAAAGGTTGGATCACATTTACAGTAAGATCAACCAACCGGAAGACGTATCGATTGCTTTAATTAGAGCGTCGATTAAAAGTGTCGAACAGATTGAAACGCTTTTCAAATCCTTTTGCAAGGATATTTTCTTTGATGAAGAAAGTGAACAATTGGATGAATTTTCTGCTCTTAGGGTGAAAATCGATGATTATCTATTAGATATTCGTATTATCGCTGAACAATGCGAATTAGATCGGGTAGAAAATAAGCCAAAGGTGGAAAATATGAATAATTCCTTTTCGTCAAACTGTGCAATTCGCTTGAAACATCTTTCAGTCCCCCGCTTCTCCGGACGCATATCAGATTTTGAGAGTTACAATGCAATCTATAAGCGGTTGATTCATGATAATGTCAGTTTGTCACCCGTTGAAAAATTTTGCCATCTCGTTGATACATTAGATGAGTCGTCGCGTGCGTTGATAAAACACTTGCCATTAAATGATTATGCATACGTGGAAGCCTATAAAATCATTACTAATCGTTTTCAGTCCAAGAGGTTATTACTTTCAACATATTTTAATGCTCTCGAAAAATGCCCTAAGGTCAGTTCCTCAGACTCGCATGCGGAACTCCGGCAATTAATTAGTTGTTTTGATGAAAATATATTCGCGTTAAGGCAGATGGAAATAGATTTATTAGATTTCATGTTGTTTAATCTGTTATCGAAAAATTAGATACAAACATTTTAAAGCGTTTGAATTAGGAAATAATGACGAAATTCCCTCGTTTAAAGATTTAAGGTCGTACATTGAAAAACAATGTAAGGTGTTGGAAATAAATGACATTGCTTCAGGAACATGCTTAAAAGCTCGAGATTCCGTTAAAGAAAGAGAAAAAGGAAGGTTTGTTAGCACTTCGGCTAAAACTTCTTTAGTTGGTACCACCAATGATGTTAAAAATTGAAGTTTCTGTCAAGCTGTGCATCCTATTTATAGATGTAAGCAGTTTCTCGATAAAACCCCTCAAGAAAGATTTGAGGTGGTAAAGCTTAAAAATCTTTGTATCAAATGCTTGAATACTTCACATTCGATGAAAAATTGTACGTTAGATTGGTCGTGTAGAACATGTCATCAGTCGCACAACTCGTTGCTTCACTTCGATAAACAAGAAAAATCGGTGTCGCCACGCCGACAAACCCATCGTCAAAGGTCAGCGTCTCCTCGGAGAGCGGCGCCTAGACTTACTTCTACTAGTAGACCTAGTGAAGACAATCTGTCGTCGTCGGTTGTGCATGAACAACCTGTCACTAGCTCGTTGATTTCGACATCATTAGAACACACAACCACGCTGTTAGCTACGGCAATGGTGTCGGTGCTTGATTATACAGGAACATTGCAATCTGTTCGTGTAATATTAGATAACGGATCCATGGAAAGTTTTATGACTGAAAGGTGCCGTCAGAAATTAGGTTTAAGGAAACGGAGAGCCAATGTCACTGTTCAAGGACTTGGCTTGAATTTGTCGTTGGTGTCTGGTGCACTATCGTGTGTAGTCAGCCCCTCGGGAGCACGGTCTCCAGCATATGGAATTGATTGTTATATTTTACCTAACATTTGTAATCAATTACCTTCGTCGTCGATAGGGGTCAAGGAATGGTCGCATACTCGAGGTTTGGCCTTAGCTGATCCTAATTTTAATGTTCCTGGTAAAATTGACATGCTACTCGGAGCGGAAATCTTTGCTCAGGTTTTGTTGAACGAGTCTCGTTGGGGTGTCGCTAACGAGCCAGTTTCTATTAAAACAACCTTTGGTTGGGTTTTAACGGAAAGGTCGTTTCCCGAATAGTTCTATTACGTCGTTGTGTGCTTTCGTTGAGCCCTTAGACAGTGACATTCGTCGATTTTGGGAATTAGAAAGGTGTGAAAATCAATTTGTGGAAAATTATAGACGTAACAAGGACGGTCGTTTTGTAGTGTCCTTGCCCTTTAAAATTTCGGAACCCTCATTTGTGGGTACGAGATCAATTTGTATTAAAAGATTTTTGTCGTTAGAATGTCGTTTGTTAAAAAATCCTGAATTGTATTCAGATTATAAAAAATTTATGGAGGATTATTTGACAAGCGGTCACATGGTTCAAGTGAAATCGCCTGAAAATTCGTCGGGTTATGAAAAAATGTATTACATTCCCCATCATGCTGTACATAAGCGGGATAGCACTACCACCAAATTGCGTGTGGTTTTCGATGCTTCGTGTCAGGATCAATCTGGAAAGTCGTTAAATGATAGCTTGGCTCAATAGCCAAGCAGGGCCAATGCCCTGCTTTACAAAAGGACATTGCAGTTTTGTTATTGCACTTTCGTTTACATCCTATCGTAATTACAGCTGACATTAAACAAATGTATCGACAGATTTTGGTTAAAGATACTCATAGTGATTATCAACGTCTGGAGATTTTCTCCGTCAGATCCTATTATGGACTTTAAGTTAAATAATGTGACTTATGGAGTTTCGTCGTCGCATTTTTTGGCCTTGCGTACTGTTCAAGAATTGGCAAGGTTAGAATCAATTAATTTTCCTTTCGCGTCATCGGTATTGGCGAGCGATACCTATGTTGATGACTTTTGCACTAGTGGTGGTTTTCAATTAAGAAAATGGAGTAGTAATTGCCCGGAAGTGATGTCCAACTTGAGGGAGTCCCTGTCCAGTTCGGACGCAATTACCTTTCAAGATAAAGATAGTGGTTCAATAAAAATTTTGGGCCTTTCGTGGCGTGCTCTTACAGATGCATTTTTATACAACTTAGACGTTGAAGAGCGCACTTGCACTAAGCGTAATATTTTGTCGGCTATCGCAAAAATTTTTGATCCTCTCGGGTTGATAGCACCTGTAGTACTGTTCGCTAAACGTTTAGTTCAAGATCTTTGGCTTTTAGGTCTCGGGTGGGACCAAGAGCCTCCATTGAAGTCATACAAAATGGAAACATTGGTTGGGTGAATTGCCAGCGGTTTCGAATATTGAGATTTCGCGTCACATCGTATGTCATAATTTTAAAAAGGTGGAGTTGCATGGATTCTGTGATGCTTCTGAAGCCGGGTATGCATCTGTCATCTATTTCCGTTCGTTCGATCTAGAAGGTAATATTACCATTTCATTAGTATGCGCAAAATCGAAGGTTGCTCCTACTAATCGCGTTTCATTGCCCGTCTCGAATTGTGTGCTGCCGTACTCTTGGCAGATTTAGTAGATTTCGTCAAAATACTTATACAGATATTTTATCATTTAGTAATATTTTCGCGTGGTCAGATTCTACTGTTGTTTTGTCTTGGATTCGGTCTTCCTCGCATAAGTGGAAGACATTCGTTAGCAATCGTATTTCGCATATTCAAGAACGTATTCCTCCATCTTCGTGGTTTCATGTTAAGTCCCAGGATAACCCTGCGGATTGTGCCTCACGTGGACCTTTGGCTTCAGAGTTGGTTCATCATCCATTATGGTGGACAGGACCTTCTTGGTTAGTGCGTCGTAATGAAGAATGGCCAGTAACATCGCTGCCAAAACTTATCGACTCATCTCAGATGGACGTCGAATATCGTACTCTGTCGTTAACAGTCGTTATGTCTGACAATTTCTTAGATATGTTGTTGGATAAATTTTCAAACCTGCAGAAAATTTGTAGGATTATTACCTGTGTTCGTCATTTCATTCATAATGTTCAATGTCCAGATTTGCGTTCAAAATATTCTGATAGTTTGTCTCTAGCTCAACAGCAAGAGGCTATACAGTTATTGATTAAAAGAGTTCAAACAAATGTTTTTTCCCAAGACATTGCTAATATTAAAACTGGAAACCTTGTTAGTAAACAACTTCGTAGCCTTAGTCCTTTTCTAGATAGTTATGATTTGTTGAGGGTGGGCGGTCGCCTACGTAACTCAGAGTTATCGCATGATGCAAAATTTCCAATTTTGCTTCCTCAGTCGCATCGGTTGACTGAACTTATTATATTAGATTGTCATGAAAGACATTTACATCCTGGAAATCGAACAACTCAATTTTTATTAACTCAAAATTATTGGATCTTGTGCGCCAAGAGGGCTATTCGGCAATGTCTGAAATACTGCATTCGCTGTTTTCGTGTAAACCCTGTGGCTTTATGCCCCCCTATGGGGGATTTACCAGCTTCTAGGTTAACTCCAGGTAAGGCGTTTTTACATACGGGAGTCGACTTTGGTGGACCTTTCTCTGTCACGATGAATCGATGTCGTGGCGCAAAATCATTGAAAGCGTACATTTGCTTATTTATTTGTTTCAGCACTAAAGCCATCCATTTGGAACTAGTGTCTAACTTGTCGACAGACACTTTCTTGGGTGCTTTACGTCGATTTATTGCTCGAAGAGGCAAATGTATTCAAATCCATTGTGATAATGGTACTAATTTCGTTGGGGCCTCTCGTGGAATCTCTCAATTGATGCGCCATTCGGCAGGCGTTGAGGGAATCGAATTTGTGTTTAATCCTCCTGCTGCTCCTCATTTTGGTGGGTTGTGGGAGGCCGGGATTAAATCGGTAAAATCCCATTTAAAGAGAATTATCGGTGAACAAATTTTGTCGTTTGAAGAATTCTCGACGGTATTGATTCAAATCGAAGCGATTCTCAACTCACGTCCACTATGCGCACTGAGTTGCGAACCGCATGATTTTTCGTATTTGACCCCGGGTCATTTTCTTAATGTTGAACCAGTTTCGGTGTTACCAGATTCAGATTTGTTGTCCATAAACCCCTCTCGTTTGAATCGCTGGCAATTGTTGCAGCAAATGCAACAAGGGTTTTGGAAGAAATGGAGTGCTGAATACCTGCACACGTTGCAGCAGAAAGGTAAGTGGTTGAAGAATTCCGCTACCCTACCTATTGATTCGCTTGTCCTCTTAAAGGAAGAAAATAACCCCCCTCTACAGTGGCGTTTAGGAAGAGTCGTAGATGTTCACCCTGGTAGAGACGGTATCGTTCGGGTAGCTACAGTCAAGACATCCCAAGGGTTAGTTAAACGCCCTCTAGTGAAACTATGTTTACTGCCAGTTACTTGATATTTAATGGTATGTACACATATATTCACTTATATAAGTTTGTCGGTTAGGTTTCTTAGTTAATAGCTCTAATTAGTTTTTAAATATAAAATAAGTTAGTTCATACTTATTTTGGTGGGCGGGATGTTCGGTCTCTTTGTCGAACGTTCGCGTGGTTAATTTTAAGTTATTTAAATTTGTGGTCGTAAATCTAGTAGTAAAACTGTCATCCCTTGTTCCCTTATATCCTGCCATAAAAATTCCTTGTGCATTTGTGAATAAGGTGGACAGAGTAGTGAACAAACACTTTCTTATGGATATTGAAGCAGAACGGTCGTGTCGGTTTCTTCGTTCAGTACCGTAAGTTAGTCAAGTGCCGCAGACTTTCGTTGTTAAACCCCTAAAAAACACAGTGCAAGTGTAACGTAACATAGACTCAATTCGCATACAGTCCACTTGGTTGAAAGAATAGGAACTGCAGCTTAGAACAACAAAACACCGCGGAGGTAAGTCGATGTATAAATTTATAAGACCCCCCGCGCGTGAACACCCATTTAAAAACATTACGTGAGCAGGCATAACGCAAAACAATTGACGAAAAAATAATTTCAAGCATTCTAAAATGTTGACAGAAATCTCATAAAAATCTTTTGTATTGAACATAATTTTCTAAAATAAATATTAACGACAATAAAACGATGTCTCCATACTTTTAATTAACCCTGTATAACCTAGTTACTTAAATAATTTACGGAATTTCGAATCCTTTAATTTTGACAATATTTACAATGCTATTTTAATATTGATATTCTTTTTATAATGTTTTTTTAGGTTAATATTACAGATTGTATACAGTGTATGTGGTCTTGATTATGCTGGACTTAAATATAAAAATGACATTGCAGTTCATATTGGAAACGCAGTAGCAGCATTTATTTTTGGTTCACCTCTTATTACATTATTTGTTTGTGAAATAGTAAAACGCCAAGAAATAAAGTAAGGAAATTATTATTATTTTGATTCAGCATTTAGGTTATTCTAGGGAAAACATCAGATTTGAGAGAAGAAGGAAATTAGAATTTGGTACTAAGTTGGGAATGAATTCGCCATTTTAGCAAGAAAATTTTATAACTCTTTTGTTGGTAAGCCTAACTTATTTTTATTTATTTTATGTATTTTCATTTCTAGGATTATTTATTCCTCGTTTTGATGTATCAGTGCTGAAATTGTAATATTGTACAATATATGCAATATTTGTTTAAGGCTTATTTTGGTGTACTTAGTTGCTGTTGGTAGCAATAGGAATTGTTTTGCCATTGCAGTGCTTAATGAATTTTTATACAGATTTTATTTATTTATTTTGACATTTTTATTTATATAATTGTAATAAATAATGTGAGATATGAATCAAATACCTGTACTATTATACCAACACTTCTCTTACTGATTTTTGACTTGTTTTCAATTTTCGTTTTTAATTTTAAAGATATAAAAAATAAGTGTAAGAAATTTTGAAACATCGAATAAAGTAATTTTTATGTTAGACTGTATCTCTTGTAAAAAAAGTGGAACATCATATCTACACAAAGCATTATTTAATTTTGGCCGTCAAAACATTTGGTTTCAACAATGCACTATTTATTTTAAACTGTATCCACTTCGAGTACTTTGTGTTTAAGTTTTTTGAATTTTGCAAAGCCGTACCATCTAATAATTACGAAACACCTGCATTATCATAAAAAGAACCCGGTGCAACGTGTCCACCAAACTGAGGAAAATATGGAAGTGCTTCACTTCTTGCAGTAGTATGCAGTAACTGTCATAGGAAAGAAACGTATTCAAAAGCTGTTTTTATTTAGCAAAATTATTTGTTAACATGATTAATTCTTTTGACGGTGTTAGTTTTTCAGATGATAAAAAGTATGGTAGATAATCTTATAATGATACTTTATTATGCATCCAACTCTTAATTAAATATTAAGGTTTGAATAATGCAAACTTTTATATACAGATTTTAAAGTTATAACACTTACAATTCAATCCTCACCGACAAGCTCCTCTCAGGTGTTTCGGTGGTTTGGTCTTACGTAGATTTCTGACATAGTGCTAGACGATAGTAGCTGTAGCACCCTGAGGGTTAGGTATGAAAAAAGAGAAGTACAAAAACTTCAGTAACGGTAACGCATCCCGAACAACGCGGTTACTTCTCGAACTCCAGTACTAAACTGTCTACGTAATTTCCAGTAGAAATAGTTCGTGGTACAATAAAAGTTTCACATCATTTTCCGAGGATGGTAAAATCACAGAGAGAGTATCTTAGCGTACTTATGCTTTTTCGAATTCTTCTAAACCTACATTGTAATTCATAATATACACGGGATCGGATTCAGGAAACAATGGCCATTACTTTACTTCTAATACAAAAAATAATATATTTAATAGATATAAGTGAATGGAAAATGGTTATCTAATAATTGAAAAAGGCATGCTGCGGGTTAATTCACCTAATACGATATAACCACAGCAAATCTAAAAAATGAAAGGAAAAGAAGTTCTCTTGTTCCCCATGTCTGGATGACTATTTATAACCTAAAGGGCTTAATGACTATATAAAGTTTTTAGGCACCACCTGATTTTTCTTTATATAATCTGCACTAAATTACGAAACGGAAAAGGAGATGTAGCCACTAATTAATCGACTATTTCAATATTGCATGCAGTTCTTTTTGCTGCAATTCTCACTAACAACACCTTTTGTTGAAAAGCAAGATACTTTCCTGAACCTAATATCTTACAACCCTTAAGTTGAACTATGTTTTAAAATATAACTTAGTTTAACTAGTTATTTCTTCAAAATTTTTTATGTATATAAAGATTCTACACAGATATTTACAAAAATACAGGTAAGTATCCAAATTAACATCCGAATCAACAAATTTCCCTAACTGCCATAACAAATTATAAAGCTATAGCCAGTTAGGTTCTTTCTTACCCAAGTATAGGAATTAACTTTTCCTATAAACTTTGTCCAAACAAAATAATAATATAATAATTTTAAAGATAAGCTCAAGATAGCAGTAAAATCTCAAAGACAATTTCTAAAGATAATCCCAAGATAAAGGTAAGATTCAATGTAATTTTCGAAAATAACACAAAGATAAAGACATATATATATATATATATATATATATATATATATATATATATATATATATATATATAGATATCGGGAAGCAGTCAAACTTGTCAAATTAATTAAACACCCTTTTAATCATTCGAGCTTTCGATAAATTTATTATCTTCTTCAGGAATCTAATAAATGCATATGAAAATAAATAATGTGTACTGCTACTTAATACTACTTACGTTTATATGAGTTTATAAATACATACAACTATGGAAGTTGGGCATTACTTCATTAAAGATTAAGAACAAACATGTCAAAAGTGACAGACGTTTACATAACCTCATGTAGTTGTTTAAACTAATGTAGAAATTATAATGAATACACTTTTAGATAAAATCATACCTAATATTACATTTAAATTACCATTTATCAAAAAATTTGTAGACGACATACGCTATTCCAAAAGATAAAATAGACTACACCTTAGAAACATTCAACAAATATAACGAAAACATAAAATTCACAATAGAAACTGAAAGTAACAACTCGGTACCATTTATAGATACTCTTGTTATCTGACAAAACAATAATCAAATAATTACTGACTGGTATATCAAACCCACTAGTTCTGGACGCTATATAAATTATCACTCGTACCACTCATTTGATATAAAAATTAACTTTATTTTAGGATTAAAAAATAGAATTAAACATATATCACATCCTACTTTATACCAAAAAAATTTAAAAATACTGAGTAAGCTTTTAAAAAATAAAAACTACCCTAATTCTTTAATAAACAATTTATTATACAACCAAGGACATAGACAAATTACCAAAAATAAAGAACTTGATAATACAAACAACAATATCCATAACCAAAGCTATAAATCTCTTCCATACATACAAGAACTGACGCATAAAATTATTAACATATTTAAAAACCTTGATATCAACATTGCTAAAAAAACGTAAATTCTATAAATAAATTATTTTCCAAACTTAAAGACAAAACCAATCAATTGCAACAAAGAAATGTAATTTATAAATTAAATTGTTTAGATTGTGATCGTTCATATATTGGCCAAACATCTCAAAATTTAAAACAAAGAATCATACAACATAAAAGCGATATAAAAGTTAAACATAAAGCATGTGCCCTTGCAATACACACACTTAATGATGAACATAAAATAAATTTCAAAAATCCACAAATTTTACAAATAGAAATTAACAAATTTAAAAGAACATTTTTAGAAATGTGCCATATTTATAGAAATTCAAATTCATTAAATACAAAAAGTGATATTGATAATCTTAGCAGTATATATTCATACCTTTTAAACTTTAAAGAAAAATATAAAGAACAATAAGTTTAAAAATTGATTTTACAAGTGCATTCTTAAGTACATCTAACTATAATAAAAAGCACACTCACATACACACACACACACACCTACAAACCCACTCCTTCTCTCTCTCTCTCCCTTTCTCTCTCTCTCACACACACACACACACACATCACACACACACAGACACAAAATAAATACTCACAATACACAAAACACCAAACAATATGATACATTCAATATTCACCCACCTCCTAATATAAACATATACATGAGGACGCTATTATGTGTATCATATTAAAAATTAAAACAAAAAAAAAAATATATACATAACATACATACACACATGCAAGTTAAACAAAAAGATCAAGATATATATAAAAATCATTTAATCAAAATTGACTTTTACTTCTATCAAACCAATATTTTATTTCATCAAATTTTTTTATATATACACATTATTTCTTTTTAATTATTAAAGAAAATTGTTCTAAAAATTCTTCAGAATAAGCTAATGTAAATACCCTCACTGTAAGTAGTTATTTTATTCACTTTAGTAGTGTGTTAATAGTTTGTACGTTTTAGTTATTGCCTGTGATCAAGCATAAAATTATATGCGAAAATTTAGGCCATAATATATACTTAAAACTAAATTCAAGGGGTCCCATAGAACTGCCAAAAGGAGATTTTTCTTGTGCCCAAAATGTAGGTTCAAGGATACCCGTTCTGTTGAACGAACAAGGGACCGACATCCCATCGGTACAGGGTCACCTGTGCCCCAGGTGTGGAGTTAATAAGATATACCATTGACAAACAAATTAACGAGAACTCTGCCACTGGTAAAGACAAAGACAGTGGCAACGTATGGCCAAAAATGAGGTTTGCACGTGGTCCAGTGCCATGGGTTGCCTCTTCCTCAAACCATACAGCGACTAACAAAAAAGAAAAGGTAGATAGATATAAGGAAAGGTACTAAAGGAGATTGGAATCAATTTAATGTCATAGTAATTTCCGAGACGAAGCAAGAAGTAGAAGGACTGCATTGAACAAAATATGGTAGACTAGGTGGATAGTAAAGTACTACTCAACTCGCCAAAACAGAGTCAGTAACCCAGAATGGGTGAGCGCAACTCTTACGTGACAGACTGGAACTTAAGATAGGCCCATCAGAAGGAAAATAAGGCGGACAAGAAGACAGTAAGATATAAAAGAGTTATGTTTTCAGATAAACCTCTATAGAAGAGAGGTATTCCCAAATAAAAGGAACAGGAAGGCTGAAAAAAACTATGTCCTGCTGTACTCAAAAATTGCATATCAATCCAAAGGCATCAGAAATCAATCCACCAAAATCAAGAGGTATAAAAGAAGCGACCGTCTAACCCTGTGTTAGACAAAAAAAAAAAACGGAATTAAATTTCTAGGTCATAAATAAAGAAAAAGGAGAGAGAGATAGGATAATGAATGAAAACACAAGAAATAGAAACTTCCTGTCTTTGCAACTGCAAATACTGACTTTTTCTAACACAGGCATGGTTATCGATTTGGCATGTCTACTCTACTTGAAAAGCATCGACTCAACATCAGCTATTAAAGATTTGTTATGCTATTCATGCTAAAGATACATTAATCATAAATGCAGAAAGTGGGGAAGGGAATGGGAATACTAAAAATATTAGAGCAATTTATGAAAATATCTAACTAGCCAAAAGAATTAATAATTATAGGTATGTTGTAGAAATGAATAATCAAAGTGATAAGAAAGACAAAAATTTGAAAACAAATTATTAAAGGATTAAAGATATCCAGAAAAAACAAGGTGCTTTTATCATTTAAATATAAAAGATAGAATACTTTTTCACTTTCCTTGTAGTTTACCATCAAGATCTTCAAGTTCATGGATAAATAGACTAACAACCCGTGTCACTTTACATAAGAGAAATTTCAGAGGTAATTTACCACAAAAATTTATTTGTTGGTTCAAAAAATTTTTTGTTTTTAAATGATGATAATTCATTTGAAAAATTTAAATTAAATTTCTAAAAAAATCTAAAAAGTCAATTTACAAGATGTTACTAGTAACTAATTTATTTGAAAAATTTAAATTAAATTTCTAAAAAATCTAAAAAGTCAATTTACAAGATGTTACTAGTAACTTGGCAAATAAAAGTTACCAGAAGATAGGTTATCAATAAATAAGTAAACAAAATGGAAAAAAGAAAATTTTTACAAAAATCTATAGAAATAAAAATTTTACCATTTAAACACGAAAAGAATGACCATTAAGTACCGAAATCTTAAACAAACAAGTAGAAATCACTGTAAAGATTATAAATCCTCTTTAAAAATTACACACATGTATGTTACGGAATTTTATACAAAGTATACTTTAATGTAAAAATGAAAAACTTTTATTTGACAAATGTAATTTACTAATGAATCAGTCATTTATTTAAAAATAGTAAAATAAATACCTTCGTATTTTAAAATGTTAATTTATACAGGACTAATTACGAAAATAAATTATTTATAGGTCATGTATAAAATACAAGATCCAAAAGCGTTATTACGTACAAACTTTTAAGTTTTTTTATTCAAGTTGACATAAATCACGTTAAGTTTTCTTAAAAACCCACAATTTTAACTCGTTAACTTTATGAAAGCTTAAGCAATAATTATTACTTCAAAAGCCCTGTCTAGATAGGAGAAAATTACATTTCTCGTATTATTTTAAAGTATTTTGCAATAAGTTATGCGCATTAGTATTACAACATACATAAGTTTAACAATAAAAAACGGAATTATTATGGAAATTATTCTTCTAAAAAAATTTAAGAATACACTAAGAAATCTTCCACTTTCGCATTTTAATCTTAAGAGAATTATGAAATTGAAAGATATTTTACAGTCAATATTTTCAGTTTAAATTGTAATTCCAACCATAACTTAAAGCAAACATTGACACAATATAATACATATAGTTTAAATTAATATAGCTAGTTCATGATGCAATTGTAAATTTTTTAATAACACAGAGAAAGGAAGAAGTCCCCCTTTAACATTTTCTAATTAATAAACAATATTATGTCATAGAAAACCGCTCCATGAGTTGAAGCGCCAGTTATTACACACCTGACCTTTGTTTTAAATATCAAGGTTTGAATAGTATACATTTCTATATACAGTGACCAGCTCCTTTCAGGTTTTCATTGGTTCGGTCCTCTGCAGATTTTTGACATGGTGCTAGCCATAGTGCCCTAAGGGAAAGGTACGAAATTGGTAAAGGACAAGAAACTTGAGCATTACTTCAGCATATGATAATGCATCCTGAAAATGCAGTTATTCTATGAACTTTCGTACTAACGTGTCTACATAATTCCCAGCAGAAGTAGTTGGAGGTTTTAGATCATTTCCCAAGAGCGATAAAACATCATCAGAGAGTAACTTAGCATTATTTATGCCTTTTCGAATCATTCTAAAACCACAATTTAACTAATAATTTATAATATACACAGGACCGGATTCAGAAAACAAGTGGAATTACTTTACTTTTAATACAAAAAATAATAGATTTAATAAATATAAGCAATAGAAACTGGTTATTCGATAATTGAAGAATGTATGTTATGGGTTAAATCACTTAACACGTAGCAACTTCAATAAATGTTTAATAAGATATTATTGGATCAAACATCCAATTCCATATCAGTATATGGTGAGGTACACCAAGTAATACGAGGTCTGCTGCTAAAATGTCTGAAGAGAAGAGGGCAAAAATGCTTAACAATTAAAATGTTACTTTATTGCTTTTCAATATATTTTTGATGGGTATATAAATCAAGCACTTCCCCATTTAGAAAACGATACACAAACAAATTTTTATAGCATCTTCTGGTATGGAAAATTGTTGATTATGAAGTTGATTTTTGGAAATGTAATCGAGTTGTTACGATTTATAAGTCAGGACTGTATGGAGGATGACATTAATTTCACCATTTGAATAACTTATCGTCTGCTGTTCAGTGAGTGCTTGCAGTGTCCTGATGCAGCATTTAAATTATTTAATATAGCATTAATTAAATTTGAAGCTACGTATCTAAACTATGTGCTTTGTCTGACTTCCTGAAGCAAAGCAAGAAAATTATGTTTAGAAAAGTTGACGTTATAAAGAAGGCATTAATATGTAATCAAATAAATATAAATCGTAACAGTCAGCTCTCGTTCCAACTTACACTTTAGAGTTGTGAGGGCAGAGATGGGACTAATCTGGATTACCTCCGAGGGTGACGGTCTGGGAAGACCACGAGCGGGAGGGGTCAAGTGGGAATAATGTTCCACATCCAGTAGGCGGATTTCTTTGCGTGGAAGCAAATATTTCAGGAGATAAAAGCATTTTTTTGAGATTTATCAATTTTACATTTACGTCTTATTTTATGTGTCAAAAAAGTAAAAATTACTTAGATTTTCACGAAAGAATTAGCTGAATGTGTGGTGCAAGAGAGACAGCAATGTTCGTAAACACATTAACAAGATGAAGCAACAAGATAAGAGGTGGTTTCAACAAATAGACACAGGACTTTATAAAATGTCTAATACATACGGGAACGTCCTAGGCGCAAATTGGAACTCTTCAATTCGGTACGGTTTTGCAGTGGTGTATTTTTTTAAATATTTGTGCTTAAAGTTTCTAAAATTAAATTAAGAATTGTCAAAAAGGTGTTTTGAAGGTGTAGAATCAGTACTGTCTAAATTTAAGATGACACAATTATTTTCATAAGTTTTAAAATAAAACGCTACAAAATACGTATTATATATTTTTAGTCTTCAAAATAAATTAGGAATATAAAAAGCACCGATTTTTAATACAGGCAGCCTATTTTTGATGAAAAATATATAAATTTATTTGACGGAAACGAACGAACTTGACCAAATAGTTATAATTGTTCATGCAATTTGCACAATACTTCGTAAACACAAACGGGATTGTCATATTTGTCAAGTGCAATAACACTGCACCTGTTTGGTCTCTTTGTTGCACGTTGTCCTGTTTAATTTTAAGTCGTAAATGTGTAGTTGTAAATCTAATAGTAAAACTGTCATCCCTTGTTCCCTTATATCCTGCCGTAAAAATTCCTGGTGCATGTGTGAATAAGTGGGACTAAGGGTAGCAGTGAACAAACACTCTTTTATGGATCTCGAAGCAGAACAGTCGGTTTTTCGTTCGGTAACGTAAGTTAGTCATAGTGCAGCGGAATGTGAATTTATTTGTTAAACCCCTAAAAAACACAGTGCAAGTGCAACGTAACACAGACTAAATCTCGCATACAGTCCAGTTAGTTGAAGGAATAGGAACTGCAGCTTAGAACAACAAAAAACCGCGGAGGTAAGTCGATATATAAATTTATAAGACCCCCCATGCTGAACAGCACCAACGAATCTGAATACCATGCGCGTCGTTATGCTTTTGATGCCTGAGTCGATCTTTTTTAGCGTTTTAAAAGATAAGTAAATTGACTGACGAAAGTGCATTTGTTTTAGGGAGTTGAGATAAGTTTTGGTTCTAATATTTGTATTTAAAAAAAAATATCCACCGTATCAAAAAAATTTCTGGCTGTGGTTTTTGCTTGCGAATTTCTGTAATTGGTTGCAATTATTGGAGCGTCAACTAAAAACGATATTAGAGAAAGCATTTTTAACATTCTCCTGAAAGGGTGCTGAGGCAAAAGGTGACCGCTGCGAAAGGGTGCTGCTGTCGGACGGTCGTTGTAAAAGGGGCCAGAGGATGAAAGGAAGTCGGGTGCAAAAAAAGGTCGCTGCATAAGGAAGTGAAAACCACTTCTACTTTATAGAATAATCGTTGACCATAAAACAAAATGAAGTGGATGTTAATGAATTTTCGTACTGGAATGTAATAGTTGTTTATGGCATAAATGTTGATCACAATGGAACAATTTTGGCCTTCTGTTGTGCATGAAATGTATATCAAAGCACAGTGATTAGGACATGGTTTAACATCAGATCGTAACTACAACACTAGAATTATTCCTGACACTAAAACATCCAAGAATAAATTAATAATTGGCACTGCTACGAGAAATGCTATTGCTTTGAGTGGTGACATCTGACTCGAGTTAATCCTTCTGTAAATTATTATTATTATTAATAGTCTTTATTATTATTATCAAATTATAACAGAAACATAAAAGATATACAAACTAGTAAAGTACAAAAAAATATAAATAATTGGATAACCATACAGTTGTTAAAGAAGGCCACAGAAGAGACGAAGTTTAGTTGTGAGCTACTCTTACACTTAACCTCCAGTACTACTAAGGCTACCTACAAAAATAATTTTAGAAACTGTTTGTTAGAGATACAAGCACAAAAAGTCTAACTTTAACACACTTCATTATAATTAGCTTATGTATCCATATCTTAGTAGGTTGGAGAGGAAGACCAGAGGTAATCTGATCTCCCACCTGGTTGTCGCATGTATTTATAGTGCACAATAAAGTATTATTATATTATTAAACCGCATGTTTTGCATAATTGAAGAATTCCGTAATCTTCGCATATAGAACACATTGCGGCACTGGGTACTGCGCTGGTGATGTTTTCTTCCTCTTTGTGGTCTGTTCCATGTGCCATATCTACCATTATTTTTCTAAATCTTCTTCCATTTCTAGAGTTGTAACATTTTTATTTTCAGTCATAATTTAATTGCATTGAATTACAAGAAGAAATGCGCTAAGCGTGCATTGTTCCTTAGGGATCTACTTATATTAATATATCTGTGTCGCATAAAGCTATGTCCAAGCACATCTCTATTTGTTTGTTTCGTGTTCCCTGCCTCTGACGGCGCGACCACTCGGTTCTGGTTTCGACAAGTCAGTCGGCCACCGGCAACAGAGTTGTTAAGATGTATTTTCGGCTGGAGGCTGGCAACCTTCGCATTAACTATTAATCGTTGGGATATCTTCTAATAACGGTTGGTAAAGTATATATTTTACGAACTAATGTAATTTGAGGTAATTTATTTAGCGCGACAATGTATAATGTGACAATGTATAATGCAACATGCAGAATTCGTCAACGAGAATCCAAGAAAAAGTTAAGAATTACCATTATGTAGGAACAGTCGATTTGAAAATTGCCTAATAAGAAATTTGTTTGATAAGAAATTATGGATGTTAATTTGGATGCAGTCGTATCAAATTAGAATGGCTGGTAACCTTGTTTGAAGAACGGAAATCCCGTCATAATTTTTCGTGAACCAACAAATAGCAGTTGGGTTCGTTATTAGTTGTAAGATATTTCTTGCATGTGTTTTAAAGGTTAGAACACGTAAACTTGATATTATGTTTATAACACGTAAATTGTGTAAATTTCAATTAATTGTTGAGCTGGTAAAACGAAATTTTGTCGGATTAGCTTTCTATAATAACATGTTTTGTTCCATATGAACCTTCCTTAAGTTCAACATATGTTTTCGACGTCATATTTTTCTGTTTTGCACAGTTGACAGATGTTGTCTTGAAAGCAAATGCTTTGTGCAGCTGTAATGGAATTTAAACAAACATTCCTAAGTTCAAATTCTCATTATGTTAGGTTCTAGTAATTTGTTATCTACCTGAATAGATCTGCCCAGGTTAGAACTTAATTCACTGTGTTATGCTTACAAATCATTATCACTTTAATTTGTATAACAAGTTCATGTTTAAAGTACAGTTGGTTATTTAATGAAACAGAAAAGGAAAGTTAAAACTTTAACTTTGATGTAGTTGATTATGACAATTTTTTGTTACAAGTTCCGATATTTTAAAAGTTTTTTTAGTAAACAATTAGTTCAAAATTTAAGGCTTTTATTTTGGTCAAATGCGATCAAATCTAATTACATAAAGATAAAATTTTTCTGAGTAATAATTTGATGCCAATATTATATTGGAAATACTTTTTTTATTATTTCTTTATTTACTTTTATAGGACACAAATGGTGTTCAATTTTTTTATTTATTTAACCTTTGCAATTTCTTACAGGAGCTGCGTCTTATCTTAATAAGACAGGTTTTTGTTAACGAAGGCGATCATTTTATCTTTGGGTTTCCACGTCCGCCCTTAGATCTGTGCTTTGCAATTATCGTAATTATCTCAGGACATGGTGGCGCCTATTTGATTTAGCTTAACTTTGGTTTGCAAACAGAATTCGACTTACTACCCCCCCACTTCTCATCGCTCTACCCAGGAATAGACCCCTAGCTATGTCGAAAGATTTTTGTTCACTAGCGCCTTAATGTAGAAAAAAAGACATTTCAGTCTTTTGTAAAACAGAAGTCGTTTCAGTGGCACCCATCCGACGTAAGGCCTAGCAAAAATAGTTACAGAGTTTCATATGCTTCTTTTTCCAGAGAAGAATCTGCAAGTCCGATTGTTTATTTACCACCAAACCTGGCTTCGTAAGGACTTTTTTTATTCCTTCATGTAGGGCACGATTTTTTTGCTCTGAATAGACTGCAAACCGTCTGACCATTGTTTGGTATTATTATCAAGCATCCATACTACCATGTTTCTTACGTCCTGATTGGATCGTTTCACCGAGCCCTGGCTTTGTGAATGCCGAGGTTTACCGTGCACAAGTTTAAGGCCTGGCCACAGATCCTTTAAAGCTTCGATTATATTATTGGAAAATTCTCTTCCATTGTCACTTTGTAGTATAAATGGAGCACCAAAAATGCAAAAAATGTCTTCTGCTGGTTTCGTTTTAAGCGGTTTAAGAATTGTAAATTTAATTAAATGATCCTGATAGTTGCATATGAAATGATACTCTCGGTCTGGTTCGCTCTGAATGTCTATCAAGTCCACTTGGCATGTGGTATTCATGTGTTTTGATAGAATTGGGGCAACGACTAATCCTTTCTTCTTCGTTTTCTTCTTTCCCTGGCACTGCTCGCATAGAGACAAATAGATCTGAATAGTTGCTCTAGTGACATTGCAGTATTTTTTGTTAACTTCATTCTCCATAACTAAAATCGAGAAAAGAAACTGCTATAAGTGCTACTTTATAAAAATGGGAGTCGTTTAACAGCTCGAAAGAAATAGATGATCGAACTATAACTTTAGACTAAACTAACAATAATTATTGTAACATGTAATTAAATATAATGGTCATTGAACATTAATGTTTGGAACAACACAATAATAGCCGTAAGTTTAGTCTCAATATTGTTGGATGCTGTTGCGATAGCGATAAGTTTTCTAGTGATGCGGTTATACAAAGTGTTCGGAAACTCGGAGAAGGGGACTCTACATTAAAAAAATAAGTGTAAGATGTTCTAAAAAAAAGTGAAAATCGTAACATTTTTTATTTTAACAGGTAATTATAATATACAAATAATTTAAAATTAACTTACACATTTACAATTATTAAACCGAGAGGTTTAGTCAGTAGGATAAAGATAGCTTTAAAACGACACCATCTATTTTACAATACCTGTCAAAATAAAAACTAGTAAGAAAATATTACGATTTTGACTGTCTTATTGTAATAACCTGCTATTCTTATTTTTCCACATTAAATTACCCCTCCAAGTTTAGGAACGCCCTATATTGTATTCCTTTATGAAAATACCGTTTGAATACGTACCTCGTGTACTTATATGTTCAGTTGCTGTGGGCAACTTCAATAATGTCAAAAAAGTCCTCCGTTTTACAGTAATATCTAAAATTTTCACACGAACTTTCTTGAGGTTTTTCAACTAATTTTTCTAATGTTCCAATTGATATGATATATCTCTTCAGCCTTCTATATTGTTTGGATGACAACGGCAATTTGTTGTCTTTCAGAAGTTTTGCTTCTTTTACCTCATTTACGATCTCATTATAACGTTCATTCGTAAAATACTCACTTCGATCATTACTATTATCAACGATATTTCTAAGTTTTTCATTAAACGTCTGTCTCATTTCAATGCTTTTTGTCAACAATAATTATATTTAATTTACACTTCAATATTTCACTCGATGTTGCTAACAGATGCAATACAGGACTTTACTGTTAGACTGTAATAAGCACACTGACTAGTCCAAACAAATCGGTTTAGGAGCATTTTCAATCTTCCACAATGCATAGTGGTCAAGAATAACGGCCACAACGGGAAAAATTATCGTATTTCGGTGTATGGTCGTTCGGCACTAACCACAACGCGTTGTAGCCAATTTTTTTGCTCAATGAGAATTTTCAATGTTTGGGCGTAACATATATACTTATTATGCATTTAGTGCTAATTGGATTTTTATAAATCTGTAACCTACTATTATTCAATAAATAAATATAAAATTCTAAGATAGTATTAGTATATACTATTTAATAGATCATTTTATTAATAGTTGTATATAAACAATTATAACAAATGCCATTACCTGCTAATAAACTATAATACAATTTAACAAAGATCTAAGTACTTCAGCATACTATGTTCATATATCACATTTTATACATATGACTAACAAACAGAATACTAAATAAGGCTAGGTTATATTAAATAAACAATATGTCTCTTCTAAACAAATGAAAATACTTCTGTCATGTGCACTAACCTATACAAGAGAATACTATATAAATATTATATATATTGGAATTTCTTTTTATTTAAACTAACAGCAAAACTAATATTTCTAGCTTAAGGTTTTATATAAAGGATTTTAATAATATTAAAAAATAAATTATAATTTCTTTCTGTTCTAAATGCTATAATAATACTTCTTTATATGAAATACAATATTCAAAGGTTGCTACAGCACAGTTGAATCTTACAAAACTCTAGTTAGAAGTGTCAAATTATCTTTTAAAGTGTTTTTAATTATGCAGCATTGGATTCGAGGTGATTATTAATTCGAAAGTCAGATTCATAAGAGTGGTACAAAGTGTTAAGTTTAATCACTGCAACATTGCTGATTAATTAAAACTGTTGCTTGATTCACAAAATGAACTTTTATTTCAGCAGGCTGTTGCTCCCATGGTTCTCCATCTGCTTGCATTGGTGCTGATGCATGGAGATGAATCTAAAAACAAATAATAATAATAAAGAATAACAGTACACAGGGTTACTTAAAATCATCTTTTAAATTAAAGGTAGAAATATATAAATGTTTTTAATGTTTATAGGATTTGTGTGTACATGATGAGATCGCAAATTATTTTACACTTTTGATCTAAATTAACCCATAATAGCCATGCGTTACCATATGGTAACGATTTTGCAACTGTACCTATCTCAACCTTTACTTCTAACTTCAGGCAAAATCTAGTAGATGGAGCAGATTGTTAATGTCAAATGACTAAAGTAGGTGCCTGAATTATTTGGTTAGTCTGTTGAAATTGCATTCAGAGTATTGTTGGTTTAAAAAGTGGTTGTTGGTGTTGCATGTAAAAACATGGAACCTCGTTTTGAGTAAGTACTAAAACAATAATTTATTGCTTTTAGTTATCATTGAATCTTTTATACATTGCTAGGAACATGTCAATGTATCTTGCTATAACATAACAATTAGCAATTAGAATTGAAATTTAGGTTAGATTATATGTTTGTGTTACCATATGGTAATGCTAAGCTAATACACTACCTTTTTATATTGGTTTTGATACGTGAACAAAAATGATTGTAGTACTGAATAAAATGTAGGTTTCTATATAGTAAATATAATATTTCAGTTTTTGTCACAGTGTGTATTCAGAATTTTGTAGTTACCATTGGGTTCTTATTTGAATAAATTTGATGTGAATTATCATTACAGTAACAATAGGTAATAATTTGAATTTCCTTTTAGAATTTGATATACAGTATGCCGAAATGTTTTTTGTTATTCGGTGCACATCAATATATTTTTATTTATTACAGGAGAGGTTTAACCTTAGAGGAAGTTCTAAAAATAGCCTATGACGAAGATTTAGATGCTGAAGCTATTTACATTGAACCACCAGCCAGTAACTTCCTGACTGACGAAGAGTCTGGTGATTAAGATGACGATGGTGACATCAATCACTTACCAGCTGGTCAGCTAGCGGCCCAAGCTGAACTGATTTTAGTAAACAATGAAAGAATTAATAGACTTTATGAAGAAATTGAAGATTATGAAAAAGAAACAATAAATGAAAGTCAGAATTCGGGAGGTAAACACCAAAATTAAAGAAAGGGAACAAGAAAGAAGAAGAAAAAGGAAACGAACAAGACATCTTTTATATGGATTAAAGGAGACATTGAGACTAACTGCTGTCGGGACTTCCATGCCCAGTTTACTCTACTTACGCAAATAAGTCACCAGCGGAATTATTTGAACTTTTTTAACGATGATATTATTTCTGTCATGATCAAAGAATCAACTAGATATGCAGCTTTTCGGAATTGGCCTGATCCTAAGATAACTGTGGAAGAGATAAAATGTACATTGGCCATCCTTATACTAAGTGAATATAATAAATTACCAGGAAGAAGATTTTATTGGGATTCCAGAAAAGATATGCATAACAACATGGTGACGGATGCTATGAGGAGGAACAGATTTTTTCAAATTATGCAATGTTTGCATTTTGCTGACAATAACAACCCCAACAATGTTGATAAAATGTGGAAACTACGTCCCCTTATGAATAAATTAAAACATAATTTTTAACTAATTTTGTTCCACAGCAGAATATGGATTACGACGAGTCCATGATACGTTATTATGGTCATCATGGTTGTAAGCAATTTATCCAGGAGAAACCCATACGATTTGGGTTCAAAATGTGATCGCTAAATACAATCTCAGGATATCTTGTTAATTTTGACCTATATTAAGGCAAAGGCTGTTACGTGCCAAAATTTGGCACTAAACATTCCTTAGTTTAGTTTTGATGTGCGGGAGTTTTCGTGCCTTAAATTTGAAAGACTTGGCGCGTATTTCCGTCACGTCAGAAGTGGGTTGGACGAACTTCGCGCCGACGCGGGTAAGGGAAAAGTGGGGAGATTCCGAGAGACGCTGAAACGTGGCTTTTTGCCTTTGAACTTCGAGTAGAGTGGTCGTGCCTGGTATCGTATCGTATCGGATCGTTATCTTTTTTTATGTAGATTTCCTTGCCTTATCTTATTATCGTTCCTCCACCCGTTCCTGTCATTTCCGCTACATAGGAAGAAGATAATTTGAAGCAACCTGGCCGAACCGCAGTCCACGACCCTAGAACGAACGAGTCCAGGGAGCCCTGTAGAAGCTAGCCGGAGCAATCCCGAAGGACGCTATGCGCTCCACTTGTAAATGACCCGGAAGGGGGCCCCAGCAACCCTGAAGGAAGCTATCCTGTGAGACGCTTATATTTTCACGTAAGTTCCCCGTGTGTGGGGTTTTTTATAATTCATTTCTAACTTTTTATATATTTTGTCCTTTGCGCGTATTAATTTGCATATTGTGTGACGTCATTGACAGTGGGCGCGCTAAAATTTGTATTAAAGATTACGTTACCAACTGCCTTTGCGTCTAGTATACCGCGCTTGCGGGATTGTAAGAATTACTTTTAAACGTAAGAAGGTCCAAACTCAAATGAGAAAGATGCTGCGATGTTTGGAAAGGCTACTGCACCATTACTTCAGATACTCAAGTAGCTCCCAGAAAATAAAAAAAAATTGCCATATCAACTTTACATGGACAATTTATTCACAAGTGTAAATGTATATACGTTCATTTGAAAGAAAATGGATATGGGGCGACGGACACCATGAAAGCCAACAGAATGCCTAAAGAAATCCCACACTTGACAAAAAAGCATTTTCAAAGAAAGCTAGGAAAGGAGATTTTGCCTCAATAATTGACCGAAATAGTGGTATAATTTTTGTAAATTGGCTGGATAATAATGTGGTCGCCGTTGCGTCTACCTCCCATGGTGTATCTCCCCTTAGACAAGTGAGGAGATATTCACGGGTTGAGAAAAAATATACACATGTAAGTAGGCCAGACGTCATTCGTAAATATAACAATGGGATGAATGGGACGGATCTTTTGGACCAAAATGTTTCCCATTATAGAATTTCCATGAGAAGCAAGAAGATGCGAAATTGTAATGTCACACATACAATGATATGGAGTACCTCCTAAAGGTCCTGGTGGACCAGCAATATCCAAAACATCTCACGTTGAACAGAATAGCCGATGATGTTCGTTACGATGAAAAAGGGAACCTCCTTGTTCAAATTCCAAATAACAAAAGACAGCGTTGTGCAGGTGAAGGATGCTCCTCAAGTGGTCACACAATGTGTAATAAGTGTGATGTTGACCTGTGTGTTGATTACAACTTGATCTATCACTCCAAGTAAAAATATATAAGTTCTTATTTCATAATTTGGTCTTTTTGTTGTTGCTTTATAGATAAACATGTTCATTTTTATATAGTTATGAAAGTTCTTAGGATTCATTGAATAATTAAAAAATTTTGAATATACTTGAGTTAGCATTCGTAAAAGCCTAGAGTCACCATATGGTAACAGCGAATTTTGAAAAATCTAAAAAAAATTTCTCTAGGTTTATAGAAAATATAATAATATCATAAGCCTAAAAAGAAATATTTTTTGAAAAAAATATCTATAACTAAAACAAAAAGTGGGCTAATATGGGTTAAGTGGACTGTAATGGAAATAAGTTTCTCACACTGTAAGACCTACAGAATAAAATGCTGAAGGGTCTTATTTGTGCACTTTTCAGTACAATAGTAAGAACCTTGAAACTAAACACATAAAAGTTCTTAAAACTGTTTACATATGTGTAGTTAAAATACAACTAACTCAAATACACTAAAACATGCCACCTGTGTGCATGTGCATGGTAGTATAAAAAATATTACAAATACGAAGGCAGGAAAAGATTCCCGCAATACAAATAAAGAAAGTAAATTTCCAACATCCCCCCCCCCCTGAAATTATTGACTGTCGACAATACATACAAAAGTAAACTTCCGGTTTAATAAATAATAACTACAACAGAAGACCTTGTAGAATGCACTCACTTATTAACTAAAAACACAAGCAACATCAACACTCACTGAATGTCTGCTGCTATTGATAGTGGACAGATCTTGGTGAACCATCATCAAATACCTTGGGAAGTGCGAATAGATGCCATAGCTTCCATTAGAGAGGAGGAAGATTGTTCTCCTTTATTAGAATAAATATTTACACACGGATTTAGTATTTCTTAAGATTGAGCTTCGTTTTTAAATGGTATGCCACAACACTATATGTTCTTAAAGCGTGTTATTTTACACGGGAATCTTACGAGAATATTATGCAGAGTAAAAATTAAATATTACAAAATTTTACTTTTAGATCTGTTTTCTAACAATGTGGTAATCAATGGCGTCTTGTGACCTCATCACATCTATTGTGTGTGCGTGTGGGTGTTTGTGTGTGTGAGCGAGAGAGATTAGAAGTCATCAAAATCATCTAGCAACATTTTATAAAGATAAGAAGCCACAAACCCCAGCAAATTTGGAGAAATTTTAAAAGAAGTTCAAATTCTGTAGATAGTCATTTTATAGAGAAGAGTATTTGTTAAAACACTCACTATATTGAATTATAAATGCATAAAGATGTGATTGAAAGAGTTTTTGAGTTTTCATTCTTAATAACAAAGAAATAATGTTTTTAAATACGAATAATGGCATATTTCGTGCAGGACTTTTTCAATAAGTTTCATCTACATTTGGTTATAAAGTACTCAATTGCATAAAGGCATAATTATTACAAAAAGAGTTCTTTTGAAAACGAGCAGTTTCAAAGGATTATAAAGCTCAATTTAGGCAAGAGTGTGTGTATAATATTTAATTGCATTTTCCCCTTAATACCAAACACATTGGTATTTAGATGTATTCATTTAAAATACCAGTCGATATTCAAAGAAGCGAGGAAAGTGCATTTCAATTGCAAAACGTGTGCGTTGAATGTCTCGAAAAATCCAGTAATAAATAAACGTCTCGGTGGCGTAATTGGAAAAAGCACGGGCCGCGAAAGCCTTAAGATACATGTTCGAATCCTGCGTGGGACCTTATATTTCCCACCTTTCAATTACTAACTCGATTTGAAATGATAATTTGGGCTATGAATAAAGATCTAAGTTATTATTATATCTTATTCGCTAAAACTTGTATTAATCAACTTGCCTTGTGCAAAAATTATCCAAAATGTTTATTTAATAGATGGCATCAGCCGTAATTAGGAGTGTTGCTTCCTGTCTGTATCTGACATAAGTCAAAAAACTTGACACTGTTAGATATGATTGATGTTTTTTATATAATTTTATTTATACCTATATAAAATGGTAGTTACAATTTAACAGCATTAAACAATACAAATTACATGAACCTCATCAAGGGAAACAATATATATATATATATATTTAAATACATAAGTAAATAGATAAATAAATAGATAAAATGAGCAAAACAAAAACCTTTATAGGAATTTGCTTTTTGTTAACTGATATATATTTTTTTATAATAACAATACTTCAACTTCACTAATCCAATATTGAATATTAAAAATTCCTCAAGTGAGTAATACAGATGGCTAGGCAGCGAGGTCAACAACATAGACCTAAACTCAACGAATGAAGTAGAAGATTTGATGTTAGTTGGTAGCTTGTTAAAGAATGAGCATCAGTGTAATTGAATGAAGTTTTGAATAACGATAAATGGGGAAACTGTTTGTAAATAGCTATAGTGTTTCTTGTATTATTATGACGAAGGGAATTTGTAAATACTCCCTGTATGTTTGTTGTGGTTTGTTTAGCATTCTTCTTAATCTTCTTTGGGAATTAAACCACTCATAGTTTTTAAAATCATCTTTATTTATGTTTCGATCCATGACCTAGGATCGTTGTCAAAATAATAAAAACTTCAAGTTTGACATTTATGACATAAATTGAAGGTGACTTTGATTTATTGATTTTTGAAATATTTGGTTTGAGTACATTAAGTAAAAATTTTTAAAGTTTAAAAGAATGATTGCCTTCAATTTGTGTTGCGACATGGGACCGACTTTCTTTAGGTAGCCAATATGCTTAACATGAAATCAGCTGATTAATTTTTATCGGTGAATTTTATATAAATTCAATAACTTGGGAATTGGAAAACATTTTTTAACATGTTTCTATTTATACAATTGAGAGATTTCTAATTTTATGTCTTACTTAGCTGAGATTCGTTGAAGGGGGTTAAGTAACCTGTGGCTATCAAGATCCCCAACCTGGTACATAAACAAGAATATGTAATAAAATGAACTCATTTCTAACAACAGCTTGTTAGTTATAAATCTAAAAAGACTAATACTATGACATAATTGTGAGAAGTTAAACCAAACTCTTAATGCTGGACGCTTCCCGTTTAGTTTGTTTACCGTCTGTTGAATTTTAAATTAAATACGTACAAATAAATACCTGTTGGCAGGTTAAGTAGTACAATAGCCAGAGTAGAAGGTCAGCCACCTTGATGACAGTAGTTGTTAGTTCCGCTATAATTATCGCTGATTGTAAGTAACATTGACCCTTGTAGTTAACCACATAGGAAAAATTGTAAATTAATAATAATTGAGATGTGAACAAAAACATAAATGAACATAAGTAGTACTGGAGAATAATTAAGTATTCAAGAAAACACCTATTCAATACATTTAAGCGGATTGTTTCCACAATTGAAATATTTAATGGCGGTGTTCAGTTTCATTTTGTGAAAATCAGCTTTAGTATAAATTTCCTTTAAGCTGCTGGCACATGCAAATATTGGAATCCAATTTAAAAGAGACCACTTTCTATGTGCTGATCTTAGACAAATCCTGCAGACGGACGAATAAAACAGTAGGTCGCCATCATAAATTAATTGAGCAAATACCACAGTTGGATGACCCCATCGTATGTGCTGAAATAGGAAATGCCGTTAAACAACAAAAAAATATTACAAGTTCCACATACCCCGATATTCTGGTAATGGCATTGCCGCCACGAAAAAGCTGCTCGACCCAGATGGAGTCTGGATTCAAATAGTACATGATAAACTTTTAAAGAACTGTCAAGAGTCATTTCCTTGAAACATTGTTTAGCGTAGCAAACTGATGCCAATTTGGATGCCAACTCACTTATATGAATTGACCAGTTCAAATTTTGGTCGATTTTTAACCCTGGGAATTTAGTATTAGTTACTAATTTCAGAGAGTGGTGTAAAGAATTATCAGACGATTATTCGGCTTGAAAATCAAGTAACAAGTTTTCTCCTGGTTTACTGAAAAATTGTTGATATTAAACTAGTTTTCAGAAGATTTTAAATCATCATGAATATTGTTCTTTAATGGATGTGGCTTCCCATTGTGTAGGCTAATGTCATCTGCAAATAGTGTACATTTAGCATGTTCAATTGAAGATGAAAAATCATGTATATAGTACAAGAGTAAAGGGCCCAACACGGAGTCCTGAGGTACTCCTAAGTCAACCTGTACTCTATTAGTGTTACAATTTGTTATTGTTTGAATATTTTACTGATTGTGTTCTATTGCTGAGGTAAGAAGATAACCATGTATTAGCTACACCATGGATGCCATAATGATGTAGCTTATTTATGAGGATAGTACGATTAACTGAATCAAATGCTTTGCTGAGATCAACAAATTCTACAACTGTGAAAGAACCTAAGTATTAACGGAATTGTAAGTGCTAAACAGAAAATTAACAATTGCATCAATAATAGATTTTTTGGAGTAAAACCGACCAAAAGCCAAACGCAATTTTCCAATTGTAGTCACCTGTCTCGGTGGTATAATTGGAAATGTATGGGCCGTGAATGCCTAAGACACAGGTTCGATCCTGTCCGGAACCTTATATTTTTCATCTTTCAATTACTAACTTGATTTGAAATGATCATTTTGGGCTTGCAATAAAAGCCTGAGTTATTATTATTAATGTGTTGTAAGTAATATATTTGAAATGTGCATAGAACAATGTTCACGTGCGGGGGTCTTATAAATTTATACATCGACTTACCTCCGCGGTGTTTTGTTTTTCTAAGCTGCAGTTCCTATCTTTCAACCAAGTGGACTATATGCGAATTGAGTCTATGTTACGTTACACTTGCACTGTGTTTTTTAGGGGTTTAACAACGAAAGTCTGCGGCACTTGACTAACTTACGGTACTGAACGAAGAAACCGACACGACCGTTCTGCTTCAATATCCATAAGCAAGTGTTTGTTCACTACTCTGTCCACCTTATTCACAAATGCACAAGGAATTTTTATGGCAGGATATAAGGGAACAAGGGATGACAGTTTTACTACTAGATTTACGACTACAAATTTAAATAACTTAAAATTAACCAGGCGAATGTGCGACAAAGAGACCGAACAAACAACTTTATAATACTGATGAATTTAAGTTTCTACTTTGTAAATTGAGGGTTATAATTGTTAAGGAGAAAATCTTTTGCCACAAAATAGTTATTTGTGTATTAGAGCACTGAAGTTGATCTTTTTTACAACGAATGCAAATCTAAATGCTGAGGCAAAATAAATTGCACGAGTTATAAAGAAAAACTTCAGTGCTGCGATTCACATTAAATTTTTTCAGAAATCAAGTAAAATGGCAACTAAATTAATGTATTAAAAAGTGAAGCAGTTAATGTATATGCCACCCGATGTACTGATTACTACCAATTAAGCTGTGGGATTTGTTGTCAAAGAAATCGACAAGCACATAACAAAAACATGAAGAATTTATGGGATGGTGCACGGAAAAAAGTCTCCAATTCAACCTTATGGAGCTCACATTCTAAGCTTAAAGCCACACTTATAATCCAACATAACATTGACAAAAATTAACTGCAATTATTAAATGCAAACGTAGGTTACATGCCAAAAAATCTACGATATTTACAACGAACAAATTAATAAATTTTTACTTCTCCAGATGAAAATTATCTAATGTAGAAGGTATGAATTTTTGTATTATAATATAAATGAATATAAATTAGAAAAAGAACTACTTCGATAGTCGTTCGTGATAAATTTGTGTGATTTAATTAGGATATGCAGTAAACATAGTAAATACAAAACAAAAATAAAAAAAGTAGTAAAGGTTCACTTACCCGAAAATCTCCCCGAAATGATGTAGAAAAAATAAGGAAGGGAAGAAAGACGAATTGCCTTTAGAATAAGAAGACACACACGAACAATAGTGAGAAGCACTGCGCGTGTATTATTCTTACGGATAATGAACAGAGACTATGGCACATTATCGATAACCAATGCCATAATCAAAGAAGGATTAGAAGCATTAACAATTATGTTTCTTGCTACAGCAATTTGGTTTTACTGGAGCATGCCGAATAGACAAAATAAAAAATGTCCCTTGATGATGTAGCTAATAAGGATTGTTACACTATTTTTCTATAGTGTCTTTACTCTACTTTATAGGCGGCAGAGCCTCAATAAATTATGAGGGGTTCCTGTCTAAGGTTTAAGCCCAGGGTAAAGAGTTTGGAAAATGGCTTTGAGTATAAAAGGACCCTCTAAAGAGATCTTCCAGCCAGCTAAGCTTCTTCAACTTAGGGCAGAGCTATGAGCCAGGATCGTAGGATGGTATACGATAACAAAAGAATTTTTAATGGATGCCACCATATCTTAATAATAGCTATAATGAGAAACAATCCGAAGATAAGATACGGAAAACTTCGAAAGGAAAAAAATCCTTAACGAGCAAAACATAGAATTATAATACTTACTTATGACTCCGCAAACTGGAATTAAAACGACAACCTCGTACTATCTGAAAATTTAATTACTTCATAGCATTTTAGAGCTAGGGCTACATTAGAGCCTAGTCACTTTATCACAAAAAAATTAATTCCAAAAAGATTAACTAGTTAAAAAAATATCAACAATCTTTCCTTTTCACACTACGAAAGCTTTATAAATTTGGTTGCTTGTTTTTATAAGAAAATTGTTGTTGATAGACTTCAATAAAAGAAAACGTTAGAACAACTTAGGGCACTTTCTATTGACTTAAAGAAATATATACTGCTATAATTATAGGGTAGTTTAGGGGTAGGTTAAGTCACAGGGGTCGTAGAATAAATAAAAACAACTTCTAGTTTAATAATAAACACATAATTCCAGAAATTACAAGAGTAAATCGGTCACTCTGAATATTGTTAATTGGGATGCACACTGTATATAAAATACGCGGGACTAAATACATAAGAACATAGAAAGATCCAAGAGTAGTTTACAAGTTAAGATAAGATTTGAAAACGCAATAAAATGCATCAAAATTAAATCAACGAAAAACCTATATGAATTGGTTTTACAAATATTTAACAATTGCATTACAGATATCGTACACGCAATCCAAATTATGCATTATTAGAAAATCGTAAGTGACAGGAATAGTTCACATTTGTTCAAAAATCCAATATTGTGTAGAAATAAACAAGCGCCAGATTATTCAGTTTAGATAATAATAAATAACAAACATTGAATACGTGACTTGATAAAAGGAAATTGTTGGAATTTCTCAAATAAAACCATGATATGTGAGAATATTACGTGACGAACCAGGCATGCATTTGAATATTTGAACTAAATAATTGGTGAAAATCCCGAAGTATACAAGATAAAGGTAAAAATGTTGTCCCAGCACGTGAATGAACCAATGAAAGGCAGTTGGAGGCAAGCCTTTAAATACGATAATGATGAAGCAACGAGTCAGTATACATTCAAACTGGGCTACAACTATATTCGAAAGTACTAATTATTTTACGTAACCAGTGAAACAAAAATTAAAGTGAAATCATTTTGAAAAGTGTACGAATTTGTGCAACGAATAAGCCGATCTATTATAGACGTAAGCAATAACGACTTAATTAAAAATCCATTTCTAACATTAATAAAACTGGGCTTTTAATACTGGGATTTTAATACTGATATTTAAATGGGCTCTTAATACTGATATTTAAATTGGATATTAAACTATTTTAATACCGATGGAAAATGTTTTAATACCGAGATTGAAATTGTCTTAAATAACTATATTTAAATGGGATTTTAACATCTACATCGAAATTGTTCTCACACCGACATTTAAAACTGGATTGTAATTTTGGGTTTGATATCGACTTCCAAATTCGACTCTCAATTTGAACATATTCAGACTTGGCATGAAAAACGCTTGGGGATGCAGATCACAGGATAGGAGGGAACTACAGAACTATTCTAGGTTAGCAATCTTGTTACAATTTATTATTGAAAACTGTTTTTAAATCAATATTTATCATTTTTGTATCTGTAAGAGTCAACAAAACATAGTAGGTTCATTGATCAATTTATGACAAGGGTAATATCCATCTTGGAACGTTCAAAGGTCCCTAAAAATAAGTAAAAAGATAGTTTTGCTGGCTTCAAATATCATAAATCTGGTATATGTAAATATTCTGAAAAGGGGAAAATTTTGAGAGTTGTAAATATTTAATCATTATATTGTGTATTGTAGAATTGCTTTATTTAATTAAATAAGCTAGTCGGGGCAAAAACCATAACTTAACATTCCATATCATAGGTGCTTGATTATTATTTGTAAATTTCACAACAAAATTTATGACGGCCCAATGCTGGGATTAATATCACAGCATTTTATGACATGCCAATCGTGGGGCCTAATATAAACGGGATATCCCAGCATTTTATGACGCCCATCGTAGGGGCTCGTTGATCCAAAATATAATATCACAGCATTTTATGGTCCGCCCAATCGTGGGGCAGAATAACACAGCAATATATATACATTATTTGTACAATTTTACACGTATTGAAACTTTTTATAAATCTACCTTTAATAATGAATAAGAGTAGTCTCTTATTATTTGAAAGAATTGTGCAAGTGCTAAATTATTATAGTGGTTTAGGAGAATTAAAGTGTTTTTGTTAATATTCTACAACATGTGTTTGATACCAAAATAGGATCCTGTTTTGGCTTACATATAATTAATTAAATATATTGACTTTTCATGAACTGCAGAACTTACATTTTTAATTAATTTAATTTCTTGAATCAAAGGTCAAAAATACTTATGTTCTGAACTAATCTATATTTCAATTGTGCCGTCAAAAAAAAACTAGATTTTATAAAGTGACAAACAAATATGAATGGATCACGTGCTTAGTTACAAGCACATTTTAACGTAGCCTTTTAAATTCAAATAAAGTTATCTTATAGAAATTTCATGGCGTTCTTACAAACATTTATACAATATCTAACTATTAAATTCTGTACCAAAAAAATTACGTGTGCCAATTTAAATCACTATATAAAATTTACAAAAAGTTATAATTACATTTCCAGTAATGATTCCGTGAAACGAAAATTGAATTATAATTGAAGAAGACTCACCCCAAATGATCCTCTAGACATCAGCTTTCGTCTACCATCGTGTGCAGTTACGACAACAGATGCGCGCGGTTCACACGTGCACGGCTTTGCAGATTGACTTCTATACAAGATAAAATTTACAAAAAATTCCACCATACTCCATAGCAACATTTGATAGTTTGAACTTTCAATACTGCATAACAAAAAAACTTGTGCTTCAGTGTTCCATAAGGATTAGATACATAAAATTGTGCGCTTCAATACTCCATACATTACGTGTCTACACAAAATTTTTGCATTTTACTACTCCATAACAGTTAGACTAAAAATTGCGATTCATAATTAAAAAAATACTCGACATATCACGCATCTACTTAAAACTTGCATTTTACTACTCCATAACAATTAGGTTCAAACTTACGCTGAAAAGAATCGAGAAAATGATTTAAATGCAAAATTGAAATTTATTCACCTACCATAGATGATGTTTATTCTACAGCAACAAGAGGTCGATTAAACTATAAATTGGTGTAATGGTATTCGTTGACACCATGCCACCTGCCTTTGGCACTGCATGTTTTTAAAACCTGCTGGCCCACGTCTCAACAAACTTGTTTATCTGATCACATTCGGACGTTAAATGACGAACTTTAACCACAAGGCAATTTATTACTCAAGCACGCGCAGAATTGGATTGTTGCATCAACACATACACAGATAAAAGGAAACCTAATTTCTACTTCGAGTCCATATACATAGATGGAGTTCTAAGTTACATAGATATTATTTTGTTAAAAATAGGGATTTGGTGTTTTCTGTATCATAAAGGATCTTTGTTAAATAAATATTTATAACAAAAGCGTACATTAATGAAACAGGTAATCGTATTCGTTACAGGGTAATCTTTTGTTAATAACAATAGCCTTGACGAAGATGGCACATCGTGAAATATTTACCATGGCAATGACATGTGTGCTTGAATTCAATTGATTTTTATAACAAATATGTCATCGAGACTAACACATACTCCTCATAAAAGGCTTTCTACCTGTTACAGATGTGGGAGTGTTCGACGGCAGATTGGCATCCACACGTTTGCCAAAATACCTTGACAAATTGCTACGTACTTAAAATTGACCAACGCAAATACATACACTGTACATAGCAGCATCTATACTAGTAAATATCGGCTCCCATATTTTCACATTAAAGCAGTATGGCAGATGGTAAGTTTGTCAATTCCTGAAAGATGTTGATACGTCATTAATTAGAAAGGAAGAAATTGCAAATACAATACGAATAATGTGTCATCTGTAGTTTTCTCAATAGCTAAAGTTTTAGTAAAGCAGTTAATGTTACAATTAACTCTAATTATACTAGTAACATAAATATATATAAATAAAAATTTATGACAATTTACAAATATATACTTCCACGGTAACAAAAGAGGCAGTGAAATCCAGTTTCGCTGCCCATTTTTGGGCAGGGAAGTGATTATTTCACTGCCGATTTTGGAAAAAGATATTTATTTGCATTAAATACTACTTACTTCGATATTTCGAGCTTGCCCAATACGATGAGGTTTAGATATCCCCATTTGAAGTTGAGCAATATGAAAAGAAGAATAAATTCCTATAACTTCTAAAATTCCGTCATTAAATGCTTGAGAAGTATCTTCACCTGCAACAGAGGTAAAAACAAGGATAATACTATTTATTTAAACCATAATAAGTACACCATAATAAATTTCTAATAGTAAAAGAACTTGCTTGTGCAATAAAAATAACCCAATACCGTTGTGTCGGAAAATGTATAAACAGTTTCTGCTCATTATATAAAAGTTCGGAAATTGCACATAGTATATACAAAACATTACGATGAATGCGTGATAGGAAAAAGCATAAGTGTGTCATTGTCTCACTTACAGAATGGAAATAGATTTAAAAAATAGGACATTTGACCATAACAGAGTGACAATAAGTAATAAAATGTTTATGTTAAAATCAACTACTAACTATAATTATAAGATTAATTACATTATTCAAAGGTTTAAAATGATATGATTTTTTTATTCACATATGGTACTCATCATAAAAACAAAAATCTTACTGAAAGAAGGTCAGTAAATCAAGTGTTTTAATGAAGAGTTGATTTTATATCTTATCAACTTTGATTTCTTTCATATTAGGTCTTCAGTCCTGGAACTGCATGGACACGTTCTTCCTTTGTTTCCTATTCTGAGCGAACTTACACATTTCCCTGAAATTCCCACAGCCTGCATCTTTCACTATCTGGGCGCAATAGTTTAATTTAAGTATACTTCTACTTCCCTTTTTTCCTTTCTCTGCTTCTAATATATCCCGCACCATTCTCGCATTTAGAACGTGTCCTATCATCCTATCTCTCTTATTCTTTTACTGTTTTCCACATCTTTTTCCCCTACTATGCCTAAAACCCCTTTGTTCTTAGCTTTGTCTGTCTATGATATCTTTATCATCCATCTGTAGCATCACATTTCAAGATTTCTATCCTGCTTTCCCTACCGTCAATGTTTCACAGATGTACAGTGCTGTGCTCCACACATATACTTTTAACATTTTTTTCTTGGTTTGTATGTTTGTTGTTTTGGAACATAGTAGTTGCTTTTTCTTATTAAATGGAGTACAGCCATGTATCTTCGTTTTATATCTTTTGAACTTTTCCCATTCTGTTATTTGGCTGCCTAGGTAGCAGAAATCCTTAATTCTCAATTCCTACTCTTTATTAAGGATTTTGACTTGTTGTCCCTCCTTTACATACTAGTACTGCAGCTTTATTTTTCTTAATTTTCATACCATATCTCTCCGTTAATACTATTTCCATTTCATTAAAAGCTGCTAACTCTTCCTAGCTAGATGCTAACACTGCTATATCATCTGAAAATCTAAGCAAATCATTTGTTTGTCCCTGCATAATAATTCCAAATGTCTTCATGCATTTTGTAACAATTTTTTAATAAGAAAAAAATGAAGACATCACATCTAACTGTAACCATAAATACACCTTAAGGAAAGGTCAAATATGCCTGAATAGTGTTGCCTATAATAAATGATAGAACTTCTTTTCTGAACAGCGGTCAATACTAATGAAAGCTCTAATAAAAGTTAGATTATTAAATAAAATACAAGACACCATCTGTGCCTCACAATGCCATGGAACAAATAAGTGAGGTATAAATGTATCAAAAGGTTTTAAATAGTAATATCGAGTGTTTTCCCCTTTTTCGCAATACTTCCTGTTTCTCAACCTTAATAAAATTTTATTCGAATATATGGGAAGCGAACCACTTTTCTATACTATAAAGCTCATAATCTCCGGAACCATTTCATTGATCCTATACCTTCTTAATCTTCTTTGGGAATTAAACCACTCATAGTTTTTAAAATCATCTTTATTTACGTTTTGATCCATGACCTAGGATCATTGTCAAAATAATAAAAACTTCAAGTTTGATATTTATGACATAAATTGAAGGTGACTTTGATTTATTGATGTTCGAAATATTTGGTTTGAGTACACTAAGCAAAAATTTTTAAAGTTTAAAAGAATGATTGCCTTCAATTTGTGTTGCGACCTGGGATCGATTTTTTTTAGGTAGCCAATACGCTTAACGTGAAATCAGCAGATTAATTTTTATTGGTGAATTTTATATAAATTCAATAACTTGGGAATTGGAAAACATTTTTTAACATGTTTCTATTTATACAATTGAGAGGATAGTTATTAAAGAAGTGTGCGATTGCATTATTGAAAGGCTTAAGCAGTAGTTTTTTTTATATTTATTTTGAAGGGGAAAATCATTATGATTTAGGCTACCTCTTTGGTAGATTTTAACATGGTTCTGAGGCGACCTTATGGCGGGTTTACACTTGTCAGATACCAATGTTGTTCTATGAAGCGTTTACACTTGTCAGATACCAATACTGTTTAACGGAGATTGTATATGGTTGTGAGGTAACCCTATTGCGGGTTTACACTTGTCAGATACCAATGCTGTTTTACAGGGGTTGTTAATATGCTTCATCATCATCATCATCATCATCAGGCCTTCATCTCAAAACTGGTTGGACACGTCCTGCACTTATTTATATTCTGAGCTAGCTTACATAGTTCTCTGAAATTCTCACACAGCATGTATATAGCTCGTTTCCCTTCTTTTGTTTTCTAATTTTATGCCTTATTTCACCGAGATTCAGTGAAGGGGGTTAAGCAACCTGTGGCTACCAAGATCCAAATGAAATTTTTTGGTATATAAATGCTACAGATCAAATTTTCCATGTAGAGGGGAAAAGTGAACGAGAACACTTGTCATCGCAGAATAACTGTGAGGTAGCTTTATTTGGTAATGAATGCTAAGTTAAAGAACCTATTATTCTATGGCAAATAGTCGAACAGTGTGTATTTTAAAGCCAGGAACATAGGGGAAGAACTGGTATCTCCTTGCAGGTTCAACAAGCTAAACAGTTGTTGCTAGTGTATATTCCACAAAAATGTTTATTATAGAACTGCGGGGCTTTGAATTAAAAAAGAGCGATATTACATGCAAGAAAGGTGCGCGATTTTAAATTTAACTAAAAATGTTCATTGGTATATTTTCAAAATGCTAGTTAAAAGGAAAAGCTTATGTATAGAATGTTAATCTAAAATAAGTGGCCAACAAACATATACAGAACTGAATGAGATGCACCAGCTACATCTAATATGCCTATTAATAACCCTTCGCATATATTTTCAACAAACATCAGACCTGAAGAAGGAGACTTGTGAAAGGTATTGGGAAAACGAACAATTTGAAAAGATATCTATGGAGAAATACATTAACGGATGTTTTTTAAACTGCGTCTCCAAACTATCCAAGCTTATGAGAAACTCCTGTGTATATTATGCAAAACACTGTGATAAACATGCCACAATGTGTTATTATTATTATTATGGAAATCATATAATATTAATCTGCATGTGTTGTGTGCCATTCATTATTTATTTATTAATAGCTTAGAAATACTATATTTACTAAATTTCATAAAAACTTCCTTTTATATCTTTGCCATGTTCCATCTTATACCGATAACTTATGGGATTGGGTAACAGAATCTTTTGTACTTTAAATATTTCATTAAGCCAGTTTGCAATATAATCTTTTATGAATGTTTCCGTTTATTTATTCTGACAATTACCAACATGAAATTTAGATAATAAATAGGAATTTTTATGCATTTAAACAATGATCTGACAACATGATACTTCAATCGGTGCTATAATATAAATGGAGCTACTGTAATTATGAAGGTATAAAACGAGAGTTGTCCATAAAGAGATAAACAAGATTTATAATTAAAAAATTAATTTGACACATTAATTTGTATACAGGGTAGGGTGTCCACATTTTAATTGCACACTATAGGAATATCCTGAACTATAAGAAATACAGCGGTGGTTAAATTAGACAAAAGTTACCTACTTATGAGGGTATTTTATAGCTGATCTTGAACTACAAATATTATCCATAGATTGCTAGATATTGGCTAAAATACAAATTTTACGATTTTCAACTTTTCTTAATAACTTCGTTGTTATTGTAGTTGGAAGGATGAAATTTGGTATGGTAAGATAAGACATAATTATGCATTTAATGACGATCTACAAAATGTTCTAGATCTATTACATTTTTTGCTGCGATAGTCAACTTTTTTTTGTTATGGCCGCCATATTGGATTTTTACATCAACGTATAGAAAAAAAATTTACAATTTCAACAATGTAAAACACATCATTAATTTTTTAAAATAACATTATTAAGACACAAAAACAGTTTTTGTAAAAGATCTAACCTATAAATAATAATGGAAAGTTAACTACCACAACTTGAAGTTACAGTAAATATTCAAAATGTTCCCCATGCTGTTCCAGACACAGCGAACCCTTTTATTCATCTGCGCAATAGCATTTGATATGGAATCTTGATTAACCGATTCTAACGCACTTCTTATTTTTTGCTGCAAGTGTTGGACACTATTAGACGGAGTATCATAAACTTGATTTTTTACATCTCTCCATAGAAAAAAAATCCAGCGGGTTCTTACCAGGTGAACGAGGTAGCCACGAAATAGCACCATTCTTTCCGATCCAACTTTGAGGAAATCGCTCATTTAAATATTGCGTACTAACCGGAATTTATGAGGTGGTGCGCCATCATATTGAAACCAGCGTAAGTTTCTAATTGCTTCTAACGGTAGTTCGTCTAAAAATTCTTCAAGAGCATTAATTAAAAAATCTAAATATTTCTCTCCGTCTAAATTCCCTTGTATGAAATTAGGGCCTATTATTCTGCCATCGAAGATTCCACACCAAACATTCACAGAAAAACGAACTTGATTCTTTACTTTCTGCAACAAATGTGGATTTTCTGTAGAATAGTAGTGCTTATTTCTACGATTAAACTTTCCACAATTTGAAAAATGTAAATTCGTTGGTTCACAGAATTTTATTCGCTAACTGTGAATCATTGTCTGATTGAGTAATAAAACACTCACAAAATGCTAATCTTCTTTCCGAATCTCCTATATGGAGTTTATGTACTGGCAAGTACTTGTAGTCATGGTATTTATGCCTCTTAATAATATTATTTACTGTACTTTTGGAGACATTGCAGTCACGTGCAAAAGATCTGCACGATTCAGTAGGGTTAACATGTAAATGTGCTAATACATTAATGTCGGCATTCGCTTCTACCTTTTTAAGATATTTACCTCTTGATTTGTTAATGGAACCGCAGTCGGACATGTTTTTACATATTCTATAAAACAATGTACGATTTGGTTGGCTTCGTTCAGGGTACAGATTATGATACTTATGGCGGCCTCTGTAGAATTTCTGCAGCTTTTGATATACAAATCGTACGTCTTTTTTGTTCGTTTATCGAGTACCACACCATATTTTAACCAAATTTTAATTTAAAACTATTAACAACAAAACTGATTATTGCAAACAATAGAACAGTTTAGAATTAATTGTATTTGACAGCAACACACTGGATCTTTTTTACAAAAACCGTTTTTGTGTCTTAATAATGTTATTTTAAAAAATTAATGATGTGTTTTACATTGTTGAAATTATAAATTTTTTTTCTATACGTTGATGTAAAAATCCAATATGGCGGCCATAACAAAAAAAAAGTTGACTATCCCAACAAAAAATGTAACAGATGTAGAACATTTTGTAAATCGTCATTAAATGCAAAATTGTCTTATCTTACCATACCAAATTTCATTCTTCTAACTATAATAACAACGAAGTTATTAGGAAAAGTTGAAAATCGCAAAATATGTATTTTAACCATTATCTAGCAATCTATGGATTACATTTGTAGTTAAAGATCAGCTATAAAATACCCTCATAAGTAGGTAACTTTTGTCTAATTTAACCAACACTGTATCTCTTATAGTTCAGGATATTCCTATAGTGTGCAATTAAAAAGTGGACACCCTGTATATCTATACCAACAGACTCCTTGGTGACTTTTTAAGTTTTTTTTACAAAAAGAAAAAGGTGAAATAGGATTAACAGTTTTCGCCATTAATTAAATGTTAGTAACTTTTCTTACTATAAACAAAGTTTGAAAGATTGAAATACTAATTTTTTATTTTTCTAAACTATATAAATATATGGTGTTAAATCGATTCTATAGCTAATAATTATTCCAAAACTATCTGTGGTGACAAAAAGCAACACAAAAGAGAAATCTATGTTAAGTTTAGTCTAACATCTGTTAAATACAAAAATTTTAAATTTCCCGCTAAGGAAATGGGGAAGTTGGTAGCGAGAATCGTCAAAAAAAAAGAAAAGGGATACGTGGGTTGATTGCGATATGGCCACGGTAGACATTTTTTGTTTTTAGCAGTGATGTATTAATTATTTTGTATTTAGTACTCTTGAATGTATTTTGCGATATTTCGAATAGCATTTGTGTTATGTAGTTATTAAGTGTTGTTTTAAAAATTAATTACGTGGTGTGTTGTCAAATGTTTGTGCATTATAAAAAGTACCATGTGTGTTTGTTTGTATACTGATGTGTAGATATTACTAAAAATAAAACTCCAGCAAAGATATAGTTATATTCTTTTCTTAAAAGAAAAAGAAAATATGTCTCTTTCAACATTTTGTACACTAGGAAAACAAAAGTGTAACAATTGTCGACACAACGTGGAAGCTCGATGAAAGTGTGTTTTGTTTTACTACGTATTTGTCGATATACTTCAAATCAAAGTAATTTTTCTACTCAAAAATAAATGTAAAAAGGGAAAGTAGTGACGAAGTCCGAGTGGAATAGGGCTGAAAATGAATTAAATAGACAAAGCATGGAAAGTTCAGAAATGTCTAAATTATATATAGAACAAGAACAACCTAATTTAGAAAACCACCCAAACTAATTGCTACTGTGTTACAGGCTCCAGTAACTCAGTTAAGAAATAAAATTAAGGAGCAGATAGAATATTTAAAATTCTTTACTAAATTCTGGAATGAACATTTGTATAAAAGCAATGATAAAGTAAAAAATCGAACAAATACAGTTTATATCAATAATAATAATAATGAAATAGCTAATGTACTGTTACATGCCAAAATTGACGTTATAATGGTAGGGGGAGGGAGGGGGAAGGCATGAACAAACACGGTAAGCTCAAAGGAACGAACTAATCCGTGGCTCGGTTGGCTGCAGTCGTGACGGGCGGGGTTAAAATGGGGAAGGGAGTGGAGAGTAATAATAGTTATCTTGACTAAGCCGATGAATTCTGGGCACCACCCTTATTTTAGTAGAGTTCTGCCTAAAGTGGCATGGATTCCCTGTCTTTTATAGGAGAACGGCAAAATAAGGGAAAACTTATTCTTCTCAGACAAGAAACCCATATGACAAAATATGGGAATGACACTATCTCAAATTATTAGCCAAGTTGTACACCTCCCGGCTGTTTAAAAATGAACAATAATAATAATGCAAGTTTAACACTAACTTGTACCTGTAATAGAGTTATCACTTAAGATATTCTGAACTAGCTGGATTGAGTCGTTAAATTAAATATACTTGATCTGAATCCCTGTTCACAGTATTACGTAAACTCTTTATAAAATTATAATTTTAGAACGACGGAATTTGTTCTAATATAACCATATAGTAGTCTTTAACTGAAGACCAAATCAACATTACTCACACCTCTAAATTATACACAACCTCTATAACATGTTTCTATTAATTATAACCAATCTTAATGTGTTGAGCAACAAACAATTCATGTACATTTACTTTTCATTAAATCTTTATACCAACCCTAATGGATCCTCCTATCTCTGTATCAATAATGATTAAATTTACTAATTAAGTTAGCGTAAAATGAAAATTTTAAAATAGTTTTATGCGTACAAAATTGAACATTATACGGAATTGTAAACAAGTTCAGTTTCTAAAATAATATGACAATAATAACTTACAGTACGGATGGTGAAACCACTACAGGAATTCAGTTTTCAGTCTTCAGTTTACCTTAATTAATTTCGGGCAATATTGTACTCCAGGACGGTACATTAACCAATGGCTTAGAAAGAAGATGAATTTTGAATAAGCACCAAGAATCACGTGAGGTGATCGTTGATATAATGGGCGGCAAATATTGGAATTTACCGGATTAAACTGGTTCGAATACCTTTGGGATAGCCAACAAAGAATAAAATACGATATGGTTCGCTGGTCCAGTTCCCTGAATTTTCGGATTAATAATTATCACTCGACACAACAATAAGTTCTCTGGTAAGCACTAAACTTATTATTAATCTTACACCGATAACAGTTTCCTATATTAACTTAAAACTAACTACGCGAGTCCGTTGGGTCAGGGTTTTATTTTTTCACAACAACAATCTCAATGCAAAACGCCTCCGACGCAATTTAAATATTCCGTTACTTAATGACAACTAGTAAGGTGCAGGCTTTACAACCACTTTATTCAACATGCTTAAAATCCTCCTTAAAAGAAAATCGGGAGCAACTACGTCGTCCAAAGAAACCATTTGACTTTTGACACGACTGAACCAATTCATTATGCACATGAATGTTTATTGCACTTCGCGCCTAAAAACTTTCCACAACTTCATACTCTCAACCCTTCAAATACCCAACGTGAACTGAACTTAAAACTACGACGAATAACCTTCTTCCCCTGTCCTCGCAAATTACCGGTAAGTGACACGAAATCCTCCAACTATTGTATTGAAGGGAGATAGCAAACCCTAAACTATTTGAAACTAACATGGACGTGCTGCGTGTTTTCTTGAAAACCACTCCTAACAGCTTTTAGAATATTACCTTAAAATACTATTATGAAGAATATGAATTTTAGCATGAAAATATGTAGGGTAGTTGATGAGTATTTATAAAATAAAACCGAAGGTTACAGTACCTAAAATAACATGTTACTTAACCGAAACTAGTTTTGAAGGTCTCATTGATACTGGAAGTACAGTTAGCATCATTTCAGAAGAAATGCTAATGCTGTTACAGTCAACAACCACTGATCAGATTTTAATTTTACCGGTGGTTGGATTGTCTAATACAGGGAGTAACTAGTAAAATAACTAAAGTAAGAAAACAAGTTTTACTAAATATTTTAGTAGCGGGACAGGTGCTACCAGTAATTTTTTTATTAGTAAAAGGATTAAATACAACTGCAATTTTAGGTACTGATTGGATTGGGAAATACAATATTCTATTAGATTTTGACCAGAATTGTTTGAGTTTTAGGATAGATAATCATAATTATAAAGAAAATTTTATTAAAGAAAGTACTAATGAAATTTTAGGTTCGGTTAAATTTAATATTTATTCAAGCAACAATTACTGCGTACAAAATGTAGATCAATTTTTTAAATTATCAGATAGTGAAAGAAATAATGAAGGGGCATTAAATAGCGACAGTGATGAAAAAAAGCTTGAACAAATTCTATTAGGTTTATTAGGAAGTGTGAATGATCCTGTAGAAGATAATAAATTAAAACAATTTAAATGTAATGAATATTTTGCAGTACTACCAAGCCACAAAAATGTAATAGACAAACACTAGGAAGCCATAAAAGATAGTTACTTGTGCGAATGTTGAGCTATCATATGAAGAAAACATAATAAATAAAATAAAACCGAAAAAATGAGGTAGTTTTTTCAGATCTACCAGGTTTGTGTAATAAATTTGAATGCACCCTTATAACCAAAGATCATGAACCATTTAAAAAGAAATCATACCCAATACCATTTTCGAAAAGAGAAGCAGTAGACTTAGAAATTAAAAGAATGTTAGAATATGGGATAATTGAGAGATCTAGTTCACCCTACTCAAACCCAATAGTAATAGTGACAAGAAAGAATGGTAGTGTCCGCATTTGTTTGGATGCGAGGGAGTTAAACAGAGTATTAGTTCCCAAATGTGAATCGCTACCAACAGTTGAAGAGCTGTTACAAAAATTTCATGGTACTAAATATTTAACATCGCTTGACCTCACCAGTGGGTTTTGGCAATTAAAATTAGATGAAAAGAGTAGACCTTTAACGGCATTCCTAGTTAATGGACGCAGTTACCATTTTCGGGTTTTACCGTTCGGTCTTAATGTATCAATACCAATGTTTAGTAAATGTCTTGATCATGTTCTGGGACAAGAAGTATTAAATTATGCAACAGTCTATGTTAATGACATTTTGATTGCATCATCAACTGTTGAAGAACATGAAGAACAACTTGACGCTGTTTTGTGTAAATTAAAAGATGCAAATATGACAGTAAATATAAAAAAATCTAAATTTTAAAAAAAGTATTGAAATTTGCAAATGGAATTAAAGCAGATCCAAGTAAAATACAAGAGATTCGGGAATTCCCTGAACCAAAAAATAAAAAGGAATTGCAATCGTTCCTAGGGTTTTGTAATTTCTATAGAAAGTTTATCATGCAACAAGCAGATTTAACATCAAATTTAACACATTTATTAAAAAAGAATGAAAAGTGGACATGTGGCTTACATGAACAAGAGTATTTCAAAAAAATAAAAGAGGCATTTATAAATGCTATAGATTTAAAACATCCTGATTTTAAAAAACCATTTTATTTGGATACTGATGCATTTACAAAAGCATTAGGGGCACATTTATTTCAGATAAATGATAATGGTGAAATTAATAGTATTGCATTATATGATTACTGAATAGAATTACTAAGCATAGTTTTTGGTTGTAAAAAATTTAAGTCCTATATCTTAGGGTATAAAACATTTATTCTAACTGATCACCGAGCATTAGAATTTTGCTTACAAGTAAAGCTGTTAGTGCCAGATTAATGCGCTGGAGCTTATATTTACAAGAGTTCAATTTAGAAATTCATTATAGAAAAAGTAAATTAAATTTTATTGCTGATTTTTTATCACGGTATGGATATGAAGGTAAATATAGGGATAAAGCAATAGTAGTTGCACCTGTAGATAAAATATATTCTGAAAATAACCTTAGGAAATTATTTAAAAATTTAGAGCAGGAACAATAAAATGATAGTAAAATAAAATGGGTTAAAAACGAATTAATTAATGATAGCAATTGTAAAAGAAAAGAACTTCAAACGAAATATATAGTTCATGATGGCTTATTATTCAAAAGGGTAATAAAAGTGATGAATGGTGGTTGATATATATACCCCAGCAATTAGTTGACAAAATAATCTGGGAATACCATATTAAATACAAGCATTTCGGTTAAAAGAAATGTAGTGTGTTAATTAAAGAGACATGCTACATACCAAATTTAAGTACACAGGTTGCAAAGGCAATTATGGCATGTGATATTTGCCAGAAAGCAAAAGTAATAAATAATAAACAAGTGGGGTTAATGAAAAACATTATTAGCGAACAACCTTTAGACCTAGTAGCCATAGATATAATATACGGACCACTACCAAGAGATGGGGGATTATTGCACATTTTTGTGCTACGTGATATTTTTACAAAATTTGTTAAGCTGTATCCAGTTAAAAAAGCAACAGCAAAAACATTATTAAGGAAAATAGAAAATAATTTTATACCAGATTTAGGTAAACCTGTCTGTATGTTATCTGACCATGGGCCACAATTTACAAGCAGGGTTTGGGTAGACACATTAGAACAACTAGATATTAAGCAGATATATTCAACTATATATCATCCCCAAAGTAATCCGCAGAAAGAATAATGAGGGAATTAGGGAGATTATTTAGAACAATGTGTCATAAAAAACATAGTACTTGACCTGATGTACCGATAATCGAAGGATATCATGACTGATAAAAGATGTGAGCAACTAGTTGAAAGATTGATAAACTTCCCTGAAAGGAAAGATTTAAATAAGGTTATTAAAATTGAATTGGCACAAAAACTTCTATTATCTAAAGCTAACATGAGAAAGTTGAGACATGATAAAAATATTAAACCTGTAACTTATAAACCTGGTGATTGGTATTAACTAAGACCCATTATCAATCTTGCACGTTAAATAAAGAAATTAAAAAATTCTTTTTGTTATATGAAGGACCATACAAGGTTAGGCAGCAAATAAATGAAAATACGTATATTTTAGAATGTCCAATAACAGGAATAACTAAAACAACACAAAATGTAGTAAATTTAAAACCATATAATAAAATATAAGTAGACAATGAGTCTCTCTCTCTCATTTCAAGTCGTTGAATTAAATAAGTTAGATTTTACTTTTGTTTGGATGCTGGAATCTTTGTTATACAATGAGATCAGCTCATTTGAAAAACAAATATCCGAGAGTACTGAAATACTAACTTTTTATTTTTCTAAACTATATAAATATATGGTGATAAATCGATTCTATAGCTAATAATTATTCCAAAACTATCTGTGGTGACAAAAAGCAACACAAAAAAGAAATCTATGTTAAGTTTAGTCTAACATCTGTTAAATGCAAGAATTTTAAATTTCCCACTAAGGAAATTGGGAGGTTGGTAGCGAGAATCGGCAAAAAAGAAACGGGATACGTGGGTTGATCGTGATATGGCCACGGTAGACATTTTTTGTTTTTAGCAGTGATGTATGAATTATTTTGTATTTAGTACTCTTGAATCTATATTGCGATATTTCGAATAGCATTTGTGTTATGTAGTTATTAAGTGTTGTTTTAAAAATTAATTACGTGGTGTGTTGTCAAATGTTTGTGCATTGTAAAAAGTACCATGTGTGTTTGTTTGTATACTGATGTGTAGATATTACTAAAAATAAAATTCCAGCAAGGATATATTCTCTTCTTAAAAGAAAAAGAAAATGTTTCCCTTTCAACATTTTGTACGGTAGGAAAACAAAAGTGTAACAAGATTAATCTCAAAATACCTAAATAACCAAACTAATTTTTTTTGGCTATTTTCTATTATTCTATAATTGAAATTCAGCAACATGAGGACTTGAAACATTTAAGATAAAACTGTTCATTACAGAGCTGAAGTAGTGATAGATGCATTTTAAACAGTCGATAAAGGTGAAGAATTTGCAACAACCATAATTATTTTTCATTATTTCCTCTAAGTTATAAATCAAATATAACAATAATGCGTGCTTGTAGCTTTGAAATCAACAAAAATTGTAATGAGAAACTTCTGTTTATATAAAGATGTAAATTTTTAGTAAATGATGATAAGTAGAACTAGTAAAAATAAAATGATAAGAAACACAATGTTTGACGAGAGAATAATTGGTGACTAGTTAGTGATCCATAGCATATCACAATAATCAATTATTAACACATTTAACTGTACTTGAAACTTACGTTTGAAATAATTCTTAATGTACAGAAATACTTACCCCAAAGATCAACCCCAGCTCCCCAAGATGGTATATTTAGTATTACAATAGATTCTAGTTCTGGCAATTGCACTTCTAAACCATCCAAATATAAAGTAAGTCTTTTTTCAATATTACGACAATCGGCAGTTACAACTTGTTGTGTTCCAAAGCACAAGTACAATAACTACAAAATATTGAAATTATCATAAAACATTAATTTAATTATAATTACCTTATTAAACACTCTGTTGCCAAATAAATAAAAACGACTACCCCTAGCTTTATGAAAATCCAAAGCTACTTGTGCATCAACACCAATACTCAAGTAATTGTACATGAACAACTTTGTAGGCATACGAATTCCAATATTTCCTAAATAACGGTAAGGTAATATTTCAATACTCCATCTACAAACTTACAAATATAAAGTGTTTTAAAAACGATTACTACCTGTCAATTTTTGTTGGTGTTGCTTTTTGTATTTGATTCAGAATACTATGAACATCAACAGTTGAAGAATGTCCTTTTCCCCAACCTAAAACTCTTGATAAGTCATTGCCGGTTCCCAAAGGTAGAATACTCACGGCTGGTTCAGGCTGAAATAAAGCTGTATGTGTAATAAGTACGTAAACCACAAATTTATTTGTCGAGTTATATATTGCCAAGTGAGAAAATGACAAGGCTAATAGAATAAGCGTTCAGTTACCAATTATAGTTTAAATAAAATTATCACATAAGATGCAGTTTGCAAATAAATTCCCCTCCGTCGTGTATATAGTATAATCTATAGTTTTACCACGATTAACCTTCAAGTGCTTTTGTGTTGTGGTGTGCTGCACACCAATTGTTGTACGGAGTTGTAAGAAAGCAGGTGTACGTTAGCAGGCAGGTGTTCGTAGCTATTATGCTATCGATATATTAACGTTTTTGAGTTCTGCAAATGGTCAACTGCTCCTCGTCCTGCCATCGCCACCACACCCGTAAAAAGTTGCAGTGTACTACTGGTAAGTACTTGAAGATTCCGCTTATTGAATGTTCATAATTTTACATGTACATTATCTCCACCATCTGTGGTTATTGAAGTCAACGCACGCAAAACAATAAGATTAGTCAAATAAAGTGAATTTGTGTATGAATTGAATATATATTACAATATTCTTCCAAACTTTGTTCGGGTTTTAATGACAATGATGGGGGGCTGGCAGGCTGGTGTTCTCCACAACAATTCACTTGTTTGTTGTGGAGAACACCAGCCTGCGGGTGAAGAGAATATCCTCAATAGTGTTTAAAGCAACATTCTAGTAAATTGTATGTTGAGAACTAAGTGGTGAGGAGAATATCCTCTGAAGTGTTCCGGAACAACAACTAATTATTATTTAAAATTCCTACTGATGATGACCACATAGTGGTCGAAATACATATCTAGTATTTTAAATATTTTTTGTGGTTAAGGGTTTTTATTTATTTTTATTTAAGTCGTGCCACAGTGTTCCTATAGATTATTATTTTATCTATTCTGTCTAAACTATCTACTGTATTTTCAGTTGCTACATGTAATATAAATTTTTTGTTTCTTATTTTTGCTTCCGTTAACTTTCAATTAAATTTTCTAATTCTATCTGTAAGTGATTTCCATATTCGTCATCTTTCTCGTCATTAGGTATACTGCGATAATTGAAAGTGACAACAGGCTATGATTAAAACTGTTTCATAATTCCTTTGAAAATTAATTTAGACATCCTAAAATATAGTCCTTAATTTGTACTAATACTGTTTTAACTGTAGTAAGGTCATCTATAAAGTCAAATTGATAGATACTCAAATTCTTCATCTACCTTTGTTTGTGTCTTAACTATTTTTCACACAATTTTCCATAATTCAGTCACTGTTAAATTTTGTGTACACGTTCCAAACTTGTAATATATAAATCAATTACTTTTAATAAACGGTCTACATTAAAGGTGAATTCCATTTTTAAATTTTGTCTTTTCTAGTTACAATTTGCCAATTTTTATGATAAAACCTCTCAAGATAAGTTTTAAAAAAATCCCTCAATAAAATACCATATTTTATCTCTACTTAATTAAAAAATGACAAATAAAAATTAAAAAAAAATTGCACCTAGTCTGAAAATTATTAAGAAACAAAATAAAAAAAAATCAAGCCCCAAAGGGGCGAATGACTTGTTAGCTGTTAAATTTGGAATTGATCAGAGGCGCGAGGGGGCATGTAACACATTGAGGATGCACTTGCTAACTACAGTGGTGCGGGAGTAGGTCCCTACACAAACAACTAAAAAAAAATAATAAAAATAATCATTAAACGGAAAGATGAATAATTGAAATCACAAAGCTGCATTACAACTAACACACCCTGAAACACTTTTTATGTGCTAAATTAAATGGGCGCCAACTCATCTGGCCTATGAATAATCACCTAAAAGGCGAGTTTTCCAAAGGACTCCTAATTTGGTCGGCTTCCTAGTGGAATGGAGTTCTCTTTACAATCAATTTGTATTTTTAATAAAACAGCAACTTCTTCTCACTCTGTCGCCTAAATCTACTGCAGTACAAGTATCATAACATTATTCCTGTAGCCAGGTACAAGCATAAAATTTTAAAATTACATACATCAATTCACTTTCTATTAGTCATAATATCCAACTATAGTCATTACATCATACTCTCAACCTTCTTAAATTAAATTTCAATATCCAGGTTGGAATATCTAATAAAACAAACACTATAATGTCAAATGATAGTGGACAGTCAAAACTTTAAATGCCTTAATTGATTTTTATTATAGTGCAGAAAATAAGCCGTAGAAGCGGAAGCCACTTAGAGCGTCTTCATGTACCCTCTAGCCGACCACCATTTTTGAACATCCTAGAGGCTTCTGTTATCCAACTTGCCTGATCAGCCTAAAGGTAGCCGCCAGCAGCCTAAGGTTAACGGTGAGCGAGTTTTGCTGAACCCAAAAAAGGTGTGATAATTATTTTTGCAACCTTCTTTTCCACAGCTAATCTTGAGCCGGCAAGAACAATTTTAATCGTTCCAGTCACTATGACTCGGCATCCCACTGTCTCAAATAATAATCTTATGTTAACTATTTAAATATTTTATTTAGAGTATATTTTTTCTAGAAAATGGAATTTTCAATAATAATAACAATTGTAAAATAATTTGAATTAAAGTTTGCTTAAGTTTGTATGTGATTATCAGATCTGATGCTTATTGAAATCCTAAGAGACAAAATTGTTGTTTAACTAATAATTTTTTGAAATCACTAACACATGAATTTATTAAATTTTTTTATTGTTGGATAAAAGTTATTTGTTATATAATAGAAACCTTCTGATTTTAATGTTCGATTTTCTAAAAAGGTTAAATTAAAATTTTTTAATGATCCACTCCGATAGGGTTTCTGTATCTACCCCAAAAATTACATCTTTTTAATATTTGCTAGATACAGTGGCGTCCAACTTCACTTTATTTAGTTTCCGTTTCATAAAGAATATTTCAACCCTACCCTTCTCATGATCTCCCATTGGATAATTCCCAAGCTAGTCGCCAGCATAGCAAGATTTTATAGTTCCATCCGGTGCACGTAAAAAGTGCATGTCCCTTTAAATTCCGAGTCGAAGTAAAAATAGAAACTGCTACATTAACGCCCAATGCTTTGGGGTTTGAACTGAGTAACCATTTACGTACACCATCTAAATAACAAAAAATCAAATTTGCAACATTGGAATTATTATGCAGGGACAAAAGACTGATATGCTAAGATTTGCAGATGATATAGTGGTATTAGCATCTAGCAAGGAAGAGTTGAAGCAGTTGTGAATTAAATGGGAACAGTTCTAACAGAGAGAGGGTATGAAAATCGACAAAAATAAAACTAAAATACTAGTATGTAAAGGAGGGGTAAATAAATCAAAAACTAGAATACAAATAGGTAACGAGAACTTACAAGAGGTTAAGGATTTCTGCTACCTAGGAAGACAAATAATGCAAAATGGGAAGTGCAAAAGATATAAAACAAAAATTAGCACAAGGTAGTGCTGCATTTAACAAGAAAAAGCAACTACTATATTCAAAGACATTAATCATAGAAACAAGGAAAAGATTGCTGAAAACATATGTGAGGAGCACAACACTGTATGGCTGTGAAACTTGGATAGTAGGAGAAGCAGACGGGAAAAAGATAGAAGCCTTTGAAATGTGGTGCTACAGACATATGATGATATCATGGACAAAGTTAAGAATAAAAGGTTCTAGAAATAGTAGGGGAAGAAAGAAGTATGTGAAAAACAATAAAAAATAGGAGAAATAGGTTGATAGGTCACATACTGAGGCATGAGGAAATAGTGCGGAATATATTAGAAGCAGAGAGGGAAAAAAGAGGTAGAGGAAGACCTATGTTAGACTATTGCACACAGATAGTCAAAGATGTAGGCTGTGGGAGTTTCAGGGAAATGTGTAGGCTAGCTCAGAATAGAAATCCAACCAGTTCCAAGACGAAAAACCTAATGATGAAAAAAATAATTGTACTTAACCTGATAATTATTCTAAACAACTAGAAGTGTTGATTTTGCAATATTCTCAACTAATGTTGATTGTGTGAAAGGATTTATTGGACAACTATTAATTCAGCAAATGTCTAAGTGTCAGGGATCTTGGTAACCGCAGGTTGCTTAACTCCCTTTGCATACTACTGAATATCGGTTAAATAGGGTATATATTTAAAAACAATAGAAGGGGAACTGAGCTGTATCTAGGCTGTGGGAATTTCGGGGAAATGTGTAGGCTAGGTCAGAATAGAAATCGATGAAGGTACGTGTCCAACCAGTTTCAAGACAGAAAACCTAATGACAGGGAACCGAGTTGTATCTAACAAGAAAGAGCAGCTGCTATATTCGAAGACAACAAACATATAAACAAGGAAAAAATTGTTGAAAGCATATGTGTCGTGCACAGCACTGTACAGCTATGAAATGGAGACAATAGGAGAAGCAGACAGGAAAAAGGTAGAAGCATTTTGGAATGTTGTGCTTCAGATGTACGATGATGATAGCACGGACAGACAAAGTTAAAACATAGAGGTTCTAGATATATTAGAGGAAGAAAGATATCGTGGAAAACAAAAAGTTAGGAGAAATAGGACTGGACATATTCTAAGGCATTTGAGGAATAGTGTGGGATATATTACAAGCAAAAATAGGAAAAAGGAGAAATAAAAAGACTGGACACGTTCTAAGGCATTTGGGGAATAGTGTGGGATATATTACAAGCAGAAATAGGAAAAAGCAAGGTAGAGGTAGACCTAGATCATATTATTACACACAGATAGTGAAAGATGTAGGTGGTGGGAATTTCAGAGAAATGTGTAGGTTAGCTCAGAATAAGAAACTGAAAGAAGGCATCTGTTCCGTCATGCAAGACAATAAATTATGTTTTCCCATAAATAAATTGTGCAAAGACTTTATTCGTAACTTTAAGTGTATTGTGCGCGATGTGACAACAATGCTGTGCGAATCTAAAGTCAATGCTATCTATTAACATTGACATTCACTCTCGGAACGTTGTGTACAGTGGACGTGCATGCGAGAAACGTGTTTTCCAATCAACAATGGCAAGTGCCTTCACATCATGTTAAAACAAGGTATTTATCTTTTATTATGTCTTGCATTTAGATTATTACAATTGTGATTAATCAAGCTCGTATTCATGTATAACAAAATGTTCCTCGAAACCATAAATATCGAGGTGGTCCTTCAAAGTAATTAACCTTATACTTTATATAAAAACAACCACTAGCTATCATTTCTATCCTAAGTTTAACCATTTAGTCCTATCACGCCATATCTGAATTAGTCCTATGATAAATACATCCTTCGTTTATTTTAAAAAAATTCCCAAAAATTTCCCATATCAACAAAACAAACGTGTATTGTTTATGGGTCAAGTTTTGTGCCGGAATTATCTTATAATATCACGTCAAGCATAAATTTCAATGTGTTTCATAGATATTAATAAAATCAAAACGTATTTCTATTTTAACGTTTTCAAACAACGACGAACTAACATTGTAATTAAATATTTATCAAACATTTGCCTTTCTATCGGATACAAAATACATATCGATGCCAAAAGCTTTCTACTACCCTAACGCTGTTTGCTTCGTTACCATAGCAACATAGTAAAACATAGATAAAGATAACATTTTTATCGTTCGGTTGAACACACACGTTAAGACCTCAAGTTATCCTTGAGCTTGACTAGTAATTTCTAGCATTTATCGATTATTTGTCTGTCCCTTTTCCACGCGCAGTTATTATTGTTTATAGTGCCTAAATTTCTGTTAACAAACATTTGATGTTTTATAGTTTACTATTCAATAAGTTTAAAATGCCTCCAAAAAAAAGTGACATTACCGAATTGAATCTTTATAGAGATCGTATTAACAAAATTTCTGTTTTGGGCGATTCATTACCAACTCATCCAGAATGTTTAACCTTATTCAAAATTAAATGTAAATCCTTATCACAAGCATATGAAAATTTTAATGCGGTTTTGATCCCAGTTCTTTCAAATTCTTCTGAAGTGGAAGAACAATTATATCAAAATATTAGGAAAGAGGTAGATACATCTTACTTTAATTGTTTATTTATATTAGACACGTTACAACCACCGGTACTTGAAGAACAAAAAACGGATATTGTCGCTACCCCTAACCTCAATGCTAAACTACAACCTTTAAGTTTGGGAACTTTCAAGGGTGATTTCTGTTCCTGGCAATCTTATATAGATCTTTTTGATTGCTTGGTCCATAATAATTCTTCTTTGTCAGATATTGAAAGATTCAATTATTTGTTAACCTCAGTTTAAAATAAGCCGTTACAATTACCGAAAACCATACCATTATGTTCTCAAAATTATAAAATTGCTTATGAAACCCTCAAAGATACAGCAACCCCAGATTATTAGCAACGCTTCATTGGAAAGCTATTAAATTTTCGCCGTTTTTAAAATCCGAAAATCCCAAGCTACTTAGGTTACTTGTAGATTCTTTTTCTGAAAACTTAGCCGTTCTTAAAAATTTATGATATCCTATTGACGAATGGAACTTGTTCTGGTCGATTTATTGCTTAAAAGGCTTGATTCTAGCACTCGCAAAAGATTCGAGTTACAATCCGACCCTAAAAGAACACCAGAATTCGATATTTTAAAGAAATTTTTATTACAACAATGCACTGTGTTACACAACGTTTCCTCAGTGTCCAGTGCTGCATACACAAATACAATACAGAATACTACAGCTAAGTACACACCTGCGAGGGTTTCCTATAAACCAAATGTTAGTTCTCATTTAATGTCGTTTGATAAATCTAATATTTCTAACGATGCGCACACTAACGATGCGGACCAGGTGATCCTGTTACGCAATCTTGTCCAGTCTGCAAGGGTAATCACTCTATTTATCAGTGTTCGTCTCTTCTAGCAAATGTGCCGTCTGACCGCCTGAATACTATAAAAGGTTTAAAACTTTGTGTAAATTGCTTATGTCCTCATGCGTTCAAGCAAGGTAAATCGAAATCTACTTGTCGTACTTGTGGAAGATTTCACCACAGCTTATTTCATTTTGAAGTTCAAGCGCAGATCCTGAACGTACTAAATCGCAATCCTCTTCATCGATTCCAACTCAGGCCCTATCGTCAACAGCAGATATTCGTGAGGGAGTTATTGTTTTACTTTCTATTTCTCGTAGAAGTTCAAGACGGAGCTGGTCGGTTTAAGGCAGTCAGAGTTGTTCTTGACCCTGGTTCACAAGCTAGTTTTATACGTCACGAATGTGCAAGTAAGTTAATGTTACCAATACGACATTTCCAAGTCCCCATCTATGGTCTTGGTCAAACGAATGCAGCTGCCAATTGGGGTGCTACTAATTGTACTATACGTTCCATACTTGACAATGAACAATCTTTAGAAATCACAATCTTTATTTTATTAACGATTTCCGGGAATTTACCTAGCACTGAAGTTGCAAACAATTTTGCACATTTTAAAGGTCTACACTTTGCCGATCTAACATGGAATAAACCCGGTCAAATTCACATGCTCCTAGGAGCCGACGTATACCCCTTTATTGTTAATGGTGGTATCATTCAAGGTAAATTTTTACAACCAGCTGCTATTAATACTATTTTCGGTTGGACAATTCTGGGTCCAGTCTGATACTGTCCAGGCGTTTTCCGTTGCTTTAGAGAATCCGATCGATCAAACCCTTAGACGATTTTGTGAGATTGAGGAAATCCCTACCAAGCATCATATTTCTCCGGAAGAGGAAAAAATCAAATATTTGAAACTACATATGCGCATACTGAGTCCGGACGTTTTGTAGTGGATTTACCCTTTAATGATATAATTCTTATTTTTGAAGATTCCTATGATATTGCACTACGGCGACTATTTTCGTTAGAACGTAGATCATTGGCTAACCCTGATTTACGTGCTCAATATAATAATTTCATGCAAGAGTACCTAGATTTAGGTCATATGAATCGCATTCGTTTCTCGCCTGCCAGAAGTGATTGTTATTTTATACCTCATCATGCCGTGGTCAAATCGAAAGATAATCAATCAAATATTCGTGTGGTTTTTGACGCCTCTGTGAAGGCCAAAAATGAAATTTCTTTAAATGATACTAATTAGCGGGACCTAGTCTCCAAAGTGATGTATCACCAATATTATTAAAATTTAGGGCTCATTCCTATGTTTTTGTTTGTAACATCCGACAAATGTATAGGCAAATCTTAATCTCTAACCAACATAAAAGGTATCAATTAATTTTATGGAGGTTTTTGGTAAATGAACCTGTACAAATGTATCAATTGAATACCGTCACATATGGTGTTAAGTCATCACCGTATTTGGCTATTCAAACTCTGCAACAACTCTCCTTAGAAGAAGGAGAAAGATTTCCTCTGGCTGCTGAGGTCATTAGGTCTAATCTGTACATGGATGATTTTGTCTGCGGTTCAAATTCAATAGAATCTACCCTAGAAACACAAAATCAAGTGATTCAACTTTTAAATTTAGATTGTTTCGAACTTCGGAAGTGGAGCTCCAATTGTTCGCAGATTTTAGAGGGCATTCCACCCGAACATTGTAAAATAAATACATTTAGTTTTGACTCTGATGAATCGATCAAGATTTTAGGGCTACAATGGTCCCCTAACGATGATGTTTTCTCTTTTCAAGTTCAAATTGGTAACCCAACTTGTACGAAACGCAATATTCTTTCCCAAGTAGCTAGAATCTATGATCCCTTAGGTTTTCTAGCTTCACTTACCTTTGTCGCTAAACGTCTCATCCAACATTTATGGATGTTGGGATTAGACTGGGACGAAAGTCCTCCAGTCGATTTGCTATCTCAGTGGCAACAATATCAAGAGGACTTACCATTTATTTCTACTCTAAAAATATCTCGCTGTCTACCTCCCACTGATCCATATAGCTGTGAAGTTCATGGTTTTTGCGATTCCAGTGAGGTTGGATATGCAGCTGTAATATATCTTTGATTTGTAAATCTAATTTCTGGCGAAATAACTGTCATTCTAGCTGCGGCTAAAACTAAAGTTGCACCAATAAAACACGCATCTCAATTCCACGTCTGGAATTATGTGCTGCCACTTTGTTGTCTGATCTACTTGTTTTAGTATTAGACGCCTATCAAGGACTTATCACAATTTCTGAAATATTTGCTTGAAGCGATTCCACAGTGGCTCTCAGCTGGATTCGCGCACCTCCTTTTCAATGGAAAAACGTCGACTAACACCCTTTCTTGACACTCAAGGCGTTTTACGTGTTGGTGGTCGTTTGGTACATTCTAGGTTACCTTACACAGCAAAATATCCGGCAGTATTGCCTCGTCGTCACCGATTGACAGAGCTCGCAATTTTGTCCATTCATCATAAATATTGTCATGCTGGCATTTCAACCACAGCATACTTAATTCAGCAAATCTTTTGGATCATTTCGATCAAACAATCAATTCGATTTTATCTTTCGTTATGTATTAAATGTTTCCGCACCAAGCCGGTTCCAGTGACACCCTTTATGGGTGACTTGCCCCCAGCTCGTGTGAACCAAGTTAAGCCATTCAGTTGTGTGGGTGTAGATTTTGAAGGACCCATTTCAACTAAGGTTTCTAACTTGAGAAAGGCAAAAATTCTTAAGTCGTATATATGCATATTTGTGTGTTTTGTCACCAAGGCTACACACATTGAGCTTGTTTCCGAATTGTCTTCTGTCGCATTCCTTGCTGCCTTGCGACGCTTTGTGGCTCGTCTAGGGCGTTGTTCTAATATATTCAGCAATTGCGGTACGAATTTCGTAGGAGCTAACAATCAACTCCTTGCTTATATGCAAGACGGTACCAAACAAGAAGGTATCACTTGGCCTTTTAACCCCCCTAGTGCCCCCACTTCGGCGGTCTCTGGGAAAGCAGCGTTAAAAATATCAAAACTCATCTTTTTCGTGTAATCGGGGAACAGGTACTCACGTTTGAGGAACTATACACCGTCCTTACCCAAATAGAGGCGTTATTAAACTCTAGACCCCTCTGTGCATTAAGTGCCGACCCAAATGATCTGCAGTGTCTTTCACCCGGCTATTTTCTTACAATGGAACCTTTAACGGCTCCTCCAGATGAAATTTTATCTCAAATTAAAATACTTCCACGTGATCGCTGGAGATTATTACAAAAAATGCATAAGGATTTCTGGTTGTGCTGGAGCCTAGTATACTTAAATACTCTCCGTCAGAGGTCAAAATGGCATAATCAAGGTGATCCACTCACTGTAAACACCTTAGTTTTAATCAAGGATGACCGGTTTCCCCCATTACAGTGGAAGCTCGGGCACATCACCTGTTTATATCACGGCCGCGATGGTATTGTCCGTGTTGCAGATATTGGAACCAATTATGGCACTTTTAAACGACCCATGGTCAAACTGTGCCATTTACCTTTATGTTAATAATGTCTGTATTTTTTCCTTTATTCTTTTATTTTTTTCTTCTCTCCTTTCATATCTGCATTACTTCCTTAATCCCTTATTTCCTAAATTTCTTGAATTTGGTGGGCAGAATGTTCTGTCATGCAAGACTATAAATTATGTTTTCCCGTAAATAAATTGTGCAGACTTTATTCGTAACTTTAAGTGTATTGTGCGCGATGTGACAACCATGCTGTGCGAATCTAAAGTCGACACTATCTCTTAACATTGACATTCACTCTCGGAACGTTGTGAACAGTGGACGTGCACGCGAGAAACGTGTTTTCCAATCAACAATGGCAAGTACCTTCACATCATGTTAAAGCAAGGTATTTATCCTTTATTATGTCTTGCATTTATATAATTACAATTGTGATTAGTCAAGCTCGTATTGATGTATAACACAGTGTTCCTCGAAACCATAAATTTATTTATTTATTAATATACGGAATAAATCTCCTTTTTACAAAAAACTTAAATAATTTTGTACAATTAATTAAAAAAATAAATAAATAAAAAAAGTATATAACAATAATAATAATTTACATGCTGGTTTGTTATATCAATAAACACTACTCATAACATTAAACCTTCCATATACTTGCATATTGAATTTCCTCTTCTTTGCCTTTTTTACTGCATATTAACATTCTTCAATTGATTACGAAAAAATGCTATAGTTACACCAATTACAATTTGTGAAGAAAATTCATTTCCCAAGATACATAGCCGAGTTATTGTGGAATTCATACCATAATTTGTTCTATGCAGAGAAATATGAAAAAGAGTATGGTTACGTGTAGCCCTAGCAGGCACATGAAGGTTTATAAGCTGAAGGATCTCTCGTAAGTCAATATGTGAATTTATTAATTTGAAGAGCAATAACAGATCATTAATGAGTCTTCTGGTTTGTAAAGTTTTAATGTTTAACAACTTAATGGCATCATCATAAGTAAATGTATCAACTGGAAAGTATAGTTTAAAAAGCATAAAATTTATAAACTTTCTTTGAACCCTTTCAATTTGAGAGATTTGGTTTTGATAAAATGGATTCCAGACTGGCGAATTGTATTCAACTAATGTGCGAACAACACTAGTATAAAGTGTCATGATAGCAGCTGGATTGTTAATTGCGCCACAATGTCTTTTTATAAACCCTAACATCTTGTAAGATTTGTTAATTATAGCATTAGTGTGCTCATGAAAACTTAGAGACGAGTCAAAAATTATACCCAAATCCCTTATTTTATTAACACGACAGAAACTAATTTTATTAATTTGGTAACCAAACGATAATGAATGATGTGCTTTGATAAAGGTAATACTATAGCATTTTTTTACCGTTATCAATGCACCACTGGAAGACGGCATCAACATCTTCTTGCAGTTTTATGCAGTCGTCGACAGTTCTTATGTGACGAAACAGCTTTAAATCATCTGCATATAATAAATGTTTGGAATTGATTATATATTGGCTAAGATCATTTATAAAAATAACAAATAGCAAGGGACCAAGGTGGGAACCTTGCGGAACACCTGATGGAACAAGAGTTTCATTAGAAGTGTAACCTACAATTCGAACACTTTGCCTTTTGTCAAGGAGATAGCTTCGCAACCATTTCAATAAACAACCATCGATTCCAAGTGCTTCAAGTTTTGCTATAAAAATAGTATGACTTACGCTATCAAAGGCTTTGGAAAAATTGGTATAGATAGAATCTACTTGAAACCCCTCCTCCAAAGATGTGGAAATAAAATCCTTGTACAGAATTAGATTACTCAATGTAGACCTTCCTGCAACGAAGCCATGCTGTTGGTCTGTGATTAGTGGCCTGATAACAGAAGTTAATGTATCAGTGATCAAACTTTCAAGAATCTTGGGAATACAACTAAGCACGGATATTAGTCTGTAATTACTAACTAAATTTTTGTTTCCAGATTTGTAAATAGGAGTTACAAAACTAAGCTTCCAGAAGTCTGGCATACAGCCCTCCGTTAGAGATGCATTAAAAAGTATAGAAAGAGGATAATATAAAGCACCAGAACAAAGATTTAATAATTTAGAAGGGATACCATCAGGACCAGCTCCCTTAGTAACATCCAAAGCCATGAGTTTTTCTTGTATTAATTCAGGCTTAATATCCACATTAGAAATATGAACAGTATGCGTAAAGTTAAAATTAAAATTACTTGCAGACAATTTATCCTTTTTATAGGTACTGGCAAAATACTTTGAGAAACCGTTAACTATTTCAAGTCCACCAGACAACTCCACATCATCCAGATACATTATATCTGGAATACCAGTATCTGATCTTAGAGAATTAACAAAGCTCCAGAATGTCTTAATATTATGTGGAATGCTACATCCAACAAGATTTATATATCTTTCATAACATTTTTCGTGTAATTGTTTACACTCTCGACTAAGATTAGTAAAATGCTTATATGCATTCAAAGATCCGGTACTCTTGAATAACTTGTGAGCCGTTTTTTTGAGGTAAATTAAATGTCTTAATTTATAACTGTACCATTTGGGATAAGTTGTGGGTTTCAATCTCTTTACTGGGATAAACTTTTTAATAGCATCAAACATTATATTATAAAATTTGTTCACGGCTTCTGAGCTACTGTTATAAGCTAAAGGATGTTTCCAATCAATATTCAGAAAATGGTTATTCAAGTCTAAGTAATTTCCATTATTAAAATCAAACGTTAGACAATCATAATTCAATTTACGAAATGTTTTCATATTGATTTCAGCAGATAATGATGAATGATGGATAAGGGTTCATAAACAGGGGATCCAATGCTGGAGTAACTAATGTGTTGTGTTGATTAGAAAAAATTAAATCTGAAAAAAATTCCTTGTGAATTTGGCAAGTCATTAATTTGAAACATATTAAGAATTGAATAGGTATTGCAAATAATGTCACTATTAAGCGAAGGAACTCTAACAATAGCAGAAGTACCAAAACAATCATTTTGCCACCTAATTACATTAGGCAAATTAAAATCACATATATAGGTAAGTTTGAATAATTATCGGAAATATGTTCAATGTTTGTTGAATGATTTTCATAAATTTCAGATTCGGAATGCGGGGGAATGTAAACCATACCAATAACCACAGTAGTAGATTTGTGTAGTTTCAACTTAACATACAAATCTTCAGCAGTATCACAAACTGTAGATATAATAGTTGATGATAGTTGCTTATTAACTGCAATCATAACCCCACCCCCTATTGTTTTCTTGCTTGTGATAGAAGATCGGTCTTTTCTATAGATGTTATAGTTAGTAAGACCTAATTCACTAGTTTCAATGTGTGACGATAACCATGTTTCACACAGAATAACAATTTCATAGACAGAGAAATTAAGTTCATTCCGCAGAATATTTAGTTTTGTTCGCAAACCACCAACATTTTGAAAATACACATTAATTAAGGAAAAATTGGCACTATTAGAATACACTGCAGCATAAGCTTCACATGCTAGTTTTTTTAGAACGATTGTTAAATATTTTTGGTACACCCCTAGTATATTTAATATATGTCTTCTTCACCTTTAGCTTTTCTTGCTATTAATTCTTTGCGCAAATCTTGATAGTATTGTCTCTGCATTGGAGTTTGATCAGAATAGATTCTAGCATTAAAACCCAATTTGGGAAGTTTTGATTTATTTCTCAGTATTTCTGCCACCTCCAATGGATTGTTTAGTATGACTTTCAAGGGCCGATTCCTATCACCTCTTTGGCCTAATCTGATCAATTTCTAATGTTAATATTGACAGATGGGTCTAATAAAGGCATTATTATAAACTCAATTTTTTTTTATCATCTTTCATTCTTGCCTTGCTGTTAGATGAAGTAGATTCTTCCACATTTATAACCATTATATTATTTGATCTCAGCTGACGTTCCTGAGTTTCAACAAACAAATCCTCAAAACTTCTGCTTTTGAGTTTTTCAACTTCAATTTGTAATTCAAGAATTGTTTTCATCAAAGAGGGGATGTTTAACAACCCCTCTTCACAATCATCACAAAAGTATTTAAGAGTGCGCCCACCTTTCAATTCAATCACTTTAATTTCAGAAATATGAGGTGGTCCTTCAAAATAATTAACCTTATACTTTATATAAAAACAACCACTAGCTATCATTTGTATCCTAAGTTTAACCAGCGTCTAACGAGTTCTAGGACTGAGGATGATGATGATATGATATTTCTATAGGGGCCCCCTGCTCAACTGTAGTTAGCCTGTGCATTCTTGTTTTGATACAGGATTCCCATCGCTTTTGTGTGATTTCAAATTTAGTAATGTAGCGCTTCAAACTGTTTGGTAAAATTGTTGAAAAGTTGACCGACATTTATTTCATCCCTAATACAAATTTACAATGCACCAAACTTAGAACAGAAATCCTCCAACTTATATAGGTATAATAATATAAAATAATCTCAATATATGTATCCTTCGAAGCATACTAGTTTTATATAAAGTAACAACAAATTGACGGAAAATATTTTATTAAACTTACCTCTAAGTCCAATTTATGCACAGTAGATAAGAGCCAGGCAATTGTTCCATCACCTGCAGCAACTAAAACATTAATTCTTCTTGGTGCTAGTAAAACACACCATTGAAGAGCAGCTGCAGGATGCCTATCGGCCAAGTCCAAAACTTGAGCTGGATTTAAGAATTTTCTAAATTCTGATAGTACCAATGCTCCATCATTGCTTCCAGATTTTCTATTTGCTGTAATTTAATTCCTTAATACTTAGAACAAAACAAATAAAAACAAAATTTTAAAGTAAAATATCATTACCTACAACGATAAGTGGAATCCAATCTTTCCAACCTGGATTTTTAATGCCTCTAAGTAGCAAATGACGAGTTATACTATTCTTTCGTCTTGCAACTTGTATACACCAAGGTGGAACAATCATATTTTTAAATGGTCCAAAATCACATACCTATATAAAATTATGAAATTAATTCTGAATAGATAAAAATACTTACATCACTAAGGTTAGATAAACAATGTTCATGCACTGAACGACCACACCAACAACATTGAAAATCTGTTAAACCTGGTTCTACACCACATTCATCTAAACAAACATCACACATAGCACCCAAAGGTAGATTACCTGTAAAAATAATTAATTCTAGAAACTCATACTATTAATGAAAAGAAAATTTAACCATTTTATACCGTTTTGTTTAAACATTAGCCCACTAAAAACAAAACACTGGTTTTTGTCATTTAATTTAATTTTTAGAAAAATTATTTAAATACATAAACTTTCCGTTCTGAATGGACCTACACCTTGAAGAAGTTCTAGATTACTAGAACACGTAAAACGGCTTCAGAGTTCCAGTGATCTAAAAAGCCGAATTAAAGGTTTAACCAAAATAGTGGGGTCTTTAGTGAGGAACCAGACTAAGACAGGTCCCAAAAGAGGGCAGCGGCACTTTCGGTACTTAGAATGGCAGAGACTATAAGGATCGGTATGGCATTCTAAGACACAATATTGCGATGTGGAAGGCAACGGGAAACCACCACATTACCTCCCAAGTACACAGCGTACTTAAATTGTTATTAAAGATAATGGCATCCTCTGGGGTAAAACATTCCGGACCTAAATAGTCCCCCATTCGGATCTCTGGGAGGGGACTACTTTGGAGGATGTGATCAGAAAATTTAGAAAAAGAGTCTGGAACATTCTGCGAGTGGGAGCATGGAATGTCCGAAGTATGAGGCAAGTAGGTAAGCTAGAGAACCTAAAAATTGAAATGGATAAGTTAGCACTAGACATAGTAGGGATCAGTGAAGTTCGGTGGCCAGAGGCCGGGAACTTTTGGAGTGGAGACTTCAGGGTAATTCATTCATGATCAGAGGAAGAAAATTCGGGTGTTGGGATAGTTATGCGAAACATGACACTGTGTAGAAAATTACTTATAAAAGAACGAAAGAGTACTTATAGTTAGATTAGACTCTAAACTGGTAAATACAGTAATAATACAAGTATACACGCCCACCTCTAGCTACAGTGACGAAGAGGTAGAAGCGATCTACAAAGATATCGAAGGCATACTAAGATATGTAAAAGGACATGAAAATTTAAAAATTACGGGGTATTTTAATTCAGTGGTAGATGAGGGTAGGGAAGGAGTGGTAGTAGGATTATCTGGTTTAGGCACGAGAAACGACGGGAGAAATAAGCTGGTAAAATTTTGCGACAAAAACAATTTAATCATCACAAACACATTATTTCAACATCATGCTAGAAGACGATATACATGGAAGATGCCAGGAGATATGGGAAGATATCAAATAGATTACATTCTTGTTAGACAACGGTTTAGAAATCAAGTAAAAGACTGTAAAAGCTACCCAGAAGCACTGACCACAACATCGTAATTATGAAGGCCCCTCTTAAATTTAAAAATTTGAAAAAAGAAACGGAAAAAGGTGCTTTGGCTTTGAGAAACTAAAAGATAAAGATATCCACAAACAATTTGAAAAAAAATCAAATGAATTGCTGAAAGATATCGAGAAAATTTCTGATAATGAAGCAGTAGAAACAGAATAGAATAATATTAAATTCAGCTTAGAAATGGCAACCAGAGATATTCTGGGCTATACACAAAAAGAAAATAAGAAACCATGGATAACAAAGCATATCCTGAATTTAATAAAAGACGAAAATACAAAAATACATCAGATGAAACAGGAAAACGGAGATACAAAGCCATAAAATGGGAAACTATTCGCAAATGCAGGAAAGCTAAAGAACAATGGATGGATGAAAAGTGCAAAGAGGTACAAACGAAGATGCAATAGAAAAGAGACGAGGCATACAAACTAATTAGAATGAATTCTATGGATATAAAACCAAATAGCAAAAATATATGGGACGAGGGAGAAACGTCATTATAGAAAATGCAGAGAAAGTGATTAGAAGGCAAAAATGTATAGGGAAGTTATATAAAGGAGAGGAACTAACAGCAATAGAACAGTAATCAGACATTGAAATGATGACTTGGGATATCCTATACTTGAGATCAGTTTGAATTATCATTAAAGGATCTGAAAAACGGTAAGGTGTCGGGTACAGATAAGGTGCAAGCAGAAACTCTAAAAGTCGCTGAGCAACCAGGAATAGAACGTATTTTCCAACTTGTAAGCTATATGTATGTGACAGGCGAGATACAAGAAGAAAATTGTTGAGAGCATATGTGTGGAGCACAGCACAGTACGTCTATGAAATAGGGGCAGTACGAAAAGCAGACAGAAAGCGATACAATCCTTCTGAAATGTTGTGCTTCAGATGTATGAGGATGACAGTATGGACAGACAAAGTTAATAACAAATAGGTAATAGAGATACTAGAGAAAAAAAGATATCTGTGGAAAACAAAAAAAAATTAGGAGAAATAAAAGGGCAGGATACCTTGTTAGATATTTTTGGGGAATAGTACGAGATAAATTACAAGCAGAGATAGGAAAAAAAAGATAGAGGTAGACCTAGGTTAGACTACTGCACACAGATAGATGTAGGCTGTGAGAACTTCAGGGAAATGTGTAGGCTAGCTATCGTACGCAGATGGTGATAGATGCAGACTGTGCAAATTTTAGGAAAATGTGTAAGTTAGTTCGGAATAGGAAACAATGAGGGTACGCCTCTAACCAGTTCCAGGACTGAAAACCTAATAATGATGACACGAATTTTGTGTGATTTGATTTAAACGAGCATACAGTTCTACCTATACCGATTCTAGAAAACATGGGACTGCTGGCAGCGATAATGTTGAATACAACTCCACCGAAAATACTACCTCAAAACATAAATTTTGTTTATAAGGGGGATCTTTTTTTGCATTTTTTTAACAAGTTGCGTTATGCTAGAAATAAATTAAAGGGAAAAGGCAATTCTTAAAATGTGAATGGAAAACTAAAATACCGACAATCATGGTATAATAGATTTTACAAATAATTATTCTTAATTAATCATGATATTTCAAATTCTAAGAGATTTTGGCAAGAAATTAGTCAGTGTAAGTAATAACGAAAGAAGTTCGGTTTTCTGCTTGCAAAGAATAGGTATCGCTGTCCAGCGAGAAAATGCAGTAAGCCTTCTCAGAAGCCTTCCAGATGGTTGAATTAAAATTAGACCTAATACTAAAAATAACGACAATTTTAGATTAAGAGATATCTTTCCTACGTTACATTCGTCAGAAAATATTTAGCAATTGCTACTTTAAGAATATAAATAAGCAAAGCAATTTCCAAAATAAGCAGAAGAACATTGAGATAGTATTCATAAAACAGTGGAAAAAAGCCACATAAAATCCTTAAAGAGAAATTGAAACATTTGAAACAAAATAGTCATGGCAAACCAAATATTTTCCCAATCGTTAATCAAAACAACCCAAGCTCAATATGGAAGATACAAAAATGGTGAACCCAAAAGTTAAGAAAAATCATATGTTACTAGTTCCAACGATCCGACCAAGTTGTACGATAAAAATCAAAAATAGCAGATTTAAATAGAATAAAAAAAGCATTACAAAAATTATATCAATAATGAATGTCAAGAATGCCAAAATTCCAATTCTAGTAATGTCGAAATGGAAAGTGATCATGAATATGACTTTTCTTATGGACGTGTCTTAAATGTGGACACCAAGTTTGTGGTAGTTCTAAAAATATACATGCTTTACATCATTTTAACACCTGCCTATCTGATTGTCACTCATTATGTGTTAATAGTACAATATGGTCAAGGTGGTGTTACGATTGTGATGCTGAATGAATGTTACATATAAGAAAAAGTTTCTGAAACTTGTCAAGTACCTGAAAAAATCTACAGATTCCTGTAAGGAAAAGATTTATAGACACATTGCCATAAATGCTAAAACAATAGAAGTGATTCATTCCGATAGCATACCAGAAATCATAATCTTTGGGAATTAAACCACTCAGAGTTGTTAAAATCGTCTTTATTTAATTTTAATTCCCAAAGAAGATTAAGAAAAATCAAAAATGTAGTCATATGAAGACGTATTAAGGCAGACGTGACCGCATGGTTGGCAGGTAAGTATTATGATGTTAAGTTAGAAGTAACACTGGACGAAGCACAGCTTCAAAAAAAATAATAAATGTGTTTCCACAGGAACAATAAACGCAGTGTGCAACAAATTTTTGAAGTTACGCTTGCAGAGGCAAGGTATTTTCAATTATCATGTTTGTGAAATTATCTTCATTATAACTGGTAATAGAGATTCGGACTTGGAGAGTTCATTCCTACATTTATTTGGAAATTTGTGTGGTGTTGAGTTGATGGAGCTGTTGTTTGAAGAATAAAGAATGGAAATATAGAAAAATTGGAATATTTATTGCTATGAAATTTGACCCACGATTGGGCGTCAATTTTTATTTGCTATGATATAGCCTTTTGGGATTTTATTGCTCCACAATTGGTGTGTGATTTTTATTGCTATGAAATGCCCTACGATTGAACGTACCATTAATTGCTATGAAATATTTATTTTGCTATGATATTTACTTTAGGATTTTATCCCGACTAGCTCACTGAATAAATCTTATTTTAACCTTTAAATGGATTCAAATAAAGCAGTTCTAGAATACACAATATAATAATTGATAATATGTACAATGCTGCGTAAACTCAAAATTTTCCCTTGTATAAAATATTTACATTTACCAAATTTATGCTTTCCTGAAAGGCAGCAAAATATCTTTTAAATACTCTCAAGTACCTTCGAACGTTCCAAGATGCTTTTCCCTGTTTTCATATTTTTCAAATGACCTTTTTGATGACTCTTACAAATACACAATGTATAGCAAATATTAAATTTGAAAGTCTTTCAATAATAAAATGTTTAAAAATCGCTAACCTGGAATGGTTACTAGAATTCCCTCATAGTCTGTGGTCTGCATCCCTTGTTGTGCCCGCTTTACTTATTGGCCAAAATTATTCACTTTTGATTTCTGGTATTTTTAGATTTGCATTAAGACTTAAATTTCGACATGAACATCGACATGAAAGCCGTCTCAACGAAATCGTCTCAACAAAATCCCGTCCCAATAAAATGGCATCAGCAAAAGCCATCTCAATACAAGAAGCCTCCAACAAAAGCCATCCCAATATAAGAATCGCCTCCAATAAAAACCGTCCCAATAAAAGAAGCCCTGTTTTGTTAAATATTAGAAATAAATTTAATTAATTGTTTAACGTACGTCTATTTGTAGATCGGCTTATTTTTGTCGCACAAATTTTTGCACTTTTAATTTCATTTCTACCGAATTTTATTTCACTAATTAATCACGTAACTTTTTATGGCATTTGAGCATAGTTGGTGCTCGGTTGAATATGAACTAAATATTATTCATTTTCTATTGTTTTTATAAGCCCTTCCCACCAATAGTTTTCATTGGCGTGTTTATAATCAAGGCTTGTACTTTGCCTTATCTGGCAGAACTCGGAATTTTCACAAATTCCCTTGGTTTAATTCTTCGACAAAATGCTTTCTCAGTCACGTAAGCGTTCTGCTAAAGTACAGTATTTTGTTAGGATTTCCAATTATGGCTTTTATCAAGTCACGTATTCAATGTTTGTCAATTGAAAGTCCAAGATTTATCATATAATTGAACCGCTTGGTATTTATTTGTTTGTTACAGAATGTTGGTTTTCTGAACAAATGTGTTCTTTCTAGTCACGTAACGATTTTCTAATAATGGCATATTAAGATGCGTTTGCATAATAATTACGTTGATATTTTCGAAGTAATTATTAAATATTTGGAGTGCCAATTTATCTGTTTCCTGGTAATTAGTTGCTTCTAAAATCTTATCTTTACTCGTAAATTATATTTAAACATATTTATACGACGCACACATTACTATTCTAATTAAATGGTATCGGATTATTACTAAAGGAGCTTCTTTCTCATGCATTTAATCACATATCGTTTATATAGTGTCCTCGCAATTGACTTTTTGTAGAATAGTCGATTTTTTACTCCTATAATTGATGGAATTATTTGATTTTCTTAAAGTTAAAGTTATTTATATCCATCCTACGACTCCTATGACTTAATCTACCCTTAAACAACCCATTATCATAGCATTATATATAATATATATATATATATATATATATATATATATATATATATGCGTGTGTGTGTGTGTGTGTGTGTGTGTGTGTGTAACATTATGCTTAAATTTAACTAACGCTTGTTCCGTTGGTAAATCATCGTTTTATATGTCATAAAGTAGCAACCATGTTTACATTTAAAATTCACATATACATAAAAAAATTAAAACAAAAGCAAATAATCAATCACTCATGGTTTATTTCGCCTGTTATAGAGTTAAAAATATTCAGAAACACCAATTTTCCAATATTACCATTCTTTATCCTTCAAACAACAGCTCCCTTAACTCAACACAAAATTCCAAATTAATATAGAGGTGAACTCTGCAAGTCCCAATCTGTATAACCAGTCATAGTGACGATAATTTCACAAACATGTTAATTGAAAATACCTTGCCCCTGCAATCGTAACTTCAAAAATTGATTGCACACTGGGTTTATTGTTCCCGTGGAAACACATTTATTTTTTTTGAAGCCATGTTTCGTTCAGTGTTACTTCTAACTTATCATAATACTCTACCAACCACACGGTCATGTCTGCCTTAATACGTCTTCGTATATACTACATTTTTGATTTTTCTGATTTGGGAATTAAACATACATAAAGACGATTTTAACAACTCTGAGTGGTTTAATTCCCAAAGATTATGATTTCTGGTATGTTATCGGAATGAATCACTTCTATTGTTTTAGCATTTATGGCGATGTGTCTATCAATCTTTTCCTTACAGGAATCTGTAGATTTTTCAAGTACTCGACAACTTTCAGTAACTTTTTCTTATATGTATCGTTCAGTCAGCATCACAATCGTAACACCACATTGACCATATTGTATTATTAATACATAATGAGTGACAATCAGATAGGCAGGTGTTAAAATGATGTAAAGCATGTATATTTTTAGAACTACCACAAACTTGATGTCCACATTTAAGGCACATGTATAAAAAAAGTGATATTCATAATCACTTTTATGGAAAGTGCAAAGAGGTACAAACTAAGTTGGAAATAGGAAATACCAAAATTTAATAGCATAATTGCACATTGTTACAAATATCCTTTTGAACGTAGTTCATATGTATACCACCACTATTAAACGTGTTTTACTTATCATCACACACTATCAACATTTTAGACTACGTAACTAATAGCACTACGTTCATATACATTTGAATGTGTTTTTCATTCTTGTGTTTTTAAATGAATAACATATTTTATTTTTATGGAACTACAATTTTAAAAGAATTTTTATCGTGACAAATGTTTTAATTAACTTAAATATACAATCTACAACTCAGTTTTAGGTATGTAATTATTAAAACTATTTTTCGTATTTTATAGGTAATATTTTGTAGATCATAAATGATAATGGTGTTGATGACCGAAACGTGTCTTAAAAATAATAAAAAACGCAATTATAAATTGTTATAGTTATTCTATATATTCCAAGAAATAACTATAGGTATATACTGACCAAGCCATTGCTTTGAAATGGACAATGAAAGGATAGAACAAAAAAAGCTGGTATTTAATTGTATTCTATGTTGGTTATGAAAGAAATTTCCAGAAATTGGGATTTATAAATATCACGTGGTTCAATATGTAAAATGGAATAATTTGGAGTGATGATGATAAGATTGTTGATGGATAGATTTAAGGTCTTTTTAGGATTTTTTTAGTAATACCTAGCTAAACTAAGATTAAGGAATTTAGGTTCTTCAAAGGAAAGAATATTTATATTTTTATTGAAATTATTTGATGTTAATAGAGCTTAAGGTTAGGTGGAATTTTATTTGAATTTATTTAAAAACTAGGCAACTAGATACATTTGTCAAGGATATCCAGCTACCTCAGTAGTGGGAGGAACTTTATTTTCAATTTTATTTAATTTGACCAAAATATAATGTGTTTTAAAGATATTTTAGCGAAAGGTAAATATAAGGTGATAAAATTAAGGGAACTGAAGCAAGTGAGGCCTATGCGGAATAACCATCTTCTATGTAAGAACAATAACAGAAGGGATTGATATGACATATGGTTTGGCGCCCCTTAATTATGACATAGAAAAGCCTTTAAGGTAGGTGATTGATTAGTGGAATGTGAGTTTTTTTCTTGTTTCAACCCTTTTCTATTTTATTTTATAATTTCTTCCATAGGAACCCACTCCTGCACCACTGCAGTTAGACGACGTACCCTTATATTGTCACAGGATCCCCGTCCTTAACAACAAATCAAAATTTATTATTAACTTAACGCTCATTTTACCCATAACAATTTTTAACTCTCCCCCACTTCAGTCCTTAAAAGGTGACAAAATTAACCCCAAAAATTTAAATTGCAAGTGGAGGTCAAGTGGCATATCATTTTTAAATGATCTAAATCCTCGTTTCAACGAACTCTCATTTTTTAAATTTGGCTAGATAATTTTAATAAAATCCCTTATACAAGTCCTAAACATGTTTGGATGCTTTGAATATTTTTAAAATAAACAGAAATGCATAATTTATTTTTTTGAATGAACATGACTTAAACAATAATTTTATACCTTACTCAATCCCACAGATAAGCATAATAAAAAAAATTAGTATACTGCTCAAATCGCTTGGCAATTAATAGTTCAAACAACCCAAAATGTTAAAATAATATACAAAGAACAGGGGCATTTTTATTTCATATAATCTGGCACTACCTGCCAAAGCTTGTACGTTGTAAAATCAAAAATCGTGGTTCGGTGGACCTCAAGAGTGCTAAAAATTCACGAACCCATTCAAGAACATCATAAAAGCAATTTTACGTGCAAATATATAAAAATCGGAATGTAACCAAATCTACAGACATTATTAAACAATACCAAAAGAAAAAGTACTAGACATTCAAAACATGCCACTGATAGAGACCAACAAAAGCTAGAAAGGTGAGCAAATTCCAGGATTAGTTTGCGTTAGATAATTGCAATTTGGAATGTTGCAGTTTGGAATGTTATAGAAATATGTCTATATCTGGCTTTCACTTTTATAGTGTATGTCTTTTTAGCGAGTACTTGTATTTTCATATTAATTACACATTTCAAAAAATATTCATGCTAAAGAGAAACCACTGTTAATAGACAACCAGAACAAAACACCTTTGTCAACTCTGAAGAACTGGAAAACATCGATATTTTGTAACGAAACAAAGTTTAACATTGTGCATTAGGGATATGTGGAAAAATGTTAAAACGTGTTATAGTTTTCTCTTGGATTAACGGCATGGGGCTACATATCAGCACATGGTTCAAAGCAGTCATTTCATAATTGTTGAAAAAGTTTAGTGCCGAGCACACAAGACCTACACCTTAATGGAGATTATATCTTTCACCAGGACGTTGCTTCATGTCATACAGCCATAGTACAAAAATGTTTTAAAGATCATCAGACTATCATGGCAAACAAACCAGCAAAGTCTTGATTCACATGTGATTAAAACAGTGGGCGTAAATAGAAAAGAAATTATGAAGTGATCTTCAACCCACACTGTCCAATTTTCAGCTGAAAGTATCAAAAATATGGAATAGTCACACTGGAATTCTTCAAAAAAATTGGCCCTACAATATATGCAAGAATTCAAATTGTAATTAAGTCCAAATGAGTGGTCGTAGTTATTAAAAAAACAATGTCCAGACTGTCTTGCCAAACAATTTAAGAAGTAAATTAGTTCATTGTGCACGAAATGTATCATAAATAAAGTATACAGTTACTGTTTAACTCATTTAATAAATTTATGCAGATGTTTATTTCTAAAAATGCTTAGCATCGAAATATATAATTGTTTGTATATACCGTTTAAAATTATACAAAAGCTATCATATGCTGGATATGCTGTAAAAGTGAATACTTCCAATAAATAAATTAAAAATTAGGTTTTGGGATTTCCAAATACGAATTTTGATTCTAACATTTTCAAAGCGATATTACAAGATAAGTAATTATAGTTAAAGTCTTCAGCTCCAGATACTTCAGTATCACATAATATGTAAAGGTTCCTGTTCTCCGCCTTGAAACGTGTTGTGGCATGTGGCAGAATCCACTTCAAACATAATCTTCAACAGAATTAATGAGGATACAAAACTGCAAATTGATCAAAACAAGCCATTATTCCTCGTTTGCTACTTCGTCTGATAAATTATATTCGGTATTTTGCTACGTATTATAAGTTTATGTGGTAATGTGAACTATAAATTTGGTTAAAAAATGGTAATCAGCAAAATACGAATCGGTCCTTTAGTTATTTTTACAACTTGAGCATAGGTACTAATATAATAATTACGTATAACTGTATAACTACATAGATTACTAGAATTAACACGTTTACTGCTGATGACACCTTTCGACGTCATCCGCTTCTTTAGGGCAAGGCGCGTGCCGTCTTTCAACGTCATCGATGCATTTACTTATTAAATGTTAGTATTCAGATATTATTTGAGCATGGATGTTGTACTGTTTTCAGCCTCTCGTTTACGTATTATATTAGCGTAAAATTACATTAGTTTGATTTTACAATGACTGATAGCCAGGCGGGACAGTCAGGTGTAAAAAGGGCACGGATGTGTAAGAAACCATTACAATACAAGGTTCCTTTAACACAGGAAGAGTTAGAATATTATCTGACGAGTTTATTGTTTATGCCACCAAATACATAACCACGCAACTAGGTCACAAGGAAATTTATATGTTGCAAGGACCAAATTGAAAAAGACTATGAATTCAATATTCTTTAAAGGTCTGATTAAATATAATACTTTACCAGAAGATATTCGAGACTGTAATACACTGACATCTTTTAAACGGGAATTAATGAAAAAACTAAAACCTAACTAAAATGTAAGTATTTTATCAAATAAACCAAATTATCTAATCTTTGTACAGGTAATTATAATTTTCAAACTTCTAGTAAAAGTAATAGTTGCTTTTACTGATACTTAATTTTTCTTTTTGGTCTTGAGTAACTTCTAAGTAACACTAAATGTATTTGTATTTATATTTACTTAAATTAAGAAAACATGTTCTTTCTATTTTCTATTCTAATGTATTGTAATATTAGGATTACCTACTTTACATAAATATTATTATTATTATATAATTCAGACGATGATTTTGCCGATCCAGATTTTGTAGATTCGGAAGATGAGTTGAGTGATTCAGATTCTGATCTTGGTGATGCTGCCGAATTAGATGCTTCGGTAGTCGATGATCCTAATCTTTATAATTTAGATAATTCAAATCTAGCTACAACGATAAACGTCCCAGTACCACAAACTCTGCCTGCCCGTCAGGTACCTGTTGATGTAGTATGGAACGCAGCGGAATATGCTCCTGAAGATTTTCCATTTACCAAGCAGAGCGAGCTGTTAGTTCAGCCTAACGGTAAGTTTATATTTTCTTAATATTATATTTACCCACTATGGATGGTGTTTCAGGCAATGCACCAAAAGACTATTTTGATTTACTGTTTGATGACAATTTACTACATTTGATAGTTGAAGAAACAAATAGGTACGCGGAAGAAATTTTTCTTTCAAACACCACAAAAGAAAAATCCCAGATAACACGCTGGGCTGAATTAACGAAAGACGATTTAAAAATATTTATTGGAATTGTGTTCCATATGGGCACTATTAGATTAAATAGACTCCAGGATTATTGGAGAAAACATTGGCTATTCAACCTATCTGCTTTTTCCAAATACATGAGTAGGTACCGTTTCATGTTAATTTTAAGATTTCTTCATTTTAGCAGAAATCCTTTACCTAATGAACCGCAACCAACAAATTGGTTATTCAAAATTAAACCGATAATTGATTATTTTAATTCTAGAACAAAGGCAATTTATTATCCAGATAAAAATCTCTCTTTAGCCGAGTCAATGGTATTGTGGCGTGGCCGATTGGTTTTTAGGCAATACATAAAAAACAAAAAACACAAGTATGGTGTGAAATTGTATTTGCTAACAGAACCAGATGGAACAACCTTAAAATTTGCATTGTATACTGGAACCCTAGATGATTATGGTGACAAAGGTCATGCTAACAATATAGTACTACATTTGACAGAAGAAAAATTAGATGTGGGACATTCCATATATCTAGACAATTACTATAATAGTTATGAACTTGCCTCAAAGTTGTTATCTATGTAGATGTCAATCTGTGTCGAGCAACGAGAGGCCGAGTGCAATATAACATTATTAAAAATAAACTTATAAACTAACTCTTAGAAACAAGACATCCGCTTGCCCTATCCCCAACTTACAGAAACTGAACCGCTGGCACATCTTTCTTCAGGTTCAATACATTATGTATACCTAATTTAATCTGCCCTTCATTTAAACACACTTCATACGTATTATGTCCCTTTTTACTAACCATGGTACAAGGGCCCTTAAATAACAATAAAAACTTTTTAATTTCACTACTCTCAGACGGAGATTGAGGATGAGTACCACCCAAACTTTTTCACCTACGTCGAAAGAAGTTTTGAATTTATGTTTTATATCATGGCAAAGGCGCCTCTTTTCAACTTTTGAAATCAATCGTTCGCGAGCCAGGAGCACCATTTTCTCACCGCTATCCCTCAATTTTTCACTTTCAGAAAAATTAATAAACATTGAAAACTTCCACACTCTTTCTCTTCCAAAATGAAGCATTTCTGGAGTATAGCCAGTACTATCATGGCATACACTATTCAGAAGCCCTTCAATCTTTTTTACATAATACACCTCCTAGGAGAAATAATATGTCCTAAAAAACAAACTGAATTTCTCGCAAAATAACATTTTTTTTACTTTACGTTACGAAAAATAATAGCTAAATGCTTTAAGTGACGGTTAAGATTCACAAAAAATACCAATATGTTGTCTACATACAGGATTGCAAATTCCAATACCTCAGCACCCATGACATTATATAAGACCCTTATAAAACTGCCCACCGATGTTGATAAGCCAAACGGCAGGACCTGAAAACATGGGTCCGTCCGTCAAATAAAAAACCCGTATATTTTTGATGTTCTGCAGATATAGCTACCTGCCAATAAGACGCCGTCAAATCAAGCGTACAAAGACACTGGCCTGAACTGAATTCATACAACTCACAAGGATTCGGTGGAATTGTACTATCCTTCTCCATTCTCTTATTTAGATAGCTTGCATCAAGGCAAACCAGAATGGTCCCATCCTTCTTTTTAACAGTTACCAGCGGACTGATATATTCAGTGCGGCGCATTTCTACGACCCCCCATTCTTCCCTCTCTTTTATTTGTTTCCTAGCTTCCTCACGAAAAGCATAGGGAATTGGATATTGTTTACAGGCAAAAGGGGAATAATCAGTTAAATGGATTTCGTGAACGTAACCCTTGATTAGTCCCAGAAGATTTGAAAATATGTCGCTATATTCAAAGAACAAATTTTTTAACACCCCTTTTTCTTCGACAGTCAATGACTCGGCCCTATTGGCAACTTCTGCAATGTCCTGCAAAGAGTACAACACCGGAAATTTCTTTCTATTATAATGACTTATTTGATCCTCTTTTATCTCGCTCATTAAGATATGTACACCCGAATTTGGTTCACCCACAAACTTTAACTCTTGTACCTCGCCACAAAATTTACCTATCAGTGAACCCCTGGCAAAATCAATAACTACTTCATAATCTTGCATCCAGTCGCATCCCAAGATTACATCTCTTACCTACCCCAGAATCATCAAAAATAGGTAATCAATTACATGCTCACCTATTTTTAGGTTTAAACAAACCTGTTCCTTAACAATCACACTTTTTCCTCCCCATGCTCCCATTAATTGAGCATTTCTACATGGCACCCTAGGCACTGTAGAACTATTCTGCACCACCCTCTTTAGAAAACTTTCCGAAATTCCTGTTATCTGAGACCCGGAATCTACCAACGTCTTTATGCCAATCATATCATTAACCAAAATTATCAACCGACGGAATTGGCGCGACAGGTTTCAACTGCACATCCCGCTCCTCTTCCTCAATAAGTTCACCGAAATCTGAATTAAAAATAGTCATAACCTCCTTTTGATCTCCTTGGGTAGACTCAGTTTCTGATGGGTTATTTTCAAATCGGTCCAGCTCGACACGATTTTCCCTACGCCAATCAATCCTATTTTGACTGCTATTTTGAGCAACATTATTAACATTGCTCGAACGAAAATTAGAGTTTCGATAAAAACCTCCACTATTCGAACGAAGCATCAATTTTTCTTAGATGAGCTTCTACCTCTTCGATAGTAGCCAAACCCGAATTCAAAATGCCCCTTTTTATTTCCATATCAAAATGGTTCATTACCCAATTAATAAGCTCTCTCTCTGACAAAGGTAGAGTTAAATGTTTAGCTTCCTTAATTCTCTTAAGAAAATAATCTGCACGAGATCCCGTTTAGTAAAATTCGTATTTAACACGAAAAAGTGTCTCCCTTTCCTGTTCTATGCTCCTGTAGCGCAAGAGAAATTGTGATTTAAAATTTTCAAATGACGAAAACTCTTTTATTTCAGCCAAATCTTGAGGCGAACCTCTTAAACAATTTACCGCAAAAAATACTTGCTTTTCATATGGTACCCCTGCCTCGTTAAACATACTTTCCAATCTTTTTATAAATAGCACTGGGTGTAATACCCCGTTTGGTGAAAAGTGTAGGTTCGTACTCCCCACATCTTTCCAAACTGTAATATATCCTCGATTCTGAATCGCTACCGACGCCCCTCCATTTACATCCTCTAAACCCCCCACATTCTCCGTCTTTTCTATCTTCTTATTTCTAAGTTCCTTTTTCTCTTCTAAAGCTGACGAGAGTTGCGAAAATCCCTCGCTTAAATTCACGGTCAAATTTTCATAGCATCGCTTAAACAATTTCCGACTACCGCCGACAAACTGTTATTTACTTCCCCATTATTTTACGCAATGAGTCTTCTAGTGCACCTTCCTCTACATCATTCTCTACCGTCCTGCCCTTCTTTGCTTTTTCTCTAGGTATGCTTAATTTTAACACCGCAATTCTGCGTTATATTAACAACCCTTTCCACTCACTAATCAAATTATCCGTATTTCAACAAATGTTTATACCTCACTAGGTCTTTCACAGTTGTTTATTCACTCCACTAGTTGGCGCCATAATGTAGATGTCAATCTGTGTCGAGCACGAAGAAAGACATGATACTCTTAATTGTTCTCAGGAATTCAGGTTAGCAAATATACAATAACAGGCCGAGGGCAATATAACATGTATTATTAACTGTTGAAATACAAACTGAAATTACTTCACACGTCGTACCGCGGGTAATAAAAAGCCAACTTAACAATATTTATAATGTTTTATAGTACACCCAATTAAACACCTCTTAATGCGAACCGATTACAGCACGTGCTAGCGTGCAGTTTTATACAAATTATCAGATTCAAATAAAGGTCAACACTTACGTTCTAGAAATCCTTGCAGGTGCAAGCGTATAAATACCTGCCGGTGGGCCGGGTGGCTCCACCACAAAAATCCTTCACTTTACCCGTGGTTTACACTAACACTAACACCTTAAATTACGCTACAAAAGCATCTTCCATACCCGTAACGCTTTGCATAACTAGATATATCTCAAAAACACACCTACAAGTATCTGCAATTGATATTTCCCGAGTAAATATCAAAGCTTTTATCCTAGATGTATGTGAACATCCGACTACCTACATAATAATTAATAAACCTGATACACGCTCGGCATAGCCTCCTGTATCCACACGCATCTAAACATCAACTAACTACCTGACGCCCTATTGACCTTCCTAGCTAAGCACCCTATATTTATTAGCAGGCTGGAAATACCAGGCTGATGTAGTTACCGGTTAGTGCCCATATTTTAAATAATCCTATGAAATATAAGATTAATATATGTTTATATATATGGCGTGTTACATCTAGAAAGACGTATTGCACTGGTACTCTCAGAGTTGACAGAAAACAAAATCCTCTCGAAGTAAGGAATGCTAAACTAAAGAAAGAGGAGACAACCGCGTGTTATTTCAACGGTGTCATGATTGCTAAGTGGAGAGATAATAGAGAAGTATATTATATATCTACTGAGTTGAGAAATAATCTCAGAAAATATTACAACAAAAAACAACAAGAAAAAGTAAAGCCAGAATCTATTTGCCAATATAATAATTTTATGGGAGGAATAGATAGAAAAGATGATGTCGTACTATCCATTTGAGAGAAAGTCATTACGATGGTACAAAAAAATTGGGATCCATATTATTAATATGCTACTAATGAATTCTTTTTTTGTACAAGAAATACGAACCAAAAATTTCTTTGTATAACTACAGATTGCAAATTCTAGAATATCTTCTTCCGGAAAAGGAACACCCTAATCTTGGCCAAAACCAACAACCCACAAATCATGTTCCTACTAAAAATTTACAAACAGGAGAAAAGAAGAAACACACACATAAAAGGTGCACTTGGTGCTATAAAAATAAAGTGCGCAAAGAAACTGTATATCACTGTCCAATGTGCCCTGGAAACCCAGCCCTTTGTTTAGAGCCTTGCTTCTCTGCATATCATAAAAAATTGTAATTTTTTAATAATATTTGTGTTATATAAAAAGTGAACAATGTATGTACACTACTAATTTGCATGATGTCTTTCGACGTCATCCACCTTCCGCAGATAATTTTTGTGTAGGAGGCTAACGACGTCATTTATATATATGCTTATATACCAAGTTTCTATTTCATATTTTTGGAAATAAATGTACTTTTTTCCTTTTTCTTAAATAAATTTGTATTATTTATCAAAAACCGTTTCAGCCTCTAGAGGTGCTAAACCGTATTAATCAGCATTGAAAGTGTTAATACCAAATGTTTTGGTAGTAATTCAACATGATGTGATTTTATAATTCACATAACGTAATTTTACGTATCACAGAACATTAAGAAAATAGTCAGAATCATCAGAGTATTTTAATAGTACAAAAATTTTGGATTTTTGCATTGAAGCACAATTAATCTTAACACATTTGCCCTACTTATCCTACTTCACCTTGCAATTAACCAAATTCTAATAAAAATGATTAAGAAGCCTTGGAAAATTCAGACAGTTACTTTAATTATTTACTTAATTAATTACTTACCTTTCACCCAGTGGTGTAACTGAATTTCAGATTTACTAGATATAGCTTTACAGGACAAATATAAATTGGCTTTCTTGATACAAACGGAATCAGAACAGACACCACAGCAATCACAATATACACCAATTCCGCTAATTAGAAGTTCTTCGCATATAGAACAATACCAAGACTAAAAAATAAAGTTTTACATAGGAAATATACAAGTAACAACCTTGGCTGTTATTTTAATATCTTTCCAATTGTGAGTTTTCGAAACATCTCTTATTGAAATAGCACCATTAGCACATAACCATTTTAAAAAACAATAACATGTAATACAAATAAATATTGTTGACAGAGATGATATAAGGCCTCCATATGGTGCAATATTAAGATCAAAACTCCACATACTAGAATATAAGGACACAAAGGTACTTTTAAGTAATTTACTTATAATGGCCATTTATTGTACTTTGCAGTAATTTCATTAGTAGCTTTAGACAACATTCCTCAAATGCATTTTCAGTTCTCATAGTTTCCGTAATTTATTTTTTAAAACCTGTTAGTTTTTGCAATACTACAAATCAATATTTGAAATTCAAATAAGCAAAGCTTTTTATATGACAAATTGCATTTATCTCTATTTGAAATTTGACAAAATCAGTATTTCCCTGGACAAACATTTTATAAATGAAAACACTAAAATCCCAATGCCTAGAAATTGACGGAAACTCCTTAGATCAGGCAAAATGGAGAAATTTAACAGCTGTAGAGCACTTATAGTCACTTGCACCATATTTACTTTAAACGGCGTTTTATTAATCTAAATTTTATTTTAAACTACGATTAAGGTTTGGATGATTTGCAAACTACTAGATTTATCCCCCATAACTAGATGAAGTTTAAGATACCAGCAAGATTTGACAACTTTGTAAAAGTCATTAGGTTGGAACGTCATTCATACTATCAAATACAATTTTGAGATTCAGTCAGATTTTTATGTACTATTATTTTATTTATATATGAAACAATTAAAGCGGACGTGGAAAACATTAATAAAAATTGATCCAGAACTTCCAAATTTTACGAACGATGAAAAAAGTTTAGTTTTTGTACTTACGCCAAGTACAAAGAGAGTCTGGAAAATATAAAATCCTATTAGATTGCCTCAAGAGAAAAAGTTGCAGTGTGGTAAAATATCACAAAGAATTTTAATGTTCTGCGCCAAATGGCATTTACAATGAAATATTTTCTTAAAAACAAAAAAAAAGTACGGAAATCGCTACAGAACATATGTAATTTTGTTCAGTAATGTAAGCTAAACAAAAAATAAGATTTTAAATATGAAACTAGACTTTAAACTAGGCTTAAATTATTAAAGTTGATAGTTTAATTTAATCTCTGTTTAAATGGATTTAATCTCAATTTACAGAACGGTGCAAAGCAATTTTTGACTTTTAACCAGCGTTTAGTAGTAAACACTGTTTAAGATGTACGGAACAAACAGCACTAAGCGCTTTAAATAACTCCTTGACGTCATTGTAATCATTTATAAATATGATTCGTGTTCATTTGAGTTTAAAGCTAAGTTATCGTGACATTCTATGTCCGACGATCCTTAAGTACTGATATTGGATCAAAAGTTTTGAATAAAACAGGAAAACACGAGAAATAGTTTTCAACTTTTACCCGATGTCGGACAAAGTTAAAATATACCAAGATTTTCCTATGATCGGATGATCAATAGGAATGGTCCTAACCTCGCTTTATGTGTTTTCTTTATGATGGGGTTGAACGCAATCAGTTTTACAGTAATCAAAACTTGAAAATGAATAAAATGCTACTTTTAGCTTTACTCATTAAACAGAAGAGTCGCGAAGTTATTGGGTACAAAATATTTTTAAAAAGAAGAAATCACTTAGTACTTTTCATACGTAACTACAAGAAATGCGGTTATCCAACATCGAAAAGCATTTTAATTATTTACGAATGTCTAAAGACAAAACTTGATTTTCTTTTAAATATTGTGATACATAATTTTGTGTTTTTATCATAAAAAACATAAGTACTTAGTAACAGAAGCAAACGAATGTTAGTTGACTATAATAATAAATTATTACTGTACTATACAAATTCGTAAACTTGTTGATTCAACAAGCTCTTGCCATTCATAATCAGTACCAATTGCTAATGATAACAATTACCTTGATATGTTCACAGTTAAAGAAACTACAGCGTAAGGTGTACTAATAGAACATATAGTCGCATAAAGAATATTATTTTAAATAAAAACTTTTAATCGGTGTCGAGATCTTTTTTACAATTTTGATGATTCATTATATTGTAATTAACCTGTAATATTTAGATAATTGATCAATGAACTATAACCTACAATAATCCACAATACTTCGAGAAACTGTTACACGCTAAACTGGTCGTGTATCATGTTTTAGGTTTAGAGATACCTTGTAGGTTAATTGCCGCGTATTTTTGAAATGATACACTTCCTTTCACCGTTGGTGACGGTCGAGTGTGCGCAGAAGGAATGCGGATATGCGCGAGCGAAGCGGAGGAAGCAACGAGACATGGACTAAGCAACAAGTATATAAATGCGGTGTAGTTTTTAAAGAAAAACAAGTATGTAGTTTCCCTTTGTCTTCCATTATCGTTCGTCTTCCTATTTCCTTTCAAATCCCTACGAGATGCAATAGAAGTTCAGTGACGGATAATAATTTGATGTACAACACGGTGCAATCACAGTCCTAACCACATGCTGGACCCTGAGATGAAGTTCCGAGAGATACGCATCACGTAAGTAATTTGAATTTTACCTAGAATGTACATGTAAATTGACTTAGACAGCGATTACATCATCCGGTGAAAACGTGGTTTGTATATGTTATAACAATGGCGTTAGAACCACGCCTAAAGTGTAATAATAGCGCGTAAATTGCAACGCGGTAAATGTAACAAAGCTTGTAGCAAATATACCTACAATATGGGTATTAATGCATTTAAAAGTAACCTTTTGCAAAACTGTAAATGATCCATTCTTTGCAACTGAATATTATGTAAATATAAAGTTTAAGCCACCCAAGTTCGACCTCTTTTGTTAAATGTGTATGTGATTCTATAATACTACCAAAGCTGTAATTGCTGCTAGGGGGAACGATACACAGTATTAATTTTACAGTATACGAGTTATGTTACATGTAACAATGTATATAAACATTATAGTACTTCTATTCTGCATAAGTTTTAGTCCGTATGTTTTTGTAAAAAGTACTATTTCTGAAATATCTTGAGATTGTTCTAGATTGTATGATCACATTCCACAATTTTTCACAACCTAATGATTTTGTGAAAATATCTGCTTACTATTAATTAGTACAAACACAGCTTACTTTAACGATAGCTTCACTTATTTGATACAAAATAAAATGCAATTTTAGGTAAGACTTCGACTTACGTACATTGATTATTTTAGCGGTCGTATATATATTTCGAATGGGGACTGTTTCCTGATTCCAACGATGTAAAAATTCCGGCGCACAGACGACCTCTTAAAAGTTATGGATTTTTAATACCCCATGTTAAATCTATAGAGATTTTTTAATTGTAATTTTATTAATTCTTAACTGCAATTTAACCTATCCCAACCTAACCTAACCATTAATTATAGCAATAGTGTGGCTCGTACGCTTTGAGGCCGGAAGTGACAAGCTCAGACATACATGTGTCACCCGTTCGTAGCTTTCACCATGAAAAAATCCATATAGAAGCCTGAAAAAAACAATTAAAGCAATTTACAAAATTAAACTAAGCTTACCTAATTTCATTGTGATCGGTAAGCGCTGTCCTTCAAACCAAGTAGCAACTGAGAGGTTCCGCACGCCACATTTAGCATCGCTTGAACCGCCTACAAGAAGCCTGTTTCCTTATTAATGCGCAGACTACGGCAATTCCACAATGGTGCAAATGAATTCATTATCTAGAACATAAATATATAAGCAGTGATAATAGGTTATACAGTTATAGTTATATACTTACAAACAAAGGATAATAATAGACAGCGCTTGCTAATTTGAGATGATGAAAGGACAATGGCTGAACGTTAAGTTAGGGTCTTTGTTATGTTCAAAACCCTGCAAACAATTTTTTCTGCATTTATTTTTAGAATGCCTTAAAATTCCTCAACAAGCTCAATTTCCCGCCATTTGAATCAGTATTATTTAATAAAATTTCTCAAGTAATTACCCTGTATAAAAGTTTGCCTTATAAAATCAAACGGCTGCTTAGGAAACTTTACGTTACAAAGTAGTTGTAATAAATTCTAGCACCTGCAGTGATTACATTTTAATTTAAAGGTGCATGTAAATGCACAGCTTTCTTCTAAAAGATAAGACCACCTGCCTACATCTGCTTACAATGGATTTGTTATCTGGTATTTTGCAGCTGTTAAGATGTTACAAAGTAATAAAATTGTTCTCCTTTGTTTAAAACCCTTTGATAATTGCGTTATCTGCTTGTTGGCAAGCTGTTACAGTTTGTATTTTGGCAGCTGTTGTCTGGAAATTCTGCAAATTTGGTTCTTCGGCGATATCTTTGAAAGTCAAATACCCTACCCCCATACCTGATTCTGCCCTTATAAAATAAAGACCGTGCTTTGAAAAAGACCATTAAAGATTAAAGACATCTTCTTACCGAAAAGATACATGTAAAGTTGCGCTACTAATAGTGCTTGCTTGGTATAAAGTTAAGTTGGTGGTTCCAGCATGCAGCCAATAGAGAACTGCAGCCGCTTTTTTTCCGCCTTAAGATGAGACCCGCACGAAGCTGATTGTTCAAGGTACAGTTTCTCTTTTCGTAATTCTTTTATGCTGCTATGAAGAATAGACTTTTCATTTGCTGCTATTGCTTATAATTATCTCATAAATTGGCACCACCGCGTTACAAAACTTACATGCACGATGTACGAACAACTATGTTATTATTCTATAAATTAAAAATCAATTAATCAATGTTTATGTTGGAGTCCGTTTTACTGTTTTTTTGTCTTTCTGTATAAACATTAACTAAAAGAACTTATGCCTCAATTTAAAAATATTTAATATATGATTAATTTAAGTTAGGGTGTCTAATTTTAATATTATATTATTTCTGAGAAGGTGCACTTCACAAAGCAGCATGTACATATAATTTAGGTATATTTCTTTTTCTACATTTACTGTACAGTTTATGCTTAATTTTCTTTTATATGTATTTAAGGTGAACCAATAAGTAGGTATTTAGATTATAAGATGTTATATTTGCTTACCAATTTTTATATGTTATGACGCTTTGTTTACAATCACGATTACGCAACTTTATTTTATTGCTTTGTAAATAGTCTTCCAAGATTCGATGTTATTAATATAGTTTCACAGAGGTTTCCAATGTGTTTTTCTGTTTTCATCCACGCCCCTCTACGACGTTTTTGAGATAGCCCAAATTCTACCATTCTATTTTCCGTTCTGTTGCGGTATTCGGCGTAAACATTTCTTCACTTGCTTTTACTGTTTCCTTTTGTGTTTACGCGGAATACCGTAACATTTTGTTTACGTTGTTCTTCGTATCCATTGACGCCATGTAGGGTAATTACATTTTTAAAAAATTTCCATAGACTTAACGTGGGAAATTAAATAGTACATAACTTTTTAAGGGGTCGTCTCCGCGCTGAAATTTTTACATCGTTAGTATCAGCAGACGGCCCCCATTCCAAATATATATACGACCCCTAAAAAAACGAATGTACGTAAGTCAAAGTTGAGACCAATTTTACGTCCATATGCTCAAACTTTTAAATATTCTCAAAATTTCATAGAAACTTCGTGGTACTTTAATTATTTTTAAATAACAATGCTAACATAAATATAAGCACAAACAGTAACATTTTTCCAATTCTGTACTTAGGGTAAGAATACTTTATTTTTTAGAATAGCATGATATTAAATTATTGTAGAAATTGAATTTGGTTTGAGTTTAACAGGCCATCAACTTCATAATGTTCGAACTGTGAAGCTTCAAATGTTCCTGTTCGAAAAACCACATTACAGTACACAATTAATTTCAATCTTTTCAAATACATAGATAACACAATGTCTTTGTTGGACTGGGAATCCAATTGTCTCTTCTACAATTAATTAACCACCTTTCCGACGATACAAAATTTATAAAACTTATATTTTGACGTATTGAATTAGTAGAACAAATTACAGATATATAACGTACAGTTTTTCACAAAAATATGTTTCTTAAACATAACAGACCAACAGAACACGTAGCATTTAACAGTAGACGAGAACTAAAATGGCGGATTGGTTTGCTTGTATCATCTAATAGTGCTCTAGTGTAGAATATTGTCGTTAATTGAGTCTCAATACTTCAATCAACGGTATTGTATTAACGTGTTGTAAATGTAAATGTTCAATGGAAAGAGGCAAATGCTTCAAACTTACAACAAAATAGTACAAAAGTCCCTAGTATCCTAAAAAGTTACTTAAAAATCACTAACATCTTTATATGGGCAAATGTAGATGGTTCTCCTTTTTGATTGTTGTTGAAAGTTAAGTATTTACTATATTTGGTAAGTTTGATTTATAGACTTCTAATCCCAAATTTTCGTAATAGTTTCAAATATGAAAAGAATGCGGTTTCGATAATTGTCAGTAGCTTAAACTATGCTTATCTGTATAAATGTGTGATTAGCAGTAAGAGAATTTTTGATATAACCTAATAATTATTTCGGTGTATTTTCAGTTTATATAATAATAATAATCCAAGTTTGGAAAAATGTCTGCCCGCAAAAAGAAGCCTAATCTAAGACTTCAAGTATCAGATGATAGTCCTAGTATGTAAGTATTGAAGCATTCACCAATAGAGCTTGAACTAACATTTTGGTACTGTTTTATAGAATATGTTCTTAACATTTAAACCTTTTAATTGCTAAAAATTTGAAAGTGCCTATTTGATTTTTGCCTGATGAATGCAACTCAGTATTTCAACTTGTATAATCTAGATAGATGTACCAGTGAACATGTTACGTTTCTATACTGCCACGGTAAAAATAAATGCTCCAATTTTAATATATTTATTTATGTATCAAAAATATCTTTTCAAACTTGCCTATTGTAGAATGTTTACTTTAGTTATCCCAGCTTGATCACTTATCTATAGTGTTTGCTATTGTTTCAACAGTTTTTGGTAAATTAAAACATAACGTGTGTCCCAAAGTTAGTGTAATCCTGGGGGTCTGTTTGTATTTCTGGAAGTAGTCTACTAGAAGCGAGTGTTTTAAGTCTTTATTAGATTGTTTAGAGGACTTGGTTAATTGTGTTTGCATTTGTATTCTTGTGGAGACTGTTGGCAGCCTTTTGATTTTGTCTAATTTTAATATAAATTATTTGGAGGTAAGTGCAGTTTCATCACATGCTTTATCTAATTAATTTGGGTAATTTGATCTTACCTAGAGTTAACTGGGATAATTTGTTTTTTGTGCACAGACCAATTTCAATTCTGGGAATCTTTTCTATTTTCAAACTCGTTTTCTTGTAATTTATTTCATTTGTGATGTGAAAAGTTATGTTATAACATATTAATAAACACCGAAAGACTATAAAATTGTTTAACATGAAAGAGCATGTCAATTGTTGCAAGAATTTTACATTTATGAAAACATTTTTGCCCTTCACGCGATATAATTTCATTATCAAATTTGGAAAAGATGATGAACTCTAGCAACATCCTAATGCATTCTAGAGTTCTCAGTCTGTCTTGGAAATAGTTTTGCCGTTTTAAACAGTCAAAACTGAACATCTGTACTAATAGTAGTTTGTCATCTGTTCAATAAATGTTTATGGTGTTAGTTATGTTAGTTACTGTACTTTGATTTAATTAGTCTTTAATTCTTATATAGAATGCATAACATGTTGATGCGAATAGTTTTTTTTATTAACATAGTACCGAAAATGTTGGAAATATTGTCTAATAGCTAATTACAATTTAAAGAGAAAGAGCGCTTTATTAACTGCAAGCCAGAAATTAAAAGTTAAAAATGTTCAACCTATGCTAGCCACTTTCTGAATTATAACAGAAAGTGTGAACGCGCTGCTCTAGTTCATATTTAAAAACTACCTCGGTACGTCCCAAAGTTTTTAACAACTCCAATTTGGTTCTGTAACTTTCAGAAGTGAGTTCCACAAATTGATTTAGTTAGAATATCTACCTTTTGGTTTTGCATTAGAATACAGACTCTTCAAACTGCTTTTCTTCCATCAATTGCTTGGCAAAATGGTATTTGACTTCCACATGCTTCAAGTGCTTCAGGTCTTACTTCTTTAAGTACTTGATATATGTTCGATTAGCTTCAAACAACACGATAGGCTTTTGCATATCAACACTAAGATCTTTCTGCAATCTTTTCAGCCACAGAGTTTCTGCAACACCAAAAGTTACATACTCTTACAATTTAAAAGTTAAAGTTACAATCCCGCATGCGCGAGATTACGTAACGCACCGGCAGATGGTAACCCTTATCTTGGTTACAGATTTTAGCGTGCCCATCTGTCAATGACGTCACACAACATGCAGAATTAAATGCGCAATTACGCAATAAATAAATGTTCGAAATGCAGTACAAACAAATAAGGTACTTACATAAATAGGTACAGCTTCCTACAGGTTAAATAAAGATGTCGTCCGCACGTCCATCGGGGCTGCTGAAGACCCCCTTTAAAATATTTACCGGAGGGTACGGCCAGCATCCTTCCAAAGCGCTCCGACCAGCTACGGCAGTCGCAGTTGCTACCAGGACTCGTTCATCTAGGGTCGTGGACGACGGGTCGAGCAGGCAGCTTACAAATTACCTTCTACCTATGTAGGGAAAGGGCAGGAACAGGTTTATCAGGACGACAAAACAAAGATAAACAAAGGCAAGGATCTACATAAATAAAAGATAACGATACGTTACCGAAACCCAACCACACTTCTCGAAGTCTAAGGCAAAAGAGCCACGTTACAGAGTACCTCGGAAACTTCTCCCACTTTTTCTCTGCCACTCGCGTCGCGCGATCTGGCGCAAACGCACTCTGACGTGACGGAAATACACGCCAAGTCTTTTGAATTTGTGGCGCGAAATTCCCGCACATCAAAATTAAGCTAAGGAGTGTTTAGTTCCAATTTGGCACGTAACAATACTCTGCTTCTTTAGACGAAATGGCTATGGAGTATTACCTTTCAGTAGACCACACCGATCAGCACTAAAAGACCATCATTAAATGTCGCGAGGTACTCTGCCTGCCATCCTTGTAGCTCAATCTTATTCGGCATATCCCATTAATGGCCGTTGATGACCGCACTTTTGGAACAAACCAAAGTCCAAGGCCCCCCTTTACATATGGAAGAATCCGTTTCATTATATTTTACGTAAATTTTCAATTATATTCAGTTATAATAAATGTATTCCACATTGAAGCATTCTTACATTTCTATCTTAGCAAGAAACAAGTTTTCAGTTTTATTGTTAAGTTGGTCCTAAGAGTTTTAATACTACAACGAATACACGTGCAGAAGATTCACATAGAGGATGTACAATTATACAAATATATCCCAAACATATGTTTTTTTTGCAGCCAGATCCTAGTCTATTTGGACAGCTCCATTATAAAAAAACTACTTGCATTCCAAAACTGTATGTATATTCAACGCCTTCAGGCACAAATTCAAGGTTCAACACAGCTAATGAGGGTTGCACGCTTCAAATAAATAAGACGTTTAAACTCGTTTACAACAAAATTTCAGGTATTATAAAACACTCTTCCTTTACTGTTTACTCATAAAATTCAATACCGATTTTTATGCCACTATCTGTGCTAAACATTTTAAATCAAAACTTTGCTGTACTGGTATATCTAGATAGGTTACCTAGTACATTTCGTAATTAAAATTTACTTCATTCAACAACGTTAGGTAGTTATTCATATTTACTACAGAGTTTATAACAATAAAAAATTTTCTAGCGTTACTGCATAACATTTTATAACATTTCAAATGTTGTTGTTGTATTTACACAGATAGCAATTTCATATTATTAATCAATTTATTCTAGTGATTTTGAAGATAGTAATTAAAATACCGTTAACAGGTATTATTCTTTAGAACATTTGTATGGACACTTTTATGTAATTATTAACAGATTTTAGTACAATATTAAAACATGGAGTTACTCGTACGAGAATATGGAATTATTAAAGGCAAACTTACACGCTTTATTAATTATGTAAATGGCTTCAAAAATAATTTTGACTCTAATCCTGAGTCAGTTACAAGAGAATTAATCATGGAATTGAATGATCGCTTGGTTATTTCAAAATCATTATTGTAGTTTTTCAAAGATATTCATAAGCAAATAATTGCTATTTCAGACGACTCGGTTCATGAAGAACAATATACTTTCTTTGAAGAATCTTTCTTTACAATCACTTCTGTTGCATCAATGATTCTAGAAAAAGTCAATAATTCCGACTTACCCAAATTTCGTGGACCATCTCGTTCTTCAAGTTCGCGATCAAATCATTCAGAATCGCACAGTTCACATTTCATTAAACTTCTGACGATAAATTTAATGTGCTTTTCTGGGAATCTAGAGATCTCGCTCGAACAGAGGGACACTTTCGATTCTTTAATCAATACAAATACTTCCATAAGTGACATCCAGCGTTTCCATTACTTGAGGGCTACCCGTAGTGGATCGGCACTTCATGTTATACATTCTCCAGACTTCGTTTTGTCCAATTTTCGACTAGCGTGGGACACGTTGTGCAAAAGGAACAATAATACATGCATGATTGTTCATAATCATGTCCAATCTTTATTCAACATCGAATCTCTTTCAAAGGAGTCACCTGACAAGCTTCGTCAAATAAACGATTTCTTATCCAAACATGTTGGAGCTTTACGCTCTTTCTCAGACGACAAATCTCTGATTGATACATTCCTCATTTATGTTATTGCCAACAAACTCAAGCCTACTACTCTTAGAGAGCGGGCGCCTGTTCGAAAATCCTTACCTCAAGAGCTACCAACTCTTGCGGAATTTCAAGACTTCTTAGTCTCAAGCGGATTTGCTTTCTACTTTAAAGGTAAAATCTACGGTTGTGCTCCCAGAGGCATGAAAAATCCAAGGCTAGTGTCAAAACATTTGTGACATCTAGTAATTCACGCGGTTGCTATAACTGCCGAGGTTCTCATTTGCTCAGTAATTGCACTGAATTTTTAAGGTTATCAGCACAAAGCAGAATTTCAAAGGTAAAGGAGTTGAAACTATGCCTCAATTGCCTATACAAGGGACATCTTGTCTCTGTGTTCTTCTCGCTTTACTTGCAGGAAGTGCAAGTGAAAGCATCATATGCTTTTGCATGAGGACGCGCAACGTTCGCAGACTTCTACAGTCTCCGTAGGGCAAACAAACACTTTGCCTTTTGTGGGTGGCACTTCTTCGCATACAATTTCTGCCTTTTCTAGTAATACTACCTACTGTGTGCGCACAAACTCTCGATTTCAACGGCAGATTGTTCAGAGTTAGGGCTCTGTTAGATGCAGGCTCTCAATCGAATTTCATTACTTGGGATATTTGTAAGAGGTTGAGACTTCCTACAAAACCAGTTGATGTTTCGATTTCCAGTCTTAGCAAGGCCACTTCGCAAATACGTTCACGTTATGACATCACACTTTATTCTTCGTATCATTCGTGGTTCAAATTGACAATATTACCAGTAATCTACCTAACTGGCATGTAGATATTACCAAGCTTCACATTCCTGACAACATTGAGTTATTATCAGATCCTTTATTTCGCGAACCAGGTGAAATCCACATCCTTCTTGGACCGCCAGTCTTCTTTAAGATTTTATGTTCTGGACAATTTCAATTAGGTCCAAATCTTACTATTCAAAAAAGTCGATTTGGTTATGTTGTTGCTGGTCCAGGCTCTGACATGCTGATTCAAGCAAAATGTCTTCATTTGGTTATTGATCCAGTTCAAGAGCAACTCGCTCGTTTCTGGGAATTGGAACAGTATCCGTCCGAAAAGGTCTTCTTGCAGGAGGAAAATTCATGTGAAAGACAGTTTTCTGCAACTACTAAAAAGGACACTAATGGTCGTTTTATAGTTTGCATTCTGTTCAAAGAAAACCCTTTGGTTCTGGGGGATTCTTGGCATACAGCTTTCAGATTCATGTCTCTAGAAATGAAATTTCAGTCAAATCCAGATTTCAAAAATTTATATACCTCCTTTATGCAGGAATATCATAATCTTGGGCATATGTCAGCTTCCGACCTCAGTTATACAGGTCAAGTTTTCTATCTTCCTTACCACGGCATAGTTAAAGAGGTAAATCTTACAACCAAACTTCGCGTTGTATTTGACGGTTCTTCTAAAACTTCTAGTGGATATTCGTTAAACAGTATTCAGATGGTTGGACCCACTATCCAAAAGGATCTCTTTTCAATTTTATTATGTTTCCGCAAACATAGGTACGCATTGTCTGCTGACATTGAGAAAATGTACAAACAGGTTCTGATCAATCCAAGACAAAGACCTCTTCAAAGGATACTATGGTGATCTTCTTATGATTCAATTTCTACTTTTGATTTAAATACTGTAACCTCTGGTACCCTGGCGGCTTCATTTCTGGCCAATCGATGTCTGACCGAGATAGGTATTTTAGTTAAAGACACACATCCTCAGTTTTCCAGAATAATTCAGGAAGATTTTTACGTAGATGATCTTACAGGTTCTGATGAACTTTTTGATGCCAAGGCTATCTGCCAAGGACTTCTAACGCTTCTATCCATAGGTGATTTTAAACTTAGAAAGTGGATTTCCAATGATCCACAGGTACTTTTCAGTATAAATCCACAGGACGTTCATCCAGGAAATTCTTAAGTTCGGATCTCGTGAAAACACCAAAACACTTGGTCTTACCGGGTCATTTCAAACTGGTTACTTACGATATTCTATTTCCAGTCCGTCAGATGGCATTCCTACTAAACGGGCTATGCTGTCCGACATTTCACAGATTTTTGACCCTTTGGGCATTCTGATCCTTGTGTCATATCCGCTAAAATTCTCATGCAGTCTCTTTGGATAGAAAAGATTTCATGGGATGATCTGATTCCTGTTTCAATAATGGATTCTTTTACGACAAAATTAGATTGTGTTAAACAATCTCGTAATTCCACGTCATGTTGTCTGTTGCAATCCTATGCAGTTGGAGATGCATGGATTCTCAGATGCTTCGGTTTATGCCTACGGGACATCTACCTACGTTCAGTTGACCCGCAAGGTCAGGTATTTTGTTCGGCTTCTATGTGCAAAGGCTAAGGTTGCGCCTCTGAAGCCTGTCACTATTTCACGTTTAGAGCTTTGTGCAGTCGCATTGCTGGCCAAGGTTGCCGATCAAGCTACAGGGTCTTAGGCCATAGACTTTGAGCGGCCTGTCTTTTGGTCCGATTCTACTGTCGTTCCAGGGTGGCTAAAAACACCGCCTAATCAATTTAAAACTTTTGTTTGCAATATAGTTGCAGACATACAAACTTTGACTGCTCATGCCACATGGCGGCATGTACTTACTAAATCAAATCCTTTCGATATGCTTTTAAGAGGAGTTCCACCTGCTCAGTTATTAGAATGTAGTCTATGGTGGAATGGTCCTTCCTGGTTGCATGAATCTGAGAATCCATGGCCTATTTTCGTAGATCGTATTTCCAATCTACCAGATCTAAAGAGTACTTTACAGTGTCATTATGAGCGTCAGGTCGAACCTTTCCCATGGGACAAATTTTCTACTTTGACAATACTCGAAAGAGTTATTGCATAATGTTTGCGGTTTTTGCGTAATTATCGTACACTCCTCTCGGAGAGCAACGTAGGTCCTCTCACGTGCGAAGAGATTTCCTTTTCACATACTCGCTTTAAAACATCTCAACTAGAGTCCTTTCTGGAAGAAATAAAATGTCTACAGAAAGGCATTCCCATTTTAAAGCCAAGCTCAGTTTCAAGCTTAACTCCTTTTCTCGACTCTGATGGTGTAATATGCATCGGAGGTCGCCTTCAAAATTCTCAGTTCTCATTTGAGAAAAAACATCCAATTCTTATTTCTGCAAAACATAGATTTGCTAAGCTTCTTCTTATACGTGAACACACTCGTCTGTTGCAGGACGATGTTCAATTGCTTCTTCGCACGTGCGAGAACGATATTGGATAATTGCTAGTCGCAGTTTTGCAAAGGTTGTTGTCCATAAGTGTCTCTGCTGCTTTCGATTTTCTTCTAAATTAACTAAACCCATTATGGGAAACTTTCCAGCTGATCAAGTCAATCCATCACCACCATTTCGTGTAGTTGGCATTGACTACGCTGGTCCATTTCATTTTAAGGATCGCAAAGGCCAGGGTGTTAAAACCTCCAAGTCATATATCTCTTTTTTCATTTGCTTTGCCACCAAGGCTATCTACCTAGAGTTAGTCACTGATCTTTCCAGTGATTCATTTCTAATGACTTTCCGCAAATTCATTGCTTGTAGGGATAAACCTAATACTGTTTACTCTGATAATGGTTCAAATTTCATAGGTGCCAATTCAGAACTTCTTGAATTGGGCAATTTCCTTCTTTCTCAACGAACCATTATTCCAGATAAAGTAACTGATATGGGCACAACTTCTCCTCATTTTGGGGAACTATGGGAGGCAGGTATAAAATCGTGCAAACACCGCTTACGTAGAGTCTTAGGCTATGCCCTTCTTACTTATGAGGAGTTTTCCACCGTGTTGGCACAGGTGGAGGCTATTCTAAATTTGAGAGCATTGTCTCCTATTTCTTCTGATCCCAACGATCTTCTACCTTTAACTCCAGAACACTTTCTTATTGGTCGATCCATGACTTCTGCTCCTGATCCTTCCTTAAGTCACCTTAAAGAGTCCAGACTTAATACCTTCCAACAAGTTCAACTTCTTCAGCGACAAATATGGTCACGTTGGAGCAAAGAGTATGTATCCGAACTCCAACGACAAAAATGGTGTTCCAATGACTCCGAACTTCAATAAGGCACATTGATGTTAATAAAGGAGGACAATCTCCCAGTGTTACAGTGACGTCTTGGGCGCATTGTGAATGTGCATACTGGTGCCGACGGTGTTAATCGTATTGCGTCGATTAAAACTGATACTGGTCTAGTTCGTTGATCATTTTCCAGGATCTGTCCGCTACCTATTGACGACATATAAATATATTTCAATGTTCTATACTTATTATTATTGTACTATACTTGTTAATACTATTTCTATTGTACTTTTAATAAGTTGATGTATTTAAACAATTGTTAGTTTATTGATAGGTAGTTACAACTTTCAACACTGGGGGCGTGTTGGGGATTATAGAATTAATTACTAGCATGTGAAGTTACTTCGCGTTTTTGCCGAGAACTACTTTTGTGGCGGAAGTGCTGATATTTTGTTGCCTGCTTTGTTTCCAGAATTCATTGCGTTTTTAAGATGTGTGAGGGGTTAGCTTGTGACAGCTCATATCCACTCATTCTAATGTATTTTACTTAAATTTTCAATTATATTCAGTTAAAATAAATGTATTCCACGTTGAAGCATTCTTACATTTCTATCTTAGCAAGAAACAAGCTTTCAGCTTTATTGTTAAGTTGGTCCTAAGAGTTTTAATACTACAACATACACGTGCAGAAGATTCGCATAGAAGATGTACAATTATACAAATATATCCCAAACACGGTTGTCACTTCTAGTTGCCTTTGGATTTCTCGAATTTTATCATGCGGTTCTTCACGTGGAATAACTTCTGTATATTTACTAGGTCTATCTCCGCCTGACAATGCCTCGGTTATACTCTTGTAAAAGTAGTCGATTTTATCAAATGTAACGTCATGACGATAAACAGTTTCCTTTCACGCTCATTCTACAAATGATAACCATTTGACGCAAGTCCAGTTTTCCTGAGTTCTCGAGGTACTCATAGGTGCGCAGTACAACCAAAAAGTCAAAGCTTTTCTATATTAATTTTCTTCTATACCATAGCTCAGCTAGTACTTTGTACTCAAACGCATAAGTAAGGCCAATATTAATTAAATACACTGGCATAATGGATTGCTTCAGACCATAATGTTTTTGGTACATCAGTGTCAAATAATGGATACCTAGGTTTTTCCATAATAAAGCACTTCGTATGTTTTGATACTTTGTTTTTCTCGGGAATGTATTGTGTGAAGGTTAGAATGCTAAAACATAAAAATAAAACACTCTCGTTCCACACTACACAAATAACTTTATATGTATTGCAAAATAACCATTGCCTTTTGCATATAAATCAAAATACAATTGTCTTTAATGTACAAGTGAAAAATTGAGGCAATTCAGAATTCAGCAACTGACAACTATTTGTATAGAAGAAGCACAATGCATTTAGGAATGGTTGCGTACATAGCTAAGTTTCTTCCTAATTTTCTAAACTTGTATACAATTTAAGAATGTTATGTAAGAGAGATGTACAATAGACCTGGACCAGTGTCTATGAGAATAATTTGATTCAATTGAAAAAAATTCTATTCTGTTCTCCAGTATTACAGTATTTTGTTAATGAAAAAGAAATTATTTTATCAGTAGTTCAAATGGTTTTGCGAGCAGTGATTTCACAAAATGGTGTATTATGGGTTAAAATGACGTTATGTTACAAATTTTGATTTGCCCAGAAGGGGGTCTGAAATCTGCATTGGAGCGGAATGGGTTTCTATGGAAAAAAGAATTAAATTATAAAATGTAAATATGGTCGAAATATAAAACTACTCTACAAATACCACCTACATTGGCAGGCTTTATTAGTTGTCAAAAATAAGAGCGCCAAACTACCATCCCAGCAATTCCTTCGATATTTTCGCTACCAGGAAGATGATTATTCGAGATAGATCTCCATTCGGTTTTCCTAAATCTCGTCATCTTATACTTAATCTTTATGTACCATAACTTTAAAATACTCATTAACTTTTTATCGAACTAAGGCCTCTCCCAAAATATGACTGAAGTGGCTGAATATCCGATCACAATTTTTTTCTTTCTACCTTTATGTATATTATAAATAACTTCAAATAAAATTGCATCTAAGTTTAAACTCTATTAACAGTGAATTTCGAAAATATAATTTCACGTACATTAACCTTTAAAACAAACCTAATATACCTCTAACTGACCCGGTATTATTAACAGAACTCATTAATAAAAACATTTATCGCTATATAATACTACCATTCCAGTGTTCTAATTTCCCAGATTGATTTGTATGACATTTTAAATCCCATTTATTTGGAAATATCCTTAACAACAATTCAGAGGAAAACTACGCAATACGAACTATTTACTTAACCATTTCATTGCCGATTAAAAATATTGAATTGGCACTTTTTAACAAGAGTTTCACAATTGAGCTTACATTTACATATTTCTTAATGTCCTAAAATGTTTAAACTTCATTCACTAATAATATTATTAGCCTAAATTAAACAAAATTATTCTGTTGCCATTTCATAGTCCAACAAAATAATTATGTATCAGAATATTAATTCTCGCTACATAGATACAAATCATTTTCATTTAAAATTTACTAGTACATAATTATACATCATAAACAAACAAAAAAGCATATATGGTACTTACGGTTTTAATTTTCCAGATTATTCTTAAAACTAAAGATGAAAAATATCCAAGGATGCCAATGATTTATCTGGTTTTTACTTCCTTAGCATGTTAGGTTATTTCGTTCCATCTATTTAAAATTTCACTTCAGTAGTCGAGTGAAACCATTTTATCGTCTTTTTATGTGTATGATTTTTCTGGCTTGCGTATCCAGCAAATCTTAAAAAACTATTTGATATACGCCTCTCAGGGTCCACAGCCTTCACAAATCTGCTATTACTCAAATACCATTTCTCTCTTAACTTGCTAATTCTGAACTTAATTATTATATCCCCTTGTTTATCTTTTAAAAATTTTGTTCTCACACCTTGTGCACCTAAACCTGTCTTATGGTTGAGTTAAATGTCATCGGTGTGGGCGAATGCATTAATTGTTTGACGTTTTATGAATCTGTGATATCTTGAACACTGCTTGAATTTATACTAATATTATTGTAAACGATTAAGTCCTAATTTAATATCATATTGAAATAGCCTCTTTTTAAAAATGTAAACTACCCAAATTTCTATAAATTTTCCTGAATGATTTCTTAAAAGCTCCTTGAAGTAACTAAATTATAAATTTATTTCTACAACCTAATGAGTACTTAAGTAACGCATGAGCATTGCAGGAGGTCCAGTCGCTTATACATATAAATTCTTAAACGAAACCCAAATGCACTATGCACAGATGGAAAGATAAATTTCAGCAATCCATTTTGGTTGCTAACGTTTTGGTCAATATATTATGGTAAAAGGATTACCTTAGAATCTGATCATAAGCACTTGGAATATATATATTAAAAACCATTGGATCAGTGTCTAATGCGACTACAAGAGATGCAAATTAAGTTACAAAATTTTGATAGTGATGTAAAATATAAACCAGACAAAGAGCTTTTAATAACTGATGCTTTGTCATGATCAAGTTACAACTCTAATTGTCTATTACACTCCCGGCGGTAATGCATGAGGGCCACTATAACAGTTGGTAACACAAATAAATATTTGCAAAATGATGCACAAATAAGGTATTACGTCATATAAATGTTTTAAATTACTGCATCACGTGCAAAAAAATGATAAAGGTACTCACATAAGTGTAGGACTCCTTACAGCATTACGCTATCATAACGGCAGCTGGGCATCGGTGAGCATTGAGGGCATGGGTCATCCATCTGCCCTCGGTTGAATCCAAGTTTAATTTGTCTTCTTCTTCCTATTTATTAGCGGAACCACAGGAAACTGGTATGAGGAACGATAATTAGGTATAAGGCAGGAGCCCTACATAACCTGATAAAGAAGACAAGAGATGGCACAAAGATAAACCACTAGGCTCGACGTCTGGCTGACTAGTTCCGACGTGTCGGAAATTCACCACTTTCTTTCCCTCTGCGTCTGCGCAATCTCGGAGCGCCGACGCGACTATCAAAAGGGACGGAAATGCATGCACAAGTCTTTTTAAATTATTGGCGCGAAATCACTTACAAATTAGGAACTTATAGAAATGTTTATATGCCGAATTTCGGCATGTAACATGTTATAAATGAAGATTCAGTTTAAGGAAATCGAAGTTCAAGTAAAATTAATCAAAATAGGCACTTCAGTTAAGTAACTCAAATAAATAATGAGAGAAACAGAAAATGATGAGGAATTATACAAGAAGTCTTGAAGTACATTAAGTCAGGTTGGCATCATAATTTATTAAATACTCCAAACTTAAAATCCTATTTTTCATATAAAGATTCTATGGTTGAAATGCAATGGTTAATTTTCAGAAAAACCAAATTCATAACCTCTTGATGTTAGAAAAGATGAGAGCCAGGAATTGCACCTACTGGCTAGGAATAAATAAACAAACAAAGCAAATGATATATTGATGCTATGTTTGTTTGAAATTCAGAAAATGAATTCTAAGGAACCCCTTTAACTGGAGAAACTGTTTTTTTACAGATATTTTCTACCTTGACGGTAAGAATTATTTATTAGTAGTGGATTACTATTTAAAATATCCAGAATTGTGCTGTAACATGTATGGAATTTATCTTTGCTAGACATGGAATTCCTTCTTTGGTTTATTCTGATAATGGCGGACAGTTTGTCAGTATAAAGTTTATACAATTCTCTAAAGATTGGGGATTTAATTGTAAAACATCTAGTCCAAACTATGCTCAATCTAATGGAATTTGTGAAACGTAATGTTAAAACTGTCAAGAATTTGTTAAAAAGGGCATTCGAAAGAATGCAAGATAAATACAGTAAATATCGCTTACAACGAACCTTCAACTTAGCTCAAAATTCGTTCGTTATATAGGGGTGTTCGGTAATAAAATTTTTTGCAAAATGTATTGAAAATGAAGACAAATAAGGTTTTTTAAATAGAATATCTGTATATTTAAGATTACACATTGTTGCAACAGTCGATTTTGATAAACCCAATTCACAACAAACTACCATACACTTCTTTAACTTGAAAAATGTTTTTAATTTAGTAGCTACCATAATAGCTTGTCAGGTGAAACGACACGAAGACACAAATTGTGAGCTAGGCGATGCTGTACTTCCCATAATGTGTCTGTATTAAATATTACAGCTTTGCTACTCCTGTCCTGATGAGCCCCAATTAGGGCGAAACGCGTCGACAGGCCGTAGCTGAATTTGAGTCACTTGCCATTATTTTTTTTACCTTGTATTAATTTAAGTTTAAAACTTACTTTTCTTTTAAATTATAACTTTTGGCTATGGGAAAAGGCAGTTGAGCTGGATTTCCTCCGTGCCGCCTGTTGCTCAAAAAACCTGCGATGTAAGCTGAAACGACACGAAGTCACAATTGTGAGCTTGGTGATGCTGTACTGCCCTTAAGGTGTCTGTATTAAATATTACAACTTTGCTACTCCTGTCCTGATGAGCCCCAATTAGGGCGAAACGCATCAACAGAATGCCCTCATGGCTGAATTTGAGTCACTTGTCATTAATTATTATATATATATATATAATTTAATTTAAATATTATATATATTAAATATAATTTATGTAATTTGTATTATTAACGACCTTTAGGTTTAATTTAATGATTGTTTGGGGTTATAGGTCACTGGAAATAACTACTCTTCTTTAATACCTAAATTTTACTATTTTATGCTTGATCACAGGTTTAACTAAAAATATATAAACACTGATTATAAGTATGAAAACTTTCAGCTACTCACAATGAGGTTGGTTACAAATATCATTGAAACATGAAATTTATTACGTGTACATTAAATATTATAAAAAGTTATTTAAAAATGAAGTTCAATAAATTTATGTAAATATAGACTAGTAAGGTAATAATATTGGTTTGATGCAGGAATTATCAAAATCTTGATTAATACTAATCGTTGGCATTATATTTATGTAAATAGTCCATAACTAAAGAGTCCTATACTGTTTATATGAAGATTTATGGTTGAAATGATGGTTAATTTTGAAAATGAAAATTCGTGCTCTTGATGTTAGAAAAGTGTAGATGGAATTGCTTGTGTGAATAATAAAAAAAGAAATGTATATTGTGTTGTGTTGTTTGAAATTGATAATGATATTCTAGGATACCCTTTATATGTAGTATGGTGTGTATAGATATTTTACTTGAGTGTAGATATTATTTATTAGTAGTGGATTATATTTATATATATATCAGATATTGTGTGTATAATGTATGGATATTTATTTTGATAGTAATGGATATTTATTTTGGTTTATATTGATATATGATATATATGTATATATATATATATATATTTATATATATATATGATATATATATATATATATAATATAGTCATATATATAATATATATATATATGTATATATATATATATATATATATATATATATATATATATATATATATATATATATATATATGCATAATATATATATATATATATATATATACTATATATACCTATATATATATATATATATATATATAGTATATATAGGGTTATATATATATATATATATATATATATATATATGTATATGATATATATGATAGACATATATATATATATATATTATATATATATATATATATATATATATATAGATATATAATATATTGATACTATGATTTTATATATATATATTCATATATATATACTACATAACTTTTTATACTATGATATATATGTTTTATATAATATATATACTACCTATATATATATATATATATATATATATATATTACTATATATATATATCATATATATGTCTGTATATATAATATATATACTTTGCTACTATGATCCTATGATATATATATGATAATGCGACAGTGCATATATATATATATACTATCATATATATATATATATATATATATGTATATATATATATATATATTATATATATATATATATATACTATATATATATATATATATATATATATGTATATATATATGGCATATGAGTGGATATATATATCACGCCTATATAGCTCATATATATATCGATATATAGCTAATAAATATCATATATATGTATATGATGATGACTATATATATATAGTATCTGTATATATATATATATATATATTTGCTACTATGATTGATACCCAATATATCATATCATATACATATATATCATATATATTGATATATGTTATTATATATATGTATATATATATATATATATATATATATATATATATATATATATATATATATTATATATATATTTGTATTATTATTACTACCTATATATGGTTATATATATATATATGATTATATTAGTTATAGTATAATATATACTACTATATCTTTATATATAATATATCATATATATATATGCATATGATATATATATACTATAATATATAAAACTGATTATATAGTATGATATATACTATATCATATCACATATGAGTATGGTATACTATATATCATATAATATATATATTATTACTGATATCATATAAATATATAAAATCAGCTATTTATATATGCATAATTATATATATATATGATATAATAAAATATGTATATATTATATATATGATATATATATCATATGATTATTTATATTATGTATATATGTAAGTAATCTACTGTGTGTTTATGTTGTGATATTTTGTTATGTGTGTGTGTGTTTGTTATATAGGTGTATAATGATTATGTTGTTTTGATAAGGTGTGATAGTGTTGTGTGTGTTAAAATGTTGAAGTGTTGTGTGTGTTGTAGAATGTATGATAATATTTTATTATTAATTATTAATATATATTATATATATGAATATATATATATATGTATTTATAAGTATAGATATATGTATATTTATATATACTTTTATATAGTGTTTATGAGGTACATATTAATAATATAATATTTATATATATATTATATATATTATATATATATTATATGATATATATATATATATTTGTATATAGTATTATATATATATGATATTATATATATATATATATATATTATATATATATATTATATTGATATATAATAGATGAGTATGTATATATATATATTTATATATATAGTATTATATATATAACTATATATATATATATATATCATATATATATATATGTATAGATAGGATATATATATATTGTATAAGAATATATATATGTATATATATATATATATATATATATGTCATATGTATGATATATATATATCATATATATATATCTGTATATATATATAGGATACCTGATACCTATATGTTATATATGTATATAGTATATGTATGTATGTGATAGTATATTGTTATATGTATGTATGTTTGTGTGTGTATATATATGTATGTATGTTTATTATATATATGTATATATATATATACGTATGCATATAGGTATGTATGGTGTGTATGTGTCTATGTATTTATATACGTTATATATATATTATATAGATATATACATATAGCTATGTAGCTATGATTATATATATATATTATAGTAATATATGTGTATATATCGAGCTCATATACCACTATATATCAGTATATATATATATATATATACTATCTATATATGATATATATATATATATGTGATATATATATCATATATATATAGTCTATATATATGTATATATCTATATCTCTATATATCTATATATATTTATATGGATATATATATGATATATTCTATATATATGTGATCATATATATTAGTGATATGACTCGTATATAGCACAGGATATTTGGTATATAACTTATATATGTCACTTCTGTGTTGTGTTATATACGTATGATTATAATGATTGACATGTTTGTCCATATATACATATGCCATATACATATCTATAACAATTATATATATGGTATACTATATATATATTTTTGATAATATGTTATGGATGTATATATATCTTTTATATATATATGATAATATAATATGTTGACTGTATATATATATATATATATATCTTTGCATACTTATATATATTATAATATATATATATAATACTTTATATATAGCTATATGAGTTATATTCATTGTCTATATATATGGTATTGTTATATATATTTCTAAATTTTTGCTGTCGTTACTACTTGTGTTGGTTTTGTTTATATTACTGTTACTGTTGCTTGTGTTTTATATTCTTCAGAGGTATATAGTAATTTTGTTATTAAAGGAGTAGGATAGTTGTTGTTTTTAAAATGTTTGAAAGTTTTTATATTTTATTGTAGAATGTTGGATGACATATTCTTTTAATTCGGTTTTTAATCCTAAAATGAAATTTTATTTTTGTTTTGAAAGGGTGATAGGAATGGTAATTTAAATACCTGTTGGAATGGCTTTGTCTTTGATACCAATCTAAAATTATTTTATTTTCATCGTTTGAATTAATAAAGTATCTAAGAAAGGTACCGATTTATTTGATTCTGTTTCTAAATTGTAAGAATTGGATATGACTAATTTGTATAAGAAAAAATGTAAAATTAAAAATTATGTCAGGGTGTTCAACTATTTTAAATTTTCTGGGATAGTTAATTAGGATACCTGATACAAATTTGTTTAAATGGTATAAGGTTAATGTTGTATGTGATAGTTGTTGTTTGTATAGACGTGTGCGTATTGTAATAATGTCATGCTGATGTGTGTGTGCTATAATTAGTGTAGATGTGTGATCCCATGGTATGCATCCAGGTTGTAATGGTGTGTAAATAAAATCTATGTTATTTATAACGTTAAACATAACTGTTATCAAAAGAATATTACAATTAGCTTTGTAGAAAATAGTTTTGAAAATTAAGTACAATTTGGTTCAATTGTATTCTCAAAATTTACTAATATCAGTTTTTTATTTATACTAAGTCTTTTGGAATAAATGTGATACATTTCAGAGATACATACGTCTTTTGTTTATCTTTCTCTAATTCTAATAATTGCTTGGATATTTGAAATCTATTTTGTGATCTAAATTAGTTCGAATGACTCGCTAAAGCACAGGAATTTGGTTTAACTTTTATGTCACTTCTGTGTTGTGTTATGGTTAGATTTAATGATTAGACATGTTCAGTCCAATATACAACCATTGACAATCTAAACAATTCATTTGGTGCACAATATGTTTGTAGCAACATAGTTTGGGTGGATAATTGTCTTTATGTATTTTGAAAAGGATTGTTGACTGTTAAAAGTATTTTGTTGCATGCTTAAAATTATAATTATTGAAATACTTTAATTAGCCTCTGAGTTAATTCACTAATCTATATTTGGTATTGTCTATATATAGTTTCTATAATTTGCTGTCGTTACTACTTGTGTTGGTTTTGTTTATATTACTGTTACTGTTGTCATGTTTTTATATTCTTCATTGGTATATATTAATTTTGTTATTAGTAAGGAGTCAGGATAGTTGTTGTTTTATATAACTTGTTTGAAAGTTTTATATTTATTGTAGAATGTTGGATGACATATTCTTTTAATTCGGTTTTTAATCCTATTAATGAAATCTTCATTTTCTGTTTGAAAAGGGTGATGCATTGGTAATTTAAATACCTGTTGCAAGAATGGCTTTGTTTTGATACCAATCTAAAATTATTTTAGTTTTCATCGTGATCTAAGAAAGATTCTGTTTCTATTGTGAATATGGATAGTGACTATTATAGCTATTAAAAATATTAAGGGTTTCAACTATCTTTCTTTTCTGGGATAGTTATCTAAATCATTAACAAATTTTTTAAAATGGAAGGTTAAGCGGAAGTTGTGGAATAACACTATTTAATAATTACATTGCATAACTGATTTGAAGGTATAATAGGACTAAGATTTTGGATCCCATTGGACATGCAAAATTATGTAAATAAAATTTGTTATTAAAGGAAATAACTGTTCTCAAAAGAAATTCTAATGATTTGTAAACCAATAGTTTGAAAATTTACAAATTTGGTTCAATCTGTATTCCAAAATTTGACTAATGCTTGTTAATAACTAAGTCTTTAAGGGATATTTGTACAAAGATACAACGTCTGAACTTATTAATACATAATTGCTTGGTAATATGAAAATTGTTTAATCTGTTCGAAAACTCAAAGAATCTGTTAATATTATGATAATTTTTAGGGATAGATTTTGTTAGCAATTTCAGAAATAAATGTTTGACAGCTTTTCTAGTTGCTGCATTATTATAGCAACTTATGGATTGATGGGTGTATTCAATTGTCTTTATTTAAAACCTTTTGGATAGACCTATTCATAAAATTTTGGGATTGTGCTAGTTATAATTATTGAAAGTAATTGTAATGACTTAAATCACTAATTCATATTATATACTTCTTGAATAGCATTATAATATAATGATTTGGTATGAATATTGCCTGATCATTTCCTACATTGTCATGTAAAAATATTTTATCGATTTAGTCAAACGATGATCAATTTGGTGTTTATAACTTGCCCAGCGTTTCAGGAGGTATAGCTGACATTCAGCTCCATATTTGATTAGCGATGGTCTGATTAACAAATCCCATATCTTCTATAATATATTTTAAAGATTGAATGACCTTCGTACTAAATATTGATAATGCTTTAATGAGTTTTGAGGATCAAGCTGGTAATAATAAACTCTAGTTGATATAATGCCTAAATTTTAGGATATATTTAATCCTTGATCACAGGCTTCTAAAATGTTACAATACAAACTCGCGCTAATATTATATAAATATTAATTGAACTTACAAGATTGAAGTTGTTAACTAAATTAGACTATCAAGTATTATATTGACTGTTATTAGTATTTCTACTTTTAAATTTAAGACCAGGATATATAATTTGTATAAGAATTTAAATGTAATTTAATTTAAAAATTATGTCAGATTTTGGTTAAATTTGATTTCTGAAATTTTCTGATTTATAATAGGATACCTTTGATAGCGTTCATTTGTTTAATGTATAAGTTATGGATAAGTATGTAGCATAGTATGTTGTTATGTATGCGTTATAAGCGTTTGTGATGTGATGTGTGTGTATGTAATTGTTATGTGTTGATGTGTGTGTGTATACGTATGCATTAGGTTGTAATTTAGATGTTGTAATGTGTATATGTAACAAATTATATAAACTTTTGAACATTAAATTATGACTTGTAAATATTACATTAGCTATGTAGTAAAAATATTTCGATTTTAAAATTAAGTAAATATGGTGTATAATTGCAGCGTCAAACCACTAATATTCAGTATTTTGATATGTTATAAATCTATCTTTTGAAATAAAATGATGATACCTTTCTAAGTAAATTAGTGCTTTATGGGTTTGAGGTCTTGGTAACTCTATTATATGCTAAAATTTTTGGATTTTTCTTGATCAAGGTTCTAAATGTTATGTGATCTAAATTAGCTGAATGTTAAAAATTAACATCAGCTTAAACATAACTTTGTAGTTTAACTTTTAATGTCACAGTATCTGTGTATAGATGTAAAATTATCAGTTGATTTTAATGATTTACATTTTTGTCAATAATACTGATAGCCATTACAATCTAAAGTCTATTTGTATTATATTTTGTTTGTACACAATATTTTGTGAAATAGTTTGGGTTGTTTTATCTGTGTTAATTGCTTGAAAAGAGCTAAAAAAGAGAAAGTTAAACATATTAAAGACTATTTCTTGAAATGTAGTTATCGTTTTATTTCAATAAGATATGTGTAAATAAGCTCAAAACTAATATTCAGTGGTTTTGAGCTCGATTTATACATATCTTACTTAATTTTAAAACATAGCTACATAGCTAATGTAATATTTGTTAATATGTTTACTTTATAATTACATAACACATACACACATACAACCTATATTGCATTGCATACTACACATTACACACTACTCACATAACAACACAACAACAACATTAATGTCACATACAAATTTGAAATAGTTTCGTAAAATACATGACATAAATTATTTAATTTTACATTTTTTCTTATACAAATTATATATCCTTCTTACATTTAAAAGCGAAAAACTAAAAGTTATGTTTAATACTTCGATGTTAATTTTTTAACAACTCATCTTGTAAGTTCAATTAATATTTATATAATTTAGCCTAGTTGTTTGTAACATTTTTAGAAGCCTGTGATCAAGGATTAAATATATCCGAAAATTTAGGCATTATAAAAGAGTTTTCTTTTTACCAGCTGACCTCAAACCCATTAAAGCATTTAATATATATATATATATATATATATATATATATATATATATATATATATAAAATTTTTTCCCTAAAGAGTTCGGAAAAATTTGGATTTAAATTTCTACGAAGTTGATCAATAATTTTGGATTCTGGTGATTTTTTATCTAATACGCTATATAAAGCTTCCATTGAGGTAATAAAAGAGATTACGTTTTTGTCAGGTCCCTGGGTTCGGTTTCTTATTTTATTCCAGAGATCAATTATATAACCATGGGGGTAGGAAATCGCGTTTTAAGCACGTAACTAATTCTTCCCAAGTAGAAATTTGATTTCGTATATTTCTATACCAAATTAAGGCAGAACCGGAAAATAATTCATTCGCTGAAACAAATAAATCTTGGTCTGTACAATTATGGGAAATTTTAAAGTCATTTACTCTATCTAGGAATGACAATAACGAGATTTGGTAGTCAAAGCCCTGAAAAGTTAAACCCCATTTATATACAGGTATTGATTTCCCAGACGATATAGAAGGTTGTGACATTGTAAGATTGGAGAAAGCTGTAGGTACATTTACGTCCACATCTAAGTGAAGTTTTTCGAGGACGATTCCTTTGAGTAAGAAAATATCAGATAGGAAGGCTTGTTTGCTTTCGTTAGCTTGTTCATCGTTAAATAAACATAATAAGTCTATTCGTTGCTTTACGTGCTCTACACGGGACACAATACGTTTAGGCTCAGTTTCGATAAGTTCGGGATCAGTTTTATGCAGTATATTACTAATATCATCAAGAGATTGTTTAATTTCAAAGATATTTTGAGGTAAATCAGAGACCACTACACGCGGAATAGGTAGGCTTTTAGCTTCTTAAGCTAATATAGCTTTTAGCTGCAATTGTCTATCATTTTGGTTTGTTGCCGCTTGAATACTTCGCGACTGTAATTCGTAGATTGTTTCAAACGCTTTAAAGTGGACGGGATTCATTGTAGTATAGTGTTTAAGAAAGCAGATATAGCGAAATTAAGTTTACTATAGTGTTTTAGAAGGTATAGATATACCAAGGTAAGATTTCAGTTAGTTACGTTAGCTGTATTAAAAGCAAAATTGTCTTTTTAGAAAGGATTCGTAACCTATAGGTAATTATTTAGATTGTAAGGGAACACTTTAAAGTCATGGCAAACTAAGATAATGTAATAGTTATGTAAAATTTAAACTAAAAACAGGTTTCAATAAACTAAAGGAATTTCAGGTTTAAAATAATTATTTAACTAGATTTAATGTCATTTTAAGGGAATTTTTTAATTATATAGCTTTTTATATATGGCTAGAATACTCACAGAAAGAATTATTTAATCCAAAAGCACATGTTTAAAGTGAGGTTAAGGAAATTTGCTAAACACATTTGAAAGGTATATGCTTTAGTTTCATCCTAAATTAAGTTAGGTAATTATTTGAGAGAATTAAAATATAAATACAATGTTTTTATAAGGGAAAATGCCAATTAACTAAGTTTAAAATAACATATATAATTGGTAAACAATCACTGTTCAAACATGGCCAACTTAATCCTTCAGATTGACATTTCAACTGCATTCAATGTCACGCCAACATTAAATAAAAGTTACCAAATGCAATGTTGCCAGATTGTATTTCTTCTATTCAAAAGCTATTAAAAATTTAAAAAATTATTTTTTTAAAATTATATTTGAGTGAAAAAAACCCCAATTTCTACAAAGATATCCAAAACTAACACCTTATAAGATAAATCACAGGTGAAGACAAATTTTCAATAGGCGGCACTGTTATAACCCCGTCGTGTTCAGCGCCACTACTACAGTTGGCAACACTGAAACGCTCCACGTTCACAATATTACGCAATAAGAATATTAAGACAAATGCGTGTCAAATTGTATCACATGCCAAATGCGTTTACAGTGATACAAGTTGCACCTTAATAAGATAAAAAGTACTCACTTAAAAATGTGGAACGCTTCACGATTTTGCGTGTCATTTTTGCGCAGGGGCCATGCTAATCTCCGGGTATCTCGTTTGGGTATGGGTTACGTCATGCCCTCGTTGAAACCAAATTTGTCGTCTTCTCTCTTCTTCGTTCGTAGGCAGAGCGAAGGAACGATAATGTAAGATGCGGAAAAACCTACATACTAAAAGAGAAAAGACAAAAAAGACACAGGCAAACGTCACCGTTTGACGTCTCGTTGGCTAATAATATCCTGTCATGTCCAAACCACGCACTTACCCATCACTCTGCGTCTGCGCATTCTTTTGCGCCGACACAACTGTCCGAAATGACGGAAATGAACAAGTCTATTTTAAAAATAATGGCGGCAATTCACTCACAAATTTAAAAGTGTACATCTCCAAATTTGGAATGTAACAATGGAAGTTACAAATATTTGAGACATTCATATCTTCTCTCTATTTAAATAGAAAAAGTGATATTTTGAAATGTTTCGGGCAAGAGACAAAATGGCAAAGATTAAAATAAATGAACGATAATTTTAAAAAGTAGAAAAATAAAATATATATAATTTGTCAACATATAAACATCCATTTCTTCTATTCAATTAGAGAGAGAAGAGAGGCAATATACTATTGAAGATATTTGTTAATATGTTTAGTGCTGATTCACAAGAATAAAGTCCAATTAAGAGAATTTTTTTAAACTATTTTAGTTTTGTTAACTCCTTGAAGATTTCTTTTGATTTTCCTTATGACTTGAATAAATTCGGGCGAATCTATGGAACTGAAAGAGCTTTGGCTTGCCACAATAGCATCGTTGTCGATTTTTCAATTAGGAGAGTTGTTTTTGAAAACTGATCAGTTTTTGAGAGAGAACCCAACCCCCCATGCCGCCATTCTATATATTTTTCTCAAGACTTGAATCGATTCGAACTGAAAAATAATGGTTCTGGTTGACTAAATTGAATGGTTGTATGAAGTTGGCCTCACCTTTTTTCAATTACCATTTTGACTGCACGAAAGAACGGAACTATTCATACTACTGACTGAGAACTGTAGAACTCACAAAGGGGCAACTACAGCTCTAATCATTTTTTTTTCAAATTTTAATCTAGAGAGGCCAATGTCGCATAAGTCATCAATACATTGTTGCTTAAATATGTTAAATTAATACTTTTAACAACTTGAATGCTGCCCACTATAATGGTAGTGTTGCACGTTTAAGTACAATTTAATTGTTGTTAATAATTCTGTCCTTTACAAAAAAAAATACATTCTTGAATTTGTGTAGTTTTATCTATTCAAAAATGTTGAAAAATGAAACCTATTATAGTTTACAAAGATCATATTGCAACAATCATCATCAATCATCAACAGGTCTTCAGTCCTAGAACTGGTTGGACACGTACTTCCATTGTTTCCTATTCTGAGCTAACCTACACACTTCCCTGAAATTTCCACAGCCTACATCTTTCACGATCTGTGAGTCTAATCTAGGTCTACCTATATCTCTATCTTTTTCTTTCTATACTTCTAATATATTACACACTATTCTCGCATGCCTTAGTATGTGTTCTATCATTCTATTTCTTCTATTTTATACTGTTTTCCACATATTTCTTTCTTCCCCTACCATTTTCAGAACCCCCTTGTTAGTAACTTTGTCTGTTCGTGATATCTTCATCATACGTTTGTAGCACCACATATCAAAAGCTTTTACCTTTTTCCTGTCTGCTTCTCCTACTGTCCAAGTTTCACAGTCATACAGTGCTGTGCTCCTCACATATTTTAAGCAATTTTTTTCTTGTTTCAATGTTGTTTTTGAACATAGTAGTTGCTTTTTCTTGTTAAATGCAGCACGGCCTTGCACTAATCTTTGTTTTATATCTTTTGTACTCTTCTCATCTTGTGATATTTGACTTCCTAGGCAGCAGAAATCTTTAACCTCTTGTAATTTCTCGTTTCCTATTTGAATTCTAGTTTTTGACTTATTTGCCACTCCTTTTACATATTATTACTTTAGTTATATTTTTGTTAATTTTCATATCGTATCTCTCTGTTAAAACTGTTTCCATTTCATCAAGAGCTGCTTCTAACTCTTTCTTGCTAGATATAATGTTGCTATATCATCTGCAAATCTAAGCATATCAATCGTTTGTCCCTGCATTGTAATTCCAAATGTCTTTCTGCATTTGACAGTATTCATTGCCTCTTCGATATATAAGTTAAAAAATTAAAAGAGATAAGGCACATCCTTGTGTCATCCCTTTCCTAATATTTACTTCTCTACATTCCTGCTCTAATTGCATTACCATTGTTAGCTCTTTCAATAAGCTATGTACTATTCGTCTAACGCTATAACTCATTTCAATCTTTTTGAGTATTTAAAACATTTCCTCCTATTTTACAGTGTCAAATGCTATTTCCAGATCTACAAACCCTATATACACGCATTCCCCTTTTTCTAGTGTTTTCTCCATTAACACCCTTCAAGCTAAAAAGTCCTCCAGTATTCTCTTGTTTTGCCTAAACCCAAGTTGACCTTCTTCTAGTATTTCTTGAGCCCATTTTTTCGTTCCTCTTTGTACAATTCTAGTTAATATTTTTGTCACGTGCGCTGTCAAACTTATTGTTCGAAAGTTTTCACATGTATCCATGCCTTTATTTTTTGATATAGTGACTATAGTGGTATGTTGAAATCTTTGGGTATATCATCTGTCTCGTACATATAACTTACAAGTTTGAAGAGATGTTCTGTTACTGCTTGTCCAGTGGTTTTCAGAGTTTCTGTTTGCAGCTTATCTTTACCCAGTGTTTTATTATTTTTCAAACTCTTTAATGCTAATTCAAACTCATCTCTAAGTATAGGATATCCCAAGTCATCCTTTTAATATCTGATTCCTGTTCTAATGCTTCTAGTTCCTGTCCTGCATATAAATTCCCTATATATTCTTTCCATTTAACCACTTTCTCTACATTTTGTATAATGAAGTTTCTTGCCCCACCCCTTACGTTTTTGCTATGTGGTTTTATATCCCTAAAATTCTTTCTAATTAGTTTGTATGCTTTGTCTGTCTTTCCTATTTCCTCTTAGATTGTACCTCTTTACACTTTTCATCAATCTATTGCCCTTTAGTTTTCCGGCATTTGCGAATAAATTCCCATTTTATGGCTTTGTATCTTTGTTTTCTTGCATTGTCGAAGAGCATGCAATCATTATTTAAACTATTTACTAACTTTAGATTGCAACTGGTGATTCGGGTTAAAAATAAAGCTTCCTTCTTATTACACGAATACATAAATAATTGGAAAGGCAAGTACAGAATTAAAAAAAAATTAAATCGATCTTTCTGTTAAATATTATTGTTCAACTGAATGTTTTTGTAAATATCTAGTAAGTCCGTAATTAAATAAAAATGAATACTATTCCAGTATTCCACCTGCAAATTTGGATAAACGTACAACAATTACAATTGGCGATAAAACATTTGACGTAGAAGCAGATGATCTTGAAAAAATTTGTGATCTTGGACGAGGAGCTTATGGTGTAGTTGAAAAAATGCGGCATATACAAAGTGGTACTATAATGGCTGTCAAAAGGATTACCGCAACTGTAAATACACAGGAACAAAAAAGACTGGTAATGGATTTGGATGTATCTATGAGAATCAGTGATTGTCTTTATACTGTCCAGTTTTATGGAGCCTTATTTCGAGAGGGCGATGTTTGGATTTGTATGGAAGTAATGGATACTAGTCTAGATAAATTCTATGCAAAAGTTTATAAATATGGACGTAAAATTCCTGAAGACATTTTAGGTAATTTTTTAAGTAGATTTCAAAACTCTTATTTAATGCCTTTTATTAATTTAGGCAAAATAGCATTAGCAGTAGTAAGCGCTTTACATTATTTATATTCAAAGTTAAGAGTTATACATAGAGATGTCAAACCATCCAATATTTTAATTAATCGAGAAGGTGCAGTTAAGATATGTGACTTTGGAATTAGTGGATACTTAGTTGATTCTGTAGCAAAAACGATAGATGCAGGATGCAAGCCCTATATGGCGGTAAGTTTTTTTAAATACTAGATAGGTTCTGAATATCTTTTAAACATATACATATATGTACTTATTTATAGTAATGATTAATACAAGTGATTTATTGAAGTAGGTGTAGTTTTTAATGTTGCTAAGTATTTTATATATCTATAAGACATGAACGCAAGATACAATTTTTGCCAGCAATGAAACGGTTAAAACTAGTTAAGTATTTTGGGATTATGGTATGTTGGTGATTAGAAAAAGTGTAATTGGCCTCAACTTTTATTGTCTTACTGCAACGTTTTAGCGTATCGTCATCGATATGTTGTCATATTAGAATCTTAAATGGGGAAGTATCACTTGGGAATATAAGATCTTTATTCTTTCTGAGATATTTGTGTTAGAACTTTTACATGAAAAACATATTTGGGATAGTCCATTTGAAAGTAAAAGCACAGTCAGTATTTTAATAGCCTATGATCAGCCTAAATTGATCAATACATCAAAGAACTTATTAGTTATGATAGCCATTACTCATTCGGAAGGTTTGCGCCGCGAGCCGGTTAGGGCAAGTGGCATATTCCAAATGAGTAATGGCCATAACTCGCGAGTAGAATACTATAATTTTCCCACGACTATGCATTATTGGTGGTTTTTCTAATTGATTATGAAGAATATAAAATCCATATCGTTCTTGCCGTTTATATAAAAATGCAGTAGCTACTTTTTTGGTGTATTTACTTATTTTGATGAACTCTATATTGAAATAGTCCCGTTCTAAACTGTAAATTACCCAACTTCTATAAAATTCTAAGGGTATTTTTCTTACTAAAGTTCCTGAGCCAACAGAAATTGATAAATGTTTATCTATATACAAATGTATGTGTAATTAAATGCACAAGCATTATACAAATGTATGTGTAACTAATGCATAATCATTAAATTTTTTAAACTGTAATAATGATACAGATTAATGGGCACAATTTTAATATTACTAATGAAGTTTCTTACATCATGTACACGAAGAGCAAGATAGAAAAAGCAAATTTGATACATCCACGAAAATCACTTGTCTATGAATATTACTGTAAATAAATTGTTATTAATAATTTTTGTACAAATACTTATGAGTATTCTGGAGCCATTAATTTACTATTGTGGTTGAAAATACTCATATTATCAATATGTAATATTTTTACAGCCTGAACGAATAGATCCTAAAGGAAATCCTTCCCAGTATGATATACGATCTGATGTATGGAGTTTAGGTATATCTATGATAGAATTATCGACAGGTTGTTTTCCATATCAGAAATGGGGCACACCTTTTGAACAACTTAAACAAGTTGTTACTGACGATCCGCCTAGATTACCACCTGGAGAATTTACCCCTGAATTTGAAGATTTTATTTCAAAGTGTTTACAAAAGAAATACACCAACAGACCAAATTACGATCAACTTATGGAACATCCATTTTGTACAATTCATGCAACGAAATGCACAGATGTTGCATCTTTTGTATCGGAAATTTTGGATATACCTGAGAGTGGATGAGATTCGTGTATTGTTTGCTAATTTTTTGTTTCACTAAGTTGTCCTTTATCAATTTTTAGTTTATTTACATTTCTGTTTTTAAAATGTTTTAAGCGGCCAATTAAAAATGTTAATTAAATAAGAAGAGAAAAGGTATACTAATAGTAGTTTAAGATATATTGTTAAATAAGCCTGTGTTCATAATAGTCATAGCCACAATTACATATTCATTTAGTAATGCCACTTGTACATATACAGGGTACCGACTGAAACTGCCTCTTACCTTTTGAATTAGCCTTGTTATAAATGAATATTTAATTGTGATTAATGCACTGAATTCGAAGCAGCGAAATATTTGTGATGAAAAGTAATATGAACGACCTAGCTGGAGAATTGCGCTTTTGCTTTCTAGTAACAAAAATTTGATCACCGGACATTTTTGTGTACCTGTAGTAATTAGTGTAAAAGAGAATTGTACATGACTTTTTAGAAACTAAGTGTTTTGGGTCACAAACACCAAATGTGTGAATAATTTTATGCATAGCACCATTATGTACAATATCCAATTTTGGAGAGAAAACAAATTGAACAAAGCGAGTTATTCATATTAATCTTCTTCGGTCCTGGTAAAACTGTTTTTGAAAACAAGTTTTCTATTTGTTTTTATGATTTGTTAAAATTAATTTTTCTTGCAAAAATTTTATCATTTCACCAACATTAGTTTCTGTTTAATTGGTTAACTGCATTTTAGTAAAATAGAAACTACTTCTCAAGTCAGTCGTTTACAATATTGATGTTGAAAAAAATTCTAACAACTGATAGTAAAAACTGTTGAAGTTCAAACATTAACATTTTTTTGTAGCTATGAATAAAACAAAGCTACAAAAGTGTATGAATAGTTAAAAACAATCAACAATAAAATCAAATTGCATTTTAGGAACCTTTACTATTTAGATTTTTATACTCAACTTCATGACACAGAAATTTAAAAAAAAAACGGCTACAAACCAAACATTTAGACAAATAAACTTATTCTCCTAAATATTTTATATATAAAAAATATTGTGGCATATGATTGACCTTTGACTTATAATTTTACTTGATTTTGTTTCTTGAAATTTAGGCCATATATTAAAATACAAAGCTATAATATCATTTTATTGTTAGTTACATCCAGACATTGTGGTATGCTGTACATACCTTTCTCGATGCTTTAAAACAGGATTTTATCATAAATAAATAAATTATTATTTTACCACTATTCTTTAATAATATGTACAAATATGCCGTTTACTTACAAGAAAAAAGTTTTATTTACACCAGGTGGTGAAAATTAAAGTAAATATTCTATTTGATATATTCGAAGAAATTGTCTGACCTTAAATTTTCTCATTCCAAAGTAATCATTAATCGCATAGAGCGTGCATGCATGTGCACGTGCGTGCATGCATGTGTGTGTATGAAGATAAAGTATTACCTTTTGATGGAGATGATCATTTTAATCCCAATATCTCTGTTTTTGTAGATCTAATATTTATCTCTGAAAAGACGTTCTAGGAGCTATTGGTAAACTCAAAACCAAAACTTCTATGGGAGACAATAATTTTTCAACATATATTAAAGGGTTGTAAAGACTTTTTCCATCAGACCGCTGCAGTATATATTGAATTTGTCATTATCAACCCACTGCTTTCCAAACAAGTGGAAAATAGGTAAGGTGTGTCCGATATTTAAAAAAGCTCATAGAAATTAAATTGAAAACTACCGTGCAGTCGTTATTATATCACGCTTTTCTAAAATATTTGAAATTAATCTATACAAATACATATATACAGCTATAATGCCTTTGATATCAGTCAAGCAGCATGGATTTATGCCTACTCGTTCTCCGATAACGAATCTTACAATCTTTTGTATATATATTTTGAATGCCTTCGATAATTCTCGTGAGGTTGATGTTTTCTACTTAGATTTTTCTAAAGCATTTGATAGAGTTTTTCATTCTGTGCTACTCTGTAAATTAGAGTTCCAATTCAATTTTTCTACTATTCTAGTGCAATTTCTAGTCATATAATGACTCGAGGAATTTATATGTTGTTAACAATAACATAAGGTCAAATTTATACATTCCAACAGCAGGTATTCCGCAAGGAAGTAATTTAGGTCCTCTTCTCCTTTTAATATGTATTAATGATATAGTTGATACAATCTCATCTGAAATCTTATTGTTTGCAGACGACATTAAACTGTATAAATAAATTACATCAGCGGTAGATTGTGACGTGCTGAAAAATGATCTGAATAGATTACTAAGCCTGTCAATAAGAAATAAACTTCTTTTTAACTATGATAAATGCTTTCATATCAAATTTTCATGTAGGATTAACAATACAAATTACACTAAGTATACCTCCCTTGTGACCTTATATACCCCTAAATAACCATATTATTATAGCAATATATATATATATATATATATATATATATATAAGATGATTTTGGTCAAAATAAATTGTAATTTAAAATATTTTGTTCTATTTCTTAACGTTTCAGCAACACATTTTTGCCATAATCATAAGTATTAACTGTTGTTCATAAATATATAATTATTTAGTTAATGAAGTAGTATCACTGTCATTAACTAAATAATTATATATTTATGAACAACAGTTAATACTTATGATTATGACAAAATGTTAAATCGTTAAGAAATAGAACAAAATATTTTAAATTACTATTTATTTTGACCAAAATCATCCCAAGAAATTTATAACATCTTATCCTAATAATAAATATAAAGGTCATTAAAGTGTAAAGAACTATATATATATATATATATATATATATATATATATATATATATATATATATATATATATATACATCTCACTAATTTTCTGCGTCTTTTCATGAAGGTGCTGATTCTGCGTCCATGCAAATATTTAGGATTCTGTAGCGTTGAATGTTTAGTTCACATTATTTCCTTCAAGTATATGCAGAGTATATAAAATGAAGTAAATAATTTCCGGAAATTTAGAAGTATCCATAGTACCTACCGTTTTGCATCCATACATTTTGTTATTGCTTATGCATCCGTATATTTGCTATAAAACTATACACATTACTATTTTATGTGCATCCCTCGGAATATTCCTTTTCACAGTACAGACATTTTTACGTCCTGCGGTGTTGCCACTTTGTCATATCCTACATACGTAATGTATTATACGTTTGCCTACATGCACGGTGATTACTTATGACTGAAGCAAATATTCAAGTTAGTGCTTGTACTTTAACTATAGAGTTGATCAATGGTCTACTACAGCGGGATACTTTTGCATTCACGAAGCAAACAAAGTCGGATTTAAGTAGACGTACGCATTCTACGAGTGGACAGAAATGCAAATTTTGAATATAGTATGCTACCATTACTTAAAAACGGAAAGCAAATTTAGCAGTAAGCATTAGTAAGAATTAACGCCGCTTGCTTTTTCTCCGAACAAGAAAGATAACGTGCTGCAGTTTGAACTGTCCTTTTTTGTTGCTTCAAACATGATACACATAGTTTTTATTGAAATGCAAAGCAATTAGGTTTAAAGTAAAAACACATCTGGCATTTAATAAATACAAAGAAATGTCATCAATAAATGCAGGAAAGTGCATCGTTGGTATATTTTGTGATATTAAGGGATTATGTGCATACATTGCTTGAAATTTTGTATTAACGATATCTTACACAGACACTTATACCTATATATGAAAGTCGCTTTTAAAAACATTATCGCACAAAAGTTACAAGTTAAATAATTTTGTTTGTTTTTTGGAATACAAATTTTGCACAAACACTTTAATTGTGGTCCAGGACTTGTTGGCAAGCAAATCTGGATACATCGTTTTAAGAGCATCACACTCTGATCGTTTAGGAGGTCTTTTGGTATCAACATGCTTTTTTAAAGAACTGAGTTACAGCATTTTTCTGTTCGTTTGTCCAAGGTATTAGTACGCGCTTTTTAGTTATTTCTGTACTTTTGTTAGAACTCGAATCTTCTCTATTGTTTTCTTGACACTTTTGAATATCTGCATCAAGTTGGTGCACTGAATCCTTAATGCTCTTATATCTTCCAACATCATTTCCGCAACTACCGTTCTCATCACTATCTAAAAGTTCATCATCAATATTTAAATCTATTTCGTCCAATGTTTTCCCTTTGTATTGTCCCGCTTCACCCCGCTCCATTAAAATTAATAGTTTTGCTATTTTTGATGTTTGGTAAATGTCATCCGCAAACGGTATACTTGTTTATGGACGTTTAGGTGTGGCCCATGAAAGTAGCTAACTGCTCAATATCATTTTCGTTCATACTAAATATTTGCGACAAAGTAGCAAGATGCTTTCTTAACTTAGTTGAAGTTAAAGCCTCTGGATTTTTGCACCGCACAAACGTGCGTGTTTCTGAACTACTTTGTATCCAACTATACTTTGTTGTTCGGAAGAAGGATTAGCAAATAAAATAAATTACACTCCTTAATAAATTCAGGCCTTGCTTTTAAAAGCAGTTCTATATGTTCTTGCATATCTTTGCTAAACAGGACTGGAACTCCTCTGCCTCTCTTTCCTCGTGTAACAATCCTTTTAAAATTTTTTAAAAGCACCTGCTCCATTGGAGTAACCGCATCTGTAAATTCTTCATATGTTTTGTTTCCGCTATCTTCTGTCAACATGTCGTTGCTACTTTCATTCTTTGCAGCTCCCTACCCGCTTTCTATTTAAAAGAAGCACTCTACAAAACACTGTCTCCGTTAATTGTATAAAAGCCTTCATGTTTTTAACATTTCGTTGCAAGTTTTTTGCTGCTTCATTTGCATTTTCTGTCAAATAGCTTCTAAATAGTTTCAGATCTGTCGCTAGTGGTACCAACGTCACTTTATTCCAAGTTTTAGTATTTAAATCATTTCCGCTTGACTAGAAATTTCATGTTTCCACATGCTTTCAAGCAAACGCCTAAATAGGCCGATATTTGCTTCAGCTTCTGAGGCGGATATGTTTAAATAATTATATTTCCTTTTAATAATATGCAAAACGGCAATGTCGCAACAATCTTTTAGGGATCTACTAATATTCATAGCAAACGTCGGTGATTTGAACAAATCATTTTCTGAGTCATATTTAGCTATAATTTTAACCGCCTGTACCACTATATCGAAGTGTTGTGGCTGAAGAAGGTCAAACATATTTCTAATCAAAGGATTAATCTTCTGGGATTCTAGCAGTACTTTGGATAATTCTCTCATTTTTCGGGAACACATATTAACATGATGGCGCTCTCTATGTGTGTTCGCGTACCTTGAACCATATGCGCATATAAGTGCATCCTTTTTAGCTGTTAATGATACCTTGTCTGCTAACATTCTTGGAAATACTTTTGACTTTAAATTAAAATCAGCCCCATCTTTAGGTAACATTAAATTTTGACCTTCACAACGAGCTACAGCCAAACCACCATTTTCATTTAAGCTACAAACTTTTTTGTGTTTCCATAACAATTTGCAGGAATATAACCCCAAAAAATCGGGCAGGGAGAATAATTTTCTTGAGGTCATTTATCTGACTTCTATGAACTGGTTTAAAAGGGATACTGAATTATTTATATAGTTTCCTTTTTCCTTAAACTTGCAATAGCTCGTGTCGTTTGATTGATTTCGGTGGCAGTATTAAAATTTTTGTACTTCTGTTTCTCCGCGATGATTGCGTTGAATATGTCTCAAAAATTGTGTACCTCAGTTTCACAAAATAACAGAAATCTGGTGTACGAATGTACTTTTATTTTTATTTCGAAAACCATACTATTTTTGTTCCAGATTGCTTTTCTTCAAATTCTTTTAAGCCAACAGTATATTGGAGTCCTGCCACCTGTAATCAAAAGTTAACTTACATTTAGCTCACAACAACACAACACTTGTAACGATATGGGCATACTACCTTAAAACATACATTTTTTTTTTTAAATATAAAGGTTAAAACCAAATGAGTTCACATGAAAATATATACATTTTGCCCCATGTTTGCTATTGCAAAGCTAGAATTTTAAAAAAATTATTCTACTATAATTTGGCGCCCATTAGGCATCAATTTGCGCTATTGAAATAAAGTTCGGAAAATTTAAACAATGCATGGCCAACTTTACGCATCTAAAGTTGCTTGAAGAACAACTTTTTTCAAGTACCTTTTACACCTTAAAGGCAGAAAATTTTGTTTAACGGCAAAATTGGCGCTTACTTCACGTCTAATTGTTGTATAACAGTTTTCAAAATTCAAAATGTTGCGACCAACTTCACACACCTGGGCGATTATTTTTAAATAACTCGCTAACAAATATGCGCAAAATTTCGTTCTAGTGGCGCCTAATTAACAAATTTTTCATATAATTCAAATAAGTTGTGGCCAACTTCATGCATCTATGGTAATTGCGTTTACTCGCTTCTAGCATATATTGCCAACTAAATTCTAATTGCACTTATAGCATCCTTCCTCAAAAATTTTACCAATTCCACCACTGAGCTATACTTACAGTTGACATAGCTATGTCATGACAATTTTAAGTACAATAAAAAAATTCATAGTCGCACATGCAGAATTCTCAAAACATATGTACTTGCACATTAAAAAGAAAAGCTAACTTGTCTTAGACCTAGGGATTAGGTGTTCTAATATTCATGCAAATGCTTAAGTGTGTTGTTATTATCCCTATTAATTATCACGTGTAACACAAGAAAATGATCTTTCAAATATGTCAATGATATTTCTGTATATGGGCAATATTTGAGTACAGAATAGATAGAGACAACGAAGTTGTTTCCACAATAGTAGTATGTTATACGGGTGTCCCAACGCATACAAAACGATCTCTTACTGCTAAATGGTAATATTTAACAAAATGTTTTTAAACAATTTTATGTATACTCAAAATGTCTATAATTTGAAATTAATTACCATTATACAAGGTGCTCAATAAAGAAGTGTTTTGCCAAAGTTGTGTTTTTTCTTAATAGAACACCCGTTATTTTATTAAAATTTCTAATTGATCGTATACCTAAATCTTATAGTTGCTCAGATATTCAATTTTTTAATACTGCATGATTTTTAAAACGCTTTTAATACACTGATTTCAATGATGCTGAACATTTAACTTTTGTAAAGCAACAGAGTATACTTTTTATTTAAGGGATACATTGCACTAGTTATTAAAATAATATACACACTGCGTCATTTTCCGTTCACTAAACAAGTAAAACAATTAAGTTGCTTATTTTTAATTAGTAAAATGCTGAATTAAATTCTCTATTAAACAATATAAAGTTTCCCTATATTCAAATTCAGCCGTTTTCGAGTTATTAGCGAATAATTAAAGATGGTAGATAATGCTAAAATTGCGTAATAAATTTTGATAACAGGTGGCGCGGAGCATATCAAATAATTATTAACTTTTACTGCATTGCCATATCAACCATGTTTAATTTTGGTTTTGATTGTTTATCAGTTTTGTATGTGTATTATTGTAAGGTGAACATTTGTAAAATGAAAACCTATCGTCTTAATGAAGGGATCGATATGTTATACTGCTTAAAAATATACAGGGTGTCCCATTCGAAATAAGCAACTTAATTGCATTCATTGTTTAGTAAACGTAAAACGATAGTTTGAACACCCTATATATTATTTTAATAACTAATGCAATGTATCCATTAACTAAAAGTATACTCAGTTCCCTAACAAAAGTTAAATGTTCAGCATCATCTAAATCAGTGTATTTAAAGCATTTAAAATAAATCATGCAATATTAAAAACAGTTGAATATCTCAACAACTATGGGATTTACGTATAGGTAGTCCTGCTAAAAGTTGCACTAGTTTAATGCGAGGAATTTTAATTTTAATTCAATACCGGGTGTTCCATTAAAAAAAACATAGCTTTGGTAAAACACTTTTTTATTAAGCACCCTATAAAATGGTAATTAATTTTGATTTGTAGACATTTTGAGTATACCTAAGATTATTGAAAAACATTTTTGTTAAATATTACCATTTAGCAGTAATAGAGCGTTTCGTATGTGTTGGGACACCCAGTATATCACAGTTTTTCCTATGGATATTTACCATATTAAACAATCATTTGTTCATCTCCCACACCCGGGACAAGTAAGATAAACTTTGTGCTATACACATCTAATAGATGGCGAGAGAAAGAAATGCAAACACTAAAATGTATAACTGTAAATGTCAAAATGAGGCGTATGTTAGTTAGCTGCAAAATTGAGGTCATCAAGAGCTAATACAGCAAGAAAAGAAATTTCGATGTCACCTATTTTTTCCCGCAAAAGGTATTTACAAATAAAATAATCCGAACACATCACACATAGCGGTAAAGTTTAGTTACAGATTTTTTAAAAAACCTTAACGATAAAACCAGTGCGTCACCAGTATAGCAAAAACCTTAATTTCTTTCACATTTTTAGTTTTGATTATTTATTTGGCTAGTATTAAATATAACCGTTAAATAATTTAGGTGTTGTAAATTGACAATTATTATAATGTGTAGATATATGTTTTCTGAATATGGTCAAAAAGCATTTGATGAATAAACTAGGAAAACCTCTTTCAAACATCATAAGCATATACAGTAAACTGGTGTACATCCCGCACGTTACAAGTGCTGCTTATTAAAAAATGAGATTAGACAACATAAAAGCCAACAGTAATCTAACTGAAACTCTCCTGATTGTACCAAATATTTTATAAATACTTTGTTCAAATGTTTCATAAATATATAAATGACAGATTTTGGAAGATGTATGCAACAAAAACCATTAAAAAGTATAAACTAAATAATATATATATATATATATATATATATATATATATATATATATATATATGTATAATATAATATGTAATTTAAAATATTGCATTTTAAATATTTAATAAATATTTCTATTATTGCTTAAATATTTATAAAAGATATGCTGAAATAAATATTTAAAACATATTTATAAAAAATTTTTGGTGCTATCAGGATCATTTAACTAATAAAATTTTATTGCTGTTTTAAATAACCCAAAGAGCGCACTATTAGCCAAAATGAACATACCACTTCATTTGTAGATGTCGATGCAGCTTTTAAAGTATCGCTTTGTTCGTGATTGGGCGCAGTAGGACATTTCACCACTATTTGTGATATTATCTGGATCTTTTTTTCATCTGGTATATCTAGTTTTGCGGGACTCTCGTATGGTGACAATGGTCTGTTACAAATAGTATTTTTGAATACCGAAGTTGATTGGACTTTGTTGTAATTCTAAAATATAAAAGAAATGAAGAAAGCCATGCACCATTTATTGAAGGTGTATAGGTAGTAGGGTTTGTTAATTACATAAGTTGCAAATGTGTGGTTAAGTAAGAATGTTACTGCAAGGCAAACTCATCGTATAGAGATGGTTAGGTAGTTTTTCTTTCGACTGTACAAAACACTTTTGAATGCAACATTGTATAACTTACCGAATGAGTAAAAATTTTGCTCTTGGGTGCTTCAAAATCAGTTTCGCTGTAATCAGAACTAACTACGTAAGTTGGGTCTTCGTCACTATCTGATGAAAATAAAGAACTTCCACTTGAACTAATTTTGGAATCACTTCGATTTGTAAGTGGAACTATCGACTGGTCTTGTACTTTACGCTGTGTGGCAACCCAATCTATCAAAATACACGTACATAGTATGTATTTACCGAACTTGTACATTTATGTATAGGTCAGCCAATTATCTAAATTGGTAATTTTAGCAGACTAATTGGATAAATTGGTTTGGTGCATGCTCATGGAGTATGAACAAGAGAGTTTGTACTTAATTGACTTTTAAAATCGTACAGCACTGACAAATTTCCTGATATTTTTTTTTATGTGTCGTGTACTACTATGGTACCCCCCTTTCATATTAATAAATATATGAGTATATAGTTTATTACTAGAAATTATCCTGTTGTAGATACTAAATAGTTACTTGGGTACTGCCAAAAAGACTATTTTATATTTAAGAAAATTTTATCTATAGCATCTATTAATATTTATTATTAAGTATTTGTTATTAAAAGCTAAATACAATATTATAATACAGTGTGCCCTATTTTCTAGAAAATGGTCCCAAAGCTATAGCGACTTCTATTGTGATTCAACTTAAGCAAACCATATATATTTTGGAAAGGGGTAGTCCTATAGCTACAACTTGGTGAGAAAATCTTTTATAGACCTTTATTTGTTTGTAGTGACGTTATTGGTATTTTTTAATTAGTTGGTATATTTTTTAATGTATTTTTGAAAAAACCTTTTCTATATTATTCACCAGTCTAGACTTTTAATAGGTTATAAAATTTTTGCAAAAACTGCGAACAACTGATTCAAGCAGGTAGGCAATGAAATCGAATCTTCTGTATAAACTTAATAATTAAAAGCAACCAAAAGCTGCTTTAAAAACACTTTCAACTGCAACTTCATGTATCTTAATGACTATTGATAATGGGAATGCAACAAAACGAAAATAAAATTGAACTAAATTCATTAATTCCTTAATAGTATTTTCCAATTATTAAATGGAAAATATTAGTAATAAATTAAGGAATTCAGTTCTATTTTGTTTTTGGTTTGTTGAGTTCCCATTATTAATAGTCATTAAGATACACTTAGTTACAGCTCAAAAGCGTGTTTTTAAGGCTGCTTTGTTGCTTTAATTATAACCTATTAAAAGTCTAAACTGATAAATATAGTATCAAAATTTTCTACAATAATACACAAAAATTATGCCAACCAATTAATACAAAATAACGATGAGTCAACCAAGTTGTAACTAAGACGTCCCCTTTTCATAATATTAGGGTTTGTTAATTGATAAAAAGGTTTTATTAATCGGAGGGATTTTTTCGATTTTTTAAAATTGAAATCTATATTTTATTTAGCTCATCGAATAGCCCACATAAAATACAGTTACAAGATATTTCATTACCCCTATACCTACAATTACTATTAACTCTAAAAGTACAGAAATATGGAAAGAATTGAAAACTTATTGGAATTAATTCATTAAGTGCATCGAATTGGAACTTCAAAACCGGTATGCCAACAATTAAACGAAAAGTGATTATTATATTTAACATGATGATTTATAAAAACAGTACCGAGTTATCTTAGCAATATGTATTACGATAATGGTATCGTTTATCTGGAAAGCCACCAAATATACTACAAGCAGCATATTTTAAAATTATATAATCCTGGGTAGAAGAAAAGAAGCAAATTTAGCCTGCGGCGACGTTTATACTGAAAACCAAACCATAGCACAATTAAGTTTCAAGTAGCAAAGTGTCGGGCTGAACAGCGGTTCTTGCCATAAGAAGTTAAAATCTAAGTGCATTTTACTGATGTAGGGTTGAAACAAGTTTATCCGTAACGTAAGGTACCGAGGTGACCTCTCAAAGTTAGATAATAACGCCGTATTGCAGTCTGCACAATGTTGCTAAATAAATATTATTTATAAACATTAAATCTTAATACAAGTAGTAAATTGATCAAGGTATTTTAAAGTGAGGAAGGAATCTTAAAATATTTATATTATTATTACTACACGAGATTATTCATACTCTACAAGCTATTTAGGATTTAACAATAACAGCGGCAAAAACTAAAATTGGCTGAACAAACCGAAATCATCATTTCTTACCTTTTGGTGTTTATTTTCAAGCTGTACTTCCTTTGTATGTGAATCAAGGCACATTTGAATAATTTTACTTGCTCTTCCACGATTATTCATAATGCTGTATAGAAACTACGTCACATATCATTCCAACACCGCCGTTTGAATATCTATCTAACAAATTTTGTACCTAACCACATGGGAATGCAATTTGCGTTGTTGCCATAGTTCAGGGCGCAGAATGATAGACGATGTAGCATAAATATATACATTGAAGATATACACGATGCATCATGCACACCCCTGGTGGTACTATGTATGAACTATATTTACGAACTGTTTTTACATTTCTTAATCTTTCTGCGTCCCTACATTGCTAATATTTCGCCAGTATTAGAAGCATTCGCTAAACTAGTAATACAAAAATTAAGTTACCTACTGCACTGTAATTAAACTGTCTAACCGCAGATGGCCCCACTGTCACAACAACCGAATAAAAATGGAATTTTTCTTCAGCGTCCGTATATAGACGCAGAAAGCCGGAGGACGCTGAACCATATGTAAATTTGCAATGTACGGACGTGAAATCATTTGGCAGATATATATATATATATATATATATATATATATATATATATATATATAGTATAATACACATGTAAATTTTTTCATGGGATGTAGTCCAAATCAAACAACAGAATACAAATTTAATCTTTAATCAACACCTAACGTTTCGGTACATTTTTCGCACCTTTATCAAAGGCTAAAATGGAAACAGAAAATTAGAAATTAGCAAGAAATACATAACCTATCGCTATCTACTTACTTTGATCAACTATATTAAAGGAAATTGAAAACCAATTACAGAATGATTCACATAATAAATGTGAGTCAAAAATTAAAACATTAAATAATTGCCTGAAGGGCACGTCATGCCACGATGGCGGTTAAAACATAAAGACAAACTTGAGAATGACAAATTCTATAGGAATGACAGGGGACGTTCCAAAAATGGCATTGATTACATAACATGAAGGATAATATTTAACGTTGTTTGAAAATATCACTACTATATAAAACAGAATAGACATTATGCACTCTATCAACATCCATCTTATTATTGATAGGATTATTTTCACTATTGATGTAAAAAGACTCAATTAAAAGTCTAGTTTTATAATTGGTTTCGTTCTCCAAAATGATGGTGTCGTCGTACAGTGGTGTATGACTGGTTGCAGAAACATGAGCAGACAATGCACATTTAGTGGAGTTTTTTCTGCAATCACTCCTGTGCTGGGTTAAGCGACTCTTTAGCTACTGGCTGGTCTGACCAATGTAACTATTGTTACAACTGCACGTTATCTTGTAAACAACGTTACTATTTAACAATTTCGAGTACGATCCTTTAGTTTCGTAAACAAATTCTGTTTGGAGTAATTGTATTCGTAAACGATAGCAATCTTAGGTTGTTTAAGTAATCGTACTAAAAGCGGAGATAACTTCTGTATATAAGGAAGCTTCTTATACGTAATATCAACTTCTGTAGCGTTTACTTTTAAGAAGTTGATATAAATCAATCTATGCAACATTCCCTTCGGGTAACCGTTGTTAACTAAAGTGCCAATCAATAATTTCTTATTTTTTTCTATGAACTGTGGGTCTGATATATGCTCAATTCGATATCGTAGGGCCTTCACCGTGTTCACCTTATGTTGAAAGGAATGGTTAGAGTGGAAATTTAGATATCTGCCAGAGTTTGTTGCTTTAGTATACCAATCAAATAATAGATGATTAGAAGTATCTCTGATGACCAAAACATCCAAAAAAGGTAATTTACCATCTACTTCAATTTCAAAAGTGAACTGAAGGTGTTCATTAAAATCATTAAACGTTGTTAAAGTTTGGTCAACATATTGAACTGGCAATGAACAAATGATATCGTCCACTTACTTTACCAAGAAAGACATCTCATACGGTAGTCTCGGTAGAACACTAGACAGTAAATTGTCCATAATCATTTGAGCGATTATGGGTGATAGAGGTGACCCCATTGGAGTTCCAAATAATTGTAAGTAGAACTTCTCTTGGAAAACAAAGTATGTAGTGTTAAAAACCAAATTGACTGTTGTCAAAAACATATCCTCAGACATATTACAAAAGGGCTTGATTTTATTCCAGTTGTCCTTAATGATGTTAATAACCATAGATAAAGGAATATTAGTAAAGAGAGAAGCTACATCCAGTGAAATAAGAATGTGATCTTCAGGTAGGTGAAAATCCTTGAATTGTCGCACAAATGTAAAGCTATCTTTAACATTGTATTCACCAAGTGGGAAAGTCTGTTGGAGGGTATTCGTCAAGAAAGAAGCAATACCATAAATAGGTGTATTAACCGTAGATATGATAGGTCGTAGAGAGAGGACTGGTTTATGTATTTTTGGTAATCCATAGTATTTACCAGGAGTCGAGTTGTTAATGCACAGTCGATTCTTTTCAGAATCATCCATCATCCCCTTTTTATGTAATAACTTGATGTGCTCGTTCACCTTTTTTTGAGTAGTGAATGTAGGATCCCTTAGCAATGGCTTATAGGTAGAAGTATCTGATAGAAGATCCAGAGACTTTTCCATATACTGGTGCTTATTCATAATCACAGTCACTGCACCTTTATCAGCCTTAGTGACAACAATTTCATGGTGGTCAGCTAAGTATTTTTTAACTTTGTAGAAATGTTCATTGAATATATTATATATATATATATATATATATATATATATATATATATATATATATATCTTTTCTAACTTTTTCTATTCCTTTTGCACTTCTCTTCAGTGTCTTTCAGTTTGTACTGTATCTTCACCTGTAATTTCCAAAAGGGACTCCATCAAAGTTTACCGAAATTTTATAACAGAAATTTGTTATGTTGGCAGCACCAGTTTGTATACAACTAAGGCATTAGCTACAGATGTCCCCATCAATAATTCAATGTCACTTTGTGATACCTACCATATTACCAGTTTTTGGAGATGAGAAAATCTTGCGCCAATTGATCGAACAAATCAATTCCCATTCCTACATTGTAATCGATAATGCATTGCAGAATATCTTCACGCTTTTTTAACTTTCACGTGTTTACCACGTCCAGAGTGTGATACGTAAAGAGCATTAAATCATCCCTTTTTTCTTTCCATTCGATCTTCATTTCCTCTACCTATTATTCCCACTTTTTCTTAGTCTATCTGACACAACTTTCTTCGGTAGACATTTTTTGTTTTTCTTAGGGTTCCGACTGAGTGACTTCTTTGACTTAAAAGTTACTTTGCAAGAGGAATACTGGTATAGAAGTTGTCGTTTACTGCAACTTTTCCATCATCTAAAAAATCATTATTCAGATCCATCAGTATTCGTTTGGGGAAATATTTCCCAATTTGCACCTTTGTCTTGATAAATAGAAAATGAATAAGTATATTCTTTCTAATCGCATATCTTGAAGAGCTTGGTGCCATATTTATGCTGTTTTCCAGGAATATACTATCTAAATTTTAGTCCACTAAGAAAGGGAACCATGCTTTCTTCAATTGCTATTACTTTTCCCAGCCGCATTACCTGTTTATATGTCAAATTAAAATGAGAAACTAATGTTTCGATTTTAAAAGACTATCTTCTGCTGCCAGATCCTCATTATTCAAAAAGCCATAAGTGTAAAACAAATTGAAATCGATTTCTTGACATTATTTTTGAAATGGGGATATTCTTGTATATGGGACGTGTGTTTCAGCATGCCTCAATAGCCGGGTAATGCACTAAACCCATATACAGCACAATACCGAGAAACTTCGTCATATCTGGTACTGTTACTGATTTCCAAAGTGAAGCCGCTTTTGAACTATGATCTATCTATCTTTCTTATTACCTCTTGTGCTTTTCGATTTGTTTCTATACCCATTGTTTCTAACAAATCCTATCACAAACAGAGAATAAGCATATAACTCTGCAAAAGTGCTTGTTGTAGCCAAGTTTGGGTTTAGGTCTTCATTTCCTACAAATTGCAAAGGTTTGCTGATTATGTCCAGTTACTTAACTTTATTCAGAAATGATTGTTGGATTGTTATCAGGATTGTCATTAGAAACATAATCCAGGTAATGGTCTTCTTTGGAAGAACTGTCTTCCGAAAATCTGAAAGTACGGTCCTGAAAGTCTGGATTACTGATGCTATCATCACTATCGAAATCCTCGCGGATCTCGCTACTTTTTGTCATGGCATAATATTTTTCCGCTTCTTCCAACAAATCCTTGTCACTCACCGGCCTTTCGTTCGAATCCATATTCATTGAAATGACAAACAAAAATGCTACCTTAACCAGCGATAAAATCATTAGAAATAGCTTACTTACCCGAAAAATATGACAGTACAGTAGAAAAGTTCAATATACACTAAGAATGCTTTTCCAAAAATATAAAAACTGTATCAAAATAAACTAACCAAACTTATCAATTGTAAAACTGCTAAACCTCATGCAAACTCGATCCCAAATGGTCACTGATGCCCTCTTTACCATGTGTTGTTTTGACATTAATAAATTACTTGCATTTTACGCATTGTATGGGGGATAATGCATGTCTACCGGCTGTACAAATAGCAAATTTTGGACTTAACATATACTCTGTACAAGCGGGTACCAAAACAAAATAATTCCTAAATCGTTCTTCCATTCAAAAATATGTTATGTACTTCTTTGTTTCATGACGATAGATTGGAGTATACTAAAAAAAATACAAATATGCCGTATATTGCATTGGATGCTTCAGATACCATGTCAATTGGCAGGTGACCGTACAGGTAGCTGTTAATGTGTTAAACATGTCAGCTACGTTGATAATTACCATTCAAGTGTAAACAAAAATAAATTTTCCTACCTGATCTTGAAAAAAACCTGATAAATTTTCTAAGTAGAGCTTGCAATAGTGTAAGTCTATGTATTTTTTGTTCTTTTATATAAGGCAGTTATTGACATTTCTGTTTTTGAAGAATTAAATATCGATAATTGCATGCCTGCTGTGATGTATTGGAATTTTTTTTATATGGTGGTATTCTAATTTTAAATATTCAAATATTTCTGCTGCTTAGAATTCAGTGTTCACATTATAATTAGCATCACGTTATTTGATAGAAGTGATTACAAGGTTGACACACCAGTTAATATAGTATGTAAATAATTTGAAATGTTAACAAATAGAACGTTAGATAATGCAAATAACACTAGTAGAGTGTTTACACAAGCTTCCTATAACTAAACAATACTAGTGGATATCAGAGTATGTATTTTTTTTAATAGATGTTCATTAATGTCTAATGATAGTTATGTCTGTATGGACAGTGTTTACAGTATTCAGTATATCTGAAAATATTACTTTTTCTTTTAATAGCAATTGTATATTTTATTTTAATCTAAAATGAGGCACTATTAATTTTTAGCAAAATATTTTTAATTATAAGTTCTAGCAAAGCTAGATATGTTGATGTTTTTATTATTTGAAACGCTGTAATTTTAATTTATATTGATTTTTCTTATTTTATTTGACTTTGTTTTTAAAGTCATTATGATAGTGATCTTCATAGTGAAGTTATTTTAACTGTAGGAATGTGTGATAATAAAATTTTGTTTTATTAGTTTTGTCTTCAATTATTTGGTTTATCAGAAGTTAATTTGTTATCATTTGAGAGATGATAAAAACATACACTCTTTAATGTATTGGCATTTTGGAAAGTAAAAAATCAACTGCAATGTAATAAAAAATATGGCCACTTTGTTGGTAAGATTTGCTAATATTAGGTTATAGATAAGTAGTTATATTATTCCATACAAAGTAGGAATGGTTTCAATGTATTTATTCAGATTGATTTAAAAAATGCCTTATCGTCACATGATTCTTGTGTGATGGAATCCTATGGGTTCATATCAGAATCACGTTTTATTCCATATGCTCAATAGGCACACCAGACAATGACATAATTCCCCCTGAATGCAAGGAGGAAAGGGAGTGAATGACAGCCGTTACATCTTACAGGGTACATTATGGAATTAATTACTCACAAGTCATAGACTGAAACACGTATCAGTTAATAACGAAAAGTTCGTAATCTAGTACACCCCTTTAATTATGGAATATTAAACAGGCTTAAATGTAGGAAGCCATGAATTTTGACAGTACCCGTAACACTGGGACAGTTTGGTTTCCAGCAAAGACAATTTGGAAATAAGCACCCTATGACCATCTAATTTACTCTTGGCTCCAATGAACTTTTTTTATTGTTTTATAAATGTTGAAGCACAACAGTGTTAAATCTTAAATTTATAAGATCTGGATATTGCAAGTGTAAATGCAATTGATTATGATATTGATTAAGAATGAACCGGTAATGAAATTTACCATTACTTTTTGGTCACCGATGTCAATACTATGTAAGTAAATTAAAATTGTCATATGCATATCTTTTCACAGAAATGATGAAATATTGTAGTGTAAAATATATTTAGATGACGTTTGAGATTTATTGTTTTATTTGTTCAAACATACAGGAGACATTTTGTAAGAGATAATCCGTTTCACCAAGAGGGTAATGTAATAAAAATTACTCTGAATTGTCCGTCATCTTACAGTGGTTCTCACCAGACTAGATTAGATGAGCTGCTGGAATCAATGAATTTGACCGATTGAAAGGCTTTCAAGGTAAGTGTTATTGATAACGTAGCTTGAAATTGCACCTAGCTAAATTTTTGATTGTTCAATTTTGTTCCATTTTCTTCCCATTTGTTTCTACAGAGACCCACCCTGCTGTACCACTGTAGTGGCTGTTGCATCCCTATTTGTTACAGGATTCCCGTCCCTAATTCTAAATTTAAAAACTTAATGCTACAAACACCTTACATATGATTTTCCAATGCTGCACCCGAAGGTACTACATTGACCAGGAAGCGAGTTTTTTTTACCTGGAAAATTTGAAATTTTGATGAACTCTTGCTGTTCCAAGCAAGGTAGGGATCTTTAACGTACCGACAACGCTCACACATGGGACCTCCATTTTACCTCTCATTCGAACGAGGGTGTATTTTTGTGAAAAATGCTCGCCTAGCATTTTTCAAGCGGACCGTGTCAGGATTCGAACCCGGGACCTTGGGTGTAGTTGTCACACACATACAACGGAGCCACCTTGTTTTCTAATTCTGCTACATTGGCATATCTTCTTTCGTAAATGCTATTTTTTACGTTGCCCCAAAAGAAAAAATCTAAAGGTAACAAGTTTGGTGAACCAGGTGGCTACTTTATAGGACCATTTATTCCCACACCGGTCTCGAAAGAGTCTTTGCATCATTGCACCAACTTCGCGATTAAATTATGTATTGGAGCTCCACCTTGTTGGAAGTAAATGGTTTGGCGATCTTCTAGATTAATATCATCCAGCTATTCTTCAAAAACTTCTTCCATAATGTACGTATATCTGGCTCCAGTAAGCGATCCGTAATAAAACAAAGGGTCCACTATTTTACTACCAACCAAGCCACACTACATTTAAACTACTTTGTGGATGGAAGTTAACAGTGGATTTTTGCATGACCAGTAATGGAGGTTTTTACGGTTAAACATTCTAGAATTTCGAAAAATATTTTATTCGTCGCTACAAATTATATTTTTCACAAGGCCAGGATTTTCTCTACACTAAGCAACTAACCAGCGACAAAAATAAGTTGTCTTTCGTATCTCCAGGTACCAAAGTTTGCACAGGAAGATATTTATAAGGAATAAATTTGTTTTCTTAATATTCTATAAATGACCGTTAAAGAAAAGTTACTATTTTTTACCAAATCTAATTTTTGTACTTATTATAAAAGTTTACGAACATATCACACTTTTCTTCACGAGTAAAAGGCATTTTAACAATGTTATTAGCATTTCTTAAAGTTGACTGCTACAATTAAACACACGAAATGACATAAACTTGTTAAACAAATGAATTCTGTTCGAATATCCACACCTACCTTGATTAAATTACAAATTTGTTAATATTTACTTTACCTTAAGGATTTTGATGAGTGTGACTTTTTGTTAAGAATTTATTTCTATCATTTAAAATAAAATATACAGGGTGTTCAATTTAAAAAGTAAGCGTTTTGATCAATATCTCGAAACAACAATGTTCAATTATTTTTTTGCGCTGTACGGTAATCAGCTGGAAAAACTAAGCTTCTTTGCTCATTTAACGAACCTCATACCTCCAATAATAACAAAATAATGGTACTGAGTTAATTTGAAAAAGGCTGTATAGTCCTTTGGTATATTTACATTTTATATGTTTTTTGAAATGCCAAGAAACTAATGAAATAGTTATTCTTGTAGCGGATTTTAATTAAAATGTTTTTAAGGAAGCTTGATAATTTATTGTATTGGATTATTAATTTTGCGTACTTTGGGCAATCCATAAATTTTAGGAGGTGAAGCATTATTTATTGTTAGTTTTTTGTATGTTTCTTGGGAAATATATCCTTTTTTTCCCACTCTAACAATGTCATTGTTATTTTTTTGATATTTGTTTGTGGGATTATATTTAATATGTTTATAAGTTTGACATTCATTCAACAAATCCATACTTTTGCTATCATATAGTGGTCTATTCATAACTAGAGTTTTATTGGATTTATCAGGTTTTATAATTAATAAATTAGGATTATCTTTTAAAAAATGTATAGTTTTATTTATTTTGCTGTTTATTTTATCATTGGTTTCTGCTTATTAATTTTTTGTTTAGTTCTGTAAATAGTTAAATTATCTTGTTTTCTGTTGTTAGGTTGGAAATTGCTGTTTCAAGTTCCGCCACTATCTCAGGAAAAGGTAAAACCGTATATCTTAATATGTATTGTGAAATTTGGGAGACAATCTATCTACAACAAATTTTGGAATGTGGCAACTAGATAAATTTTCTACCCTACTCCGGGTTACTGCAACTATTTTATTTTGTTTTCCATTTTTTGTGAGTAAGAATGCAATTTTTTAATGTTCCTGTTTTTAATTTTATGAAATACTGTATTCGTATTTTTCTAGTATGCATTTGAAAGAGCTATTTATTATATTTATAGGTAATTTTCTATTTAACTGATTTTTAAGTGAAATAATCTCTTTCTAATTTGGTAATAATTTTGCAAGTATCACTGATTAATGAAGTGAGTGTATTCATTTTAAATTTTGTATAGGACTAGGTTTGTGAATTTTCGTTCCAGGTTAACATTATTAAACAAAATCTGATTCATTATTATGTTGAGAAATGCTGGTATATTTCTCAGTTTTGTATCTTCCTGTTCATTTGTGAAGCCACTTCTAAAATATGTGTGTGATGCCAACTCCATTTTGGCGAATTAAGTAGTGCTTTTCAATCCACCATCTTTTTGTTCAATGTGAGCGCTTTTTCTTCACCTCAGAAGCTACTGTGACATTCAACTGATTCCAACCACCTGCTTTTAATAACTTTTCTATATCTATTTATCTTTTTTCTGTTAGTCACTATATGGACCTTAGGACCACGCAACCCACGGCACTGGACCATGTTGTGCGGACATCACTTTCAGCCATGCGTTGCTGCTGTCTTTGCTTTAGCGAGTGGCAGTGTTCTTTTTGTAACTTTGCCGATGAAATTTCGACTTCACACGTAGGACACAGGCAATCCTGTATCCACAGTAAGTTGGCCTCTTGTACATTCAACAAAACATGCATCGCTTCCTGAACCTCTATTTTGCGCAAAAGAAAACTAACAGTTCTACAGGACCACTCTCTGTATTCAGTGTTAAGTATTTCTATGATTTATCTTTATCTTGGGGGTTATTTTAGAAAATTATCTTGGTATATTACCTTTACCTTGAGATTACCTTTGGGAGTTATCTCGAGATTTTACCTCTATCTTGAACTTGTCTTGAGAAATTATCTCGTTGTTATAATTGGACATTTTTTGAGAATTTTAATTAACTGATATTGTGAAACCAAATTTTATATAACTTGGGTGAATAATAAAAGTTGAAACAAAGAACCTAATTGGCTTTAGCTTTACAATTTGTTAGCGCAGTTAGCGGAAAATGTTTGAAAAAATGTGTTTTGATTCAGATGTCAAATAGGTGGGGGTAACAGTTTGAATACTTATCTGTATTTTTGTATTAAATATAAAATGTTTATATTTCAGGAAATTTGAAAATATCTCGTTAAACTAAGTTATATCATAAGACAGAATTTAATTTATGACCGTACGATGTTAGGTTGAGAGCCTCTTGCTTTCTGATAAAATGTGTTGCTGGCAGATAACTTTGGCAAAAAATAACCATGCAATACTGAGGTAGGCTATTAATTAAATGCTACTTCCCTTTTCCTGATTTAGTGGTTGTTCAGGAAAAATTAGGTGGCGCTTAAAAACTTTCTGGTCATTGAGTTTTAGTTAATAAGTAGTTGTCCAGGCTTAGGGGAACAAGAGGATTTTCTTTCATTTTTAGTTTTGCAGAGAATGTTGTGTCAAGCGAATTAAACCGTAAGCGTATCTTTTTCAATTACTGGATAACCGGTATACAATTCTTATATTTAATAAATCTATTATTTTAGTACAAAAGTAAAGTAATTCCCTTCGTTTCCTGGATATGATAAATGATTAGTTGCATTCTAGGACTAGAATGATTTTAATATGTATAAATACATCAAGAGCACTCAGGAATGTACTGTGAAGATGCATTATTGAGTGTCAAAGTTCTTTATTCAAATTGATTGTAAACCATTTGAATAAGCCGTTCCCGCCAAGTGTCGAATAGGTGTTGAAAAGATGGAGGTAATTTAAAAGAACTTAAATTGATCACTTCAGTATCGAAAGTCGGAGAAGCAACTGTTCGGGATGTGTTGCCACATGTTGTGTAGTGTTTGTTTATTTCTACACATTCCCCCCGTTTTCCTTTAGGGTACTACCGTTATTACTGCCAAGCACCACGTTATAAACCTGCTGAGAACCTGAGAAATCGACTTCGTTGCAGGAGGACATAATCGGAAGTGATAATATATTTCTGATACAGAAATGTGCTTGCTTGAACTATAAAATTTACTAAGTAGGAGTTTGTAGCAGTTCTTAGTGCGCATTTAATCTCCAAAACACTTACTCGATTCCAGTATTTTAGTCTTTGCTATACAACCCTTATTGGTCTGTCATAAAAGTAATACTTCATTCTAGTATTTTAGTCTATTGCTATGTAGTCAACCATTCCCAACCTAAACTTCTGCCCACAATTCAAATTGTTCGGGAATATTTCTTTTACTATTAGGTACACAATATACAATTTTAGTGTTTTTATACTTTATTAAAAATTGTAGTAACATTCTTATTTAAAAAATCAACAATTGCACTGTTTATTAAAAGTTGTAAATGATATAATACTTGTGTATTGAAATCAAATAATTTTAGTAATATTCATATGTCTAAATGCATCATCAAAAAATACTTTTAAGAAGTATACAATGCGTTACATTAATTTGATTATACATTTACAATCTGCAACTACAAGTATTTGTTTTAATACTTTCATTACAATAGTAATATTTTGCATTAAGAATAAGATATCTAACTCTATAGTTAAGTACCCTTTATCAAGAGTTAGATGTTTTTTCAAGTGTCTACACAACAGCATTGTGGACAATGCTTGATTATAAAATTATCAAATTTTGACTAAAGTATCTAACACACAAATATGTTTCTAAAAATAAGTTTCTTAAATTTATATTAAAGTCAAATAACAAGTTGGCATAACAGTTGCTTAGTTCACAGCACTGCGAGTATACATATGTGTATATCAAACATTAACAAGACTAGAATAAATAAAATAAAACGTGTGGTTTTATGTACCTATACTACATGCTATCACAATCAAACAACATAATTTTAATAAAGGAATCTAAAACAATCTTTCAAACATTAACATTATAAAATTCCATTAAAATATATTTAGGTTTCTATACAATTTAAAACTTAAGCGTCATAAGTAACATTTGACATATCCCTCAGTACACTCTATAAAACTACAATTGTGGCACAATTAAGAAGTTAACTATTAACTATCTTCAAAAATTTTAAATTTAACTGTTTGACACATTACAATTAACGATATACCACCTTTAATGCTTTGAATTTGAGCAACAAAAATGTTATACGTCAAGCTGATGTGCGAATTGCTTCCCAAATCAAATTGTGAACACTGCTTTGACTATTGTTCACGTGCAGTAAAAATTTTAAGCTTTTCTGACTGCCTTAACAGGATACAGAAACATACTGCCTTTCTAAATATTTAAGAAATGATGTATCCTTGTCATCTGTGTTACAGAACAGATATGAATTGTTGAAGCATTTCGTATAAATGCATATCCATGATGAGGCCAAGCCGCATCAAGTAACCATCAATACAAATTTCAAAAGATCAAGATTATACTGAATTTTGTATTCTTAACAAAAACGCGTGTGGAATTATTGAATATAAATCAGTAGTGCATATCTTTCAAAAGTTACAATTTTTGTTTGATTATTTATCTTTTTTCAGGAGTAATGTAATTTACTGCAACTCAAAATCCATCTTAATTCAAACAACAAAAAATTACAAAGAAAATACTAACTTTAAATAAAATAAATTGTCAACAGATTGTATAAATAATACAAATTCAACACAAAATAATTTAGTAAAAAACAAGCTGAATAAAAGCATCAAATCATTCAAATTGATTTTTTGATTGTATGAAAACGTTTAATCAAAGCAACTGTCACCACGTTATTAAATTGGGATATAAAAAATTATTTTGGTCAAGGGTGATCATAAAATAGACTACTAGTTTATAACATCCTCTTATAATGTTACTGCGACGTTCATCATTGGATTGCCATAATCGGCTTAAATTAATTCAGGATGTAGATAAGGTGGATGTTTTAAAATCCACAGGTAGCTTTGAGCAAGATAATTTTTAGTATTGTAGTATATGCTATGGTATTAATATATTTTAATAGTTTTCTAATAATATAAATAATAGAAAATGTTATGATTGTAATTCATAATAATTGCATTTATTAAAGATTATTGCAATCAAGCACGATTAATAGAACAAGTTCCAAACAACCAATTTCGGATTTCAGTATCACCGAGCATGTAATGGATAGCACACTAACAGCAAAACATGCACATGCAGTTGATTGTTTATCATACTATTTTTTATAAATGTAGTTCAAATAACTTTATACTAAATAATTCATTTTTACTGTAAATATGATATACCCTATTCACGTTAAATATGGGATGACGTCATAAACAGTTATAAAGTGCTAGCGATTGTAAAATGTGAACGTAACTAAGAACGTAGGTTAATGATATTAGGATTTAGTGTGTAGCAGCTTGCAGTTCTGTTCGGTGTTGCAACATTTTTTACTTCTATTACTTTGACATTTCTCATTTTATTCTCATTGTTTAGTACATCGTTTAAACTTTATATTTGCTAAATAAAACAGTTTTTTTCAGAACTAAAACACTTTATACATTGCAAGTTTCGAGTATTTAACATTTAGAATGCCTAAACATTTGGATTCGTGCGCACAAGAAATGGTTACTCTGATCAGAAAATACACATAAAATAACTTAACCAAGACAATGCAGCATTTATTTGAATTATGACGTCATTCCATATTTAACGTGAATAGGGTATACTAGTTAATTATTAGGAAACAAAATTAGTAAATACTGTTAAGCTGAATATGAATAGATTTGTTTAAATGTCTTACAACCAAACAAAGAACCTGTTACTCCTATGACCAGTAGTTTATAAGTCTTAAAAATTAAGCATGGTATAAAAAACAACCCACCACATTAAACTCTAAATTGTAAATGTTAATAGCTAGGGTTCTATAACAACAACAATAACGACGATATAATAAAAAGTACAAGTCTATATGTAAACTAAAAATACACCAATGTATGATTCACAATTGGAAGTGGATTTTATAAAATCGTCATGTAGTGTTATGTAAACAAAAATTATTATAACAAAGTATTTCACATGAATATTAGGTTTTACCAAATAATATACTTTTCTGTAGGGTAGGATGAACCTCCATGAAACATGGGCCACCATCAGACAATTGAATATTTCCCTTCAGACATAGTGTAGACCTCTCTTGGTCATGCTGAAATCTCTATTCGCTAGTCTACCTTTAGTTGAGTTGTGAACATCGGTGAATGTGTGTCATCAAAATTTTTGAAAGGTGCATTTTCATTCAATTGTCGAGAGAAATGCAATAGTAGTAAATATAAGTTTTTATACCATTTCTCAGAACAGTTAATAAGCATTTTTTCGTTCATCATAAATGTACGGAATTGCAAATAATAATATATCTCCATGGACATCTTTTAACCACGTGCAAATGGGCCACCTTGAGACATATTTTCAGGGCCACTTCCAGACAGCGTCTCATGGTGGCCCATCTAAGGAGTTGAATGTATCAGGTTATTTTTTTTGGTAAATATTCAGAGATCGCAAAAGGAAAAGTGCCAGAAAGGTTTGTTTTCAGAAGAACATCTAAGAAGAGCTGTTGGCATAATACTATCTCTATGTAGAGTTGCAAATGAGAATGGTTTATCTTTTCAGACGTTGCTGAGATTACGTTGAAAAAGAAAAGGCAGATCGTAACACGCAGATAGCCACGAGAAGCAATTACTACAAACATAGATTAATATTTAGTGATGATGAAGAAAAGGCGCTCATGGATTGTCAACATGTGCTCTAAAATGTGTTACGGAAGAATTGGCATATGAAATAGCGAAAATTAATAAAAAGAAAATTCTGTTAAGCTTGGGAAAAAATAATTGGCTGGCGTTGACTGGTTACAAGGGTTTCTAAAAAGACATACCAAAGAATTAAGTATTCGGCAGCCTGAAGGATGCAGAATAATTTAACGCCACGCTCATTAAATGATGCTTGGATAATCTTAAAAAAGCATATGATCACTCCAACGCATTGTCTGACAACACTCCCATCTACAACCTTGACGAAACTGACACGACAACTACAAAAACCAAGAAAGTATTTTTGCCAAAGGGAATTAAACAGGTTAGTCAATGTACCAGTGGTGAACGTGAAGTATTAATCCCTACTTGCTGCATAATAAATGCCATTGCAAATACTTTACCACCTGTCATGGTGTTTCCACAAACAATTTTGAAAACCATGTGTTAAATGAAGCACCACCTGGTAAATTAGGTTTTGCAACGCTAATGGGTTGGATGAATGAGGAACTTTTTCCATGTGTAATGCAACGCTTCATAAAATACAGTGAATCATCTAAAGAAGCTCCTATAATCTTAATATTCGTTAATCATGATAGTAATCTTACCATAGAACACAATATTGCTAAAGATAACGGAGTTACAATTATTACGCTATCTCCACACTATAGCCATAAGCTACAACCATTAGATACATCAATATTTGCTCCACTAAAGGCTGCAGTCGATTACTGGCTTCTACATCATCCTGGGAAACTTATCTACCTATGAAGCTGCTGGTTGTGTAGGTTTGGCATTCACTACTGATGATTTTTTAAGTAGTTCACTGACTGACCGAGATGTTTTAAATGATTTAGGTTTACTCATTGGCAATGGGCAAACTGCGTCAATGACCGTGGAAATTCCAAGTGTCATTGAAGATCTTACTGAAGAAATGCCATGAACTTCTATGGAAAAACCACATTTTGTAGAAGATTTGGCTGATAAACATCCTCAAGCGGCAATTTCATCTACCTCCTTAAATACACCACAGGTTACACATAATCTGGCTACTACAGTTTTTGTCAGTCCATAAATATTCAAAAAGATACCCAACAGCAGCTCAAAGAAAATTCTAAAAGAGCTAGCGTAAATGAGCTACAAGTTGTATTCCCACTGACACACCGGAAAAGGAGAAAATTGAACAGAGATCCATTGAGAAAAAAGAAAAAACAGAAGAAACGAAAACCTAGTATTAAGAACATATCTTCCGATAAAGATGATGGCGAAGCTGAAAGTGAGATGCCGTTTCAAGATTCTGATGAGGACGGGTGGATTCCTGATATTGATCTATTAAGCTTTAAATAACTAAATAAAGATCCTACGTCCAATGGTTTTGTTTTGGTGCAATATAAAGCAAAGAATGATGTATTTTGTATAGGAAAAGTAATGGAGCCAGAAACAGTATCAAGTGCTATTAAAATCAACTTAAGAAAAGCCTCAAAGTGTGAGGGGTATTTTATATTTCCAACTGTCTCGGACGTTGCAACTGTTCCAGTCAATGATGTTAACATGATTTTACCTAAACCAAACCTTTTAGTAAATACAAAACATTTGAAATTGTATTGTAAGTTTGAAATTAATTTTCATCAACTGAACATGTGTTAGTTTATTATTAATATAACATTAACATTTATTGTTTGTGTGTTTTATAAGTATTTTCTTATTTATTAATAATGCTTTCTTTAGTGTTTTATAAATATTTGCTTATAGTTAGTTGCATTTTGTCCTCCCATTTCATCCTGTCCCATAGTGGCCCTAGTTAAGGACCACTACGAGATGACCATTGAAAAATGAAAGTGGAATGATTTTTAAATCTAATCAAACTTTATTAGTTTATACTCATTTTTTAGAATATTGTATTTACAATAAATTAACCAAAACCTTAAATTATACTTTCTCCGTCTCATGATGACCCACCCTACCCTACTGTATTAACCCTGCATACAGTAAAGCTAATGCATAGTTATTAAAAATGCAATGCTCACATGTTTTTTATTATTGCATATTCTGATTACCAAGAAATTTACTTCAACTATGAAAATGTCTCTCTACGACCAATAATTAAAAAAAGAACTCTGCAAAATGTAAATGTTACCACGTCTACATTCTATTAAAAAATGCAAATCATTAAAAAAAAGTTACTTGGCAGTTGTTAAAGTATACAGGTGTGGAAAAATATTATTGCAGGTCTGCCTTATAATAAGTAGAACAAAGGCAATGCAATAAATTCACTAATGCTAAGTGAGATAGAATATACAACCAACCGATAGAGCTGATGCCATGCTTGCGTCTTTTAAATAGGATGATATCAAGATTGCTGCTTGTCTACATATGAGAATCAAAAACCGGAATTTGGGCAAATTCGATATAATGCTAGCACTGCATAAGAGATAATGAGCAGATTTGCTTTTTTCCTTTGAAAACAACTCAATTGCATAAGAAAATATGATTATGCATATTGTTCATAAATTTAAAAATGTGAATGTTTAAATATTTGTGGAACATGCGATAACATTGATGGTGAGCTTCATTCGCAATGAAGAGCGCGAACTCTCACGTGTGTAGTTTAACAGAAACTTATTTTCCTTCATTTAATTAACCATATGAGAGAATATGCAGCTTTTCGTTATCATTTCAACTGCTTTACTATTTGCTAACTACTTCAAAAAATTATGAGCGGAATAAATGCTCATTGCAAAGAAAAGACAACAATGATTATATTATTTTACATTCAGTGTAAATGTCTTTGTTTACAAAAAAAATGGCTCTCTAAAAGATATAACAGCCATAAATGATTTTGTATTTTAGTAGTTTTGATTATATGAAACATATACCAGTAGATCTATAAAATATAAATCGATGTCCTTTCACCCTGTAATTTATTTATGTACAACAAAATTGTATACACAATTGATGCATTTCTAATTAAAATCGTCATCGTCGAATAACTAAATTGTGTATAAGTAAAATAATTTCCTTAAGTATTCCTAGTAATAAATAAAATTAAGCTTTTGTAGGTAAAAATCCAAAATTAATTCTTAATTGTTCTAAAAATACAAATGTTAAAATTGTTTGTGGCGCCAACCTCACAAACGCTGGAATGTATCCCTTAAAAAAACCTAGAGGACCTAATTTTGCAGTATACAAAATTAGATCAAGCATGCTTTTAAATTCCCCCGGCTTAGCATTCATAGACCGTGTTTTCAATACATCAAGAGGCTGAGTCAAAGTTGTTGCAATTGCACCCTATTGAAAATAAATTTTTATTAAGAAATTAAAGATATGCACTTACAGCAGTAAGGCTAGCCAAGAAATGCGTACCGAGATCATCACGAAAATATCCAGATTGAAGTAATGTTATTTTAACTTGGTCATAAAATGAAAGTTGGCCGATTGTCATAAATACAGCTCTAGATGTGGCCGTACTAGCACCAGAAAATAAACGGCGTATGCCCTCCTCACGATATACCCTAAGTAAACCATCAATTGCATGTTTATAACTGTAAAAAAATTTAGTAACATATTTTTTAAGATATTAACTACAAATTTACTTTCGACGCATTTCTGGAGGTAATTTTATATCATTTTGCATTCTAACATTTACCATATCTGCAGGAGTGCCTATAAAACCACCAGCTGCACCAGAGACACCTGCCATTAATATTTTTGTTCCAAAATCTGATTGAATTCCTGATCGTTCAACACTTTGTTTTGCTACTTCATATATACCAAACCTCGTAGTAGAATATGTCAGCTGTCGACATAGTGATGCTGATAATCCATTGTAGAGAGCAAAGATACCTACACAATAAATGATACTGTGATTTAACCATTAAAATAATCGTAAATACTATGTTAAATAAAAAGGACAGTTCTTGGAAAAAAACAATTAAAAATTTAGGTAAAACTAGAAACTTAAAATTTGGAAGAAGCGATAAAGCATTTAGAAGTATATTTGAAAATCAGATTTAAAAACTTCGTTCTAAGCTAAAACATTCAAGTTTTCAATTTTAATTCCAATCAATATGTGTATTCACCTATATTTGAAGGGCTATTGATAAAGATAAAATTAATAATGTATATTTATTATAGCAGAAATTACGAAAAATTGCATTCATATCATTAATTTACGATTCAACTCAAAATATACTTCAGCATATACAATTGGCGTAATTAAAACATAAGAGAGAGAAAGAAAGAAGTAGCAAGTGTTTCGAACAAAGTTGCTTAGTAACGACAAACGTTGAAGAATTTATGATAAGTAAAAAAACAAAACAGTAAGGTATCACATATCCTCCCTTCGTTACGGTTATGTCAATAGTAGCCTAACTGAATAGCATGGTTTTTAAATACGTGTCATTTTTAATACAACATAACCTAATTTTAGTTTACGTTCAATTAACTAATCTTGATGCAATGAATACGATTCATGATGTAAATGCATTCTTTCGTAATTTCTACTATATCACTCAAACCTACAGTATTTTAGTGTGCCACAAAATTTTATATTTAAAAAGTTTTCCACGTGACACAAATCGCTGAGAACCACTAATGTAATTTATAGTAATGATGCATAGCCAATAGCTAATAATAAACACATTTACAAAGCTTATTCAACAAATTCAATTAAAAACTTAAATGATAGTATTGCAATAAGGTTTTGCTATAACTGAAAAAGCAAGTAGTGACGATTGTGAAATAAAATTGGCATCTATCATTTTATTTATGTACACCCATACCTCACTTTACGGCCTAGATACGTTCTAAAAAACTTGGCCGCAAAGCGAAAAGCCGTATAAGGAATCAATTATTCTAATACAAATTCAATGGCATGTTTATCATTCAAAATGCATTTTATCTTTTTATTTCATTTAAAACTAAAATACATACATAACAAGTACATACATACATACATACATAAAATAATAACAGACTCCAAAAACCAACAATAATCTATAAACAAAAATGAAACAACTTCATGTTACATAAAATATGTGTATGAATATGTACATCATTTTTTTTTAAATGACTTTAATCTGAAGACGATGAAGAAATGGTAACCTGAAGATCACTGTCGTCATCATTCTTCGCTGGTAAGGATGATGAAGAGGAGAGAAAAGAGTGTGCATCGAGATTGCGCTTGCGCAAGATTGGCAACATGTAGATATAATCGACATAGAAAAAACTTTTTTTTGCCATTATAGCAAAACATTTTAGGCCGTAAATCGAAAACATGCCCTAATTGAAGAAGGGCCATTATAGCAAAATGCCGTATAAAGAGCGGCCATATAACAAGGTATGAGTGTATTATTGTATACCTTTTCTGTTTCAGTTGTTATAGAGTTTCCGTATTTTTGAATTTTTTCTAAAAAAAAAGTTAACAAAAAAAGCAGCTGTTATGTTCGACAACAAACATAGAAACAAGGAAAACATTGCTTAAAACATGTGTGGAGCACAGGACTATATGTCTGTGAAACTTGGACAATAGCAGACAGGAAAGAGATGGAAGTCTTTGAAGTTTGGTGCTACAGACATATGATGAAGATATCATGGACAGACAAAGTTAAGAACAAAGAGGTGCTAGAAATGGTAAGGGGAGAAAGAAATATGTGGCAAACAGTAAAAAAATAGGAGAGATAGGATGATAGGCCACATACTAAGGCATGAGGGAATAGTGCAGAAAACATTACAGAGACAGGAAAAAGAAGTGGTAGAGATAGACCTAGGTTGGACTATTGTACACAGATAGTTAAAGATGTAGGCTGTGGGAATTTCAGAGAAATGTGTAGACTAGCTCAGGATAGAAATAAATGGAGGTACGCGTCCAACCAGTTCCAAGAGGGAAAACCTAATGATGAAAACAATAATTGTACTTAAACCTGATAATTATTATAAACAACTACAGGTATTGGTTTTGCAATATTCTTAACCAATGTTAATTGTGCAAAAGCATTTACTGGAAAACTATTAATTCGGCAAATGTATAATGAATAATTGGGAGATCTTGGCAGCCACAGGTTGCTTAACCCCCTTCACATACTATTGCATGTCAGTAAAATAGGACATATAATTAGAAAACAACAAAAGTGGAACAGAGCTGTATCTAGGCTGTGGAAAATTCCTGGAACTGTGTAGGCTATCTCAGAATATAAATAAGTGGAGTTATGCGTCCAACCAGTTTCAAGACAATAAACCTTGTTGAAAGGATATATTGGAAAACTATTCTTTCAGCAAATGTTCAAATGTTGGGGAATCTTGGTAGCCACAAGCTGCTTAACCCTCTTCACATACCACTGAATATCTGTAATATGGGGGTATATATTTGTAAAATAATATAAGGGAAACCGAACTGCATCTAACAAGAAAGAGCAACGGCTATGTTCGAAGCTAACAAACATAGATGCAAGGAGAAAATTGTTGAAAACATATAACAAAAAAAATAGGAGAAATAGGGCAGGATATGTTCTAAAGCAAGGGTCGGTAACCTGCGGCCCTTTGCAACTTTTTGCACGGCCCGCCAAAGCACCAATATAATTTTAGGAAAAATCAACAAACCTAGAGCGCACCGAAATGTGGCCAGTGACAAAAATACGCACTAACAGAAGCATAGTAGGAAACCTATTTTACTGCACAAGTTTAATCCCCACTCCCCTGCGAATATGGCGGCTTGCTTAGCAAGTGTAGCATTCTTTCATTTCACCAGTTTGCTACTGTATGTTTATATGTGCATTTTGCATATAAACACGTTCATATTGACAACCGTATGACGTTTTACTACAATAGGTAATGAGAAATAAATGTTATTTTTAATTTATTGGAAAAATAATTCATATTTTATCGTAGGAAAATGAATAAAATACCAAACAAAAGAAAAATTGAGGAAAACCGCAAATTTAGTGAAAAATGGACTTTTGATTATTTCTTTATTAATAATTATAGTAAAGCACTATGTTTAATTTGCAAAGAATCCATAAGTGTATTCAAAGAATTTAATTTGTGTCGCCACTACGATACGAAACACAAAAGTGAATATGATAAATTTTAATCTCAATTCAGACAAAATAAAATTGAATCTTTACAAAAATCATTAGAAGCACAACAAGACGTTTTTAAAAAATGTAAGGAATAAAGTTCAGCATTGGTCAAAACGTCCTTACACATTTCGAAATTAATTGCTTAACATAACAAACTATTTACGGATGGAGAGTTCATTAAAAAATAATATATTTTGGCTGCTGCTAACAAAATTTGTTTGAAGATATTAGTTTGTCTACACATACAATAGTTCGATGTATTGAAAATATATGAACTAATGTTGTTCCGTCCAACCCTGTATATATTCATTTACTTTGTTTATATTATTATTAACCAATCCCAAGATGGATAAACTAATGACGAAAAAATAACTGTGCTTAAACATGTTGATTATTATAAGTAACTACAAGAATTGGTTGGGCAATATTCTCGAATAATGTTAAGTGTGTGAAAGGATTTACTGGAAAACCATTATTTCAGCAAATGTCTAAGTGTTGGGGCATCTTGGTAGCCACAGGTTGCTTAACCCCCTTCACTGAATCTCGGTGAAATAGGGCATAAAATTAGAAAACAATAGAAGGAGAACGAGCTGTATACACATGCTGTGTGAGAATTTCAGGGAACTATGTAGGCTAGCTCAGAATATAAATAAGTGCAGGTACGTGTCCAACCAGTTTTAAGACGGAAAACCTAATGACGAAAAAATAAGCGCAGATAAATCTCATGATTAGTATAAACAACAAGTTGTTGGTTGCGAAATATCTGCAACTAATGTTGACTGTGCCAAAAGATATATTGGAAAATATATTAAATCGGTAAATGGTTAAGTGTTGGGGGAACTTGGCAGCCTCAGGATGCTTACCTCCCTTCACAACCACTGAAGGTCGGAGAAATAGGGTATATAACAGTAAAACAATAGAAGGTGACCGAACTGCATCTAACAAGAAAGGACAGCGCCTATGAGGAAAGACAACAAACATAGAACAAGAAGAAAATTGTTGAAAGCATATGTGTGGAGCTCAGCACAGTATGCCTATGAAATACAGGCAGTCTGAAACGCAGACAGAAAAACAGTAGCAGCCTTAAGAAATGCTGTGCTTCAGATGTATGCGGACGATATCATGGACAAACAAAGATAATAACAAATAGGTTATAGAAATAGTAGGGGAATAAGGATATCTGGGAAAAAAAAGAGAAATAGAAGGGCGGAATACGTTTTAAGGCATTTTTGGGGAATAGTATGGAATATATTATACGCAGAGATAGGAAAAAAGAGGTAGATGTAGGCCTAGATCAGATAGTGATAGATGCAGACTGTGCAAATTTCAGGGAATTGTATAAGTTAGTTCAGAATAGGAAACAATGATGGTACGTGTCTAACCAGTTCCAGGACTGAAGACCTAATGATGATTATTATTAAAAAATTTAAGTTCATTTTGTTAATGGTTATATCTGCTCTTTTATTTAAATTAATTTGATAAACTTGGTCGCGTTTCACCTTCAATGTTCTATCTTGTTTGCCATATATGTTGGGTAACTGCGCGGCCTTAACACAGTTCATTGTCACCTCTTGAACAATAAGTTTCTGTTTTGGAGGTCAGTCTCCGTATAGGACTACCTCACCGCTTTATATTATTTTACGAGTGCAGTAATAAATGTTCTGGATCCAAGAATCTTCACCGCTCTAATTGGACATCGGGTAAGAATATTGAAGGCAGCGCTTGTTTAATATCTGTTTGGTGATACATACGCTTTTCTCTCCTGAGTATCCTTTTATGTACTCAACAAATATGTTTAATAAATTAAAAGAAAATTCTTCACAATTTGATATTTTTCACTAGCACTTGATGAAAGAAACGATATAACTAGCACTGCTCAATTGTTGATTTTTATCCGTGGAATTGATAAACAATTTTGTATAACAAAAGAACTTGCTGCATTAAAAGGCGTCCATGGGAATACAAGAGATAAATATATATATATATATATATATATATATATATATATATATATATATATATATATATATATATTGCAACTATTAGATGTTTTCAATATGTATGATCTCTAGTGGGAAAAATTAAAAAATGTGACAACTGATTGTGCAAAGAACAAGACGGGTCACAATACTGGTTCGGTAGGCATGATTAATAAAAAAAATTGAAAGAATTAAATATTACACAGCCTCCTCTACAACTTCATTGTATTATCCATCAACATTCACTTTGCGCAAAAGTTGTAAATTTGAAAAATGTTATGAATATTGTAGTAAAGTCCATCAATTATATTCGCAAAAACGGTATGAACCATCGAACATTCACGAATTTCTTAAATGAAATTGACGCAGAATATGAAGATATCATTTATTTTTCTGAAGTAAGACGGTTCAGCCATAGGAAAGTTTTAAAAAGATTTTTCGAGTTGATAGACGAGATTGAAATGTTTTTTACAGAAAAACAAAATAATATACCAGAATTATCGAATTTTAAACAGATAAGCGAGTTAGCTTCTCTTGTGGACATTACAACTTACCTCGGTAAATTAAATATAACACTACAAGGCAAAAGAAAGTTAATCAACGAGCTATTTACAGAAATCAAAAATTTCCAGCTTAAAATAAAATTGTTTATTTCTCAACTTGAAAAGAATAATTATTGTTATTTTCCTACTTTACAATCGTTTTTAACCAAAAACGACAAACAGTGTCCTTCGAATATTTTTATTGAGTCACTAAAAGTACTGGATGATAATTTTCGTCATCGGTTTCAAGATTTTTATGCAAAAGAAATGGACATATTAATGTTTGAAAATCCTTTAAAATTAGATATTGTAAAAGCACCAGACAATTTACAACTAGAGTTAATTGATTTGCAATCTAACAATGTATATAAAAATAATATTGATGAAAATAATCTAATTGCATTTTATTCAAATCTACCAGAAAATAAATTTCCCAATTTAAGAAATTTTGCAAAATCAATGATTTGTATTTTTTCAAGCACCTATTTACGCGAACAACATTTTCAAGAATGAATTTCATATTCAAAATATAGAACAAGGTTGACGGATGAAAATTTACAAAACTTGTTGAGGATCTCAGTATACCAAACACAACCGGACTTAAATGAATTATCAAACAATATTCAAGAACAAAAAGCGCTTTGAATTTTAATGAATGAATAAAATGAAAGATAAACTATTTTTGTTTAATATTTTATATATTTACATATTCATACATATGTAATGGGAATTGTATTTTCTTTTAAGAATTGTAAAATTTTTTTTCTCTGACATTATTCTTATTATAGCATGTCAATAAAAAATAAATTTTTTCTATATTTATTTTTAATAATATTTATACTCGTATATGATATAAAAGCACAATTTAAGTTACATTTGAATGTGTGGCCAGCATAAAAACTTTATTTTGAAAATGGTCCGCCGTCCGAAAAAGGTTTCGGACCCCTGTTCTAAAGCATTTTTGGGGAATAGTGCGGGATATATTACAAGCAGAGATAGGGAAAAAAGAGGTAGATATAGGCCTAAATCAGACCAATGCACACAGATAGTGAAAGATGCAGACTGTAGAAATTGCAGAGAAACGAGTAGGTTAGCTCAGAATAGAAAACAATGAGGTTACGTGTCTAACCAGTTTCAGGACTGAAGACCTAATGATGATGATATTTGAATTTATTTAAAAACTAGGTAAGCAGACATTTGTTAAGGATATTCTTTAATTATGACAGAATTAATGGGTTTTTAAGGTAATTTAGAGAAAAATGTGATATAAGGTTATAAAGTTTAAAATACCAAAGCAAGGGAGATTTATTCGGAATAACCATCTTCCATATACAAAATAATATCAGCAGGAATTACTGACAAACGGTTTGGTGCTCATCAATTTTGACAGAGAAAACGCCTTTCATGGTAAGTGGTGGTGTAATGTAGTTTTATATTTCAACTATTTTATTTATTTATTTTTTATTTCTTTATTTTTATTTGAAATTTTTCTATTTTCGTTTATAATTTTTCCATAGGAACGCATTCCCGCACCACTGCACTTGTTACGGACCAATTCAGTACTATGACACCAGTGAATCTACAGCAAGCTAGCTGTAACTGGCAAGGGGTGGGTATGACAAAAGTGATAGGTTTGGGTCGCCTAATTGCCCTAAGATGTAAATTATAGCGAGATGTAATTCAGGAATATCGACAAAAAAGGGTGATATCAAAGCGTTAGATGTATATGGGAGAATCTCATCACTGGTTGCTAATCTCCTAAAAAGCTCGGTAGTTAACAATACTAATGACCTCAAAGGGTAGAACGCTTTGGTCCACTCTACTAACATAAAATTATCCTAACAAAATAATACACGAAAATATCTTTCCTTAACTCTATTCACAGCAAACTGTCAACTGAAAGAAATTGCATGGGTTAATACATAAAATAAATACACGGCATACTCTAGTATGCATAAACAAACATAACGGTGCAAAAAACAGGCATTAAAGGAAAATGTAATAATTAAATTATTAATAAAATTTAAACTGGTTAGGAACACAAATTATATGTGTACTAAAACTAAATGGAGTCGAGTGCACAAGGAACCTACGCTTGCCCCACTACAATCTGGCTGCAAAAATACCCACTAAAAGGTATGAAACGCAATGCATAAAATGCTTTGGGCATACAACTGTACTCTAATGACTTGAATAGTAACGGTATTTTTAATCAAACAATTAAATTTGTAATATCAATTCGACAAAAAATTTAATTTTAGTTAGGCAAATAACTGTAATAATTTTCAGACACTGTACAACTACAAATGTACGCAATAAATTTTAGGGTAAATTCTTGGAACCGGTCTTGGGTTAACTCCAGGTAAACACAATATAGGTATAGTATTATACAACACGGATGCACTTTAGAAATCGTTTATGTAGGTATTCTATTGTTTAGGTGTATGCGTACTTGATATGACCGAACATATTTATGAGTACAATCTCTTAACTTATAGGATGGACTATACCATTCAACACTGTTAAGGGACGACGAGCTTTAATACCTTTTTCAAACACGTGTACCTTAAATTATTTCTTGCTCCCCAACAACAGAGTTATTACGGGCTCAATGCAACAGTAAAGAGATTTTCTCGTATCATCCATACATGGAATCCCAAACCATTTGGTATCAAATATTTTCCATAGATCAACAAAAAGAATGATAGACGTAACCTGCAACAGAATAATTAACACGTGCACGATGGGTGTTAATGACAACAAAACAATCTAAAACTCGGCACTTGTACTATAATTTCTCACTATACCACGAAAATATAATCGAATAATCAAAACACAAAAGTCTATGAGTTATTATAAGCAAACTTTAATATTGAACTTACTAAAATGTCCATTGATATATAAATCCACTTAAAAGCGTCGAACAGATCTTAGCATTATCAACTCAAGCAACAGACAGGCAATGTTAGCTTGTTTCCAAAACCTGCTTGACAAGGAAGGGATGCGTGGCGCGTCACGGACTTATACTACCCGACTTAAATGCTAAATACTAAAGGAGCATTAGAACTCGGGCAAATTTCTATGCTATCTAAATAATTAAATTATGCTAAAAACAAATGGAACGTTGCACACTTAGCCGATGCACCCTTATATTATTACTGTTCGGTTAACTCGCGTATAAATCCGGTATATTAGTCGGATCGGTAATAATAGGTTAGTTCGCGAATAATTCCGATATATATAAGTGATAATGTATTCCCACTCTTTTTTTATTTTTAAAATTAAGAGTTACTTTTCATACTTGGTGGAAGCAACATGTAAAATATATTATTGACGGGTTAAATGTGTGTACCGTCTTTTTATTATATGTAACCTATGTAATGGTTACTGTGTGATTTGGAGTCAGTGTATTTTGGTTTATAGCTGTATATTAAAGAACAGGCAATTCACGGTCGCTGTCCATGTGTCCACAAAACGAGCGCTCGTATATGCAAGTTTACTGGGAGGACAAGGTGAGTGTTTGTTTACTTTATTATATAGAAACCAATTGTTGGCATTGTCTCCAACTCTGAATATTTCATTTTATTTAGTTGTTGAAAATCCTATGTAATTACAGTCCTACTTAAAATTTTCTATATCGTGGAAAGTGTATAAAACCCGTACAATTACTTACCGCTCATTTAACCTGTAACAGATTATAAACATTTATTTTTGGAAGTCGCATTGAAAATTGCAAACCAAAAGTATCAGAAACTCATACAATTTTCTAATTAAAAAAAAAACTACAACTTTTGTTACTGTGGAACGCATTGGTCAGGCAAAAACCGAAAAGAAAGGACCTACACAAATCACAATAAAGTATAAAAAGATAAAAACAAAACCTAGAAATGCCATGCTAACTACAAAGGTGAAGGGGGGATGGTCCAAAGAGAAAGAAAGGACATCTCCATCGAATTTTTATTTACAATAAACAAAATTTTTTTTATTTAAAAGCAAATTATATTCCACTGACAATTTTGAATAAGTTATATATGAAGTGCGCATCTCGTTTTGCAACATGTAAAACTGATCATTAATTAGTAAAAGAAAGGAAATGCTTATATTTCTTATAAACAAGCGTTTTAAGTTAAAAATATTAAATTTATAAAAATTTCTAGTAAGAATTTTAAAAAGTAAAAAAAAACACTAGAGAAGCTAATTCTGAAAATGGGTTTCATAAACCTGCTTTGTCCTTCGGAGTAATGTGGCTTGAGCTTATTTGTGGTTTATTGGTTATGTGCAAACATCAAATGTTGATAAGCAATACTTTCTTGATATACAAAAAAAAATTGTAACATACCTCGATGTGTCGAAATACTCATCTTTCACCTAACTCAGATGAGATGAAACATCTAAACATTCTTGATCTCGCTCAATGATGAATCATCACAACAGTAGCAAGACTCAATGTTGCAAACATAGCTGAATCAGCAGGCCTACACAAGAGCTAAAAAGAAATTCCTTTTAGTCATTAATATCCACATAAGAAATCTACCAATGCACCGAGAATGTAAATTTATCGGAGGTGTACATCGCTCTTGAAATAATAGAATCAGTAATGCAGAAAATAAATACATGTCAGGACAAAAATGCAGCATAAAATTGAACCCAGTTTAGGAGTATCTATATATATATATATATATATATATATATATATATATATATATATATATATTGCGGTGATGGGTAAGGCTAACCATGTGTAAATAGGTCAAGCATGTAGTTATGTAAGCACCCTGTGTATAGAAAACAAGAATTTATTTATTACGTTTCAAATTAATTAAGTTGGTATAAAAACGGACAGTGTAATACGTAGGTTCAAATCAATAATTTATTTATTATGCTTAGAATTCATTAGAATGGGATAAAAGGGTTATAGTTGAATGAAGGTTCAAATCAATAATTTGTATACGTTAATTTAATGCAAGTTTGAAAATTGCGTACAAAAGATTTGCAGTATTAAAGCTCTGCAGGGTAAAAATCAATAATTTAGTAATGTACATTTATTAAATTCGTAGAATGCTACAATGTTTGAGACAGCAAAACAAGTTGAAAACAGTCAAGGATTTCATGGAGCAAACTTGGGGTAAATAAAAGATTCTTTGTATGTTTGTTGTGGTTTGTTTAGCATTCTTCTTAATCTTCTTTGGGAATTAAACCACTCATAGTTTTTAAAATCAACTTTATTTACGTTTCAATCCATGACCTAGGATCGTTGTCGTCAAAATAATAAAAACTTCAAGTTTGACATTTATGACATAAATTGAAGGTGACTTTGATTTATTGATGTTTGAAATATTTGGTTTGAGTACACTAAGCAAAAATTTTTAAAGTTTAAAAGAATGATTGCCTTCAATTTGTGTTGCGACCTGGGATCGACTTTCTTTAGGTAGCCAATACGCTTAACGTGAAATCAGCTGATTAATTTTTATTGGTGAATTTTATATAAATTCAATAACTTGGAATTGGAAAACATTTTTTAACATGTTTCTATTTATACAATTGAGAGGATGGTTATTAAAGAAGTGTGCGATTGTGTTACCGTAAGGCTTAAGCAGTCGTTTTTATATATATATATATATATATATAGAAAAGATTTTGTTTTTTGGTTCTTGGGATAAAGTCGCTCATAAATTAAACACAAAACATTAAATGTGTATCATTTGTATTAAATCGTACGTTTCGGTGATAATTTACACCTTAATCATCGATCTACATGAAAAAGTATATAAATAGGTAATTCATATAACAGGTAATATATGTTTAACTTACTTATTACTTGATAAAATTATTTTATGTATTCACCCATAATAAAAGTAACAGAAGGAAGCTTGTCATATTACTGATTAAGAATTAAAATTAATTTTGAATGAAATGTCAGTTCACTTATTTGACAAAAATGTAGGATCAAGGATGACATCAAACAACAAATTATGACACTATTTGATTATATTTTTTTATTTAAATTTCTAATTTAACTACGCTCAAGAATTATCAAGAACCTTTATATATATATATATATATATATATATTGTAGTGGTTTTAAAGTGTTAAATTTAGGTATAAACAAGGCAATTTCAAACACACTGTATAGAGGAAACAACCAAAATTTACGTGCGAAATTTATTTCATTGAGTGAATTTAAAGTAACAAGTATTAACAAAAATGTTACAATTAGTGATTAAAATTTAGTTAGGTTCGTAAAGAAAATAAATTGTAGAAGTCAATGCAAATTATTAATTAATTTAATTGAGTTTAGTTGAAAGGGTTATTATGTCTAATACGCATAAGAGCTTTAAAAATCGATAATACCAAGGTGAAACGCTTTGCTATCAAACGAACAGCCATTGAATATAGGAAATACCTTGAAACGCAAATTCCTAGAAATGTTATTTTAAAACGATCGTTAATTGAACACCTGCAGGTTTTGGAAAGGTCATGTTCCCCTAATTTGTGTAGATTAAAGACAAGCTTCGAGGTATATTGTGCAAACGGTAGAATGTTTCGCATAAATACCAACTAAAAGTTTCCTTAAAGCGCAGAAGGGATGGACAATCAAGGATATGCTTCGGAACGAGACAGGCATAATAACAGTTCACTTCGAAACGCACGTATTCAGTCCACATGGGTTAGTTTGAAACGCGGACAGTAATCTCGATTTTCTACCACTCAAGCGAGGATAGAAGGAAACATAGAATATGCACAAGAGAAGAATAGCGTTAATACAGGCGGGGTTTCAAGACGTCACAGAAATATCTCATCGGTCTATATAGTTAGTTGTAGAACAGACAAACACAGGAATATTGAATGTTAATTTTTCGGAAAATATGAATACGACGCGCTAAATTTCGGAGATTTCGAAAACGGTTGAACCAAAATTTGAAGAAGTATTATTTTAAATGAAGGATTTCGCGGGAAGAGTGGTCGAGAGGTGGCATTTCGAAGTGTATAAATACTCTAAAAGAATTAGCATCGTTCTTTTAACTTCACTCTTAGTATTTTCATCGCTTCAGAATACGTACAGAAATTTACCACGAGCTTGTAAGTATATAAAAATTTTTAACTTAAGTAGTACATACAGTGTTGGCCTCATAATTTGAAACGCGGATAGTGTCGAGTCTAAATTTTATTGAGGTGCAACATATATTTTATCAAGCTCGTGAAGTGACGTAATGTAACGTAAATTAAATTAAGCAAATATAAAAGAAGTGTAATATACTTGGATTTGGATGCATCGTGAATGCAGAGCATGCAGCACAACTTAGAGGGTGTTCATCTACAAATAGCTGGCGGCGGCGAGTAGAGCAGAACCACGAAACCAAGGGTGAAGGAACTTAATGGCTTCGTCAACGGAGTAGAGATCTCAAGAAATTTCAGGTAATGCTTTAGAATTTGTTGTTGTTTTTTTTTGATAAACTATGAAAATTGTTGTGATGTGTGAGAGTGAACTATGAAGGTATTTTGCATTATTTTGCGTGTTGAAAATAATACGTATAACCAACTTTATTATGGTATTTAAAATATAAATCTAAAGGTGTATATAAAGCTTATTAACATTCCTCAGGAATTTAAATTTGTTTATTGTTAAGAGTACATGGGTTTTTTTTTGTGTTTGCAGTAAGCGTATGCAATGTAAAAAGCATACATTAATCATAAAAAAAACTGGGTTATCATGAGCTCACCATACTCCAGAGTGTACTAATTAAAATTAATTATAAATAAATAAAGAAAAATAAGGTATTATTCAGGGCCCATTTACTCCGGTTACATTCAATGTGTTTGATATTTCAAGTTAAAATCCTGGACTTTACAAAGATAGAATTTATTAAGATGTAACTTGAGCACTGAAATGTAGATAATCTTGAATTTTATTTGTAAATAGTGGTAAATAAATATTGTATGATTGTTGTATTATTTTGTGGTTTTATTGAGAGTGTGCGTGAACGATAACGAGTATGACAGTGAATCTAGGTATCCAATAGGAGGCCCAACTGAGCTAGCCAGGGAGCTGTTGAAGTAATTAAATGATGGAAGCAGAATCTGGGTAAGAAATTATTTTCTTTTGAAATTTTTGACGATTTTTGGAAAATAAATAAAATGCTCGAATGTGTTTTGAGAAAGTACAATTCTTACTAGGGTACACAGCAATTGTATGACGCCCAATTCGTGAGGCTCGATTCTTATAGGTAACACAGCAATATATATATATATATATATATATATATATCCATATACAATCTTCATAGAACAACATTGGTATCTGACAAGTGTAAACCCGCCATAGGGTCGCCTCAGAACCATGTTAAAATCTACCAAAGAGGTAACTTAAATCATAATAATTTTTCCCCCTCAAAATAAATATAAAAAACGACTGCTTAAGTCTTACGGTAACACAATCGCACACTTCTTTAATAACCATCCTCTCAATTGTATAAATAGAAACATGTTAAAAAATGTTTTCCAATTCCAAGTTATTGAATTTATATAAAATTCACCAATAAAAATTAATCAGCTGATTTCACGTTAAGCGTATTGGCTACCTAAAGAAAGTCGATCCCAGGTCGCAACACAAATTGAAGGCAATCCTTCTTTTAAACTTTAAAAATTTTTGCTTAGTGTACTCAAACCAAATATTTCAAACATCAATAAATCAAAGTCACCTTCAATTTATGTCATAAATGTCAAACTTGAAGTTTTTATTATTTTGACAACGATCCTAGGTCATGGATGGAAACGTAAATAAGTTGATTTTAAAAACTATGAGTGGTTTAATTCCCAAAGAAGATTAAGAAGAATGATAAACGATTCTTGTAAAATCTAGTATACGTTGAGGATATAATTCAAGGTAAAGTGGCCAACGGACAGGTACAAGGTTAACAAACAGACAACTAGTCTGCAAAAAAAATCAATAAAATTAAGGGACAGAGAATCGTTATAAAGTAACAGAGTAAGATGGAAAATATAGCAGGTGGTTATATGACAAACAGTTTTCAAGCGCGTGACAGAAGAGTGTATTTATACAATAAATAAGCAGAACGGAGATGCAACATGTTTGTGAACGTTATTAATTTATCACGGCGCACGTGTAGGAAGGGCACTAACCGTAGACGACATGGCAATAGTGGGACTATAAGAAGGGCGGAAAATATACGGTAGATAAAGATAGCAGTACAGTGGAAATAATGTCGACTTTGTAAGTAGGAAAACAAGACAGAGACAAGACAAGGTGATTATTAGAGCAAGAGTGCAATAGCAATATAGACATGGACATAAGAGGTGTGTTTAGGATTCGTTAGAAGGAATAGTAGAGGGACGGTTTTACACAGAAAATACGGACGGTTGATCAGTTTAATTAATTTTTCGAAGTAAAGTGTCGTTGGAGTGGTAAAATTCATAGTTTTGAAAGTTCGTTATGTTGTTTGTTCAAGAAAATTTTGTAGAATTGTGTAGCGGTTGCTACAGTTCAAGGAAAGCTGTGTGAAAATACGTTACAAAAGGGGGGTTTTAAGTTTATATAAGCCTTGCCGGAAGTGGCAAGGGTCTCTTATTTTTCGCTTTTTTTCTGATTCACTTCGCTTACATTGAGTACCGTTGAGAAGACATCCTAGCCTAAAAACCGGGTGATAGTGCATTTCGCCGAATTTATTTTTCAGTGTTATAAGAGCACAAGTACGTGCAATTGAAGTAAACGGGCTGAACATATTTGTATAAATAATTATAACGAGTAATGCTGGATGTTATCGAGGTAAGCGATTGAATTACATCTGGAACGAGAGTGCTGGTTGGACGTTAAGTGGAGTTTGTACTCTGGATGGGGAGCTGTATGGAAGGCATCCACAAATCGTTGGGGGAATTGGATGAACGAGTCGAGAAGGACTGGTTGTCCTAATTAGAAAGCAGAAATTGTGTAGAGTCCAGGAACGTGAGCTTGGTGGACGTCATCTACTGAGGCGGTGATTCCGGAGAACACTCCAGGTAACGAATTTTTTTTATTAAACTGTTGTGCTGGTATTGAATTATAAAAACTATGAGTGATTTGAGTTACTTGGTGAAAATTTAAAGAACTGAAAATTAATTTGATTAACATGTGGAAAGACACTTTTCTATTTTAAATCTAAGCATTTTATTTGATGTAAGGAGTAAATGGGTCTCTAGCGTAATTTGATAATGCAATAATTTATGCATACAGAATAAAAGGGGTTTATACTGAGCTCATCATAGACTTGGGAAAAGTAAAATTAGTATTTCAGGATAGGCCCATCTACTTTTAAATGAAATGTTGAAGTATAGAGGAACCTAAAATTCATGAGAATTTAGATTGAACTGAAGGGTGAAATATTTTATTGTAAATAATTTGTAAATATTGAGATTGTGTGAATCATAATTTATATCATATGAAAAAAGGGTGTATGTTTTGTCGAAAGATTTTATTTTTGAATTTTTTTATTTTTCTTTAATATAAAGGTGTTGAGAGAATGAGTAGCCGTGGAAGATTAGCTTGGGGAAGCATCATTTTGCATCTTTATGTGGTTTCACCTGATATCGCAGGTTTTAGCAACAATTTGTATGGAGAAAATCCAACTCAAATGCCTTTTTCCATAGCCAAAAGTTATAATTTAAAAGATAAGTAAATTTAATGAGTCTTCAATTAATACAAAGTAAAAAAAATTATTGGCAAGTGACTCAAATTCAGAGACGAGAGCATCCCGTTGACGCGTTTCGCACTAATTGTTGCTAGAACCTGCGAAGTCAGGTGAAACGACATGAAGACACAAACTGTGATATAGATGATGCTGTGCTTCCCATAATGTGTCTATTAAATATTACAACTTTGCTACTCCTTTCTGATAAGCCCCAATTAGGGCGAAACGCATCAACAGCATGCTCTCGTGGATGAATTTGAGTCACTTGCCAATAATTTTTTTTACATTGTATTAATTAAAGACTCGTTAAACTTACATATCTTCTAAATTATAACTTTTGGCTATGGAAAAAGGCGGTTGAGCCAGATCTCCTCCATATTAATTGAAAAACTCATTAAACTTACTTTTTTATATTATAGCTTTTGACTAGGAAAAAGGCAGTAGAGCCGGATCTCCTCAGTGCCGACTGTTGCTAAAACGTGCGATATCAGGTGAAATGACACGAAGACAGAAACTATGAGTTAGGTGATGCTGTGCTTCCCATAATGTATCTATTAAATATTACAACTTTGCTATTCCTGTTCTGATGAGATCCCCAAGTAGGGCGAAACGCGTTGAAAGGATGCCCTCGTGGCTGACTTTGAGTCACTTGCTCATAAATTGTTTTTTACTTATGAACGTGAAAAGATAAATTGCCTAATCGCATCATGTAAATTCAGAAAATTGACAATATGAGAAAAGCGATTTTAAATGCAAAGGAGGTCCGAATGAGTTAAATATAGAAACAATTGCACTCAAACAATAATCTAGAACGATAGTGAATTAGGAATGGCTAGTGCTACAAAAGTACAACAGTAAAATGTCAAAGCGTTAGAATTGCCAGAAAGAATGTGTAACAGAACAATACATGCAGCGATTATATTAGAATGAGTTTTATGGGAACAAATTGAGTTATTAAATTATAATACGTGATCACGAATGTCTCCTATAACAGGTAGTTAATACAAAATGTCGAAGTGGAAATATTTGAAAAAGTCTTAAACCGAACAAAAATATTTAGAAGTGTAAAACCGAACATAATACTTTCATCAAAAATAAAAAATAATTTAGAAAAATAAAAATCAAATTTCCAGAAATATTTTCGTAAATTTGAAAACAAATTATTTGATTATAAAGCTATTTCAGGTTATTAATTTACCAATCGAGAAGAAAGAAATATTGACTGAACTTTCAACTAATGCCAGTTTAAAACCCAAATTTAAAGTAAAATTTTAAGCAACTTTTGAATAGTAGTTAGGAGAGAATTTGAATAGTTTTCTGACAAAGCACTTAAGTTTTTGTTTCAACGTACAAGTATAGACCTGTAGAAAGGTTTTTCTATGAATACATTTTTTATTAAAAATCGGCATCTCAATAAGCTGAATGCAGTTCTAGACCTAAAAGTATCAGTGGTATCCCACATAAAAATTATGTGACAAAAACAAGGCCAAGGATTATACTGAATTCCTTTAAATGCAAAGTACAGACTTTCAATTAGTTATTTCAACAGTTTGAAAATTGAAAGTTTATCCTTTTTATCACGGTACTTATTTTTTAAGATATGTCATAAATATTATGCTCATTCACATTAAAGATTAAATAGTGTTTATTGATGATTTAAAGTTACAACGTAACTTTGTCATCACAATTAGTTAATAAATTTCACACATAAGGTGTATAATCTAGGATAACTAATGGCATATCAGTGGGGTACACTAATTAAAAAGGTCACGAGCCTCTAAATTAACTAGTATGTTTCACCTACCAAATACAGACCTTATATAACAACAACTAGATATGCTATGCGTTTCAATATAGTTTGTGTAATTTCTAACCCAATGTGCGTCATGAATATTTGTACAATACCTGCGTTGCTACATCAAAAATTCACTTGCGGAATCAGTAGAGTGTAAGGGAGTATGTTTAAAACAATATTTCTTTACGATTATAATGTTACGGGATTGATTGCCTTTAATGTATAGTTTGGTAGGCACCGATATTTATATTTTCAACGAACTTCGTTCGTTTATGAAATCTATTTGTCTGTGTGTCTGTCTGTCTGTGTGTCCGAGGCCTTTTAATGGTCGGACATCAATGTGTGATACATCAATCGATTCAGCTCGGTGTCCAGAGCTTAAGTTTTGATGTCAGTTAAAATCGGGCCATGGGGACGCCGAGCCCCCGGGAAAATCCACAAGGATAATTAAAATTTTAAATAAGTTTAAAATCAATATGCGACACATATTTGAACAATTTATGGCATTTCATGCCAATTATTCCAATATTATAGACATTGTTTAAACTTAAATTTTGATTACCGAAAATAATTAGATTCATATAAAAAAAAAAAAATTTCTTATCTTATTGATGAGAACTAATATATAGCTTTTAAAATATTTATTCAATAAAATAAAATATATTAAAATGTCTCTTTTGTTGTTTATAAATTTTTGTATTTTATCTGAATACTTATAATTATTACAACATAATAATTTTAATTTCTTTAAATTGTTTTAAAGTAAGTCTACATTTGGAAGTTCGTTGCAACAATGCCTTGCAATTTCAACTTGTTTAATCTGTATTTAAATGTAGTCAGTCATACGTAAATATTGTTTATATCCACAACAATTTAATAGCACAAGTGTTTTACCTACATTATAAATGTGAAGTATATCTCTAGGTGCGAGTTTACTAATAAGCGGTATGCTAGACACAGCAGTGCCTTAACACTATTTTTGTACGTGTACCCTTTCCATTATTTTGCCTTAGTAGTAAAACATTTTGACTACTTCTTTAAAATAAATCCGTACTCTTTATCGAACAATAATGTTACTATTGTAATGGCAAGCCCTCACACTAACAACAACCATACGAATATAACAAACTTTAAAGTAATTAAATGTCAAACGTGCGAATTCGCACTGCTTCCTAATTGTGTTGTAATTGTTCTGCTATAATGATGTATCTTTTGCAATTGCTAGTTTATATGTTTTCATTAAATATTCCTTTTGTTCTATTAACTATTCCAAATTCTTTTACAAAACAAATCAATTGCCAAACGTTATTTTCATGCGTGCGTGCATTGTGCAAGTTCTCATCGACATGAGTATTTTTGACGTGACAAAGCCGTTATCATGGGGGACTTACAACGAGATGGCTTTATACAGCATAATCGTAGATATATTGCTAGGATATGCTGCGGTACCATGCAGTTAGTGTTGAACCCATCTTCGATTATTTTACCTTAGTAGTAAAAATTTCGACTACTAACCTAAGTTGAAACCTTAACACTATTTTTGCCTCAAAATTGTTTATGCCTCAACACTATTTCCGCTTATGCACCCGTTCGATTATTTTGTCTTAGTAGTAAAATATTTCGACAACTAACCGAAGTTGAAACCTCAACACTATTTTCGCCTCGGCACAATTTATGCCTCAACACTATATCCGCTCATGCACCCGATCGATTATTTTGTCTTAGTCCTCAGCACTATTTATGCCTCAACACTATTTCCGCTCATACACCCATTCGATTTTTTGTCTTGGTAGTAAAACATTTCGACTACTAACCTAAGTTGAAATCTCAACACCATTTTCGCCTCAGAACCATGTTAAAAATCTACCAAAGAGGTAGTCTAAATCATAATGTTTTTCTCCTCAAAATAAATATAAAAAACGGCTACTTAAGCCTTACGGTAACGTGATCACACACTTCTTTAATAACAATCCTTTGAATCATATAAATAGAAACATGTTAAAAATGTTTTCCAATCCTCAAGTTATTGAATTTATATAAACTTTAACTATATAATAATTAATCGGATTATTTCACGTTAAGCGTATTGGCAACCTAAATGTCGCTCCCAGAGCGCAACACCAATTGAAGGCACTCATTCCTCTAAACTTTAAAATTTTCACCTAATATATTTAAACCAAATATATCAAACATTGATAAATCAAAGTTATCTTCAATTTGTTATATGTCAAACTTGAAATTTTTATTATTTGGCAACAATCCTAGGTCCTGGATCGAAACGTAAATAAAGACGATTTTAACAACTACGAGTGGTTTAGTTCCCAAAGAAGATTAGAAAAAATACAAAACAAACCACAACAAACATACAGGGAGTATCTACTATTTCGTAAAACAATCTACTATATTTTACTGCAATTTCCTTACTATTCTCATACAATCTGTAAATTATCATAAATTGTGCATTTTTCAAATTTATCAATATCCGTAATTGGTTTCTTGTGTACTCTTTTCTTTGAAGTAAATGTTTCATTGTTTTTTTATGGTTTGAGATAGTAACAAAACTGCGCACATTAATACATAGTACAGCTGCTATATGCTAAAAGAGGATAATTATGCAGATTCACTAAAGCAAATACCATTAGTTACTTCATGAATTGCGGTTAAAGAAATAAATGGCCCACCATTATCATGTTCTGGTTTAAAAACATTTCAATAAATTGCTTACTTCATTTTCCTAAAAATTTACCTGACATAATTATGGTAAATAATGCTGACACTCACATTAATATTTCTTCAGAAAAGAACGGTTCTGAACATGTATTAAGCTGACACAGCCACTTCAGCACAATCGAATGCGATCTGTATAGGAATTTTCTGCTCATTTGTTGGTAATTTGTTGCTCTATTCCAGATTTTGTTGCTCCAGCCGTTTCGTTAAAAACAATGACTGTGCTAGCTTAAGATTAAAGTTAGCACAGCCATATTGAAAAATACAATTTGAGTGCCGTAATCGAAGAAACGAGTAGGTAAGAATTATATGCTTTTTATGTGCTCTCCATCATCATCATCAAGTCTTCAGTCCTAGAACTGGTTGGACGCGTACCCTCATTGTTTCCTAGTCTGAACCAACCTACACATTTCCCTGAAATTTGCACAGTCTGCATCTATCACTATTTGTCTGATCTCGGTCTAACTCTACCTATCTTTTCCTATCTCTGCTTGTGATATAATCCGTACTATTCACCAGAACTGCCTTAGAACGTATCCTGTCCTATTTCTCATATTTTTTCATTTTCCACAGATATCTTTATTCCTCTGCTATTTCAACAACCTATTTGTTATTAACATTGTCTGTCTATGCTACCACCATCATACATCTAAAGCACAACATTCCAGAAGGCTTCTATCTCTTTCTGTCTGCTTTTGCTACTATCCCTATTTCATAGATGTATTGTACTGTGCTCCACACTATGCTTTGAACAGTTTTCTTGTTGTATCTATGTTCGTTGTCTTTGAACATAGCTGCTGTTCTTTCTTGTTTGATGCAGTTCGGTCAACTTCTATTGTTTTATATTTATATACCATACTTCCCCGATATTCCATTGTATGTGAAGGGGGGTAACCAGCCTTTGGCTGCCAAGTTCCCCCAGCACTTGAACCTTTGTCGAATTAATAGTTTTTCCAATTTATTCTTTCGCACAATCAACATTAGTTGAAAATATTTCACAACCAACATCTGTAGTTGTTTATAATAATCATCAGATTAAAGAGAACTTATTTTTTCATCATTGGTTTTCACTTCTTGAAACTGGTTGGACTTGTACCTCAGCTTATTTATCTTCTGAGCTAGCTTACACAGTTCCCTGAAATTCTCCCAACAGCCTATATACAACTTGATTCCCTTCTATTGTTTTCAAATTATATTCCCTCTTCAGTGGTATGTGAAGGGGGGCGGTTCCGTGGCTAGTTCGTATGTGTGTGACTACTACGCCCAAGGTCCCGGGTTCGAATCCAGACACGGTCCGCTTGAAAAATGTTAGGCGAGCATTTTTCACAAAAATACACCCTCGTTCGGATGAGAGGTAAAATGGAGGTCCCTGCATATTAATTCCAAATGTCTTCCTGCATTTGACAGTATTCATTGCCTCTTCTATGTACAAGTTAAAAATTAATGAGGATAAGGCAAATCCCTGTTTCATCCCTTTCCTAATATTTACTTCTCTACTTTTTTGCTCTAATTCTATTACCGCAGTTTGCTCTTTGTATAAGCTATGTACTATCCGTCTATCTCTAAAACTTATTCCAATATATTTGAGTGTGTCATTTCACATTGTTGAATGTTTTTTCCAAATCAACAAACCCTATATATACGCTTTCCCCCTTCTCTATTGTTTTCTCCATTATCATCCTCAGCGCTAAAATAGCCTCCCGTGTTCCCCTGTTTTGCCTAAACCCAAATTGATCTTCTCCCAGTATTTCTTCAGCTCGTTTTTCCATTCGTCTTTGTACAATTCTAGTTAATATTTTTGAAACATGTGCGGTCAAATTTATTGTTCGAAAATTTTCACATCTATCCGTGCCTCTTTTTTTTGGTATAGTTACTATGATGTTACGTTTGAAATCTTTGGGTATCTCGCCTTTCTCATACATATAGCTTACAAGTCGTAAGAGACGTTCTGTTACTGCTTATCCAGCAGCTTTTAGAGTTTCTACTTGCACCTTCTCTGTACTCGGCGCTATACCATTTTTCAGACCCTTTAATGCTAATTCAAACTCATCTCTAAGTACAGGATATCCCAGATCATCATTTTCAATGTCTGATTCCTGTTCTAATGCTGTTAGTTCATCTCCTGAATATAAATTTCCTATATATTCTTGCCATCTAGCTACTTTCTCTACATTTTCTATAATGACGTTTCCTCCCACGCCCCTTATATTTTTGCTATATGGTTTTATATCCCTAAAATGCATTCTAATTAATTTGTATGCTTCGTCTGTCTTTCCTATTTCCATCTTAGTTTGTACCTCTTTGCACTTTTCATCAATCCATTGTTCTTTAGCTTTCCTGCATTTGCGAATAATTTCCCATTTTATGGCTTTGTATTTCTGTTTTGCTGTTTCATCTGATCTATTTTTGTATTTTCGTCTTTCTTCTCTTAAATTCAGGATATCCTTTCCTATCCATGGTTTCTTACTCTCTTTTTGTGTATATCCCAGAATATCTCTGGCCGCCATGTCTAAGCTCGATTTAATGTTATTCCATTCTGTTTCTACTTCCTTTGTGTCAAAAATTTTCCCGATATCTTTCAGCAATTCATTTGACTTTTTTTCAAATCTTTCGAAGATATCTTTATCTTTTAGCTTCTCAAAGTCAAAGTGCCTTTTTCCGTTCCTCTTTTTCAGATTTTTAAATTTAAGTACGGCCTTCATAATTACGATGTTGTGGTCAGTGTTTATATGTGCTTCCGGGTAGCATCTACAGTCTTTTATTTGATTTCTAAACCGTTGTCTAACAATAATGTAATCTATTTGATATCTTCCTATATCTCCTGGCATCTTCCACGTGTATCGTCTTCTACCATGATGTTGAAATAATGTATTTGTGATGGTTAAGCTGTTCTTGTCGCAAAATTCTACCAGCCTGTTTCCCCTGTCATTTCTCGTGCCTAAACCAAATAAACAAATACCACTCTTTCCCTACCCTCACCTACCACTGCATTAAAATCCCCCGTAATTATTAAATTTTCATGCCCTTTTACTTATCTTAGTATGTCTTCGATATCTTTGTAGGTCGCCTCTACCTCTTCCTCACTGTAGCTAGAGGTGGGCATGTATACTTGTATTATTACTGTATTTACTGGTTTAGATTCAAATCTAACCATGAGTACTCTTCCATTCTTTTGTAAGTAGTTTTCTACACGTTCTATCTTTTTTCACATGACTATCCCCACACCCGAATTTCCTTCCTATGATCCTGTATGAATTACCCTGAAGTCTCCACTCCAAAAATCCCCAGCCTCTGGCCAGCGGACTTCGCCGATTCCTAGTATGTCTAGTGCTAACCTACTCATTTCGAGTTTCAGGTTCTCTAGCTTACCTACTTGTTTCATACTTCTGACATTCCACGCTCTCACTTGCAGAATGTTCACGGATCTTTTTCTATGCTTTCGGATCACATCCCCGAAGTAGTCCCCTCCCGGAGATCCGAATGGGGAATATTTTACCTCCGGAATTTTTACCCCAGGGATGCTATCATCATTAGAAACAGTTTGAGTACGCTGTGTACTTGGGAGATAATGTGGTGGTTTCCCGTTGCTCTCCAGATTATGAAAAAACATTAGCGAAAAATAAAGTGGATTAATGAAAAAAATATTTTACAATATTGAGAGTACCTTTCACACAATAACTTAATGAATAACTCCGTCAAATAATTTGTTACTCGGACACGCGTGGGCTCAAAATGTTCGCAATAAAATGCAGTTTCAGAAAATATACAGATACGAATTTGTTGCTCGTCGCAAAGTATTGAAAAACGGATGCAAAGGCAACAAATTCGTATATATATATATATATATATATATATATATATATATATATATATATATATCCCTAAAATGCATTCTAATTAATTTGTATGCTTCGTCTGTCTTTCCTATTTCCATCTTAGTTTGTACCTCTTTGCACTTTTCATCAATCCATTGTTCTTTAGCTTTCCTGCATTTGCGAGAGTACCTTTCACACAATAACTTAATGAATAACTCCGTCAAATAATTTGTTACTCGGACACGCGTGGGCTCAAAATGTTCGTAAGAAAATGCAGTTTCAGAAAATATACAGATACAAATTTGTTGCTCGTCGCAAAGTATTGAAAAACGGATGCAAAGGCAACAAATTCGTATATATATATATATATATATATATATATATATATATATCAAAGTATATATTATTCAAATATAACTTTTGGCTATGAAAAAGGCAGTTGAGCCGGATCTCTCCGTACGACTGTTGTAAAACTTCATATGTCAGGTGAAACAACACAAAGACAAATTGTGAGCTAGGTGATGCTGTACTTCCCATAAGGTGTCTGTGTTAAATTTTACAACTTTGCTACTCCTGTCCTGATGAGCCCCAATTAGGGCGTAAACGCCGACAGGATGCCCTCGTGGCTGAATTTGAGTCACTTGCCAATAATTCCTTTACTATATATATATATATATATATATATATATATATATATATATATATATATATTTTGCTGTTACTCGCACAGCCCCTAATACCACTCAAACACTTGTGAAATGTTAATTTATAATTTTCTTTTGCCTCGACTAGCTGATTCAATTAAATAAAGCACTTCTATAATACACAGTATAATGATTGAATATTTACAACTCCTTTAACTATTTTCTCCCTTTTTGTATCATACACATCTGTCAAATTATTACAAAATCAAGCCAGCAAAACGAGATTTTTATTACCTTTAAAGACTTATTGAAACGTTTCAAGCTGTCTGTAACTTTTCATAAAACTTTTGCAAGAAACCCCCAATTTGTCGGCTTTTACACTTTAAATTGAGATAAAACAGTTTCAAAATAAATCATATCGAAATCTCTAACCTGAATTATTTTCATAGGTGCGAGTGGTTTGGACATGTGACCACAACCCCAATTTTATTGATTTTAAAATAATTGAAGTTGAACGTGATTATAAAAAAAGATTGTTTTTAGAGTCATACCATATCAACAGGACTAAAAATAATATAAATTCAAAATGTGATATAGACAACTTAAGTGCGGATTACACTTCCCTTTACAAATTTAATAGTTAAAAATATACAATCCTATAGATTAAGTTATTTGATTCTTTAGAAGGCGTATGCGTTATTCTAAATTTGACATTTTGTATTATTTTTCGATAAGTTTCAATCAAAATTTTTTCACATTAATTGTTAATATTTAGTTTTAAGATTTTTATAGTTTAAATGTTTTTAAAGTTTGTATTATTGAAGATTTCGCTAGTTGAAGTTAGAATGATAGTGTAAATTTATATGTAAGTTTTCAATTAAGCAATTTTATTTTAACTGTGTCACCATTTTAGCCTTCGAAAAAGAACCCAAAGAGGTTCGAAACGTCAGGAATAGAAATAAATACACCTTACTTGAAGCATTTCTTTCGAACTAAATAGTTCCCAATATTTTAATTAAACAGCCTATAGTTTATATATATATATATATATATATATATATATATAATATTTTGTAAGTTAATGACCTTGCTGTAGATTTATTTATTAGGAGTTGTGGGTTTCAGGTCTGCTGGATTAAAGAGTACTCTTTTTTATCACCTAAATTTTCGGATATATTTCTATCCTTTTTCAAAGGTGCTACAATAAGAAAACGCTATTACAATATTAATAACTAATCAATTTAGTAGGTACTTTAGTTATTAATATTGTAATAGCGTTTTCATTGTAGCACCTTTGAAAAGGATAGAAATATATCCGAAAATTTAGGTGATAAAAAGAGTACTCTTTAATCCAGCAGATCTGAAACCCACAACTCCTAATAAATAAATAAATATATATATATATATATATATATATATATATATATAAATAAAATATTTAGAAATCTTGTGGGGTTTATTTCGTCCAAATATAATATTTATATAAATGTCATTTTAACTGACGTTTCGGAAAATATGTTTCCTTAAACTTAGTTCTGAAAATAATTTAAAGGTTACAATATTTGGAGAATCTCTTATATCTAAACTTACATTTACTTGACATATGATTGTTGATGATATAGTATGGTCTTATGAAATTTGTACATTATTTTGTTTTCATAGAAAATGCTATACTAACTAGGTTCTAATACTAAATTTCTAACAGATAATTATAATTGGAAGTTTAAAATATAAAAATTGAAAGTATTGAAAAGAAAAAATTGTTGTTAATAATAATAATCTACTTATAAACATTAATAATACTTGTAATTATATCTAATTCTTAATTTAACTTCGATGTATATGTGTGGGCGTTACTACTGTCTGAGTGTGGTGGATAATAAATATGTCTTTTTAGTGTATGTAATGGTTTTATGATTTTTTAGTTAGGGTAAGTGGTAGTGTTATTATAAATTATTAAAAGAGAATAGAAATGCGTAACTTTTGTTTAGGTTATCTATATCGTTTTTAAAATTAATAGTGTTGGGTTGTTTTTGTATATGGTAGCTTTCTAGAAATAGTCTATTTTTATATATTTTTTCTATATCCAATATTTTTGTATTGTCAAAGTCTGCTTGGTGGTGATAATCATTTAAATAAATAGATAAAGCACAAGAGCGTTTATTTAGTTTTCGGTCACTTTTATGTTGTGTAATTCTATTTCTCAACCACTGTTTGGACTGACCTATATATTGTTTGTTGCAACTGCAGGATATTATATATGATGTTGCTTTGTAGTGCTTTTGGAGTTTTGTCTTTGATTTTGTAAAACTGCGTTTGATGTTATTTTCATATTTAGTTGAAATTTTAATTTTTGAAGTTTGTAACATTTTTATTAAAGACAGTGTTAGTTGTTGTATGTACGGTAGTGTTTTATATTTGATAGGTTGAGATTGTATATTTTTAGGCTGTGACTGTTTTGTTTGGTAAATCAATTTATTGGTTAATTCTTTAGGGTATCCATTGTTTAATAGCGTCTGTTGTAGATGTTTAAGATTTACTTCATGGAAAATCGGATTACAAATTTTTGTAATTCTGTCTAAAATAATCATAAAACCATTACATACACTAAAAAGACATATTTATTATCCACCACACTCAGACAGTAGTAACGCCCACACATATACATCGAAGTTAAATTAAGAATTAGATATAATTACAAGTATTATTAATGTTTATAGTAGATTATTATTATTAACAACAATTTTTTCTTTTCAATACTTTCAATTTTTATATTTTAAACTTCCAATTATAATTATCTGTTAGAAATTTAGTATTAGAACCTAGTTAGTATAGCATTTTCTATGAAAACAAAATAATGTACAAATTTCATAAGACCATACTATATCATCAACAACCATATGTCAAGTAAATGTAAGTTTAGATATAAGAAATTCTCCAAATATTGTAACCTTTAAATTATTTTCAGAACTAAGTTTAAGGAAACATATTTTCCGAAACGTCAGTTAAAATGACATTTATATAAATATTATATTTGGACGAAATAAACCCCACAAGATTTCTAAATATTTTTATTTACATATTAATACGTCCAGGAATATACTACGAAATATATATATATATATATATATATATATATATATATATATATATTTCGTAGTGTCCAATCAACAAATTATTTGACGGAGTTATTTCTTAAGTATTGCGTGAAAGATACTCTCAATATTCTAAAATATTTTTTTTCGTTAATCCACTTTATTTTTCGCTAATGTTTTTTCATAATTTGAGAGCACATAAAAAGCACATAATTCTGACCTATTCGTTTCTTCGACTACGGCACTCAAATTGCATTTTTCAATATGGCTGTGCTAACTTTAATCTTAAACTCGCACAGTCATTGTTTTTAACAAAATGGCTTGAGCAACACAATCGGGAATGGAGCTACAAATGAGCACGAAATTCCTGTACAGATCGCATTCGATTGTGCTGAAGTGGTTGTGTCAGCTTAATATGTGTCGGTTCTGAACACAAAAATTAAGTAAGAAAGTTAGAAACACACAAAACTCACTATATGTAAAGGGCAAACCAAAACACAATACATATAACAAAACAAATAGTATTTTTAACAAGTGTTAAATTGGACATTAGAATAGCCAGAATGCCACAAAATTTATTGATTTTGGGATACACTATCGTACTAGGTAGGAAAAGAAAACGATAAAAGGAATGTGTGACATAGTAATGACGCACCTTGATTTAGAAATTACTTGGACTATACAAACATATTATAAATCCATATTTGTATAAAATAAAAGTGGGTCACAAAATAAAAACTATAATATAAAACTTTCTCAATAACTATACAAATCCTGTGGGCTTTGGATTTGTACGGTTGAAAAGACTTGCCACTTGTGTGCAATGTTAGAATCTATCTATGAATTATGTCATCAAAAACAACTGTACCCTTCTGTATGTAATTGCTATATGCATTATCTCAGGAAATATATCAATAAAACATTTCCGTGTCTTATCTAATTTACCAATGTAGACATAGACATTCTGTAAACAAAAATGATAAAGCATAGCAATACCACAAGTTAATATATCGATACAAATGAGACCCTTGAAATACAAATAAACAAAACCTATACACGTCAAGAGTCGTTCTTTAAGACAAAAACTTTTTTAATATTAGTTTCGAATATACAGAGTAAATACAAAAACATACCCTGTTTTTTAACGATGTTGATAGCCAATCCTACAGTAGACAATTTTCCTTCCTGCTGAGTTTGTAAATGTACTTTTAATAGATCCAAAGGGTGAGTAACACATGCAGCACCAGCAGAAGCAAGGCCTCCAAAATACCATCTTGATAACTTTTTTGTAGTTTCACCCATTACTATTTAATATTAGAGGAAAATTAATGGATACTTTAAAATTACCTAAGAATGATATTTATACATTATTTTATTAGTGGATTGTAGTAGTAGAACTGGTGCCAAATTATGAGCCAAGTTCACACTCATGTTTTACATAATCTAAGAGATAATAATGATAACCTTGATATAAATCACAAATTCCACTTTCATAGCTACTTTTATATTAATGACTTCCACATAACTCTGCATCGACTGCTTTAATTCATTTTTATATAACATGCTAATTGTACTAGTAAAAATTATACTAATTCAAATTAGTAACCTTAAAATTACCGCGTTTAAATACATAAATGCAGCGCCCTCTATATCAGAAAAAATCAAAAATTGTTCTTGAAATATTGTCCAAAATTTTTTCAGAATTTTGTGGTTCAAAAGGTTATCGAATATTAAGTTGTGATACATTATTAAAAAAAACTTACATAAGTTCGGCAATAGCTATTAAGGTAAGAAAAACTTGGTATTTATATTTTTAATAAATTTGTACAAAATCATTTGGTTATTGTCACCATTAAGATTTCTAAATATCACGCACTAAAAGCTTGTCATTATTTACATTTTTATTACCTATAAAAGGTATTATGTAATTATTATTACTATCATTTTGCTCTTGCAGATTTACTGCAAATTGAATATTTTTTGAAAATTGTAATTAGAGAGGTTATGGAACATGATGTAAAACCAAGGTTACAGTTGTGTTTACTTTCGCGTCGGCGGGTGATTGCTAAAAATATATGTGCTCAAAATTGTACTATTATAATGATAATCATTTTGTATGACCAATAACACATAACACAATCCTAGTTTATTAAAATTAAGAAATACGTTTTTGTAAAGGTTAAACTTTACTTTTATTGATCTATAAAAATGTTGTAAATATTTATTTCAGTTTACCTAAATTTTTTTTATTGCCATTATTTTTACATGAAGTTTTCAAGATTTAAGAATGGTTTTTGTAACTTGATTAGCTTAGATTATTCAGGATAGTAAATTTTTAGAAAAATCGTTCTTCAATAATGTAACTAAAATTGCTCATTTTTAATATGATTTTGTTGTACTGATATATGTATATTACTGTGCTTGGGTGTATATTGACACGTTTCCTATAGAAAAGGTAATTTTAGAACAGTATTATCCAAAAGTTTTACAAATGTTAATGATTTGTCAGAGCAACAAAATTTGTTGACCGCAACAATCTAATTAAAGATAAAATGTAACACATTTTTGATTGTAATAATATTTTGCATAAGTATCCTGATGAAATTTATGAAAGCATATTGGAGTAACCACTTTAAATTAATAATGTACTGTCAACATGTGCACAGTTTACGATGAAACATTTTTTATTTGTCTGTGTGATTGAAAAAGATTTCTTGTAATAATTGAAGACAAGAGTGAATGAAAGTGGTATGTTACAAAAACATACTTTTGAGAAAATTAGGTAAAAGTTTTTACATAAATACTTTTTTTATTTTAGGAGTATATAACTGAATTGCTTTACGAAAACATGTAAAATTACTTTGTTTATATCATATATTTTAGTACTTGCTAGTAATGGAAATATTTTGAGAAATTTGTTTATAACGCCTTCTTTCACAAAGAGTTAATGTTAATAATATGAATATAGAAATGGTAGAAAGTTGTTTATTTATAAAAAAGTACACCGATGACACTACATCTTTCAGTATTCCATTACTTTATTTCCATAATATTGTTTCCTAATAATACACATATTCAGGTTTAATAAAGTGTAATTGTTAATTGATATTTGTCTTTTTTCTTTCTATGATATATATCCATACTTATCTAGCTCTCTATTTTTATGTTTTCACGAACAAAATCGAGGCGAACATTCTTTTTCTTTCTTTTTCTTTTCTTCAATTTGTGACATAAATGTCAAACTTAAAATTTTTATTGTTTTGACAATGATCCTACGTCATGGATCGAAACGTAAATAAAGACGATTTTAAAAACCTGAGCAGTTTAATTTCCAAACAAGAATAAGAAAAATACAGTTATATATTATTTCTACAGCAGCTACAGTGTAACTAAAAAGTTTTTCACACGACACGATTATTATTGTTAGTAGTAAAACTTTTCATATATATTATTTCTTCATTCTGAACGGACCTGCACCTTGACGAAGTTTTAAAATATTAGAATGGGTATAATGGCTTGCGTGTTTCAATGAGCTAAAGAGCCGAACTATAGGTTTAACCAAATTAGTGGGGTCTTTAGTGAGGAACCAGACTAAGACAGGTCCCCAAAAGAGGTCAGCAGCTTTTTCGGTACTTCGAGTGGCAGAGACTATAGGAGTCGGTATGACATTCTAAGACACACTACTGCAATGTGGAAGGTAATGGGAAACCACCACATTACCTCCCAAGTACACTGCATACAGAAATTGTTAGTAAACATGATGGCATCCTCTGGGGTAAAAATTTTTGGAGGTAAAATAGTCCTCCATTCGGATCTCTGGCAGGGGACTACTTCGGGGATGTGATCTGAAAGTATAGAAAAAGATGAGTTACCATCTGCGAGTCGGAGTGTGGAATGTCATAAACAAGTATGAAACAAGTAGGTAAGCTAGAGAACCTCAAACTCGAAATGGATAGGTTGGCACTAGACATAGTAGGAATCAGTGAAGTCTGCTGGCCAGAGGCGGGGGATTTTTGGAGTGGAGACTTCAGGGTAATTCATACAGGATCAGAGGAAGGAAATTTGGGTGTGGGGATAGTTATGCGAAAAAAGATAGGACTACTTATAAAAGAACCAAAGACTACTCATGGTTAGATTAGAATTTAAACCGGTAAATACAGTAATAATACAAGTATACATCCCCACCTCTAGCTACAGTGAGGAAGAGGTAGAGGTGATCTACAAAGATCTCAAAGACATACTAAGATATGTTGTTACATACTAAATTCCTCAAAAGTAAATAGTATGTCTACTCTACCTTATAGGCGGCAGAGCCTCGATAGATTATGAGGGGTTCCTGTTTAACGTTTAAGCCCAGGGTAAAAAGGATGTTAAATGGCTTTGAGAGAAAAAGGTCCCTCTAATGAGATCTTCCAGCCAGCTAAGCTTCTTCAACTTAGGGAAGAGCTATGAGCTAGGGTCGTAGGATGGTATACGAAAAAAAGAGATTTTATTATGCTTCAAAAAAATTTAAGCCTACACCAATAATATATCTCTCTTCACTACAAAAAATTTATAAATGTGGTTGGTTGCTTCTATGGAATAATTACTGCTGACTTCAATGAAAGAAAGCTTTACGACAACTTATTATTCTTTCTATTAATTTAAAAAAAATTATATACATCGCTTGTACAAAATTATCTGTATGGAGATTTTCGAAACAATTACTTTATTAAGATCTAGCATTCAACTCTGAATACTTATAGGACATTTATAATTGAATAATTTACGAAAATTCACTATGAGAAATATATGGTTTTCATTTTTATATTACAGTTTAATCATGATACTTGAATAGGATCCTGTTCGAGTATACAAGAATTAAGTTAAATGCTCAGTTTTTTTTTTATAGATTACAGAACTATATTTTTAATTGATATATTTGAAAGAATCAAAGGTCAAAAAACACTTATTGTCTGTATTAAGCTGTACTTCAGGTGTACTGTCAAAATATGTTATACGCTATAATGTGGCAAACAAATATCAACCTATCACATGTTTAGTTATACGAACATTTTGGTATAACCTTGTAACTACAAAATTATCTTATAGAAATGCCTTGTAAATAATAAGAACATTTATGCACTATTCGATTATTAAAATTTGAATAAAATTAGAAGTGTATCAATTTAAATGACTATAAAACTTTCACAAAAATTTCGTGTATCAAATTTAAGTAAACATATATAGAATTTTCAAAAATTATTTGTACATCATAAAAGATTGTTCCTTGAAATGGATATAGCTATAAAATTGAGGATGACTCACGGCTAAATATTTGCTAGGCAACCAAATTCCTTAAACATCTACGTACTTACAATGGCAGGTGCGCGTAGCTGATACATGTGTCCGAGCTTGACCTCTATACTAACCAAGCGTATGTGGAAATTTCCACCCTCTCGCATAGCAACACTTAAAACTGCATTTACCGCACAACCAATATCCAAAAGAATTTATTACGTGTTTGCGTACCTATATGTTTCTACTCCATCTCAATATAAACCCACACTTGAGCACCTCGCTACGAGTTCGTACTTGCTTTATTTTACTTCGATATAAATTCGTATCTATTCATACTTATTCTTATTTGCGCTACCGTAGATACGTATTCTTGACTGTACTTAGGTCGGTACTACAACTAAAAACGAAGCCATGGTATTCGTCGACTCCACTTCACTACTTTTTGGGACGGCATGTTTTATTGAAAACCTGCAGGCCCACGTTAACACTTGTATTTCGATTACATCCCGATATCAAAATGAAGCTTGACCACGCGGCTACGTTGCTTATCCTATCTACGCGCAGGAAGGGGGATATTGTATCAAGATACATACAAATAGAAGAGTTCTTAAACTTTGCTTTGAATATTTAAATATAGATGGGGCTCTATGTATGGATTCGTAATATATTGTTTCTATTGGAATTTACTATTTATTGAATAGGTATATGGAACAAAAGCGTATATTTAAGAAGCAGATAATCGTATTCGTTACAATGTAAAAGGACATGACAATTTAATAATTACGGGGGATTTTAATGCAGTGGTAGGTGAGGGTAGGGAAAGAGTAATAGTAGGTTTATTTGGTTTAGGCAAGAGAAATGACAGGGGAAATAGGCTGGTAGAATTTTGCGACAAGAACAACTTAACCATCACAAATACATTATTTCAACATCGTGCTAGAAGACAATACGCGTGGAAGATGCCAGGAGTTATAGGAATATATCAAATACATTACATTATTGTTAGACAACGGTTTAGAAATCAAGTGAAAGACTGTAAAAGCCACCCGGAAACAGATATAGACACTGACCACAATATCGTAATTATGAAGACCGCACTTAAATTTAAAAGTCTGAAAAAGAGGAACAGAAAAAGGCACTTTGACTTTAAGAAGCTAAAAGATAAAGATATCGACGAAAGATTTGAATAAAGGTCAAATGAATTGCTGAAAGATATTGGGAAAATTTCTGATACTAGATATTTAGACATGGCGTCCAGAGATATTTTGGGGTATACACAAAAAGAAAATAAAAAACCATTGATAACAAAGAATATCCTGAATTTAATAGAAGAAGGACGAAAATACAAAAATGAATCAGACGAATCAGGAAAACAGAGATACAAAGACATAAAATGGGAAATTATTTGCAAATGCAGGAAAGCGAAAGAACAATGGATTGATGAAAAGTGCATAGAGGTACAAACTAAGATGGAAATAGGAAAGACAGACGAAGCATATAAATTAATTAGAATGCATTTTAGGGATATAAAACCATATAGGAAAAATATAAGGGACACGGGAGGAAACGTCATTATAGAAAATACAGAGAAAGTATCTAGATTGCAGCAATATATAGGGAATTTATATTCAGGTGATGAACTAACAGCATTAGAACAGGAATTAGACATTGAAAATAATGACCTGGGATATCCTCCTTAGAGATGAGTTTGAATTAGCATTAAAGGGTCTGAAAAATGGTAAGGCACTGAAGAAATACTGGGAGAAGATCAATTTGGGAGGCTATTTTAGCTCTGAGGGTGATAATGGAGAAAACAATAGAGAAGGGGGAAAGCGTGTATATAGGGTTTGTAGATCTAGAAAAAGCATTTGACAATGTAAAATGGAAAAAAATGTTCGAAATACTCAAAAAGATTGGAATGTGTTTTAGGGATAGACGGATAGTACATTGCTTATACAAAGAGAAAACAGCGATAATAGAATTAGAGCAAGAAAATAGAGAAGTAAATATTAGGAAAGGGGTGAGACAGGGATGCCTTATCCCTCTTAATTTTTAACTTGTACACAGAAGGGTCCATCGGCTAACTGCAGTAGTGCAGAAATGGGTTCCTATAGTATAGATAAACGAGAAAAGAAAATAAAGAAATTCAGAAAGATTTTAAATTCTACATTACATTAACACTTACCCTGAAAGTCGTGTCTCTGTCAAAATTGAAGGACGTCAAACAGGCTGTTAGCGCAAGACTTTTGATGTCATTTCTGTGTGGCCGACTGTTAATCTACATAAAACTCCCTTGTTCTGGTATCCTAAAATTGATCATAATTAACCAAACTTCTCACAAAAATGCTTCTTCCAAATAAGACTATCACTGGGGTAGCTGGATATCCTTTACAAATCACTGACTTTACCTGTTTATTAAATCAATTAATATTTTCTTTATCATTCTGAAAGCTTTTTATGACACACTTTTACTATAAAATTTAATAGTTATAATTGATTTATTTACATTCTGTGGTTTAAAATAATTTACAACCCGTTATCAATTTTCCCCAATATTTAACAGAAATAAAATGCTTGTCTGTGCAGTTTCAGCTTATACTTTTGAATGAGAATATGGATCTGATTGCTAATGTTGTATTTAAACACTATTTTACATTAAAATTATACAGGGTGCTTCAATAAAAAGATAAATATTATTTCTTTCATTCCAATTTAACGTTAATGTAACGCATTGCATTACACTACCTATTATAATATTTGGTATAATTCATAAATGTGCATTCTAGATTTCATCATTTACTTACAGAGTATTAGACAAGGTTACTCTAGTAAAGCCGAATGATAGCTATTGGGAGTGGAATAACTATCACCAAAGTAAAGTTCTTAAAATTTCCAGGTCAAACTGCAATATCGTTTAGTTATTATATCTATTAGTAAGGTTGATGGACTGTTATTGCCTCTGCTACAGTATATTATTAGCAGATGTCTATGATTCACCTCTCTCAATACTTGATTTGAAACATGTCATATACATTTATATCATATTATAAAGAAACTAAATGATTAGAAATTTAGATGATATTGATGATTAAATAAGGTTAACTATTTGTTACAGAAATTAATATGTCGCTCTTCACGAACACGGACATCAGTCAAAATACTCTTTTAACAGCTATCAATATGCAGTCAGTACATCAAACTGTAATAGTGAGAGAAAATGGACTTGCGGATGCCAATTTTATTTTAACTAACTTAATGAAACAAATACTTATTGACAATAAAAATAAAATATGTTTGGTTATAATGCATAACACTATTGGACATTATCATAATGTAGGGAGAAAAATGAATTATGATATAATGAAGAAAGTTAAGAGTGGTGATGTAATTGCTATTGAACCAATGAAATACATTGTCGATAGTATAAATAGTAGCCAATCTAATACCAGCTATTTCTCCCAAGATAAAGAAAGAATACCAAAGGAATTGTTTTTAAATATAAAACATAGCATAGAGAAACTTTCAACGATTCCAAATACCGGTACAGTTTATTTAATTATTGATGATATAAGTCATTTATTAGATATGTGCGTTGATATAAAGCATGTTATTACTTTTGTTAATTGTTGTTTAAATTTAGGAAATAATGTCTCATTAATTATAAATTGTCATGTTGATACTGGAAGTGATGAAATAATTTCAAATGCACTAGCACATATGGCTAATTTGCACATTGTAGTTTCACCTTTAAACACTGGTTTTAGTCATGATGTAAGTGGAATAATTTCAGTAACAGACAATGAACAACAAACCAGATCTCGAACATTGCATTATAAGACATATGAAAATGAAATTAAAGCATTTCCAGTCGGAGAATCGATACGTTACTTATCAACGTAAGTATTTTTTAATTGCAAGTAAATTGGTGACTAAAATTAGCATTTTAAACATATTTTATACATTTCATTAGTGTAAAGTTTTGTACTTTATAGATTACTTTTAAGTTTTAGAGTATTTTGATTTTAAAATAATTAAAGTTGTTTAGCATTTTTCTTAATCTTCTTTGGGAATTAAACCACTCATAGTTTTTAAAATTATCTTAATTTACATTTCGATCCATGAACTAGCATCGTCAAAATGGATCGGACGTAAATAAAGATGTTTTTAAAAACCATGAGTGGTTTAATTCTCAAAGAAGATTAAGAATAATTAAAGTTCTAAGCATAGGGCATCGGGTTATAAATTTTACTAGAAACACTGTTCTGTACTACAAAAGTGTATTATTAATCAGTTATTTAAGAGATGAACTGATGCAACTAACTCTTAATTAACTAATTAATTAATAAGAAAACTAATGTTCAGTAAATCTAAAATTATCACCATGTAAGTTTTTATGTAATATAATAACATAGATATGTACGAGTTATAACCAGAATAATAATTGTTTAATAGGTATGTTTAAATGTACTCTATGTATTAAAAATAATTTCAAACAGTTTTTATTTTATTACTATAGATTGGCCTAAAAAATTAAGCGTCATTTTGACGTGTATCAAATTCCTTTTAGTATTTAATTTTTAATATGTATCTTCATTGAAACTTTATGTTTACATTAAGCGCATTTTTCTGAATATTTACATGGTTCCCGGTTGAAAATTGTACGGTTGGCTGTCAACTGATTATCAGAGGCCAATAAGACTTGATTCAGTGAAGTAGGTATTTTTTACCAATACCTTGAAGTGCCAGTTGTGCAGAAGGGGGTCTGTTTCCTTGTTTGTAGATCTCTTCTGCAGAATGTGCAGCAGACTTGGATAGCCACGAATGCCCCCTGAACATTGTCTTAAAGAAGCCGGATCAAAAATTAAAACCTATCCTTCAATTCACACTGAAGATAGGTTCTGCACAAAACCATGTAAATCGAAATCGTGGATTTTGCTATGTAAAACCATATTTAACAATAAGTTTAACTACATGTTGTCATCACTTTCATGGACTTTTTCTTAGTCTTTTCTTACTAATTGGTATGATCTCATCTTCATTACTCGATAGTTCTTGATGCGATTCTATTTCAATTCCAAATGAATTACGGATAATCTCGGTTCGATGAGACTTTGTAACGAAATTTTCAATTAACAATTGTGTTTGATTTTTTCTTAAATCTTTATAAACCTTGTTATGGTATTCCACCCAGACAAGAAAGAAAGTAGTAAAGTAAGTGAAGAAAATCGCCAATGCCGAATACCACAACAAAACAAGAGGGTAGGATAGAAATCTAAAAGAATTGGATTTCCTGCTTAGTTCAAAAACGTAGTAGGGTGGAGTGGGCCATACAGAAAGGAAAATTGAAAATCTTAGTAACCTGATTTATTACAGACCTTTAACAAACATAATCTCAAAAAGGTATATTTACAAAACCAAAAGAAACTAACATTTGAGCAATCGTCCTGTCGCAACATAATGTAAATAAAAGCATCACACATATAATACAAAATATACATTTGTGCCAATATAGAAGTAAAATCTAAATCATATATACATTTATACTTACCTACTGTTTTCAACCCTAAATATAAACAAAAAGAAAATTAGACAGAAATATACTCTTTGAAGTGCACTTTTTAAAAGAACGTAGCAGTAAATTGAAGTAACTTGACCCTAAACTGAAATGAATAAAGCGTCAAACTTAAACTAGATTATTAATTTAGTAACAAAGTTGTTGACGTTATCATTTTGTAGTATTATTTTAAAACAAATAAAAAATTGCTCTATCGCGAGTTTTGGTTTATATTGCTTGTGACTAGAAAACAATCGCGCAATCACTTGTGTGCTGAGAAAGAGAAAGTATGCAGTTTGTAAGTTAGTGTGTCATAGCAATGAGTACGAAAACTACCGCATTTACACTGCTACGTACAATGATGTAGCCGGACGAAAACATAAATATACCAGGCCAACTACCAATGCGGAGTGGGGAGGGGTTCCTAGCAACACAAAAATAATACATCGTAACGATTTTCTATTTACAATAAAGAAACACAAATATAGAAATTTCTATCGAAACTGCAAAACAAAATTAACTAAGGTTACTATTTAATAAAACAATTTTACTCTATGGACAAATTCACTAACTTCCACGAAGTGCGCAATTCCTAGCTAACATGCAATAAATCTAATCAGTACCAAATAACGCTAATACTTTCGTATAAGCGGATGGGTTAATTAAAAAAAACATTCAATTTGGAAACCTTTCCAGTAAGGATTTTACCATACGAAGCATTTGTTATAATTCTAATCAGTAAAAAAAGAATACTGCTGATACTTTCGTATAAGCAGATGGGTTAAGTACAAAAAGCAAAAGCATTAAAATTCGAAACTTTTCTAGTAAGGATTTTACCAAAACAAACATTAGTGTATCTAATTTCAAATTGGGTTTATCCCTGGGTATGTTTGCAAAGGAAAACAAGTCACATACATGTGTCAGGATACGTATCTTGTCAGCCCTCGGAAGCGAATTGACACAGCATCGCCGCGGTAGTCAGCAACAACCATGCTACTACCGTATTTGCAACGGCGGTCTACATGCAGAGCAGTTGATCTACATCAAGAATAATCGGGTTATGCAACAAGCAATTTAGCCTCCAGCTAAGAGCTAAAAAAAGGAAAATCGTACTAATATTAACAACTCAGGAGCGCTTACCGATACACACCAAATATACACATTTGATAGAGGAGAAACGTGCATCGCTCTTGGAGTAGCAGAACGAATAGTTTTTACAAGTGCATCAACGCACAAGCAGCACAATCAAAGTTAAAAAGGAGTTCAAAATAACACAAACTCGAAAAGCAAACATCCGCGTTGTCGAAAAGCGATTCAAACCGGAAAACACGGTTTTACCGGAGAATAGTAGGATATATTACTTCGACAAATCTTAGGGTGGGAAACTCACTAGAACGCAATTATACATTATCGGCAGGTGTAACGCGCTCACGGATACCTAACAGGATCTTGATTAATTAATTGTAGCATAAACTTGTCGTTTCAAAACAACTATATTTACGTTGAGAAATTCTTAGAAAGAGTATTTATTATTAATTATGCAGAAGGATTTAACAATAGACATGGAATTTATACAATCGGATAATGAATTAACAAGAGATTTGACTTGAAAATTATGATAAAGCGAGCTTATCTGAACAGGTACAATATTGTTATAATTTTTACTTTACTTAATTAATTAATTAAAGTTATTCCTGGGTTCTTTAATATTGTTTTATGAAACCAGTGAACTTAGGGAAGGATTTTCTTAAGATGATGGAACTCAACTATCTTCCGACTATGCTAGGGGTCTATTCCTCGGTAGAGCTTATGAGGATTGGTTGTGGTTCTTTTTACAAAACATTATTTACTTACTGACTCAATTTATACCAAAATACGGGTATGAGGGGGGCGCCACCAAGTCATTAAGTTTTAAACACAGAGTTTTCCCAAGGGGGACCTGGGAGTCCTTACAGAGGTGTACTCTTGTTACCTCATACAAAAGAGAAAAGCTATAAATATTAATTATATACACACTTTAATAGACACAAATATTAGGCATCAAATTTTGAAAGTGCTATCAGTGCTCCTTAGTCAAATGGAAGCTACAAATATTAATATATTAAAGGTACTTATGCCTCTTGCTCCTTGATTCAATTACCCTATTCTTGAACTCGCTTGTTCAAAATAAAACAATTACTTAAATGAATTAAATGATGGTTCTTTAATCAAATATTGCTTTCTCTATGATAAAAGGTTGTATGTACAAAATATATACATCAAAAATGTACTTCAATTTCTTCTACGCAGTTGTAGAATAATAAAATCAAACAAAATATCAGATCTGTTATTTGGTTTACAGGTGTATATGGAAATTTCAAAAATCTAATAATTTAACTTTCATATTTGCTTTAAGTATAATTACACATAAATAAAAACTTTAATCAGGACTCAATTAGGGTGTATAAGTTCATTCGTAATAATAACAGGTACGACCCTGGATTTAAATGGTGATAAATTCTTAACATCAAAAGTCTTTTATAGTTGCTAAGCAAAATAAGAATCGTAGGTCACCACAATGTTGTACTTAATATGTTGGTTTGTATCAATGTTGGCCTAATGCGGACTTCATGTGAAAATAATACAAAAGGCTTACCTTGTACAGCGATGTTCTTGTTTATGCAGGAGTGTTACTTTGTCTAAACCAGATGCGCTTACATACGGTGGCTCGACAAACAAATGACGTTGGTTGTCCACATGTTGTGATGTAGCCAACTGTACGTTTCTTGGACCCAATTATACGAACTTGAAGTGTATTTCTTCCTTGCAAAATGAAACAAACAAATCCAATCCACCAGCAATCCAAAATGCTTTGTTTTTTCTTTACGGCATTCCATTCGTTACAAAACAATTATGTTGACCGTAATTATCCACTTTATTAATTGCAAATACCGGAAATTCTTCAACCATTAAGGTTAATTTTACAAACTAATTGAAATCAATATTAACAAGTTACGAGATCATTATTAGAATTTCTTGGAGTACGTTTTATTATTAAATTTATTATTAAATTAACAAAGTCGGATATCTTGTTATCGGAAAACTATTGAGCGTATAAACGCTATTTTATTAAAAGTTCTACATTAAACACATGAAAGGTTATCACTAGATTTCTCTCGTTATCTTTTCAACTGCATTCTCTTTCGAATAAAACATCATGGCAATTAAAAGATTATCGTAAACTTGAGTAAATTATAGTAAACTGAAGAAAATTATGTTATACTGGAGATAATTATGTTTAATTAAAGAACGTTCAGATTAATTCAAGAGAATTATGACTAACTGAAGAGCGCATTATGAAGAAACACTTATTCAAGTGCATGTTGCACTTGACTAACGGCTAGGTCTAAGGCCACGTGCAAATTGCTGACTAGAACACTGCACTTCTGCATCGTGTGTCTTTATCAAATGCCCCTGCCAGACTGACTGGTTTGTCCACTGCGCACAAGTTGTAACGAATATATTTTCTGTAGTACTATTTTTCGAAGAACCGCATCTGTACAATTTTAGTCTGTGGTATTTTATTCTCGTATTTGATACTGTTATATCTGAAAGAAACAATTCCATAATGAAACAGGAAATCATGACCTTTTAATTAACTTAAATGCTTCACCCAGAGATATTTAATAATAATATACACTCAAGAAACATATTTAAAAGGGATCTAGTCTTTGTGTTGCCTAACTTGCAGGCGGATTATGTCCTTTCAGTCGTTAAAATTAGGATAGCGCTTGCGTGAATACGGTCACGAGGTGATGCGAAAAGCAGGTGCGCCGTTCCTTACTTGTACGGTACAAATAACGAAGTCAGCCATTGAATTTGAGAATGTAGTTCAGACTGCATCGTACAGAAATGGGTTCCCAGGCTTTACATAAGTGGGGCCTCAGAATAGGCGTGTTGTGGTAGTAAAAATGATTCGAGTCGGTATTTGGTATTTGTTAACGGTGAGTTCGCATTATTCAAATAATTTATAAAATATCTTTATTTCCTTAGCGCATGATGAAGTAACATACATTTGAAGTACACATGAATTAACTAGATATACGTATAAAGAGATTGGGACAATGTTCGTTTGTTAAGAAACTACAGCTGTTGTTTGGTGTTTGGTTACAACCATTTAGTAAGCAGATTTCAGAAAACGTGCGTCGCAGTTTGATAACTAGGGATGACGGCTTCATTAAAAACAGGTACAAACCTTTTTTTGTTATGTTTGTGAGACCTTGAGTGTGCTCACATAAATTGTAATCAGGGATTGCTGAGTTATACTAAATTTTGTGCATAAAGAACAGCGTGGAGGATTATTGTTACGAAATGCTATTACAATAATTTTGTAAGATATACAGAACATTCACTTGTTAAAAAGATGAGATTCTAAAGTCCATTTCCTGTTTTCTAGAGAATTACTTGCAGATGTCAAATTTTAATAAGCTCATTATATTTAAAAAAAAAAAGTTGAAATGTTATTTATCCAAGTTAGCTGCACGTGATTCAAATTTTTTCTAAGAAATAAATTAAACTTAATGTGAAAAACAGATGTAAACCAATAAACAGATCTGAGTATTTGGTATCAGAAACTTGTTATAAAATATTATTAAACTTAAGGTCTTGTTATGTCAAGACAGATTTATAAAGAGTTCAATTATATTATTTCATTTTTGTAATCCTATTTTAAAAGAAACGAAAGAGAGAAACTATATTAAATTTCATTTTGGACTCAAGTTTTTTATTCCATGCACAATTAATTTTACTAAATTTTTTAAAAAAGAAAATAAGTTTTTTGGAATAATGAAATTAGACGAATGCTGAAGTAATTTAAAAAACACAGATATGCTACAACTGATTTGTTCTAGGTATTCATTTTTGATTCAAATACCTTTGGTGTGGTAATCTTAACATTATCCACCTGTAATTATTAGTCTGCTTTTTTTTATTAAAAAGTACAAACAGTGTCTTTTTAATAGAGAATTTGTTGTGTACTTTTTCTTTCAGGATCATCGAGATTGAAGAGGTTGTAAGTATGCTCCAGAGGTTTCCAGATGTGTTAGTTCATTAAGTTGTAAGTTTGTTATGGGGCTTATATCCCATGAGTTTCTGTATCTTCTCATAGGAGTATAGAGTTTCTAGTATTGCCCATATAGATACAGTGGCGCTCAATCCCCCTTTTTCTTTTTATATCAGCTTCCCTTTTTCTTTTCATATTAGCTTATTGTAGAGTTTATACCATCCCCACGCCCTTTCTCATTGCTCACCCTTGGGGTAATTCCCAGACTTAGCCGCGAACCAATAAGGCTTCACTTGTATCCAACTAGTGGAGACCATAAAAAAAAGGTTACAAAGTATTTCAAAGTCGCTTGACATTGAGGTATTTATTCAAACAGCCAACGCCAGTTGATAGCAACCAAACTAGCACTAGAGAATAATCTCCGCATTATGATTGGGCTACACGATCCCAATACGAATATTTATTTGCATAACGATATTTACGTGTTTATTTAAATAGACAAAATGACGTAATTAACGACTTTAGGTGATTTGTAGTCGTCAAAAAAAATTGTTAGAATATATCGGGAATTGTTGGAGAGTTTAATACTAGAAAAGGAATTTATGTAAATAAAAGAACCAATTATTGCCGAAAATGAACGTAACAAAATGGTTAACAGCCAGCAAAGGGAGTGTCTATATTTCACAGCAGCATCAAAGAAAAAACCAAACAAAGTAACTGTACCTTAGAAGGTGTGGTTGTCTGCCTCTAATAACATCATCGTGGACCTACAAGTGTGTCTTACAATTGTCGACGGACTGGATACTATATCAAACAATTTCACTTTGTACGTAACACTGAAGTAAAACAATTTAACAAGAAGGCATCTTGATCAGCAGCGCGACTTACAGGGGTTGCTTGTGGAAGAAAAGCTCTGTATCGAATCAGGCCGCCTTCAAAGTTCAATCAGTATTTATAAGGAAAGATAACGTACTTTTTAAAACAATTCCCATCATAAAATGTGAAGTATTCTTAAACCACAGCTGCAAGTCGTTTCAGTAAAACAGCTGCAAAGTATTTGTAGAACTGAGTGGGTATCAAATAAAGTCTAATTAATGATAACGTAATGACTTTCATTAATATTGCTCGAGAACATCCGAGAGGATAACCAAATGTTGCAAAACTTCAAGATGGATAAAAACAGTATTATAATTATTCATAGCTTAAAATTTTATTACCAATTGCTTTATATAAGCATGTTTTAACAGACTTAATCTGTGACTCCCACATTCCCAAAAAATACGGGCTTCATAGAGGTCGAAAAATCCAAGAAATTTCACGAGATGCTAATTTGTGGCTAATAATAGATTTATATTACTCTATTCTAATAATTTATACAGCTTATCCAATTTATTTTTAGCATCTGTATAATTTGTTCCCCTATCACTTTAAACGAGACCATGCACCATCCCGAGAGAAAAAATGTTTTAACATAGCTAACAACATATTAAAACAAGTCTGATATATTACAAATATAAAACTTTTATCATAAAACAAATAAATAATCATAAGTAATCGTTATGACTGATTATTCGTCTTCGACACCCTAATGTAATTCTGAAGGTTCTGGCAAAATCCGTAGCACAATGAAGAACGGTTTCGTTTCATGCATGCGAATGGCAGGTAAGTCTGCCATTTTAGGAAACAGTCAGAGGTTTGAAGTGAAAACAATAATTGCATTGAAGGATGCAGTAATGAACAACATTACACGCTTCAATAATGTTGATGCAATAATGATAGAACTAACAAAAGACCTGCATGCAAATTTTGTCTATGATTATGATCTATTAGCAAATCAACCAAATGATTTTGTGACATAAAATTAAGAGATATTTTTCAGCAAACTGCAATGTAGTTTTGCTGAGCCATTTACCAACTTGAATTAAACCATTTAATATAAATGGATTCAACTTACACGGGTTACTAGAAATTATTTTCTTATATTCCAACAGCAAAATATAAGACGCAAAATAGCGATTTTGAACTATTTTACTTACCACCAGTTATGCTTTCTTCAAGTCAATTGCGGTCGTGAATCCAGAAATGTTTAATATCAGCAAAAAACCTTAAATTTTAAAAAGTCGAACGAACCAACTTAGTCCATGAGAAACATCGATGAATTAGATCATAAATTCCATTTTGTTATTTGTTTATGATTGGTAATGCAACCAGTTTCTCTTCTGGTAGATCCATGATATCCTACAAATAGGCCATGAACTTCGAAAACAATACGTCGGAGGTTGTTCCTCATGAGATAAATAGTTACTAATATTTTTATGACTCTGAATATGATACCAGTGAGAGGGAGCAACTAAATTTTGAATATGTGCAACTCTATTTGCGACAAATGTATGCCAGCAATAAAGAGGTAAAGCAATCCGACTCAATATCACCATGGAGTCCGATTAATTGACAGCTATTATACGAGGTTTCAAACTACTTTTTCCAAAATCCATTAAATTAGCCAATAAAGCAGCACATACAATTCTAAACAAGGTATAGTCAGAATTTTAATGGATGCTACTTTTGTTTTACCTAAAACTAAGCCAATTTTAACCTTCCCTTTACAAGTGATGGTTCTAATATAAACAACAGCACTACAGGAATTCAAACATGGATCACAAAATCAATAACAGAAGCATCGTGGGTAACTTCTAAATGACGCACAATTGTAAAATCTTTCAAACAACATGTCCTCCTGTAACCTTTTTCGCGTGCTCTAAATATTACCAGAAGGGAATTGCACCAACGATAGAGGTTTGGAGCATTAAATCATCATTCCTTTTTGTTATTTTATGAAATGAAGGTGCAGTGGGTGCCCTGTTGCATTTTTAAAGGCAGATGGTATTAGTGCGAGCAGCAAACCAGCAAGCTATAAATAATGTTTAGTGCCCATTTCACTTATTTATATTAATCGTTTTTAGTAATTTTATTTGCCTATTATTATTTACTTTAATTAAAGCTGGTTGCCATTAAACACGCCTTTTTCCTACCATCCAATAAAAAACCTTACTAACCCATCCTAAGGCTTAATTTTCAATGGAGGAGATGGAAGGATTAATGGGTTAAAAGCCCCAACAAACGAGCGGGTTGCGGCTGTTTATTATATGCTTTGCTTGAAGATACTACGTTCCGCTAATTAAGCGTCATGTAACAACTATCAAAAAACCCGTATAGTGCCAGTATTCATGAACAAACTTTAAATCAAGTAGTGCTGTGGATACGAGTAATATAATATTCTCTATGAAGATAATCAACATGCCAATTTCATCACCAATCAGCTTACAAGGTTAGTGAGCCACCCTGTTTATTACCCTCAAAATTACCGGCATTTCCTTAATAGCGTCCATTGAATTCAAATGAGCAACACAATCTATTGGCGCCATGCAGCTACTTCAGTTATTTAAATCTTTAATTATGGTCATTGTAACTTATTGCTTTCTGTATATTTTATTCATACATTAAAATCTAACAATATTATTTTTTCATTAAGTCTTTCATTTCCCCGAACACAGGGTGATCCTTCGCAAATCCCACACCTTTTACTTCGGCTTAGATCAAGATAACAATCTTTCAGGCCCCGTCAAATAATAAAACTGTTTTCAAAATAATAAAGGTCAAGAAAATGTTGACTATATGTGGCCATTTACATTGAAAACGTGTTAAACTTATAAGTAAAATTAAGAAAAAAATTATTACTTAAAATAAACATTCCTTTTCATACGAGATCTAGGGAGAACTAGAGCCATTTTTATAATAGCCTGCGACAGTATCAAAGAATTAGCTGTATCGTTTGCCCTATGTCGTCTTTATAATCCACCTATAACTTTTCGTACTCTTATAAGTATATGCATTAGTGCCTTTATTTTAGGATTAAGCTATATTTTTTATGTAACTGTTGTTAATACATTATCCAGCTTTGTATTAAATACAGAATGGAGGGTGCACGTTATTTTTGAGAGGAACCGTGAGTAGATACTTTTTCTTTAAATAACTGGATACAATGTTTACCCACTGTGTAAAATGCCAAATTAGGCACCATCGATGTAGTGGACTGTAATAAATAATCGCTGTGCTTAATCACGTTTATTAAACAAAAGATCACACTGGAATGCAAAGCTGATATACAAGTTATTGTAATAGTAATCAAGTAAGGAAATTTACATATTAACACACAACTAGATGTTGACGCGTTGACCGCTGTTACCCGACTCTGTCGGGGTTGAATCGGCGCATGAACAATACCCTTAGGCTTCTTTAAAGTAAGCACGCTCCTTCATCCTGATGTGGCACGAGTTTGCAGGTGACAAACTAAATCCAATTCAAGGGCACTGGATTCTTATTTAATTTATCAATAATAATTGTCCATACTCCCCGCCTTGAACGAGTGCTCGAACGCGTTCAATGTAATAACAATAAACAAAATTAATGCAATTAAAGTATATAAAGTTATACCTAATTCATTAACTCTTAGTAAACAGTACTTGTAAACAAGCACTCATCACACAATAATAGGTAATAGACACACTTTTGAATTACCACGTTTTAAATATCCACTGACTGTTTTAATCGTAACCACACGCACAACATTATTGGTTCCAGGATGAGTTTCTGAAATTCTGCCCAGCAGCCATTTGCAGGGAGGTAAATTGTCATTTTTTACTAATACAAGTACCCCTGGTTGCAATTCACAAACCCCACGTTTCCATTTGCAACGTTGTTGTAGATCACACAAATAAAATTTAGACCATAATTTCCAAAAGTTCTGATGTAACTGTTGAATTAATTGATATCTTGATAATGAATTAAGTTTCACATCTTCGGAAAACAACGGATCTGGCACAGTATTAATGGCTTTACCGATTAAAAAGTAAGAAGGCGTCAGGGATGCATAATCATTTGGATCGGATGACATTGCGTAAAGTGGCCTGGAATTCAAGGTTGCCTCAATCTGTACGAGTAATGTATAAAACTCTTCATACGTTAGGATTGTCTCCCTGATCACACGGTATAAATGTGCCTTTACACCCTTGACATTACTTTCCCAGAACCCACCAAAATTTGGTGTACTCGGAGGTATGAAATGCCATGTGATTCCTTCTTGTGCGCAGGAACTAGCTATAATATCTAGATCATTTTTAATAAAGTCAAACAAAAGTTTCAATTCTTTATATGCACCGACAAAATTTGATGCATTGCCCGAATAAATGTGAGTTGGCTTTCCCCGGCGGGATGCAAATCGTCTTAACGCTGCTATAAAAGCTGCAGTCGTTAAGCTCGTAACTAATTCTAAGTGAACGGCTTTGCTAGTAAAGCATATAAACAAGCACATATAAGATTTGTATTGCTTTGAACCACGGCCCTTTCGGTCCTTCAAGGTAATTGGACCAGCATAATCTAGACCTGTAATTCTAAAGGGGCTTGAAACATTTACACGAGTTTCTGGTAAATCGGCCATAATTGCACCTACTGGAGTTGGTTTACATCGAAAGCACCTTATACAATTTTTTACAATACTCTTTGCAATAAACATGCCAGATATAGGCCAATAATTTTGGCGAACCGTATATAAAAGAAGTTGCGGACCTGCATGCTGCAATTTTGCATGTTCGTGCTCAAAAACTAACCGAGTAAATTGATGGTTGTTGCCTAGCAGGAGTGGATGTTTTTCATTATAACTCAGTAAAGAGTTTTTTTAATTGTCCACCCACACGCAACAACCCATTTGAATCGACAAACGGTGCTAACGAAGACAATCGATTTTTACCCTTAACATCTTTCTGAGAAAGGATCATTTTGACTTCTTGTGCAAATGTCTCGTCTTGGGCTAATTTCACTACCTTATTTCTACTCTCACTTAACTCCAAAACACTTAAGGAACCAGTTTCTTTGTTTGGACTTCTAAGATTATGGATAAATCGACAGCAATATGCCACCACTCGAATTAATTTTGAATAACTAGAAAATCGTGAAAATAGATCGAAAGGCTCATTAATAGTTGTGGTAAGTGTTTTCTGCTTTGACCTTAGTTCCGGAAGATCACATGAATCACTGAGTTTGAAAGGATCTGGCTGATAATCGTGGAGTTGGAGAAAGGAGGGTCCCTTCCACCATAAGTCGCAATAGTCAAGCTCATCAAGTTGTAATCCTCGTGTAGCTACATCTGCAGGATTTTGGTTCGTACTTACATAATTCCATCTACTAATATCAGCCAGGTGTCTAATCTCAGACACTTGATGGCCGACGACTACTTGAAGTTTACTTGGGCAAGTATTTATCCAATGTAAAACAATTTGTGAATCACACCACAGATAATAATCAATATTGTTAGTCAAAGAATGTTGGACAGAATGCATCAACTGAGCCAGTAAAAGAGCACCGCAAAGTTCGAGTCTAGGTACTGTAATGATTCGTAGAGGAGCAACCTTTGTTTTAGCACTTAATAGTTTTACATATATTTCATTGTTGGAATCAATAGTTCGTATATAAATTACTGCGCTATACGCGTCTTTGGACGAATCGCTGAATTCATGAAGTTCCTTTACAATGGGATCTTTGCACATTACGAATCTTGGAATTTGTAGTTCATTGAGCTTATTTAAATTTGACCGAAATTTGTACCAATGTATTGATAAATCCGGAGGCACTTCTGTGTCCCAATCAATTTTATTGACCAAAGCCTTTGCATCATTAATTTTGCAATAATGGTGCAAGGACTGACTAAACCTAGTGGATCATATATCCTTGCAATAACCGATAAAATTGATCGCTTCGTACTTGCAGAATCTGATTTTTCAATATAGACGGCATAAGATAACATATCTTGTCTGCAGAACCACTGAATTCCTAAAGTTTTTATGCTTTCATTATCCCTTAAATTAAGGACTGATAATGAATAAGAATTGTCATAAAATGTCTTTAAAATAATTGGACTATTTGAAGCCCATTTTCATAATTGAAATGTAGCTGTTTTTAGTATATTGCTAATTTCTTTGCAAATTATAATTGCTTCATTTTCATCGGAAAATCCTGTAATCAAATCATCGACATAAAAATCCCTTTCAATAATTTTTGAGGCTTTGGGAAAGTCTGCTTGATTTTCCAAAGCTAACTGTTTGATGCAACGTGGCGCCAAATGCACGGAGCACTAGTCGTGCCGTCGTTACAGTATTTAGATGATAAACAGATAAATCCTTTGAAACTTCGTTTCTCCAAACAATTTGTTGGAGGTGTCTATCATCTGGATGAACAAGAATCTGCCTATACATTTTGGCAATGTCTGCAATGACAACAAAAGGGTGTGTTCCCTAAATCGAGTTAAAATTTCAAAAATATTGTTTTGTATGGGTGGACCAGAATGCTGGATATCATTAAGTGATATACCATTACTACTAGGGGCCGAGCCGTTGAAGACAACTCGTAATTTTGTTGTTAAACTGTTCTCTCGCATTATTCCATGGTGCGGTAGAAAATAACCCATTTTATTACCACCCAACTCGTTAGATATAGTCATATGCCCTAAATCGCTATATTCGTTCATAAAAGACACATATTCCCTTTTAAATAGAACATTTTTTTGAAATCTTCTTTCTAATTGTAACATGCCCTTTATTGCAAAGGTTTTCGAATCCCCTAATTCTGGAGAAAAATCTTTTAACGGAATTCTCACTACAAACTTCCCATTATTGTTGCGAAAAACGGTTTTTTTGTAAAATTCCTCACAATCCCTTTCATCCTTTGAAAAATATACCTTCTGCTTGGGTTCTTCGATGACCCAGAACCTTTGCAAATCATTTTCAATGGATTGTGTCACAAAACAGCACTGAATAGTTTTTATCGGATGAGATAATACCCCTGATACTACATAACCTAGAACTGTATTCTGAAGAATAGGTAGATTTTTTCCTAACGAAATCTTGCCATTACTAAGCAGCGTCCAAAACAAATTTGCACCAATCAACAAATCAATGGGTTTACTTACATGAAAATTGGATTGGCTAATTGAATGTTTGGAGGAATATTCAAATTCAAAACATTAAAATCATAAGCTGGGAGTTTTCCAGTAATTTGTGGGACAACGAAACAAGAAATCGTAGATTTAAATCTATTATACAATGAATGAATCGTAATCTCACATTTTTTGCTTAAATTGGAAGCAATACTATTAATCCCAGTTACACAAATGTTTGTGTCTTGTTGTTCTAAATCTAGTTGTTTGCACAACTTGGCAGTCACAAAACACGATTGACAATCCAAAATAGCTAAAACTGTATGTGCCTTCCCATTTTTGTCACACACCAAAATTTCTGCCGTTGACAACAGAACATAATCCAAATCTGAATTTGTAACAAAGGAAGCAACTCCAGCATCAAAATTGTGATTTTCATTGGAATTCGAAACTGAATTTGTCAACACTGTTGAAGCTGAAGCGGCGGGACTGGTTGAAGTTGCAACAGCGTTTGTAATTGGTTTAGCGGAATCAACAGGATATGCAGGCTGTCCATGCAATAAACTACTGTGCCGTTTATGGCAAATTTTGTAACCTCTATGTTTACACTGCCTTGTAAAATGCCCAGTACATAAACAATTACAACATAATTTTAGGAATTTAATCTTATCCCATCTTTCGGGAACGGAAAGCTTTAAAAATTGTTTACAATCGTAAATTACATGCGATTCCTTGCACAAGTTATGTGATCTTTGTGGAGTGTTATTAACTACCAATGAAAATTGCTTAGACCGTTTTTTATATTCAGTGGGCTCTTTGGCTCCACTATTATTTAATTCTAGTGTTTCCAAGAAATTGGCCCGATTTTGCAAGAATTCAAAAAATTCCGATAATTTTGGCAATTGGTTGTCCTTTTTAAAGCGTTCCCATTCTCTAGAAGTAACTTTGTCTAATTTTAGAGTAACCATGTAAATAATGATTACATCCCATGCTTCAGTAGGAACATCTAACGTTTTCAAGGATCTCAAATGCTTACTTACATTATCCACTAAATTTCTTAATCCATTAGCCGATTCCTTGTTTAACGTTTCCATATTAAATAATCCCTTAAGATGATTATTCAAGAGCATTCTAGAATTATCAAAGCGATTACACAAGGTCATCCAAGCGTGAATATAGTTACTTGAGCTAAATTCTAGATTTTGAATAATCTTTAAGCTTTCTGGGCCCAAACTCGCGCGCAAATAGTGATATTTTTGGATGTCTGATAAAGAATCATTTTGGTGAATTAAAGCCTCAAACGTATTTTTAAATTCAATCCACAATAGATAATCCGAATTAAATATCAGCAAGGTAATCGCCGGCAATTTTACCTGATCAAAATTACTCGCTACCCTTCTTTTCGAAGCTTTGCCATTTTTTTTGGAGCTAGTACCACTTGTACACGAATCGTTGTCGCTCGAACTTTCAGGTTTGGATAATGATTTAAGCAACCCCTTTGAAATCGCTAAATACTTTGAAAACCTATCATCAAGCTCTGTACGCTTTTCATATTCGGTTTCTAAATCTTTTTTTGCGCACAATACTTCAATTTCTAACTGAACTTCTTCAAATTCCCGAAACAACAATAGGAATTTGTCTCTTTTTAATTGTAATTCATCGATTGTTGCATTATCAATCAGCTCCGACTGATCAAAAGCATTTTTTATTTTGTTTAGATGTTTTACAAAACTGTTAACCCTTTGTTCAATCGAATCGCGTCTGCGAATTAATTGTTTTAAATCGCTATGACTACTAGCCATTTTCAATCGTTTAATTTGTCAATAAATTTATATTAATCAAGACAATTGCAATTTTGCAAGGATGCAATGAAATAACTTATTATATTAATGTACTACCCTTAATAAACTTAATAATCAACGTGTTAGTTTTAGCGCTAAATGAATCACATGACATTCATTCAATTACCAAGCCGTTAAAATAATCATTGGTAATTAGACCCTGAAAGATATGCGCTTTATACTTAGATTGCATTTAAAAAGGATACAATCATGAGTGTTCATACACAAATCGTAAAGGAAGATGCAACCTTAATAATATAATGGATACCCAGGTTAGATACTAATCGATAATCTTATAAAAAAAATTGGAAAGGACTCACTTTAAATCTGATGTGGGCTGTTAAATTGCAGGCAGTCGCCAAACCATAAGTAGTCAAAACTGCTTTTCACTTCTAAAGAGCTTGCATTCCACAGGTTTCAACGTATCCGGCTCGAAAGGCCAATGTTTAAAATGCCAAATTAGGCACCATCGATGTAGTGGACTGTAATAAATAATCGCTGTGCTTAATCACGTTTATTAAACAAAAGATCACACTGGAATGCAAAGCTGATATACAAGTTATTGTAATAGTAATCAAGTAAGGTAAATTTACATATTAACACACAACTAGATGTTGACGCGTTGACCGCTGTTACCCGACTCTGTCGGGGCTGAATCGGCGCATGAACAATACCCTTAGGCTTCTTTAAAGTAAGCACGCTCCTTCATCCTGATGTGGCACGAGTTTGCAGGTGACAAACTAAATCCAATTCAAGGGCACTGGATTCTTATTTAATTTATCAATAATAATTGTCCACCCACAAATAACATAAAGGCTTTATATTTGAAAATACCTCAACTTTAACAAACAATCCTTATAAAAAATTTAAATAGGCATGCTTCAAATCGCAAGAAACTGTGTCATAAATCGAATGGGTTTGTGCTTTACTTAAAAATTAACTCCCAGTCTAACATTGTGAAATCACACATAAACAAAGGCTAGCAACTGTTAAAACATCAACCAAGGGATATCCGTACAGCATTGTCAGAATTTTGATCTCATATTGAGCATGAAGTATCTTTTACAAAACCAAATAATGTATCAACTGGTATGAAACTTGTGAACATTTTGCGATATATACATCAGAAAATATAAGGAATTCAAGTACCGGCCAATAATTCACCATAGGTAAATGCTCGATGTTTTAATTGGGCATTCAGATAATTAGGTATTTTAAATAATTAAAATAGAGCTTAGTCAATGTATGATAATTTAGGGTTAGTTTAATTTTAGTTGTATTTAGTTAGAAAGGACGTAGCATAATATTTATAATATTTATTGTAAAATAGGACAATAGGGATTAGAAGCGAAATAAAAATACCATTTTTAATTTATTTTAGGTAGTATACGAAAACATAAAACTTTTCATATTCGTTAGAGTAGGATTATTATTATTTTGAAGGGTAAAACCAAAAAACCTCACAGCAATATGGTGCCCAAAGCAATACGTGGTGCTCGATGGTTCCCAGAAAACCTCACAGCATTATGGCGACCCGAACGAGAGGGGCACGATTCCAGATAAATAAATTTGTTTCAGGAAACTGGCGACCTGAGAGGAAAGGGTGGATTTTAGTGATAATTTTAGCTTTATTTTGAAACTTAGTGAGTGTATGAACGGTGTTTGGTGAACAGATGTTAAGAAAGGAGTGACTTAGGAGTGAACCGCATCACCACCCAAGTACAGTCCGTACAGAAACTGTTGTGAACATGATGGCGTCCGCTGGGGTAATAAATTCCGGAGGTTAAATAGTCCCTCAATCGGATCTCCCTGAGGCGACTACTTTGGGGGATGCGATCCGAAAGTATAGAAAATGTCCGTGAACATTCTGTGAGTCAGGAGCGTGGAATGTATGAAACAAGGAGGTAAGCTAGAGAACCTAAAACTCGAATGGATAGGTTTGCACTAGAAATAGTAGGAATCAGCGAAGCCGCTGGCCAGAATATTTCTGGAGTGGAAACTAGGGTAATTCGTACAGGATCAGAGGAAGGAAATTCGGGGGTGGGGATAGTTATGCGAAAAAAGATACGCGTAGAAAGAAGGAAAGAGTCATGGTTAGATTTGAATCTCTAAACCGGTAAATACAGTAATAATACAAGTATACATGCTCACCTCTAGCTACAGTGAGGAAGAGGTAGAGGCGATCTACAAAGATATCAAAGACATACTAAGATATGTAAAAGGACATGAAAATTTAATAATTACAGGGGATTTTAATGCAGTGGTAGGTGAGGGTAGGGAAGGAGTCATAGTAGGTTTATTTGATTTAGGCACGAGAAATGACAGGGAAAATAGGCTGGTAGAATTTTGCGACAAGAACAACTTAACAATCACAAATACATTATTTCAACATCATACTAGAAGACGATACATGTGGAAGATTCCAGGAGATATAGGAAGATATCAAATATAACACATTATTATTAGACAATGGTTTAGAAATCAAGTAAAAGACTGTAGAAGCTACCCGGAAGCAGATATAGACACTGACCACAACATCATAATTATGAAGGCAGCACTTAAATTTAAAACTCTGAAAAAGAGGAACGGAAAAAGGTACTTTGACTTTGAGAAGCTACAAGATAAAGATATCCAAGAAAGATTTGAAAAAAAGTCAAATGAATTGCTGAAAGATATCGGGAAAATTTCTGATACTAAGGAAGTAGAAACAATGGAATAACATTAAATCCAGCTTAGACATGGCAGCCAGAGATATTTTGGGATATACACAAAAGAAAGTAAGAAACCATGGATAACAAAGGAAGTCCTAAATTTAATAGAAGAAAGACGAAAATACAAAAATAGATCACACGAAACAGGAAACAGAAATACAAAGCCATAAAATGGGAAATTATTCGCAAATGCAGGAAAGCTAAAAAACAATGGATTGATGAAAAGTGCAAAGAGGTACAAACTAAGATGGAAATAGGAAAGACAGACGAAGCATACAAATTAATTAGAATAAATTTTAGGGATATAAAACCATATAGCAAAAATATGAAGGACTTGGGAGGAAACGTCATTATAGAAAATGTAGAGAAAGTGGGTAGATGGCAGGAATATATAGGGAATCTATATTCAGGAGAGGAACTAACAGCATTAGAATAGGAATCAGACATTGAAAATGATGACCTGGGATATCCTATACCTAGAGATGAGTTTGAATTAGCATTAGAGAGTCTGAAAAATGGTAAGGCGCCGGGTACAGATAAGGTGCAAGCAGAAACTCTAAAAGCCGCTGGACAACCATTAACAGAACGTCTCTTTCGACTTGTAAGCTATGTGTATGGGTCAAAGATTTCAAACGTAACATCATAGTAACTATACAAAAAAAAGAGGCGTGGATAGATGTGAAAATTTTCGAATGCAGGAAGACATTTGGAATTAATATGCATGGACAAAAGATTGATATGGTATGAAAATTAATAAAAATAAAGTTCTACTATGCAAAAGAGGGGAAAATAAATCAAAAACAAGAATACAAATAGGTAACGAGAACTTACAAGAGTTTAAGGATTTCTGCTACCTAGGAAGTCAAATAACGCAAGATGGGAGCACAAAAGATATAAAACAAAGATTAGCACAAGGTCGTGCTACATTTAACAAGAAAAAGCCGCTGCTGTGTTTAAAGACAACAAACATAGAAACAAGGAAAAATAACTTAAACATATGTGTGGAGAACAGCACTGTATGGCTGTGAAGCCTGGACAGTAGAAGAAGCAGACAAGAAAAAGGTAGAAGCCTTGTTTCGTGCCAAATTGGCCCTTAAACATTTTTAGGTTAATTTTGATGTGCGGAAGTTTCGCGCCATAAATTCAAGACTAGGCGTGTATTTCCGTCACGTCAGAGTGCGTTTGCGCCAGATCGCACGACGCGAGTGGAGTAGGGACAAAGTGGCGAGAAGTTTCCGTTAGACGCTTTAACGTGGCTTTTTTGTCAGAACCTTCGAGTGCAGTGGACGTTTTTCGGTAACGTATCGTTATCTTTATCTATGTAGATATCCTAGCCTGATTATCTTTGTTTGTCGCCCTTATACCATGTTTCCTTTCCGTTCCCTGCATAGGTAGGAGATGAATTTGTAGCCGTTGGCAGAACCGCCTTTCACGCCGGAGCACCATCTTTAATTACTCCGGAGTGGAGCCCTGAGATCGAGTCCAAGCCATTTGGATGTACGTCAGACGTACCCTCTGTTAATTGCCTTCAAGGGGCCAGCAGCCGCCCTTATGGACGTGCTGACGCCATCTTTATCTATCCTGAAGGACGATTGGCGTACTTCGTGGAAATCTGGACCTATTATGTGAGTACCTTTTTGACGTAATTGTTGTAAATTTACTTTATATATTGCATAATATAATTTGTGCATTGGTGACGTCATTGTCAGATGGGCGCGCCAAATCTGTAAAAGGTTAGCGTTACCAACCGCCAGTGGCGTAGCTTTTTTCTTCCGCGCTTGCGCGATGTATTTATCGACGTTTTAAAATGTAAGAATTTGACGCTTTTTAAACGGTAAGAGCCTTTAAAATGTGTTGCTAGACGTATGATGAAGATATCATGGACAGACAAAGTTAAGAACAAATAGGTACTAGAAATGGTAGGGGAAGAAAGAAGTATGTAAAAAACAGTAAAAAATAGGAGAGATAAGATAATAGGCCACATACTATGATATGAGGAAATAGTGCTGAATATATTAGAAGCAGAGATAGGAAAAAAGAGAAGAGGTAGACCTAGTTAGACTACTGCACACAGATAGTGAAAGATGTAGGCTGTGAGAATTTCAGGGAAATGTGTAGGCTAGCTCAGAATAGAACTCAAAGGAGGTACGCTTCCAACCAGTCGCAAGATGGAAAACTAATGACAAAAATAATAACTGTACTTAAATATGGTAATTATTATAAACAACTACAGGTATTGGTTTTGCAATACTCTCAACTAATGTTAATTGTGCGAAAGGATTTACTGGGAAACTATTAATAAGGCAAATGTCTAACTGTTGGGGGATCCTTAGCAGCCACAGGCTGCTTAACCCCCAGTGAAATAGGGCTTATAATTTGAAAACAAAAGAAGGGAATCGAGCTGTATATCGGCTGTTGTGAGAATTGCAGGGAACGGTGTAGGCCAGCTCAGAGCATAAATAAGCTGAGGTACAAGTCCAACCAGTTTCAAGACGTAAAACCCAATAACGAAAAAATAAGTGCTCTTAAATCTGACGATTATTATAAACAACTACAGGTGTTGGTTGTGAAATATTTTCAACTAATGTTGATTGTGCAAAAGGATAAATTAGAAAAACTAATAATTCGACAAAGGCTCAAGTGCTGGGGGAACTTGGCAGCCAAAGACCGCCCCCCCCCTCCACATACCACTGAATATCGAGGAAATAGAGTATATAACTGTAAAACAATAGAAGACGACCGAACTGCATCAAACAAGAAAGAACAGCAGCTATGTTCAAAGACAACGAACATAGATACAAGAAGAAAACTGTTCAAATCATACTGTGGAGCATAGCACAGTAAGTCTATGAAATAGGGGCAGTAGGAAAAGCAGACAGAAAGAGATAGAAGCCTACTGGAATGTTGTGCTTTAGATGTATGAGGATGGAAGCATGGACAGAAAGTTAATAACAAATAGGTTGTAGAAATAGTAGAGGAATAAAGATATCTGTGGAAAACGAAAAAGAAGGAGAAATAGACGGACAGGATACGTTCTAAGGCATTTCTGGAGAATAATACGGGATATATTGCAAGCAGAGATAGGAAAAGGGAGGTAGAGGTAGACTGAGATCAGACTTTCGCACACAGATAGTGATAGATGCAGATTGTGCAAATTTGGGGAAATGTGTAGGTTGGTTCGGACTAGGAACCAATGAGGGTAAGCGTTCAACCAGTTCTAGGACTGAAGACCTAATGATGATGACATATATTACTTTATACAACGTCCTTAACAACGTTCACAAAATATATTACTGGCAAAACCATAAAATTTCAAGATCATACTGGCCTCATAAGGTTTTTTAAGGGAAGACCGAAAGTCATGGTCTAATAAAAAGTTTTTAATGGAACCAAAATATAAGAAGTACATATACCCGAACCACAGTTTACAGAAAAGATAGAAGTTGCGTTTTTAACAATTTGGATATTTTGATGTAATTTGCTATTTCAAACTATTTTTAATGTTGCATGTAATTATACCTCACTGTACATCTTCCTGAAACAAAATTAAAACGGTTTGAAGTACTAAGCTGCATAGAATGCCTGTTTAGAAACTACAGCCTTTTTGCAATCTACAATCAAATTACAATATTCAACATTGGCTTAGCAAAATAATTGTTAATATCAAAATATTAGAAATAGGATTTATTTTTGATTTTGCTGGTTAATTCTGCATATTGTATACAAGATTAGAACATCAATGTAACTATAATGAGGAGTAAATATTCAAAAAATTTAATTCTAAATTAGCAGGCTGTTTTTATTTAGTTTTATTTTATTTAATTTAAGTCATCGTCTTCAGTTCTTGAAATAAATACATATATGCATGTCCTAATTGGTAACAAACATAAAAATATCTATCAAGATTCTTGGTCGGTAGCTGAACTAGTTTTCCTAGGTTTTTTATTCCGTTGGGCAACCACAGCGGCATTTTTATTTCTTTCAGTTCCTGAATCAGTGTCTGAACTTAAGTCTCTTTTAATACCCTTTGCTGCAGTATCTTCACTAAAGCTTTTACTTTTTCGGCGTTTAGTTTCTTTATTACCTAAATGTGTTTGCACCAATAAATCATGTAATTGCTTTTCACGTTGCTCCCATTGCATACTTTGGCGTTCTACTATATCTGGGTATTTATTTAGAAATTCAATGTCTGAAGGTAAAATAAGCTCCCATCCTCTAGAATGGCGTAGCTTTGAAATTCCCATAAATATTTCCTTAATTTCTTCTGCTGGAACTCGTATTACAGAAGATATTTTTCGTCGTTCTACATATTGACTTTTTGTAAAATGAATAAGCTGAAGTGATTATTTTAAATATTATGAAGCATGTATAATATTTGCTTACGACATAATCTCTTGCACGACACATAAATTCTGCAGGAACTCCACTAACAGCAGAAAATGTATTTTCAGGATATAGTATTTCAGATTTAACTACCCAGTTTCCTCGAACTAAAACAGCCACCTGTGGCAGCATTTTTAATAAATTTTCAGCTGTTAATCCTTCAGAACCTGTTAATAATAATTGCAGTTGTTGAAAAGGAACAATTTTTGCTAAAAATAAAGCTTATAGTTTAATTATCAGATTAAAAAGATTTATACCGTCTTTCAGTACTAATTTGCATTGATCGACTAGAGGTAAAGAACGCAGTGCACTGAAAGATACTACATTTGCAGGTAACGAGGGTTTAATTACAGTTTGTTCTTGATCGTCAGGTACTAATCTCCTAATATATTCTATTGGATCATCATCTTCGGCATCTTTCACATTATTTACAGAATGTGTATTTTCAGTAAATAACTTATTTCTTTCCATCTGTGGATAAAAAAGTATCAATTAGTACAGAAAAAAATACAATAGAATGAAATAACAATGCCAGAAAGTTTGAATGCTTTAAAACAAAATTGGAGTATTAAATAAACAAAAATTAACAAGAAACTTCCGATCAGCGCACCAAACATGTCTTGCGGTTTAGTATCTTTCTAAGTGTCCAAGTCATGACCTTGGTTTCAGTCTGCAAGGGGTAATCCAGTATTAGCATGCATTGTCTGACAGTCGAGGGTTAGTATTCACTTAGTAAAAATTCTTAAAACGTTTAATGTGTGATGCGTTATGCACTAGTTAAAATGGCAAAAAGTGACTACATCTAAAATAGGTTTTATACGACAATCAACAAAACTAAAGCAAGAAAACTAACTGTAAACGTGGTTACACTTATTTAGACTATTACTTTAGTTGGCAATCGTTCAAAGAAAATTTCAGTCAGAAGTTAGTAAGTAATCCAGCTTTGTAGTATGGAGTAATCAGTACATATCATGTATAGGTATGTAGTATTATTTATCACAGCTGTTACTCTGTAATTGTAACTACCTATAATAAAATAATAATGCTGCATGTTAAAATTTGAATACATATACGAACTTCATACAGCTACTGTAATATATTTCATGGTAATAATAATACACCAACAAAATTGAACAAAAGTTTTAAAATTTTTCAACTAATAAAAATTATAAAAAAAGTCTGCAACGTATTTTTGTATACCTGACTTAATTCACTGTCTTCTGTATGCCAATCACAATGAATCCAAGGTTCTTCATCGCTTTTTTGTAAAATACTTTTGTAACTATTTTCTTGAAACTTTTTAACTTTCTCACTAGTGTTAGCACGAGAAAACTTGACTGTTACTTGTTGAGCTTTGCTAGGACCCGCTTCTTCCTTGTCTTCATCATCAACATCATCGACATCCTTGTGTTTGCCATCTTGTTTCTTTTTTGGAACCTTGTCCAAATGTGGATAATATGGATTCAATCGAAGTATACCCTTGAGTGGAGTAATATGAAGCTCACGTCCATTAAAAACCCCTATTCCATAACTCTGTGGATTCTCTATAGACTTTGATGATACATAATTAACAGTGTCCAACATATTATTTTCAAAAAAACGTTCTTTACTTTTCTTAATATGTTCTGGGGGACCATCGATTCTACGAGCTACATCTTCTGCTTTTCCTACATCAAATGCTTGGGCGTTTGTATTAAGTTCCATCGCTAATTTCACTAATTCGTTTTGAGGCTTAACAAAACATTGTTTAACTTGTAACAGGTTGTTTTTTGTTTTGGGAAGCAATGGATAACGAAATAAATACAGTTGATCTTGTAATTTCTTCGATAATAAAATTGGAATCTAAATAAATGTATAAACATCATGTGTAATTTTGAAGTAAACTTTGTAAAATATCTACCTCTTTGACAACAGGGTCATCGTCATCATCTTGATTTGTTTCAGGCGGAGTAGTCAAGCCTCCAAGCATTCTGTTTTGCAAGAATCTTGATCTGAAGTTTTCTACAAAAATCAACACTAGTAGGCTAAAAATTGACGTGACATAACCTAATAAATATCAAAACATTCCCCAAGGAAGTGAATAAAATACCGTAAAACTAAAAAGAAAAGTATTAACCATTGATTGAGTATTTTAATACCGTTACTCGGGTATTGTGAAGATATTGAAACTGTCGAATATATCGTAGTTTCTAAAGTCATGGTTCATATATGTCTCAGTGACGGTCCATCACCGAAGCATAATATCAGCTAACTTATGAAAATTGACGTACGCTAGTCTAGATTCATCATCACTCAAATATGGAATTACTAATTATTATATAACCGTAAAATTATTTTTATATATAACAAAAGTAAATATCCACCGAGATTATGACCGAAATTGGACATGCGCATAAAAATTCAAGATTGAGTATTGTTTCAGGTATTGTATGACGAGCGTCTCACGCCAGAAACGCCGTGGCTGCTATAATAGGTTAGGTTACTTTTAGAAATAGATATTATTAAAAAACACAAATTACTTAACACGCATATTAGAACAGTTGTTGCTAAAACTATTGCACACTGTTCTGATATGCGTGTTATGTGATCTGTGTTTTTAAATAATAATAATATCTAATTCGTGTTTTTTAATAATAATATCTATTTCTAACAGTAACCTAACCTATTATAGCAGCCACAGCATTTCTGATGTGAGACACTCGTGTATTCTGGGCTACAGGTAAAATAAAACGATTCACATAATTCAAGTTGTAACTTAACTAATTCTTGTTCCTTCCCATTTTTAAATTTTTTATAAATAATAGTTACTACGTTATCATTTGTTTTACTAACAAAAAACGTTAGGCGCCTTAGAATATATACGGGTATTGTTACATTATATGTCTTCAAAACTATAGCTCAAAAAAAAATTCAATGGGAGTATTGGTGACTATTGCACGCAGATACTGAAAGATGTATACTATGGGAATTTCAGGAAAACGTGTAGGTTAGCTCAGAATAGGAAACATTAGAGGTACACCTCTAACAGTTCCAGGATTGAAGGCCTAATGATGACTAATAAAAAAGTAACCCAAGCGCAATCGAAATTTTGCATTAAATGTGAAATTCGCATCCGCATACGAGTATGATCACATACATCTCATTGATTTCATTAATTTCAAATTGAAAAATGTATCGAACCTTTGTGGTGTAAATCAAGGGGCTTACTGCACTAAAATATCTAACGTCGATTGAAGTATTACTACACTTAATTGAATATAGTGGATTATGTGAGTGTGATTTTGAAATCACTTACAACTGCACACGGTTATTTCCTATTCGTAATTCAGCTTTGTGACTATGCCAAATGGAGATTGTTAATGAGATGTGACACTTTCAGTCCTAGAGGGTGTTCGCGCGAGAAATATTAAAATTCGTATTTCATTACGTTTAAGTCGCGATCGTGTATTTATTCCAACCGTCGTTCCAGCTGATATGATAAACAATTTTAACTATGCGCGTATATGTAAAGAGAGTCGCTTTTGAGTTTCCGTGAAATAAAGACGTGTTTGTTTGTGTTCGACATTTATGAGCAGTAATCACAAATCGATGTATACGTTTCGTGTTAAATTATGTTAGTGTAAATATCCATTTCCCGTCTTTCCAATTTCCTACAACATTTAGAAGATCGAGACAATTACACCAGTGCTATTTCCAATTGGTAAGTGACTTTTTTTACCTGTAATTTGTTAAGTTTACGTACATTAATACAGCTCTGTTATTGGTGGTCCGCTCATTATCGATGGAAATTTTATTACATTTTGTCCGATATCGGGGTTGTATTAACAGAGGGTGCTTCAAAAATTATATTAAGGGATATACTTGAAATACCTCGTTGTAAGTATTGTCCGTTGTACTTAAACCTGATAAATATTATAAGCAACTACAGGTGTTGGTTTTGAAATATTCTTAAGTAATGTTAATTTTGGGAAAGGATTTATTGGAAAACAGTTTATTCGGTAAATGTCTAAGTGTTAGGGATCTTGGTAGTCGCAAGTTGCCAAACCCCCCTTCACATTCCACTGAATATCGGTGAAAAATATAGAAAACAACAGAAGGGGAACCGAGCTTTATTTAGGCTCCAGGAATTTCAAAGGAATGTGTAGGTTAGCTCGGAATAGGAAACACGTCTAATCAGTTTCAGGACGAAGACCTAATGGCGATAGGAGTCATGTTTCGTATATTTTAATACATCTAATCAAGAAGAAAAAGGACATCTGATGTTAGGCATTACGGTGTGGGCACTCTAAATACTGTAGCGGGCTACTATTAACTCGTTTCACCAATTTAAAACAAGTAATAACAAGTATAATTAACAGTATATGCCTTGTTTATATATGTTTTCAGTCCAATTTACAATCACACTAATGCTATTTACAAGCACTAATATCTTTCTAAACTAAATTCTTAACCATAGATCTATTAACAACACTAACACTCCTGTAATTTATTTATTACACTTTTGTTTATTTATGTATTTTATACGCTGGCTGTACAAGATACACGTTTACATAACACAAATTTATATTTACTCTTGGACTTCCAAAAGCGTAACTAATTAACTTTACACGATATAATTTATATTAGACATTTAGGTATAGACTAACTCTGTACTTCATCAGCGGTCTTATATATAACCTGAATTAAATGGATGATTCATACTTCGGTATATGCTAGAAGGTTCGAAGCCTATGTAGTATATACATTGCTTACGACGCTTGTGTGTTGGACGGGTTGCCTAATAGTAGCTCGTAACAATACGATACTTTTGGCTCATTTAACACTATTCGAATAGAAAGCAACCCCTAATTTCTGTATATATTTTCTGGTTTTAACCGAAGCGTTATTTAAAGATTGTTTAATTCGAATTGTTCTATTTTGAGAAATTCATTGTGGATTGTGATTTTGATAATCAATTTCTTTAATATATACAGGTGTGTGATTAAAAGCATTACCATTAGGTTTACTTAAAATTACATTGGTGTTGGTTTCGTGGGTACCTAGTTTTATCGTCCATGGCTGTTATTACATACTGAAATCGAATGGACAAATCATTTTTTGTAAAACTGAAAAATGAATAAAAACATATCTTAAAGTTAAAGTTTGGTATTTGTTTATACATTACTCTTTTAGGAGATATTTTTGTTTATTAATTTTTGTAATACATAATAGAATAATGGGCTATATTATAGATGTATTTTTAGCTGAATTATGGATTATGGATATGTTCTCTACTATATGAGAGGTTGTGAAAATAAGAATATCACTAGGCATAGATTTTCAAATCCTGATAAGAATAAAGTACGTTTTGATTATTGGATTTTTTAATTTGTATACCAGTGGCCCGTGTTTTGTTGCATTTGTAAATAGTACCTGAAATCTGTTTTTAATCTTTCTATAATATGCAATAAACCAAAAATATATATTGGTAAAATGTTGTTTTTGTTTCATTTCTTAAAATGTATACATGATGTATAAGTTTATATTTTCAGTCATTAATTCAACCTATATACATAAATAAAGTTTATACGTAGTTCATTTTAGCAAAATATATAAATTTTTGCATCTGTAAGCACTTATAGTAAATGTGAACTATAACTTGGTTTTTAAACAGGTATAGCGTAGCTGCAAACTAAGCCTATAACTGCGTACGAAATATTAACACTATCCGCCCAGATGGCGGACAAAGATGTCAACAACGTATAAACAAGAGGTGGCACATCTAAACTAATTTATCCCACCCACTAACCTATATTAGGCATTGTAGATACCAAGATAGGCAATTGTTGTATACAAGTTTACTAAACCATTCGTTTAAATAATAATTTGCATAATATAAAGCACAGACCACAAAAGCTATAGATTAGAAACTTCCATATATACATTCCAAACATAGTTTCTAGTGCCGTCAATGGTGCTGGTACTGTAACATTATTTCGGACCTTAATCAAATCAACAAAATTTTTTTGTGGTTTGGAAACCTGTCTAATAGAAACTGTCCTGACTGACAGTTTAAAACCACATCCCACATACGTTGGCATGATTTAATAATAATAGTGACTAAAATTTTAAAAAATGCTAATAAATTTGTTGGTTATGATAAAACGCACTTGTTGTTCCTGGAACAATTACTCAAATTAGCACTTGCTAATGTTATAGTTATTTAACTAGAACTAACTTATTTGCAATATAAAATGGGCAGAGACAATGCCGAGTATAATCCGTAAAAAATATATGCAAGACAAATGTAACACGCAAAATTACATAGCCATGCCACAAATCATTTCAATCCGTGCATTAGCTGGACGCGACGCTCTCAGCGTCGCTATAGTGCCTTATAACTCTAGAGTTTTTTGGCATGTTGGAATTCTTCTGCTGAGTTGTGGTGTAGTTTACTAGTTGATATTCATAAATAAATATGTTGGTCTGGATTCCAAGAGACCTGCTCCTGGAATCCTCTTATTTTGATGCAGAGAGCAGTTTCCCGGATCTTCCCTTGGTTGTCCTACAACTACACGATATCCGGATCCTGAGGACAATGGCCTGTGGTTTTCGACCGACAGGATGGCTATTCGCCACAGGCCGCTCCATCGTCAGGTAGCTCGTCTAACAGGACTGACGGATGTGCATCCCCAACGACTTCACTTGTGCACCCATTTCTCGGTATCCCGCATAGCTGGAGAACTCCCTAAGGTCGTCCCCGTTCCGCTGCTTACCTTTGATCGCCCGGAAGCGGTGGTAGATGATTGCTGTTGCCTCGTCGGCGTCTGGACAACAACTATCATTTCAAGTAAGTAGCTTTGTTTATAAGTATATAAACAAAAACTTAGCGCATGGATAAATACTGTATGCTCTCTATAACTTAGCGCCATACTAAACTCTTGCAGCGCCACTTAACGAGTAATAATTCAACCATAGCAATAGTACAAATAAATTCCTAGCATTAATTTTATACTAAGTCTGTACTAGGCCGCTGGAGGCCGCAATAAACACCGCAAATTAAGGGAACAGGATCTGGTAAAAAATGATAAAGAACAATGCAGAACTTGAAGTTACCTAACGATCTTTAAACGTTAATTGGAAAATAACTGTTGATTGAAGACTTCGTTCAACGTTAGGTATAACACTTAAATTTTTATTTTATTATTAATATTTTATGCATAAGATTACAATACAGTTTTAGAGTTCTGTAATTCCTTATTCAATGATTTAGTTTAGCAATCGCTTCAAAGATTTCGCTACGTTAAACTATATATTAAAATCCATCAGAGATATGGTCACTTATTTCATCAGGTTGTTTATTAGCTGAAATACTTCAATCAACGATATAACTCTAACTAAAACTTTTGGCATCATCAGATTTTATAAAAATCTCTAGAATTGTAACTGAAATAAATCTTTCCTTGAGCCACCTTTCATACATTTAGTTACTTAATGAATTTCCTGCAAACAATGTTGAGGCGTTCTCTATCCGCGCAGACGACAGACAAAGGTGGCAACATATAAAAAAGGTATGGGGGGTGTACGTTTTGGAACGGTACTTCATCTGTATACTTATCTATGTAGAACTGTTTACAATTAATTGATTTTCGAATTATAGCATTCTCTATGAAATAATCGAGGTTTTATGTTACATTTTATAAATTAATTAAAATTTTAGAATACAATTATGGCGCCCTCTTAAAACGCACGTCTTAACTACTCTTAATATGTGTTGTTTTTAATCCCTGCGACATTTATTAGTCAATTGCTTAACAATAGTGGAATTCATAACATACGCTGTAATGTTGGCGTTTTAGATAGTATTATGATATTTAGTTCATTATTTAATGATAAGAGTGCAGTACTAACTAAAAATCTCAAAATCTTGAAGAAGTTAGAATACATTCTGTATCAGATCAGAAAGATAAGGAGTTGTGCATGCAGTATACAAATTAAAGCAATATTTGGTTAAACGCCCTTTAATTTACACAGAGTGCACAACGTTACGATGATCAATTTTCATTTACCCCTTTAACTCTTACCTGTGTGTATTGATAAAACGAAATCAATCGATATCCATATAATGAAAGGAAATAATATTTACACTTCATAAATTTTGTAATCCTTTAAATACACCCTTCAATCAATTAATATTTCTTACATTTACGGTGTTTCTTACATAACCGTCGACGCGGTATATGCGACACGACGGCAGTTGGTAACGCTAATCTATAATACAGAAGTTAGCGCGCCCATCTGCCAATAGCGTCACACAATATGCAAATTATTACACGTAATGACGAAATATATCAAATTCATAAAACAGTTTATAAAAATCGAGTACTCACATGAATATATAAGCGTCTCACACGATAGCTTCCTTCAGGGTTGCTAGGGGCCCCCTTTCGGATTATTTACAGATGGTGGGCATAGCGTCCTTCGGGATTGCTCCAGCTAGCTACTCAGGGCTCCCTCCGGATTAAAGATGGATCTCCGGCGTGGACTGTGGTTCGGCCAGGTTGCTTCCCAAATTATCTTCTACCTATGTAGGGAACGATAAGGAACAGGCATAAGGACGACAAACAAAAATAACAGAGAAAAGAGATCTACATAAATAAAGATAAAGATACGTTACCGAAAACCCAACCACTCTTCTCGAAGTTTAAAGGCAAAAAGCTACGTTTCAGCGTCTCTCGAAAACTCCCCACCTTTTTTCCCCCACACGCGCTGACGCAAATCTCCGCGCAACGCACTTCTGACGAGACGGAAATTCACGCGCCAAGTCTTTCAAATTTATGGCGCGAAATTCCCGCACATCAAGACTAAACTAAAAAGATGTCTAGTGCCAAATTTTGGCACGTAACATATTATATGGATTATCTATCCCAAAATTTATATCCTTTTTAACTTAATTTAAAGTCACCAAAAACGACATCTTTTACAAAAAAATCTGGAACGTTCGAGACCTTTTTATGTTTATTACGTAAGTTTCAACGTATTCAATTATTCTTGTTGACTCCTTACATGTTAGTGAGAAAATTAATATATTCCATGTTAAAACTTAAATTTGAAAAGATTCCTTAAAACTAGATAGCTCTGACCTGTGACCTCCTGATGAGTTGTTTCTGCTTTGTACTCCTTATGTTTGAACCAATAATCCAGTACGGTTACCCTTTGTTTCCAAAATTCACCTCATGCTTTATTTTATATTTCTCTGTATACGCCTTCACTTAAATACCACTTGGAATTCGTAGGTTTCTTTGTATTATGAATTTCTGAATACCAGAATTTAAAGTGTCCCAGAATTTGAATTAGAATTTCGTATATACGTAAATTCGAATTGTTCCAGAATTAAAAGCGAATTAGAATTAGAAGCCCTATATCACTATAAATATTTAATTTAAATTAATTATCCAATTTCTACTCACGTTTTCTGAAAAAAACGGCAAAACGTTCATATATTCTCAACGCAATTCTTGCACAGCACTATTTCACTATAATATAAATTTTATTTATCTGACACATAAATATTTGATTAAAAGTATTGTGGATTCGACCTGCTTCAAGTTGAGACTGATTGTTTCTTATCACCTCTGGGCGTTATATAGCTTTTGCCTTCTACATTTGGATTGGTTTTCCAAACAGCCTTACAAAGCATTGCGATTAACCATATTTGTTCTGGATATTCCTAGTATGTTTTCAAGCTGATTTCTGATGAAACTATTTGGAGTTTCCTATCATGCTGTTATTTACTATTGTTTTAATTGTTATCGTCGCTGGACTTTTAGCTTATGTCTGTTGTTTTGTATAGATACAGCTTTTGGAGAATTGTACGAAAATAAATTATGTAACTTGATTGCTGTTTTCGTTTATGTATTTACTTAAACTTATCTTCGAAAGTGCGTTTTCTTGTCAAAGCGCTTATTGTTCCTTCTTTATTACAAGTGTAATTGCATGAAGATTGACCAAGTTTATCTTATCTTCTGCGTGTTTGTTTTATAAACTTGTTGAACACTTCTCAACGTAGTTTAATTACATGTATGATTATTTCTTTGCTGAATACGCATTCTATTATTGGAAGATATGCTTGCTGGCATTGATTAAAGTTAATTACGGTCCATATACAGGGTGTTAAATGCATGCTATTTACATAATGTGCAAATTATTTATATTTTCCTGCTAAATAAATGCAGTTTTCTGATTCCCATTGCTATTTATACCTACTACGTGACTTTTACTATTCAATACACCCCTAAACAACCCCTTATCACAGCAATATATATATATATATATATATATATATATATATATATATATATATATATATATATATTGTAAGTGTAAAACGGGGTAATTAAAACTTTTTGTAAGTTTATTACCCTTTATCCTCGTGACTATCAGCTATATACTAAAACTCTCTATTTTTAATCTGATGTCACTAGGTCGAGATTTTCTTCTTTAGACTCCAAGCCCAGGGTAATGTCAGATGGAAAACGGCTTTAGACAAAGAAAACTCTTAGGGTTAAACGGCTAGTAGAGTGTTAGCTCTGGGTAGATCATGAGCATGGGTCATGGGTGGATAATCGACCAAAAATATTTTTAATAGGCGCCACCGTATTTTTAATACAAGTGCCAACAAAATTTAACTGTGTTTGTATAAGGGAATGCGGAAACCTTATCTTAACACCACTATCATAGCCATAAAATTTGAATTTCACTCTTTATCACACACTTACCAAAACCTCAACCACCAGATGTCAAACAGTTGTCTCAGCTTTACCTGTGAACAAACAAAACACCACATGGACACTATTTGTGTCTTCAAAAGCATATGCCAAAAATAGAATAAATGAATTTAAACATCTGTGAAATACTAAAGGGATTCATTTTCATTACTCTGTCTTTTTACTTAAGGAGGATTTGCTCTAGTTTTCTCTTTCCTAATTTAAATGTTGTATAATAAAACTTCTTTCAAAGGAAACAAAATGAATTCTATTTATATGTAGAAATCTGATTAAATACATGTGACTGCAATATATATATTTACTATCTTGTCTTAAAAATTTTTTATAAAGAGAATTTTAGTGAAGTTTAACCTTCAAAATAAATATGTATTAATTGATCATTTCTATAAAATTTAGTTTAAGCAAACATGTAATAATTTATTAGTTCATAGCACATGAATTTATTTTTACTATAATCATTGAAGCGCTTCCTTGACCATTTACAACAAAGATTGATCATCAGAAAAATAGCAATCATAAAATGCAACTACTCAAATTTAACTATAATCTACACAAAAATATACACGAATTTCAGCACCAATAAAAAGCTTTTACATGACCTGACTGTTTTTAACCAAAATGTGAAAATTAAATCAAGACTGCATCTGGCGTCTAGATTAGGAAAACAGAATCTATATTATTTTTTTATCTGACATAAGTTGTCATTCTAAATATCTTAAAACACATTGAATGCGTGTACAAATAACTGACAAACTAGATATTTATTCGTTGTGTTACTAACTTTAAAAAAACTACTTTATATTTTTGCTACTCTAATAATCAACGTAGGAAATCTCATAATAATTTACTATACTTTCAAAGTTATGAAAAGTTTCAAACACTCACGTGTATCCAAATAAATTGCAGGTGCAAAATCATGACGTCAGCTGTTGTATTTTTTCCAGCGTATTAATCATCAGTAAGTTTGTAGTGTCAAGATTCCTTGTAGAATAAATTACTGCTATACTGCGTAGTTATTAAATAGAAGGAAACCATCACTGCTTGCTTTAAATTATTGCGACGAAAATTTATTATAATTTAACATTGAAAATTATTGTTGTAGATATGTCCATAAGATATTGCATGTCTTAAATGATGTATATTATCGTTCCATGTTCTCAACTCAAGCTCTTCTTCCTGACTCTATTAGACGCCTCGTGTTTTAGTCGGGACATCTTGACTTTTATCTCTAGTCTACAAAAAGCGACTTCACTCTTCGACGTTGGGAACAAAAGTGCTGATAATTAACTGGACAACGCTTGGTAACAAGCCTCAGAATATATATCTTCTAGAATGTATGTGTTATTATGAACATTATACTTTAATTTTTATTGGCTGAATATTTACGAATTAAATGCTTTAAAATTTATCTGTTTTATTATTAATTTATTAGGCTTGGTGTAACAAGAAAAAATACGTTACACAGCCTCTTCCCAAGAGAAAAATTCGAGGTATGGAAGAATTTTTCTAAAAAAATTTTGACTGAAACTTCAAAATTACTCTTATTAACTGTATAAACCTCTTACAACTCACAACAAAACAGCACAAACTTTAACTATAACTAACGATGAGTTTAACAAAAAACAGAATCATTCACTAATTGATATGGGGAATATTAATGCATGGGATTGAGTGATTAGTAACTGCGCGTACTACACGCCTATAAAGGGACAAATTCGGGAAGTCATAATCAGTATTTACGTCAATCAGTTAAGAATATTTAGGGAATCTAACACTCAGTGGATGCATGTCATCTATAGTTACAAACGCAACAACCATATCAAAGTAAAAAATTTTACCTGAAGCGAAAAATATTTTCTATAAATTAGAACTGTAATAAACAAAATCGAATGTATAACAAAATTACTATTAAACAAAAATTTGTACAACGAATACTCTTCTCTAATTTACTATATCAGTCTTAAAGATTTATGTACATAACTTTCCAAGTGCTAATTACATTTAAACTAATTGATGAATTTAATAAGTACCAAAAGCTGTTATTTACGAAGTCCATTCACGAAACAAATCTCTAATACTCGAGAAACAGACAAAGTATTAACAATACTTATTCATCAACAAGATACCTTTGATCTTTGAGTGAGCACCTCACAACATTATCTGTACGACTACTATGCTACAGACTCAACTATATCTCTCAAAAATTCTACAACATCAGTGATTCATCACCAAAGAACTCCAAAACCACTAATAAATCATACGTTGAGCCTACTGGGAGACATCCACCAGCAACTCACAAAAAAAAACTCTTCATGAACTCTCTTAGCTCATGTACACTCTCAATAAAAATAAGCACATCAGGCCTAGTCTCAAACTACTAAATCAAAACTCAAGCATTCCTTTAATGCTTAATACTCTATCACACTCTAACTATATGACTGTATACTCAACACTTTACTAAACACTCTTTGTAATCTCCATCATGTACCTCATAACTGAATACGCACCTCATCACCGAATACATATTCATCTCTATATACCTGCAACATTTCTAAGCATATGCTGCACTCTCAAACACCTCAAAAAAAACATATCATCATTCAAAATCCATAAACATATCCTTGTCGTCATCAAAAATTATCATTTAACACATCCTTGTCGTCATTTAACACATCTTTGTCGTCATCAAAAATTATCATTTAACACATGCAACATCTAAATCAACAAACATATTAAGCTCTATTACTACTAAAACAAAAATTACTTTAAACAAACCAAAAAAAAATTCACTAACTTTAATCTTGTCCTACTTAAGAGTTTAAAACATGGACCAAAAGGAATTACTACTGACATCAACTATAATTAGAAGTACTTAAGGATCAGAAACATTCTTAACATCTTCATTTTCACATTCATCTGTCGCTGAATTATCGATACTAAACATTTTCTTAGACTTAAATTTGAAGATATGGTAAAAAAAGGGGAATTTAAATACGAAATTATTTTCTACTTTACTTCATGATAACTATTAATAAATGTTCCGGTGCACTCTAACTCTACCCATAATCAAACTGTCGATACAAATCAAAATGGTTCACAACGCATAAATTTGCTAGAATGACAAGCTCCTCTATGAACCTCACCTAGACTTATAAACAAAATTGCTAGAATGACAAACTCTTCTCTGAGTCTCATCTAGACTGACAAACTAAATAAGCAAAACGAATTACATCATAACTGACTTCAAATAATCTCAAGTGACGATGCCAAAACTGCTAAAGCGACAAACTTACCACGACCCTCGCATAGACTGACATAACGCTGAGCGACCAACCCTTCCGGAGTTTCGTCTAGACTAACATAACGCTACACGATGAACCACAACAAGTCTCGCACAGATCTAACTTAACTCAACATACTACGTTGTAACGCGACCATAAAAATTGCTACTCAAAACCAATCAAACTAAACCAAAACGTGCTCATGCACAAGAGCAATCTTCAAAACTATATTTCAACAGTAAAACTAGTGTACCATTAATCGACCAACAAACATAACTAATAAGACTAAAAGATGAACCTACTATCGATGTAATACATCCAAAATCAAATAAACTCGTAATATCCATATCAAATAACTTTATCATTTTATCCCGAAACAGGAATTTCACTACTCATTTTTAAGTAAATGTACGATGCTATAAGTTTCTGCCATAATTAAATATCTGAATATCTCTAACGTAACTCAATTATAAAATTTTTGAAGATGAAATCTCAAACAAACGAATGTCCTAACTATATAAAGAAGAACTCACTATAAACTGTAACAAACTTTAACAAAAATGAAACTAAAAGAAGACGTTACTAATATCAAAGCAAACCTCAGTCGGTGAATATAAGTGTGATGAAAATAACTACTAAATGTTCCAGCCTCTAAGTGAAATTATTCGAGCCTCTAACTGAAATTCGAGCCTCTAAATGAAATTCGAGCCTCTAAATGAAATTCCAGCCTCTAAATGAATTTCCAGCCTCTAAATGAATTTCCAGCCCCACGTTGCGAGCGCAAGTGTAAGTGTAATAAAAAACGGGGTAATTAAAACTTTTTGTAAGTTTATTACCCTTTATCCTCGTGACTATCAGCTATATACTAAAACTCTCTATTTTTAATCTGATGTCACTAGGTCGAGATTTTCTTCTTTAGACTCCAAGCCCAGGGTAATGTCAGATGGAAAACGGCTTTAGACAAAGAAAACTCTTAGGGTTAAACGGCTAGTAGAGTGTTAGCTCTGGGTAGATCATGAGCATGGGTCATGGGTGGATAATCGACCAAAAATATTTTTAATAGGCGCCACCGTATTTTTTAATACAAGTGCCAACAAAATTTAACTGTGTTTGTATAAGGGGAATGCGGAAACCTTATCTTAACACCACTATCATAGCCATAAAATTTGAATTTCACTCTTTATCACACACTTACCAAAACCTCAACCACCAGATGTCAAACAGTTGTCTCAGCTTTACCTGTGAACAAACAAAAACACCACATGGACACTATTTGTGTCTTCAAAAGCATATGCCAAAAATAGAATAAATGAATTTAAACATCTGTGAAATACTAAAGGGATTCATTTTCATTATTCTGTCTTTTTACTTAAGGAGGATTTGCTCTAGTTTTCTCTTTCCTAATTTAAATGTTGTATAATAAAACTTCTTTCAAAGGAAACAAAATGAATTCTATTTATATGTAGAAATCTGATTAAATACATGTGACTGCAATATATATATTTACTATCTTGTCTTAAAAATTTTTTATAAAGAGAATTTTAGTGAAGTTTAACCTTCAAAATAAATATGTATTAATTGATCATTTCTATAAAATTTAGTTTAAGCAAACATGTAATAATTTATTAGTTCATAGCACATGAATTTATTTTTACTATAATCATTGAAGCGCTTCCTTGACCATTTACAACAAAGATTGATCATCAGAAAAATAGCAATCATAAAATGCAACTACTCAAATTTAACTATAATCTACACAAAAAATATACACGAATTTCAGCACCAATAAAAAGCTTTTACATGACCTGACTGTTTTTAACCAAAATGTGAAAATTAAATCAAGACTGCATCTGGCGTCTAGATTAGGAAAACAGAATCTATATTATTTTTTTATCTGACATAAGTTGTCATTCTAAATATCTTAAAACACATTGAATGCGTGTACAAATAACTGACAAACTAGATATTTATTCGTTGTGTTACTAACTTTAAAAAACTACTTTATATTTTTGTTACTCTAATAATCAACGTAGGAAATCTCATAATAATTTACTATACTTTCAAAGTTATGAAAAGTTTCAAACACTCACGTGTATCCAAATAAATTGCAGGTGCAAAATCATGACGTCAGCTGTTGTATTTTTTCCAGCGTATTAATCATCAGTAAGTTTGTAGTGTCAAGATTCCTTGTAGAATAAATTACTGCTATACTGCGTAGTTATTAAATAGAAGGAAACCATCACTGCTTGCTTTAAATTATTGCGACGAAAATTTATTATAATTTAACATTGAAAATTATTGTTGTAGATATGTCCATAAGATATTGCATGTCTTAAATGATGTATATTATCGTTCCATGTTCTCAACTCAAGCTCTTCTTCCTGACTCTATTAGACGCCTCGTGTTTTAGTCGGGACATCTTGACTTTTATCTCTAGTCTACAAAAAGCGACTTCACTCTTCGACGTTGGGAACAAAAGTGCTGATAATTAACTGGACAACGCTTGGTAACAAGCCTCAGAATATATATCTTCTAGAATCTATGTGTTATTATGAACATTATACTTTAATTTTTATTGGCTGAATATTTACGAATTAAATGCTTTAAAATTTATCTGTTTTATTATTAATTTATTAGGCTTGGTGTAACAAGAAAAAAAATACGTTACAATATATTCTCCTGGCTACAACTTTACTTTTGCTTGTTTACTCCACCCCTCCGACCTTTTATTTTTATTTATAATAAATATATGTGATTATAAACTTTACTACTTTATTTATTTAAACAAAATTTTGCTACACGACTTTTGTCGTCGTCCCTATTTTAGTATTCAATAAATGACTTCTATTTGAGGTGCTTTAGCAACGTTTGGTTGGTTATCTATTTACTGTTTACTATATATTATGCCTCGACTATGTGAAACCTTAATCTCAGGGCGTTCACCTACTCACCGTGAGTTCAATCGTGAGTAGATGTGCACTACCCAACCAAACTGCACACTCGTTTGTTTTACCACTTTTTTAATGCACTGATTTACTATATATGCCAAATTTTAACAGATCAATGTTGCTTGGTGCCAAATTAATTTATGTATACTATTTATGACTTTAATTTTTTGACGTTTTAAGATATTCACGGTACTTACCTGAATTATACCGCGCTGAAGGCCTTCTTTTACTGCTGGCTCAAGATCGTATTCACCGTACGCACCTTCACAAGGATTCTCAATCGTAGTTCACTTGCGTATCGCCTCCAGGTGTTCTTAACCAATTTCGTTGACCCCAAATCTGAAATAATTTTACCCCAATTTAGAATTTAACAAAAACCGTTGTATCTACTTCCCTGCGTTAATTCTTCCTCGTAATATACTGCTCTCCTGTTTCTCTACTTCGTATTCTAATCAATCCTCTCCTTGCTCAATCCAAATCAATCCAGCCGTCCTATTTTAAATCAATCCTTGTCCTGCTATTCCTTTAATATCCACACGATGTCCTTACTACCGTTAATCTGCTCAAATCACTCCAAAAATTATCAATATCGTCGTCGCCTTATATATATCCACTCAAATCTTCTGCTGCCGTTTAACCAAATCTTCCCAAATCCAACACCAATCTTGCTCAAACCTAAATAAATCGTCGCTTTTCCCGTCGCACTATTAACCACTCCAAATCTTCTTTAATACTCGTTGCCTTTATACTCTCGATGCTTCTTATTACTCTCACTTTACTAAATTAGACTCTTTAATTCACAAAAAACTTTTATTTCAATAAATATTTGTACAACTTTTAACGCAGGTTTTGTAAAACACGTCTTTATCTGAACATCGAAATTAGATTTTTTTTTTTTTTATTTCGCTTAGCGATAAGATCAACAACCTTAGCTTACTTGAATTACAATTCTAAAACATACAATATCCAATAACAATTCGTCTTTCCTTTCGTGTCCAAAATACCTTCACTACAGTCTTTATAATTATTCTTAATTTCTACTATTGGTCCAAAAACACTTCACAATTCTCCAATAACCTTTTATATATCTATTCACTTTTAATTTTGATTTTACAATTCGTCCAAAAGTTGATTCTATTAAAAGAAAAGCCAAAATAATTTACACACGACCTGGACGCTTTGTTGGTTGCAGATATCCATAAATGCGTTCGGCTTTCCGACGGCAAATGTACTTTCACTGGCTCATAAAATATCAACTCAGTATAAAACCTTAAGTACCGTGCATTGTATCAACGTCATAAAGTCATGTTGTCTACCTTTTGGCACATATTTTTCAAACTAAAAATGGTACATACTTTAGCATATGTAAAGTACAGCAAAATATAGTTTTTTAAATTATTAGATCTGGTATATTAACCCTGTTGTTTGGCATACACCCCTATTAACACAAATCTACCCTTAGAAGCCTTGTACCCCCCCCCTACATAATATTATATATATATATATATATATATATATATATACACACATATAGAATTGTTCTCCTCCAATCTTAGCATATTATTTTAAATTTACTGCCTTGACTTTGTTATAACATACCTACCTCATAAAAATAGAAATAATTATTAAATTATCTGCTTAGCAACTCGGCTGTAATTTACCTATAAAATCAAAATTTCTTTTTATATTCAACACGTCGAAGATTACATAATTAAGCCTATTAAAATCTTCGAATATTTATTAAAAACAATTTAAAAAATTTCATACAGTAACTACTGCATATAGTTACATTTCATGAATAATATACAATCAGATTAAAAATACTTAAAGTAATGTACAATTATACTTATAGTAAAATGAATTTTATAAATTCAAGCTTAAATACGAACTAGCAACATTTTTCTATAATCATGACATAAAAACTATTTAAATTGGTTGAAAAATAAGATTAAATAGAATAGCAGTTATTTTAAAATATATTGAAAATATGATCATATTTCTATACAAGTGTTTTCAATATCGGTTTGAATTGGTGAATCACAAATATTGATACATTTAACCCATGATATAAACATTATAAGTAATAGTTCAACACTTTCACAGTTGTAACATTCTCATCTTAAAATAGGTTTCCATGTAATGACAACGTTTTAACAACTCATACCTTTATATCAAGTTCTTATATAAAAACAATTGCTCAACCTTTTAGAAGACAGTGTCAGTGAACAAGTAAATTTTAGTCAATTGAATTGATAGATGACTTAGTGCTAGTTGCGTGTGAATTTCAATTGCTTGCTGTTGTCAAATTTACACTAAACGGTTTTTACATAGTCTACTTTTTAAAGCAGTTGCAATAAATATAGTCAATGCTACTATTATATTATCAGGGTTTTACACCAACCAATAGTAAGTGCTTCAAACTGAAGTATCACACACATACAAAATGGTATAGTTACAAGAATAAGACATCGCCTGCTAGTGTAAAAAATTAATGCTGCTGATAGATATACTTATTTTTAAATCTTTCTACAAATGTAAGCCTGTTCACCAAATAAAATTTCGTTTCAAATATATTTGTTATTAATAATGGGAATGAAGCATACAATATTCTTGGTCCCTTTGTGTTAATATATTTCCTTAAGAACACATATAATATTCTAATACAAAATTGAGTGGTTATTAATTGCCGAGTATGTACTATTTTCTGTAGTGCAGTCTGCGTTTATAGAAATATTAAAGTATCAATTGAACCTACTTAGATATTCATGAATATCAATATAAACCTAACTGCAACCTTAAATGTCCTACATATTTAATGGTAAGTTAATATCTCACCAACATTAATTAGTACCCGCAAAAAAAGTAAATTGGTTTGGTATGTTTACGTTATTTACCCAACATTGTTGCTGATCAATATAGTGTAAGTGATTCTTTTGGACATAGGTATATGTTCTATTTAATTTTCGGTTGAGAACTTTATGCCATACGTTTAGAATTTACTACTCGAATAAAAAACTTGAATTTATAATAAATATATGTGCTACGTTTATATGCATTTATGATAATGTAATAATTAATATTTAAACCCACAGCTTCAGTTGATGTACAGTACATGAGATAAACAAAAAAAATATTACAGTTGTCATTGCATCTAAATACTTTTAAAGCACAAATAAAAACACTATAAACACACATCACATAATGTAAAAAAAATTATATATATTTAACTAAAAGTAGCACCCAGATGGCATTGAATACTAAAAACGTAGAGTATCTGTTATTTGCACCATTTCCACAAAATTCTGTGTTGCAATTTACTGTTACTTTATCCTTAAAAGCAGTCCAACTGCATAAGCCTACTTGACATCCAAGCAATTCTAGAGGTGCTTCATTTAAATAAAATGCTATTTTGTATTTGTCAATATCTTGAGGACACCTAGAAAGAACAGAAATGAAAATGTATTTTACCTATTTCAGAACAGTACCTGAACAAAACTGCAACAAGGTTACCAGAAAATGGTGTTAAGACAGACGTACGCCATAGTCGCCTTGACTGGGATTGATAATTATCAGCTGTTAGGGGAGTATAATCTTTAGCAGCACCTAGTGACACTAACACCCGCTGTAGTGTTGTAGTATCAGCAAAGTAGACAATAACTTTTTGATTGTCAGTGATATCTGAAACATAGCATTTTTAAAATATTCCATTATTATAAAACAATCTCTTTTTTTTACAGTGACAACATTGGTGGTTATATTATACACATGTAAAGGTTATTTATTTTACAATATCCAAAACGACACATACCCCAATTACAGGATGAGGAGAATATTAACAAACGTTTACAAATTTACAAACTAAATTAACTCACAAACATAGATTGTGTACAAGCTTAAAAATAACACTAAGATTATGTAATCTGACTGGAATTTAGCCATGCAAGTCTTAAAATAGACAAATGATCTGTTACCTGCTTAACCCTGGCGGACCTTCTAAGAAGATACTGCACCCAGTGCTAAACGAGGAAGTTGGTTGACTGAAGCCAATACGTTTCCAATTAAATATTAATGAATAATTTTGCCTGGCATCGGGAAAGTAATACGAGCATAGGGAACAAAAATCAATATAAATTGTTGGTTATTTTGCAAAAAACAAAAGCCCATGACTGGTTTCCCTGTTCTTGCAGATCATCAGATCGACGCATCTCTTTTTGCAAAACAACCAACTAAGTTCTGGCATAATACACAAATTGAGTTGCATTTATAGCGCAAATGCCTCTCATGCGCCCTCAAATACTCGAATATAAGCAACTAACATCGATGACTGTTTCCAATCTCCGATGTAATAGTATAGATGGCACTGCCAGACAAAATTTTAATAGCGAGTCAAAAGACAAGATGAAAAATAAAATAGACAAAGTAGGTAACAGGTCATTTATCTATTTTATTTTTTATCTTGTCTTTTGACTCGCTATTAAAAATTTTGTCTGGCAATGCCATCTATACTATCTCGTCGAAGACTGGAAACAATCATCGATGTTAGTTGCTTATATTGAAGTATAGAGGGCGCATGAGAAGCATTTGCACTATAAATATTACTCAATTTGTGCATTATGCCAGAACTTAGTTGTTTTGCAAGAGAAATGTGTCTGTCTAATGATCTGCAAGAACAGTGAAACCGGTCATTGGCTTTTCTTTTTGCAAAATAACCAACAATTTATATTGATTATATATATATATATATATATATATAATATATATAATCATTATGTTATATATGTTATATATATATATATATGTTATATTATATATATAAAGAAAAGCCAATGACCAGTTTCACTGTTCTTGCAGATCATTAGACAGACACAAATTGAGTAATATTTATAGCGCAAATGCTTCTCATGCATATATATATATATAATATATATATATATATATATATATATATATATATGCATGAGAAGCATTTGCGCTTATAAATATTATGCCAGAACTTAGTTGTTTTGCAAACAGAAATGTGTCTGTCTAATGATCTGCAAGAACAGTGAAACTGGTCATTGGCTCTTTATATATAACATATATATATATATATACATATATAATATAATGATTATATATATATATATATATATATATATATATATATATATAATCAATATAAATTGTTGGTTATTTTGCAAAAGAAAAGCCAATGACCGGTTTCACTGTTCTTGCAGATCATTAGACAGACACATTTCTATGCAAAACAACTAAGTTCTGAGATAATGCACAAATTGAGTAATATTTATAGTGCAAATGCTTCATGCGCCCTCTATACTTCAATATAAGCAACTAACATCGATGATTGTTTCCAGTCTTCGACGAGATAGTATAGATGGCATTGCCAAACAAAATTTTTAATAGCGAGTCAAAAGACAAGATAAAAAATAAAATAGATAAATGACCTGTTACCTACTTTGTCTATTTTATTTTTCATCTTGTCTTTTGACTCGCTATTAAAATTTTGTCTGGCAGTGCCATCTATACTATTACATCGGAGATTGGAAACAGTCATCGATGTTAGTTGCTTATATTCGAGTATTTGAGGGCGCATGAGAGGCATTTGCGCTATAAATGCAACTCAATTTGTGTATTATGCCAGAACTTAGTTGGTTGTTTTGCAAAAAGAGATGCGTCGATCTGATGATCTGCAAGAACAGGGAAACCAGTCATGGGCTTTTGTTTTTTGCAAAATAACCAACAATTTATATTGATTTTTGTTCCCTATGCTCGTATTACTTTCCCGATGCCAGGCAAAATTATTCATTAATATTTAATTGGAAGGTCCGCCAGGATTTTTACAGCTATTATGTTACCAGCTTGTGCATCAATTATAATTCCCCAAATGTAGTTACAGATTTACATAAAAAAGCAATTACAAAATAATCAAAAGACTCTCCTTAATTAATAGCTGTAGCCAAGACATTCCTCTGTTTGTTGCTTAATGTCAAAAATACCACTGACGTCTTCATATGTAGCAGGGTTTGTGGAAGTAGGTTTCTTATGTTTTGTCCAGATTCTGACAATGAAGTGTGGAACTTATACTTTAGTGAACAGATACTTGATGGGGGTTAGTCACGGGATAGTTAAAGGATTTCTCAGATAAACTTCCTGCAATTAATGCGCACTCATGTCTAATACGTCGATATTGTACGGTAGTTGATGGTAAAGCTCACTTTAAAACACGACTTTCCTATGAACTCATTATTGTCCCAATCATAAAAACGTTTCTCATTGTCTAACTGCGATAACCACACATTTCTTTGACCTAGAAAATCGTGATTAAAAGAATACATTAATTAATTACAGGTTTTTGATCTCAGCTCGCATGAACTCAGAAACCACAAACTTTACATGTTGTAATCTGATTAAATTAAGAATGAGGAAAAAAGCTTTCCCCTTCTGGATTAAAAAAATTGCCCATTCCTAATATTAAAGCAAAAACTTTATGCAGCTAAAAGGTTTAATAATTGCATCAAACCTTTATAAAAACAAAAAAATTCTTTGTACGAGAGCAGATAAAAGAGTAAGAATGGGATATTTGGAGCATCACAGCAACAAGACAGAAGAGAAAAGAGGAAGGGGTCCATTAACCAATAGCAATAGAAAAAACGGTCAATAACGAAGAACTATTTGACCAACTAAAGTGAAGTCAGTAGCCCAGAGTGGGGAAGCACCATTCTTATGTGATGGACGGTTGTCTCGGGACTAAAACAGATCCAACGAAGGAAAAAAATAAGGTTGAAAATAGAGATAGAGGGATAAGAAAAAGTAGAGTTTTTAGGATAAGCATCCTAGAGGAAAAAGTACAGAGTAGAGAATGTCCTTATTAAAACAGATCGGTTTGAAGGGACACCTGCAAAGTTAGCGATAAGATAAGCCCTATTCCAACACATTGATAATTAAAAATAACTAGACTCCAAACAAGACCTAGACAAATAATTTTCCTAGCGAGTACATCCACTGAGATAAGAAAATCAAATAAAGGTAACACGACCAACTTAATATGCCCACACATTATTTTCCTTGACAAGTAGCTACCGCAAACATACTAAAATAGTTGTAGGATAGAAAGCTAATCGAAGATAGAAATGGGAAAATTTTGAATACAGCAACAATAAGAAATAATGTTGAAAACAACAAAAGCGACAGTTCCTCTTCAACATGTTCAAGAAAAAACAAAAAAAATAATTAACGTTTCTATGATATAAAAACGATTGATAACGGAATTTGTAACAGATGATTGAAAAATTTGCGAAAGAAAACACATCAAGGAATTGTACTCACAACTGTGGAAATCAATTTCTTACTACAGAGGCTAATGGTTGCGATTCCATATATAGCATAGAGAAAAGCATTAACTCGACATCAGCTAGTACAAGTTCTAAAGATTTGTCGAGTTATTCAAACTAAAGTTATAGCAACCACGACAAAAGAATGTAGTGGATTGTGGAATAATAGCGAAATAAAAGATGGAAATTTAAGATTTATGTATAATGACAAAGAGAAAAAAACTTTTTAACTTGTTATGGTACATCTACAACCCCTATCGCATGATGCCTTTAATTTAAAACAGTAGTACATTTAGTACTGATAGCGCCCTTTCCTAATGTAAGCGAAAATAGTGCTTGTTACCTAATAAAACTAGCTGCGTTACCAACGAGAAGAAGCAAGGAATTAGTATACAGTATTGGAGGGTCCGTGGAGTGTTTTGCACGTGAAAGGTGGCCTGATTATTTTTACCTTAGTTGTGATGCAACATCAGATGTTGCTCAATTAAACAAAATGTATTGATTTTGCAATATGTTTTCAAGGAGGAACGAACCATACAGTGGGTTATAAAAGAAACTTTTTAGTCTTCTGCAAGAAAACTAGACTGGAAATAGCAAATGAAGTGCTGACCTCAGTGTTATGACATTAATATTGCTGATCGCAGGTGATCATCTTATGATAAATGGCAACAACATGCATCTTGTGCCATTTTTGTGCAATATTACGTGCTAAAAGAACTAATACATGCTTACCATTGACCGTATTTTCAAATCGTTGTAATAAATCATGTAATAGTGGGCAGCCCAAATTGGTTTGCATTTCATTCGCATATCCATTTTTATAATAATACTTTAAATCTTCTGCGTATTCTAGTACTTTTAGTTGTTTTTCATTAAATGCAGCACACCATGTTGATGGATATTGGGGATACCTATAAAAACAGTTATTCTATTTTTAAGTTTGATGTCATATACATACCAGGCCTTTTCATATCTACACATATCATACATATCTTCAATAATAGTTTCGTTGAGAGTATACCTGTAACCTAAACGTCTGCTTACGTCTCTTACAAGATCTCTAAATTCAGGCCTTTGTTTAAACCTATAGTATTCTGCGAGAACTTGTGGGTTAGTGTAGTCCCCTTGTGGATAGTTTGATCCGTAAGATCCTGGACTGTATGTTCCAGAACTCCCACCTGTTGGATTATAACCAGGTCTTCGATCATAGTTTCCAGAATCCTGTCCTTGACTATAGTATGAATTTCTACCATAGCTACCCTGACTTCCATAATTACCTTGGCTACCACTATATGTTCCAGTACTATCATACCTGTTGCATCGGCCATAATTCTAAAATGTAATATTTGTTATTTGCTATCACAGTAAAACTAACTGGTATTAAGTAAAACAAATTGTTAAAGCCAACAATATTTTTTCTATGTGATAATAAAATGGATTGTCTTGCTTTTATACCTATATTGAATAATTTTTTTTTCAATAGTTAGTTATATAGTTGGACTGTTTAAAGATATCCTTTTGGATAAGAAACGAAAGAATTAACATATTGCTATATGTGTGAAAATGCAACACCATTGAAAGAAATTCTAATTGGTTAGAACAATCCCAGTACATAATGCTCAATTTTCTTGAATACAGTTTATTGTTTTTCTAATATATTAGCAAATTCATATTTTATTTTTAATTTTAAGGAGCAGTTTAAAATTACAACATAGAAATACTGAGCTGAGCAGTTGTTGTAAGTAAAATTTACACACTATAAATAAAGGTGTTGTGATATCAGTGTACACGTTAACAGTTAACAATCATTACAGACCTGACTACTAATTATCAACATGTGCAAACATATAGACACAACATCTTATACAGAATTAGAAACAAACAATTTTTGTAACATTGCCACAAAACAAGAAAGAACTGCACTGATGTTTCCTTGTTGACAAATTGTTGACTATAATGATTATTTCCTTCACCTGTCAAATTTGAATTTTGGCAAATCACATTCGTAGTTGAGATTTGAAACAACCAATAACATTAGTTTATCGGATAAAAATTGTCGATTTGTAATAGTCGTGACAATTTCAATAGGTAGTTTTTAATCATGTAGGCGGACTCCTGTTCTAATAGTAGTAATAATGTCAAACAATGAAAAATTAGAGATTTAGTTAATACAATTGATTAAGATTTTGATAAAAGAACGATTTTAGCAATGTTTCACCAGAAAAAATTAATTGTGCTGTAAATTCTTGTATGCCTTCGAATACCGTAAAGAGTAGATGTAGCATATAGAAACAGTTTATGAAGTTCTGTGAATATCGAAAATACATTTTTAATGCAAATACTTTCAGTCAAAATTTGAATAACATTCTAAAAGACTGGGCATGGAATATGAAAAAAAAGATGGGGACGAATATACAGAATACTCCCTAAAATGTTTGTGGAATTTCACTGCAAAATCACTCCAAGAATTATATTTCAAGGAATACCAAATAAAAATAGATCCATTTCAAGCAATTGAGTTTAATAGTGCACGTGATGCACGCAATGCCAAATGTCGTGAATTACAATAATGTGCACAAGAGTGAACACAGAGTGCTTCAGCTCTTAGTGTTCAAAATGTATATAGGCTCTAGTTGATACGTGTAACGAGAAAATTCCTGACGGGCTCCGAAAAGAATTTTATTATTTAGCTGCTGTAGAATTGGCATGGCGTGGTGGTGAAGAAGTTCATTGTTTAATTGACCATTTTAAAACTGAAGTGAAAATTGATGGTAGCGAGTCCGGTAGAGTAGAATAAAACCCAAATTTCACTAAAACTTGTAAAGAAGGAGACAAAAAATGTGCAGACAGCAAATTTCTAACTCTGAATATTAATCATCCTGAACATTACCCGGTGAGATTGTATAAAAAATTAATGGAGAAACGTGCACTCAACTTTGCTTGTAGCCGTTCAGGAAGTGCAATTTAAAATAACTGTACATATATTTTTTAACAAAAAAGAGCTATCGAGCGTTGCATTTTGCTAATTTGTTATTTTGTTTTTTTTTTGTTAATTTTAAACATAAATACAACGTTTACTTTATTAAATCTACTTTCTTTAGGAAATAATCTTTCAAAATATAATGTGACCTTGATAAATCAGCGGCTATTTTTTTGTGTTAATTTTCCTGGAGTGCTCTACAATTCGACTCCACCAAATTGCCATTAATAATCAAAGACTAAAGCCCTCGCACTAAAGCGCTCGGGCTTTAGTCAGATTATTAATGGAAATTTGGTCTTGTCAGATTGAAATGCATCGCACTTTTGAAAAATTCATCACAATAAAATAGCCGACTATTTTACAAGGTCTTATGGTATTATCTATGATGATTCACATGAATCTTCAGAATTAGTTCTACTAAATATCAATTCAAACACCATTCAAAATGTTAGTGCTGCAAAAATTGACTTACGTGAACAAAAACAATAGTAATTACAATACATTTAACAGAAATGGTGATTTTGACTACTCTACCAGTGAAGCATCTTCAAGTTCTAGTATCGACAATCTGCTTGTAGAAAATAAGTGCACAAAAAATACTTCATTTCCAAAAAAGAAAAAAATCAGTGGTTACGGTAAAACTGTAAAACCTAATCCATTTTTGGGCAAGAAATGCAATAATAACTGTGCTGCAAAGCTTACTAAAGCAGACTGGCAATGGCTTTGTGAATACTACTGGTGTATGGCAAGTACTACTTTAAATAATTTATAATTATGTTATTTCTTTTTGGGAAGAAAATGTCAAAGTATGTCAACAATTTTTGATAAAAACCTAGGACATTTCACAGATGATACTGAGATACACAGTGTGTCAAAAAGCAGTCTTTAAATATAAGCAAAGTTGATGACAGGAGAAACACCGAGCACATAACAAAACTGATATTACCAAAGCTTGTGTTAAGAACTTCAGCAAAGGATTACTGGCTATCCTCTTCTATTTGGCGGCACTGTGGCTCAGTTGGTATGCGTGTGATAACTACCGAGTCCCAGGTTCGAATCGCGACCTGGTTTGCTTGAAAGACGTTAGGCGAACATTCTTCGCAAAAATACGCCATCGTTCAGACGAGAGGTAAAATGTAGGTCTCGTGAGTGAATGCTGCTATGCATGTTAAGGATCCCAACCTTGCTTAGAACAGCAAGGGTTAGGAAAAATTCATAATTTCCAGGTAAAAACAACCGCTTCCTGGCCAATGTACTAGTTTCAGGTGAAGCAGATGAATTCAAAAGTCCCAATGAATAAAGAACAAAGTAAATTGTTGGTTCTTGAAGACCAAAAAAAAAGTAAAGAGGATCCAACATTTTTATGTACCCGTTTTGATCTGCACTACTCTTTAACAAGGCAATATAAATTTATATTATTTATTTATTTATTAATACTTTACAGGATAACCCAAATGGCATATACCGAAAAACAACACACTAATCATACAATCATAATAAAATAGTATAAAATGTCTCTAAATAAGTACTATTCTAACAAGTATACAGAAAAATATCAACCCTTAGTCAGTATAGACTATCTACATCATTTAACAGTTGTTCATTGACCCGTTTTTTATAGGTATCAAATGAAACACCAAATATGTTACTATTAGAGTTTTCTTTGTCCTTTGTTAAAATTAATGGCAAGTTTTCAGTAATAGCAGTACAACCATAATTAGTGCGATGACACTGTACATAAAAAGTTTGGGTAGAACGAGTTAAGCAAATTGGCACTCTGAGCCATACCTTAGACAGCAGGTATTCACAGTCAATAAAATTGTTTAATAACTTGTGTAAGAAGAATAGCATTGCTTTTTGTCTTCTCATTTCTAAGCTTTTAATACCAGTGAATTGGAGCCTAACACATAGGGAACATGTTCATAAAGAAAATGTAGCTTATATAAAAGAAATTTTACAAACGTATTTTGTACCCTTTCTAAATGATATTTATGACATTCATATGAGGGAGAGCACATAACATTATTGTATTCCAAAATACTTCGCACTAAGCTATAGTAAATTATTTGTATCACTTTTACATCGTTAATATTTTCACAATGTCACCGAATAAAACCTAGCATTCTAAATGCCTTAGCAGTAATGTTGTTGATATGCTCATTAAATGTAAGAAAACAATCAAACATTACACCTAAATCACAGATCAACTCAACGGACTTAATTGCAGTTTTTGTATTGTATAGGTACATAATATTGTCTGTTTAATGCGATGAAAACGCATAAATTTACATTTAGCAGTGTTTAAGACCAGACCATTTTAGCTACACCATGTTGACACTTCATTTAGATCCTCTTGAATGTTATCGCAGTTTTGTGGGCATTTAACTATTGCAAATATTTTCAAATCATCTGCATATAATAAGCATTTACAGTGTTGAAAAATAAAGACTACGTCGTTGATAAATAGTAGAAATAGTATGGGGCCGAGATGCGATCCTTGTGGGACACCAGAAAGCATATTAATATCTGAAGATTTGATACCGCATAAATGTACGTATTGCGTACGGCCATTTAAGTATGATTTTATCCAAGTAAGATATACACCAATTATTCCAATTGCTTTCAATTTTTGTAAGAGCATATTATGGCAAACACTGTCAAATGCTTTGGATATATCTAAGTAGATTACATCTACCTGCAATCCCTTTTCCATATTTGATATTAAAAAATTTTGTATTATTGCCAAATTAGTAGCAGTAGAACGTCCTTTAAAGAATCCGTGTTGATCGATAGCGATGTAATGTTTGTAGGTGGAGAATATTTCATCTGTGACAATAGATTCCAATATTTTTGCCATAATACATATTAAGGAGATACCTCTATAATGTTCAACCTGATCTTCTGCCCCTGATTTAAATATAGGGTAAAGAGACGAGTGTTTCCATAATGTGGGAAAGCATCCCTCATTGAAGGATCTTTGAAAAATATCGCATAAAGGTGTTAATAACGAGTTTTTACATTGCTTGATAAAAACAGATGGGATTCCGTCTGGACTCGCAATTTTGTTACAATCCAAAGCATTAATCTTACTCAGAATTTCATCTTCTGTGAAATTATACATAGATAGCGTATTATAATTTGGAATACTAATGTTTCATAGTAAATCAGAGTGACGTTTTTGATAACAGGACTCAAAATGCTTTGCAAAAGAGGAGACAATATCTGTAGGACTCTCCCGTTTGACTCCTTTGTAAAACATTATTTTAGGTATCCCAGTATCCTTTTTGAGTGCTAAGATGTATGACCAGAAGTATTTCAAGTTTGTAGGTATCATTAACACTAAGTAACACCAATCTATGAGGAACTTAGTTTCTCTTCTTGCAATGGAGTACTGATTATAATCATACTCTAAACCTGTTTTCTTATATTTTTTATACAGCTTAGTTTTACGGGCTATAAGGGATTTCAACTCGGGACTATACCATTTCGGATACTTATTCTGTTTGAGAGTTTTTGAGGGCACATGTTCTTCTATAGCTTTATGTATAGTGTCATAGAATAATATCTCTGCTGTATCAAGATCGATGGAAGTTTTTAAAAAACTTCAATCAGTTTCTCGTAAAAATTTATTTATTTTGGGAAAATCAGCTTTGTTAAATAATCTAACTTTTATATTTATTTTGTTGTTGATTAATGGCACACTATTCCAGGAAAAAGCTATGTGTAATGGTGGGTGATGCATATCAATTGGACATACAGCAACATTACTTTTTACCACACTAATAAAATCTAGATTGTTGGCAAAAACAGGGTCTAGTATTTTACCTCGATTGTTAGTAATACCACTGTACTGTTGCATTTCAAGGTAATAAATACCATCTACAATAATTTCTGATGCCAGATTATTAAACCGAGAAGGTACAAATACATTCTCTTCCTGGTACCAACTTATATCTGTGCAGTTAAAATCTCCAAATATACAAACTTTACAATGTGAATTCTCACGTTTTATATTTTCTATGCTATTAATAAGTTCTTGATATATGTGTGCATGAGAAGCAAGCAGGCGGTATAATACAGCCCCCAGCAGTATATGAGAATTACCTGTCTTTATCTTAACCCAAATATCTTGAAAAATTAGGTTATTACCGCTTTTCTGCTTAACTGACATATTTTTGGATTTAACTGCTATGAGTACTCCACCCCCTCTTGAACAACCAAAAGTGTTGTAGTCCCTGTCCTTTCGATATATTTAAAAGCGACTATCAAACAGCTCCGAGCCGAGTATACTTGCTGTAAGCCACGTTTCAGTTAAGATGACAAAATCGTAATCTATAGACTGAATAGCAAGAGAAGCCGCACAAACTTTTGTTCTAAGACCTCTGACATTTTGGTAAAAAAGAGTGTATCTTGGGAGTCTAACAGGAACACTTTCGGTCCTGTGAACTTCTTCTGTAGTTCTTTACAGTTTGTTGATGTGAGGCGTGCCTACGGAAAATATAGCGTCTTAAAACTGCACCTTCAGGCCAGTTTCCAGGCTTGATTATTACTTCGTAATCTTGGAAGTCTACACCAATACGGAAACAGGCATAAATACCTTTAGTAGGTAGGGGCTCACAAACAAAAAGTTTGCCATTTAAAATTTTTGTTAGATGTTTGTTAACAGTTTCCACAGAAGTGCCTTGCTTGAAACGCCCAAGAAATAGCCAAGAACGTTTAAAAACAGCGCTTAATTCAATGTTGTCTCTCGAGCCTGTTCCAACAACTAAAATTTATTTCCAATTGTATTGAACTTTTGTTTTCTTTTTGATAAATTGAAATCATTTATTACTTCTGAGTTCAAATTACTCCTATTTCCCATATCAGGCAATGATGTATTTTGAGATGCATTAAAACCTAGGTCTTGGCCTTTAATGCTACTTGGCTGTGTATTATGAATTGAATTTGTAGATAAACCACTAATATTGCCAGTTTTTAAGAATGTTCCATATTGAGCTGCCTTATCACCAGTCAACAACTTAATTAGATCAATATTGAATACACAATTTCCACTTTTAGTTCATTAATTTGTTGGCATAATACTTTAATTTGGCAATTTACTAAATCTTGCAAAATGTAATTAAAATCATCACCTTTCAAAAAATTGATTACCTTGTTATCAGAATCCACATTTGTGATATCACTTGTACATTTGCTTGTGCTTAGTTCAAAACTTTCAACAATTGTGTTCTCAGTATTAGGTATCAAACCATTTTTTGTACAGAAGTTGCATTGAAATACCAAATTCTCTGATGCTAATTGTAAATAAGTTCAAATTCTTTCACCACATGATGCATGCACTATATTACCACATGTGTAACACTTAACAACCTTATTTACTACCTTTTTCCTGCAATATAAGCACATACTAGGTAGAGTTACAATACTATGCTGTTCATTGGCAGCCATTTTTGCTAGAAAGCATTCATCCTATAACAAAACTGTGTACGAAACTACGTTTCTTGTGAGGCGAGTGTGATGGCTAACAGAGCTGTAACGAGGTAGGCTCAATTATGTACATTTACCTAATGAAATGAAATGGACGTAAAAAACAATCTATCATAAGCTTATATAGCAGTAGTTGTGCATGATAGAATTGTTGCCACAGAGCTATGTTAGCTATGATATCTTTCTTGGTGCAAAACTCTAGCTTGATTACTGGCGTTTCACATTCTTTTTGTCACACAATGATGCCCGTGGATTTAGTGCATCCCACAATTAAGTCATTTTCCCAGTGACAAGTTATTTAGAAATGATTTGAATGGTCTACCATGATTGCAAATAGTAGAACATTACCAAAACGCTATGACGTATTAACATTATGCAATTCTGATGTGGAAAAACTTTGGAATTACTTACCTACCTGCAAAATTTTATCAAATTTAGCGAGTTGTGGTCGCTTCACTATAGAGAACAAAATCTTACTATTTCATTGCGGTATGATTTTTTTCAGCATAGCAAAAATGATTTCATAAATTTCAATCACCTAAGTCATTCACGTCAGAATTTGAAAATTATATCCTTTACTGCAGGACAAGTTTAATAACAGCCAAAAAAGGCTTAATTCTACAAAAGTTTCAGAATGAGTACTTGTTGCTACTTTATGATGGCACTATCAAAGATACATTACCTGACCTAACGAAGACAATTACGGTGATCATGAGTAATTATGATAATTTTCAAACAAAATTGTTTTTACTATTCCTCATTAGTATATTACAATGTTTCTCATTATTAGGTCTTCAGTCCTGGAACTAGTTAGACGCGTACCATCATTGTTTCCTATTTTGAACTAACCTACAGATTTCCCTGAAATTTGCACAGTCTGCATCTATCACTATCTGATCTAGGTCTACATCTACCTCTTGTTTCCTATCTCTGCTTGTAATATATCCCATACTATTCCCCAAAAATACCTTAGAACGTATTCTGCCCTTCTATTTCTCTTTTTCCCCAGATATCCTTGTTCCCCTACTATTTCTATAACCTATTTGTTATTAACTTTGTCTGTCCATGCTATCATCCTCATACATCTGAAGCACAGCATTTCAAAAGACTGCTACCGTTTTTCGGTCTGCTTTTCAGACTGCCAGTATTTCATAGGCATACTGTGCTGTGCTCCACACATATGCTTTCAACAATTTTCTTCTTGTTTCTATGTTCTGCTGTCCTTCATCATAGGTGCTGTTTTTCTTGTTAGATACAGTTTGAACCCCTTCTAATGTTTTACAATTATTTACCCTTTTCTCCGACATTCTGTCTATTATATTTTTGTTTAAGTTTATAGTGTTAATAGTGCAATTGCGCTAGTAAAATATTCCCATTAGTGTGTCATTTTTTATTATTGTAAGCTATATTGTTAATGAAAGCGTATCTAGTTCATAAATAATCTTGCATGTAATTTTAAGCTAAGCATTCTTATCTTTTATCATTGTCACTAAGTTAATACAACTTTATGTTACCAAGAATATGTACCTAAAAAATATCAAGTTTATTTATTATTTATTCTAAAAACTTCTGCGTTACATAATAATTTAAAAAAATGTACATCTGTAAAATTTACATTTTTGGCACTTCCGATGTTCTGGCATTAAGATGGAAATATAGACATTTCAGTGCCTGTATGTTGTCAACACGTTCTACTAGTAGTTATCGATTTGTTTCGTTTTCAATCTGCACCTGAAGCTATCTTCTCTCTGATACCATCTTAGAATGAGGAAATGCGGCTGCATTTATTTACAATTGGGTACTAGAACCACCAACTTAACCTATACTAGCACATATCGCATTTTAAAAGTGCGACTATACAACAATCTCAGTGAGAGAATGAAGAAGTAAGAGAGCTTTTTCAAACTTGGACTTTTATTTATACAACTTTAAAATCATACAAGAAATAACATAAAACTAATCCCAATAATAGAATGTTAAATATGTTCTTCAAAAGCAAGCAAAAATATATATTTCAGACGACAACGCGAAACCATTCGTAGAATGCAAGCAATAATGATAAGGAATTCCATCGAATTTCGTTGTTCGCATGGGAAAGCAGGGAAGGCAAAATATATTATAAAACATACTTGCGATTTAGGCAACAAGACACACTGTCAAGCAAATCGGTGGTTTAACTTTTTAGAAATATATAGGTTTGTATGATTATCGAACCATGCTACGAGGATACCACGAAATAACTTAATTAGAAGGAACGATTTTATTACCCATGTAACTTGAGCGAGCTCGGACGCCTGCAAATAACAAAATCTAATTTCACAGAAAACAAGCCGATAACAACCCTTTTAAAGTACTTAATGAGCGGAAAGTTTTCAGAAGCAAAATGTTTGCTACTTTCAACGAATAATTATTGAAAATAGCACACATGTATTTCAAGGAGTTAAAGTGTTTAGTAGAAGCAAATGCTTGCTTGTTTTAACGAATTTATAAATGGTTATGAGATGTATTCCACGTACTGAGGAAAATTTTATCTTTCGATGCGTTCGACACTGTCCATATCCCTGCCATAGGATCATCCTTTCCACTTAAAGTTTACTTGTTTAAATGGGATTGTTGCATTTTTGTGACCTTTTTGTGTAGGCAAGGCGAGATTTAGACCAATATTCATTTAACATTTCTTCCTGTTCATCGGGGCTCTGGAACTCTATAGAGAAGTGGAAAAATATATTTAAATAGGTGGGCGACTATGGACGTTCTTTCTTTCAATTGGAATATGTTTATGTACGCTGGTAATTTGTAGATTTACTCGCCTACGAAAATTTTCAGATATCTACGGGATAAATAAGTTTGATTTAATTCGGGAGCATGCATTCATTGCTTTGTTCAATACTTTGAAATATTATCCGTTTCATTGAAAATTGCTGTTGCTACACCCTGATGGCATTGTTTGGTTAGTGGAGATAATCGGAAGGCTGGTATTGCTTTTCGAAAGAGAAAAATTCATAGAGCAGAACATCCTGTTTTTGTTTTGATTGGTCTGTTAAAATTAAGGTAAGCTGTAAATAAAATTATTTGTTATCACCTTGGGAGTTCAAGATAGTGATTCAAGAGTATTTTGTTTGTGTTTAAAATCAAAAATATATGTTCACAGTGACACAAACGTTACAATTTTTGTTGAAGACTTTATTTATTCACTTAATCAGATAACAGATTACTTCATATCTAAAAGCCCGAGCAATTGAATATTTAGTTATAATTTTAATAAGATAGAATACTTTAGTATGTTTAAATTTATGAGGCAAAGTTGTCAATATTTCTACTGAAACTTTAGTTAAGCACTGTTAGTTTACTATTTCATTTGCTGTACTCTCTTCTAAGAGCCCAGTTTTTTTATAAGCTTTCATTTAAGAATTGAAATTTAAATTGGCTACTTAAGCATTATTTGAATTAAAACTTTAGCGCAATTTGAGCGCTGTTTAATCTGAAACCCTTATGCTATTGTGAAAACACATTTACTTAGGACTTTCCTATTGGTGTCCTAGCATTTTAGCAGTTTTTTTAAAAAACTTTATGTAATCACTGTCCTGGCTGAGTGCATGTTTGACACTTGTTTTGCCTTCAGGAACACTGTTACGGGTAAAATGAGCAATAAGTTAATAAATTTTGATTTTCCCTGAAGGGGCTGATACCCCATAACAATATAAGGGTGCGCCGAATAACTGCAAAGGTGCGGGAGTGGGTTGCTATGGAAGAAATAATGAAAGGAAATAGAAAAATTCGAAATAACAATAATAAAGAAATAAAATGGTCGAAATAATAACTATGTTACCCTAATCACTTACCCTAAAAGTTTTTTTTCTTGTCATAATTAAGGGGCACTAACCGTCTAGCTACAGCAATTCTTTTTGAAATTATCCCCTACACGGAAGACGGTTATTCTGCATAGGCCTCCTTTGCCTCGGTTTCCAAATTTATCATGTTGTATGCTAGCTTTTTCAAATATCTTAAATAGCTTATTAACATTTGTCAAATTAAAAAAAATTGAAAAATAAAATGCTTCTTCCAAATACGATTTTATCACTGGGGTAACTAGATATCCTTTACAATTGTTTGTTTAAGGTAGTTCCTAAATAAATTGAAATAAAATTCAATCTATACTAAAGCTCCATTAACATCATATAATTTCAGTACAAATACAAATAGACTTTCCTAAAAAAATTGATTTTCTGAACTTCACTCTGGCCAGGTATTATGAACAAAAGATTATTAAATTAAATCCATAACTAATCCTATTATGCCATTAGTCTAGTTTTCAAGATAGATCTATCAGCATTTTAAATTAGAATTTATGGAAATTCTTGTTATACCCATACCTCAAAAAATATAGCACAATATCAATTGTTAATTCATCATTCTAATGTACTTTAAAAATGATTTAAAGTCAATACGTACATATTTCTTAATATTTTAAAACGTTTCCCACTATTCCAAGAATATTTCACACATTTTGCTCTCGTATTGATATACAAGAATTTCGTTATTAGAATATTTAACCATAAATTTTTTCAGAATGACTGTTTCAATTACAAATTCGTAATCACTCAATATTAAGATGATTTAATTTTTTAATTTATACGCTACAGTTGTAATATGAATGGTTATATAACATAGAACGGAAAATATTTATTACCTTTAATAAACGATCATCTGGTGACATTTCAGCGTGCACTTGATACACATTGTTAGGAAACAATCCTTCCACATATGCTTGATAACTATCATGTGATCTACCAGTGTCTCTGTACTGAAACTGTAAAATAATGTTATAGATTGACGGAATAGTTCAATAAATTTAGAAATACTTACTTTGAAATAAAGATCAGTATATGGAGCACCTAATAGTTGTTCAAAGCGAGATTTGTATTTCCTTGCTAAAAATTTGAAGTCTTCGGCACCTTGAGGCATTATCATGTCTGCTCTGTCTTCAGTAATAGAATGATTCCAATGCCATCTATAAATTGGGATTTTTAATTAATATCAAGTGAGTTGTTCAAACCGTTTAGATAACATGTAAATAATTTGTAACAAAATGTTTAAGTGAAATGTTTAAAAGCACAAATAAAGAAATACAAAACTTATACAGATTATATAGGTTAGGTTAGAATCACAAATATATATATATATATATATATATATATATATATTGATGTCGTTAGAAGTAATCAAGGAGTCATATAACATCATCTCGTAAACATTCAATGCCGTAAACTGAAGAAAAATTTACAGCTCAAATTATGTAGATACTCATTTTTATAAAAAAGCATATTTGCAAAAACACTCGGTAAACGGGACATAAGGACCGTGATTAAAAGGTTCTTCATTCTTATTACATAAACTTAACGACAAAGAAGTAGTTTTAAAATAAGAATAATAATATTTATTGCATTCTGCGCATGGGAAGATGTTTTTCAAAGAGTTTCAGCCTTAATTAGATAATTCAATAACATGTTTACATTCAACAGTATTCATTATGCGTAAACAAGTGCATAAAAAGAAATTCAATTGAGTATTCAATAGATTTTTCATTCACATTTTGCTATCAAAGAACTTGATTATGTATAAATTAAGCATAATTTATATTTAAAGGGAAGCTGCTTGTATAAAGATTTAATTCATTTGATAACAAACTTCGACGAAAGTATTCAATTAAGTTTTAAAATATCTTGAATATTGATAAGATATGGGAGAGACAGCAACTCATTAGTGTAGTCAAGGCTGATAGCATGTAAATCTATGAATGTTGCATCACACATCTTCAAAACGGACTACGAAAATTCTAAATGCGTGACGTTACAAGAAGCAGGCTCTTTATAAACCTAATGGAAGGAGAGAATCAATCAGTTGCTATTCAAACGTCAACATGTTAATCTGTTTAGTTATTATAGAAGACACACGATTTTATTGATGACATTGGAAGTTCATTGCTACTTGGAAGAGAGTAGATTATTTGCAGTAATTACAATGATTTTAAAATGGAAATAAAGAATTAAACATTAATGAAAAATATCGTAAGAGTCTTCTTAAATGGAATGATTTGTTATGCGTTATATAAAGCAATTTCGGAGATTTCGGAGCTGTAATTGAAAATTACGGTCTGGAAAAAACAACAAGCAGTTTTTTTACAATAAAATAAAATTATATTGTTTAGAGTTTTAAAAAAGGACATATCTATTAATTAGTTAAGTTATATGATAAGATGTTTTTGCTCTGTGTGCAAGTCTGTGTGTGAAAGTTGTATGTATAAGTCAGAAACTTGATTTGAAGGGTGGAAGGCCTTCGGTGCAGGTTTTTCTGGTAGACAAAGAAATATTTAATCGTAATTGATCAGATATGTTTAAATCCGATTTTAAAATGGTGGATATTAAATTATTTGACTTATCTTGACAAATTTTGTGCACGATGAGATTTAACTATAGAGTTATTTGTGAATGAAAATTAAGAATTGAGATTGTGAAAGAGAGATTTTGGACTCTACTTTTAGTATAAGGGAGTGATTATCCAGAAGTTTTATTTTTCTTATGTTTGATTTAAGATTTTGTTTATAAGGCAAATCTGTTGGGGCAGTTTGGACTCTATTTTTATTATTTAAAATTTGTATTGAGAAAAGTTTTTTCTAGAGTTATATGTAAGATATTGTTTGTTAGAGAAAAGCTATTGTGGATGTAGTAATTAGTATTTGAAAGATTGCCTGTAAAAGAATATTTCGTATCATTATAAATCTGATGTCTGATTCTAATGGTTTTATTAGAAGAGAGCTAAGTAATTGAACAGGCAAATTTAAAACATTCATCTTTTATTGAGGCTCACATAGAATCGTTTCAGTCCACATAAATTCACAGCATCGTTTATTGACGCCCAACGTCAGGGCAAACTTCAGTCCACAGCATTTTTATTGGCACCAAACGTGATAGTCCACAGCAATATATATATATATATATATATATATATATATATATATTATAGAAGTAATCAAGAGTCATATAACATCATCTCGTAAACATTCAATGCCGTAAACTGAAGAAAAATTTACAGCTCAAATTATGTAGATACTCATTTTTATAAAAAAGCATATTTGCAAAAACACTCGGTAAACGGGACATAAGGACCGTGATTAAAAGGTTCTTCATTCTTATTACATAAACTTAACGACAAAGAAGTAGTTTTAAAATAAGAATAATAATATTTATTGCATTCTGCGCATGGGAAGATGTTTTTCAAAGAGTTTCAGCCTTAATTAGATAATTCAATAACATGTTTACATTCAACAGTATTCATTATGCGTAAACAAGTGCATAAAAAGAAATTCAATTGAGTATTCAATAGATTTTTTCATTCACATTTTTGCTATCAAAGAACTTGATTATGTATAAATTAAGCATAATTTATATTTAAAGGGAAGCTGCTTGTATAAAGATTTAATTCATTTGATAACAAACTTCGACGAAAGTATTCAATTAAGTTTTAAAATATCTTGAATATTGATAAGATATGGGAGAGACAGCAACTCATTAGTGTAGTCAAGGCTGATAGCATGTAAATCTATGAATGTTGCATCACACATCTTCAAAACGGACTACGAAAATTCTAAATGCGTGACGTTACAAGAAGCAGGCTCTTTATAAACCTAATGGAAGGAGAGAATCAATCAGTTGCTATTCAAACGTCAACATGTTAATCTGTTTAGTTATTATAGAAGACACACGATTTTATTGATGACATTGGAAGTTCATTGCTACTTGGAAGAGAGTAGATTATTTGCAGTAATTACAATGATTTTAAAAATGGAAATAAAGAATTAAACATTAATGAAAAATATCGTAAGAGTCTTCTTAAATGGAATGATTTGTTATGCGTTATATAAAGCAATTTCGGAGATTTCGGAGCTGTAATTGAAAATTACGGTCTGGAAAAAACAACAAGCAGTTTTTTTACAATAAAATAAAATTATATTGTTTAGAGTTTTAAAAAAGGACATATCTATTAATTAGTTAAGTTATATGATAAGATGTTTTTGCTCTGTGTGCAAGTCTGTGTGTGAAAGTTGTATGTATAAGTCAGAAACTTGATTTGAAGGGTGGAAGGCCTTCGGTGCAGGTTTTTCTGGTAGACAAAGAAATATTTAATCGTAATTGATCAGATATGTTTAAATCCGATTTTAAAATGGTGGATATTAAATTATTTGACTTATCTTGACAAATTTTGTGCATGATGAGATTTAACTATAGAGTTATTTGTGAATGAAAATTAAGAATTGAGATTGTGAAAGAGAGATTTTGGACTCTACTTTTAGTATAAGGGAGTGATTATCCAGAAGTTTTATTTTTCTTATGTTTGATTTAAGATTTTGTTTATAAGGCAAATCTGTTGGGGCAGTTTGGACTCTATTTTTATTATTTAAAATTTGTATTGAGAAAAAGTTTTTTTTCTAGAGTTATATGTAAGATATTGTTTGTTAGAGAAAAGCTATTGTGGATGTAGTAATTAGTATTTGAAAGATTGCCTGTAAAAGAATATTTCGTATCATTATAAATCTGATGTCTGATTCTAATGGTTTTATTAGAAGAGAGCTAAGTAATCAAATTAAGATGGATGAAAATAAAAAAAAGAATCACCTGGAAATTCAAAAGCTTAAAACTGAAATAGCATACTTACAACTCAAACGATTAAGAACAGGAAAATAGGAGAGTTGATTTCGAAATTTTGACTTGAGAATATAATCAATGCACAATAGATAAAATACAATTATCGAAAACATGTGAATTGCTGAGATAAGAAACTACTGCAGTGAAAGAACAGCTCATGTTAATCGCAAAACAAAACACTACAAAACAACAGATGAATAAAACTACTATATATTCAATGTATCAAAGTGAAGGTTATAGTGTTGAATAGCTAAATGATAGGGATATTAACTTTTATTTTGAACTTTTAAATTGGATAAAAAAATATACGAAAATTAACAGAAATTGTTAATTTTAGAAGATTCACATGCTAGAGAACTAGTAAAATTATAAACAACCATTGCAATCAATTACAAAAATTTAAAATGACAAGTATTTTTAAACCAAGTGCAAAGTTGGAGGCTATGATGCAGGATCTAGAGTTCATTACAAAATCTGTAACCCGTTGCATTTTATTCTTAATTAAACATCATATATCACATTTTGTTTCTATAAAAATAATTCATATAATAAAGTTCAACTTTGTATGGTCAAAATTTAGGATGACGACATTAAAATACTGCAAAGTAGAAATCGGAACGTGACAAACACGCCCTATACAGTTCCACAGATAAATACATTGTTTATACTGTTTGTGTAGTAAGCACAGATTAAACTTGATACATTGTATTAACCAGATACTGACCATAATTAATGATTTACAGTGGGAGAAAATTAGATTTGTTGGACGCGACGGAAAAGAAATGAAATCAACTAATTGTAAACCGGTAATAAATCTAGATACGAGCGAATTGAGAGAGGGGTTAGTTATTGAAATAATGTTAGTTTTTATATAAAGAGTTGATATAATGTTCGTTTAAAAGTGAGGTTGAAAATACAAAAGTTCGAAGAAACATTTTAATGCATTTCTTAAGAGAAGAAGTAGGAGCTGTTCGAAATGTAATAGTGAAATACATCTGTAAGTTGCAGGATAGTTTCATAAACATGCGCACGCAGATATAATGTGAGAACCATTTGAAAACAAAGGAGATGGGACCGGATGAGTCACTCCTCCATTAATTTGGAACTTTGTGGTTTGTTTACTGCAAGAGAATTTTCTGTTTTTGTATAATTTAAGCAAACAAGAGTGTTATTGGAAATTCTGGAATCAAGAAGCGAGTACTACTACGAGCTTTTATGCAACGTTTTATAAATAAGCTTATGAATTTTTAAATGTCAAGGGTATTTATTTAGCTAATATGAAATTAATTAAGTGAAAATTATTATTCGGTTGGACTAAATAGTGACGAAATGGTATATATTAAGTCTAAAATGAAAATTTTATTGGTGAAATTTAATGTTAGTAAAAGTATAAAACAGCATTTTTCGAATGGACAATTAGCGAGTACAACAAAAGGGTTCTTTTCCAGGTGTTATTAAATGCATTTCCAACCAAATTGGGATTTATAATGCCACATGATTCATATGGAAAATGGAAAAAGTTTGAAATAAATTATTATTGAATGTAAATTAAGGTTTTTTTTTAGAATTTATTTTAGCAATGCCTGCCAGCTCCTAGATTAAGAAATTGGTTTTTAGAAAAGAAAAATTGGTATTTTTATCGATATTATTTTATGTGAATAGAGTCTAGGTTGAATTTTTATGTAAATTCATCCAGGGACTAGATAAGGTCAGTTAACGGTAAAAGATATCCAGTTATCCCATGATGGTATCTTATTTGGAAGAATGATGTATTTTTAAGGTAGTTTTGAGAAAGGCAGGGTATGAGATTATAAAGTTTAGGTTACCGCAGCAAGGAAGATCTATGCAGAATAATCGTCTTCCGTATAAAAATAACATCCAAAAGCCATTACTGTAACCGATGGTTTGGCTCTTCTTGATTTGGACAAAGAGAAACTTTTCAGGGTAAGTGTTAGTGTAATGTAGAGTTTTTGTATTTCAGTTATTTTATTTATTATTTTATTCCTTTATCATTTTATTTCAAATTTTTCTTTATATTTTTTTCATACAAACAAATTTGGTTGTTTGTGGAATCCTTTTTAGATATTACAGAGCATCATATAATCAGGATATCTTTTGTATAACTAATCTTCTATATGATGTAACTATATCAATTAAGGCTGTTGTTCGCTCTTGAATGGCCTCATGTTCATTGTTCAGTCAATTAATATTATTCATGTACACAAATTACAATATTTTTTACTTATTTGTAAACGGATAGGTGCACACATCGATATTATCGCTCCTACTAATTTTGTATAGTGCATTATAAACAATGTCAAGTAGTATAACTAGCAGAATGTCAACGACACTTCTGTCACTTTTTTGTAGCATAAAAATGTTCATTTTGTATTGATATAATAAAGCAATGGCCCTTAGTTTCGTTAATACAGGTTGAACAAAATATTCAATGAAAGTGATCAACGTCAGTTGGCTCAAATAAAAGAAAATATTCAGAATCAGTGTATTGTCGTAAAAGTGCAGCAGCTAAATCAAACCCAGAAAAAATACATTGGACCGGTTCCAACATATGCAAAATTATTAAATACAAAATTTTATTTAAATAAGGCATGCTTTACAAGGAATGGCTTTCACATGTAGAGGAAAACTAACTTTCTGCATTAAATTGTTTCAAACTGTTGTCACCTTGATATTTAACTCTTAAAGAATAAAAGGTAGTGAAAATAAGAGTTGTTATGATTTTTTAACAGGTGTGAAAATTATATAATACCACGTATGGGAACACAATTCCGATGAACTGTGTAAGCTCTCCTCATTTACCATTTTGGTTATAAACATTCAATCAATTAGAAATAAAATAAATGATATAGAAGCTATCTCAATAGATAAATGAATTACAGTTATGTTCAAGTGAACATTGGTTGACCGAAGGCGAGCTTGTGTCGCAGAGGCATATACTTTATAAGAATATGTAGTTTATTCCTATTTCTGTAGATCAACTATAGAAGGTAATGGTGCAATTACTTTTATACACAGAGGATATAACATTAATAGTTTAGAGAAGATAAATAATAAGCTTACCTTAGAAAGGTATTGTGAAGATTCAGCTGTATGTTTAAAATCCAAAAATACAATTATAAATATTTACTGAGCATCGTCAGGGGATTTCAAGACTTTTATGAATACATTAAACTCGGTTTTTCATTAACTGATTTTTCAAAAAAAATTATAATATGCGGGGATTTTAATGTTAGTTTTAATAAGAATGACAAATATGGACCACATTTTTGTGAATTTTTGATGTTTTAACTTATGTTCTCATGTAAACTTTAACTGTTGCGGTGTGGTACCAATTGATTAACAATATCTTGACCTTACTACAGTATGTAGAATTACAACTCTTGATATGGTAGGTTATTCGACTATTGGTTTGTTTTAATTACACTGCCAAAGACATCAAATTTATCATCTTTATTTGAATTAAATCATCATCATCATTGGGTCTTCAGTGCTGAAACTGGTTAGACGCGTACCATCATTGTTTCCTATTCTGAACTAACCTACAGATTTCCCCGAAATTTGCACAGTCTGCATCTATCACTATCTGATCTAGGTCTACATCCACCTCTTTTTTCCTATCTCTGCTTGTCATATGTCCCATACTATTCCCCAAAAATGTCTTAGAACGTATTCTGCCCTTCTATTTCTCATATTTCTTTTCCAAAGATATCCTTGTACCCTTACTGTTTCTATAACCTATTTGTTATTACCTTTGTCTGTCCATCCTCATACATCTGAAGCACGGCATTTCAAAGGCTGCTACTGTTCTTCTGTCTGCTTTTCAGATTGCTCGTATTTCGTAGGCATATTGTCTGTGCTGTGCTACACACATACGCTTTCAACAACTTTTTGTTCTATGTTTGTTGTTTTTCATCATAGGCGCAGTTCTTTTTTGTTAGATGCAGTTCGGTCCCCTTCTATTGTTTTACAATTATATACACTATTTCTCTGACATTCAGTGGTTGCAAAGGGGGGTAAGCAGCCTGTGGCTGCCAAGTTCCCCCAACACTTGAACATTTACTGATTTAATATTTTTTCCAATATATCTTTTGCACAGTCAACATTAGTTGCAGATATTTCACAACAAACTAGTTGTTTATAATAATCATAAGATTTATCTGCGCTTATTTTTTCGTCATTGGGTTTTCCGTCTCAAAACTGGTTGGACATGTACCTGCACTTATTTATTTTCTAAACTAACCTACATAGTTCCCTGAAATTCTCACACAGCAATACAGCTTGGTACCACTTATATTGTTTTCTAATATTATGCCCTATTTCACTGAGATTTATTGAAGGGGCTTAAGCAACCTGTGACTGCCAAGATCCCCCAACACTTAGACATTTGCCAAATAATAGTTTTCCAGTAAATGCTTTCACGCAGTTACCATAATTTGAGAATATTGCCCATCCAATGCTTGTAGTTGCTTATAATAAATATCATGTTTCTTATATTGTCTTCTAATATTATGCCCTATTTCACTGAGATTTATTGAAGGGGGTTAAGCAACCTGTGGCTGTCAAGATCCCCCAACACTTAGACATTTGCCGAAATAATAGTTTTCCAGTAAATGCTTTCACGCAATTACCATTATTCGAGAATATTGCCCATCCAATGCTTGTAGTTGCTTATAATAAATATCATGTTTAAGTGCAGTTACTTTCTTCGTCATTAATTTATCCATCTTGGGACTGGTTGGATGCGTACCTCCATTGATTTCTCTTCTGAGCTAGCCTACACATTTCCCTGAAACTCCTACAGCCTACATCTTTCACTATCTGTGTGCAGTAGTCTAACCTAGGACTACCTCTTCTTCTCTTTTTTCCTATCTCTGCTTCTAGTATATTCTGCACTATTCCCTCATGCCGTAGTATGTGGCCTATCATTCTATCTCTTCTATTTTTTACCGTTTTCCACATATTTTTTTCTTCTCCTACCATTTTTAGTACCTCTTCGTTCTTAACTTTGTCTGTCCATGATATCTTTATCATACGTTTGTAGCACCACATTTCAAAGGCTTCTACCTTTTTCTTGTCCGTTTCTCCCACTGTCCAGGCTTCACAGTCTTACAGTGCTGTGCTCCACACATATGTTTTGAGCAATCGTTTCCTTGTTTCTATGTTTGTGGTCTTTGAGCACAGTAGTTGCTTTTTCTTGTTAAATGTAGTGCTAATCTTGTGCTAATCTTTGTTTTATATTTTTTGTGCTTTTTCCATCTTGCGTTATTTGGCTTCCTATGTAGCAGAAATCCTTAACCTCTTGTAAGTTCGTGTTACATATTTGTATTCTTGTTTTTGATTTATTTTTCCCTCCTTTGCATACTAGTACTTTAGTTTTACTTTTGTTGATTTTCATACCGTATCTCTCTGTTAGAACCGCTTCCATTTCATTGAGAGCACCTTCTAACTCTTCCTTGCTAGATGCTAATACCGCTATATCATCTGCAAATCTAAGCATATCAATTTTTTGTCCCTGCATAGTAATTCCAAATGTCTTCCTGCATTTGACAGTATTCATTGCCTCTTCAATGTACAAGTTAAAAATTAATGGGGATAGGGAACATCCCTGTCTCACCCCTTTCCTGATGTTTACTTCTCTACGTTCCTGCTCTAATTCTATTACTCCTGTTTGCTCTTTGTACTATCCGTCTATCCCTATAACTCATTCCAATCTTTTTGAGTATTTCAAACATTTTTCCATTTTACATTGTCAAATGCTTTTTCCAGATCTACAAACCCTATATACACGATTTCCCCTTTTTCTATTGTTTTCTCCATTATCACCCTCAGAGCTAAGATAGCCTCCCGTGTTCCCATGTTTCGCCTAAACCCAAATTGGTCTTCTCCTAGTATTTCTTCAGCACGTTTTTCCATTCGTCTTTGTACAATTCTAGTTAATATTTTTGATACGTGTGCTGTCAAACTTATTGTTCGAAAATTTTCACATCTATCTACGCCTTTCTTTTTTGGTATAGTTACTATGATGTTATGTTTGAAATCTTTGGGTATCTCGCCTGTCTCATACATATAGCTTACATGTTGGAAGAGACGTTCTGTTACTGCTTGACCAGCGGCGCCGCTTGCACCTTATCTGTACCCGGCGCCTTACCATTTTTCAGACCCTTTAATGCTAATTCAAATTCATATCTAAGTATAGGATATCCCAAGTCATCATTTTCAATGTCTGATTCCTTTTCTAATGCAGTTAGTTCTTCTCCTGCATATAAATTCCCTATATATTCTTGCCATCTACCCACTTTCTCTACATTTTCTATAATGACATTTCCTCCCGCGTTCCCTATATTTTTGCTATACGGTTTTATATCCCTAAAATTGATTCTAATTGGTTTGTATGTTTCATCTGTCTTTCCTACTTCCATCTTAGTTTGTACCTCTTTGCACATTTGATCAATCCATTGTTCTTTAGCTTTCCTACATTTTCGAATAATTTCCCATTTTATGGCTTTGTATCTCTGTTTTCCTATTTCGTCTGATTTATTTTTGTATTTTCGTCTTTCTTCTATTAAATTCAGGATATCCTTTGTTATCCATGGTTTCTTATTTTCTTTTTGTGTATACCCCAGAATATCTCTGGCCGCCATGTCTAAGCTGGATTTAATATTATTCCATTCTGTTTCTATTTCCTTAGTATCAGATATTTCCCGATATCTTTGAGCAATTCATTTGACCTTTTTTCGAATCTTTCTTGAATATCTTTCTCTTTTAGTTTCTGTAGATCCAAGTGCCTTTTTCCGTTTCTTTTTTTCAAATTTTTAAATTTAAGTACGGCCTTCATAATTACGATGTTGTGGTCAGTGTCTATATCTGCTTCTGGGTAGCTTCTACAGTCTTTTACTTGACTGCTAAACCGTTGTCTAACAAGAATGTAATCTAATTGATATCTTCCTATATCTTCTGGCATCTTCCACGTATATCATCTTCACGTGTCTTAATATGTCTTCGATATCTTTGTAGATCGCGTCTACCTCTTCGTCACTGTAGCTAGAGGTGGGCATGTATACTTGTATTATTACTGTGTTTCCCGGTTTAGATTCTAATCTAACCATGAGTACTCTTTTATTCTTTTGTAAGTAATTTTCTACACAGTATCCTATCTTTTTCCGCATAACTATCCCCACACCCAAATTTCCCTCCTCTGCTCCTGTATGAATTACCCTGAAATCTCCACTCCAAAAATCCCCCGCCTCTGGCCACCGAACTTCGCTGATCCCTACTACGTCTAATGATAACCTATTCATTTCGATTTTTAGGTTCTCTAGCTTACCCACTTGCTTCATAGTTCTAACATTCCACGCTCCGACTCGCAAAATGTTCCCGACTCTTATTCTTAACTTTCCGATCGCATCCTCCGAAGTAGTCCCCTCCCGAAGATCCGAATGGGGACTATTTTAACTCCGGAATCTTTTACCCCAGAGAATGCCATCATTTTATTATAATTTAGGTACGCTGTGTACTTGGGAGGTAATGTGGTGGTTTCCTGTTGCCTTCCACATCGCGGTAGTGTGCCTTAGACTGCCATACCGACTCCTATGGTCTCTAAGTCAATCTAAGTACCGAAAGAGTCGCTGCCCTCTTTCGGGGACCTATCTTCGTCTGGTTCCTCACTAACGACCCTACTACTTTAGTTGGACCTGTAGTTTGGCTCTTTAGCTCATTAGAACACGCAAGCCATTTCACCTGTTCTAGTAATCTAGAACTTCGGCAAGGTGCAGGTCCATTCGAAATGAATTAAATAGAGTTATATATTTCCTAAAATCTATAAGTTAGTGCGCATGAATAACTGAATAACAAACTTACATTTATAGCCTTTAGCAATATTTTGTTTTAAGTCACATGTAACCTTTCAAGATTCTAGTTACTTATTATCACTTTGAGATCTTTGCACAAACTATAAACTTCGTTTTTCACATTTCCCTTCAAATTTTATGTTCATCCACTTTTAATCTCCGATTTTAACATGACATTATTAGGCGCTATAAAGGGAAACATTATAGTTAAAGAACTAGCAAATTTATTTGAACTTTGATGCACGCATTCTTAACAATAGGAGAGAAAATCGCTTACACAATATAGTTACAAATTTTATAAGTGATAGTATATAAAACCAGAAATTGCATAGATTACCGATACTACATTTGATTTTCCAATGCTTCACCCGAATTACTACATTGGCCAGGAAAAATTTTTTTTACCTGGAAATTTTGAATTTTACCAAACGATTGCTGTTCCAAGCAAGGTAGGGATGTTTAACATGTATGGCAACACTCACACACTGAACCTACATTTTTACCTCATGCAAATGAGGGCATACTTTTGTGAAAAATGTTTGCCTAACATTTTTCAAGCGGACCGTGTCGGTATTCGAACCTGGGCCTTTGAACTCAGTAGTCACATGCATACCAACTGAGCTATGGAGCCGACAGCTCTTTTTGACCATGACGGAATTTTAATCTCTTTTTCAGATCCACAAAAAAACTAAAAGGAAATAGATCAACCTAAAATAATTAGACTCATTACTATAGAGGGAAAATTAATTTTTTATTGTTTCTTAGAAAAGCCTGATTGGACATTTATTCAAATCAACAATGAAAGATTAAATAATAATTTTGATTATTTTATATATACTATGCTGCCTTTAACATTGCTTTTCCACTAAAGAATGTTACGAACGGGAAAAAAATATACATAAAAATAAAAATTGAAATTCGTGGTTTAAAACTAAGCTGAAGAGTCTAAGGAATGAACTACATTTAGCAGATCAGATATACAAAAGAACTTCCAACATTTGAAAATCAATAATTAAGGAATAATATGAGATCTGGATATAGAAAGGCAAGAAAGGAATCTAGAATATGAGCAAATTCATGGAGAAAATGTGGAAAATAATTAAAACAAATACAATAAAAAATGTTCCACATATGCAATTACCATCACTGCATTTGATTTTTGAATGCTCCACCCGAAGGCACTACATTGGCCAGGGAGCGAATCTTTTTACCTAAAAATTTAAAATTTTGCCAAACCCTTGCTGTTCCAAGTAAGGTAGGGATCTTCAACGTGTATGCCAACACTCACACACACGACCTACATTTTACCTCGCATCTAAACGAGGGCATATTTTCTGAAAAATGCCCGCCTAACATCTTTCAAGCAGACAGTGTTGGGATTCAAACCAGGAACTTTGGACTTAGTAGTCACATGCATACCAACTAAGCCATGAAGTCGATTGCAATTACCATCAGCAAATATGGAACAATCAATATTAACAATGCAAGACAGAATACAACAACATATTTTATTTTCCTTTTAAAAAGTCTCGTCAAACGAGGTTTAAGCTGCAATTAAAGGATTAAAGAACTGAAAGCGTGCAGATGCATTTGGAATTACTGCAGAAATTGTACAAACTGTTAGAGACATAATTGTACTACCCTTAACTAAACTATTCAATTTATGCTTATCACTTAAACTTATTCAGATATGTTGAAGTGCCAAAGTATTGCCATTGTAAAAGAAGGCAATAAAAATGATTTAAATAACTATAGACCGGTCCTCACATTACCTGCGCTCTCAAAATTATTTGAAGTTATATTAAAGAATCAAATTGGTGAATACTTTGAAAAACACACTTTGTTTAATAAGTTCCGATTTGGCTTTAGGAGAGATCAACTATGAGAGCTATATTATTCATAATGAAAAAAATGCTTGAAAACTTTTTAGACCAATGAAGGTTTTCGATTGCATTGTGCATGATATTTTGGTTAATAAATTTAATAAAGAGGCCTGCTAATTTATAAAATCATATCTTTTAAAGAGAAAACAGTTTGTTTCAGTAAATGGAGCAATATGTAGTTGCTTAAATGTAAATTATACGGTGCCAAAAGTACCATTAATGTTCCTAATTTATATCAATCACCAATTACCTTGTATAAATTTCAAAATTATTTTATTTGCAGACAATACGACAGTCCTAAGGTCAGGCAATATACAAAAATTAATTCAAGAGAATGACAAAGTACTTGCTACATTAAACTCGTGGTTTGCTGCGAACGAGAAAGTCTTAAACACTAATAAAACACAACAACTGTTAGTCTCCCTAAGATAGTCTCAGTTTAGTAACCCAGATTTTGTAAAATTTTTGGAGTGAATTTAAATAGCAAACTACTCTGGGAACGGCATATCTAGTTTATCTCTGTTATACTTGCTTAGCAGAACAACGTTCCTTATAAGAATTATTAGTGTCTACCAAGGTCCTACTAACAGCGTATTATGTCTTCTTTCAAGTCATTTATCGAAGGCTATCTTGGTATGGAGCATTTAACTTCTGTAATAAAATTGTTTCAAATACAAAGATGGATTATTAGACTACTTACAAATATTGGGTACACAGAAGATTGTAGAATACATTTCATGAAATTTAATATTTTAAGCCTATTCATATATGAAGGTATTATGCATTCATATAGAAAACAAGAAGATGCGCATTTGTATAATACTAGAAATAAGTCCGACCTGTTCCTCAATACTGAGAGATTATGCAGGTTTAGATATATTGTAAATTATAAAGCAATTAAGTTCTTCAATGTTTTACCAAACGCTTTGAAAGAGTTTTGACTGACACCAAATTTAATCAACAGTTAAAAACTTATTTAATAGAAAATGCTTTTTATTAAAAAGAGGAATTTCTTACAAATAATTTTGACAATATAAGTATTCTGAAAAAAATAAGAGATCAGAATTGTCTCCCTCTGATAGCAGCAGCTAATGTGGTTCTAACACATATGATAATCTAAAATTTTAAAGAATGACAATGTTGTTTATACCCTACTTGTCTGTATCGTAGTGCTTCAACCGTTGTACCTTTTAATGTTGTACTTTTTAATATTTATATGCTACATACATTTTTGATTCTAGGGATTTATGTTAATTTGATTAACCCTAAAATACTATTCGTTCGTAAAATTTACTGTGATCGAGTATTTTCACTAGTTTTCGAGCACTTTCGACTACTTGTCCATTTCAAGGTTCTCAATACCTTCCTAACTAGTCATGAGCTATACATTTGTGTAGGTGAATCTGTTTAACTATTTCCAGTATTCGCTATTTTGACAACTTGTCGTCGATTTTACGACGAAATAGTATTGATGTATGCATGAGAATTGGTACCATTATACATATATTTCGTTCTATTATTAACAAGTAAGAGAATTTATGTTTTACTTCATTATTTCTGAAGTAATAGTTGATGAGTACACTAAGACGTATGACCACTACATATTGCGTGCAGTTCAACACGCAATGTGCAGAACGCATCGTGGGAATTACTGTACTGAATGTACCTCACAATAACAATAATTTTGTGTTATTACATTTTATCGTGTTTCTCAATATGTAAATAAGTTATTTTTAATTTTGTACCTTGTTTTTTAAATAAAAATGCAGCTTTTATACCATGGCTATTTAATGTTCGTAAAATTTACGACCGTATAGTAGTTACGTACATCAAAACCAGTATAGTATTCTGGGGTTAATAATAAGTGTAAAAACAGCTGTTTTAATGCACACATAAGAAAACAAAGAATATTTTTCTTCAGCAGGCATTAGAATTTTAGCAAAATGTTTAAAAATTAGTTATTTTAAAGCTAGTAAGTGTTTGATAAGTAGATGAAAAGTTAGGCACGATATTTGAATCCTTACAGTTGAAAAAATTTGTTGATAATGCGGTGACAGTTTCATTAACCATTGCATGCTTTAAAAATGAAATTAAATGGTTTAACATCAGAACAGTTCTATATATCACTGGTAAAATGTAAATTACCGTTGACATACATCTTCAATTTTCTAATGATTTTTATTTGGGTCAGGCCAAAATTCATGTTAATAATTTGGACCTACATGTCTTGATATTCCTTTAAAAAAGTGATAGCACATATGTCTTGTATGAATTTTTGAAAATTTGCATAATTAAAAAAGCAACACTTATGATTATTTCACGATTAAGAAGTATTTCATTCTTATTTTCATAGCCAAACAGTTAAAGTAAACCCAGAATAAAGACAATTTACTTACATGCAATATTAAAGCTTTGAGTTTTATGGGAAAAATCATAAAAAATATTTAACCCTTTAGTGCATCGTGTAGCAGAAATGCTACAGTCTTTTTCTATTATTTATCTTAAATCATGAACATGAACCGTTCAGCTTTGTGCACTTTGTTGCACTACTGCTACGATATTATTCAGTTCTTATTGGCTACTCTATAAAGGTTATTTTTGCACAGACAGCAACAACAAGAGCTATCGACTAATGACATTGTCACTAGATTCCTCACACAGCACGTGAAGCGACTAATTGTTGGTATTTTTGTTGCGTTTGTGCCACAGTAAAAGTACATGACAACTGAGAATCGTTTTTTTAAGGTATGCAAATTGTAATTTTGAAGTTGTTTACGTAGGATTTCAATTCAATAATATTCAGTCAAGAATTAAAATTTATGTAGCAAAAATGCAACATTGTGCGTAAAAAGTTTATTTTTCTGCTCATAGAGATGGCTGGTTCGAACAAAGTAAAAAGATTGATTGATGCAGAACTACAGTACTTCGCTGACCATTTGAGCGAAATAAGTGAAGATGGACAACATATTGATGACGACTGGTTGGATGACGAGCCTGATGAACTATATGATTTTGAACTAGATGAAATTCGTGTCATACTTGATGATGATTTCACAGACGTTGAAATTGCCGATATGCCAATAGAGTTTGAAGACGAAATACTGGTTCAATCAGAAAATGATTTAGAACTCACCAACAGCCAACAAGAAGCTTCACAACAGTACCATTCTAACTAAGGTGCTATAAATGAACCTTCCACATCACGCTGATCAAATAAAGTTTCAAGATACAAAAAAACCAAAGCAAAGAAACCTATTCCTGTTTACAATATAAAAGATTTGAAATGGAAAAAGAATAACTTAACAGTTTCTGAAGAAAATTTGGAATTTTGGGGTAATGTCACTTTACCAGAAGAAATAATTCAGTTTTTCAGTTCATATCATTTTTTTTTACAGACGTCATTATAAATTTAATTGTTGAGCAAAGGTATTCGGTACAATTAAATCCATCAAAGCCGGCAAATTTAGCCATCGGCAATATACGAAAATATATAGGAATATGTTTCTATATGTCCATAGTGCATTTGTCAAGCATTAGAAGTTACTGGTCAAAAACAATTGGTTATGAAAAAGTAATTGCAACAATGAGCCTAAATGCATTTGAAAAAATACGTGCATTTCTTCATTTTAATGACAATTCTAAATTACGCCTAGAAATGAAGCTAATAAGGATCCGAATAAAGAACACGACCGGTTTTTCAAAATTAGACCTATTGTAGAAAAACAAATTTAAAAATATTCCATTTGAAAAGTCTCTTTCTGTTGATGAGCAACTTTGTGGAACTAAAGTTCACTATTATCTAATACAATACATACCTCTGAAATCACACAAATGGGGTTTCAAAGTTTTTGTGGTGAGCGGAGTTTCCGGATTTACCTATGATTTTGAGATATATACGGAATCCGAAAATGATGAGTCGAAAAGATTAGTAAGCGAACCTGATTTGGTGCCAGTGAAAATGTTGTGGTAAGGTTATTGAGAAATGCAACTAAAAATTTAAATCATCATGTATATTGTAACGTATTTTTTTTCCTAGTTACATTTAGTTCAATAAAATAAAAATAAAACCGCTATAATTTAAAATATTTAATTTGTGAATTATCATCCAATAAAAATTAATATATAATATTCATAATAACGCATGGATTCATATACGTTTATACTCTAAAGTTCGTTACCAAGCTCTGTCAAGTTGTCAGTCGGCACTTCATTCTCAGCGTTCGAAAGGGCAAGCTGCTTTGCAGAGGAGGTGAAGTCGAGATGGCCCTGTGTAAACACGTGGCTTCTAACAAAGTTAGAAAAAAGTAGAGGATTGGTAAATTCTTGGTGTCTGGAGGTCGAGCCTAACAGCGATTGCGTGAGCATGATTTTCGATAAGCCTCGCTCCGAACAGTTTAGTTGATCCTGACAGGCCTAAGAAGATGGAACCCCCTTTGGACATCATTTAGACAGTTGGTATATATTAATTCAATAGATTATACTAATATTTTTCATCTTAGTGCAATATCTTAAGGACATATCTTGAATAATATCTCCGATAATAAATTAAAATAATTTCTGAAGGCATTATTTTAAAACAAGAATTTATGGTTTCGTTCTATTTAATATAACATGCAGTAACGTGGAAGCCGATTGCACATGTGTTCCTTATATTTCAACTTTACCGATGAACAATATTAAACAAGGAGATTAAGATGGAAATTTCCGACAGCTGAGGTCAAGGTCCAGAACTTTTAGTTCATTTTCGATGCACGTGAGTGTTCTTTAGCATTTAATAACTTTGAAAATACAGTAAATTATTATGAATTATCTAACATTAAATATTTGAGTAACGTAAAGAGAAAATAGTTTTTGAGAAATCAATAAATTAAATAATATGTTGCTTGCTTGTCAGAATGTTTGCACATGTACGCAAATAGTGTATTTTATAAAGTTCTAAATGACAACCTATGTCAGATAAAAAATATATAGATTCAGTTTTCCTATCTAGATGCCATATGCTGTCTTGATTTAATTTACAATATGTTTAAAGATTTTGAGGTCATGTACAGGCACTTTCATCGACATATGAGATTCGCGTATTTATTATAGAATATAAATAATTTAGATTAAGTACATTTTACAAAGTCTGCACTTTGATAATTAATTTCTGTTGTAATGATCAAGGAAGTACTTCGCTGATTAAAATAAATTTATGTATTATGAATAACTTATAAATTATACGTCTATCTAATTAAATTTTATAGAAAAGATCTATTCAGAGATCTTCTTACTTTTGAATGCAAAACTTCATTAGAATTATTATGAGAAAATTTTATAAAGATACAAACTTAAACATTGCAGTTGTACATATATAATCAGAAATTTATCCAAATAGAATCCTTTTTGTTTTCGAAAGACGTTTTATTATTTAACATTCAAAAATTGCAAGTCCTCCCGGAATAGAAAGAGTGTGAAATGAAAACAAATTCCCTCAGTATATTTTAGATGCCTAAATTCTATTATTTTATTTTTGGCAAATGTTTTTGAGGACACAAATGGTGTCCATGTGGTGCTTTTGTTTGTTCACAGGTAAAGCTGAGACATCTGTATGACATCTGGTGGTTGAGGTCTTGGTAAGTGTGTCCTAAAGAGTGAAATTCAGGTTTTATGGCTATGTTAGTGGTGTTAAGATAAGGTTTCCGCATTCCCCTTATACAAGCACAGTTAAATTTTGTTGGTTATTGTATTGAAAAATACGGTGGCGCTCATTAAAAATATTTTTGGTCTTTTATCCACCCATGACCCGAGCTCATGATCTACCCAGAGCTAACACTCGACTAGCCGTTTATATCTTAAGAGTTTTTCTTTGTCTCAAGCCATTCTCCATCCAACAGTACTTTGGGCTTACATTAAAAAGAAGAAATTCTCGACCTTGTGATATCAGAATTGGGAGGTTTAATTTATAGCTGATAGTCATGAGGATAAAGCTTATAATGAATAATAAAGAAAGTATCTCATAAGAAAATATTTTTATATTACAATATTTTGATAATTACTACACGTCTCTACCATACGAAGGAACAGAATACCCAACTGTCCTTTTCCCAGCTAAGCTGCATTGAAAAAACATCAAAGAGGCAGTTCATTGGAATATACAGCTAACATAGAAGGAACAAACTAAGTCAGTTATGTTGGCTTTAACGTTTTGTGGAGAATTACCAAAAAGCGAAGTCAAAAGGTATGATAAAACCCAAAAAAGAAAGTGGGTATTCCGTGCCCAAATGCAGTAAAAGAGTACAATCGTCACATGGGAGGAGTTGACCTTACCGACAGCTTCATTGACAGATACAAGATCTGAATACGATAAAAAAAATGGCACTTCAAAATTTTTTACCATTTGCTAGATGTTTGTATAGTCAATGCTTGACTTTTATATAGACGCATTAAGAGAGAGCAAAGAGAAACAAATATTCTTTCATTATGCGAATACCGTGCCGAAATTGCCAAAACAATATGCACAATAAACCTGCGGACTTCTGGAAAAAGTAGAAGACCCTCGAACATTGACAAAGAAATTGAAGTAAAATGAGGAAAAAAAATTGTACTGCTCTGCCTCTAGAAATAGTAAGAAAAGATACCATTGGGCCAATATTTTCTGAAAAAAAGGAAAGGTGCAAAGTATCAAAATGTAAGGACTTGACATTTATGTTTTTTGAAAAGTGTAAGGCACACCTGTGCTTGAGAAAAACCAAGAATTGTTTTCACAGGTTCCACAATACGTAATTTTTTATAAATTTTAATTTGCTTTTAGTTAACATTTTTTTATGTAGCATAAATATTACATTGTGCTTTAACACAAAAAAACAGTTTATATTAAGAGCACCATTCATACACAATGTAGCAGATATGCAACATACTATTTTTAATGAAAAATATATTTACTTAAAACAAGAATTTTTTTAATAATTTTTTTCGGATTCTAGACCCAAAAGTTCATCCTAAAATATTATTTCTATCACAAACAAAAAAGTCATGTAGTAAAGAGTTAAGAAATTATCAAAACCTGATAAACTGCAGTACCAATGTGTAGCATGTGCAAACTTAACACAAGAAATACTTTATAATGTCAAATAAAAAACTCCATCACTTTAATTAATTTGCAACTCTATAACTTACCTTTTAAAAAGATCCATGTCATCCTCACAAAGTCTTCCAGTATTTGGAAAAGATTGTTGCTGTTCGTAATTAATTACAATTTGTTGACGTATAGTTTCCAAATTTCTAAGTCGTTGAATTTCCATTTGATCTGGCAATCTTGCTCCTTGCACGTTTAAATTCCAAAAATGCACAGGTGTACATTCTACAATAACACAAATGTTCTATAGCTTCAAGAATTTAATTAAACTAGCTATAAATATTTTTAATTGTATGAATGTTTATTAAATATGTTCAAATATTTATATATGAATATTACACGAAACAGTATTTCAGCTTTCTTGCTAAAGCGAAAATAGCATTTCGAAATGTACTAATAATGAAAAATAGAACAAAAAGTATAATGAGAGTGGGATGTACACGTAGCCATTATTTTACCAGAATTCATAATTGGAATTTTTGTTATAATATCAAGTGCTATGCATAACTTCTGAATCTATTATCGGCTACTTTTGGTGCATTAATGCCAAATTTATTTATGATAGATTTACTTGTTTCACATTTCATAAGTTGACATGAAGCATCGTGTACTTTTAATGGATGGCTTAATTATTTCTGTATTTCTACATATTCTTTAAATATGTATATATAATAATAAAAAAGGCAAGAGTGAACAAATAATTGTGTTAGAAACTTTAATATTTATAGCACAGAAATCGTAAATATAATTGAACCGGTATTTGTAAAAATGTCACATGTCCGAAAATGGAATATTTGAGAAAATGCAAATAACCTTTTATTTTTTTGTTAATTAAGTTTGTATTCAGTTTAACTAGTTAAAATGACAATTAAAGGCATCACTAATGGAATGTAATACTGATTTTGCCTTAAAAGTAAAAATTGAATTTTAAAAAATTTATCCAAAAAATGGACATGTGCTGTTTCTGCAAACCATAGTCAAAATCAATGCAGAACATTAATTTTTATTTGAACAAATTTAAGATTAAAAGTACAAAAACCAATTTTAACATTTCATTTAGTTAGTGACAGTTGGCCACTGAAGTATCGAATTATAAAATTCTTGATATTCTGCTTCCACAAAGACCATGCATTTTTTTATATACTAATTTTTTTTTATTTGATGGAAACTTTTTCTAATGGATATGCTACTTCCGACGGAAAGATTATGCTGATTCAATTTGAATGTGTGTTTGATAAGTCCATCAATAAACTGCAAAACTTCAACACAGCCCTTTTTCTGATTATTGTAAATAAACTGTGAAAACTTACTAATATTGAAATTCACCTTTTCTTTTTTAGGTATACTTTTGGAAATAGTTTCTTCGGATATGCAGTTTTTTTATATAACTTAGGCCACCAATCATTGATTAGTATGTCACTTGTTTTTACTTCTTTTACAGAAAATTTCCCAGAGACAATACTGGTGACAATCAATTCAGTTATTTGGTGAACGGTTGAAATTCTATCGTATTTTTTCAATTTTTTCTTCACCATTGCAAAGTCCCTATCGCATGAAAGAAACGAATGTCCTCTCATTGGGAAACAGTGAATGATGTTAGAGAACCTGGCACTGTCTGTTAGTGCAAGAAGCATGCGAACCAAGGTGTGATTCCTGTTTTGTCCGCAACAATTGTCACTAAATAAATGAATTTCTTTTATGCTGTTTGAAACATCCTTTAGATAATCAAAAATAAATGAAGAAATCTCATTGGCTGTTTTTCAGCTTCCCCTTCGTGATATACATACATTTTAGCAGTATTCTCCTTAATATTGTGAATACAAAACACTGAAACTGACAGTTGTTGATAATAAAATACTTCACCTACTGGTGTTTTAGGTAGTTGAATGTTCTGCATAAAGTCAAAACTTAGCGCAAAAGTATCGTCGGAGTCCTTGGATGTAGTTTTAGTTTCATGTTCCAATTTTGTATAAAATTTTTTACTGTTGACGCTTGCGAACGATAAGTTCAGCCACTACAGTTCGCTTGGCATTTTCATTCAATTTTAGATCCTTTATTTTATTGTTCAATGTTCCACACGTTGAGCAAACATCAACCTGTGGTTGACCAAATCTTAAAGAAAAATTTCTCTAAAAAATCTTGTGTAGTAAGAATAACTTATTTTAATACAAGGGAATTTTTCCTTAAATAACTTGAACATAACTTTAATATTTAGGCTGTTCAAGTATTTAATTTCTCGGTTTGCATAATGACTCAATTTAAACAGAAATGACTCAATGTGATTTCGAACAGCAAGCTGAACATCTTCACCCAATTTGTTGACAGATGTGGTTTGTCCGCGCAGGTCTCTCGGAGATTTACCCAGCACTGCAAATGCCATAAGTCTTCTAACAGCATATACTGAAGTAAAAGCATTCAAACAAACTTCAATTTTAGCATATCCTTTGTGTATATAATATTTAAAAACATTCGATTTCGGTTTGTTTCCTTCATTTACCCTTGCATGATGCCTTTTAACCGTGAGAACCTCTACAAAACCTTGTAGAAATATATCCTGATTGTCCTTGGAATCCAGCGAATAGAAACAGTTTAAGTTTGTTTGTAACTCCTCATTGGAAAATTTTTCAAAGCAATTTGCTTTGCAACTAAAAATAAAAACCTTACTTTAACAATGTGCACTTTACAGTAAGACAAATACCATTTATCTGCTTAAAACACAAAATGTGTTGTAATAGAAACTATTATTTACCTGCATGGTGCGCCTAGCACTTTACCAGAAACGTCGTCTCCCTTATAATTTTTATAACATACACTAATCACTCCAATAACTATAGCAGATAAGAGCACGTAAATGCAACAGGGTTAAAGCAATTTGCTAGAATAACAATTAACGACTTATCCACCCACCTAACTGATGGCGGTGTAGGTATATCGCACATGACTAAATATGTTGTTTTGCAAAAACCGCACATGTCCAGGACTTGTGTCATTTCTGCTGATAACTAGTGAAAGAGATCATTGGTTGTAACACAGGTGAAATAGTAATATGAATTGTTTATGCGTAATACGATGTAAATACATGCATAGATTCGACTTTTGCAATAACCCCATTTTAGCCAAAAATGGACATGTGTTGTTTTTACAAATTCCGGTTCAATTAGATTTTTATTGACAACCAACACGCTTAATTAAAAGCAAGAAAAAATCTGTAACTATAATAATTTTAGAGTGAAAGTAGGTACTTACGAGGAACATTGTACTGATCCAGATTTCTTTGTCTTGCTGCAATTTGATATGATGTCTTAGTTCCAAATTGTACGTATGGATTTTGTTGCCTTCTATAACAGTATTCTTCGCAACAGTAACCATCATCAATTCCAGGTCCACCTCTTCTATCATTATTTCCTTGTCCTTGCCCATACGAGGGTTGTCCATATGGAGGTTGCCCATATGGAGGTTGCCCATAAGGTTGTTGACCATATGGAGGTTGACCTGCACCATACGGACGATTTCCAGAACGATCTTGATTGTACCGGTCTTGATTGTATCGATCTTGACCATACTGATCTGGATTATATCTATCACGGTCTTGTGGATTGTAAGGGTTTGGATTATTTGAATTGAATCGATCACGATCGGGATTATATCGATCTCGATCTGGATTATATCGATCGCGATCTGGATTGTACCGATCTCGGTCCGGATTGTATGGATACTGACTATTAAATCGTTGCTGATCATTGTAGTATGGGTCTTGATTTCTCGGTGTTGAATATGGATCAGGAGTATATGGTTGTTGTGCAAAAATTAGCACAAAATATGCAGCAGTGACAATAAAGCCTGACGTTAGAGAGTACATGATTCTGTAAAAGAAAAAAAATAGTTTATGCATGCTTATAATTTTTCAGTGTAACTAATTTAGTTGTTTTAATAGGTTTTACTTACTAAGGAATATTTTAAAATAATTTATTTAAGAATACAACAAAATTGATATATTGTTGTTGAATTTAATTAACACTAACATTAGTTTAAACAAAGCACAAAAATGCATAAAAGAAAAATGATAAAACCATAAATCAAAATAAAAAGATTTAAGTTTATTTGTTTCGTTAAGAGTAGCAGCAATATGATATGAAATTATGATAAATGTATCAGTGTGGCTTCTTTAAAATTTATATTTTTGTTACATTATGCTGCAAAAGGTTTAATTACTTAAAATGAAATCAAAATTACAAAGAGGTAAAGATATTTCATGGAAATTTAGTTCTCTTTTTCTAAAATCTGAAGTATTAGCTTCATCTATTTAGAGTGTTTTATATGTTTTATTATATAGATTTTTGTTTGTATATCAATGAAGTCCATAATGATTTTGTTACGTCTTTATTCTTTATTTTTTGGAACATTTCCTTGTTGATTTAAGAAATTCCATAAATACAATACCTAGTTCGTTATATCAAAAAGCTTTTTTGTATTCCAAAATTACAATTTTGTTCAAGTCACAATCATTTATCTTATAAATAACACTATCGCTACCTATTAGTATAGAGTCCCAACATCTATCTTCACAATTTGGGCATATACCTTGTTACGCTTCATTTGGCTATACAAGTACCCTATTCTGTAGAATTAAGTAGGTCATGGCATATTATAAATGTGGTTTTGAGTTCCCAGTATTGCTAGAGTAATAACTTTTAATCTATTACTGTATTTTGTGACATAACCGTGTTTTCATGCTTCATAGTTATGTGCCCCATTGCTTCAGCCAATGAGAACGAGAACGATAGGCGAGGTGATTACAAGTTGATGGAAATAAACGCAATGATTTCAGATTATTTTGGGCTACCATACTTAAAAGTTGAAGTGACAAGTCAGTGCGTGTAATGCAGTGAAGTCACCTTTGAATTCCTACTTTTCTTATCTCTTAATATCTCTTGCTTTAGTATGTTGTAGATTATCAATGAACTCCGCTGCATATGTTGAATAGTGGCCACTGTACCCACACGACCCGAACATATGTGTTAGAGAAAAACATAACTAGAAATTTGCGCAAGGATTGCCATAATACAAGAACTTAGTAATTACTCTTACCTTAACTATCTAGATGAACAAGGTAAGCTATCTGAAGGTACTAATTATTATTCTTTTTGTATTGCAAAATCTGTGCAATATTACTACACCCTCCGTGCAACCACACGATAAATTATTGCACCGTTTATCTGTATATTGACAAGTAATAATTTGGCACCTAAAATAGTGTTTTTATTTATAACGCGAGTTAAAGTTCGGGCCTTTGGAGCTGGTTTTTTAAAAAAACGTCGACACTTTAACAATTTTTTATTTAATAAGTTAAACAGAAATTACAAGAAATTTGGAATAGCTGGTTCATAATAACTTTAATAAAAAAAATAATTAATTGTACTGGTGAGTAGCTCAAACAACGAAGTATGGAGTTTGAAGACTGACTGCCGGGCATAGAGCTCCCGGGCCTTTTATAATAACCTGCCCCTCATACGGCTGTGAGAACTTGCAGATCTCATGTCTGCGTTTCTCTTTAATTGTACACTTTATTACAATGTAACAACTTAATTCTAAGTAATTGCGGTCTGTTGACCGCCTGTGACCTGCCACCTGCAGTATCACTGCCCTCACGGATGCAAAGTTGCATGTCCGTTCACATGAACTGTCGATAACCTCTCTGGGTTATCCTTGTGTTACAATGTTGCATTGAACTTATACTTTTACTTAATAATTTCTAATAATTCCTATTAGATTCAATATATCAATATATATATATATATATATATATATATGTAATTGGGGGATACATAACTCGCGCTGATTGCTTATCTGATTATAATTTTCTCTCTAGGGTTTGCTCTTTTACAATTTAAAAATTAAAAACAGTATATTTCTTAAAAATCATTTTGGTTAAAAAATTTAAATAAAAAATAACGAATTATTTTGGTTATTTGTATGTTAACTTGTTATGGCAACCGCCATGTTTATTTCAATTAAGTAATCATAATGTATTTCCCCTTACATTAAAGTGGTTGTATATTAAGATTACTTACTGTATTCTCAAAACAAAACACGTTAATACAGTGATAAATCATTGTTGGTTCTGTGTTTACCATATGAAGTTATTTAAAAGTCCAGTGTCTTAAAAGTGATGAATAACATTTTATAACTTTAAAATAAGTTATATATGACTGTAACTGTTGTCTAAAAAATTAATAGCTTAATCTCAAAATAATCTAACCTAACTTTATATTTTCATATTTGTAACTTATTTAATAAACTTTCAGGTTTGTATTTCTCTTTATAAAATTTTTGTATCTTTAAATAAGTCTGACAGTAGTATTTATGAAAAACGTTACCTTTATCTTCAAGCATATGAACCGTCAATATTTAACCGCATGTGTACAAACTACCTAATTATCTATTTTCAAAAGGTGACGTGATTGAACCTTGTGCTGTATGAAAAAAACTGTTTTAATTTTGTTGTAAAGAGTAAATAAAAATAGTTAAGTATCTCTAGTAACTACTACCTATATTCTTTAAGTCTGATAGTTGTTTTGCATGAAAACATACTTTAATTTAAAAAAAGTAAATATCTACTCTTTTTTACCTGTATATTTTGATGACTGATTTTATCTTTTATATTAAATTAAATAACATGACTTACCTATAAAATTATTGTTGAGTTTATACATGGAACCAAATCATTTCTTATCTAATACAATTAAGAATTTCCCTTTAAAATTAACTTCTAATTATATCTTATGTAACGTATATCAAATAGTTTCTGCATTAATTTATAAATTACAAGATTTTGATGGTAAATTTTAAGAATCAAGGCATATTAAATATCCAAAATCTTTTTCTTTATCCCTAATGACTAACAAATAGCGGTGCCTGTGTTCTTATATCTAGTTAAGTATATTTTTCTCTTCTCTAACACTATTTGAATTGAACTTGTCTTTTGAATTTATTTTCTCGGGTAAATATATCTTATCCTTGAACTTTGATTTCGTTAACTTTTATCTAAATCCAATCTGTACCTTTTAGACTTATTCTATTGTTTATAAATGTACCTTATCCATGAGTTTTAAATTATCTATCTCTTCTTTTGTTAGATCTTATACCTTACTTACCACAATAATTCTACTAGCTCCCTCACTTCTTTATTTCAAAACTTTTTATCGTTACATTTAAACAGTTTCATTTCTCTTAAATTTTCATCTTTTCTCCCCTATTATTCGGATTATTACATAATCCACTGCATTCTTTTGTCATGGTTGACGTACCTTTTGTTTGAACAACTTACCAAATCTTTAGGGCTTGTACTAGTTGATGCATGGTTAATACTTTATTCTTTGCATTCACATAGCACTTGAGAACTTATATTTAGCGTGTAGAGGTAGATTTAGATTAGATTATTTCACACAGATAGTGAAAGATGTAGGCTTGCAAATTTCAGGGAAATGTGTAGGTTAGCTCAGAATAGAAAACAATGGAGCTACGCGTCCAACCAGTTCTAGGACTGAAAACCTAATGATGATGATTTGTTTTCTTTCGCAAATATCTCAATCGAATTTTTGTACAAATTCTGTTATCAACTGTTTTTCTGTGTTATAGGGATGTTTGCACATTTTTTTTTGTGCTTTCCTGAACGTGTTGGTGAGGGGCTGCCGCCTTTTGTCGCTTTTAGCGCTACTTTCTTATTGCTTTTGTATATTGAAAAATGTTTAACTTCTATCCTTAAATAATTGTCTATCCTATAATTATTTCTGCATATCTGTGGTAGCTACTGTTTTTGAAATTACTGTTAAGTATATTTGAGTTGGCCGTTTTATCTTTTGTCTGATTTTCTTATCGTATTGGATGTACTTGTTAGGAAGGTGATCTGTCTATGTCTTATTTGGAGTCTAGTTATTTTTAATTGTCGACGTGTTACTATAGAACGTTTAATATTATTGCTAACGTTGTAGGTAGTCCCCCAGACCGATCTGTTTTAATTGATACATTCTCTAAGATGTTTATTCTAAAACTTTACTTTTTCACATCCCTCTATCTCCATTTCAACCATTTTTTTTATTGGATCTTTCTTAGTCTCAAGACAACCGTCCATCACGTAAGAGTAGTTCCCTGAATCTGAGCTGCTGACTATATTTTGGCTGGCCGAGCAGTGCTTTCCTGTCTACTGTTTTTCGACCGGGACAGGTGACGACAATTGAAAAATTTTCAAATCTAAATCTTGTACACAACCATTCATCAACCTAACTTTCAATTACGTTTGGAATTTTTGTCAATCATATCTGACAGTGTCAGTTTTTGACTTATGTTAGTTATAGACAGGAAGCGACGCTCAAAGAAGCCTAAGATACAGGTTCAATTCCTGTCCGAGACTTTAGAATTTTCATCTTTCAATTACTAGCTCGATTTGAAATGATTATTTGGGCTTTGCACAAAAGTCTAAGTTATTTCATCTTATTAACTATATATATATATATATATATATATATATATATATATATATATATATATATATTGCTGTGAATCCTCTTGAATTACCTGGTCTGTTGATTTTCTTCTGTTAATCGCCTCGGCTGCTCCTCTAGATAACTTTCATCCTCATACATAAAAAAAACAAACACATTCCTACCACAAACATCAACGTTAACTCTATTTACATCAATATTCACAATACATTAAAATTTCAAAATTAAAATTCAGCATAAATTTTAATATCAGAGAATTTCAAAATTAAATTTATTATCATTTTAAAGTGCATCCAGAATTAAAGTCCTTGTAGGATGCCTACTAATTACTATAACAATATATGCAGAGTACAAAGGGAGCATCTACCACCCCTTTACGTTAATTAACCAGGTTCGTCTAATTGAGCTCAAAGACACCCAAATTTTCATCATAATCCAGAACATCAATACTAAATACCCCTTTCTACTTAAACAAGCAAATTTCACCTTAAAATTAAAATTTTATTGTTAGTACAATTTCACTACTGTCCATTTTGAGTAAATCAATTATAAAGTTATTCAACACACACAAAATATCAAAGTTCAAACAAAATAGTATAATTTACCTGAAGGTTACTTGCACTCGTAGCTTCAATGTACATCGTCCCTTTCGTTAATCACACCATTCCTACTGGGTTATATTTACGGCTTCTGATTCTCAACGTTTTAAAAATTTGCTCCATCACCATTTATTTAAAGTTGTTTCAGGGCTTTTCCGGAACTCATCTGTGTATATCTGAACCTTGTTTAGTGGATCCAGTCATGTTTACGAACCATTTAATTATTAACACCCCCGAAAAATAACAAAGAAATTCATATTTCTTTCACCAATATACGCCAAAACTGCCTACTTTTGTGTATTTATTTGTCATAGTAAATTTTACCAATTGGTACAGTGATACTAAATTTTATTACCTTGTATCTAAGTGCACTAAAGTATATTCATGTTAGCACGTAACGAACAAACTATTTTGAATCACCAAAATATACGAGCAAACTTTAAATTATTTTATCAAACTAAAATGCACTGTTTAACATCTTGAATCAAGTCGCGGATGTAAGAGCTTTTAACGCCTCGAATCGTCAAAAGTCTAAGAGAGCTTGTTTATATTCATCTCGGTATATATAGCAAAAAGCCGGCACGTCGCTTTTGTCCTCAAAACGGGTAATTCTAAAGAATTCCTCATTCTATGTTCCCAGTCTGTCGCTCGCGCATCGATTTTTACGAATTTTCACTCGTCCCATTTAAATCTCAGAAATTTCAACACACGGCACGCAAGCATGTCCGAGAAATAACTAATTGACTTTTATACCGAAATTGTTGTTTCTACCTCTGATATTTGCATCCTATTTTCAACCAATTGTGACCCTCGTGACGTTGCTTAAATCCCGCCTTTTACTATATGTGTCTTTGCTTGACGCTTTCTCTTTCCTTTTCTAACCTGTTCGTATTGGTGCAAATTGATATTCTTTATTATCGATTATATTTTAGTCCATGTGGACTGTTATCTGGGTTTAATAACCCCGTATCGCACATTCTCGTGAATATTAAGCCCCGGTTTCTCCAAGATTCTTTGAAACTATTAATTATCTACAAAATTTACGCCGTATGTGATATTTAAACTACGCAGGTGTTCAAAATAATATTAATTCTCAGAGCTTTATTTTCTGATATTATAATCTTGGGTTTTTACAAGTTTCTATAGATATTATCTGTTACTAACGGTTCAATTAACTTCAATTAAAATTAATACTCTTTAATTTTTAGTGCATCCTAATTAAATATTCAATTATTATTTGTACACTTTGTTTTACTACCGGTTACTTAAAATAGGGTTAATTAATATAAATTTTGCACGTAATTTCCATTTGTTTAGGAATAATTACATTACACGCAGAGCTTTTTAATACTGCTTCTTTTGATATAAAGCGTCTTGTACATAATTTAAATCTCTTATGTTTAATGAAACTAATAAATTTTTATGTTTCACGGTTTTAATAACGCGTATTATCTAATAATATTCATTATACACGGTGATTAAAATTATTTGATGTGATTATTTAATTTTCTACCCTGGTCTAAATATGAGTATTTTCCCCCTATTTGAATACAAATAATCCCACTTATTTGAATGCAAATATAAAGCATTTAGACAAAAAAAATTACAAAAAAAATTGCCTATCTCTCTCTACCCTTATCTATCTAACTTACCTACTTTGTCTCCAATCCAAAAAAAATATTTACACCTATCCTATTCCTAACTTTCACCTAATTCTATAAACTGAAATTATCCCTAACTTCATCCTACTCATCCATCTAATCCTATATACATCCTATATACCTATCCTATTCCTAACTTTTAACTAATCTTCACTATACTTTACTTCATCCTACCTAATCCTATATACCTATCCTATTTCTAACTTTATTCCTAACTCTCCACTAATCTTATATGAAATATCTACACTTAATCTATCTTATTTTCTTCCTACCTTTACTCTTTATTCTCATCCTAAACCTATTCCTAATTATCTCCCATATTTATCCTATACCTAGCTTTATTTTCTATAAACACCTACTTCTACTCTTCTATATACACCTATGCTATCCCTTATTCTATTTAAATCTAACTCTCTTCTTGACCCTCCAAGTCTTCCTTCTTACCATCCTAATACTCTTCATCCCTATCTCTCCCCTTCTATATCTAACTTAACATCCCTGTTATCTCACATACCATAAACTTATCATCCCTATTATCCTGACTCTTACATATTGCTTCTTCTTCATGCCCTACACTTGTCTGTTTCTCATTTATTATTGTTTCCCTTTCTGCCGACAAACCAAACGATACTACTTTAAAATTATCAAATTTTCCCTCTACGGAAAATCCTCTGTACCTTCTAGAATGCTTGTGTAATGGAATCCGCCAGAATGAATCCCTTAAATCTACTTGATTAAAACAAACTTGCCATCTTTACTTAATTTCGCCTTCACCTGCTCCTGATATGCTGCTTCTACCCCACTACTTCTGCATGTTTTTGTATTAAAGCTTGAACCTCTACTTTCCTTTCCTCTGGACATCTTATCGTGTTGATCTGTTTACCTTCATCATCTTCTACCTCTACTACATTAATACTAAACCCAGTGTCATCCTCTGTGACTTCATAACTGCCCTTCCATGGCACTACCCTATCCTTAATCCTTATTACCTTCCTTTCCATATCTATCAAAACCCTAACTTCATCATACAGTCAACACCTAAAATGCTCTGAAACTTCAGTCCAGGTACAATTACAAACTCCTGTTCACAGCTTAAACCTCCTATATCTATCCTAAGCACCACAACACTATTTACTACAGCAAACTTCTTTTTATTTGGAGCTACTAAATGGCTACGTTTTATAGGCATAATTCTATCACAAACCTTATCCCTAATTTTGCTGACGAATTCCTCCGATATTAAACTCGCCTCTGCCCCTGTATCAAGTAATACTTCTACATTATTTTCAAAATTTCTAAATTAATAATTGGCAAACATAATTTTCCTAAGTTTCTGGCTCTACTTCCTCCTCAATTTTGAAAAATTCACGTGGATGTTCATATACATTTACACTGAAATCTAGTGGTCTGTCGCGTTCTAAAAATCCTGTCCCATCCTGTTTTCAGTGCTTGGTCCTGGTTGTCCTTCTACAACCTGTGCGTATGTCCTCCTTGTGTTAATATCCGTGTCCCTGTCTCTATTCGGCGTGCTGGTCACAGTCGTGTTTACCTCCGGTAAACTGTTCTGTCGCGTGTAACTAGGTCTTGGCGTCGGTCCCCTAGTCGCACTATTGCTCCTGTATTCCTGTCCTCGTCGTTCCCAATTCGGTCGAAAATTTCTGTTGTAGTCAGGCCGTCTCGGATAATTCGGTGTCCTGTTGTCAAACCTAACTGTGTTAACGTTTCGTTCTCGTATCTCTTTTGTCCGTCCAACACATACATCGTCATATCTCTGTAAGTATTCCAAAACGTCTCCCGTTCTGTGATGTTTTGTAAGGCCACGTGTTGTCTAATTTCCAGTTCAAAATGTCGTGATAGGTACTTGATTATCTGTCTGTCCGTCAATGGTGGATTCAGTTGTTTGGCCACACTGTATTTGCGGATGGCATATTGCTCCTAGAACCTGCAAACTCTCCTTAAATTTTCCTGTAATCAAGTCGTCCCTAATCTGATCCTGTTTGTGATCACTCCAGTAATGTTGTAAAAATTTGTTTTCAAAGTCCTGATACGTGTCTATGTCCTGTCCTACTAAATTGTACCATGCTTCCGCATTGTCCTTTAATAAAGCCTTTATCGTATTTAGTTTAGTCTGTTCGTCAAATAAATTTCCCACTAGATTTCTTACACTATTAATAAAAATTTGTGGATTTACCCTGTTATCGCCATAAAACTTCATGTGTTGGTCCAATGATACTCCACCTGTAGAAAATCTGGGACCATCCCCGTTAAATTTGACATGTTGTATTTGATACTACTAACTTCGCGTTCTACCCTGCCTAACTGATCCCTACATGAGTCCGTTACTTCAGTCATTTTATATTAATCTCTTCTTCACAAAAATGCGTACTTCGGACCTTAAATGTCCCATTTCCTGTCGAAGACCTGTAATATCACGCTCATTTTTTCAACCCTATTTTCAACTTCCCCATCTTTACGGTAAGACTATTTTAAATTCTGAAACTTCTTTATTCGTCTTGTCTATTTTCTCACTTAGGGTTTCCCTAACTCCTGTTAATGTCTCATTCATTCGGTCAAATTTTCGATTTGAGTCCTCTCGCTCTATTCGATTCATCGCTTAGCTGTTCTAATTTTCTATTGGATTCCTCCTAGCTAATCGCATTTCCTCTAACATTCTCATCATTAACTCATTTCCTTGATCCCTGATTCCGTCCTCGACTGATCTCTACTGCCTCCAGCTTCTTCCATTTTCGAAATTTTCTCACACAATGCACTATCGTCACTTCCAATTTCCACTCCTTGACTCCTTAACCACTCCTTTCTCTGCATACGTTCAAATCACTCACACACACTCTAAAATACTCTTAAATTTATACACAAACAGAAACTCTCTTCTCAGATCGCCAGTTTCCTGGAATAAAATAACAAAAATTTTATTTGGAACTCGAGCCCTCACGTTGTGGTCGCCAAATATGCTGTGAAATCCTCCCTCTGTATGCGGGGAACTGGGTCCTTTCAACAAAAAAATTCTAGTCCCACAGATTGGGCGTCATAAACGGCTGTGATCCTCTTTTCGCCTCGGCTGCTCACCTAATGTTATAAACCTCCTCATTCATAAAAAAAAACAACACATTCCTACCACAAACATCAACGTTAACTCTATTTACATCAATATTCACAATACATTAAAATTTCAAAATTAAATTCAGCATAAATTTTAATATCAGAGAATTTCAAAATTAAATTTATTATCATTTTAAGTGCATCCAGAATTAAAGTCCTTGTAGGATGCCTACTAATTACTATAACAATATATGCAGAGTACAAAGGAGCATCTACCACCCCTTTACGTTAATTAACCAGGTTCGTCTAATTGAGCTCAAAGACACCCAAATTTTCATCATAATCCAGAACATCAATACTAAATACCCTTTCTACTTAAACAAGCAAATTTCACCTTAAAATTAAAATTTTATTGTTAGTACAATTTCACTACTGTCCATTTAAAGTAAATCAATTATAAAGTTATTCAACACACACAAAATATCAAAGTTCATACAAAATAGTATAATTTACCTGAAGGTTACTTGCACTCGTAGCTTCAATGTACATCGTCCCTTTCGTTAATCACACTATTCCAACTGGGTTATATTTACGGCTTCTGATTCTCAACGTTTTAAAAATTTGCTCCATCACCATTTATTTAAAGTTGTTTCAGGGCTTTTCCGGAACTCATCTGTGTATATCTGAACCTTGTTTAGTGGATCCAGTCATGTTTACGAACCATTTAATTATTAACACCCCGAAAAATAACAAAGAAATTCATATTCTTTCACCAATATACGCCAAAACTGCCTACTTTTGTGTATTTATTTGTCATAGTAAATTTTACCAATTGGTACAGTGATACTAAATTTTATTACCTTGTATCTAAGTGCACTAAAGTATATTCATGTTAGCACGTAACGAACAAACTATTTTGAATCACCAAAATATACGAGCAAACTTTAAATTATTTTATCAAACTAAAATGCACTGTTTAACATCTTGAATCAAGTCGCGGATGTAAGAGCTTTTAACGCCTCGAATCGTCAAAAGTCTAAGAGAGCTTGTTTATATTCATCTCGGTATATATAGCAAAAAGCCGGCACGTCGCTTTTGTCCTCAAAACGGTAATTCTAAAGAATTCCTCATTCTATGTTCCCAGTCTGTCGCTCGCGCATCGATTTTACGAATTTTCACTCGTCCAATTTAAATCTCAGAAATTTAAACACACGGCACGCAAGCATGTCCGAGAAATAACTAATTGACTTTTATACCGAAATTGTTGTTTCTACCTCTGATATTTGCATCCTATTTTCAACCAATTGTGACCCTCGTGACGTTGCTTAAATCCCGCCTTTTACTATATGTGTCTTTGCTTGACGCATTTTCTCTTTCCTTTTCTAACCTGTTCGTATTGGTGCAAATTGATATTCTTTATTATCGATTATATTTTAGTCCATGTGGACTGTTATCTGGGTTTAATAACCCCGTATCGCACATTCTCGTGAATATTAAGCCCCGGTTTCTCCAAGATTCTTTGAAACTATTAATTATCTACAAAATTTACGCCGTATGTGATATTTAAACTACGCAGGTGTTCAAAATAATATTAATTCTCAGAGCTTTATTTTCTGATATTATAATCTTGGGTTTTTACAAGTTTCTATAGATATTATCTGTTACTAACGGTTCAATTAACTTCAATTAAAATTAATACTCTTTAATTTTTAGTGCATCCTAATTAAATATTCAATTATTATTTGTACACTTTGTTTTACTACCGGTTACTTAAAATAGGGTTAATTAATATAAATTTTGCACGTAATTTCCATTTGTTTAGGAATAATTACATTACACGCAGAGCTTTTTAATACTGCTTCTTTTGATATAAAGCGTCTTGTACATAATTTAAATCTCTTATGTTTAATGAAACTAATAAATTTTTATGCTTCACGGTTTTAATAACGCGTATTATCTAATAATATTCATTATACACGGTGATTAAAATTATTTGATGTGATTATTTAATTTTCTACCCTGGTCTAAATATGAGTAATATATATATAACTTGCTGTAGTAGGTAGTAGCCCCCCCCCACTTGTTGTAGTCGGATGTAATAAACGTTCTACTTAACGTCACCGCTTTGTATTTCTCTCAAATTTTAATCTTTTACTTTTATTATTATGACACGGTTAACCTTTTTTTTATCTACACAGAGTGCACAACGTTACGATGATCAATTTTCTTTTTCACCCCTTCATGATTACCTGTTTGAATTTATAAAACGAAGTCAATCAACATTCATATAATGGAAAGAAATAATATTTACAATTTTTGAAATTCTTTGAAAACACCCTTCAATCAATTAATATCATATGTATTATTTATCCCAAAATTTATATACTTTAAATTCAATATAAAGTCACCAAAAACTATACCTTTACAAAAAATCTGGAACGTTTGAGACTTCTTTATGATTTATTACGTAAGTTTAAACGTACTCAATGTCCTTGTTGACTCTTCACAAATTAGTGAGAGAATTAATATATTCAATGTTAATTTAAATTGAAAAGATTACTTAAAACTAGGTAGGTCTGACCTGCTCTGTTTCGTGTTGTGGATCAACACCCCCTTACTGTCTTCAATCGAATACCAATGCTCTGCTTGGTCGATCCAATATTTCAGTACAGTTACCCCTTTCTTTCCAAAAATCTCCTTGTGCTTTGTCCTATATTTCTCTGCACGTGATTTGAATCTCTTTCCTTAAATACCACTTGAAATTCCAGACTTCGGATCATAAATTAGCAGCGTATTAGAATTGTCCCATAATTATACCAGAATTAAAATTAGAATTGTTTTATAAGTGAACCAGAAATAGTCCAGAAGCCGATTAGAATTGAATTGTTCCAAAATTAGAATTGTCTTCGACGCAGATTAGAATCATAAGTACTTTCGACATGGATTAGAATTCTTTTCGACGCAGATTAGAAACCCTATCATTATAAATATTTAATTTAAATTACTTAACCAATTTCTACTCACGTTTTCTAAAAAAAAAAACGGCAAAAACTCTTCATGTATTCTTAACACAATCTTTATGCAGCACTATTTTCACTATATTCTAAACTTTATTTATTTGACGCGTAGATTTCTGGTTAAAAGTGATGTGGATTCAACCTGTTTCAAGTGTTGACTAAGCTGTCTTATCACCGGTGGGTGTTAAATAGCCTTTTCCCACTACCTCCGGATTGGGTTTCCAAGCAGTTTTGCAGATTGTTTCAACCAACCATTTTGTCTTTAATATTCCCTGTATTTTTAAGCTGTTTCTGATGAAATTATTTTGGATTTCCCTGTCATGGTTGTTTATTTTTGATCTTCTATACGTTATTATTTGTTATCGCGGCCGGACTTTTAAACTTACGTCTGTTGTTTTGTATAGATAATGCTTTTGGATAATTGTACAAAAATAAATGATGTAACTTTAGTGCTGTTTTCGTTCATGTATTTATTTATTTGAAAGTGCGTTTTCTTATCAAAGCACACATGGTTCCAGCGTAATTGCATGAAAATTTGTTAGGTTTCATCTTATCTTCTGCGTATTTTATTTTATAAACTTGTAAAACACTCCTCAACGTCGTTTAATTACATGTACGGTTATTTCTTTGCTGAATACGCGTTCTATTGTTAGAAGATAAGCTTACTTGCATTGATTAATGTTAATTACGTTTTATATACAGGGTGTTAAATGCTTGCTATTTACATAATGTACGAATTACTTATTTTTCTGCTAAATAAATGCAGTTTTCTGATTCCTATCGCTATTTACAGTTACTACACGACCCTTACTACTCAATACACTTTTAAACAACCGCTTATCACAGCAATATATAAGGAGCGGTGGTTTTGCCAAGAGCAGGACATCCGAAACAAAATAATTGTTATCTGTTAGCTTTTTCTTTGAAATTTTTTAATTAATATTCTGAACCTTAAATGGTTACTTATTTATCTTTATTTTTGAAATTATCTTTGAGATGCTACCTTATCTAATGAATACTTTAATCCATAAATCGTATGTACTTATATGTTTCTTTGAAATTATCAATGAGATTGTACCTTATCTTTGGTACTTATGATCAAAAGTAGGAGATATTGTATAAATGAAAAGAGCAATTCTACCTCTTAGTTTTATATTTTGGTAGAGTAGAATTAAAAAATTTATGTATCGTCGATACAGTGAAACTGGGTAATTTGTTAATGTAATATTTTAATTGCTGCAAAATATTTTGTTTTTATATTGCTAGCAAAACAGTGTTTTAATTTATAAGAATATCTTGAAAGTATTTAAGAATTCGTATGCATCTATATGTAATGTAAGAAAAAATATAAATTGTATTTAGTTTTATAGTGAATTGAAGTGTTAGTTTCAAGTTTTCAGGTCTTGTAATCCCAACTAATTGGATGCGGTCGAGGTCGCAACAAACAAGACTCTTACGCATTCAAATGCTGTAGCCTGATAGTCAGGTGGCTACTGATTTCTATTTCCTCGTATCGCAAAGATTGTTATGGTTTAAAAATCAAGTGGCGTCTAAAGACATTATTTAAAGCATAAGTTTCCGTGTAATATAAACTCTCATACAAAAAGAATTTTTCTTTTTTGTCTTTTTTTTGGAAATTTGATGCGATCCTTATGTCTCATTTGGCTGCACAACGAATTTATTTTAACAATTATCTTAGGTAACTTTTTCTTGTAGAATTAATTAGGTCATGATGCATTATAAATGTGGTTTTGAGTTCCCAGCATTGCTAAGGTAATAACAAATAATTTATTATTGTTTTTGCGTACGTAAACGTTTCTCACGCTTTGAAATAAATATATGTCATTGTTTCACTAATGAAAACACGCTACGTTCAAAGAGTGGTAGTTGATGAAAAAAATAAACGATGGCCGTGATATTCAGACTACCCTGGACTATTCTGGAACCCTCTTCAAACACCTACACGACCTGCCCACTTGAGTTAGTCCACAAACTTTTTGTTAGTGCAGTCGAGGTTTTTGGTATTTTACCAAAACAGGATTTTTAGTGGAGTACTTCACCGAATTTCTATGAACTACCGGCTAGATATCCCGGGGTCAATCTTACAAAAGCTTACAAAAAATCATCTAAAGCTAAAACAAAAAAGTGCGTTTCATTTAGTGGTTCCTGTAAAAGATAATGTTCCTAGGTATTATTTACAAATTTGTTAGTCACTTTGACGAAAAAATCTAATATCACACAATAAAAAAATATCAGTAGAACTAAAATTGTAACTGAAATATTAGTTTCTGGAATAACAAATTACTTTATCTACTAATCTAACTATTATTGTTAGATAAATACAATAATTTTAACTAGTCACAACTTTGATAATCTTATTTGTTCAATAAATAACTCTCCTTGCCGGACTAAAAGCACTTATGCATGGTTCAAAATATATCGCAATTTTACAACTTACTCTTAACCAAAATCATTAAACACTACAAGTTAATGATATTGGAAAGCAATAATTTTGTTTTAACATTTAACTTATACTGATATCTACTTCGGCGGCAAGACTGTTTGTTTTATGAGGAGAAGAAAGAAGTACAATACTACTAAACTAGGATTGTTTCTAAATCAGTTTTGACTCGATTTCCTAATCTGTATTAATTTATGTTACGTTTAGTTTACCATCAGTTTCAATTATTACGTATATAGTTGACATATTTAAATTACATATATTTAAAAATTCTATCCATTTGCATAATTTGCGGGAGGTTGGTTATCAGACATTTGAGAGAAAGAAGTTCTTTGTATTTTTATCCAAGCATCAAGCTTCCAAAGGTAAACACTCGAAGATCATTTAACAAAATTGTTGCAAAAAGTTTGCATAACAGAATTGAATCGTTTGGTATCTAAATCACAGAGTTTACATATTTTAGGCACACCATATTGCGATCTCCTAATATTTGGAAAGCTGCTCAGTGGCAAAGTTAACTTAAAGTAGTCTACTCTTCTGAGCTTCTTTTTAAAAAGTTTTGTCGCCAAAAACACTTCTATCAAATTTATTTTTAATTGTATAATTACAAAAAATGACTTATTTCTGATACAACAACTTAGACGTTTATATTCATTAAACATTAAGTAATTAAAATTGACAAAAATACTTGAAGTTAATAAATCAATAATTAATAATTAAAAGTTACGGTGAGTAGCTTGAACCATCAACAATGTTAAGGTTGTGAAGTTCGAAGACTGACTGGCGATCAGGGGCTTCTCACGGTTTATATGTAATCCCTGCTCTCACATCATCTTGTGGGAAAGTACAAATCTCACCGTCTGGTAATTCTTGATAAATATATAATGCCTTATTCTAAGTAATTTTAATTAAAATTGCTTTATTGCAGTTCATTGTTTCTGCACCTGCAGTATCAGGTTGCGTCTGGAATACAAAGTAGTTGCTTTCTTTCTTATTTCTGATATGAACTCTGATTAACCTTTAATTATAACCTTCATTTAATACAATGTAACATGCTATTACTAAGACATAATAATTTTATATACATTTTAGTATGGGGGATATGTAACTCGCGTACTCAACAAACTCGAATTATATTATTAATAGCTTGTCTACCTGAATTTTTATTATAGACTTTCTACAACTTGCAGTCACACTAAATTATTAAGCCACTGTTAAATATTTTCCGTTTCTGACGATTGTTTATGACATGTCGATTCGTACCAGATATATTTTATCATTGCTTATTTTTTATGAGTATTAAAACATTTCAACCTTTTATTATTTACCTCAATATTCTTTTACCTTACAATGATTTACCGAATTTCATATAATATAGTGTTATGCCTCAATGACTTCACAAGGTTTATTTTAATATTAAATATAGAGAATTTTTAATCCGAAGTTGAGAGCATTATTTCCCATCATTAAAATTTAAGTAGGTTATTACTCATGAGAATGTGGTTGTTAAATTCTCCTCTAGTGGTAGGTGAAGAACATATAGTTTATTGCATGTAATCTGGTAGATACGCATTTTCTCACTCCCGAAAATTGTGCAGCCGTTGCTTCAACCAATGAGAACGTTCGACGGTTAGAGAGGTTTTGACGAGTTTCGTGTGAAAGTACGCGATTTTCGGAATTTATCTTGTTTTACCTTTGTGAACAGACGGACTAACAGTTAATGCTTGACGCAGTGAAGTTATCGGTGAATACTCCTTCCATTTCCGCACCTCTATCTGAATACCTTTGTTCCCAACTGTCCTGGGATTCAACAACGACTTCATTGCAAAATTTGCACAAATCAACCGTCGACCCCAACGAGCACCCTATCGTACGTTTACGAGCAAGAGTCGGTTTAAAAGGGTCAAAAGATATTGGGTATATTTTAAACTATCTCTAGAAATAAAGGTAAGCCGTTTTTTGGTTAATTATTGACTTTCATTATTGAACATTTGTGTAAGATTGCGCCCTCTGTGTAACCAAGCTCCAAACTAAAGTACGTTTGTCTGTAACTACTTGACACTTATAATTTTGGCGCCCATTTTCGGCGCAAACTTATAACTGTTATTCAGTTCTGGCTTTCTACTCGTACAAAAGGACCTTATTGGGGTCGAGGGTGTAACACCTAAGAACCTTTTTAAATTAATTTAAATTTCAAATAATATTTTCAGCCAATCACAAATAGTTCTATCTAAAATATAACCTATCAATAACCATGAATTAATACAGTTATCCAATCCTACTTCGACTTTGGGGTGACAATTGACACTTTAAATTAACATAATCTATCAACTGAACTCTAACATCCCGTGAAATGTAGGAGATTTTAAATTAGGCGGCAAAGGGAAATACTCATTTGTTCTAGAAAAATCAAAAACCAGAAATACGTAATAAAATGTTATTTTTCGTGATATCTATAAAAATATTAACAGGAAATAGTTCAGAATATTGCAAAATAACTTAAATTTAATTATAGGACAGGTTCAATTAGCAATTGCAATAATAAAAATGGATTTAACCATTAACCTGAAAACAAGTGTAAGAATGATATATAATTGTGCAATATGGAAGGTTTGTAATTGGCCAGAACAATCACGTGATAAAAGGTATATAAATAGTGGAATGAAGAAATTAAGACATACTCAACCCACAAAGACAAAAAGACAATACACAAAGGCAAAAGATGTACGAAATAAAATAAAAAAACGTAATTCACCCATAGTTGGGGCCAGTTATGCTGCAATGGCGCGTAACTATCGTGGTTATTTGACCGCATAAATTAAAGTGAAGTATAAGTAAGAAATATAAGAAGTGAATACGGGTATTACGGGACGATTAGTGGAGTTAAATAATGAATAAAGGACAGTATAATTAGACGACGAAAGGTTTAAGTTGTAGGGCGGTTAATGGTTAGAGACGCCGGCTTGTTAACGGCATAGAAGATGATAACTCAACACACTTTTATGGCTCAATTTTGATTGATTGGTGGACGTTTGTATTTTGGAAGTACGACTCCAAACCGTGAGTTGGTATAGAAGTAGCGAGATATCCAGAGTTCCAAGCACTAAAGTTACCAATAACCGTATTAACAGTTTCAAACCTGGTGAGAATAAATTACCTTAGCGGCCTTGTTTAGAATGAAGCAATAGTGGGTATTACATACCCGACACAGGTATTGAGTGAATCTTTGCATACATGGTTCGAGAAAACGCGCGTGTATATGCATGCATACACGTGGTGTTGTAAGTATGAACGTTGATAAAATAATATATATGATTTTATATGCATATGTTAAGTTGCTAGATTAAGGTTGGAATTCTTGGACTTTATTAACGTTATTACTTTTTGTTATGAGTTTATAGAGAATATTAAGAGTTATTGGCTATGTTTCAGTTGGAAGCCAATCTGTTTAAATGTAAAATTTGCAATGTGTAGTAGAATGTAATTACCCGATTTAAGGGGGTTTTAGTTAAATAAGGGATATTGATTTTATTGCATTCAAGTATGTCAATATAGTAAATGTATATAGTTATATCACCACATTAAAGGTTATTAAATTCATTACTTGATAATTTTGAGATCTATAATTTAAAGAGGTTTGTTGAAATACATTTAAGGTACAGATACTTTGTAAACTTTTGGGTAAGTTAACTCACCAGTATCGGTTTCAGAATTCTAGGCCTATCTACCCTGGGACGTGTCCATGTATTCTCCGCTGTAGAGTAGCCAGGGCATTTGAAGAAAGTAGAGTAAATACTATTGTACTAGGTAAGTGGACCCTTATATTGCAATTTTGAACCATAAAAAGTGATATAAAATTGGTATTCGATTATATATGTATTAGGTAACTCGGTCCTTGTTTCTTTGACTGATACAGATAGGTCAGAACAGGGGGTGAAGTGTTACAAGGGCGGTTTTCTGCACATTTCGCAGTGAAGTCGTTGGAACCTACAACAGTGAGAACAAAGAAATTCAGATAGAGGTACGGGAATGGAAAAGGAATTTACAGATAACTTCACTATGTTCTGTACTAATTGTCAATCTATCTATTCACGAAAGCAACCCAAGATAAGCTCTCCCAAAAACACGAAACGCGTAATAATCCCTCCAACCGTCAAACGTTGTCGTTGGTTGAGGCAATGGCCGTACATTACTTCGGGCGTGGGAAAATGCGTTATAACCAGATTACAGATGACAAACTATAGGTTCTTCACCTACCAGTGCATGAGAATTTGACAACCGCATTCTTGTGCGTAATAGCCTACTTAAATTACTGATGAGATATAATTCTTTCAATTTTGGATTGAAAATCCCATATACCCTCACCTTTAGCTACAGTGACGAAGAGGTAAAAGCAGTGTACAAAGATATCGAAGACATTAAGGTACGTAAAAGGACATGAAAATTTAGTAATTACGGAAAATTTTAATGCTGTAGTCTGTGGTAGGTGAGGTTAGGGAAGGAGCGGTAGTAGGTTTATTTGGTTTAGGCACGAAAGACGACAGGGAAAATGGGCTGCTAAAATTTTGCGACAAGAACAATTTAATCATCACAAACACATTATTTCAACATCATGCTAGAAGACGATATAAGTGGAAGATGCCAGGAGATATAGGAAGATATCAAACAGATTACATTCTTGTTAGACAACGGTTTAGGAATCAAGTAAAGACTGTAGAAGTTACCCAGAAGCAGATATGGACACTGTCCACAACATGTACTAGGCCGCCCCTATAATAAGAGGGAGAAGTATCCCTAATGTTTAAGTGGTCCGGTAGGTAACAGTGAGTCGGAGTTTAAGCGCGCTAGGGAGCGCGTCACGTTATCCTAGCAGGTGTCGAGTGTTTTAGAACTTAGTTAATTTGTGAACTTTGCGTGAAATTAAATCGTAAAGTGTTCCGTAAGAGTGTGGCAATGAGAGGATGCTAATGTTGTGGATCAGTTGGATTGTATTTTACAGATAAGTTATAGCGTAGTATTTGTTCTTTGTTGTTCTTTTAACCGCATTGTAATTACGGTATATGCTGCGAATTTCTATTTAGCTGTGTTTGTTTTCCATGTAGTAATATTAGTTACAAGTCATTAAACTACGTAAATCCATCTACGAGTTATTATTAAATATTCACAGGTTGTAACAGGTAAAACTAAAAAGGATCACGACAATACCGCATGCGAGGGGTGCCGCTAGTCCGGGCCGACATCAAGGGCATCCACTCGTGTCCACGCCTCCGGGAAGGTCTGATCTTTCTGAGGGAGCATAGTGCATTTTTGGCGCCAACGGGAGCGTTTTCTTGTTACACAAATACCTGGAACTGTAAATGATTCGAGTTGTTTACGTAGAATTTGAAAAGGTTCAGATAACATTGAAGGACATTTATTGAAACGAACAGTACATTTTAATTTCTAATAAGGGTTAACGGTTATTCAACAACCAAGTCCATGTTAATTGTATTTACGGACAATAGTTGGTGTTTGGATATTGAGGTATAACATTCCAAGTTGTATTAAGAATTAATGATCGCACCGCAAGGTGAAATATGTTTTTAATTGTTGTTGAAATTCAATGTCACATAAGTATAATACGCGTAGTAAAGATCGAAGTAATTTAGAAAAAGCGGATAAAATGGGCGAGCCTGATATCGCAGAGGCGTTGAAACAACTAGTTGCAGCCGTTAATAGTATGAATTGTAACAATGCCAGCCTAAAGCAATTAATTGAACAAATGAACGTGAATATTGCTGCAAATATTAGCAAATTAAGTTTTGATGTAAACCGTGTTTCTGAATCGGTTAAAGAACAGGTAGAAGCTAGCGATGTTGGAGATGTTAGGAATGAAGGTGTTGTGCATGTACACCAACCAGAGACCAGGGGCGTCACGTCCGGGGCTTTTGGGTATCATAATTATATGAGTTTATATAAGGATCTGGGGGTAGAATTTGTGCTTTGTGCCGGAGGATCTGTGCATCCGGTATCTTTCATTAAAAACAGGAAACAATATTTTTGGAAGCTGAGTTCCTGAAAGTAGAAAAGTTCCTTTGACCGTTAGTAATTTACGTAATTCAGCTCAGGATTGGGGTGGATTAAAGGAAGAAAAAGTAAGGGATTTCCAAGAATTTAAAGAGCTATTTTTAAGTCGGTATTGGGGGGTTGACGAAGAGAGGAAACTTTTTCAAAAAATTAAATTTGGGTGTTACGAAAGGGGGTCAAGGGCTGATTATTTTTTAAAGTTGGTGAGAGAAGCAAATTTCTTAACGACTCCTCTTGAGGAAGGTGCGCTTATTTCTTTATTAAAAAATCATTTTTCGAGTGAAATTCAACGAGGTATTGTAAATTGCATGCCTAGAACTTTTGATGAAGTAGAAGCTTACTTAAGGGAAATTGATGAAACTTATAATCGGAACCCCAATAATAATAATAATAACAATTCCTACACGAATTGGCGTGGTAGAGGTACGAGTAATGAACAAAATGGGAGCGCTCGTTACAATTTTAGATCAAATACGTCAAATTCTGGAGGCGGCAATAGTGCCCGCTCTGAAAATAGGGAAAATAATACTAACAGTAATTACAATAATAATGATAGGGATGAAGGGCGTCGTGAATCTCAAACTGTTAGTAGTCCAGGGGAAGTCGGCCATCGGCTGTGGCCGCGTTATTTAATAAAAACGGGGATGACCTTTTACTAGAAGACGAAAAGAATATAAAGTCAGTTGCGTTGGCACCAACCATTGAAGCGACAGTTGAGACTGTTGTGGTAAAAATATTAGTAGATTCGGGTAGTCAAGTTACCTGCATTTCAAAAGATTTTTTATTAAAGATAATGCAAAATAATAGCGATATTTTACGTTTGCCGTTTACATCAACTATTTTGGTGAGTGCGACGGGCAAGAATTCTATTGTTAAGGATCAATTTTATTTGAATTTTAAATTCAATGATTTCGAATTGGCTTACCCTTGTCTGGTAGTTCCGAATTTAATTCGTGATGTCATCGTCGGACGCGATTTTTTTGCTGATCACCAAATTAAAATCGATTTTCAAAAATCGTTTATCGGGTATTTTGAAGGAAGGGCGATAAGCATAGGGTTTAGTATGGAACCAAAACCTGATGGTCGGTTGACTGTTTGTCAAGTGTCGGAAGAGAAAGATGAGGAAATTCAATTAAAAAAGGAGATAGTGCCGTGTAAGGTGTCTGAAATTAAAGAGGTAGTGGATCGCGCAGAAAACTTTTCTCAAGAAGAAAAAAATAAATTGTACGAGTTGCTGTTGTCACATAGGTCGATATTTTCGAACCAACCAGGACGAACGAATGTTTACTTTCATGAAATTGAGTTGTGGGATGAGTCTCCATTTTTTATCAGATCATACCCGATTCCGTATGCATCTGATGTGGGTTTAGGTGGTTGTTTATTTCAAATAAATGAGCAAACTTCAGAAAAAGATATTGTGGCATTCACCAGTCGGACTCTGCGTGGCCCTGAAATTGGTTATTGTGTTACAGAAAAAGAGGCATTAGCCGTATTACATTGTTTGCAGCAGTGGCGGGTATTTGTGCTAGGTCGAGAATTAACGGTGATCACCGATCATAAATCTCTATCGTTTTTAATGTCCTGCAGACTATTAAATTCGCGTTTGACTAGGTGGGTGTTGTATTTTCAAGAATACGCTTTTAATGTTAAATATTGTGCTGGGAAGGAGAATGTTCTGGCGGATGCTCTATCGCGTTATCCAATCAAGGAAAGGAGAAACTTGAAAATTTGAGAGTGTGCCGACAGAAATTTGTGCAGTAAAGAAGTCGGAACTATGTAAAGTGGTCCAGTTAGGTATGAAAAATATTGTTGAGGAGCAAGGGAAAGACGAATTCTGTTGTAAAATAATGTCTAGATTATTGAAGGAGGAAGTTCCGAAAAGGTGCGCGGATTGGTTTGTTGTGTATCAGGGAGTTTTATTTAGGCGAGGCTACGAAGGTTCGCCAGAGTTTAAAGTATGTGCGCCTGCTTCCCAAATAAGTATATTGGTTTGGCAAGAACATGTAGATAATGGGCATTTTGGGGCGGAAAAGTGTTTCCAGATGCTGCGTCGTGATTATTATTTTCAGAGGATGAAACATTTCATTCGAAAAATTATTTCAAGCTGCGATTTGTGCCAGAAAGCGAAGAGTTCAATAAGAATTTATGGCGAATACAATAGTGTTTTACCTAAAGCGCCCAACGAAATCGTATGTGTTGATCTCATTGGTCCGCTCCCAGTATCAAGGTCAGGGGCGACTTCCCTATTAGTTATTATTGACGCTTTCAGTAAGTTGGTTACTTTGCACCCTCTTAAACGTGCTAATACAGCTGCGATTCTTCGTTGTTTGGTCAAGAAGTATTTTATCGAGATTGGTAAACCAAGCGTCATTCTTTCCGACAATGGTAGCCAGTTTACGAGCAAAGAGTGGAAAGAGTCGTTGAATTTATTAGGTGTAAAGGTAACTCACACGTCAGTGTACTTCCCGCAGAGAAACCAGACGGAACGGGTTAATAAAGAAATTGTGCGTATTTTGAGGTTATTGTGTTATTCGGCTCATGGGGGGTGGGCTTTGATGCTAGATAGAGTAAGGAAATGGATTAATAGGGCAGTCCATGACTCGACTGGGTATAGCCCTTGTGAACTACATTTTGGTGATCATAGTGATAACCCTAATGTTAAAAACATTATTTTTCCTACAAGTGACATACCAGGTGTTGGTAGAGATAAAATTATAACTCTAGCTTATAATAAATTAAAATCTAAGGCTGAAAGACGTAAATTACGTCATCAAAGGATCCATAAAAATTGTATTGATTTTAAGATTGGTGAAAATGTACTGGTTCGTACTCATCCCCAGTCTTCTGCGGAAGACAAGGAGATTAAGAAATTCTTTTTGCTTTATTCCGGGCCTGCTACGATTGTGGCTAAGCGCGGGCCAAATTCTTATGAAGTACGGGACGACACTAGGGGTCTCTTGTTGGATATACAGAATGTTAGGAATTTAAAACCGTATGTTGTACCGTATCAAAATTTAACACAGTAATTATTAAGTATAAGTTCAATTTAATTACAAAAATATGTTTAGCAATTAAGTTTAACTTATAGGGGGGTGATGTACTAGGCCGCCCCTATAATAAGAGGGAGAAGTATCCCTAATGTTTAAGGTAACAGTGAGTCGGAGTTTAAGCGCGCTAGGGAGCGCGTCACGTTATCCTAGCAGGTGTCGAGTGTTTTAGAACTTAGTTAATTTGTGAACTTTGGGTGAAATTAAATCGTAAAGTGTTCCGTAAGAGTGTGGCAATGAGAGGATGCTAATGTTGTGGATCAGTTGGATTGTATTTTACAGATAAGTTATAGCGTAGTATTTGTTCTTTGTTGTTCTTTTAACCGCATTGTAATTAAGGTATATGCTGCGAATTTCTATTTAGCTGTGTTTGTTTTCCATGTAGTAATATTAGTTACAAGTCATTAAACTACGTAAATCTATCTACGAGTTATTATTAAATATTCACAGGTTGTAACAGGTAAATACTCCCTGTATGTTTGTTGTGGTTTGTTTAGCATTCTTCTTAATCTTCTTTGGGAATGAAACCACTCATAGTTTTTAAAATCTATTTTATTTACGTTTCGATCCATGACCTAGGATCGTTGTCAAAATAATAAAAACTTCAAGTTTGACGTTTATGACATAAATTGAAGGTTACTTTGATTTATTGTTGTTTGAAATATTTGGTTTGAGTACACTAAGCAAAAATTTTTAAAGTTTAAAAGAATGATTGCCTTCAATTTGTGTTGCGACCTGGGATCGACTTTCCTATGGTAGCCAATACGCTTAACGTGAAATCAGCTGATTAATTTTATTGGTGAATTTTATATAAATTAATAATTTGGGAAACATTTTTAACATGTTTCTATTTATACAATTGAGAGATTTCTGATTTTATGTCTTATTTTACCGAGATTCGGTGAAGGGGGTTAAGCAACCTGTGGCTACCAAGATCCCCCAACATTTATAATTTGCCGAAATAATGGTTTTCTAGTTAATATGCTTATTGTTATGTAATTAGTTATTGTATGTATAAATAGAAATCATGTATGTAGGCTGTATTTCATGTTAATGCCCTTTGGCCAGAATGTTCCTCTAGTGTGTATAAGTCGATATCAAAAGGAATTAGAGGCAGTTCGATGTCCAAACCGCCATGGCGGGTGCCCAAACCCGCAAAAGACATATTTTTGTTTTTCATAAAAAATGATCAAATTTTCAACATTTTGGCGCCAAAGTTATGGTTACCGAAGATTTTGCGAGTCAGATGAGTTCCCGCCATGCATCCCGCCCGGCGGGTACCAAACCCGTAAAATTAAATTTTACAAAAAAATAAAATTAATTTTCTCCGTTCGGAAGCGTGAAAACATGCATTTTTCAAAAATAAGAATTGTGGCACTCTGAGATTTCCAAAATAAAATTTCATAAATAAGCCTACTTATGTCTAAAATTTCAAATTTACTGTAACATTAAGTGTATAGTATATAGAGATAAGCATGTACAGATTATTAATTTCTGTTTTATTTTACAAAGTCACTTTATTTTATTTCATTAACTTTAATACGTGTTAACAATGAGTCAAACACAAAATGAATTTAAGAACGTCACCAAAACTATGGTGTTACAACTATTATTATTACCGCTGCGTAGAAAATTTCTACTAATTTTTAATTAAAGAAAATCCATTCTATATTCAAAATTAATACAGTATTAGAATCTTAGAAAATTTCTTCGAAATTGTTGGACGCTTGTATTTACACAAATATATCATCCTCATTATCAAGTTCTGTATCTACATCATATTCACCCTCGTCTTCATCTTCCCTTGGGTGAGTTGGATTGTACAAACGTCCAGCAGCTCTCATAAACTCAACAGTTGGGTCCAAATTTTGACGCTTACATCGCGATATGAACATAAAACGAGCCAAGTAACCTAGGAAAATGACTTTACCCGTCTGTACTGGAACACGATGCTTAGCATGTCTCCAAAGACCCTCGATGGTGTTGGTATGAGCCCCCGTCTCCGGATCCTTGAAGGTCAACGAGTGGTTGACCCTCAGATGTTCATAGTCCAAATCCTTAAGGATGTCATATGGCTTCCAACAGTCACTGATAATGGTGGTTCCGGGCAATATCCACTTTTCGATAAGAGGAATCTACGTCTTGCTGTCTCTCTTCTCAACTGGTACCAAAAGAAGTTTCCATCTCTCTGTCGACGCCACCAAACACCCACTGACCATCTACTAGATGGCCACGATAATATTTTCGTTTTCCGAATTTGCTCTCGTCAATTTCAACGATTTTTCCAATACCACCTGTAATCAAAAAGACGCCTGGAATTCGGTTTCATTGAACACTCATCATTATGCTAATACATATGTGCATAAGCTACGCCACTGAATAAGCAGAATGTTGTGTAATTTAAAATGAAATAGTGATCGTGTTTCTTACCGATGGCCGTACTCTGATGAAAGCAGGAATCGATGACTACTTCCCTGCAAAAGCTATTCCAGTCAGTTGCCGTGGCTTTACTTTCAATCTCACACTCTTCTTGAATTGTTCCAATCTCCACATGCTTCATCCATAAGCGCACAAATGCCAAGATTTGCATTATAGACAAGTGTGATTTGGCAAAAAATGTGCCAGTTCTGACCGAAACTGTTTTATTACATGTAACTGTCTTCTTGTTAACTTTGTATTTATTATTGCACCTCCACAAATACTTGTCAATGTAACTCACACTATCAGTTGCTCGAAGATGCAATTTTCCACGGCATCTTTCTTCTGGACACAGATATTCGCCTTCTATACCAATAGCTTTCCAATCTTGCAGTAACTGAATTAGCTCAGGCCACCCCAGTTAAAAATGTCACGAAGAATTATTGGGCGATTATTCCTTGATTGTTGTGCCACTGACATTTTGCATGTGAAATTATTACAAGCAACAGACCAAAGATTGAATTCAATCAGAATATTTTTCTTAACGTCTAGTTTAAGAGTTCTAAGTTGATATGAAATAATTTGAAATGATAAGTGTAACTCGCTAAAATAACGCGATTAAAAGTAAAGTAAAATCGTTCTTACCTCAATGACGTCGTCGTACAAAATCCTCTTTAATCAAAGAAAATTCAAAACTAGAGAGTTCTTCAAGAAAAATTCTACACAACGAAAATTCGACACGACAACTAACCGAAGTCTTTGGTTCGAACATCAGTTATATCTCACTTCGTTTACGTCTAACCTGGCCGCTTCGCGGCCCTTATAAGAAACGAATCTCGCTAACACGTAGTACGTATGTTGAATTTTCCGCTTACCCTGAAGTTCGCTTCGAAAGAAGAGCTAAAATGTAAATTGTGAGAAGATAACAAACTACTGTTTGTTTTGACAGCTACAAACACTTTTACAACTTCGAAAAGGAAAACTCACCAATATAATATGAGGAAATCTAAGAGTGCCACAATTCTAATTTTTGAAAAATGCATGTTTCCACGCTTCCGAACGGAGAAAATTAATTTTTAATTTTTTTTTGTAAAATTTAATTTTGACGGGTTTGGTACCGCCGGGCGGGATGCATGGCGGAACTCATCTGACTCGCAAAATCTTCGGTAACCATAAATTTGGCGCCAAAATGTTGAAAATTTGATCATTTTTTATGAAAAACAAAAATATGTCTTTTGCGGGTTTGGGCACCCGCCATGGCGGTTTGGACATCGAACTGCCTCTAATTCCTTTTGATATCGACTTATACACACTAGAGGAACATCCTGGCCAAAGGGCATTCAAATCCGAATCTTCGAAGTAAACTGAACTTATACCGGGAATTTATATGCAGGAGAGGAACTAACAGCATTAGAACAGGAATCAGACATTGAAAATGATGACTTGTGATATCCTATACTTCCACATCAGTTTGAATTAGCATTAAAGAGTCTGAAAAATGGTAAGGCGCCGGGTACAGATAAGGTGCAAGCAGAAACTCTAAAAGCCACTGGACAAGCAGTAACAGAACGTCTCTTCCAACTTGAAAGTTATATGTATGAGACAGGCGAGATACCCAAAGATTTCAAACGTAACATCATAGTAACTATACCAAAAAGGAAAGTCGCTGATAGATGTGAAAATTTTCGAACAATAAGTTTGACAGCACACGTGTCAAAAATATTAACTAGAATTGTGCAAAGACGAATGGAAAAACGGGCTGAAGAAATATTAGGAGAAAGCCAATTTGGCTTTAGGCGAAACCGGGGAAGACGGGAGGCTATTTTAGCTCTGAGGGTGATAATGGAGAAAACTAAAGAAAAAGGGAAAAGCGTGTGTATGGGGTTTGTAGATCTGGAAAAAGCATAGCATTCGACAATGTAAAATGGAAAAAATACTCAAAAAGATTGGAATGAGTTATAGGGATAGACGAATAGTACATAGCTTTACAAAGAGCAATCAGCAGTATTAGAATTAGAGAAGGAACGTAGAGAAGTAAACATTAGGAAAGGGGCGAGAGAGGGATGTGTTCTATTCCCATTAATTTTAAACTTGTACATTGAAGAGGTAATGAATACTGTCAAATGCAGGAAGACATTTGGAATTACTATGCAAAGACAAAAAATTGATATGCTTAGATTTGCAGATGATATAGCGGTATTAGCGTCTAGCAAGGAAGAGTTAGAAGCTGCTCTTAATGAAATGGAAACGGTTCTAACAGAGAGATACGGTATGAAAATGAGCAAAAATAAAACTGAAATACTAGTATGCAATGGATGAGAAAATAAACCAAACACAAGAATTCAAATAGGTAATGAGAACTTACAAGAGTTTAGGGATTTCTGCTACCTAGGAAGCCAAATAACGCAAGATGGGAAAAGCACAAAAGATACAAAACAAAGATTAGCACAAGATCGTGCTACATTTAACAAGAAAAAACATCTACTGTGTTCAAGGGTAACATAGGAACAAGAAAAATGCTTAAAACATGTGTGGAGCACATCACTGTACGGCTGTGAAGCCTGGAGAGTAGGAGAAGCGGACAAGAAAAAGGTAGAAGCCTTTGAAATGTGGTGCTACAGACGTATGATAAAGATACCATGGACAGACAAAGTTAAGAACGAAAAGGTACTAAAAATGGTAGGGGAAGAAAGAAATATGTGAAAAACAGTAAAAAATAGGAGAAATAGGATGATAGGCCACATACTACGGCATGAAGAAATAGTGCGGAATATATTAGAAGCAGAGATAGGAAAAAAGAGAAGTAGAGGTAGACCTAGGTTAGACTACTGCACACAGATAGTGAAAGATGTAGGCTGAAGGAATTTCAGGGAAATGGGTAGGCTAGCTCAGAATAGAAATCAATGGAGGTACGCATCCAACCAGTCTCAAGATGAATAAACTAATTATGGTAAAAGTAACTGTACTTAAGCATGATGATTATTATAAGCAACTACAAGTAATGGTTAGGCAATATTTTCGAATAATGTTAATTGTGTGAAAGGATTTACTGGAAAACTATTAATTCGGCATATGTTTAAGTGTTGGGGATCTTGGCAGCCACAGGCTGCTTAACCACTTCACTGAATCTCGGTTAAATAGGGTAAAATTATAAAACAATAGAAGGAGCTGTATATAGGCTGTGTGAGAATTTCAGGGAACTGTTTAGGCTAGCTCAGAATATAAATAAGTGCAGACCAATCAGTTTTGAGATGGAAAACCTAATAACGAAAAAATAGGCGCATATAAATCTTATGATTATTATAAATAACTACAGGTGTTGGTTGTGAAATATCTGCAACTAATGTTGACTGTGCGAAAAGATATATTGAAGAAATATTAAATCGGCAAATGCTCAAGTACTGGGGGAACTTGGCAGCCACAGGTTGCTTACCCCCCTTCATAACCACTGAATGTCGGAGAAATAAGGTAAAACAATAGAAGAGGACCGAACTGCATCTAACAAGGAAGAACAGCGCCTATGATGAAAGACAACAAACATAGAAACAAGAAGAAAATTTTTGAATGCATATGTGTGTGGAGCACAGCACAGTATGGCTATGAAATATAGGTAGTAGGAAAAGCAGACAGAAAAACGGTAGCAGCCTTTTGGAATGTTGTACCTCAGATGTATGAGGATGGACAGACAAAGTTAATAACAAATAGGTATTAGAATTAGTAGGGAAACAAGGATATCTGTGGAAAAAAATAGAAGAAATAGAAGGGTAGAATACGTTCTAAGGCATTTTTTGGGATTAGTGTGGGATATATTACAAGTAGATATAGCAAAAAGGAGTTAGATGTAGACCTAGATCAGATAGTGATAGATGCAGACTGTTCCGTTTCTATTGTAAATAATTTACAGCTAAATTTATTTTCCGTTGAGTTTGTTGATTATTTAAGTCCGCCTCGGTATATCTAAATTTGTTAGTGTGGAATTTCCATGTTTTACTTCAAGCACGCGCCAACAAGTGCCGCGAGTGATAAACTTTGTTCCGCATGTGCAAGAACGTTGTAGTAATTGGGAAAACACACGAAGCAAGAAGAGTATCGATTTATCGTTCTAGCACGCCGCATTTCTGCTTACTTGTTCTACGTAGAACCTTAATTAGAAGAACCGCTTTTCTTTAGAACACCGTTATCGACATAAATGTGCTTCGCTACACCCGCCAAGGGAAGAGTAGTTTTTTGTTTCCCGTATGACGGACAGATTCTACCGTTTTGTTTACATCGTTTTTCGTTGGCACGGCTGCGTAAACAACAGGTGAGTACTTTGAAGTAAAATTATATGTTATTTGTTAATTATCACTTATTTTTTGTATACAAGTCCATTGATATTGATATTTAAGTTAATCATACCGCTTATCAAAGCATTGACAGTTTTAATTAGCATCATTTGTATCGTCTGAGTTGTTTAGGAGCCTTTCTTGTTATCTGCTTTGCTATTAGAACTTCTTGTAATAGGCTTACGTATTGGTTATCGCCGCAAGGCTATTTTAAATCATCCAGATTTCGCTTTATTCCATTCCCTTTGTATTTATTTAATTTTTAATCATGGCAAAAAAGTTGAAACGTAATTGTTTTCTACGTAATATTGCAATTAATTCGCTAGAGGAAACGTTTGAAATAGCTCAAAAATGTACGGTTGAGGCAACCTATTTTGATTTATTTCGTGCAAAGTACGAATCTCTCGAAACCGTTAGAGAAAATTTCTTTACATACCATAATTGAATAGTAGGTGCAATTTCTTCCGCCGGTAACGCTGATGAACAATTTGAAATGGAAGACGCTCTTCGTAAACGCTTCTATAACCATTACTTTCAAATAAAAAGCGCTCTATTTCAAACTGTTTACCAGCCAATCGTCGCCTCGGGCTAATGTGTCCCCGTCGCTAGATACTTTAAAGTTGAAAGTGTCTCTTCCTCCCCTGATGCTTCCTACGTTTGATGGGGAAAGTCGTTTGTTTGAAAGTTCTACTGACCGTTTTGATAGTTTAGTTCATCTTAATAACGATTTGTCGGACGTGGATAAATTTTCGTATCCTCTATCAGCACTAAAAGATTTCGCACTCTTAACCATTAAAAACTTTGACCTTACAGAAACCAATTACCCTCTTGCATACACAAAACTTCGCGAAAAATATCGTAATATTCGTCACATTACCTCAGCTCTATGGAACAATATAGATAAATTTCCCAAATTGAATTCCGATAACCCCGTCGGTTTGCAAAAATTAGTTGATACTTTCGTCGATAATTTACAGGCGCTTAAAAAATTTGATTTACCCATACAGCAATGAGATTTTATTCTTGTACAAATGATCTTAAATCGCCTGGATGTACATACTGCTCGTAGTTTTGAAATGCATCAAGATCCGACCGCTATCACATCTTATAAAAAGTTAATTGCTTATCTGGAAAATACGTGTAAACCTTATCTAATTTGTCGGTAAACCATAAAACTGATTTAACCAAAGTTATTCATTCCAGCAATCCGTCTAAGCCTCGATCCACCGTTTCCATGTTAGTTCAGACGAAGTCTAGTGTTAATAAATGTCCGCTTTGCAAACAAGATCACAATGTTTAACACTGTAATAATTTCGTTAAACTTTCGTCGCAAGATCGCTACAACTTTGCAAAAAACCAACATCTTTGTATTAATTGCCTTAACAATTCTCACATTTTAAATAAATGCAAGTCTACTTTTTCATGCCGCCAATGCAATCAACGTCATAATTCGTTATTACACTTCGATCGCGTTTCGTCTAAACCCGCTTTTGCTACTAGTAACCAGGCTCGCTTGAGCCCGGACAAAGTTGTCTCTAAGGTACCTAGGATCCCGGGTTCGAATCCCGACACGGTCCGCTTGAAAAATGTTAGGCGAGCATTTTTCGCAAAAATACACACTCGTTCGGATGAGAGGTAAAATGGAGGTCTTGTGTGAGAGTGTTGTCACGCACGTTAAAGATCCCTACCTTGCTTGGAACAGCAAGGATTCGGCAAAATTCAAAATTTTCCAGGTTAAAAAAAAATCTCGCTTCCTGGCCAATGTAGTACCTTCGGGTGGAGCATTGGAAAATCACATGTAATGTCTCTAAGGTATCACCTCGCACTACTCCCGCTATTCAAGACCGCTACAAGCCTTCCGCTCCTCGTGCCTATGTGGAATCATCGACTTCGTTTAGCTGTGGTGGTCCGTCAACTTCGAATGTCGTTTTATTTAATTCTTTAGCTAAACCTTCAGTTGTTTTATTTCCACCGTTCAAGTAGAAATTGCTGATTGATGTGGTTCTTTCCAGCAATTTCGCGGTTTACTCGATTCGGGCAGTATGTCTTCTTTTATTTCGCAAAGTAGCGTGAAACGTTTAGGTTTTCGTACTACTCCACATTCTCTTACCCTTAGTGGTTTAGGCTCCATGCGCTCTGCTGCTCAGCATAGCGCTGTCGCCGGTTCGCTCAAACCAATAGGTGTTTCTTCACCGATTATTAATTTTCAAGCTGTAGTACTTCTCAGGCTTCTCCGTGGCGTAGTGGTATGTGTGTGACTACTGCGCCCAAGGTCCCGGGTTCGAATCCCAACACGGTCCGCTTGACAAATGTTAGGCGAGCATTTTTCACAAAAATACACCCTCGTTCGGATGAGAGGTAAAATGGAGGTCCCGTGTGTGGGTGTTGTCACGGACGTTAAAGATCCCTACCTTGCTTGGAACAGAACGGGTTCGGCAAAATTCCAAATTTTCCAGGTAAAAAAAACTCGCTTCCTGGCCAATGTAGTACCTTCGGGTGGAGCATCGGAAAATCACATGTAATGTAGTACTTCTCAAAATTTGTGAAAATTTACCTACTTCTAATATTTCTTTACAACATTTCAATCATCTGGCTAACCTCAAGCTAGCTGATCCGCTCTTTGCTCAATCTGGACCCATTGATTTCTTACTTGACGCGGATATTTTCCCGCAAGTGTTATTAGACGGTCGCATTCAGGGTGCTAGCGATCAACCTGTTGCTATTAATACCATTTTTGAGTATGTTTTAATGAGAAGCATACCTTCCTCGCCCGCTTCTGAAGTAACTAGCTTGTTTTGTATGACAGATTCTACTTTCCCATTGGAAGATATTGTCGCTAAATTCTGGGAAGTCGAAGCTGTCCCCGCCGTTCAACCTTTCACGCCTGAAGAAACTCTTGTTGAAAAACATTTTGTTGATACGTTTCGCCCCAATGAACAAGGTCGATATGTCGTCTCACTGCCGTTTAGAGATCAGAAACCATTTTTTTCAGGTAGTCGTGATCTTGCCTTACAACGATTTGTTTCTTTAGAAAATCGTCTACTTAAGCAACCTCGTGTCTACGAACAATACGTTTCGTTCATGCGTGAATATCTGGATTCTCAACATATGCAATCTGTTGTTATTGGATCTCATTCGGACTTTTCTTATTACATCCCGCATCGTTGCGTTGTGAAACCCGAAAGCGTAAGTACGAAATTACGAGTTGTTTTCAACGCTTCCGCTAAAACTCTATATCAATCGTCCTTAAACGATCATTTATTTTTTGGGCCGAAGTTGCAACCCGATATTACCGTAATTTTGTTACAATTTCGTTTACACCCTTATGTTGTCAGTGCCGATTTTAAATTAAATACCGTTACGTATGGAATCAATTGTGCTCCCTTTCTTGCCATACGCACGCTTCAGCAGTTGGCCGTGGACGAAGGAAATTCTTATCCGTTAGCCGCTTTCGCACTTCGCCACCATACTTATATTGATGACATTGCTATTGGTGGAGATTCTATTGAATCAACCCTCGCCCTACGTAATCAACTAATTGCTCTTTTAAAACTTGGTGGTTCTGAACTTCATAAATGGTCAAGTAACCATCCCGAATTGTTAAGAGATCTTTCCGCTACGCAGCAATTCGCGCAACCCCGCTCCTTTGAGGATCCTGATACTCCACCCTTAAAAGGTTTAAATCTTCAATGGAATCCCACTTCAGATAATTTTTGTTTTCTAGTTCAGCCACTAAGTACCTGCTGTACCAAGCGCAACCTACTTTCTAACTTAGCCCGTATTTTCGACCCCATGGGACTTTTATCCCCTTACTTTTCTGGTAAAACACTTAATTCAACGTTTATGGTCGTTAAAATTAGAATGGGATGCTCCCCCCCCGACCTCCTCCGTTTGTGGGAGAGATACTTGCATGAGTTACCGCTTCTTTCGGATTTCGCTTTACCCCGCTTGCTTATCCCGCCACAGTTTACTACGTGCGAAGTTCACTGCTTTGCTAACGGTTCCAAACGTGGCTACTGTGCTGTTGTTTATTTTCGCTTTGTTACCCCTTCCGCCATTGAAGTTCACTTAGTGCGCGCTAAGTCTAAGGTCGCACCTCTTCGTACAATCTCTTTGCCCCGTCTCGAATTGTTGGCCGTCACATTGGCATTCAAATTATTAATCTTTGTCCTCAACACCTTTAATTCGAACCTTACTTTTCATAAAATTTACTGTTGGTCTGACTCCATGGTAGTACTTTCGCGGATTCGTTCCCCGCCGCAGCGTTGGAAGACTTTCGTCGCCAATCGTGTTGCTTACATTCAGGAAAACACGTCTCGCGCCTTTTGGCATCACATCCCCTCCACCGAGAATCCGGGCGATGTCGGGTCAGGTGGTTTACTCCCTACCGACTTGTGCCAATGTTCTTTGTGGTGGGCGGCTTCACCAATCTTGTATCGGTCTTTCGAAAACTACAGTCCACATATTCCGTCTTCAGATACTCCTGAAGTTCTCACTGAACCACGCTCTATTGTTTTAGCCGTTGTCGTAACATCCTCTTGGAGTCAATCAATTCTAGAAAATTACTCTTCCTTTCCATTTATAACGCGCATTGTAGCTTGGATTCTCTGTTTTCGTCATAATCTATGTCACCCTCTTGAAAGGTACTCTGGATCTTTGTCATCTTCTGAGTTGCACAATGCTGTGATCCCATTGCTTGCGTATACTCAACAATCTTATTTTGCTATTGAGCTTGAGGACATTCATTATGGATCCCCTTTAAAAAAGAGTTTTCGCAAGTTGTCCCCCTTTATTCGTGATGGAATCGTGCGCGTCGGAGGTCGCCTGGCTCACTCACCTTTGTCTTCTGACCGCAAATTTCCCGCTTTATTACCTAGCAAATGTCGATTAACTGATCTGTGTATTACTTACGTTCATTTAAAATACTTCCACGCGGGTGCTCAAATGGTCCATTTTCTCGTCAGTCAGCACTTTTGGATTATTTCAGGAAAACAATCTATCCGTCGTATTTTGAGTCACTGTCTAACGTGCTGGAAAACCAATCCGGTCGCATTGCAACTTCCCCTGGGCAACCTGCCTTCATGTTGAACTCAAGTCAAACCTTTTCTGTGTTCGGGCGTCGACTTCCCTTTTCTATTACTGTGTCAAAGCTCTGCCCTCTGCCCTCAATGTAGAAAAGGGAATTCTTTTTTCTTTTGTTTTTGTAAATCTTTTTCTTTTGTTTTTTTGTAAATCCTTTTTTCTTTTTTCCTTTTTTTCGCTTTTTCGTTTCGCTGCCCCCCTACCACCGCCTTATAATTATTTTTTCTTTAAAATACTTTGCATTTTGGTGGGCAGTATATTCCGTTTATATTGTGAATAACTTACGGCTAAATTTATTTTCCGTCGAGTTTGTTGATTATTTACGTCCGCCTCGGTATATCTAAATTTGTTAGTGTGGAATTTCTGTTTTACTTCAAGCACGCGCCAACAAGTGCCGCGAATGATAAACTTTGTTCCGCATGTGCAAGAACGTTGTAGTAATTGGGAAAACACACGAAGCAAGAAAAGTATCGATTTGCCGTTCTAGCACGCCGCATCTCTGCTTACATGTTCTACGTAGAACCTTAATTAGAAAAACCGCTTTTCTTCAGAACACCGCTATCGACATAAATGTGCTTCGCTACACCGACCAAGGGAAGAGTAGTTTTTTGTTTACCGTATGACGGACAGATTCTACCGTTTTGTTTACATCGTTTTTCCGTTGGCACGGCTGTGTAAACAACAGTTGAGTGCTTTGAAGTAAAATTATATGTTATTTGTTAATTATCATTCATTTTTTGTATACAAGTCCACTTCTCTCTACCACAAAGCTATTCGAAATTCACCGCAATTGTACACAGACTGTGTAAATTTCAGGGAAATGTGAAGGTTAGTTCAGAATAGGAAATAATAAGGGTATGCGTCTATAACCAGTAGACCTAATGAGATTATGTTTGTTGGGAAGGATCACTTCAGTCTACGTGGTGAGGAGAATATCCTAATAAGAGTTTCCTGAACAACTTTTAATTTTTAATGCGTTTTATTTTTTAGTTTACTACTGATGATGACCACCTAGTTGTCGAAAAACGTTTTAAAAAAATTTTTGTGGTAAAGAGGTTTAATTATTTTAATTTGTAATCGTGCTACAGTTTTCTAATTTATTATTATGTAATAAATTTTTAATTTGTTATTGTGTTTTTTATTCCTAGGTTAAGGTGGTAGTCATCGTTAAAGGTTGAAATTAAGTTGGTTTCTAGGTGAAAAGTGGAAATAAATAAGAAACCGTCATGCGTGGTAATTGGAGCAAATTGCGCTACCTTAGTTGTCGATGAACCATCGAATTGATCAGACATATCTTCCCAGAATTGTGTGACTTAGTGGTATTCGTTAATAGAAACATACAGTGTAAGTCTTTAAATTGTATTAATCAAAATAGCGTGACAATTATAACGTAATCAAAATGATTGTTGTGGCGTAATGTGAAAGCGGAGGTGGGAGGTGAGAGAAGGTGGGAGATGGTAAGACGAGGTGGGAGAAGGTAGAAGGAGATTGAAGGTGAGATGAGATGGGAGATGGAAAGAAGTAGAATCAGGTGGAAGAGGGAGATGAGAGGTGGTGGGAAGATCAAAGAGTCCCTTTGCGCCTCAATGTCTGCAAAGCATCCACTTTTGTTAATATTCTCCTTATCCTGTAATTTGGGCATGTGTCCTGTTGGATATTGTAAAATATATAAATAAATAGCTATTACGAGATTTATGCTTCTGTCCCAAAGAGATAAGTAATACTGTTCCGACTGTTCTCATTTTGTCCATTTTAAGGGCAACGACCAAGGAGTATTAATTGAAAAAAAAAATAGCATTTTAACTAGTATGGAACTGAGTTTCGCACATTTAAAAGTAATTTCTCTGAAACTTCATAATCTTGATGCTATAGATTTCAATTTTTGGACATACCATGGCCAAATTTTGGCGTAACAAAAGAAAAAAAATACGAAAAAAATTAGTATTTCCGTTAGCTTGCTATTTACCGAATGTCAGTTAGCATTAATCAACTAACTTTTTTATATATGTATTATTTTAATGTTAAGCCATTAATTTTAGAGCGAATTTTCTCCACAACAAATCGTGATATCAATTTTTGGGCGCATTTATTCATCCCTACAGGCAACTTCACTCATATCCGCTTACTCAATTCTCGTCATTTATATTATTAATCATGATCCCACCTTAAAAAGACACATAGATTTAAACAAACATACCGTTCTATTCTCATAACTATTATTTTATAGTAGCTGGGAAAATTCAAGTGAGATAAAAATATTTCAGAAACACATAATCTTATCTGTAAGATTTTACACGGACTAGTATTAAATTCATTGTATATAAGCGATAAGGTGTTGTGTCATGAGAGTTCGTACAACCATATACGTGAAGACAGTTACCGGTATCTTATTAGCATTTTTATAGTAGATGTCCATGTCCATATAACTGGATTTAAATGTTTATTCAGTTACAGTACTAGTGTACACTAGCGAAACGTGCGTATATGTGCTTGTAAAAATACATATAGCTCGATCTGATTTTGTGTGAAGGTAAGTAATTTGTTTATTAATATAACTGTACTCATTTATTGAATAATCAGCAGCTCGTAGATATAAATTTGGACTAATTTTAAAATAGGTCTTTTGTAAGTTAAACTTATTAAATTTGTTATAAGGCAACCTGCCAAATTAATTGGGACAATTATCTAGTTGTAAAGAAAAGCAACCGCGTAAATAAGTCGCTTATGTAGGTGTATGTATATGATACACGAGGTAGTTTGGGTGTGGCAATCACATGAGGACAAAACATATTGACGATGACGAAATGCTAAGACTAAAATATAGTGTTTTCTATAAAAATCTTAAAACGTTTAATAATTAGCTCAATTAAATTGTCTCAATTTTCTAATGTTAGTGATAAAACATTTTACAAATTTTGTAAAGCAAGCAAATTAAATTAACAATTAAGAATACAAGAAATAACCAGGAACGCTCGTTTAGCGGTGTCCTGGAAAGCAAACTGGAATTGAATTGTCTTCTTCATCAATATACCTTTTATTCTTCTTTTTTAATTATTATAAAACCCGTTTGCAATACTATAACTAATATCACCGTCACATAAATTCGTAGAATTAAATAAATAGTTACAGTATGAAATTAATTGTAACAGAGCACCAAAGTACGAAAGTCAAAATAAATGTTTAAAATGACAATAAAAAACTTTAGAGGAACTGATTACATACTAAGTTAAAGCGATAATATAACAAATACACTGTAGTTATCTTAAAAGTTCCGACAAAAAAAAAATTCGTAGTAAGATTAGTGATTTTATACCTATATTTCGCGAGTGTCAAGAGTACAATAATATAAATTTTGTTGCCAAGTATATAAGTTTCAAAATCTATGTTGAGAAATGTAATCGAATTTCTTAATACGAGAGATGTCTTTTATATTTTGCACACTGGGACATAGAGGGCACCATCGGTCAACAATTTCTCGTAGGTATGGACGGATTAGTCTTAGCGACGATCTAAAGAGCAGGTGCACTCAAAACGGCAGTCGCTCAGGAAAACGACGATGCTATGCGCTAGCTCATCCATGAAGACCGATATGTGACATATTGCAAAATTGGGGATTTCAAATATTTTAATTCAAAAAATTTTGCATGAAAAATTGTGTGTAAAAAATAGTTTCCCGTTGGATACCGCATCTATTGACCGCAGAACAGAAAGCAACTAGGGTGGATTGGTGTCAAAAAGTTGCTACGTACCATAACGTAGCTGGAAGAAAACGTAAATATACCAGGCTAACTACCAATGCGGAGAGGGGAGGGGTTCCTAGCAACACAAAAATAATACATCGCCATTTTCTATTTACAATAAAAAAACACAAATATAGAAATTTCTATTAAAACAGCAAAACAAAATTAACTAAGGTTACCATTTAATAAAACAATTTTACTCAATGGACAAATTCGCTAATTGTTCCACGAAGTGCGCAATTCGTAGCTAACATGCAATAAATCTAATCAGTACCAAAAAGAATAATGCTAATACTTTCGTATAAGCGGATGGGTCATTTAAAAAAAAACATTAAATTTAGAAACTTTTCTAGTAAGGATTTTACCATACGAAGCATTTGTTATAACTCTAATAAGTAAAAAAAGAATACTACTGATACTTTCGCATAAGCAGATGGGTTAAGTACAAAAAGCAAAAGCATTAAAGTTCGAAACTTTTTTAGTAAGGATTTTACCACAACAAACATTAGCATGTCTAGTTTCAAATTAGGTTTATCCCTGAGTATGTGTCGGGATACTTATCTTGTCAGCCCTCGGAAGCGAATTGACACAGCATCGCCGCGGTAGTCAGCAACAACCATGCTACTACCGTAATTGCAACGGCGGTCTACATGCAAGAGCAGTTGAACTACATCAAGGAATAATCGGCTACGCAACAAGCAATTTAGTCTCCAGCTAAGAGCGATACACACCAAATGTACACATTTGATAGAGGAGAAACGTGGATCGCTCTTAGAGTAACAGAACGAGTAGTTTTTACAAGTGCATAAATGCACAAGCTGCAGAATCAAAGTTTAAAAGTTCAAAATAACACAAACTCGAAAAGCAAACGTCCGCGTTTTCGAAACACGATTGAAACTGGAAAACACGGTTTTACCGGAGAATAGTAGGATATATTATTTCGACAAATGTTTAGATGGGAAACTCACTAGAACGCAATTATACGTTATCGGAAGGTATAACGCGCTCACGGATACCTAAACAGGATCTTGACTAATTAATTGTAGCAAAGCTTGTCGTTTTAAAACAACTAGATTTACGTTGAGAAATTCCTAGAAAGAGTATTTATTATTAATTATGCGGAAGGATTTAACAATAGACATGGAATTTATACGAACGGATAATGAATTAACAAGGGATTTGAGTTAAAAAAATTATGGTAAAGCGAGCTTATCTGAACAGGTACAATATATCGGTATTGTTGGAGAATTTAATAGTAAAAAGGAATTTCTGTAAATAAAGTAACCAATTATTGCCGAAAATGAATGTAACAAATTCTCCCAGCAAAATTAAAAGATCGGGGTAGGGAAGCAAAAGTACCAACCAAAAAACCCAAACAAACAAAAAAAAAATTCGCTTAAAAGAAAAAACAGAGGAAAACACTCCAAAAACAGCAAAAAAAATGAATTCTTATCCGGCTCGAAGCGCCAATAATAGAAAGGGAGAAAGAAGAAGAAAAGAAAAATAAGGGAAGATGGGTAATAAGTAATTAAGGAGGACTAAGGTGGAACGGCTTCAGCACTGCGGAATCGTCAACGAACGGATGTTTGTCAAAAGAAACAGTAAGGTTATCAACCTCCAAAGAAAAAAAGGAACGAGGAAGAAAACCAACAGTGTACGCCAAAACAGGACCCAAAGGTCAAGCCTCAAAGATGTAAAGGCACAACAAGGAAGAACAAGAGGAAGAGAGGAGGAACGCTGGTAAAAGAAACGATGTACTATCAACTGTGGTAACCAAGAATCGTAACTGAGGAACCAAAGAAAAAATAGCTAACTAGTCCTAGAGTCGACTATGTTGTGGCTTCCGAAGAAAGAAAAACGGACTAGAAAGCACCTACCACAGGAGCGGATGGACGAAACACAATCGGACCAGGGACCAACACCAAAGAAGACCAGCAAAAGGATAGGGAAAGGAACGAAAAAAAAGGAAAAAACCAAAAAGAGTAACACCAACATCAAGTACAAAACCCAAAAAAAACTAAGAATCGTACCAAAGAAAATAAAACAAAATCCCAGTGTAGCTATGTATGAGTAGGTGTGGGCGTGTGCGTGCGTGTGTGTATGTGTGTGCGCGCGGGGGGGGGGGAAGAAGGGTGTACCACGTGTTATGCGTGTATAGAGTGTGCGTGTGTGAATGTGTTTGACCGCTGTAGTCAACTCTTACGACAGGTAGATCGTACCATGGGACTACTCTATTCCTGGATCCACACGGCTGAAAGAAAAAGAAAGAAACAAGAACCAAGTAAAACGAAATCGCAATGTCCAAAAATCAAAACCTAAGGTGAGCAAAGTCGGCATAAGAAATGGACGTGAGGACTAGATATTGAGCTTATGACGTGACGGGGAGAACAAAATGTACAGAGAAGGAAGGAAGAAAAAAGAAAAATCTTGGGCACCAGCGTTTTCAATGGACTAGGATTATTGGCGAAAATACAAGTCCAATGATCTGAAATTAACCCACCAATAATATTGAGAGTAAGGGACGAAACATAAATAGTATCAGGCCGAGAAAATACGGGTCATGTAGGAACTTAGGCACTAACAATAAAAAATATCGCAGCAAAAAATTAACTAAAACAAACTCAGAGCATAAATTAATCACAAAAAAGATCGCGGCCCCACGCCAGGGCGTCAGAAATTATGCTACGTGCCATGATGTAACCGGAAGAACACGTAAATATACCAGACTAACTACCAATGCGGAGAGGGGAGTGGTTCCTAGCAGCACAAAAATAATACATTGCCAACGATTTTCTATTTACAATGAAAAAACACAAATATAGAAACTTCTATCAAAACAGCAAAACCAAATTAACTAAGGTTACTATTTAATAAAACAATTTTACTCTATGGACAAATTAGCTGATTGTTCCACGAAGTGCGCAATTCGTAGCTAACATAAAATAAATCTAATCAGTACCAAAAAGAATAACGCTGATACTTTCGTATAAGCGGATGGGTTAATTAAAAAAAACATTAAATTTAGAAACCTTTCTAGTAAGGATTTTACCATACGAAGCATTTGTTATAACTCTAATCAGTAAAAAAAGAATACTGCTGATACTTTTGTATAAGCAAATGGGTTAAGTACAAAAAGCAAAAGCATTAAAGTTCGAAACTGTTCTAGTAAGAATTTTACCATAACACAAATATTAGCGTGTCTAGTTTCAAATTTGGTTTATCCCTGAGTATGTTAGAAAAGGAAAACAAGTCACATACATGTGTCGGGATACTTATCTTGTCAGCCCTCGGAAGCGAATTGACACAGCATCGCCGCGGTAGTCAGCAACAACCATGCTACTACTGTAATTGCAACGGCGGTCTACATGCAAGAGCAGTTGATCTACATCAAGGAATAATCGGGCTACGCAACAAGCAATTTAGTCTCCAGCTAAGAGCGTTATACACCAAATCTACACATTTGATAGAGGAGAAACGTGCATCGCCCTTGGAGTAACAGAACAAGTAATTTTTACAAGTGCATCAACGCACATGCTGCAGAATCAAAGTTTAAAAGGAGTTCAAAATAACACAAACTCGAATAGTAAGCGTCCGCATTATCGAAACGCGATTAAAACTGGAAAATACGGTTTTACCGGTGAATAGTAGGATATATTATTTCGACAAATGTTTAGATGTGAAACCCACTAGAACGCAATTATACGTTATCGGAAGGTATAACGCGCTCACAGATACCTAAACAGGATATTGACTAATTAATTGTAGCATAAGCTTGTCGTTTTGAAACAACTAGATTTACGTTGAGAAATTCTTAGCAAGAGTATTTATTATTAATTATGCGGAAGGATTTAACAATAAATATGGAATTTATACGAACGGATAATGAATTAACAAGGGATTTGAGTTGAAAATTATGGTAAAGCGGTTTGTCTAAACAGGTACAACATATCGGGTATTGTTGAAGAATTTAATACTAGAAAAGGAATTTATGTAAATAAAATAACCAATTATTTCCGAAAATGAACGTAACAAACTCTAGAGCGTTTCATTGCAGGAAACTCTAAAAATGTGTAGGAACAACATCGTGAGTGGTGATGAATCTTGGACTTACTCATACGAGCCAGAAAATAAACGCCAGTCGTTTGTTTGGGTGTTCCAAGGTGAAGCAAACCCGACAAAAGTTATCCGTTTTTGAAGTGTTTCCAAAAAGATGACCGCAAGATTTGTTTCGAAAGGAGGTCATGTAGTAACAATTCCTCTACAAAATCAAACAAATGTTATAGCTGATAAGTATACAACATATTTTTGTTCCGTCATCGCGGAGCTTTGAAAACCAACCCCAAACGACGAATCATCCGCTACCAAGACAATTGAATTTTTAACGCAACAAAGCGTCGAATTGTTAGACCATCCTCGGTACAGTCCCGATCTAAGCCCGAACGATTTCTATACATTTCTGAAAATCAAGAACGGATTGCGCGTCAAAGGTTCCAGTTGTCAGAAGAAGCAGTCGCTGCCTTCAAAAAATGCAATGTTGATTGTACCAACAAACGAGTGGAATAATTGCTTCCAGAGTTGGATCGAACGCATGCAAAAGTGTATTCTTCTTCGTGGAAAATACTTCGAAAAACAATAAAATCTTTAAAAATTATCTACTGTTTTATTCCAGCTCTATATGCAAAACTTAGACAACCCTCGTATAGTATACAAATACGCAGAATTGTTTATTTTAATATGGACATTATTATTTTTGGTTCAATGAGTATTCTTAGGGATACTAGGTTTAAATGATCTACCAGTTTGTTCAACTTAGAATACTTGACAAGAAGAATGTTTTAAGAAATAATTTTTGAATTTGTTAAGAGCAATTTGATCTTTATTATGGACTTCTAGCATTTCTTTTAGAAATGTTAAAATCAAAGTTTAATTTGAATTAATAGTTTCAGTATTGAGAAAACCCAAAAAAATGGTTTACTATTACTCATTTTAGAAACGTATTTCATTGTTAAAAACATATCTATCCTAGGACCTTGTATAAAATGTATATTACTAAAACAAGTATTATATTAGCATTTCCTTAAGGTTATATATTTATAATCAAATTTATTACACAAGGAAGATTATTATATTGTTTGTAATTCCCACGACAAATATTTTATTATCTAATGTATTTTACAAGGTATTGTCTAGTACAGGTGCCAGTTACGTCATAATTGACGGGTGTAAATTATACCATGCTGTGAACACTTATACTTATACCAATGAAGTTCGAAGAGTGAAAATGAACGAACGTAGATTTTTAACTAGTCGTAACAGGTGACGTATTAGTCATAGCTGACATCACAGGACTACTGTGACCAATAATTTTAAATAGGACTTTATGGCAAGTGATATATGGTTTGAAATGTATTAAAAATACTTATTCCGTGATACCAATTTTATTCGAGTTTATGCGGATTTTAATGGATAAATTAAATAAATACTAAAATTATAGTTTGGCATTTAATTAATAAAGATTCAAGAACCAGCTCCTATATTAAGTGTTCAAAATGTGCTTCACCTAATTTCTGATAGTAATGAATTCTATTGCTAAATTCTTGTACTCATTCAAATGTGTCAGCGTAAATTTCTCCACATTCTTCAATAATTCGTTGTTTCAAAATGTCAATACTATCAGATGCTGTAGCGTAAACCTTAGATTTCAAGTATCCCACAGAAAAGAATAACGGTGTCAGGTCAGGTCATGAAACTGATTTGGACCTCGTCGTCCAATCCATCTGATACGATATTTCTCATCCAGGTAACGTTTTACTACACCATAATAGTGTGCAGCAGCACCGTTTTGTTGGAACGTTATTTCTAAATAGCCGAATTCATCAGAATTATTTTCAAGAATTTCAAAAATTAACGGCTCAATTCCATTTTGTAACACATCCAGTGAAGTTAACATCGTGAAAAACAGGCCCACTATGTACGTTCCCAAAATACACGCCCAAACACTTACTTTTTCTGGAAATTGAGTATGTGTTTCACGAAAGATGTGAGGATTGGTGTGACTCTAGTACCTCACATTTTACGTGTTAACATAAAATTAATTTTATGTAGTGTCGGTGTTGGTTAATTTGATTGGACATATTTTCACAGAATTCTAGTCTTAGGCCGTGGTCTTTAGGTGCACCATTGTTCGCATCAATTTCAAACATGGGTTTTTTACACCAAATAGATTAAAAGTTTTACAAGCTGAAGAAATACCAAACAATTTCCGTGTAGTCATCATCATTAGGTCTTCAGTCCTGGATCTGGTTGGACGCGTACCCTCATTTTTTCCTACTCTGAACTAACCTATACATTTCCCTGAAATTTACAGAGTCTACATCTATCGCTATCTGATCTTGGTCTACATTTACCTTCTTTTTCCTATCTCTGTTTATAATATATTTTACTACTCCCCAAAAATGCCTTAGAACATATTCTGCCCTTCTATTTCTCCTATTTCTTTTTCACAGATATCTTTATTCCCTTACTATTTCTCTAACCTATTTATTATTAACTTTGTCTGTCCATGCTATCATCCTCATACATCAGAAGCACAACATTCCAAAAGGCTGCTACCGTTTTTCTGTCTGCTTTTCCAACCCCGTATGTATTTCATAGGCATACTGTGCTGTGTTCCACACATATGCTTTTAACAATTTTCTTGTTGTTTCTATATTTGTTGTCTTTGATCATAGGCGCTGTTCTCTCTTGTTAGATGCAGTTCAATCTCCTTCTATTGTTTTACATTCTTATTTTTGATTTATGTTCCCCTCCTTTGCACGCTAGTACTTTAGTTTTATTTTTGTTAATTTTCATACGGTATCTCTTTGTTAGAACTGTTTCCATTTCATTAAGAGCAGCTTCTAACTCTTCCATGCTAGATGCGAATACCGCTATATCATCTGCAAATCTAAGCATATCAATCTTTTGTCCGTGCATAGTAAATCCACATGTCTTACTGCATTTAAAAGTATGCATTGCCTCTTCAATGTACAAGTTAAAATTAATGGGGATAAGGCACATCCTTGTCTCACCGCTTTCCTAATATATACTTCTCTATGTTCCTGCTCTAATACTATTACTGCTGTTTGCTCCTTGTTTAAGCTATATACTATTCGTCTATCCCTATAACTCATTTTAATCTTTTTCAGTATTTCGAACATTTTTTTTTCATTTTACATTGTCGAATGCTTTTTCCAGATCTAAAAACTCTATATACATGCTTTCCCCTTTTTCTATTGATTCTTCCATTATTACTCTCAGAGCTAAAATAGCCTCCCGTGTTCCCATGTTTCGCCTGAACACAAATTGATCTACTCCTAGTATTTCTTGAGCTCGTTTTTTCATTCGTCTTTGTACAATTCTGGTTAATATTTTTGACACGTGTGCTGTCATACTTATTGTTCGAAAATTTTCACATCTATCTGCGCCTTTCTTTTTTGGTATAGTTACTATGATATTACGTTTGAAATCTTTGAGTATCTTGCCTATCTCATACATATAGCTTGCAAGTTGGAAGAGACGTTCTATTACTGGTTGTTTAGCGGCTTTTACAGTTTCTGCTTGCACCTTATCTGTACCCGGCGCCTTACCATTTTTCAGACCCTTTAATCCTAATTCAAACTCATCTCTGAGTACAGGATATTCCGTCATCATTTTCAATGTCTGATTCCTGTTCCAATGCTGTTAGTTCTTCTGCTGCATATAAATTCCCTATATATTCTTGCCATCTACCCATTTCCTCTACATTTTCTATAATGACGTTTCCTCCCGCTCCTTATATTTTTTACTAAAATTCATTCTAATTAGTTTGTACGCTTTATCTGTCCTTCCTATTTCCATCCTAGTTGTATCTCTTTGCACTTTTCATCAATACATTGTTCTTTAGCTTTCCTGCATTTGCGAATAATTTCCCATTTTATGGCTTTGTATATCTGTTTTCCTGTTTTGTCTGATCTATTTTTGCATTTTCGTCTTTCTTCTATTAAATTTAGGATATCCTTTGTTATCCATTTTCTTTGTGTATACCCTAGAATATCTCTTGTCGCAATGTCTAAGCTGGATTTAGTGTTATTCCATTTTGTTTCTACTTCCTTAAAATACGAAATTTTTCCGACACCTTTCAGCAATTCATTTGCATTTTTTCAAATCTTTCTTAGATATATTTATCTTTTAGTTTCTCAAAGTCAAAGTCCCTTTTTCCTTTTCTTTTTTTCAAATTTTTAAATTTAAGTGCGGCCTTCATAATTACGATGTTGTGGTCAATGTCTATATCTGCTTCTGGGTAGCTTCTACAGTATTTTACTTGATTCCTAAATTGTTGTCTAACAAAAATGGTATCTATTTGATATCTTCCTATATCTCCTGACATCTTCCACGTATATCGTCTTCTAGCATGTTGTTGAAATAATGTGTTTGTGATGATTAAATTGTTCTTGTCGCAAAATTCTATCAGCATGTTTCCCGTGCCGTTTCTTGTGCATAAACCAAACAAATCTACTACCGCTCCTTCCCTACCCTCACCTACCACTGCATTAAAATCCCTGTAATTATTAAATTACCTGTCTTTTTACGTATCTTAGTATGTCTACGATATCTTTGTAGATTGCTTCTACCTCTTCGTCATGCAGTTAGAGGTGGGCATGTATACTTGCATTATTACTGTGTTTACCTGTTTAGATTCTAATCTAACCATGAGTACTCTTTCGTTCTTTCGTAAGTAGTTTTCTACACAGTGTCCTTTCTTTTTTCGCATAACTATCCCCACATTTTCTTCCTCTGCCCCTGTACGATTAACCTTGAGTCTCCACTACAAAATCCCCCCGCCTCTGGCCACCCTACTATGTCTAGTGCTAACCTATTAATTTCAATTTTCAAGTTCTCTAGCTCACCTACTTGCTTCTACTTCTAACATTCCACGCTCCGACTCGTAAAATGTTCCCGACTCTTATTCTGAACATTCCGATCACATCCTCCGGAGTAGTCCTCTCCCGGAGATCCGAATGGGGAACTATTTTAACTCCGGAATATTTTACTCCAGAGAATGGCATCATGTTTATTACAATTTGAGTACGCTGTGTACTTGGGAGGTAATGTGGTGGTTTCTCGTTGCCTTCCACATCGCGGTAGTGTGTCTTCGACTACCATATCGACCCCTATAGTCTCTGCCAATCTAAGTACCGAAATAGCGCTGCCCTCATTTAGAGACCTGTCTTAGTCTGATTCCTCATTAGCGACCCTACTACTTTGGTTGAACCTGTAGTTTGGTTCTTTAGCTCATTGAAACACGCAAGCCATTCCATCTGTTCTAGTAATCTAGAACTTCGGCAAGGTGCAGGTCTATTCGGAAAGGTTCCGTGTTGTAATAATGAAATAATTATTATAGGAATTCAAGACGCAGCAAAGACAGTAGAACGATATTATGACAAAACCAGGGCATTAGGTTAGTAATGTAATACAGTAATAAACGCAAATAAATTAATAACAAATAGAATCAGATTAAGCTTATGTTTATTTGAAAATGTAGGAATTAGATTTGTAGAATGCGCCACGTACGAAATCCGTGAACACTTTCCTACTTGTTTTTATATAAAAGTGCCAAGATAATACATAAGAATCAGTACAACTTTAACATCGAATAAGACGCAGAATACCGCGGTCTAATTAGGAAAGTTCCTTGAATTTCCTGGTTGGCACCAAATATTAAGGATATTAATAAAAATTACTAAAATTAATATTTTCCTATTATTCTAAAACATCAAATATATGGTAAACATTAATGGTTTCTAGAAAGACTTGGCGGCCAATACAGCATCCACCTAGACATCTTGCTTGGTCGGTTCATTGCTAACATTTTTGACCCATTCTAAACTCCAGTTTTACAAATCTAATTCTACGCTTTCAAATCGGCATAAACCTAACCTGATTCCATTCGTTTGATGAAATATTCAAAGATTATGCGGATTATGCCATATATGGACCTCTATAAATGCCAAAGGTCCCAGATAAAGACGCACCTTGTGCACGCACAAACGTGAAATCATTCAAACCGCAATTTATCAAGCTCTAATAATCCGAATTTGTTAAAATTTGGAGAATAGTTGGTAATTGAGCCTTAAATGATTCCAGATGAATTCCATCTTAATCGGATCATTAATAGTCATTGTGCATGCGCAAGAGTAAAATCCTTGCAATGCGCACAATTCCAATCCGCCTTTGATAAAATCTTTAGGAATTATATGGATTAGATCTCAGATGGTTCCCTATGAATTTCGGTGCGCCTGGATTAAAGGTTCGCCTTCGTAAAATTTTTTAAACCGAAATTTCTCACTATATAATAGTCCAAATTTGCTAAAATTTGGAGAATAATTTAGGACTAACTTTTATATGATCCAGATGCATTTTTTCCCATCGAATTATAGATAATAATTGCGCATGCGAAAACGTAAAATCCTTTTAACACGCCTATTAACTACACTTTTCATCCGATTTCAATGAAATTTTCAGAGATTATGCAAGTTAAATTGTAGACTTACCTATGATTTTTCAGCGCTCATGAATTAATGGTGCGCTTTGCGCACGTGCAAACGTGAAGTCCTTGCTGCGCGCATAACTTTCACAATATCGATAGGATTTCGATGAAATTTGCAAATGGTTTTAGTTGTTCAATTAGAAAACATTAAGTACCTACGTGTTTGATTGACAATTGATTAGGTATACACACACACACACACTCACACACACACACATACACACACACACACACATACACACATACACACACGCGTGCGCACGCGCGCACGCACGCACGCACACGCACACACACACGCACACACCCACACACACACATCCGCACAAAATGAGTACATAAACAACGTGCTACAGCAGATTTCCAGTATTCGTCAAACATTTGTTACCAGACAAAAAAACTTGCTTACCAGATATAAAAACCCGGATGAACGTAATTCATTTTGCCCCGATCCTGAAAACCACGCCTCGAATCAGAAAGGAAAAATCGTATATAAACAGCTCCGAATCAACCAGAAATTTAGTCTTTGTCGATTTTTATACAAGGAACAATACCTACTAGCATGCTTGTGATTGTTATCCAAGCATCTAGTATTACGGTACGTACATGCTTACGCTAATTGAATCAGACTGCACACAAGCAGTGATTGTTATCCTGGTTAAACACGCATTTATTCTTTCAATGCGGCGCCGGTGATTGTTATCTTGGCGACACGCCATTACTCCATAATTACACAGTCTATGATTTGTTCCCTGGCGGTAGAAAATCATTCTACTACATAGTCTGTAATTACATTTTGACCCTACCTTACACATGGTAAACAGCTTTAGAAGAAGGTATAGCGCAACCATGGCATACTCGAGCACGACTCCTGCAGTATGTACGTGACTGATCGTATATTTGATGTTTACAGGTTAGTTAGCAAGTGTATGAGGAAAGGGAAGGCGCCACTACTTTTAAGCCAATTACATAAAAATGGAATAATATATAAGGAGAGAGATAGAAACCTTTATGCTTTGGATACCAAATCAAACACCCTGAGGACATTCAATAGAAGTTCCCACTAAGAGGAACTGCGCCTGAAAAGGAAAGCTACAGTTAGTAAAAACACGGGGATCATTATTTGTGATCCAAGAGAAGCAATAAGGATATGAGAAGAACTAAAATTTATTAAGTTTTAATACTAATCTGATCTATATATGATATATATATATATATATATATATATATATATATATAATACTATCTGATCTTGGTCTACATTTACCTTCTTTTTCCTATCTCTGTTTATAATATATTTCTACTACTCCCCAAAAATGCCTTAGAACATATTCTGCCCTTCTATTTCTCCTATTTCTTTTTCACAGATATCTTTATTCGCTTACTATTTCTCTAACCTATTTATTATTAACTTTGTCTGTCCAGGCTATCATCCTCATACATCAGAAGCACAACATTCCAAAAGGCTGCTACCGTTTTTCTGTCTGCTTTTCCAACCCCGTATTTCATAGGCATACTGTGCTGTGTTCCACACATATGCTTTTAACAATTTTCTTGTTGTTTCTATATTTGTTGTATTTGATCATAGGCGCTGTTCTCTCTTGTTAGATGCAGTTCAATTCCTTCTATTGTTTTACATTCTTATTTTTGATTTATGTTCCCCTCCTTTGCACGCTAGTACTTTAGTTTTATTTTTGTTAATTTTCATACGGTATCTCTTTGTTAGAACTGTTTCCATTTCATTAAGAGCAGCTTCTAACTCTTCCATGCTAGATGCGAATACCGCTATATCATCTGCAAATCTAAGTATATCAATCTTTTGTCCGTGCATAGTAAATCCACATGTCTTACTGCATTTAACAGTATGCATTGCCTCTTCAATGTACAAGTTAAAAATTAATGGGGATAAGGCACATCTTTGTCTCACCGCTTTCCTAATATATACTTCTCTATGTTCCTGCTCTAATACTATTACTGCTGTTTGCTCCTTGTTTAAGCTATATACTATTCGTCTATCCCTATAACTCATTTTAATCTTTTTCAGTATTTCGAACATTTTTTTTCATTTTACAATGCTTTTTCCAGATCTAAAAACTCTATATACATGCTTTCCCCTTTTTCTATTGATTCTTCCATTATTACTCTCAGAGCTAAAATAGCCTCCCGTGTTCCCATGTTTCGCCTGAACACAAATTGATCTACTCCTAGTATTTCTTGAGCTCGTTTTTTCATTCGTCTTTGTACAATTCTAGTTAATATTTTTGACACGTGTGCTGTCATACTTATTGTTCGAAAATTTTCACATCTATCCGCGCCTTTCTTTTTTGGTATAGTTACTATGATATTACGTTTGAAATCTTTGGGTATCTTGCCTATCTCATACATATAGCTTGCAAGTTGGAAGAGACGTTCTATTACTGGTTGTTTAGCGGCTTTTACAGTTTCTGCTTGCACCTTATCTGTACCCGGCGCCTTACCATTTTTCAGACCCTTTAATCCTAATTCAAACTCATCTCCAAGTACAGGATATTCCGTCATCATTTTCAATGTCTGATTCCTGTTCCAATGCTGTTAGTTCTTCTCCTGCATATAAATTCCCTATATATTCTTGCCATCTACCCATTTTCTCTACATTTTCTATAATGACGTTTCCTCCAGCTCCTTATATTTTTTACTATATGGTTTTATATTCCTAAAATTCATTCTAATTAGTTTGTATGCTTTATCTGTCCTTCCTATTTCCATCCTAGTTGTATCTCTTTGCACTTTTCATCAATCCATTGTTCTTTAGCTTTCCTGCATTTGCGAATAATTTCCCATTTTATGGCTTTGTATATCTGTTTTCCTGTTTTGTCTGATCTATTTTTGCATTTTCGTCTTTCTTCTATTAAATTTAGGATATCCTTTGTTATCCATGGTTTCTTATTTTCTTTGTGTATACCCTAGAATATCTCTTGTCGCAATGTCTAAGCTGGATTTAGTGTTATTCCATTTTGTTTCTACTTCCTTAGAATACGAAATTTTTCCGACACCTTTCAGCAATTCATTTGCATTTTTTCAAATCTTTCTTAGATATATTTATCTTTTAGTTTCTCAAAGTCAAAGTCCCTTTTTCCTTTTCTTTTTTTCAAATTTTTAAATTTAAGTGCGGCCTTCATAATTACGATGTTGTGGTCAATGTCTATATCTGCTTCTGGGTAGCTTCTACAGTATTTTACTTGATTCCTAAATTGTTGTCTAACAAAAATGGTATCTATTTGATATCTTCCTATATCTCCTGACATCTTCCACGTATATCGTCTTCTAGCATGTTGTTGAAATAATGTGTTTGTGATGATTAAATTGTTCTTGTCGCAAAATTCTATCAGCATGTTTCCCGTGCCGTTTCTTGTGCATAAACCAAATAAACCTACTACCGCTCCTTCCCTACCCTCACCTACCACTGCATTAAAATCCCTGTAATTATTAAATTACCTGTCTTTTTACGTATCTTAGTATGTCTACGATATCTTTGTAGATTGCTTCTACCTCTTCGTCATGCAGCTAGAGGTGGGCATGTATACTTGCATTATTACTGTGTTTACCTGTTTAGATTCTAATCTAACCATGAGTACTCTTTCGTTCTTTCGTAAGTAGTTTTCTACACAGTGTCCTTTCTTTTTCGCATAACTATCCCCACACCCAAATTTGCTTCCTCTGCCCCTGTACGATTAACCCTGAGTCTCCACTACAAAATCCCCCCGCCTCTGGCCACCCTACTATGTCTAGTGCTAACCTATTAATTTCAATTTTCAAGTTCTCTAGCTCACCTACTTGCTTCTACTTCTAACATTCCACGCTCCGACTCGTAAAATGTTCCCGACTCTTATTCTGAACATTCCGATCACATCCTCCGGAGTAGTCCCCTCCCGGAGATCCGAATGGGGAACTATTTTAACTCCGGAATCTTTTACTCCAGAGAATGGCATCATGTTTATTACAATTTGAGTACGCTGTGTACTTGGGAGGTAATGTGGTGGTTTCTCGTTGCCTTCCACATCGCGGTAGTGTGTCTTCGACTACCATATCGACCCCTATAGTCTCTGCCAATCTAAGTACCGAAATAGCCGCTGCCCTCATTTAGAGACCTGTCTTAGTCTGATTCCTCATTAGCGACCCTACTACTTTGGTTGAACCTGTAGTTTGGTTCTTTAGCTCATTGAAACACGCAAGCCATTCCATCTGTTCTAGTAATCTAGAACTTCGGCAAGGTGCAGGTCTATTCGGAAAGGTTCCGTGTTGTAATAATGAAATAATTATTATAGGAATTCAAGACGCAGCAAAGACAGTAGAACGATATTATGACAAAACCAGGGCATTAGGTTAGTAATGTAATACAGTAATAAACGCAAATAAATTAATAACAAATAGAATCAGATTAAGCTTATGTTTATTTGAAAATGTAGGAATTAGATTTGTAGAATGCGCCACGTACGAAATCCGTGAACACTTTCCTACTTGTTTTTATATAAAAGTGCCAAGATAATACATAAGAATCAGTACAACTTTAACATCGAATAAGACGCAGAATACCGCGGTCTAATTAGGAAAGTTCCTTGAATTTCCTGGTTGGCACCAAATATTAAGGATATTAATAAAAATTACTAAAATTAATATTTTCCTATTATTCTAAAACATCAAATATATGGTAAACATTAATGGTTTCTAGAAAGACTTGGCGGCCAATACAGCATCCACCTAGACATCTTGCTTGGTCGGTTCATTGCTAACATTTTTGACCCATTCTAAACTCCAGTTTTACAAATCTAATTCCTACGCTTTCAAATCGGCATAAACCTAACCTGATTCCATTCGTTTGATGAAATATTCAAAGATTATGCGGATTATGCCATATATGGACCTCTATAAATGCCAAAGGTCCCAGATAAAGACGCACCTTGTGCACGCACAAACGTGAAATCATTCAAACCGCAATTTATCAAGCTCTAATAATCCGAATTTGTTAAAATTTGGAGAATAGTTGGTAATTGAGCCTTAAATGATTCCAGATGAATTCCATCTTAATCGGATCATTAATAGTCATTGTGCATGCGCAAGAGTAAAATCCTTGCAATGCGCACAATTCCAATCCGCCTTTGATAAAATCTTTAGGAATTATATGGATTAGATCTCAGATGGTTCCCTATGAATTTCGGTGCGCCTGGATTAAAGGTTCGCCTTCGTAAAATTTTTTAAACCGAAATTTCTCACTATATAATAGTCCAAATTCGCTAAAATTTGGAGAATAATTTAGGACTAACTTTTATATGATCCAGATGCATTTTTTCCCATCGAATTACAGATAATAATTGCGCATGCGAAAACGTAAAATCCTTTTAACACGCCTATTAACTACACTTTTCATCCGATTTCAATGAAATTTTCAAAGATTATGCAAGTTACATTGTAGACTTACCTATGATTTTTCAGCGCTCATGAATTAATGGTGCGCTTTGCGCACGTGCAAACGTGAAGTCCTTGCTGCGCGCATAACTTTCACAATATCGATAGGATTTCGATGAAATTTGCAAATGGTTTTAGTTGTTCAATTAGAAAACATTAAGTACCTACGTGTTTGATTGACAATTGATTAGGTACACACACACACACACACACACACACACACACACACATACACACACATACACACATTGCGCACGCGCGCACGCACGCACGCACGCACACGCACACACACACACACACACACACACACACATCCGCACAAATTGAGTACATAAACAACGTGCTACAGCAGATTTCCAGTATTCGTCAAACATTTGTTACCAGACAAAAAAACTTGCTTACCAGATATAAAAACCCGGATGAACGTAATTCATTTTGCCCCGATCCTGAAAACCACACCTCCAATCAGAAGGGAAAAATCGTATATAAACAGCTCCGAATCAACCAGAAATTTAGTCTTTGTCGATTTTTATACAAGGAACAATACCTACTAGCATGCTTGTGATTGTTATCCAAGCATCTAGTATTACGGTACGTACATGCTTACGCTAATTGAATCAGACTGCACACAAGCAGTGATTGTTATCCTGGTTAAACACGCATTTATTCTTTCAATGCGGCGCCGGTGATTGTTATCTTGGCGACACGCCATTACTCCATAATTACACAGTCTATGATTTCTTCCCTGGCGGTAGAAAATCATTCTACTAGATAGTCAGTAATTACATTTCGACCCTACCTTACACATGGTAAACAGCTTTAAAAGAAGGTATAGCGCAACCATGGCATACTCGAGCACGACTCCTGCAGTATGTACGCGACTGATCGTAGATTTATTTGATGTTTACAGGTTAGTTAGCAAGTGTATGAGGAAAGGGAAGGCGCCACAACTTTTAAGCCAATTACATAAAAATGGAATAATATATAAGGAGAGAGATAGAAACCTTTATGCTTTGGATACCAAATCAAACACCCTGAGGACATTCAATAGAAGTTCCCACTAAGAGGAACTGCGCTTGAAAAGGAAAGCTACAGTTATTAAATACACGGGGATCATTATTTGTGATCCAAGAGAAGCAATAAGGATATTAGAAGAACTAAAATTTATTAAGTTTTAATACTACAGCGCCGATTGATCTGTCGCTGACCAGAATAATTACATTAGAACATAAACTAAGCGTTTGTACACAAAAGATCATTGATAGGTCGTACGACGCAACTTCCTTTAGATGAACTTGATTTACAAGTACTAGCCTTTTGCACAATTTTTGGAATATTCGCAAAATAACTAATATATATAATTTAATAAGTATAAATAGACGTTAAGGGATTTTGAAGTTAGTTTTGATTAAATCTTTGATTACGATATGTTCTAGTTTAACGCCTTGATAGTTGTGATATAAGACAAATAGTGGTTCATGCGTGACAAATTATTGTCGATATAACTTACTCTCTTTTGATATAAATTACTGTAGAGATTATATAAATTAATAATTAGTTCTTGGATAAATAATTGTAGTGCTTCGATTGTAATTTAGAAGATGGCATTGTAGTGCTAAGAATATAATACTTGTACTGTTTGCGATTAGCTGAAAATAAAGCGTTGGGAGAGCTTTTAGCAATTTCCATTGTAACTACGAGTTATTGAAAACGCTTATAAACTCGGTTTGAAAATAAAGAACTATTGTTATTGCAAATAGAGTTTTCGTTACAATACCTTGTGTAAAACAACCAAAAATAATGAAGAATTTCTATTTCTTAAATAAAATAAAATTTTGATTTTCATTTACAGGTCTCAATAAAATATATACAAGAATAATCCAAAAAGGTCCAGCCTAGATTTAAAATGTCTGAGTTTATTTATTAATTTAATTATTTCATAAAGAAGACACATATCATTTTTAGGAGCCCTATCAGCTTTCAGATCTAAATGCTTTACAAATAGTTAATAAAATTTTAAAATATTTAAGGTCAACTTAAAAACATTAATAAATTATGTAAATTAACTTTTCATTTAGCATAAACTTTGGTAACAAAGGTAATTATTTCAAATATATGTATTTGAAAATAGTCTGACTTATTTTCAACTCAATTAAATATTTGTTGGAGCAAACAATTTAGTTATCCAAAAACATTTTTTTTATTAGAACATCTGGTTCTACATTGTATGATACGTTCTTCAAAAAGAAATTTTTTCAACGATTAACAATATAATTCATTAAATAATCAATAATCAATTCTGTATAAAATTTCTAGACATGGAAAATGAATTTTTTTGTACCTAAATTGTATTCATTACGTCAACGTGATGTGGTATTAAATCCGCGCCAATATATTTATAAAAATTCAGATAATAAACCAAATATTAGTAATCATAAAAACTTTGCTCACTTTATTAATCGGCATAAGCGATAAGCGTTGTAATTACTTTACTAAACGTACTGATGAAAGATCAAACTCAAATCTAGGTGATGGATGATGTTTACAACCAACTTCTCCTGGTTTTCATTTAATTATTAAACGTATACTTATTCCACGTGTATCTCAAACGCCATTACAACTAACAGCTGCTTCAACACTAAATAATTATTTTAATATCTTCTTAATTTAGCGCATCAACAAAGAGATTAATTATAAAACCAATTAAGCCTCATTTTAAAACTTTTGTAGTGCAATTCTTTAATCGCATGCCCTCAGTAAGATCTTTAACATCTTCTCGAAATTTAAAGGGGACACACAATGCTTATTAATATTCGTTTTGGGACAACGTTAATTTTGGACGCAAGCGAGTTATGTATCCCCAATTATCTATATGTATTGAATATATTGAATCTAATAGGAATTATTAGAAATTGTTAAATAAAGTATAAGTTCATTGCAACAATGTAATACAAGGATAACCCAGAGAAGTTATCGACAGTTCATGAGAACGGACATGCAACTTTGCATCCGAGAGGGCAGTGATACTGCAGGTGGCAGGTCACAGGCGGTTAACATACCGCAATTACTTAGAAATAAGATTGTTACAATGTAGTAAGTGTACAATTAAGAGAAAAGCAGACATGAGATCTGCAAGTTCCCACAGCCGTGTGAGGGGCAGGTTATTATAAAAAGCCCGGAAGCTCAAGGCCCGGTTGTCAGTCTTCGAACTCCATACTTCGTTGTTCAAGCTACTAACCTTATTACAATTAATTAAATGTTTTTGAATTGAAGTTATTTTACAAGCTATTCAAAATTCCATTGTAATTTCTGTTTTAAGTAAAAATAAAATTTGTTAAGTGTTTGGAATTGTTTTTAAAAACACCGCTCCAAAGGCCCGAACCTTAACTAGCGTAAAAGGCATTCCTATCACGGCGTTTAAAATGACACATAAATGTTTATAATTAATAATTTTAGCGCCTGAATATTACACAACCCACAATACTCGCAAGTATAAGAAGTTTTTGCGCCTGGATATCACACAACCCACGATACGCGCAAGTACAGTTTAAGAATATAATAATCTATTTAATGCTAATAACAGCCTTAAAGATAGAAAGTAATTGAATACAATAATTAAATCAAAATTGCTGCAATTTATAGAGTGCAGCAATTAAACTTGCTGCACGATAGGAAACGATGATTGACAGGTATAGCAATATAATAGGGTTATTCTCAAAGGGTTTGATGACGCACATTCTAGATATTTCGTTCTTCTCGAATAACGGATTATTGTATATAAGTGTGAACCATATTGCAACAATTTAGTTTTAGTTTGAATTCGGTCCTAATAAGTATTCCATATACATAAATTATTGTGAAGATGAATTTGCTTACGTGATACAAATATGTTAGATAAATAAATTAACAGTAAGATTAGTGCTATAATAGTGTTTAATTTCTCGTGTTTGGAAGATTAAAGTTGTGCCTACTAATAGTGATTAAGCTAGTGTAATGTAAACAAGATTCTGTAAAAACTTGTGATTGTGAAGAATAATTATCAGACCTGTATTTATTGGAATTAAAGGACAATCATAAAAATTCTATTAAAAATTCCTTCAAGATATGTCCCTTTAAATATTATAAATTGCATTGGTAAGCAACATCTCGTATATAAAATTCGTAAAGGACAACAATATTATTTCACATACCTTTTCAAGTTGTAATATTACATCATGATTCATTAATATGACTGTCCTTATCCGAATGATTCAATTAACCTCTGGCGGTCAGTAGAAAATCTAATAACAATTGCTTTATTATATTATAGTACATAACCTTATATTCAATAGTGTTAGGTCACATGTCAAACAGTATTTAAAGAATGTGATTAAAATAGTTCTGACGTATTCATATTAGCTTACAAAACACCAAAAGATAAACGAATGCTTGAAAATATTCTTTTATTTAGTTCAACGTACGTAAACACTTATTCATGTAAATAATAATTTATCTATTAAATTAAATATTTTTATTATAGATGAGTAATGCCGTTAATTCGATCTTATGGCTGCTGATACTACTATTCATATCTTTCTTTGTGGCTGGATTTTGTGCAGGCTGGTATATTCTTTTCCATCCGTTATCTGTGTGTTTTCCGCCATTGCAGGTAAGCAACTATATTATTTATATAATGTTATATTAATTTATGAACTTTTAGGCAATAGCAGACATTCTTCTACAAGGTGTGCAATTTCCGCACTATTGTGCCGAGAAAATGATGGCTGGTAGCCCAGTGTGCTAAAGTTATAATTATGATTATTTGCATAAGATATTATTTAATAATAAAGTCTATTTATATTTCTTTTTAAATATTCATTTATCATTTTCGATTAAGTACTGTTGTTAACGCAAAAAATCAAACCAAAGACTATATACAGCGTATCCCAGACTTGCCTCTTCAGACTTATAGCTTCCTTATTTTAAAAAATAAGTATAAGAACCTTATATATTTGTAAATGGGCGGAAATTCTCCGTAAGATGGCGCTACAAAAATTTACTAATTTACTACTATTTTTTTCAGCCACGAGAAAAAATGCATTTTCACTCGTAGCGTAGTTACTGATTGTAATTTACCGTTACTATTTTTTTTAATTACTTGTCAAGCGTTTAATTGTGGACAATGTATAAGTATAGAGTTGGTAAGAATTTTTTAATTTCTGTTTTATATAAATACTAGGATTAAGAAGATAGTAAATTATGATAATATGATTAAGGAAGGGTATTTTTTATTTTTACGAAGGTTTTTGCACCATGTAAATCCTCCGGAATATTTTGGATAAATGCTTTGTTCTATAAGAGTTGGTTTTCCCTTTTTTAACATGTTGATTTCTTAAGGGTTTGTAAATAAATTATCTTTCTTGAGGTTTCCTTTTTCTTTTGTATGACCCACCCCACTCTACGACGTTTTTAGTTAGAACAGCATTAATTCTTTGGATTCCCTTGTTTTGTTGCGGTACTCGGTGCAGGCTTACTGTTACTTTGGTTACTGTACTTTACTTTCTCTTCTCCGCACGGAATACCGTAACATAAAGTTTGGCATACTGAACGTGGGCGTTGATTTTCGAAATCTTCTTTTTCCGATTTTTGAAACCGTCCTTTTTTCGTTACGTTTGGCTTCGATTTCCAAAACCGTTCTTTTAATTAACGTTGGCTAAATTTCTTAGAAACCTGTTGCTTTTACTTAACGGTGGGTTCGATTTTTCTCTGGAAACGTTTCTTTTACTTAACGTTATCTCAGATTTTGAAACCCCTTTTTACTTAATGTTTGGCCCTGAATTACTTTTTGTACATACATCGTTTCGTCTTGATACAAATTTTCGTTGTGTCCGTTTTATCGTTTCGTTACGTAGAGGTTTTCTATAGATTTTTTTGTTTCATGCCGATTTACCAGAAATGTGTTTTCGCTGGCAATCCGAGCTTTTGAAAATACTGGCGCCCTATTTCTATCAGTAGTCTCAGATTCTATTTAGTTGCTCTTACCTATTTTATTAGTATTTCCAGATTCTATTTTTTAGCTCCTACCAATTTTATGTGTTTAATTTCAATTTTTTACCCTCCGGGAATATTTTAGTCTATTCTGTTGGCTGTAATATTCTTTTATTGAGTTAAAATAGCGGAATATAAGATAAGTATAAGTCGGTTACGTAAAGACAAACTTATTTTGAACTCTTAATTATAAGAACACCTGTGTCGGCTACGGACACCGTCGAGCACCTAAAAGCACGTTTTCGTCTTTTAGCCAAGGTGGAATTAGCTGAGAAAACCTTTATTGATTCACTCTTATGAAGTAAATCCGGAAGCGGAATTAAAAACTACTGAGACAAAATTCGAAAAATTACAGGGCAACTTTGCAAATTCCAATGCACCCGTAGTTACCATCCGCTCACGACTCATACATGTATGTACATTCATCAGCTTCCTTTCTCCTGTAAGTTTACCGCCTGAACAACAGATTTTGTGTGACGAATTACATACAAAACTCCTTACTTTACTGGATCATGTACATCCACTCTTTTCTGATATGCCAAACACCCCTCGATCTAAAGATCTTACTCTACGACGAGACGAATTACATACAAAACTCCTTACATTACTGGATCATTTAGATCCACTCCTTTCTGATATGCCAAACACCCCTCAATATAAAAGTTCTCATTCTACGGCTCCTAGCTTACTTAACAAATCATGTTTGCAATTTGTCGTAAAGTGGAATTTGAAATGTAGTAGAGACTACCGTGCTTTCTGTATATGACTTTCTTGAAGGAGTTGAAGAGCTCAGGCTGGCTCGAAATGTGTCTGAATCCCAACTATTCAAACACGCGGTCGACCTCTTTAAGTCGAAGGCCTTGCAATCGTACCGCAGCAACCGCAATCGGTTTTCTAATTAGCAGACCTTAGCTGATTTATTAGTACATCATTTTGAACCACCTGATTATAAACGAAGACTATTTGATAATATCTTGCGTAGGACGCAGGGTCCGTCTGAAAGAATCGTTGACTATTTAACTTGTATGACTATGTTTCGCTGGTATGCTTGTAACGATTTTTCCTCTCTCTAATTGGCTCCGCTAGCCTCACGCATGGGCGCTAGTGAAACGCTTTTCTATACTTCTGGCCGACAATACTTTATAATCACCATGCTCCAAGTTAGGTGTCTGCAAAACAAAGTCTTCCGACGTAACTAGGGTCTATTCCTTGGGTAGAGCTATGAGCAATGGGGGTAAGTCGAAATCTGTGGGGGTCACACTCAAACTAAAACAAACAGGCGCCACCAAGTCCAGATTGATTCATGTAAATGGCATGGCTAATTTCTAAGGGCGGACGTGGAGACCCAAAGAAAAAAGATCGCCTTCGCTGACAAAAACCTGTCTTAACAGAATAAGACGCTGTTCCTGTAAGGAAAAATAATAATTAAGTCACATAAAAATGGGAACACTATTTGTGTCCCTCAAATATGTCTAAAAATGCAAAAGAATGTTTCCTACATAAGGGTACCATAAAATTGAACTCTTATTGCTTTTTGTTTATCAGGTCTGATCAAACTAGATCAGAATAAAAGACTTTAAGCGTGGATTATAAATTTACTAGAAAGAATTTTTCTGTTTCGGTAAATAAAATTTAATGCAATAAAATAAAATGAATACTTGAATTACTTGAAGAATTATTGTAAAGTTTATCAACTTGATTCTTACTCAAATATATTACAACCCAGTGTGACTGGTTATACTAAGGTTTTCTAACCCAATCAGATCTGTGTAGGTCATTTACAAATTAATATACAAAACTTTCTTTTTAAGTTAACAGTATTAAAATCGATTTGAAGTCAAAATATTCACAAAGATATTCTCTAATTTTATCAAAGGTGGTAGTAATGTAATACTAAACATCTGCTTGCAATTGTGCAATTGTTGACGGCATATTTTAAACAAACAAGTGACGTAGCCGCAGCTGTTAATTTATGCTGAAGCCACGTGTAGTCACATATCTACGAAACTAAGTGAAATTTAAATTTGATACTGGAGAAAACCAGCTTAGCTACAGATAAACTGAATAACAAATTTGTGCTTCTATAAAACAAAACGAAATATCGTGCTTTTAGAAGGAAGCACTGAGGAAATCTTAAAGCTATTACGAACCAAACCCCGGGCTGTTGTCCTTGGCTAGATTGGGAACTGCATCGCCGTGCGGGGTCTGCAGCTAATTATTCCTGCTTTCCATGCTTTAAATACCGGTGTTGAAGCGAAGTGGGTTTCTTACATTGATTCAAAGTTGCATAAATTTTGTAGCGTAATCTTCCATGGTCTAATCTTAGTTATAAATATAATTTTCGTTGCGAAGTTTGTAAGTCGTAGTTTGTAAGTCGTAGTTGCGCGTTACTCAGGAAGTGTGTTACACAATTAATGCGACCCGGAGGTCACTCGCCATTCTCTTCGAATGCATGCTGCCGCTGCTTTTACCTATCGACGAGTGCCCTGCCGCGTTCTTGCATGGAGGGAGGGTCCCGAGGGGTTGTCAATCCTCTCACGCGCGTGCCTGTGGCTGTGGAATACACCGACCTCCGAAACAAATAGACTAACGGCTCTAGATACTGTATTAATGCAAAAATTTGATTGTTACACGTATTATTACTTTAGTTAATAAAGGTGTTTTAACATTCGTTATACCTTTAATGCAGAGATTTTAATGCGAAAATAAAATTGTTACACTACCCTTTCCTAAAAGAAAAAGTTTTTTTTCCTTTAAGGAACAACTTCAAATATAACAAATACAAAAAATTTTTTATTATAATAATACTAGCCTTTTCTACCTTCCTAATTAACTATGCAATTTTATGAATTTATTCAAATGGGGAGACAAATATTTACAAATGCGAGTGTGTTGGTAACTACGTGTACCTGACGTCCATCGGGAGACAAAATCGGGGAGTCACAATCGGTATTAATCAAAATTGGAGGGGTCAAATTAGAAAGTCAAACACTCCACGGGACAAAAAAATTCAAATTCACGATAATTCTTTAACTTGAGGTTCTTACTTCAAACAAGGCTAATATTTACTACCTGTAACCAAACATTTTACAAGTTATTTCAAATTCCACAAAAAAACTTCACTTCCTGGAGCTCAATTAGCTCTCTCTAAAAAAAAGGAATGCTTCCTCATCAAAACAGCATAACTATTCAAAGTATTATCACTATAAGGTGACAATCAAAAAGAAGACCCTACTAATAGGTCTAAGTTTAAAACACTATCATCACAAAGTGATAATCAAAACAAAAGTGACCTAACCAAAAGGTTACTTATCAAACCCAAATACAAAATATTATCACTTTATTGCAAAGAGATAATCAAAATGAAGGTAACCTAACCATAAGGTTACTTAACAAATTCAAAATACAAAATATTATCACTTTATTACAAAGAGATAATCAAAACGAAGGTAACCTAACCATAAGGTTACTTAACAAATTCAAATACAAAATCGAACCAGTTAGGGCTGTAATATCCTACACCCTACTGATTATCCTATCACTAAGTTCCAACAAACAACAGATCTCATTAGTGATGGACCAAATGGTGAGACTCACCAAGCCAACCTTGACCTTATCAAACCAAAGAATTTCGAACGGTCAAAAAGAACAAGGGAAAGAATAAACTAATATTCTCTCTACCTAGATAAGTAGAAATCAGGACTAACAATTAAATAGCCCACTTACTTCTACATTGTAAATATATCTGTTAAAGACATCTTCTAAACACATCTCCGAATAACGCGCGAGCAAAGCGACCAGCGTGCACACCAAGGCACACCTCAAACTTACAAAATCTACAAACTCTCTAACCACTTATTTCACTTCTCAAACAAAATACTCAAAATTAATGAACCGACACTAAATCAAAAATCGGAACAAAACAAAGCAAACCACTACTGCATTACTTAACATCAACGAGATGACCGGACCGGAACTAATCGTCAGGATCATCATTTTCATTTGGATACGACGCTTCAACTGGTTTCAAGTCCTTTACGTGCCATTTCCTGCTCTTGTTCCATCTTCGTTCTCTAACTCATACACTAAATTGGAATGTTTTTTTCGAACTTTACTCATAATGAACTTTGGAGCTAACTTAGCGGAAAACTTATCACTAGCACTCGAGAGGACCTTATTAGCTCTCCAAACACTTTCTCCGACTTGGAACGAAATGTCTCTTCTCCTAAGATTGTAGCGTTTACTCGAACGTTGATAAGCTACATGCAAATTTTCACGGACATTCCCAAAATATCAAATAAAAGTTGACGATCCAAAACATAAGAAGGTCTACTACTGGAGACGACATCAACATCCTCACCAGGTTTAAAATCATCATTATAAGCTTTTCCACTTAAGGGTACCTGACGACCAAAGACTAAAAATTTGGAGAATAGTTGGTGGACTCATGTTTTGCTGAGTTGATTGCGTATTGGATCTTTGATATCTCACTATCCCACGTATCATGTCCTTCTACGTATGAACGGATTGCTGTACCAACTGTCTTATTGATTCTTTCCACAAAATTGCATTGGGGAGCATAAACAGCATTATACCAAATCTTTTGAATTTCGTACCTTGCACACAAAGCTTTAAAAATACGTCCAATTAATTGTGGACCATTATCACAAATAACAAATGTGGTACACCGTAGACAAGAAATACTTTTCCTCCAAAAATTTCTCAATCAAATGTGCCGTGGCACTACGCAAAGGTTGCAAAATCGAATATTTCGAAAACCATTCACCAACAACTAAAAGCCATCCACCTGCTTATGAATCATCAATAAAAACTAATCACGACTATAGCTAACAAAAGATCAGTGTTCGGGTACACTCTCATCCTACTACCAATCGAACTGTCGAAACAACTACAATGCTTCACAACGCCTAAATATGCTAGAGTGACAAACCCTCTACGAGTCTCACCTAGACTAACAATACCAAAATTTACATCAAATCAAAAAAAGATGCAAAAATTCTAGAGCGCCTAACTCACCTCGAGTTCCGCCTAGACTAAATTGCGTTGCAATGCCGATCTAAACAAAATCTGCTAACAAAATCAAAACGTGCTTATGCACAAGAGCAATTCTCAAATGACACGACGACAGCTCACTCCAATGTACCTCAAAATAGAATCTCTAGCCTTATCATCAAATTTGGACAAAAATGTTCTTTATTGACTCAAGCAAATCAAACTACAGGCTTATAAGCTTCTTCAGCTAACAATCTTCCTAAATTTTTCTTTCTCCAAAACTGGTTTCTCACTCACTACTCCTGTTCTTCTTTAAGCAGACAAACAATTCGGAATATCCGACATGATTACAAAAGCCTAATGTTTCAATGAAATCAAACTGGTAAATCTAAATGATTTGAACCTTACAAAAATTATCAAAACAAATTCGTACTACTAGAGGTAAAAATCAAAAGGTGTTTTTGGTAAAATAATTTTTGCCAAAACAATATCAAAAAAATTATATGGGGTCAAAATAGAACGTAAGTCAAAAATAAATTTGACCAAGTTAATCAATTGACTGTATGAGGGTTAATGTTACAACCTATCTTTTATCAAAAGCAAACAAACAAATCTAACTGTCAAATCGACTTTAAGCAATCAAATTTCGACGCAAAATAATTTTTGGACAAATAGATTTCAAAGCGAATTAAATTTTGAGCTAACAAATTTCGAAGCAAATTAAATTTTGAATAACAAATTTCGAGGTAAATCACATTATGAACAAACAAATTTCGAGGTAAATCAAACTATGAACAAACAAATTTCGAGGTAAATCAAACTATGAACAAACAAATTTCGAGGCCCCAAACGTTGCCGGCGCCAGTGTAACGATTTTTCCTCTCTCTAATTGGCTCCGCTAGCCTCACGCGTGGGCGCTAGTGAAACGCTTTTCTATACTTCTGGCCGACAATACTTTATAATCACCATGCTCCAAGTTAGGTGTCTGCAAAACAAAGTCTTCCGACGTAACTAGGGTCTATTCCTTGGGTAGAGCTATGAGCAATGGGGGGTAAGTCGAAATCTGTGGGGGTCACACTCAAACTAAAACAAACAGGCGCCACCAAGTCCAGATTGATTCATGTAAATGGCATGGCTAATTTCTAAGGGCGGACGTGGAGACCCAAAGAAAAAGATCGCCTTCGCTGACAAAAACCTGTCTTAACAGAATAAGACGCTGTTCCTGTAAGGAAAAATAATAATTAAGTCACATAAAAAATGGGAACACTATTTGTGTCCCTCAAATATGTCTAAAATGCAAAAGAATGTTTCTACATAAGGGTACCATAAAAATTGAACTCTTATTGCTTTTTGTTTATCAGGTCTGATCAAACTAGATCAGAATAAAAGACTTTAAGCGTGGATTATAAATTTACTAGAAAGAATTTTTCTGTTTCGGTAAATAAAATTTAATGCAATAAAATAAAATGAATACTTGAATTACTTGAAGAATTATTGTAAAGTTTATCAACTTGATTCTTACTCAAATATATTACAACCCAGTGTGACTGGTTAGACTAAGGTTTTCTAACCCAATCAGATCTGTGTAGGTCATTTACAAATTAATATACAAAACTTTCTTTTAAGTTAACAGTATTAAAATCGATTTGAAGTCAAAATATTCACAAAGATATTCTCTAATTTTATCAAAGGTGGTAGTAATGTAATACTAAACATCTGCTTGCAATTGTGCAATTGTTGACGGCATATTTTAAACAAACAAGTGACGTAGCCGCAGCTGTTAATTTATGCTGAAGCCACGTGTAGTCACATATCTACGAAACTAAGTGAAATTTAAATTTGATACTGGAGAAAACCAGCTTAGCTACAGATAAACTGAATAACAAATTTGTGCTTCTATAAAACAAAACGAAATAACGTGCTTTTAGAAGGAAGCACTGAGGAAATCTTAAAGCTATTACGAACCAAACCCCGGGCTGTTGTCCTTGGCTAGATTGGGAACTGCATCGCCGTGCGGAGTCTGCAGCTAATTATTCCTGCTTTCCATGCTTTAAATACCGGTGTTGAAGCGAAGTGGGTTTCTTACATTGATTCAAAGTTGCATAAATTTTGTAGCGTAATCTTCCATGGTCTAATCTTAGTTATAAATATAATTTTCGTTGCGAAGTTTGTAAGTCGTAGTTTGTAAGTCGTAGTTGCGCGTTACTCAGGAAGTGTGTTACACAATTAATGCGACCCGGAGGTCACTCGCCATTCTCTTCGAATGCATGCTGTCGCTGCTTTTACCTATCGACGAGTGCCCCTGCCGCGTTCTTGCATGGTGGGAGGGTCCCGAGGGGGGTTGTCAATCCTCTCACGCGCGTGCCTGTGGCTGTGGAATACACCGACCTCCGAAACAAATAGACTAACGGCTCTAGATACTGTATTAATGCAAAATTTGATTGTTACACGTATTATTACTTTAGTTAATAAAGGTGTTTTAACATTCGTTATACCTTTAATGCAGAGATTTTTAATGCGAAAATAAAATTGTTACATGCTTCTGTATCGGATGATATGCAATTGGATACTGTGTCTCCTGACCTTGCTCCATTTTATACCACCCAATGGCCTATCGTCAGATCCTTACGAAAATTAGAGAACGAAGGTCTGAACTTGGAGTTGAAACAGTTTAAGGTCGATAGTTACGTACCTTACATGTGATTTTCTAATTCTCCACCCGAAGGTACTACATTGGCCAGGAAACGACTTTTTTACCTGGAAAATTAGGAATTTTGCCAAACCGTTGCTGTTCCAAGCACTATTACTTCACATGACCGATCAGTCGTGATTCGTCCTCCACCCACTGTTAGAACAAATACTTCTTCTGTAGCTTCCTCGGTTCCTATTCCTGTGTATACTTCTACTCGTCAGGTCAGATGCTTCAACTGCGGCCAACCTGGACATGCGTCGACACATTGTACGCGTTCTCTAGTACTCTATTACTATGTTTGCGGGCATAAGGGAGTTACTCGACGGAACTGTCCGAAATGTCATCCTATTACTAATAGGAACCAAATTTCTTCTGTCTTTAATTCTTCGAATGATGATCAAACGGGTCCTACGTATTCACTTTCACCTCAGGCTATACCTCTACGATTTGAGCCAATAATTCTAACTAGTGACTTACCGGTAGCAACTAAAGGGGTTGTTCGTGCTGCCTTAAATGATACAAGGCGGCTCCGTGGCGTAGTTGGTATGCGCGTGACTACTATGCCCAAGGTCCCGGGTCCAAATTTCGACACGGTCCGCTTGAAAATGTTAGGCGAGCATTTTTTACAAAAATACGCCCTCGTTCGGATGAGAGGTAAAATAGAGGTCCCGTGTATGAGTGTTGTCACGCACGTTAAAGATCCTACCTTGATTGGAACAGTGATGGTTCGGCAAAATTTAACATTTTTTATGTAAAAAAAAAACTGTTCCTGGCCAATGCGGTACCTTAGGGTGGAGCAATAGAAAATCAAATGTAGAGATGTTTTCGGATCTCAAGGACCAGATGATCATATTCGGAGGCAAGAAGTTGGCCATATCCAAGATAGGTTGTGGGCTCGATGGGTTGGACTGGAGGGTGGTACAAAATATTCTAGAAGTACTGTTTCAGAAAACCGGGTTCCAAATTTTGGTGTTGTGTGGTTACAACTCAAAAAGTATGGTACCTGCTATGAAGAGTGTTGATTGCTACTTCTAGCAACATGAAAACTGAGAAAATGGCTTCGACTGTTACAGGGACTTCCAACGTCCGAGTCACAGAGTGTTCTAGAACAGAACAGCTTTAAGGGAGGGGCAGTGTAGCACGGTATAGTCTACCCCTGAACAGAATAATTACATTGGAATGTAAATGAGGCATATGTACACACGAGATGATTGACAGGTAATGGACATGATTAGCAGGTACAAAAGTTTTGCGTTTAACAGTTATTTAGATTACAATAGGTACATTGAGGGATGTTATTTAGATAATTTCTGTTACATTTTAGAATAGTCTAAAGGTTTTGAAGATGTATATAACTTGCCGACATAAATGAATGGAGTTCAGTTCTGATCGCAGTTTTGAGTACAATATGCTCTAGTTTAAAGCTTTGAAAAATGTTATAGAAATTACTGTTGATATAAATCGTCCCATTTAATATAAATAAATTATAGTGTTTCGTATATAAATTAATAATTAGTGTTCAGATAGTTAATTATAATGCTTTGATATCACACCTGAAAACAACAAACATAATAATAATATCCTAAACTAATTATCTCGAATTCCTCGCATCTACGTGATAGCCACAAAGCCGGATCGACATATCAGCTATAGATGTATTTATCAAGAGCAAGAGCTAAATTGTGCGTTTAAGCAGGTGTGTCCATTCAGGCTAGAAATATATCTCTCTTGATGCATATGAATTTCAGAAAGGAGGGTTATAATACAGCACACGATGAAAATTTGAGTGAAATAAAAATTCACGTGTTGCACAGGCTTTAGACTAACTTAGTTTCGTTTGTAATTATTCGCTAGTAATTGTTTCCGTCATCCTAATTGTATTTATAACCATCTGGTTTGTTTTTAGTGTCTCGCACAAGCTTAAATTTATTATGGCATGCGAAATTTTCTACGAAATATTTAAATCGATGCTGTTCAAGAAATTTGCAAGAAAGCTAAGTTAGAACCGCATCACCCCGACTTTTTTCATTTGCAGAATACAACCATTAATGTGTTACAAGAAATCTTTTTTGCGCAACATAATTCAATCAATGAGAAATCGCCTTTGTAAATAACGCCGAAGAACAAACAATAAAAAGGTTCCTTTTTATAAAACGTACCTTTTAATGAAAGCACCATAACTCTAAATTATTTCCAACTGAACCTACCCTTTTAAAAATTAGTGTACTCGTTTGTCTAAACACTTCCATATAAAATAACTTTCCGCCTCTGTCTCTCGTCTTTTGAAGGCAATGCAAAGACGTACAAATCTTATTGGCCGTTTCGATAATCTTGTACATTTTAATAACGATATCTTCGACGGAGACATCATTTTTACCTCCAGTCTGTTTCAGAAAATCACATTAATTTGCTACGTATAGCGACGTAGTCTAAAAACAAACCAAAAGAAAAACAACAAAGAAAGAAGACCGGGCTCAATCGGTGAGTGAGCGGGATATTATACATACAAAAACAACGGAAGGCCTGAAATAAAAAAACACGCACTCATTCATCATTCAACTACAAAACATAAAAAACTCTAATTAAAAAAACATGTTACTCAAGAACAGTAGTACCAAAAACAAATGAAAACAAAAATAATTGATAATCATAATATGCATCTATTAGAAGAATTAAAAAAATCAATTCTTAACATGGCGCGCTGCCGTTTTTAGGTACCTACCCCATATTAATTAACAAAAAAGGAAAATAAAAGAAATTACAACCCTAAAAACAACAGCTCTAAATCATCATCTTAAAGCTAAAATTAAATATATAAAATCGTTACAATAAATACAATATCAATAATAAGTCTTATCCCACGTACAGATGATAGTAGCAAACTTATAAGCAAAATCCGGGGGTTCAAGATGTTGAATCAGTAAATTAGACAATGACTTCCAGTCAGAAAACCTATGCCGGTAACCACGATACCAAAGTAACGCTTTGGACTCGAACAAATCCCCTGCAGACTCAAATAATTGCAATTTTGACACATGTTGAGTTCGTCGGAGTTCTTCAACCCGTCCCAAAAAATTATGTAGGGTAAGAGTGTTTGAGTCATCAGAAAATTTTTAATTCTACTCCCACACAAGAAGACCTTAGTGGGAAGACGAAAAAGGAGTAGCAACTGACTTAGGAACCATAGCAGGGGCTAATTCCGGTTGAGCAGTAACAGTATGTGGGCCATGACTACGTGATACGGAATTATCGGCCAGAATCTTCGCCGGTTCCAACTTCAGACATTCGCTTTTAATTCTTGCAAGGAATGGACGGTATGTAAATGGGTTCTATAAAATAGATCAAGATTACGAAGCAAAACGGACAATTGATAATCTTCACTAAAAGAACCATAGTTCTCAAACAGACCCGTCATACACGCGATGACTTCTGCCGTCTCTTACAGATTATATCAAACACCACCAACCTATGATTAGTGATTTTGAATCAAAATAAAAAAAGAAATTGGGAGAAAGTAACTAAATAGTACGGGTTCAACTAGTTCATAGAGTCCATACAAAGAAATAGTGGATAAACACTCACCCACGTGTCGAATATGTTGGACCTATCACACCTTCCTTAGGGCCGCAGCGGGCAGCAGGGCCTGCCATTTTTCAAGCAGTCGACCTTGTCGGGATTCGAACCCAGGACCTTGGAATCCGTAGTTTTATGCTTACTACATTGATGCACGGCGACGCCTTCACATTCACTCCGCTCAACTTAGGTCGCATTTAATCGATTATTCATATTGACGTAATCACCCTTTAAACTATATTTTTTACCACTTTTCGTGCAAGGACCGTTTCAATTCTTGGAAAATAATATTTGGTTACACAGATGGGTTATATATTATTAGGTGAACACGCTGGTTTCGGAAACAAGACCAAAAAAAATTCAGAAAATTGGAACAGTGGCGTAGGTGTCTGTCTTCCGACAAACGGTAAACAATGAACAGTGAAAAAGAAAACCGTACTAACAATCTTTCCTAAGAAGCACCACAAATAAGGACGACTTCCAATTGATATAATACTAGCTACAAAAACACTTTCCGCGTTTTAAGTTACGAGCAAAAGTATCGCGCCTGAAAACAACAAACATAATAATAATATCCGAAACTAATTACCTCGAATTCCTCGCATCTACGTGATAGCGATAAAGCCGGATCGCCATATCAGTTATCGATGTAAATATCATGAGCAAGAGCTAAATTGTTCTTTTAAGCAGGTGTGTCGATTAAGGCTAGAAATATATCTCTTTTGATACATATAAATTTCAGAAAGGAAGGCTATAATACAGCACACGATGAAAATTTGAGTGAAACAGAAATTCACGTATTGCACAGGTTTTATACTAACTTACAGCCTGTCTGGGTTTCGTTTGTAAACATACTCTAGGAAATGTTTCCGTCATATCAGTTGTATTTATAACCATCTGGTTTGGTTTTAGTGTCTCGCGCAAGCTTAAATTTATTATGGCAAGCAAAAATTTTCTGCAAAATATTTAAATTGACGCTGTTCAGAAAATTTGCAAGAAAGCTAAGTTAGAACCGCATCATCTCAAATTTTTTCATTTGCAGAATACAACCATTGATGTGTTACAAGAAATCTTTTTTGCGCAACATAATGCAATCATTGAGAAATCGCCTTTGTAAATAACGCCGAAGAACAAATCATAAAAAGTTTCTTTTTACAGAACGTACCTTTTAATGAAAGCACTGTAACTATAAATTATTTCGAACTAAACCTACCCTTTCAGAGGTTAGTGTACTCGTTTTTCTAAACACTTCCATATAAAATAATTTCCGCCTCTGTCTCTCGTCTTTTGAAGGCAATGCAAAGACGTACAAACCTTATTGGCCGTTTCGATAATCTTGAACATTTTATTAACGATATCTTCGACGGAGACATTTTTTTTACCTCCATTCTGTTTCAGAAAATCATATTAATTTGCTACGTACAGCGACGTAGTTTAAAAACAAACAAAAAAAAAAACAAAGAAAGAAGGACAGGGCTCAATCGGTGAGTGGGCAGGGTATTATACATATAAAAGTAACGGAGGGCCTAAAATAGAAATACACGCACTCATTCATCACTCAACAACAAAACAAAAAAACTTTAATTAAAAAACATGTTACTCAAGAACAGTAGTACCAAAAACAAATTAAAGCAAAAATAATTCATAATCATAATATGCATCTATCAGAAGAACCAAAAAAATCAATTCTTAACATGGCGAGCTGCCGTTTTTAAGTATCTACCCCCATATTAATTAACGAAAAAAAGGAAAAAAAGAAATTACAAACCTAAAAACAACAATAAATACAATATCAATAAGTGTTATCCCACGTACAGATAATCGTTCTAAAACCACCAGGTGTAATCAATCATCCAACAAAACTGAAATATACTGGTTCAACCAGTTCACAAAGCCCATACAAAGAAATAGTGGATAAACACTCCCCCACGTTTCGAATATGTTGGACCTATCACACCCTCCTTAAGGACGTAGCGGGGCAGCAGGGCCTAGGACCACGCAATTTGTGCGATATAAAAAAGGGCGGCAATCACCTCATCAATTACGTACAAGGTGGCAGGTAGTCCTATCCACCGGAAGAAGCTAGAATGGTTATAGGTGAATTAATTTATCATCGCCGAAAAGTATAGGTTTGTAAAACCATCATTACTTACCAACCTGTATTGCGTACGCGAAATTCCCACGAAGAAAACGAAAACAACAAAAATATAAAGGCTGTTTTCGTCGAGTATAAGGAAGAGAAAGTGAATATTAATTTGTTTAACTAAATAACCAGAGCTCTAAGTACTATTGTTGTTATCGAAACGTGATTAGAAACTTGAAAACACGGTCTTATCGGATAGTTTGATACCTCATTTCAACGAGTCTTTAGATGGAAATCACATAAGAATCAATTATACGAGGTCGTAATGGATAACAAGTTAACGGATACCTAAAACAAGGTATTGACTATTTAATTTTAGCATAAACTTTGTTTCAAAATAAATAAGTTTAAAATGAAAATTTGTAGAAAACGTACTTATTGTAAACAGGATGTTGTCGGCGTATGAAAGAGTAAAAACGGAATCGATGTAAATAAAATAACCACATACCGCCGAAAATAAACGTAACAAGTTTCCATTAAAAATTTTGACCTAACTACAGGTAAATATCATTTGGCATGTAATAAATGTGCATCGAATTACTACCGTTCTCTAGGGAAACATTGACAATTTTCCGAAATGATGCTTCATTAATCCTTAATGTTTACAAAAATTAATAAACACTTTCACCGATAATGTGTAAGCTTTTAAGAAATTTAATTTGTCTGTAGAAAGTAGGAACTTTATTATCATTCAGATAATCTTAATTGCCTCGCTCTACACACCATCTGGAGTTTTGAATTACCTCAAGCTTTTATCACCATCCCATTCTACAAAGGTCTATTTGCTTATTAAGAAAACATCTGTAAGTCTTTACCCAATTTTTCCGCCGCTCATAAATCTAGTTTAAACAAAATTATTCATTGTGAACACTCGCCTAGGTCTTACTCCACCGTTTCCATGTTAGTTCACACGAATTCTAATATCATTAAACGTCCATTTTATCAACAAACTCCTATAATGAATCGTTGCAATGATTTTCTTAAATTTGGTTCTTAAGACCGCTACGGTTTCGTCAAAACGCATCACTTTTTAGGGTTCCGTACCTTATAAGGTATAACGGAACCTTTATAAGATCACTCTCGTGTCCGTCCGTCCGTCTGTCACAGAGGTTTTTCTCGAAAACTATGTAACGTAGGAATTTGAAATTTGGCACAATGCTAGGTCCTTATGGCACGCACATATATCGACAGTCAGAAAATAGAACAAATATTTTTAGATTAAAACGGCGGGGGTTAATTCGGTCAAGAAAAAATTTTTAATAGTTGCTGGGAAATTTTTTTTTAAACACAGTAATAGACAACGTATTTACTAATGTACCAGTACAATGTGGGACAATATATTCATTTATGAATTATCACAATCAAATTTGGATAAGATTTAAATATACATAAAAAATAAAAATAGCTTAATTTGGTTTATTGATTGCTCACTGTAGTATTGGTATGGAACCCTAATAGTGCGGGCTCGACTCGCTCTTGGCTAACTTTTTATAAATTGCCTTAGCAGTTCTCATAAGGTGAATAGGTACAAATCCATTTTTTCTTTTCACTATTGCAATAAACCTAAACATTCCTTTTTGTATTTCGACTGCACTTCCTCTACACTCGCCACGGCTATTAGCAACAAGGCTTCTTTAAACGTTGCTCCCACCATCTATGAGGCTTCTCCTTTTGCTAATTTAGGGTTTCCAATTCACTACAATTCTCTCGCGTTTCTTGCTTTTGAGGAAACGTTGATTTCGATCAATTCTTTCACAAAAAACCTGTCGTGTTACTTTCAACAGTTTAAGTAAAATCGCAAACACTTCAGGTTCTTTTATTTGACTCGGACAGCACGATCTTTTTTGTTTCACAAAATAGTGTGAAACGTTTGGGTTTCCGCACTAGTCTGCACTTTTTAACCATGGTTTGGACTCTATATGCTCGGGGGCTCTGGATGGTTTTCCATTTTTTTAAACTCGTAGATGCTCCCTTGTTCATTTTTACTCTAGAAATTTCCAAAAATTTGTGCAGAGCTATCTACTTACTAGTTCAAGACGAAGTTGATATTAAACATTTCACAACTGAAGATCCTTTTGTTGAGAAATATTTTATTGACACTCTCTACAGCAATAGAAAGCCAGTTTTGTCGTTTCATAGCCGTTCAAAGATCAGAAACTTCCCTTTCCTACCAGTCTCAATATTAATTTACAATGCTTTGTTTCTTTAGAATCTCGTCTACTCTAACAACCCCTTGTTTATGTACACTATCAGAACAATGATGGAAGTTACCAAGTTTCACACGCTGTGTGCATCCACCGTGGAAGCGAAAAAGTAAATACGATTATAAAAGATAAATTTAAATTTTAAAATAAGAATCAAGCTCCACAGGTTAAGAACAACTCCACGTAAACATGAGGAAATGGTAGTTTTTGTATACAAATTGGTATGCTTCTGTATTAAATAGAAATTAAAGCACATGAAATGTATTATTTATAATAGATTTTCTAAAACAATACAAAAGGGAGACAAAACTTACCTAATAACAGCTAAAAAAAGAGGTGTACTCGATAAATACGCTTGAAAGTTAACAAGTTTCTACCACTTTCTATTATTTTATTTAATATATCCCCAAATATATCTAGTCCTTACTCAATTTAATTTAAATAGGAAAGCTCATCTTTGTAATTCATAATCTTTTAGGGGTAGCGTTTCACATCGTAGGTCTACTTACATACGGAAAACCAAACAAATTCAGTACTTGAGTGTAAAAAATTTGTCGCCCTTGAAATAAATACTACTGCAACGTAACTTCAGTACTAATATTTATTTAATTACTTCTTCTTCATGGTCATACGAATTGGTTTCTGTTTGTTATAAAGATAATAACAGTAATAGAAGATTATTTAATATGTGACCTGCATGATTCATATTGTCGTTGCGGTACTGTCAACGTAAATTTAGCTGAAATAATTACCTTAGCCTTCGTTACAACATGTGCATTGCATTACAAGTAGACATACAGAAAAAATTTATCGTTCTTTATAGTTACCTCTGTTATGAATACTAACACTATTAATGATTTTAACTTTTATCGGAAAGGTTTCTTATGTATATTTAATCTATGGGCCCCGATCAATAGGTATTACAAAAATTAGTAACCGAAAAACGTACGACAGACTAAAGCAAAAAATTTCATGATAAAATAATTGTGTTCAACTTAAAATTTTTATTTTTCAATCGTATTTGAATCATTACGTCATAAAAATCTTACTGAATATAATCAGGTATTGCAGAAGTATCTGTACAGGGCGATTTTGTATATTTCACCCAATTAAATTATTAAGTGAATACCGCGTGTGTTCATTTTTTTTAAATGAAAACTGTACATTATTTGATATACATGTATATATATATATATTGATGTGATAAAGGTCACAAGAGGTCATTGAGTATCACATTCTGTGAGAAGAAGCCGACCCAAAGCGACGAAATGAAAAATTTTCAAATATTTAAATTTTTACCCTGTATAATATTTTTAGTAAGGTAAAGATAGCACATAAAATAAATTCTCATAGAAAATAACACACTTTAAGTACATATAGTGTTGTAAGATACCATTTAAAAATGAAGCACAATCAAGTATTCGTTGGTTCAAAATTCGTGTATAAATATTTATTCTCTAAAAAAATATCTTAAAAACTAGTGTAATCCGTAAAAATACAAAAGCATTCATTGATTGTGTTAATATAAAAAGAATCGCGTATAAATACCTTTGCCTAAAAAATATCAGTTTTATTGCATTTATAAAAACCGATAAACGAATCTAAATGTTCTATCCGCTTTAAGAACACTAAATAACTTCAATATTAAGCTATCTTCTTTAAAATATAAGTTAATACACGGAATACACTGTTTGGAATGATAAATAGTTTCAGAATTTTCAGAAATCTATTATATTTAAGTTAACAGTTAATTATTTTCTCTCAATGAATACACGTCGATTCGCGGAAAGTGATAACACTGAGTAAGTATTAAACCTGATAAGATAACTAGTTTTAATGGTTATACAGAAGCTCGTAAGAAAGAGATAACAACTATTAATTTTATTTAGCAATAAATTTTTTATGATCACAATAACATTAAACTGACAACTCATTAAAGAGATAACAACGCGAAATTATGGGTAATTGTTGCATCATGAAGATGACTCATTTTCAAGAATATGATCGACATTTGAAGAACGATAACCTATTGGGATTGTTTTATTATATAAAGACGAAAGTAATTAGATCGATTCATGCACGCTTTCCGCATTCAAAATTTAACATTGCAGTTTTGAACATAACTTATGAGACATTCGATCATTGATTATTTCATGCAAAGCAACGGCGATTTATCGCTCCAATATAAAGAATAAGGTATATTGGTGCAAGGTCACCGGGTATTTTCATCTATTAAAAATAAAAAGCACTTTCCAAGAAATCTCAAAATTAATCAAGATGGAGATCTAAAAATTTGGAACCAGAAAATTTTTGATGCAGTTATTTCAATGGAACCTATATGTTAAATGACCCTTATAACCAAAGACAGATGATCATAAAGGTAAGAATATCAGCAAAAATTTGACGACCCAAAGCGCAAGTATAACTTTGTTTTAAACTTAAAAAGATCATTTGTATATTATTAAGTAAATTAAGGTAGAATAAGTTTCTATTTTTCGTATAAAAATTATTTGTAGATAGATAGTTTCATTTTAGCAATTCTGAGGTCAGAGCTGGAGGTGTTTTGACCCTTACAAAAATTTCTGCTCAACGTCGTTGATCAACTACATTAAACGGGGTAATACAAGAATATTTAAGTTATCCATAAAATTTTAAAGAAAATTCTGTGACTTACATATCAAATATTTTGGAGGTTTTTAATAATTAACAAGGATTATGTGAAAGTTCTATTGCTACGTAGGTAATAATAAAATACTGTTCCTTTTTAAACTTAAGCCGTAAATTGCATTTGCAAGCATTATTTATATCTGTGTGAAGTAGATTACTTAGATAGTGTGTGTAATAAAAAGATGTTTTTGAATGTCTAAATGATTGCTCATAAATGTTTCCTTAGAGTCTTTATTTCATTTCATTTTCGTAAAATCCACAGCATATTTGTTGCTGAACTAGCAAGAGAAAACGGGCCCAATAAGGTAAGAATGCACATTTCCTATTAAGCAAGCATCCATTGCATCCTTATATTGGTCAAGGCGGCTGCATTCGGGTATTCACAGCAAAATATATAGATCTTGAAGAGTTATCAAGAAAAGTTAGACAACAGTTTCCTGTAAACCCACCCGTTTCCATTATACAGGATGATGAAGTGATATTGAAAAATACATGTTTTTTAGAATATTTTTAGGGTAGAGGCTTTAACTTGAAAATAGGTACACGTTAGTTGTTTACTAATACGAATTATTACACTTCATTTCAACAAAATAGAATAGTCCATTGGCGTAGAATAAGGGGGGCTATCTAACAATTATAACCTATACTTTTTGCACACCCCGTATTTAATAAAAATAAAAATTCGTAATTATTCCTCATACAAGTTGCCACAAAAAGTACTTTTGGTTAATCTTTGTAGAGCTTTCCATTTTCGAGATATTGTAAATTAAGTCATATTCATTTACAACATAGTTTCTTTCAAACATCAAATTATTTCTAACAAATATTTATTTACTTAATTATCAAATGTTCTTATCTTATTTAGGTTTAAATTTACAATAACTAAAATCTCTTCTCTTATGGATAGTTTACCTGGCTTTGATTTCCACACTTGTAAGGTTTGTTAGGCCAAAAAAATCCTTGACAGATAATCTATAATAAAAATCAGAGTGTTTCAAACTCCGACCACAAACTTCCTGGTAAATATACCCTACAAAAATAAAATTATATGATTAAGACGTATTCTATCTTAAGTTAAATGACAAATATTCAAATATCAGTTACAAACAAAATAAATCTAAAAGTAATACATCCAAAATCCACAAAGCGCTTTTCCAATTCGTAATTAACGGTATAAAATATCGTCTGCTTCTATTTTTAAATTGACGTCAAAATCCCAGTTTACAAAAACATCCATTCGCTTAAATCTCCATCCAATTAGGTAATTTAAAATAGCATTGTATTGAAGAATTTTCCTCTTTATCGTATATTACAATAATTACATTTAATAACTTTCAAACTCATAAGTAAACTTAGCAGGTTATTTTGGCTTTATAATCAACGATTATCATTTACCTCTTTATTCACTATTACGTTGTAATTATTAATTACGATATGCATACATAAAATAACATTTTCGCAAAGCAACATGCTCGCGACTTAAATGAATTGAATCGAGATTTTTTACATATTGCTTAGTCGACGTCAATTTATTAATTGATTCTCTTTCATAAAAGTTCCTGTTTATATACAATTTATTTTGATTACGTCAGTCCGTCTAGAATGTACAAGTTGCAAGGTCTACACACCTATCTGATGCAAGTTTCTGGGAATTCCTCATTAACGTCGATTCGCGTTAACGTTCAAATCTCGGCGTTTGTTTGTTTTTCTCTAATACATAAGGTTATTGTAGCGTTGCATGCAAAAGATAGAAAATAATTCTAATAAGTTTTTATGAGGTTTTAATGTTCCTTAGAATAAACTTTTGTTTATTAATGAGTTTACACCATATTTCTTATTGAGTAACGTATTGTACCGAAAATTCCTTCTTAATTTTGTACATTCCATAGAATTCTTTATTTAAATTTAATCATCTTCTGTAGTTTCCAATAATTCTGAGTTTTCTCTAAAAACCATACAACTTCTCTTTTAACTTCACCAGGGCACTTAATACTTAAACTCTTATCTTCTTCATCTTCCATCTCCTTCTCAAATTGATTCAAATTCATACAATCTCCTTCTACTTCTATATGGACATCTTCGTCCCATTTATTCTTTTCATCTCTCATAATCATCACTTTATTCTCGGTATCTATTATACCTTTCATTTTACTTATAAAATTCATTCCCAAAATGGCATCAACTCTTTACCCTGGCACTATTAAAAACTACTGCTCAATTTCAATCTTTCTCTACTTCACTTTCAGAATTATGATACTCTTGACAACTGCAAACTTATTATTCGGCGATACTAAATTATTTCTTTTAATAAGGATAACTTTCTGCATTAACTCCTCTAAATTATCTTTAATAAAACCTTCACTTACTAATGTTGCTTCAGCTCCTGTGTCTAAAAGTAATTTCATTTCTTTTCCTTCTACTTGCAATTTTATTATGGGTAGTAAATCATTTTTCTCATTACCTTTTCATCATATTCCAACTCAGTTTTATAAATTCACGTGCATGTTCATATTTATTAATTTCTATACTCTCGACGTTTGATTTGTCTCTATCTAAAAATCCTGCCTATTTGACGTTCCAGATCGATTAACTATCTCTGCATATGTCACTTTATTTTCCTTGCTACTATTCATGTCATCTTTTTGTACGTTTGTCCTACTTTCTCTTCCTTGGGTAACGGTTCTATTTTCAATAGTACGGGATTCATTATTCCTCCCTTCCCCGTCCCTCCTAATGTCATTTACTCTACTCCAATTATTTCTTTGCATATTCCCCTTTCAAATTGTCTGCCTTGATATCTCTCCTGTCCATTATTCCTTTGGAATCTAAATGCATTTATGGGCTGGCTCCTTGGCCTGGTCCCCATCTTGCCAAAAATGCTAAAAGCAATTGAAAGTTAGGTTGATGTAAGGTGACATACAGTAGTGTAATTGGTAAATATGTCAGCCGCGATAGCTTTCAATCACTAGCTTGATTTGAAATGATCATTTGGACTTTGCATAAAAGTCTAAGTTATTATTTCATCTTATTCACTGTAATATATATTGCTGTGTTAATAAGGTCATTTAGGGGTAGTTAGGACTAAGAGTATAGCGCACTCCACATAAAATACATAAGGGTTCAGAAAACGACACAGTTTTCTGAAGAAAACAAGAAATACGATGATTAGACTGGAAAGTAAATGACAACGTCCTGTATATAATTAATAATCATAATTGATTCAGTTAATGAAAAATATTTTGATGATTTATTTGAATAAAACAAATCCACAAGTCGTTAAACAACATAAAAGCAAACTGAAGCGTGACACGCGTGGATAACACAACATTATTATATCAAGAATCCCAATTAAAACAAGCAGGTTTAAAAATGCGTAAGATAGAAAACGCAGATAATTTAATGCATACATTGTATTCGTCTACGTGACTAGAGAATTAAAATCGACACCTGATTTATTGGAAACAAACAAAGCATGTTTATTAAAAATCAAAGTTTACCAAATTTATTTGAACAAACAACGGTTTACTTATCTAGAAGTATGAAATTCCAAACGGATCAATGCTATTAACTTGCAATCGTACGTGACAAGAGAAACGCGTTGATGTTAATATACAACCATAACACAATGGAATATCCGAAAACCTGGTATATACAAACAACAAACTTTGCGCTTGTCAATAGATAGACGGTGCATTTAAATATGACTAGATTTGTAAACAAATTAGTTCATCATGAAGTAAAGTACAGTTCACGTCTCTGAAAACCAAAATATACACGTTAAGTGAGTAATTGTGAAGTGTGAAATAATTCCGCTGAATATGGAAAATTAATGGTTTGTCGTTTTATCCTTAAATAGAAAAACGTAAGTAACTGAAAATTGTTTTAATATAAATTCTAATTCTAACCTTAATAAAAAAGACTAAAGAATCTCTAAAGAATCACCTGAGACAGCTCCAAACAATTGCGGGAAAGAAATTTAAATAATTACTGGAGTCAAGTTTCTATAAATAAGGGAACAAGTTTGAATAAATGCTGAAGCGGTTATTAATGGAACAAAAGAGGAAATGCAACATGCATTTACTTCAATGATTAATGGTGACAAAGTTTAATGCAGTACGCTAGTATATTTAAGGCGATCCTATGAGGGATGCACGCAATGGTTGGACCAGAGACTGATTTAAGCTGAAAAACAACAGGTTAGCCAATCTGAATGTTTATTGTTTGATTATTTTATTTGTAGATATTTCATATCACTTTGCTAAACTGGAAAATTTATGATTTAACATTTAATTAAATATTACAAATTTAAAGACTTTAAAAATTGCTTTCATGATAATTTATGTGAAGGGTCGGCAATTGGGTATACGTTGTAAATTACGTAAATAAATGAGGTTAAATAAACGTTCATCAGGCTATAATTAATAATTAATAATACTAGCAATTTGCTGACTTTTTGATCATCTTTGGTTATAATAATTATAAAATTTATTGATTCAATTATTAGAAGAAAATTCCAATTAAAGAATTTTAACCTTTTCATACGTTGTAAATATTTTTGAGAACATTATTATCTATATTTTTTCTGTCAATCTATCCCACAACAAATTGTGGTAGATTAACATTACCTATCGAGAATTCTTATGTATTTAGATTAAGCCCAGGCTAAGGTTTGGATGGAAATTGGCTTATAGTAAAAGAACACTCTAAAGATATTGAGCTAGCTGGGTTTTTTTGGCCCACGGTCGCATGAGATTGGGTCAGTGGGTATATTTGAATTGAAAGAAACAGAATAAAGGACGCCACCTAAATTTTTTATAAAGCAAGTAACTAAATGAATTTGCTTAAAAAAAAATTTGGAAACCTATATTATCATAAACCACTTTGAATACAAAGTGTGATAGTCACACATATCATACTTACATCTGTTGGTCTCCTTCAAAGATCTAATGTTGAGTGGGGTGACTCTGAAATATAGTTTCCACCAACATAGACGCCCTATATATATATATATATATATATATATATATATATATATATATATATATTACGGATCAATATGAATATAGAATCTTTAAATTAATTTCAATTGTGTCTACTATCTTGATACTTTTTCGGATAAGTTTACTTAGTAAACACCGTACCAATTTTTGAAGAATGTAATATTATTGAAAAATGAACTAAAGTCCAATAAAATAATTCTGTATTCTCTTTAAAGAAAAGTAAATAACATCTTGATAAATAACATAGTTAAAAATTTTTAATTCTTATGAAAATGATTTGTAAGTGAGAAATTTAATTATTGACATTTTACATTTTATAAATTAGTCATTGTAGCGCTACGTGACCTCACAATGTTTAAATATTGCTTAATAAACGTTTGGCAAAAAACAACAATTATCAGATTACTTTAAATTCCAATTTACATGATATAGCTTTCAAGTGTTATAATTTAACATATTAATATTTCAATTTGTCAAAACAAGATAACTGAGGAGGTATATCCACACCTGTACAATCGGTGAAATATGATATACAAGTTGAACACGCTATTAACAATAAATATAGGTTATGGTACTCATTGTACTTTATACCTTACAAAGGGATTTAAAATTCAATTGACAAGGCATTTATACAAGTGATATTAAGTTGCATAAAGCAACGTAATGTAAAACAAGTTTCATAAGCATATTATTACATGCACAATTTACGAAGTGGACTTTGTAACGTCCGCCTTATGTAATAAACTAATACATTCTTACCGACGCGGCAATGACCTGCAACCTTGAATCGACCTGTGCATCAGTAGAGCATGCTGGTTACAAGCGACATCGGCCACATGTGGAATACAGTAGTCTACAGCTTTGCCTGCTAAACGAGTTCCATAAATTAAAGTGAAGTCTCCTCCAAAATTATTACAAGACCATCCCTTTTTCGGTATTAAAGTTGTACGGGATCAAAGTTGTATGTTAAAAGTTGTACATTAAAAGTTGTACGTTAAAAGTTGCACTATAATAAAATAATTAATTTCACATTCTAATTTATTTATACAAACCGTTCGCTAAGGGATTTGTACACTACATTATTACTATAGTTGTCATGGACAACTTCAACAGACTGCTCGTCTGTTACGACGTCGTCGCCAGGAAAACTTGATTTTCCTGCACATGTTGAACATTTCCAACACGGAGCGACCTTTCAGTTCAACTACGAAATGAAAAGTGATCAACGATCGCCAATCGTCGGAACAATTTTAAAATCTTAGAGGCTTTAAGATGTAGGAACACGTTAACAAGTTTGTATATATAAATGTTATCAAAAAAAATATGTAGTTTGTATATTTTACTTGTAATTAGGATTAAAATGTGCTTTGTGAGTTTATTGATCATTAAATATGCAAATAATGACTGAATGAATTATATAAATGTTGTTAGATAACAACTAAAATAACAGCTACACCGCGCTAAGGTTAATAGACAAATTTTACCGAAAATTTATATGTTACAACATTATAATAATTTGTGCTTAATGGTGTTTTGGTTTAAAGATTAAAACAGGAAGGAGATCTAGGTGGTACGTTTAAAGGTTTTGTTTGTCGTATTGTCGCAAGCTCCGTGCATAATTCAAAAACTGAGCTAGCCGGTGCAATCAAAATTATATATTAAAAATCAAAAATTGAAAGATTAAAAATTAATACCTTTTAATTCATAAAAAGGGCGCATAGGGATATTGCTACAGTATCACAACAATACATGTATATATATATATATATATATATATATATATATATATATATATATTGGATTGGATTAACAGATACATCGTATTATAATATATATATATATATATATATATATATATATATATATATATATATATATATATATATATATATATATATATATATATATATATATATATATATATATATATATATTATATATATATATATATATATATATATATCTGTTTATTTAAATCATAAAAGTTAATTTACTTATACAAATTGAACTAAACAATCGCATAGTCATTAGTCAAAACAAATACTTAATTGTACTATAAGAGGAAAATATTCATTGACCATCGTTTCGGCTTTTTTGGCCTCGAAATGGAATAGTTAAACCCACTATAAAACATTTAAGCTGTACACATCATATGTACACCGTCATCTATTGTGAATCGAAAACAATGTTTCAAACTCTACGTATTTTTAGTCGTAAAATTCAACTGTGAAATAAATATTAGGGGTTCCTATTCAAGATTTCAAAGTTACTTCCCGCTCTACCTACAAGGACGGAGGAATGAGGAAGAAATTTTAGCACTACTGTATTTCTTTCGCGTATTGTTTAAATTTTGATTATGGATAATTTTTCGTAGAGTGCTTATTATTCAAAATATTTTAAAATTTTGGATAAAACTTCACCCGGTATCATGGGACATAGCGTATTATTAGTATATGCGTGATTTAATGGTTATTTCTCTAATAATACTTTTTTTCAAAGCTTTGTTTGGCGTTCAAAGTGGCGTTTTGTGAAATTCATACAAATATTACCTGTAGAGGCAACAAGCGTTAAGTTTACTTATGTCTAACTGCGGTAGCGTTCTTCTAGAAAATAATCAATCTAATCAATCTATCTATAACGATATGGGGTCAATTTCCTCGAACGGTTACAATTTACAAGCGGCTAATTAAAAATTTAGAAATGCTCTTTTCCAAATGCGGACAAGACACGACTTTCACAAATTGTCTGATTTTTTTCCATTTTTAAGGTTAACTGAATCATTGTGTGCATATTTTATTATAAACCTGATATAAATAGTGCGCAGATTGTGAATTGCACGCAAGTGAGTTTGTTAACCTTTGGAATTTAAGGGTGTGCTACAGGTATCGAGTATATCTAAAATATTACGATTTACCTTATGCGTAACTATAAATGAGGGCGCACAGAGGAAGTTGCCTTAATCGATAAGCAATCTAAATTTTCTATGAGAGGGTTATTCCTCGAAACTATACGCCACAGCAGATACAACGTTCATTTTTTAAGATTCGTGTAAATCAATTTATTGCATTCATTTTGATATTTCGTGCAATTAAATTACCTAATTACATGGTTTTAGTTATATCTAACATACATTACAAAAAGAAACTTGAGGTGACGTAAATACATAAATCGTAAAAACTTATGAATAATTAGCAGAAATACCTGAAGGTTCAATTCTATATACAGTGTGTCCAAATTTCGAGTCTCTACATTGTGATTTCAGTTATTATAAGAGATAGAAATTGGGTTAAATGGGGAAAGATTTGGAGGAATCCAGGCCAGTTTTGTATCCGTTTACAAAATTGGTGTAAGTTGTCTGGTTTTGGAGATATTCAAAGAAAACTAAAAATGGCGGATTTTGTTTTTTGATAATAAAACATGAATCATAAGTCGCACCATCACAAGACTTGCACATTATTAAGACACTTTTCTAAAAGGAGTATTTTAGCATGAACAGAATCATTCGACTGTCTTTTGTTTTTGAGGAAACGCCCACAACTTTTGTTTTTCTTATGGCCGCCATTTTGAATATTAAATGAATATTATGCGCCTTAAAATTACCTTTTCAAAAATATGCCACATGTCTATAAAAAAATGCAAAACTATCCTAAATTTTAAAAATAACTAAATTTGTATGTTCTTTAACGTTTGGTAATCCCAACAGGGCAAAAATTTGATTTCTACTTTCCAAACAGTAGTAGTAGTAGTAGTACCACATACATTTTGTTAAGTAGAACTCGTAAAGTATTGGATATAAATCTTAAAATTAACTTAAACATAAAACTGTAACCTATCTTATCTAATTTAGGGAACAAAATTAAATGTGACCGAAACAGCAAACTATCATCTAAATTCCTTCCCGTAGATGCTGAAAATGCTGTCCGTTTGCATCACGGCACATTCGACAATTAATTAAAACTTTCCGTACAACTCTGCTTAACGTGCGCCTATTTATATAGTTAAGAATGTCTACGGACTCTTTCCTGCAGTTCGTTTATATTATGAGGCGGTTCAAACTCATATACCTCATTTTTAGCAAAACCCCATAAATAAAAATCAAGTGGTGTAAGATCTGGTGATCTTGCCGGCCACATAATTGGTCCACTATTGCATATAATATTTTGGCCAAAATGTTCAGCTAAAAGGGCGCTAACTTCTCGTGAATTGTGAGCTGGACAACCATCTTGCTGAAACCATAGTTTTCGAAAATCATCATCATTTGGTACAAGTCCTCTAATAGCCGGAATTATTTGGTCTCTTAACAATTCCGTATATCTGGCGCCATTGAGGTTATTGACAAAATAAAAGGTCCAATCAAATTATTACCTATAAAAGTATTAATTACATTAGTAGAGGAAAATCAGTGAATCCACCCCCTCATTTCCTCCAGAATCCCTCATTTCCTCACTCATCTGGACCAAAAAGTTTTCTTCGACTAACCATTTTTCATCTTTCGAGATAAATATCTTAAATTTTTTATCTTTCGAGATAAATATCTCTTAAATTTTTCCTCCCACGAGATAAACCTATTTTTTTTTACCGCTAACATTCTGGACCAAAAAGTTTTCTTCGACTAGCCATTTTTTTATCTTTCGAGATAAACCTATCTTGTTTGGTATCAATTAATATTAGATTTTTCTCAGCTACCCGAATTTCTAAGAATTTTTTAGATTGCGCCATCCCTAAGGGAGCTACCCTAATTTTAAGATTTCTTACCAAGACCGATTTCTAACCGTCCGCATAAATTTTTTTAGTCATGCGATACATCTTGTTAGCTTAGAATTTTACGCAGAATTAGAATCTGCAAACAGATTTGAAATCGGACCACGCCCTGCAAAGTTATACTTTAAGCTCTCAAACCTCTAAATTTCGCCTTTGCTCGTATATATTTAACTCCATTTTTTAAAACCTTTTTCGCTACCCAAGGTATATGCTTTAACCAACACAAAAATTAAGAACACAAAAGTTTAATAATTTATTTATCCAATTTACAGTTTAATAAACTATTACAATTTTTACAAAGTATAGCATTATTTCCTGTGTGTAGCCGAAAGTTTAACCTGTAACAAAAAAAAGATTAATGGGTTGTTTAAAATAGACCTGTAACAAAATGAGATTAATGTAAAAGAAAGGAAACGTGTTTTCAGTCAATAAGACATATTGTTGTTAACAATATGTTTTACCGTCCAGCGACACCACGTGGAGGTAAACACATGCCGCCGGGAACAAAGAAATTTTTAGGAAGGGGGAGGGTAGATATGCTTATAACTAACTTACATACTACTATACACAATAAAATATATACAAATATGAGCAACTATCTAATATCCTTATGCCCCCATGCATATGTGGATATGCTTGGATACGAACCTCTTATGTCATCTGCACGATAAACTAATTTTATTAATGAGCATGGTATACAATTCATGCTTTTTGACTACCGAATTGATACCATGTTGTGTATAGGGATCACTGTTTGTACTTTTACTATATTTAAATCTTGGGCTAATCTGTTGTCCACCACATTACGGTTTAACACCTTTAATTTTTTACATGTGTCACTTTTCACTTATTATGCAGTAGGATTTGCGCGAGTTCCAATAAATTCTAACACCAATTCACCATTAAACTCATCCTTAAACTTACCCACCACCTTCTTATTAACTAAGGGATTTTGTATTATGTTTGGAGGTAATCACTAGTATCAAAGTAGTCTATGTTAGTTAGATATCACTATACAAGACTTCTGTCTGTATACTATAAACAAGGAGTCTGTGTCCGTATATAAAGCGGACAATCTGGAGCCATACAGAGGATCATAGTGTTGTAGTGAAACTCATACATAAGAGTTTTGCCAAATCTAGAATCGAAAACCTGCATATATGGGTTTGTTGTAAGTGGCTTTTACACGATCCATTTGTATGATCACTAGATCCTCGCTCAGCACTAAACAACTATTAAAGTTTGGTTTGCTATTAGTCCACTTGCACACAACTTTTGTCCCTCGTGCTCCCACCGCGACACAATCTTTACATCAACACGTTTGTCCACGTTCTCCATAGTTTTACCAAAACCGCATTGTTCATAAGTTTGAAAAGTCTTTTCAAACGCGTTAGTGGCAGAAGTACGGAGAGACGTGTTTAAATCTATGTAAGGTTTGAGCCACGGTGATTGCTCGAACTCCAACACACGGTGAACTGTAGTTAATTGTAGACCATCGCGCAGAGCCTGCTGGAGGTTTCGGTAATGGATTACATATTTCTTCTTATCAAAAGTGTGGTGAGTAGCTTTGGAGTCCTAGAAGACGGTGTTGGTGGAACCATGGTCTCGGGGCAGAAAGGCAAGTCGTTATGCAGATCCTGAAGCTGTTGTGGATAGTGCAGATCAACCTCTAGGATGTACCCCATATTGTATGTAATGGGAATATTCAAAATATTATCTTTCAGATGGTTAACCTGATCGATGTTTAACCACCTGAAAACCCATGTGGAAGTGGTTGACTCATAGCCCATCCATATAGGTTGTTGGCATCGAGGTATGTCAAGTACATGGAGGGTTCACTGGGATTGTACTCTCCATATACTTGTTGTTGGCACGAGCATACCGATGACTACACTGAGTGAGACCACCTCTAATGCCTTTCTTAACAAAGTGGTGCATATCAACATCGGTTAATAACTCCAGCTTCACCTCAGTGTGTTTCAGCATTGCATCAAAGGCGAGAGAAGGAGCTGTCACGTACTGGGCCGGGTCGAGATTGTACGTATTAGACAAACGTTTCTGAAATTTTCAAAACGTCTGCCAACAGTAGAACATCGCTCTTTAAATACAGATCGCTGTATTCACCCAAGTTTCGTATGTGAAACTCCTCCACACCTTCTGCGCATGTTTATAATCCTCATCGCTAATAGTCGTAGAAGATAAGTCGTTGAAGAAAGCATGTTTTGCTGGCAAAGAGGTTTCATTCAATACACTTACATCAGAAATGTATGAATACGGGAAAACACCTTTCCTTGTCAGCAAACTACGCGATCTGTCGTCTGAGAAAATTTTGGACCTCAACAAACTGTTGAGGTTCTAAATTCTTCGTCAACTTATCCAACGATGATGTCATAAAACGAAGCGAATCTATGAAACGCAGCTGGATCGTTAAATTGTGATCATCTTCAGTATCTGCATCTCCTGCTAATCGAACATACTTCGTAAATGAAATATATCGTTCCTTATTGTTGGGGATCACTCTACACGTTCTTTATCACATCCTAGCTCCCTTACGATAAAATGTCCATCATAACCGCTTAGGTTATGAAACACCACCAGGATAAACTTTGGAACCGTGTATTTAATGTTGCATTGGGAGTGTGCGGCAAAGCGAAATCTCCTGAGAGGTGGCAGTGATCCTCACCCTCTCATTTCCCAAAGGCTGCTTACAGATGCCACTCCTCAACCATATGAAACAACAACTCCTCCAGAGGTTCAAGCGGTGCCATCGGAACGTTGGTTTTAAGGATTTTACCTAATCGTTGGGCTTCCTCTTTCATCTTTTCCATAAAAACTTTTGCGGTTTCAGGTCCTCTGTACAGCTCAAATTTGTTAAACGAGTCATCGTATGAACACTTGACATAGTATGCAAAACTGAATGGTTCGTGATGTTGTGTGCTGTTGGTGAAGGAAGAGGTGGGATCCGGAACTGCCGAGCTAATAGGCTTCAACACACTTTCGAAGTCTGCATAAATCACGAACGGTACCCGCATTTGCTTGTGGATGTTGTTGAACTCGAGGATGTTGTTGAAGTGGTTCGGCATGGTTGTCACCACATGGTTGCAGTCGTTTGTTGAGTGTTGGTGTAATTTGTCTTCGGATGGAAAAAACACCAAGCATCCATCGCAAATCCATTTGCGGGTGCACTCACGAGAGATCTGCTTACCCACTAGCTTCCCCAAATCTTTGATCCAACAGTAGTGGGACTTGCATCCATCCTGAATGTACAGCAGATTCACATGCCGAACCCTTTTATTAGCGGTGAAATGTAGCGGTCCAACGATGGACTTGCCTTCTACCCCAAAGACGTTGATGCTGATCTCGTTCTGCTCCTCGAACCTGGGGATGTCCTTAACTCTAATCGGGAACTCAATGTCGACAAAGTTGAGCACCGTGCTGTAATGCGGGTAGCTACCGACTCTTTGCGGATTGTGAACATCATCAGGGTGAAGAGCAGCCACAACACACCAAGCAAAACATGCGTTGTCGTGATTTTGGACATTAACCACCGCACACTTGTCCTGAATCCATTTGGGGAGCTCTATGTACGAAGACCCACGCAAAGGGTTGTACTTGTTAACATTTACCTCCAAGTACAACACCTGTTTCAGAGTCCATCCTAAAATTTAAAAAAATTAGAAAAAAATTAATAATTGTAGAAACTAACCAGAATCACGTTCTTGGAACTCATCCGACTTAGCTGACATCCTTTCCACAAAGGCGTTGTAGACCGCTCCCAGGTCACTGGAGGAGGTGACCACAACATTTCGGGTGTTGAAAGATTTAACATCTTCAACACCCTCTACCGCAGCCATCTTGGTGTAGCCACCAAACACCTCCAAGTTCACCTTGAGGGAGGTGTGTATAGCCAGCTGTTCCCCGACTAAGGTTATGAACCTCTCCTTCTGCTCGCATAGAAAATCCAATAGACCTAAAAATACGAACTAAGCAAACACAAAATACTTATAAAAAATACATACCACTAGTATTATTGTTTTTAATTCTGTATGTAGCGATTCGAGTTTTAAATGCGGTCGCTACTACTTCTACACCTCCATCCAGGACACGGCTAGCAGCGGTCTTGTGCGCGTTAGATCGTTGGTGGGCTACCAAGTTAACAACGTCCACATTGCATTCCGCACATCTCCGCGATTTCTTGGGGGCAGGTCCCTCAACGGTTGGTGCGGCCGGTCGTTTGATCCCAGATGGTCCGGCAACGGGGACAGCCACACCATGTTTGGCGTCCTTGTGCCGTTTCAAGTTGTCCTTCCGCGAGAAGGATGCAGGGCATGCATCGCAAACAAAAAGACCGGTGGATTTCGATCCCACGTCATGTTGTTGGAGCTGGTGCCGTTTTAAATTATCACCTCGAGAGAAAGCTGCACCACAGACGTTGCACACGAATGATGCCATTTTCTATAAAGAAATTAAAACTGGTCAAAGACTTTTAACAGTTGTAACTAGTCAAAGACTAAACAAAAACTGAATTTATATCGCCTCGTACCATGCTTTTATACATAATTGGTATAATTAGCTACTTTACTTTTAAAACCCAGCGTCGTTTAACCTTGAGTAACATTCCAAACTAGTCTAATCACACCAGTAAAATCAATTAGCTAGTTTACTTTTAAATTAGGAGAAACCCAGCGTCGTTTAACCTTGAGTAACATTCCAAACTAGTCTAATCACGTCGGTGAAAATCAATTTGCTTCTTGCTTACGCACTACAACTATAATTATAGGATATATCACTTTAACTTTCACTTCTACTCTAATTGTTTACAGACATTTCGAGCCTGGAATTTTTAAAAGAAAACATTAATGAAGAAGGCAAAGGTCACCTTTCACAATAAACCTTAGAAAGTTTGGGTGATTTCGGTAACAAGGACAGCTCAAATCGTATAAAATACGAGCACGATTCCTCTATGTTTAGTACAAAATACAGCATAAAAGTAGATACAATGATATCCATTAAAGACGGTATAGTAATGTTTCGGCGGAGTTTGAGTGATGCTAGGATTAATATCGAACGTGGTTATATTTATGGTGATGATATCGGATCATGTTATGACGACTCCAGGTGGATAAAGTTGCAACAAGCATGGACTGTTTGTGATCAATTCGACCGGAATCAAATAAATTCCATGAATTATTGGATAAATTTGAAGAATTAAATTTATTGAGAGACTTTATGGAATGCTTTTGAGCTATATAGAAAAATTATAATTGTAAAAGTTTTGTATGTGTATTTTACGGTAAATTTATAAATAAAATGTTAATATTATTCGAATATTTATCATTCTAAGTCATCCGAGTACAATTTACGCATGCGCAACAACAATTCTGAAACATTTAAAAGGAGGAGCTGCATAGGATTCCTTCTCAGTCATCTCGGTGAAATCAGTGCAAAGCAATGGAGTCTGTAGATGTTAATATGCACAAGTTTCGTATACCGAAAATCTGATTAATAAGTTTACGTATAGTTTAAGTGAATTGGGTGAAACCCTCATAATGTGGAAATTGGGTTTGTTATAAACCAGAGAATAAAACCCGTATTACGATTGGTGTGTAGCAAGAAATATTGTGGCAGCCATGTTCTGGAATTGACATACGAAAATTGGTTAGCATTTACAAATTTTCAAGTGGAATTTCAAATCAACGTATTTTCTCGTGACGTGCTAAACACTCGATTAAATGGTGCACTCGAAACGGAAGATCTACACATACAACTAGGAGGTCCGTTTTTATCACTCTGTCACCAGTGTCTGGATCAACCGAGGACGAAACGTTCCAGTTAAAAATAATAATGGGTAATAGCTCGATAGTTATAAATGAATTGGAGTGCCGTAAAATATTCCATATGCGAGAGTTGTTTGAGTATCAACTTAAACAGTTGGAAAGTCGTGACTTCCCAGCATTATACAGCGAATTAGTAGGGTTTGTTGCTAATTCTAATTTAAATGATTGCGATGGGTTTAATACTATGACTGAAGGAGAAACGAATTAAAATCTTGATTGAAGGCGAAGTTCGAATTGGCAATATTTTATTCTACAACGAATTGAATCAGAGCGCCCTAAATGCATTGGAGCTGGTTATATGTTTTCCGGATATATTTGTGCAAGACGTGATACGTACAAGAACATTAGTGGAAATGTTTAGACGTTTAAATTTGTCGGAATCTGAAGATTCTGGTTATGGTGATAACTAGAAAGAGTATTTTATAAAAGACAGCCCAAGAGACATGGATGTAAATGTATTGTTATTGTAAATATATTGTAAATTTTTTGAAAAAGTATAAATAGACTCGTTGTTGTTTATTTATTTAGTATAGTTTGAGATTTTTGAGTAAACACATGATTATCTGTTCTGGAGAGGGTTTAATCAACAGCGCTATAAACAGGTTACCGTTTGAGCTGCATATTCCAGGTTATCAGTACTGCGGTCCTGGTACAAAGTTGGATGAGCGCTTAGCAAGAGGTGATCCTGGAATAAACGAATTAGATAAATTGTGTAAAGACCACGACATTGCATACTCCAAGTACCCCGACGATCTTCCAGCCAGACACCGAGCAGATAAAATTTTAGAAGAAGAAGCCTGGGGAGAGTTAAGTCTAAAACGCAAAGTTTGGGGAAAAAGCCGCAGCTTGGTTTGTGACAAACGCTATGAAAGCGAAGAGAAAATGGGTATGGGTTTAAAGAAGAAAATAAGTTTTAAAGGTGGATTCTTGAAGAAAATACGCTCTGCAGTAGACCGAGTTGGTTCCGACAACTTGAAAAAGCTGTTAGATGTTGGTATTCTAATTGGTAAAAATCATAAAAGGAGCCGGTGGGAGAAACAAAATTAGAGTCCCACGTATTATACCCGTTCCACAGAAAGGAGGTTTTCACCATTGATTCCGATATTCGCTGGACTAAGTGCCCTAGGGGCACTAACAGGTGGTGCTGCGGGGATAGCTAAAGCAGTAAATGATGTCAAGACAGCCAACGAACAGCTTAAGGAGAGCGAACGACACAACAGATCTATGGAAGCCATTACTGTTGGGAAAAAAGGAAATGGAATGTTTCTAAAACCATACAAAAAGGCACGCATTATTCTTGAAACCGTACAAACAGGGGCGTGGCATTTGTAAAAAAGTATCAAAAAACTAAGCAAGTTACCTCGAAGAGCTCTCACCGATGTAGATATAAGGAAACACGCATCTAACATTCCTCATTTTCGCGGTGTCTTTTCTAGAGATCAGTTACAGAAGATTACACCGCATGTCAACGAATCGGGTGTGATTAATTTGGATACCACCAAAGGTTCGGGTACACATTGGGTGGGGTACCGAAAACGCGGAAATAGTGTGTATTACTACGATTCGTTTGGAGACTTGAGACCACCGGAAGAAGTAAAGAGATATTTTCGAGGTTGTAAAATTTACTACAACAGTGTACCGGAGCAGACTTACAACACATACAATTGTGGACATTTAGTGTTAAAGTTTCTTAGTGACAATGGCTAAAACAGTGAGCGTGTTCGGGTATGGTAATGTCATATCGACAGGATCCATTTACCCACCAATTAAATTGAAACAGGACGGTGAATATGCTTTGGGTCTAGTGGGGTTGTACACTTGTAACACTGTGCAAAACATACATCCAGGGAACAACAACTTATACTTTAACGATCCAGAGCATCGCAGAATAACCATTGAACCCGGATCATACGAATTAGAAGAAATAAATGCATATATACAGGACGTCTTCAAAAATGGTTCAGTCAGAAGCCGGACATCAACGAGAACATTGAAAAATATTTTAAACTGAGTGCCAACAATAATACATTAAAGTGTTCTATACGAAGCAGTATACCGATTGATTTTGGGGCAAACCGTAAAACAATATTGGAAGCATCTTGGGGTTTACCAACCGCAAATTGGCTGCAGATACCGTACATATCGCTAATCAGCAAGTGAACATAATATCGGTCTCAAACATTTTGTGGAAACCAATATCACCAGCGGATCGTTCAGAAACAATTTTCTTACGCACAGCATATTTGAATTCAGTTTATCTGTACCACCCGGGTATAATCTGGAAAAGGAACCTAACCACGTCATATATTATCCGCTGAGCGTAACAGAAATTGATAATATTACAATCAGACTAGTCGATCATTTGGGTGAATTGGTAAACTTTTCCCGGAAACATACACCTGTGTGAGACTGGAAATAAAAAGTAGCTGAAAATGCCTATCGATTTTGTATATAAAGCACGCTACAACACCCCCAGACGATTAGAAGTGAATACGGCGTCAAAGCGTCAAGTTGTCGAGAGACTTACAGCAGAAGAAATACGTTTCTTAAAATCTTTGGGATTAAAAGTTATAAATGATGGGAGGCAGAAGTAAACGCAGCTTAGATCTCCACGGTGATGAAAACGTTAAACTTGGAAGGCTTAAATATGAGGACGTGCCCAAATTGGATGTGTTTGGAGGTTATAAATTAGACGAAACCATAATAAAGGAAGATTATTATACATATCTTCCCTTTACATTGAATGCAGAAAACAACGATCGAATTTCAATTGAAATCCAGAGCAGTGATAACATCACATACCCTCATGAAAGTTTTATATTTATAAAGGGTACCTATAAGCCTACGGAAACATTAAGGGAAGCGTCAACAACTGGAGACCCGATTAGAGCAGCAGAACCAGACCCTAAAGCTTACGAATTTACTAGAAATGCACCATATTTTCTGTTTGAGGAAATTCAATACAAATTGGGTAATAATCAAATAATAGATGTCTGCAGAATCCCTGGAATTACTAGAACTATTAAAGGTTTAGTATCCATGGAAGAATCAGAAACAAAATCTATTACACATACCGGGTGGAAGCCCGATACCATATTCCAAGATGGACGGTTTAGTTGTGCTATACCGCTAAAAACCATTTTTGGGTTTTTTGAAGATTACAAGAAAACTATCGTCAACATGCCTCAAGAGCTGATTTTAATCAGATCCAAGTCGGACGTAAATTGCTACAAGTCGATTGGAAATACAGTAACGTTCAAAATACAACGTATTTCATGGGAGGTTCCGCATATAACATTAAGTGACTTCGCCAAGGCGTCACTGCTTTCGGAAATGCAAAATCAATCATCTATAATGGTTGCATTCAGAAAATGGGAACTACACGAATTACCGTCTCTAACACAATCAAAGTCACAAGTATGGAGAATTAAAGTATCGAACGAAACAGAGAAGGCTCGGTGGATATTACTGGCGCTGCAAAATGGGAAGTACGACAGGAAAGAAGAAAATGCTACAAGCTTTACGAATGCCAACATAACCAATGTCAAAGTGTTTTAAACTCTCAGATGTTCCTCAAGGTCGATTAAATTTGGATTTCGAGCAGAATGACTACTTGCCAGCGTACCTGTCTTATGCATCTTTTATGGAAAAATACTATCCGAACAAATCGTCAAATAAATGTTTAATGGACTACAACAGGTTTAAGGACTCACCTGTCTTTGTAATCGACTGTCGTCATCAATTTGAAAGCATCAAGGATGCAACGGTTGATGTAAGAATGGAATTAGAAGCTTCAAGAAATTTTGAACCGTCGAGGAAGGCTTATGCTTTAATTATACATGACTCTATGTTTGAATATAATCCGTTTACAGAAATTGTTAATAGATTTATTCACAATTAAATATTTTGTATATATTTTTAATAAAATTGTATAAAAGCAAGGAATTATTTTGTTTCAATTAGTCTACTTTTATTTGTCGAATGGTGAGCATCTCCCACTCTGTGCATAAGTTCTAGTTATTTTAGAGTGAGATTGCCCCATAGAGTGAAATTGCCCCATAGGGTGAAATTGCCCCTAGGGTGAAATTGCCCCATAGGGTGAAAGTGTCTCCGACAGTATTGGTTAGCATGGTTCGCAATTACATAAGAAAACGAAATAGTGGATACAGTAACGAAGCATTAGAAAAGCTATAGAAGAAGTTCGACTGGGTAAATCAAGTATTTACTCCATCAGTAAAAAATATAATATACCGAAAGAGACGTTAAGCTATCACCGCAAGCAGCAGCAAAAGCAAGCGTACGCTCGAAGCAATATGGAGACTGCGAAACAAGAGGTTAAAATACCTATACAGAATTATGATAACTTTGCTATTGCTAGTGCAAGAGAGGATGGTAAACATGGTTCATTGTTCCCGTCTAACATACGAGCTATCTTCGCGGGACCATCGAGTTGTGGGAAGACCAACGCTTTAATATCTCTGATCTGCACGAGAACGGTCTTAGATTCCAAAATGTGTATGTATTTTCGAAAAGTTTATATCAACCGAAATACGAATTGTTAAGAAACGTTTTTACACCATTAAAAGAAGAAATTGGGTACCATGAGTTTGAAAATTACGATGATTTGATCGAACCCAGAGATACCAAAGAAGATTCAATTATGGTTTTCGATGATATACCTGTAAACGAGCAAAGTAAAATCACTCAATTTTTCTCGTTCGGCCGACATAAAGCAATAGATTCGTTCTATCTATGTCAAACTTACGCTAGTGCCTTAAAACATAGACTCAGAGATAACGCCAATGTAATCGCATTATGGAAACAGGATGATACAAACCTTCGCCATATCTTTTCGGATCATATAAGTGGTGACATGACATATCCGAAATTTAAAGAAATGTGTTTACAGTGTTGGGGTGACTCAAAACATAATTTTATAACTGTTGTGAAAGATTTTGATTTGGATAATGGTCGATATAGGAAGAATTTCGACGAGTATATAAATATTTGACATTATTCAAAACAGCTAGTTCTCATCCAAAGTTTCATGATGACGGACGTTAACAATTTTATTGCGAATAAACGCAGTCTTCATCTTATGCAGGATGCTGTACGAAAAAGTTTGTAGCGTACAAAAGGAGACGCTACATCTCAGCAAAATTCAAAGAGATGCACAAACAATTGATTGATCCTTGAAATAACCGCTTCCCAGTTGCAATCGATCACCGAAAAATTCCACACCTACAACAAAGGTTAAAGTTGAAAACATGGACGTGCCTATAAAGAAAATTAAACAACTCGTTCCAGAAGAACCGTTCCATCTTTACTATGCGGATGTGTTAGCTAGAGACGAGGACGAAAATATTGACAAATCAATTTATGGAGTAAAGTATAATGCGGAAACCGATACATGGAGTTTGTGGAAAAGTGTATTGGTAATTAACCCGGAAACTAGCGATATAACATTAAATAATGTGATATATCCAGGTACGAAGGGTTTATACAACCTGCTGGTTTACAAAGACATCAGCCCCGAAGATGGCGATTTCAATTTGCATGAAGATTTGCCGAATTACTTGGAAATGATCAAATCTGCGTCGATTTTGAGAAGAAAGTTTAACCCATTTGCGGTGCACGATTTAAGCGGATTCCCAACAAATAACAAAAGTTTAACAAATATGTGCAAAATATCTCACCGAATTTCGGAGGAATCCCGAAAGAAAACAGCCAAAGAGAAGAAAACAGTCTAAGGGATCGGGTTTAGGCTTTTCTAATCGGTTTTACAAAAGTTTAAATTCAAAGCCGGTGCAATATGTCTACTGGAATAATGTACATGAACTTGTGGATCGACTGAGATTGTTGAACGCATCCAACCGAGCTGGAAATACAAGCGAGGAAAACATTAACGAGATGGTGTCCATAATAGAAGAGTTGAGAGAAGAAGGTATAATACAGTGAGCTCAGCAAATAATTACACAGTTTTAAAATGCCTATCGACCGCTTCGGACGTTCAGAGCGTAAAGATGCTGATATTCTGCGCGGTCCTCCAGGTCGAGGATTTGTGCTAACGTTGGATGGTGATGGGTACGATATGCAGCAAAGAAGGTTAGTGAATTCATCAGACCCGAAAGAAGATGGTGATTGTGTTAATCAGAGAGTACTATAGTATTCAAGTCTGGAGAAGAAACAATTAGTTTTCGTAAACGAAGGCTAGTGGATGTAATGGATCCTAAAGAAGATAGTGATTGTGTTAATAAGAAATCTGTAATCAAGCTCGTGAATCAAGCCTTTTCATACTGTCTAAAAAGTTCTGATGATATACAACGTAAAGATAAAGCCTTCAATGCAAGAAACCAGCGTATCGCAATGCTTGCTCAACCAGTTGAGCCATCTGATGCAGTTAATAAACAATATGTAAATGAAAAATTGGATAAGCTTGTATCTGACTTTAAAACGTTTATACAGTTTTTATTAATTTGACTGCAACTTCTGAGACAAATGAGAAGGAGCTCGGTCTTGCAATAGCATCGATTTACGAGGCGTCACCAGCAGCTATAAAAAACAAATACTACAAACCAAAGCTTCAGTTTATGTCAAAGGTGCAATTGGATAAAGATAACCCTATTAGTTTAGCAACAGTGTTAAGCAAAATGAGTAAAGAAATCATCGTTAAGGAATTATTTAAACCTGCAAGAAAAAATTTTCAGCGTCGTCATACAAATCTGAAACATGTGAAACGTGATCTTATCCAATCGGACTTGTGCGAAATGCAGCCTTACTCGCGTGTGAACAATGGGTACAGATATATTATAATAGCAGTGGACTGTTTCACAAAATATGCTTTAGCTGAACCTTTAAAAATAAAACTGGATCAGAAGTTACAAATGCTATGAAAAAATATTGGACAAAATGCTGCAAGGAGAAAATAACTTAAAATCAATCTACAAACGGATTTTGGGAAAGAGTACTATAACCGCTGGTTTAAAAATCTTATGCAAAAATATAAGATAAACCATTACTCTACGTATTCCGCAATCAAAGCTAGCATGGTTGAGCGGTTGATTAGAACAATCAAAAACAAATTGTACAGAAGATTTTACTTGCAAGGCAGTCATAAATGGGTGAATATTTTGCCTAAGGTTATGGAAGAATACAATAATACACCGCATCGGGCTATTAACATGACACCTATGGAAGCAGAAGAACATCCGGAAAGAATAAAACTTTACACTGCTAACAGCGTTTCTAAAAGTTACAAGAAGTTGTATAAGGTTGGAGACATTGTGCGTATATCAAAATATAAAGCAGTATTCGATCGAGGATTTCACCCAAACTGGAGTACAGAACTATTCAAAATTGTTAAAGTACAAAAACGAGACCGACAACCTATCTGCTACAAGATTTGGAAGGTCGGCCAATTCTAGGTGCTTTTACGGCGATGAAATTCAGCTCACAGCAGCACCCGACACGTACTTAGTGGAAAAAGTTTTACGGAAACGGAAGCACGGACGCGAATTATTAGTGTCGTGGTTGGGGATGGTAAAAGTTGGATTAAGAAAACAGACTTGCTTTAGTATCATCCAGATAATTACCTGGATGAAAAAATCATAAAAGGAAGGGAGTAAAGTCCTTAACTGGATATATAGGAGAGATTTGCTTAGAACCCCATTCCCATCTGTGATTTGAAGCAGGAAGCATGTGTTTCATAATCGATTTACAAGGATATCAATACAAAACTAGTGATTTCTATTGCAAGGAGATTGCCATTTTGGATGTAGCGAATAATGTAATATGGCATGAGATACTGGACATGGCTGTGGAGTATAACACCCTAAGCGATGATTTCAAAAGCAAGTTCGGTGGTTAAAGCAAAGAATCCATGGGCTTAGCTGGGATGGACAGTCCACAAGTGGATATACAAATGTAGGCGATTTGCTGAAAGAAGTCATACCACCCAATGCTACTATCTATGTTAAAGGAGAACAGAAAAGACAGTTACTGTCAAAATATTTATCAAACAACATTTTAAACATGGAGAGTGTTTTCTTACTTCCAAGGCTCAAAGAATTAAGAAGATTCGGTAATAGGTACAATCACTGTTTAAACCATTGTTTGAATAATTTAAGCTGTTCTAAAGAAAACGTATTGGTATTGAAGCATTTTTGTTAATGTATTAAAATTTTAATAAAATATTTTGTGAGAATTGTTTTTTATTCTAGCTAAAAGTATACCTTTAAAATTTGGAAAAAGTATATCTGTAATACAGCGCATTACTTTGGAAAATTAATGTTTTAAAATACAAAGAACCAATAACCGAATACATAATAATTGGTGTTTGCAAATAAATTCAGTTCTACTTTAATAAAAAAATGTAAACTTACCTTAAATCTTCCTTCAAAACTTTCCACAAAAAGAACTACGCGAAACGACGGTTTAAAATTTCGAGGGGCTTTACACAAAAGCGTGCGAAACTAATAGAATTTTTTCTAATGACACCGCGTTATATACGTTTTGAATCCGTTAATTATACTACTAAATGAGGTTTGTATTTTCCGTAAATACGCACTTTTCAGCACCTCGTGGTATTGGTAATCTACAAACAATTATATCTCGATTTGAAATGCGCGTCATTGAAACATATTCTCAACATAATTAATAGAAAGTCCAAGAAAAGAAATTATAAAACAGCATATACACAAAATTTCTAATTAACATACATGACTGGTAATCTAGCGAAAGTTGTAGCACGCATTTTCAATTACGAATGCATTCTTCTTTCATTACAGGAGAAATTCCATAGATTTCATACCAGCAAAATGCGCTTTCTTTTAGATATTTAAAACACATTACATTGGACATCAAAAGTCGACCTTGCCATTTCTACATTATTGTTAAGCATGCATTGGAATTTTGAATGCGGTAATTTCTTGTTTAAAGTAACTTAGTTAAATAAAGTGTAATTTAAATTGTGATTGTATACTCAGTTATTGCAATTGAAAACACATTCAGGGAATAATTTATTTGCTCTATATATTTTACAGTAGCGTTTTGAACAAAACTTTCTGCTTTTAATTAAATTTCCTTTGTTCCCGGCGGCATGTGTTTACCTCCACGTGGTGTCGCTGGACGGTAAAACATATTGTTAACAACAATATGTCTTATTGACTGAAAACACGTTTCCTTTCTTTTACATTAATCTCATTTTGTTACACGTCTATTTTAAACAACCCATTAATCTTTTTTTGTTACAGGTTAAACTTTCGGCTACACACAGGAAATAATGCTATACTTTGTAAAATTGTAATAGTTTATTAAACTGTAAATTGGATAAATAAATTATTAAACTTTTGTGTTCTTAATTTTGTGTTGGTTAAAGCATATACCTTGGGTAGCGAAAAGGTTTTAAAAATGGAGTTAAATATATACGAGCAAAGGCGAAATTTAGAGGTTTGAGAGCTTAAAGTATAACTTTGCAGGGCGTGGTCCGATTTCAAATCTGTTTGCAGATTCTAATTCTGCGTAAAATTCTAAGCTAACAAGATGTATCGCATGACTAAAAAAATTTATGCGGACGGTTAGAAATCGGTCTTGGTAAGAAATCTTAAAATCAGGGTAGCTCCCTTAGGGATGGCGCAATCTAAAAATTCTTAGAAATTCGGGTAGCTGAGAAAATCTAATATTAATTGATACCAAACAAGATAGGTTTATCTCGAAAGATAAAAAAATGGCTAGTCGAAGAAAACTTTTTGGTCCAGAATGTTAGCGGTAAAAAAAAATAGGTTTATCTCGTGGGAGGAAAAATTTAAGAGATATTTATCTCGAAAGATAAAAAATTTAAGATATTTATCTCGAAAGATGAAAAATGGTTAGTCGAAGAAAACTTTTTGGTCCAGATGAGTGAGGAAATGAGGGATTCTGGAGGAAATGAGGGGGTGGATTCACTGATTTTCCTCTACTTACATTGGTTAATTTACTAAAATATTTATATCATAATTAACTACCTAAGATACCACACCAATCGTTAAATCCATATCTCGTTTGAAATTTGCGTTGCGCCGTCAGATGATGATTTTCAGTGCTCCAGTGATGCGTGTTATGTTTATTGAACACCCCGCAATTGGTAAACAGCGTTTCGTCTGTCCATATTATCAATTCTGGAAAGTGCGGTTCTTCCTCGCATTTTTGGATGTACCAATTACAAAAACGCATTCGTCTGGAGAAATCTTCTCTTTTGAGGCCTTGGACAATAGTAGGTTTATAAGGATGAAACTTTTCCTTTTTTAAAATATTATGAACAGTTGATTTTGGAATATTAAGTTCACGGCTTACAGATCTTACGGATGTGGATGGATTTCGTGTTACCACCTCAGTAATGCTTAGAACACGTTCCCTATTGTTTAAGACGTATTGTTCTCTAGTCTGTTCAAAAGCACCATAATTCAGTAAATTCATTACAATTTTTCTGAAGTATGTTTTATGCGGTTGTCGTCTTTCTGGATACAATTCCAAATATCTGGCGGATGCCGTATCAGCGTTCCAAAACGATTCTAAATAAGTATTTAGCATATCAAACTTTTCCTCATTCGAAAACTTGTAGACATATGCCATTTTTTAAATTAAAAATGCAGCACCACCGGCACCAAAACTTACAACACACACAAGTTTATCTAAATTTTAGAATTTGTTTGACATATAACTGTAATTCAATTGTGTGGTTTTGTCACATACCACCGCCTACTATTATAAAACGATATCATTTTAACTCTAGTACCACCATAATTAATAATTTCTGACAAATGCTGTTTGTGTACATTATAAAATGTGTATTGTACTTTTCATAAAGTAGAAATCAAATTTTTGCCCTGTTGGGATTACCAAACGTTAAAGAACATACAAATTTAGTTATTTTTATAATTTAGGATAGTTTTGCATTTTTTATAGACATGTGGCATATTTTTGAAAAGGTAATTTTAAGGCGCATAATATTCACTTAATATTCAAAATGGCGGCCATAAGAAAAACAAAAGTTGTGGGCGTTTCCTCAAAAACAAAAGACAGTTGAATGATTCTGTTTATGCTAAAATACTCCTTTTAGAAAAGTGTCTTAATAATGTGCAAGTCTTGTGATGGTGCGACTTATGATTCATGTTTTATTATCAAAAAACAAAATCCGCCATTTTTAGTTTTCTTCGAATATCTCCAAAACCAGACAACTTACACCAATTTTGTAAACGGATACAAAACTGGCCTGGATTCCTCCAAATCTTTCCCCATTTAACCCAATTTCTATCTCTTATAATAACTGAAATCACAATGTAGAGACTCGAAATTTGGACACACTGTATATCCTATTGTTTAATTCCTTAATTTGCATTAACATTATCCTGAAATGCACTTTTAAATTTTACGCAGTTTGTAAAATCGTATATATATATATATATATATATTGCTATGATAAGAGGGTAGTTTAAGAATAGATTAAGTCATAGGGGTCGTAGGATAGATATAAACAACTTTAACTTTAAGAAAGTCAAATAATTCCATCAATTATAGGAGTAAATCGACTATTCTACAAAAAGTCAATTGCGAGGACACTGTATATAAAGGATATTTGATCTAATATATGAGAAAGAAGCTCATTTAGTAATAATCCGATACCATTTAATTAGAATAGTAATGTGTACGTCGTATAATATGTTTAAGTATAATTTACGAGTAAAGATAAAGTTTTAGAAGCAACTAATTGCATCAAAATAAATTATTGGGAAACATAGATAAATTGGCATTCCAAATATTTAATAATTACGTCGAAAATATCAACGCATGTATAAGAAAACGCATTCTAATACGTTACTAAATACGTAACTAGAAAGAATACATTTGTTCAGAAACTCAACATTCAGTAACAAACAAATAAACACCAGGCGGTTCATTATATGATAAGTTTTGGACTTTTAACTTACAAACATAAAATTACGTGATTGAATGTGGGTAATAATTGGGAATCCTAAGAAATAACTATATAATACAGAACGCTTACGTGACTGATAAAGCATTGCCACCAAAAATTAGACAGGGATTTTGAGATTTACCGAGTTCTGCCAGAGATAAGGCAAAGTACAACCCTTTATCAATAAACACGCCAATGGAAACGATTGGTGGGAAGGGCTTATAAATACGATAGGAAATGAATAAAGAGGTGAGTTCATATTCAACCAAGCACAAACTATGCTCAAATGCAGTAAAAATGTACGTGATGAAATTAATTAGTGAAACGTTAAAATTCAGAATAAGTAAAATTTGAAAGTTCAAAAAATGAGCGTTTAAAAATAAGCCGATCTACAAATAGACGTATGTTAAACAATTAATTAAAATAATTTTAATATTGAACAAAACAGGGCATTTTTGAGACGGCATTTGTTTATGCCACCTTCGTTGATTCCACTTTTGTGAATGCCACTTTCGTCAATGTCAGTTTCGTTGATGTCATGTGTACTAAGTTGATATTTAAGTTTATATGCAAGTCGATGTTAATGTCGAGATCTAAGCCTTAACACAAATCTAAAAATACGTCTGAAAGTGCGATCAAAAGGGTACTCAAAGTTAATTCCAGGAAAAATACCAGAAATCAAAAATGGATAATTCTGGCCAATAAGTAGAGCGGACATAGCAAGGGATGCAGACCACAGACACTATAAGGCAACTCCAGTGACCGTTCCAGGTTAGCGATTTTTAAACATTTATTATTTAAAAACTGTTTTAAATTTAATATTTGCTATACATTATATATTTGTAAGAGCATCAAAAAGGTCATTTGAAAATATGAAAACAAGGAAATCATCTTAGAACGTTCGAAGATACTTAAGAGTAATCAAAAGATATTTTTGCTGGCTTTCAGGAAAGCATAAATTTGATAAATGTAAATACTCTATGCAGGGGAAAATTTTGAGGTTACACAACATTGTACATATTATCAATTATTATATTTTGTGATCTTTGAACTGCTTTATTTGAATCCATTTAAAGGGTAAAATAAGATTTATTATTAGGAAGTCGAGCATTCAGTGAGCTAGTCGTGGTAAACAGAAAAGTATAAAAACTTAATAGGGCATATCACAGCAATAAATATGACACACCCAATAGTAGGGGCAATTTCATATAAAATAAATATGGCACCCATCGTAGGGGTTTAAAATCCAAAGACTATTTCACAGCAATATATATATATATATATATATATATATATATATATATATATATATATATATATATATATATAAGAAGACAAGTTATTTGCAGTCCGTAATAAAAATATAAGTAAGATGTATCTGTAAACAAATTTATGAAAATAAGAGCTATTGACAAATGGCTATATAACTACTAGCCCGATTTGTATTTGTCAATAGCTCTTATTATTTTCATGAGAGTTTGTTTACAGATACATCTTACTTTATATATATATATATATATATATATATATATATATATATATTGCTGTAATATCCCCTAGTGGGTCGATCTATTAATTCTGTAATATCACGTGTCCTTACGTTGAGCGACCTATTTATTTTAATTGCTATAATACTAAATTAAATTATTGAACCACCATTTTAATCTTTCCTACAGCTTGTGATTATTTCCTCCTCCAGCTGTTTCTTAACGTTGCTATCAACTGGAGTTTATCATAAACAACTTTATCGACCAATGACAAAATTCAACAAGTTACCGCCTTTGCGGGTTATCTCTGCCCTACTTAATTTGTGGCTCCTCCTCTGTACTATTTCAATCTTATGACCTCGGCTAGCATATATTTGTAATTATAAAAATTCAGTAAGTTTGGATCCCATTTAATGAAACTAATGCTTTATGTACAGCTTTGACGTTATTTACAATACATTTTCAAATTAATTCACCTTTATAAATTTCATTTATCAACAACCATTTAATTTGTACTAAAACCCAAAGTCACCAAAGAAAACTCATTATCTTTACCAACAAATGTAGAATATTCTAAATCCGTTTTCTTATTATTATTTCAATACGTATTCAACCCTTTGTTGACTTGTTTACAAGCATATAATATTTAGCCAATTGATATTAAAAATAAAATAAAATTCTTGTAGAAAACAGATGCCTTATAACCAACAATCTGACCTGGTTTTATCTTTTACGACGACGCTTCCATTGAAATTAATCTTCCCAATTTTCGATTCCATTCAACTTATCACCATTATGGACCAACACCATTAAATTATAATTTTATACTTTAATCATTCTTGCCATAGACTTCAAATTTGTAATTCGTTCACCCTATACTTCAAGATTATGTTCTTCCTTTCGCCTCGACATTTAAATTGTTTTATTGTAATCTTTCTTAACATCAAGCATTCTGGCCTATTTTCCTCAGACCTCGAAGCCCTATTATTTTTATGTCTTAGTTTACGATTAATTCATAAAATAATCCTACTTACGTTTTAAACGGTAATTTTCATATACACACTCATTTATTTCACTTTGTACCACTTGTTACGTATTATTCAGTATTACTGGCAATGCACTTGGGCCTTCATTGAGTTCAAAACTGACTTTCTTATCGCGGTGCTTGCTAATATAATTTCGAATCCCCACTGCATCCGTGGTGTGGTCTAGAACCTGTCGTTTGCTTCGGACCAATCAAATAATTTCATTTCGAATATTTTCTGATGTAATGCTCTGCGTTCGTTCATAATCACTTTTGAAATATATATATAATATAATTATAATTATATATTGTAAACCATGTGGAGTAATTTAGGACATATATTAGAATTTAATGTCATTTGAGACTATTAAAAATTGCTTTATATGTGCGACACGAACGTAGTTATTTGTTGTGAACTTTAAGATGTAGTAGGCTAGTAGAGAGTTAACATGGTCGCCTTAGAGAGTAAACAAAGGAGATTATTTTCGAACCAATTTTGTAAAAGACGTGTTTTCATAACTGTGCTAATTTGTATCAGATATTTAAAACTAAATAAAAGTAGTTGTTTTAAAGGAGTTTAATTGAATAAAGTGGTAAAGAAACAAGCATTGAATTATAAAGTGAATAGTAGTGATTGTGCGACGGTAAATTATTGGATTTTGGAGGGTTTAAGGTAGCAGGACATACTGTGGATATCATGAAAGAAGTTGGATATTGAGAGCGGTTTAAGGTAGCAGGACATCCGAGTGGATATACAAAGAAAGAAGTTGGATTAGAGCAAAAAAGAATATTCAAATGATTCAGTAGATTGGGATCAGATACGGAGAAGCGGACGGATTTATAAGAAAAAATTTAGCCAAGATTACAAAGGAAGTGTAGATGTTTTTAAATCAAATTTGGGTTAATCATTTCAGGATTGGGAGCAGTTAAAATTCAAGGACACCTGGAGCGGCACGGTAAATTCAAGAACATCAATGTGAAGACGCATACGGGATAAGGATTTTGAGCCAGCAGTCAAAAGGTATCAACGGAGTATAGACCAGGTGAGTGCTTGAAATATAATTTTAATACGTCAAAATAGTCATACAAATTTTGGTGTAATTTACTTTGGCACAATGCAACTTTGATCTTATTAGAAAATTTGGCATATACAAAAGTAGAGTATCAATTTTAGTAGTAAAACAAAAGAGTGCACTTTGGTTGGACTTAGCACATCTACTTATAAGAACCCACTTAAGTTTAACACCCTAGATTAAACTTAATAGTCGAGGCATTGCAATAAATAATTAATTAAAGAACCAACCAAACGGTGCAAGTACGGGCTGCATTAGGTGTGCACATTTTAAATTTATAAAATAAATGAGTAACCACATGCACGTGGTGTAATAATGAAACGGAGTGGACCAATATAGTGAACTTCAAATAGGGTGTTTATTAATTACGTTCGTTATAATCCACTGCTGCAGCTCACTTGCAAAAAGGCTGATTTTGATGAAATTTCAGAAATAGTAGTAGGACACGAGCCTGAGATTAGGTGGGGCCCGAGTTAGATATTTTCAGGCATACGAGTTTAAAGACAGGCTGCAGAGATGACGGACCCAGCAATGAAACGGATTACGAGATCGGGACTGATATACCGAATTGAAGCAGAAATCACGACACTAAACGATGAACTTAGGACACAGGACATAGAGCTAGACGCAGGAGGAGACATCCAGGAGACGGAGGCGAGACAGACAGACCCGGAGGCGTCAGACAAGGACCCGGACCAGTCGACGGCACCGGAGGTAAGAGTTGCAGAAACCGCCGGAACCCAGGACCTAATACGACTCATAATGAGTTTGCACGAAAAAGTTGAACAGTCAAATACAAATTTATCGAACGATTTTAAAACTTCACAGACAAATTTATTGAACAAATTTGAAACGTCACAGATTGAACAAAAAGAGGCAAATACGCATCTAACTAATAAAATAACGACTTTAACAAACCAAATTGAAGAATCACACACCGAACTGAGAAACGAGTTTAGGACGTCACACGCGGAACTAATTAAAAGTTTTCAGAGTCATGCGAAACTAAAACGGATATAACTAACATGACTGCAGAAACACACACGGAACTACAAACGGACGTAACAGACAAAACTGAACAGTCGCGGACAGAGGTAAAGACATCACACACGGAGAAACAAACGGAGTTAACAGACCAGACTGCAGAAACACATACGGAACTACAAACGGACCTAACAGACAAAACCGAACAGTCGCGGACAGATGTTAAGACCTCACACGCGGAACTACACACGGAATTAACAGACCAATTTGCAGAGTCGCGGACAAAGGACGAACGCAGGACTAAGCTACAAGACAACGAAGACCGCGTAGACGACGAGACTAAAATTACACGGGTACAATTGCAGGGACAGGCACAGCACTTGACACCAAAGTTGGGCGAGGACGACATCGTACTACTACTTGCGGGCCACATGGAGCCGGAAGTGACTAAGATGGTTGTGGTCCATAATGTTAAAACACTGCGAGAATTTTTAAGCGTTATGAGAAATTTCGATTTGGCAACGGCACTGGAGGCAAAAACACGGACTAGTTATTGGGATCAAAACCGGGGTTATAGGGAAGACAACCGGCGACATACGTACCACGAACAGCGACCCAACCATAGACAGGACAATTTCCATCACGAACATCGACCCAACTACCGACAGGACTATTTTAACCACGGACACCAAAATCACTGGGGACACGACGGAAACAGGAGACCATACTACAATAGGGAACACCGGGAGAACGACATACAAAGACAAAACAGGCACCCGCACGACGACAACGCGGATGACGGCCGGACGACGGGAGGAGGTACACAGCACGGATATAGCCGGACGGACAGGGACGCGAATGTCCACCACATAACGACCAGCGCAAGGACTCAGGACACGGATCAAATTGAAGTGGTGCAGATACACGAGGCACCCTCAGAAAAAAAAAACGCAAAATTTTGGAAGAATAAATGTATAGGATTAAAGGTCGACGTGGTTTATAGTTTAAAAGACTTGTTGTTAAATAATTATAATTTGAATAAAAAGAACCTTTTGTTCATTAATATTAGTTTAAATGAGTGTTTATATGTTGCTTTAGTTGATAGTGGTTCACAGTTGTCGCTGGTAGATGAGAGGGTGGTGATAAAACATGCTGACTTTTTAAAAGGTAGAATAGAAGCGATTGATGGGGTTAATTTATGGTCGGCTATGAATAAAAAGTTAACAACGATTTATAGGATCATCCGTGTACCGATATTTGTAGGGGATAAAAATGCAGGAGAAGCAGAATTTTTAATTACAAAGGGGTTGCATATAGATTTCATATTAGGAATGGACTTTATAGAGGATTTTGGATTGAATATAGATGGTAAGGATAGGTCGATTCGAATTTTTGATAAAGATAAGTTATGGATGGTGTCTACGGTTAGTGAGGAATATAGGAATGGAGATAATATAGATAAGTCGGGATTAGGAATGGATAGGACAAGTGATTATAGACAGGTTAAAGTACGATTATGTAATATGTTTATGAGATTAATTAAGGATGAACAGATTGGAAAAGTGAGTAGTGAGATAAAGGCGAAGCTAGAAGAATTATTTAATAAATATGTAGGGTTATTTAATGAAGAGCCAAGATTGGCGAGGCGATATATGCATAAGTTAGAGGTCACGGAAGACAACGGGTTTAATACAAAGGTGTATCCAATTCCGTTTGCTATTAGAAATAGGGTTAAAGCCGAGATTAACAAGATGTTACGAGATGGAATAATAGAACCAGCGAAAACTCAATATGTGAACCCGGTAGTTATTGTTCCTAAACCCAATAAAAGGGATATAAGGATTTGTTTGGATGCGAGAAAGTTGAATTCGATTACGAAACCGCAGTATGAACAACCGCAGGGGTTGGATAATTTGTTGTACAAAGTGTACGAGATGAAGTTTTTCAGTAAATTAGACTTAAAAAATTCATTTTGGTTAATTCCGTTGCATGAAGACAGTAAGAAGTTTACAGGGTTTAGTATTGAAGGAGAGATTTACATGTTTTCTGTAGTTCCGTTTGGGTTAAGTAGTTCTTCCGCAGCACTTGTAAGGGCCATGCAGAAGCTGTTTAACGAGTATGAATGTTTCTGTTCGCACTATGTGGATGATTTGTTGATTTTTTCAAGGAACGAACAAGAACACCTGGAGCATTTAGAAAAGGTGATCCAGAGGCTGGACGAAGGGGGTTTGAAGTTGAACGTGGAGAAATGCGAGTTGTTCAAGAACAAAGTTACATATTTAGGGTTTGAAATCAGTGAGAATGGGATGAAAATTTGTAATAAAAGGTTGGACGAGTTGAAAAAGATTGCTCAACCAAAGAACGTGAGAGGATTACGAGGATTTTTAGGGGTTCTAAATTATTATAAACGATTTATACCGCGATATTCTGAGTTGTGTGGGCCGTTGGTGAGTTTATTGAAGAAAAATGAAAGATGGAAATGGACTGCTGATCGAGAGAAGGCGTTCCAGGATTTAAAAAGTGCATTTTATAAAGAGTTGTCATTAAAATATCCAAATTTCAAAGACGAATTTATTTTAAGAACGGATGCGTCGAAATATGCGATAGGGGCTGAGTTGGTGCAGATCCAGGACGGAGCTGAGGTACCAATTATATTTATTTCGAGGGTATTAAAAGACTGCGAAACCAGATATGCGACGGCAGAGAAGGAAATGTTGGCTATAGTATATGCAGTGAAAAAGTTGCGTTTTTATCTGCTAGGTAACAAATTTTTAATAGAATCCGACAACACGGTGGTAACATTTATGAAGAAAAAGGAGTTTCTAAACAGCAGGTTGTACAGATGGGCGTTAGTATTACAGGAATACGATTTTGAAATCAAGCACAAACCAGGCAAGGAGAATGTGACGGCGGATTTTCTAAGCAGACCGCAGGTGGAAGAGAATAAAGACGTGAAGGATTGGTTAGTTGCTTTGCAGGAGTTCAGGGATGTTGGTCGGTGGACAAATGCCAAGCTTATGGAAACGCAAAGGCACAGTGAGGTGAGCTCGATCCGCGAGAGATTAACAAGCGAAAATGTGGAGGAGTACCGTGGATTTACCATCGTAGGGCAGTTCGTAGTAAAAAGGATAGGTGAGGAAGAGCTGGTAGTGGTATCCAGAGATGCGGCTGGGGAAATTATAGATGAAATTCATTTAAATTTTGGACATATAGGCATAAGAAAAACATTTTTGGTATTCAGGGAGGCGTTTTATGCACGGAACGATATCACGGTGGTTAAAGAAAGGATTAATCGTTGCAAAATTTGTATCTTAGGGAAAGACAAGAACGTGGTGTTGCAGAATGTACCGATGAGTGTGAGCGTGAGCGGACCATCGGAATTGGTAGCTATTGATTACTTAAGCAACCTGATTACGAGTGAACAGGGGTATCGGCACATATTAGTAATGGTGGACGTTTTTTCAAAATTTGTTAAATTATTTCCGGCAAGGCGAAGCAACACGGTGCATGCTTTACAGTCGATTAAAGAATTTGGAAGCCAGGTAGGGAGAATGGAAAGGATTTTGGTAGACAACGCAACTTATTTTAACAACCAAAGATTTAGGAACGGGTTAAATCGAGCGCACATTAAGGTGTCATTTAGCAGTATACGGCATCCGAAAGCAAATCCATGCGAACGATATATACGGGAGGTAATAAAATATCTACGGTTAGCAACGCAAGAGCACCATAATAGATGGGTTAGATATCTGCCGCAGATTGAAAATTTCATGAATTGTGTACCGAGTTCAGTTACAAAAACGTGTCCGATAACATTGATTCGGAGGATTATACCAGCAAGGCCATGGAGGGAAGAAGTCGAGGTACAAGACATCACAGAGTTGTTGGGCAGTGTTAGACGTAGGATCGAAAGGATGCAGCGTAGGGATATCGAGCGAAGGTGTAGCAGGATCAAAAAAAGGACAACTTTTGAAATAGGAGATATGGTGGTTGTGAAAAGGTTAAGAGTTTCGAACCGCGACAGGAACATTTGCGTGAAGTTGTTGTTTCCTTATGAAGGGCCGTACAAGATTACGCGTATTTTGCGGAAGGAAATACATTTGAATTAGCTACTATGACGGGGAATATCGTGGGCGTTTTCACTTGGAAAATCTATACCCATATAAGGTTGTACAGGAAGAGGGTTTAGTAGAATAGTTGTTATATAGTTCATGCGACGGAAAGTTTAGTTTTGTTTTAGTTTATAAGGTAGGTTAGTATGTAGCATAGTTAGACAGACATGTTGAGAATTAAAAATAGGGGTTGAATAATTAAAATATGTAGGAATCCGAAAAGGGTTTGTGTAGAAAGGTAAGAGGGGTTTGATTTTAAATAAAACTAGAAATTATGCACACCAGGAAAGAGTAAAGCCGACGCAATTTCAATTTCATTCAAAATCAGTGGGGCCAATATAATGTCTAAGGGAGCTACTAAGAGTTATAAGGGTTGTTTAGTACAAGGTAATATGCCAAACAAAAATAATCCACATATTTGATCACATAAACTTAAAAATGTATGTTTGCCGTATTTTATGTATACTAAAATACCATTCAAATATAGTAGTTGAAATTAAGTGCCAAAAGGTAATTTTAAAATGACTAAGTGGCGTAGTAAGATGTGCAGTGCTCAAGGGTTTATACCGAGTTTGAATTTTAAAAGCCTTTGAAAGTACATTTGCCGTCCAAAAGCCGGATGCGTCTATGAATGTTCACTATCAACATGCATCCAGGGTCAAGTATAATTTATTTTGGTTTCATTTTCTATAGAATCAACTTTTGGACAATATTTGTAAACTCAAAATTATTAGTTATAACAACGTAAAATATGATTGGTGGAATGTAAAGATTTAGGACATATATTAGAATTTAATGTGATTATGAAATTGTATAAAAGACATGAACTTTGGTATGTGCGACACGAACGTAGTTATTTGTTGTGAACTTTAAGATGTAGTAGGCTAGTAGAGAGTTAACATGGTCGCCTTAGAGAGTAAACAAAGGAGATTATTTTCGAACCAATTTTGTAAAAAGACGTGTTTTCATAACTGTGCTAATTTGTATCCAGATATTTAAAAAGTAAATAAAAGTAGTTGTTTTAAAAGGAGTTTAATTGAATAAAGTGGTAAAGAAACAAGCATCGGAAGTATAAAGTGAATAGTAGTGATTGTGCGACGGTAAATTATTGGATTTGGAGAGCGGTTTAAAAGGTAGCAGGACATTCGGGAGTGGATATACATAGAAAGAAGTTGGATATTGGAGAGCGGTTTAAAAGGTAGCAGGACATCGGGAGTGGATATACATAGAAAGAAGTTGGATAGGAGCATTGAAAAAAAAAGAAATAGGAACGAGTAGATTGGGATCAGATACGGAGAAGCGGACGGATTTATAGAGAAAACAAGGATTCGAAGCGGAGATTAGCACAAGGGAAGTTGTAGCACTGGTTTTTCTAAATTCTAAATTTGGGTTAATCATTTCAGGCATTGGGGAGCAGTTAAAATTCAAGGACACCTGGAGGCGGCACGGAAATTCAAGAACATCAGTGTGAAGACGCATACGGCGATAAGGATTTTGAGCCAGCAGTCAGAACGGTATCAACGGAGTATAGACCAGGTGAGTGTTGAAATATATTTTAATACGTCAAAAATAGTCATACAAATTTTGGTAGTAATTTACTTTGGCACAAAGCAACTTTGATCTTATTAGAAAATTTGGCATATACAAAAGTAGAGTATCAATTTTAGTAGTAAAACAAAAGAGTGCACTTTGGTTGGACTTAGCACATCTACTTATAACGGAACCCACTATAAGTAGCTTGAACACCCTGAGATTAAGAGCTTAAATAGTCGAGGCATTGCAATAAATAATTAATTAAAGAACCAACCAAACGGTGCAAGTACGGGGCGTGCATTAGGTGTGCACATTTTAAAAATTTATAAAATAAAGAGTGAGTAACTGACAAGTAGCGAGATTTAATAATAGTAAAAGGGAAAGTGGACACATAATATAGGTGGAACTCAAAGTAGGGCGGTTTAATATATGTTTAAACCCAAAAGGGGGGCGGTATAATAATATATAATTATATAATTATTGCACAAGGCAAGCTGATTAATACTAAAGTATTAGCAAATAAGATGAAATAATAACTTAGACTTTTATGTAAAGCCCAAATGATCACTTCAAATCGAGCTAGTAATTGAAAGATGGAAAATATTAAATCTAACACAGGATTCGAACCTATATTTTAAACTTCGCGGTTCAAGCGTTTTTCAATTACTCCACCGAGAAGGGTGACGACAACTCAAAAATTATACAAATGTAAATCATGAACACAACCATACATCAACCTGACTTTCAATTACGTTTGGCATTTTTGTCAATCATATCTGACAGTGTCAACTTTTTTAACTTCTGTCAGATATAGACAGGAAGATCTGTCAAATATAAATTTTCTAAAAAAAAAGTTTCAAGGTACTGTCAAATAAAAATGTGTGCTTCCAATTATGCTTGTGAATACTTCTTTTAAACGATCTACCTACTTTGCAGGCAGCTAATCAATCAAATAAACTTGTCTTTAATAGTTAATGCAATTCTATCACACTAGGTAGCCTAATAAGATATAAGTAACTCTATACCCTTCTCTAAAATAATCTAAAACAGTTCCCTTTGTTCACCACGGCTTAGCTCTGTTCCTAATAAGCTTGAAACTCTACTCAGGGTAAAATTTGGTGATTAATAATTTCAAAACACTTCACTTTATCGGTGGATCTTTAAATGAAGTGAAATACTTAATTTTATAGGTAATATAGCTCTCTTCTGAATCTAAACTCATCCTAAAGATATATTGCTATGATAGCGCTCTTCGCCAGATGTACAACGATCAATTGCCTGCTGATCACCACCTTTCTGTGCCTTTAAAATAATTTAAAATTAACACAATTCAATTTATGCCTCGACTAGCTCAGTGATACCCGCACAGAGTGAACGACGATATGATAACAGAGAATTTTTACTCACTCCTCTCCAACACCTAATACATCCAAATAAGACAAACTAAATTAACCAAAAATTATATAATAAACTATATAAAATTACAATTTACAAATCTACACCCTTTTAATACCGTTTGTCTTTTATAGAACTTTTAAATCAAAATTACAATAAATAATCCTATCGAATTAACTCTTTACGAAGATTATATCTTTTTACATCTTTTTATAGCAATTAAAGTCAGTAAAAACAAGTGTATCTTACCACGAATAGTTTCGTTGAACGTTAAAAAAAATGTCCATTTTCTTAAACAAAATTCTACGTACCAACCAAATTTTTCTTAACCTTTTACACAAAATTACTTTAATCACACACAACTTTCAAGCTCACTTTTGAATATACAAATAATGCAAGATTATAAATGCAACATGGTATAAATTGTCTAAATAATTCTGACCTTATATTTCTCCTGTTTCTTCTTGGAGCTTCCTAGTCCAAATCGGTCGTTTTTTCAGTAGCTTTGAGTCGTTAACCAGCAACTTAGCGTGTTAACCCAGTACTTTGAAATATTTACCAGCAACTTGGAGTCGTTTGTCCAATGATTTGAAGTATTAACCCCAGTATTTAAAGTATTTTAACCATTAGAGTATTTAACCATTGAAGTAGTGTATTCACGTAGTAATTTGGATTAACCAGTGACTTAGAGTATTACTTAGAGTCGTTTACCCACAACTTGGAGTATTACTTGGAGTATTCCTTAGAGCCCTAAATTAATAAATTGCCAAGATTTTCATTTTGATTAACTATTTCTAGACTTACGTTAACATCAATGGCAAATTCTATATAAATTTTTTTCATCGCGCACTTTACTGTTTCTATCACTTGAAACTATAAATTTTAACTTTCATTAAATCTTATTCGCGTAATAATTTGCTTTAAACTAGCACAATCGGCGCGTAAATTATTAAAAATGATGCTCTTTTATCTGTTTTGTGAGTTTTATAGAATCTAATTCCTTCCCGAATCTTCCACGCGTTCTCATTGGATGACCGAACGCTATCAGTTATTCGTCCGTGCAAAAGGCGTTTCAATTACTTATCTACAAGGTGTTGGATTTTAGCGGGTCTAATATGTACGTGTGAATTGCACGTATACCTCATTTTCTAAATGGACTTTATTCACAAATGGTATTTCATGTATGTTGTAAATCGCACGTACTCCTGCGTTTCAATATCCATACTTTATTTACATATGCTTGTGTTATTTAATATGGCATTTTATTTACTTTCTAAACTGCACGTATTCCGTCGCTTTCAATATCCATATTTTATCTAATATGCTTGATTCTACATATTTGCCTATACAAACTGGTATAAATTACACGCGCTATTGACTTCTTTATGCAACTGAGCTTAGGTTGGAAGAAATTCCATTTCTCGGTTATTTTTCTTCAAATATGTTGAATTTGTATTTGTTTGTAAGCTTAAGAATGGTTTGAATGTTCTCAAAATGATTGACTTGCTTCCGCAATTAATTATTTTAATGAGTGTAGTGAAGTTACTACGGAATGAGCTTTCTTTAATTGATTGTAGCTTGTTATTGATTTTATACAGGGTGATTTGTATTTGCTTTTGCATAATGAGTGAATTATGTACATTTCATGGTTTAAATGTTTGGTTTTCGTGGTTTTTATGATATTTACATGAAGTATTCCTCCTTTGTGACCTTATATGACCTTAAATAACCTTATTATTATAGCAATATATATTTCTGTGTAATTTGTAGATTAGAATAGATTATTTGACTAGGTAGTACAAGCCTCCGCATGTAAATACAACATAGTAAAAATTTAAGACGTTTTTAAACACTCTAGCATAAGAATTCAAGAGGGCGATATTTTCTAGGTATTAATTATAGGAAAATATTTACGATAAACGAGCTCGAACGGTTACAAGTTCTGAGAGTGACAAACAGACATAAAACGTTCCGAGTAGTAATTTATTTCAAGGATTATAGGGTAACAGTGTAAACAAGCTCATAATAATTATATTTTCTACGAATGAGGTTAACCGTTTGAAATTGGTAGGATCAATATACGACAAGAACAGCTTGTTTGTAGCAACAATAGAGGAAGATGGAATTAAGAGGTGGTAAATGTTGGTTGACCGCGAAATGAACTATGAAGCAAGGACAAAGCAGAGCTTATAAGTACGAGTGAGAGGCTGTATGTTTGTATAGGATATCGATTTAAATATGGAAGGAGAAAGGTAGGGAGGCTACAGACAAGCTGTTAAGAAAGAATAAAGAAAGATTACTAGAGTATGTATTGATAAGAATAGGACGGATATAGGGTGTATATTAGTTGAAAGTGGTGGTTTGCTTCAAGGACTATTATAGCATGCATTTGAAAGACAGAGAACGAGGATTAGACTTTACGGATGGAAGTGAGACAAGCAGTAGTTTAAGATTGAGCGAGGGTATGGTAGGAATAAATAAACCTGCCAATAAAGTGAGTGAGGGAAAATTTCGTACGTAGGAGAAAGCGAGGCGATGTAATACGCATGTTATAATGGGCGTGAGTTAATCAAGAAATTGAAGACAGTTGAGGCTAGGTTCGGAGAACGAATATATCCGTTGAGCAGATAAAGCTGTTTTCGTAGTAAAATATTATTTTCGAGTGGCAAAATTCTTAGATTTCAAAGACGTTTGCTGTTCACGGACAACAATACGAGAAATTGTCGAAGGCTAACTCGGGATTTGGTGAAATCGGCGTCGGTTGAAAATTTTGTAGCGAGAAAGCGAGTTTGTTTGTAGCGGTGTATTTTCAAGAAATTTAATTGAAAAGGGGGCATTTTGGGATATATAAACGCCTGGAAGTGGTGATGAGGCTCTCTTGCTTTTTCGCTTCGATTTGAGTTGTCATCTACGTGAATGTAAGTAAACGAAATTACTGTTTGTATTTAACAAGTGTTAACAGTTTAAATTGCTTACAACTTACACAAGTTGGTGTAATGCTGTATCGGCGGTCTGAAAGAATTATGAAGTACGTTTAGAGAAAAATAAAACGAAGCTGTTTGGAAGCAATGTAAGTACAGGTTGATTTTTTTTACTTAGGTAGTTGGTGATAGTTAGGCACACGGAAAGAATAGAGACTGTATATGTATCAAGTTGATGGTTTACCGATGGTAATTGGTATAGTAGAGGAATTTGGAACGTTTGGAGGTGCTGCTGATTGGTAGTTAGTGAGATTTGGGTGGCTGGTTGCCGTCCCAGATGGTATGGATCAACTTGGAGTTGATTCTTGAACGAGAAGTCGTTGATGAGGGCTATGTCAGCAATAATTTGATGGCAGATACATGTGTGGTGCTATTTTCAAGTAACTGATATTTATAAAACATTCTGTTTTGTGGTTACTTGTGTATTATGACATTTTATGCATTTTTGGTGGATTTTTTTGACTTCTATGGACAAAGAAATTTATTATTGAATTTTATTACAAATTATTTGAAAATATGTTAATATAGGAATTTTTATTTATAAGATAAGGGCGTGAAATCTGTTTATGTACGAAGTAAAAGGGACTTTTGGTATTTGCAGTGCGTAAATTTGCACAAATATTTAAAGGGGTTTTACTATGAGCTCGTATTTAAACCAAGGGTTAAAGTAAGATATGGGGTTAAGCCTAATTACTTTCAATAGTTTATTTAGTCAGATAAGTAAAATTGTATATAAAAATACTTAATAAAAATGAATTATTAATCAACGTGAATATATGTAATTAATGAATGTATGCAATAATAATTGGAAAAGTTTGCTGTGGGATTTCTGTGTAAATAAATTGTGATGGATTTTTGTAGTCGAGTTTCATTTATAGAAGAGTAGGGCAGGATTTTATAGGTAACCGTAGAGCTGCCGTGGCGAACTTTACTGGTGAAGCTAAGTTTCTTTTATTATAGCAAAAAAAAGCTGGGAGTAGTTTGGCGTCGAAAAAAAAGAAGAGCATCATCAGGGAGTGAATTGCAGCATTTATGTCAACTTTAGTGGAGCTTTGGGCCAGGTAAGCTTTGCAGTATTTATGACATTCCAAGCGTGGGGCTTCGAACAAAAAGAGAACTCGCAGTATTTATGGCGGCCCAACCGTGGAGCTTTTGCAGAGAATTTATGACGGCTAATTTGTGGGGCTCGAATTAAATTTAGGCTTTAATCCAGCTAACTTCGCAGAATTTAATATATATATATATATATATATATATATATATATATATTGTAGTGCTTTTAAAGGGCTAAATCTACGTATAAACAAGGTAATTTCAAACACCCTGTATATAATGATTAAAATTTAGTTGGTTCGCAAAGAAAATAAATTGTAGAAGCCAATGCAATTAATTTAATTGAACGGGTAATACGCATAAAAGCATGAAAAAACGATAATAGCAAGGTGAAACGCTTTGCTAACACATAAACAGCCGTTGAATATAAAATACCTTGAAAAGTCAACTCGTAGAAATGTTGTGTTAAAACGTTGGTTAATTGAACACCTGCATGTTTTCGAAATGTCAAGTTCCCCTTATTTGTGTAGATAAAAAGACAGTATTTCAAGTATATCGGGTAAACGGTTGGAGAGTTCGCGTAAATGTTAACTAAAAATTTCCTTAAAGTGCAGAAAGGATAGACGGTCAATGAAATGCTTCGGACTGAGAGAGACATAATAACAGTGCATTTCAAAAAGCACGTATACAAGTCCACATGGAGTAAAGTTGAAACGCGGACAGTAATATAGATTTCTACTGAAACAAGGTTAGAAGGAAAAACTAGTATATGCGTAAGAGGGGAATAGCGTTAATATAGGCGGGGTTTTTTAGACGTCAATGGATATATTATTGGTCGATATCGTTAGTTGTAGAACAGACAAACACGGGGATATTTGAAGTCGGGTTTTTCGGAAAATATCGTAAAGACGCGCTACATTTCGGGGATTTCAAAAACGGTTGAACCAAAATTTTAAGAACGAATTAGTTTAATTGAATGTTTCGCGTTCGGAGGGTCTGGAGAGGTTACAGTCGAAGCATATAAATACTCGAAACGAATTAGCACGGGTCTCTCTTTTTTAACTTCGATCGCTTAGTATTTTCTCCGCTTCAGAATACGAGTTTGTATGTATACATATTTTTAAATTAAATAGTACAGTGTTGGCCTCATAATTTGATACGTGAATAGTGGTGAGTCTAAATTTTAATTTGAGGTGCAACATTTATCTTAAACAAGCTCGTGAAGTGACGTGAAGTAACGTAAATTTAAAGTAAATTAAACTAAAGTACGCAAGTATGAAAGAAGTGTAATTAATTTGGAGTTGGATTTGGATACACCGTAAAGGCAGAGCGAACAGCACAACTTAGATGGGGTTCTTCTACAAATAGCTAGAAGCGGCCAGCAGAGCAGAGCGAAACAACTTAACGGCATCATCAACGGAGTAGAGATCTTCAAGAAATTTCAGGTAACGCTTTAAAATTGTTGTTGTTATAAACTATGAAACTATGAAAATTGTGTGACGTGTAAGAGTGAATTTTGAAGGTATTGTGCATTATTTTGCGTATTGAAAATAATACGTATAACTAACTTTATTATAGTATTTAAATAGAAATCTAAAGGTGTATATAAAGCTTATTAACGTTCCATCAGGAATTAAAAATTTTTATTGTTACGAGTACATGGGTTTGTTTTTTTGTTTGTTGTAAGAGTATGCGAAGTACAAAAGCATACATTATTCATAATTAACTGGGTTATCATGAGCTCACCATACTCCAGAGTATACAAATTTAAAATAAATTATAGATAAAGAAAGAAAATAAGGTATTATTCAGGGCCCATTTACTCCGGGTATATTCAATGTGTTTGATATTTTAAATTAAAATCCACGACAGTACAAAAATAGGATTTATTGAGGTGTAACTTGACCTCTGAAATATGGATAATCTTGAATTTTATTTGTAAATAGTGGAAAATAAATATTATAGGATGGTTGTATTATTTTGTGGTTTTATTGAGAGTGTGCGTGAACGATACAGAGTACAATAGTGAATCTAGGTATCCAAGAGGAGGCCCAACTGAGCTAGCCTGGAAATTGAAGAAGAATTAAGATGATAAAGAGAGGAATCTGGGTAAGAGATTATTTTTTAAAAATTTTTCTATTGTGTGAAATTTATTTTCGATTTTGGAAAATAAATAAAATCCTCGAATGTTTTTTTTTTACTCTGTCGAGGCTTTATGCAAGGAAACACGGCAATATATATATATATATATATATATATATATATAGAAGAATAATAATAATAACTATTTATATATATATAGACGTAATAAAGGGTCACGAGAGGTCATTGAAACCCGAATTCTACAAATAAATCCCACTAAGATATAAGCAATCCTGAAAAACGGAAACTTCCGTAAATTTATGGTTACACCCAGTAAAATACAAGCGTACTTTTATTCATTAAAGTGCCAAGCAAAAACGCAAATTGCGAGTGTATAAATAATCACCCTGCATGATATAGGCGTATTGTAAATAAATATCAAGTAACATAAGTTGTATATGTAAAACTAATTAATAATAAGATATCGTAAAACGCATTTAAAGTCAAATGCAAATCGATACATTTTTGATGGCATTTGCTGTAAGTAACATAAAATAGTACTTAGCTTTATGCATTTAGTTTAAGAAACTATAATCAACGCGTAATTTAAACCTCAATTCTCATATTAAATTTGTGTACTGAAACACGAAAGCAAACATTTTTTATAAAATGCAACCCCTTTTGCATTAAGAAGCAATTAAAGTTTAAATTAATTGCCCCGTGGATTACAGCAATTTATTGTAAATAAAGAATTTTGTAGAATATAAAAGGATGAGTCATTGGTATTTTAGAACTAAGTAAATAACTCGTTAATAAATAAATATTTTATTCCTAGAAGCGGCTGGAACGCAAAAAACTCACAAAATATCCCATAAAATCGATTATTTTTATCATTAGTTTGCGATCCCACAATAATAATATATGTGTAAAACAAGGACAAACAGAACACGTCGCTGATAACTGAAACAATATTACGTGGGATAAACGCCGCAATTTTAGATTAGTTTTTCCGAGAACCTTGCATCATAATGTTCCACACTTTTCTACAACCTTCTGAATATAGATAATTTTGAGTATTGCAACATGTCATTTTACCTATGGTAAATGCCACGTTTCAGCTTGATTTATCTCTCCCTTTAAACCTCAGATTTTACTTTAAAAAGTCCATTGAACCTTGATATACACTTTTACTTTTAATAGATTTATTATAATCTCAGAATATATAAAGGTTATAGTACTTCATAAAGTACCGTGTTTGTTTTCTAATATTCATACTTGTTTGTAAAGTTGCCTACAATCCAGTATTCTTAGTATTTATTTTCACACTTCTACTTTGCAAAGTGCTCTGTAGTTTTCTTTCCTTACAATTTCAAATATCCCGCTTGATATTTGAGACAGTTGGTTGCCTGTCAAAACTTTCTGATAAAACATTATTTCTTGTCTTGATTTTGTGCACAACAGGTTATTTTGAATTCCTGTTGATAAGAATTGACCATGAGGTCGTTTCAAGTATGTATTCTTTTGTTAAATAATAAATGTGTAATCATTTAAATATTATTACAGATATCTTACCTAGCGTTTCCTTTTCTTCATCAATTACAAATCCCACCGGATTACTTTTCTGATGGTAAGGATTTAATAGATGTATTTTAAATTCCTTTTCACTTGGTTTAGCGTGTTAACTAATTCGCGTATTATAATTCAGGGTGGTTCTCTACCTCCAAGTCTTTCTACTATTAATCTTACCGTTCCGTAATGATGCAGACTTATTTTGCTGTCGCTTTAAAATAAGATAACAATACCGTTATATTTTAAATTACGCTACCTCAACACACAATTTTAGTTTTGTTTATTATTCTCTTAAAATTTGGTTTAATATGGATCTATGAAGTTAAACACGGGATGTTTTTCAACTTGTTTGAATGCTAGCGAATTCTACCTCTTCACTTGTTTTTGATGTTTTACCTGGGACTCCTGCAGTTTCTACACATTTGATTTGGATTTCTACAGATGCTCCGTTCGAAGAATTTCAGGGTAACAAAATATGTTATTCAATGCAACATGTCAGGTATGACAAATTAAAATATTATTTATCTACTCAAAATTAAATGAACTGATTTATGCAATATTAAATTTTCTCTTTATCTTACACTTGTAAAACATTAATTTTACTGATAGTTTATCTAGTATTTACAAATATTAATTCTTATTATACATAGGCTTACTGGACGCATACTGTCCAAGTGTAAGCCACATGTTTCATGAAACCTAAGGTAGTCAAGTACGTTTATTAATTTTGTTACGTATTTAAAAGCACAAGATCATTTCTTAGTATATTTGAACGTTTAGTTCACGTTAAATATTTTATCGACTTTTTATATGTTACGTTCACATATTTAAAAACTCTCTTAAACTTATATAGCTACATTTAGTATTTGCATAAAAACGAGTATCATAATATTTACTGATCTGTTTATTTTATAAGACTTCATAGAACATTTATTATGTTTTTTGTTCAAAACTTTATTTCTATAAAATTTAATAAATACACTATATAACTTGTCATAGTTTCTCTCAGTTGTTTATTTTACAGTCATTAATTCACAAATTTTCTCCCCTTCGAGATTTTAGGTCTTTTGCAGCCTCCGCAACCTCAACGGTCAATGCTAGCTGCGCCAGAGTGTAAATTTTTTTATGCTCTGTCGTGCGCCTATCCTTTTTATAACGCCTGAAAAAGGGTGGGGTGCAGTATGTAAAGAAGCGTTTATTAGAAACGGTATTTATTCGATTCTGAAATTTAAGTCGCGAGCTGTTGCTATGCAAAGACAGTATTTGAAGTATGCAGTAAGCATAATGTAATTTAATAGTTGCAAGGTTGCAATGCATATGAAAGTGATGTTTTTAAACGCAAATTACATACAAAAATGGAATTATTAATTACAATGAATAAAGAAAATTCTTCAATATAACGCTATTTTAAAGATTTTATTAAATAATCGAAAGGAAGATTTAACCAAAAATGTCCTTTGGTAATTGCAGTTTGAAATCAGGAATTTTAATATGGAAAATCTTGTAAGTTGATCGGACATCAATTTAAAATAGGAAGATATTTTAATTACCAGGAGTGTTTTGTGGATTCTGCAAGTATTATTTTTAGATTTATTTTTAACGGGTATTGGAGTATTTATATCTAATTTAGGGTAGAATAATAAGTGTTAATCATATAATAATTTTTTGTAAACAATTTTACCAGGAGAATTTGTGTTCAGTGTGCAAAATACTCTGACCTTTTAATAGACTATCTGTCAAGGATTTTTTGGCCAAATAAACCTTACAAGCGTGGCAATAAATTACAACCAGGTAAACCATCCTCAAAAGAAGAAGTTTAATTCTGTAAATTTAAAATAAGGAAAGAAACTTTTTTTTTTGTAATAAATACTTCTTAGAATTATTTTATGTTTGAAAGAAACGATGTTGTAAATGTTCTATATGCTTTTGTATGAGAGAAAATATTTCATACTGTATAAATGCATTGTGATATTGCTGTGTTTAATTTCATTTTGAAAACTCCGTCAATTCCGTTGAGCTAGCCAGGCAAAGTTAAAAAGGAAGGTAAGTGAACAATTTCAAGTTTTACAAATTTGAAATTGTTGACTTACCTTCCTTTCTAACTTTACTTTGCATGGCTAACTCAATGCAATTGACGGAATTTTCAAAATGAAATCAAGCACAGCAATATCATAAAGCATTTTATTCCAGCTCTATATGCGAAACTTAATAGACAACCCACGTACCTGTTGATTTCAATCAGTTTTGTCATGCAGCATTGTAACCGCATTAAATTACTTAATTTAAATGGTATGCCTAAAGTCTACATTTTAATGTCGTGTAAATATTCTCCGTACTTTACTATCAATTACTAGTAGAGAAACAAATTTTCTTCGAGGTGAATGGCCTAAGAATAAAGATACTTAAGGCGAGGTACAACGGCATATTAATATTGTAATGTAGGAAACAAAGGGACAATTCATACTAACGGATCTATATATAATTACTATTAAAGGATATTGAACTATTGAAGAATGAATCAACAGTAAAATAAAATTATTGAAGCTTGAAATTAAACCTTGTTTAAGCTATCGTTTTATTGTTTCATGTAGGATTGATAAATTACATTCCTTATGGTTAGGTCAAGACAATGTTTAGACAATATTTTTTAATTATTCATCTTTTTTACACGATAGATCTTTATCCAAAAGCTTGTACGTTATGTGTTAATTGCACAACTAGGAAGATTAAATTAAAATCAACTTGTAAAGTGTAAATTTCTATTTCACTCATATTTTCGTTGTATGCTATTTCATAAACTTTCTTTTTGCAACTTATATGTATCAAGCGCGATATATTTTTAGCCGTATCCAACCAACCTGCTTAAGACCACAATTTAGTTCTATCTTTTGATATTTACATAGATACCTGATACGGCGACCTAGATTTATGGGTATTACAAATGCAAAAAAATCGAGGTAATTAGATTTGGTTATTATTATTGTTTATTGTTTTCAGACTTAATATTTTTTCTTGTAACTTAGAACGCAGTACTTTTGTGGCTAGTTTTGCATCAAATAGAAATCGTCCTTTTTGTATTATTTGTAACATCTATTACAAGTAGCTGTGGCTACTCTATAGGGGCTCAAAGGTTAGAGCCCCCCAGGTTATTTTAAGCAATAGGTACCGCAAATAAACTTTTCGGTATAAATTAATTCATCGTAAAATGATTACTCAAAACTAGAGATCGAATCCATAAATGCTTTCAGCCCGGCATTTTTAAGTGGTCTCAGTAAATAAATTGTAAATGCTACGTTTACAATGATGTATGATGCCGGAAACAGATATAAATAGTAAACATATCCCGACGTCGTCCTTTCGTAAGCAACCACATCCAACCGTTTTAATGAAAATTAACACCAAAATGCATATAATTCTTTTAAGATTTGTGGTTCAAATGATCAAATGTAACACTGATATTAATATTGTAAAATTATTTAAAACAATTACCTTTCTCACTATATTCATTTTACATCCAACATTTAAGCAATAATAAATAAATACCTGTCCTAGACATTTTGACAGTGCTCTCTTCACGTTAACAGAACTCCTTGATTCTCTTTAGTACATCGGTATAAGGGAGGGCTTCATTCTGTTAAGCCCGGCTTCAATGTAAATCTTATAGGAAATCGAACGACGACGAATTCTGTCGAACGCAAATAATGACAGCTTCAGATCGCTTTAACAGGACTCTCATTATTAGAGCCCTTAGCCGCAGTATCTGTAGGTATTTCAAGGCGTGTTTGTTGTTGTCCGGTACTAATTTGCGTGAGCGTAGGGATTATTTCACTTGTTTTCGTTGAAAGTAAAGACCGTGTCTTGTTTTGTGAGTGTAATCGTAGTGTATAATTTTGATTATTATTTTGAATTATTCAAGATGACTGAAAATAATATTCGTAATATAGTCGAAATTAAATTTAAAACTCTTCCAATAGCAGAAAAAGTGAAAATTAGGAACCTAGGCCGTCCGACACCGGATTTAAATCTGAAACAGGTAGATAAGGTTGGAAATCGTAGTTTCACAAAAGCATTTTTCAAAAGAAATTTATAAAAAATGTCAGTGGATTTTCGGATGCTCTCAATCGAATGCTCTATTTTGTTTTCCTTGCCATTTATTTTATTGTGACCGAATGGACAAAACATGGTCGACAAAGGCTTTAGAGATCTGAAGCATATAAACGATAAAATAAAAAAGCATGAAATTAGCAAGTACCATATAAAGTCTTGCGCGGATTTGGCTATGCTAAGTTCCGTGAACATTGCGGTTCAGTTAGATTCCGCATATAGGCAGAACATTATGAAGCATAATGAGCAGGTGACTAAAAATAGATACATTTTTTAAAAAATTATCAATTGTATTAAATTTTGTGGAAAGTTGGAATTGGCATTGAGAGGATACAATGAAAAAGAAGATTCCGAAAACCGTGGAATTTTGTTAGAATTAATTGATTTTACTTCGGAATTGGATGTAATTTTAAAAGAACATTTACACAAAGCGAGTGTATTTAAAGGTAAATCTAAAACTATGCAAAACGAGATTTTAGAAAGCATGCTTGCAGTGTGTCGTCAATAAATTCAAGATCAAATTAAAGGTAGTGAATTTTTGGCAATTCAGTGCGATGAGACGACTGACATTTCAAATCAATGCCAAATGGTAATTATAGTTAGATATTTCTACAGTGGAAATATTTATGAGAGATTTTGGACATTTCTACGAGTAATAGATAAAACAGCTAACGGTTTAACGGAGTGTATTGAGCAGGAATTAGATAAATTAATATTAAACTCGCCATCTAAACTAATCGCTCAAACTTATGACGGCACAAATGTTATGAGTGGTTCTGCTAGTGGAGTTCAGTCAAAAATAAAACTTAAATATAAAAATGCCCATTTTGTTCACTGTTATGCCCATTAATTAAATTTAATTATGCAGAAAGCAACTAGTCAAAATGTGTGATGTGCTAAAAGAAATAGTGAAACGAAAATTGCCCACTGTTGCTGCCACACGTTGGAATTATAATATTCGTATTGTGAACGTCGTATATGAGAATAGAGAAAAACTAATCGAATGCTTTGAGGAATTAGAAGAAAAATGCAATAAAACTATTACCTGCAGGGAAGCATATGGTTTGTGTAGAATTCTGGAAGATCCTGATTTTGCGTTTTTTCTCAATTTATTTAATAAAATTTTTCCACATGTTGACATTATTTAATCAGTTTCAAGCTAAAGATACAGACAGTGTTGCACTGAAGAGAAAAATGGAAGACTTTGAAAGGATAATAGCATCTGCTAGAAATTCAACTGATGAGATAAAAAAAAAATCTGTAGTGATACTAAACGAAGAAAAATTAGTAACGTGGAAAATCGGAATTTGATTGCTAAAGAAGTGTGCGCTACAATAGTTGTTCAGATGAAGGACAGGCTCTCATATCGAACTATTTAGAAGCCGCATTTTTAGTAGACGTAACTAATTTTGATACTTACTCAAAAAAATTTCCAATATCGCATTTCCAATCGATTGTTAAGTGTTATCCGATGTTACAGCCAGACAAATTGAGGACTGAATTGGAAGTGATGTACTCAAGAACGGATTTTAAAAATATTTTAGGCGGCCTAAACATGATTTCCTGGTTGACCCAAAATGGGTTAAACGAAACATTTGGCGAAACAATAAAATTATTAAAAATTATAGTCACAACCCCAATGTCCACTGCCGAATCTGAAAGATGTTTTTCAACTCTTAATAGGATCAAAACTTATCTAAGGAACACAAAGACCGAAGAACGTCTTAATGCCTTAGCAATGATGTCAGTCAACAAAAACTTAATACATAATATCAACAATTTTGACGAAAACGTTATAGATCATTTTATAGCTCAGAAAGACAGAAGGCTTGATTTCGTATACAAACAGTAAAATTATTTTTTACGTGACAATTAGAGTACAGTGTGTGGCTTTTTGTACATAAACCTATAAACAAGTATACAAAAATGAATGGGTCTGTGTGAGTGACTAGGCTGAATACAACAAACCACTGAAGGTGAGTGTTGCTTATGTTATCTTGTATTATATTCATGCCATAAGCAGTTAGAGCCCCTCAAATAAAATCACCACGAGTCGCCACTGATTACAAGAGATTGTAGGAACTGCATTCTTTTACTTCACTGTTTACAGTATACCGCTTACAGCATTTGAAAGACGATAACTACCCTACTCGCTTTTATATCGTTATCTTTAACCTTACATGTGATTTTCCAATGCTGACCAGGAAGCGAGTTTTTGTTACCTGGAAAATTTGGAATTTTGCCAAACCCTTGCTGTTCCAAGCTAGGTAGGGATCTTTAACGTGCGTGACAATACACACACGGGACTTCCATTTTACCTCTCATCCGAACGAGAGTGTATTTTTGTGAAAAATGCTCGCTTAACATTTTTCAAGCGGACCGTGTCGGGATTCGAACCCGGGACCTTGGGCGTAGTAGTCACACATACCACTACGCCACGGAGCCGCCTGGTATCTTTAACCGCGAAAGGGTGAGTGACGTTTAGCCGTAAAGCTCTTTTGACATCTATAGCTACGTTGACATGTCGTTAGATGTATTCTGTGTTTGATGTTATTGGGCATGGGCTTGTGATGTGTTCCATTGCTTTTATTTGTTGTTTACATAGTCTACATTTCTGTACCTCAGAACCATAGTATCGTAAGTCCAAAATTAACGATTTTCTGCTCACACCTGATTTTATGTAAGAATTATGTCCTCTATCGAGCCACACTGTCTTAAGTCCGCCAGAAATTACTATAACAGATTTAGTTCGAGTTATATGATCGCAAGCCCAATGCTATGTTTGAGTCAGACAAACGTAAGTCCAGTTACGATATTATGGTTCTGAACATTTACCTTAAGTGCATGTAACGTAAGTCCAGAGTCGGAGTTACGTTGGTCTGGCTCTGTTAAGTTGTTTACTTATTAGTCTGAAGTCTTTTTTTTTCATTCAAATCAGCTGTTTCATAGCAAGTCGGTTTGTTTTGACCACCTTAAATCTGACTTCATCAATAACGTTGCCGCACAATTAAACATTATTAATATCTTTACATGATTTTTTGGCATAGCGGCCCTGCTTCTCTCGGCTGTCTCTCAAAAACAACTAGCCCAGCGCTAGCACACCCAGCTACACCTATAATTCCAGTCAAACGGAAATAAGTAGTAATTGAATACAGACAACAGGATGACCGTATTTAAGGTTCTTTAGACACTGATGATTAAAACCTTTTTGTATTTCCAGATAGTGATTTGTTAAATGAATATAACTTGGACCTGATTTATAATTATACTGAGGAAGACATTGTAAATATAGGCATATACACCCAACATGAAAATCTTAACGCTGATGTTGTCGAAGTTGTTGCCGCTCCATCAATGATAAGTACCGGTAAGTATTATCAATATTGAAACAGGCTCCTGCTACCGCGTTTCTCTAATTTAAAACAAGTAATAACAAGAGTCTTTATTACTCACTGTTCACGAGTCTAATTAACAGTATATGCCTTATTTATAGATGTTTTCAGTCTAATTATCGATGAAGCACTATCACACTAATGAATTTACAAGCACTAATATCTTCTTAAACTAACTTCTTTACCATAGGTCCATTAATAACACTAACACAACTATTTTTATTACACTTCTATTTATTTATGTATACTACAAGCTGCATGTACATTAGACACAGCATATAACATTTATGTATACTCTTGGACTTCCAAAAGCTCAACTACTTTTACTTTACAACGATATAATTTATATTAGACATTCTAGTATAGACTGAACTCCTGCATTTATTAGCGGTCTTATATATACTCTGAATTAAAAGGATGACTCATTCTCTAGTAATTGCCAGAAGAATTCTCGAACCCTGGAGAATACGCAGCGCCCACAGCGCTTGTGTGTTTGACGGGTTGCCTAATAGTAGCTCGCAACAATATTTATGTCTTACTGACAAAGGTGATAACACATTCAACTTCACGTCAACAGGCTTTATTTTGTTCTTCACAACGTTTATCACATACCTACTGCTGATTTAATTGCTATTGACAACAGTTTTTTTTCAGAACAAGAAGTTCAAGATCATTCACCTGCTACAATTGTACAAGAGAAAATGCATACAGAGGATTTGCAAGATCAGAAATCTTCAGATGACTATTTGGATGGATATTCATCAAGAAGCATTTTATTCTTTGACAATGACCTGGATGATCCAACTTTTGTATCGCATGAGAGTTTTAAAAGTGAACTGTCGACTTTTGACGAGTTTTTAGCATCACAGGCACCAGTGATACTAAATACTACAACTATATTGAATCAGCATTCTCTTGTTCCATGTAGTGACTCTGATTCAGATGATGATGTTGTAAATAGTAATAAAAAAGGTAAAAAAAGAGTAAGGAATCCAACAAAATGAAAAAAAAACATAAAGAAAAGTAAAGTACTTTTTGGTGAGCAATATGTAAATACTAAAGGAGAACTGACGGAAGGAAGATCACTAAACGCTCCATGTGTAGATACTTGCCGTCTAACGTGTAACAAACGTTTTACACATGAACAAAGGTTGAGTATTCATTCTGAGTACTGGAAATCTAATAGAACCTGGGACTTAAAACGCTAGTTTGTTGCTTCATGCATTAAGTATAAACCTGTAGCTAGACGTCGGGAAAAAGATGGCAGCAAGAAAAACAAAAGTGTGAGTTACATTTTTTTAATATTAAGAACAAAGAAGAAATAGTTTGTAAAACATTTTTTCTAAATACTCTCTCAATCACTGACATGTTTACAAGATATGTTTTGAACAAACAAGTGACGTTGGTCTCGTGGAGCAAGACCTTAGAGGAAAATATATACCATCAAATAAAATACCTGTTAATGCCTTAGAAGAAATAGAAAATCATATCCAAAAATATCCAGTTTATGAAAGCCACTATAGTAGGGAGGGATGTAAACGAAAATACTTGGGAAACAACTTGAACATCAGCAAAATGTATAATATTTATATTGAAGACTGTAAAAAAGATAATACCAAACCGGAAAAAAGTGGTTATTTTCCAAGGTATTCAATGAAGAATTTAACTATGCTTTTCATTGGCCTGACAACGATACATGCGATATGTGTGACAAAATTGACTGTAACATAAAAAGTGAACAATCTGATGACAAACTGGAAGCAAAAAAAAGAAACATTTATAGAAAGTATTACGTAGATATTCCTTAAAACGAGAAGACAAACTCGAAGCACAAAAAGTGAAAACTTAAAAGTACCGACAGCATCTTTACAAAAGTGCCTCCCTACATCGGCATTAACAAATTCACAAAGCTTTAATTTGAGGAAACTTTGGATATCAAATTATACAATCTTTGACACAACAGTAAACAAAACTCACTGTATGATATGGGATGAGACTAGTGGAGAAAGAGGTGGGAGTGAAATGGCTTCCTGCTTGTTTGGTTGGGGAAGTGAAGAATTACTGACTAATAACACAAAAAAACTAACAGTGTGGACTGACAATTGAGTGGACAGAATAGAAACATCAACATGATCTTAATGTACATGTGGCTAATGGAAAAAGTTCCTCATTTAGAAGAAATAAATCACAAGTTTCCTCTTGTTGGGCATACACATATGGAGGTTGATGGGAAAACATAGTATCATTAAAAGAGCAAAAAAACTAATTCCGAGAAACACAATTTTCACAACCAATGATTGGTCAAACTTTATCGCAACCTGTCAAAAGAAAAATCCATTCATCATGAAGAGGATGGTTTTAGAAAACTTTCTTGACTTCTTGCATTTAAAAAAGAAAAATGGTTTTCTTATCTCAAGGAAGAAGAACATTGATGAAGAAATATTCTTACTATCTGAAGCAGTATGGCTGCAACTGCGTGAAAACGATAAAGACATTCTCCACTATAAAACAAGTTTCCCAAGCGACACATTAAAAAAAGTGAATTTGAGGAGAAACAATGCCTGAGACTAAGCCTCCACTTAAAACAACCAGAAAGAATATTAGTAATGAATAGTTCCAGGACATCCAGACTCTTTTGAAGTGGATTCCTGAAGAATATAAAGCTTATTTCGAAAGTATTCACATGGCAATGGTGTTGGAGACTTTCCCGAAGAAGATTCAACTGAACTAGAATAACATTTGTTACATCTGATATCAAAACTAACTTTTTTGACTGAACTGTATTTAATAAGTAATTCATCAATTTTAGATGATATAGTAAAACAACATTTTTTATTATATCATTAAGCCTAATCACTATTTTAAGCACTATGCTATAGGAGCGAAGTCTACATTGAGTTCTTATTATTTACAACCACAACCACTTACGTCCATTTAATAAAACAATACATTCTTTTATTAAATGAACTAATGCGTATTAACGGAAAAAGCTGCTGCCAATGAAAAAGTAGTTTGTAATTTTGTAGTTTTTCATCACTAGAAATATAGTAATATGATTGGTTAGTCTTATACCGAAGCACTAACATCGTTAGGTTCAGTTTTTGGGCTCCCGTGTGAAGTTGTCTAGTTGTGACTTACGATACTATGGTTCTGAGGCACAGATTTGTCTGTTGTTGTGTTGGGGCCTTTGATGATGTGTTTACTGTAATAGTGTGTTGATTGTCTGGTCTTGTATCGCTATCAAGAATTCGTCTGTTTCACTGCCTTGCTTGAGCCATGTGTTTGATGCTTCTTGGTCAATATATGGTTATGTAAGTTAGTGTGGATGTTTCCCATTAGTGGTTTTTCTTTCAGTTGTCTGGTTCTTGTGATTTCTTCTATGGGGTTGAAAGTACCGCAGTTAAGTTGTAGTGGTGTGGCATATGTGTTTGGGTCTACGATCGCTGTGTGAATGTTATTCACTTTTGCTCTTTTATGATTATTATTCTTATTATTTGTCTTTTATTCTCAGATAGTTCTATCTGGTATTAATAGATAAGCACGTCAACTCCTTGTCTATGAGTTTTACGCATTTACAAATTTTCTAATGATTGTACACGTGTCGAGTTGACTGATCTTTGTAGATGTGTAAATGTGCTTGGATGTAGTTGTAGTTTCTAGATATATTACAGTGTACGTTATTTGGTATGACTCTTGTACTTTATAATATGATCGGTATTATGTCTACTTCATATTGGCGTTACATACCTTAGATTTCTTCCGTTAATTGTGTGTATTTTTTTATTTTATCTCCTGTCTTCTTCTGTATATTGTTTGTTTGGGATATATATTTCTATTAGTTGTGTGAATTTCTTTTGTTTATAGATGAGTGTAATGTCTGGTTTGTTATGTGGTGTTGATGTGTCAGTTATTAGACTTTTGTTCCAGTATAGCTTGTATTCTATGTTTTCAAGTATGTTTTGCGGTGTGTATTTGTGTAGTGGTGTATGTTCCTTTGTGAGTTTATGTTGTAGGGCTAGTTGATAGTGTATTATTTTTGCGGCGTTGTCATGTCGTTTGATGTATTCTGTGTTTGCTAGTATTAGACATCCGCTTGTGCTTTTAGCAGGGGACCTCAACTCTAAACATCCGTCTTGGAACAGTAGGGTAGCAAATCGCAATGTACGCGTACTGTGACAGACGTGAGGTTGAGGTATTAGTATTAGCAGAACCCACTCACTGCGGCAATCGAGGCAAGCCAAGCGCACTAAAAGTCGCGATACTCCACCACGTGATGCTAAACACGGAGATCCGGGCCGTCAGCAACCTCAATTCAGACCACAACCCAGGACTACTCAATCTCGGAGAGGAGCAAGCCCCGGTCATCAACAAAACCCGCAAGGTTTCGTGACCGACATTTACCGCCCGTCTAGCAATGTCGGTCGAAGGGATGTATGCCGACATCGTGGCCACTGACGCGCTACAGTAGCAAGTTGACCGTCTCGTGTAGTGCACACAGGATTCGGTCAGTAAAGTGGCTTCGACAAGACCGGTTGTGGATAAGAGGGGCATCCTCCCTCAACACATCCGCGAACTCATCCGAAGGAAGAATCGTGCCAGGCGTCTGTGGCAAAGAACTTGGGATCCGGCGGAACGACTTCAGCACAATAAATTGGTCGCAAAAATGCGATTAGCAATTATGCGGCACCGAAACGAATCTTGGGAAACCTAACTGTAAGAACTCCAAGCCGACGGCAGCTCTCTGTGGTAGATGTCGAAAGTACTGAGAAACAAAGCATCCCCAATGCCTGCTATCCATGGCAAAACAGGCTTAACCTATTCAGTTTCTGAAAAGGCAGAAGTCTTCGCAGACAGCATGGAATATCAGTTCGAGTCGAACCACGGTCACGCAGACCTTCAGCACATCGAACAGGTTAACCGCGACGTTTAAAGGAGGTTAAGAGACGACGACCCTCGCGTGATCGATCCCATCACAATTGAAGAAGTCAAGAACCATATTAAAGTCTTAAGGGTCAGAAAGGCTCCTGGACTTGACTAAATTTCTAACTGCGCCCTGAATACGCTACCGGAAAATACCATCCGGGTGTTAACCGGAATCATCAATGTCATGCTGAGGCTCCGCCACTTCCCAACTCCGTGGAAGACGGCGGACATCGTAGAGCTCCGGAAAGCAGGCACCTGCGACATTTCCGCAGAACTACCAGACAATTAGCTTGCTGTCGGTGGTTGGGAAAATAGCGGAAACCGTTTTCTTAAGAAGGCTATAGGCCGAGGTGGAGAAACACCACGTGATCCAGGACGAGCATTTTGGGTTTCGTACGGTGCATTCCAGCGTTCACAATATACTGTGAGTGATGGAGCACATCGCGGAAGGCTTCAACTGGCGATATTCAATAGGCGCAGTGTTCCTGGACGTATCTTCGATAAGATATGCCATTCTGGCCTACTCTAAAAGATGCTGGAGAGGGTGTTACCACGCGCTCTTGTTCAACTTATGGAATCCTATCCTCAGAATAGAAGGTTTCACATCAGGTTGGACGGAGTATGGTCAAAGAGACGGAGAATCAGAGCTGGGTTCCTCAAGGCACTGTTCTCTCGTAGGTATTCTTCGGCATCTTTGTAAGCGACCTACTGAAAACAGCCGACACCTAGATGGCACTATACGCCAACGACACAGTCGTCCTAGCCAGGTCTCATGCTCCGCACCTCATCATGCAGAAACTGTAAACGGTGATGGATGCTCTCGAGGAATGGCTAAGATACTAGCGAGTCGAAGTCAATTCAGAAACGAGCACGGCGATTTTCTTCTCGAGGCGAAGTCACGGACCTGGAGACGACGTCAGATCGTTCGACGAACCGATATCTTGACGTTCATATGTTAAACATCTAGGAGTGATTTTTTATTTGAAACTCACTTAGAAAGCTTACATCGAGTATGCTGCAAACAAGGCCAAGGAAGTTATGGCTTTGTTATACCCATTGACCAATCACCGAAGAGGCTAAACACTTCAAACAAGCTTAGGCTTTATAAGGCGAAAAATAGACCGATGTTTGCATACACATCAGCGGTGTGGGGTAGCGCAGAGGAAACGCGGATGCGTAAGCTTTAGATGATCAGGAGGAGTCTTCGGAGCTCCTTGGTTCGATAGAAATGCTCAGGCTCTCGCATATGCAAACTTACCACCCGTCAAGATATAGACACCCCAAAGCGCTTCTTCAGCAATTATCTTTGCTGCGATTCCAGTAACATCAAACGTCCGAAAGGAATAAACTGCGCGTAAAGTAATGTTTTTCAAATTCACGACGGCGGTGCAGGACCTAGTCCAGATACGTTAGTCACGGGATCCCTATACACGTCTATGACCAGGGATCTCGAGTCCAACATTAAAGTGGACTTTTATTCGGCATGTCCATGTTTCGGCAAAGAAGAGTCCCACTCAGCGAATATAAAATCTTTCACTACTTTTAAAAAACTTGAACTGTCATTAGATGTACTGATGTGAACCGTACAATATGCATGTAATGTCATATCTTAGAAGCAATATATTTATGGGCTATTATTTTGCGACCTATTAGGAATACGCCTAATGCGCTTTTCTTCTACATTTCTATGGAAGAATCTACTTTGCTTAAAAGTTTTTCAAAGACCGATTGCGTGTCAGTTCTTATATCATCAGAAAACACAACACCCCAGTATTTTAACGCTTTTTAACCGACCAGGAAAAACACCAGGGTTGGTCTGATCCAGATTTCCACGCACCGCACTATAAAACCCTTGCAATTTCGCTTCGTTGATCTCTATACACGTTGCACACATATTTCAGTTTTGAAAATCGCTGTTTTGTGATATAAAACTGGCACATCATCTACGTATGCACTAACTACGAGTCTTTGATGCGTTTCTGTAACCATAGAAATGGCATCTACGGAGTATTGATATAGGTAAATGAAGGGTTAAATGGAAAGCGTGACCAAAGATCCTTGGCGTATTCATCTAGAAAAGTTGAACGTTGCTACTAAGTAATGAACCCACTTTTATATGTGCTTTTGGGTGGATGTCAGATCCTTTATATAGTCAATAGTTTTTCAAAACCGAACCTTGCCAGTATTTTAAATAGATACTTATGATTTACTACGTAAATAATCTTTTCCTGGTTCAAATTTAGTACCGTTAGAGGTACGTTGACATCATTTGTGCACTGAATAATATTCCTGTGTAAATGTAATATGTCGTATATCTTTCTATATCTTTCTGTTTGGGATTAAAAACATTGATCCGGATTTATGAGTATGTGGATTACGATCACAATTCTAATTGCTATATATTTGGCAATAACTTTGTAGTCCACATTTAGCAACGAGATTGGTCTCCAACCTTTTATTTCTCTTGGGCAAGCTTCCCTTTTGGCAATAAGTGTTATAATTCCTTTACTAGTGGAATTGAGCAATATACTTTTTGTAGCGCTTCATTGAACACCCAATAAAAGCAAACTCAGAGATCATCCCAAAAGGTTTTGTAAAACTCTACCATTAATTTGTCTATCTCAGATCCTTTATTTTTTTGTTCAAGGTATATACATCTATAGAATGTTCTTCCATTCCGAATGGACCTGCACCTTAAAGAAGTTCTAGATTACTAGAACGGGTGGAATGGCTTCCGCGTTCCAGTGACCTAAAGAGCCAAACTACAGATTCAACCAAAGTAGTAGGGTCTTTAGTGAGGAACCAGACTAAAACAGGTTCCCGAAAGAGGGTAGCGGCTCTTTTCGGTAATTAAATTGGCAGAGACCATAAGGGTTGGTATGGCATTCTAAGACAAATTACTGTGATGTGGAAAGCAACGGGAAATCACCACATTAATTTCCAAGTACACAGCGTACTTAAATTGTTATTAGAGATGATGGCAACCTCTGGGGTAAAAAATTCCGGACTTAAAGTAGTCCTTACATGTGATTTTCCAATGCTTCGCCCGAACGTACTACATTGGCCAGGAAGCGAGTTTTTTTACCTGGAAAATTTGGAATTTTGCCGAACCCTTGCTGTTCCAAGCAAGGTAGGGATCTTTAACGTGTGTGACAACACTCACACACGGGACCTCCATTTTACCTCTCATCCGAACGAGGGTGTATTTTTGTGAAAAATGCTCGCCTAACATTTTTCATGCGGACCGTGTCGGGAATCGGAACCTTGGGCGTAGTAGTTACACACATACCAATTACGCCACGCAGCCGCCTAGTTAAAATAGTCCCCATTAGGATCTCCGGGAGGGGAGTACTTCGGAGGATGTGATCAAAAAAATTTAGAAAAAGAGTCTGGAACATTCTGCGAGTCGGAGCGTAGATTATCAGAAGTATGAGGCAAGTAGGTAAGCTAGAGAACTTAAAAATTTAAATGGATAGGTTAGCACTAGACATAGTAGGAATCAGTGAAATTCGGTGGCCTGAGGTGGGGAATATTTGGAGTAGAGACTATAGTGTAATTCATACAGCATCAGAGATAGTTATGCGAAAAAACTAAGACACTGTGTAGAAAACTATTTACAAAACAACGAAAGAGTACTCATGGTTAGATTAGAATCTAAACCGGTAAATACAGTTATAATACAAGTAAACATGTCCACCTCTGGCTACAGTGAGGAAGAGGTAGAAGCGATCTACAAAGTTATCGAAGACATACTAGGATACGTACAAGGACAAAAAAATTTAATAATTACGGGGGATTTTAATGTAGTGGTAGGCGAGGGTAGGGAAGGAGCGGTAGTAGGTTTATTTGGTTTAGGCACGAGAACCGATAGGGGAAATAGGCTGGTAGAATTTTGCGACAAGAACAATTTAATCATCACAAACACATTATTTCAATATCATGCTAGAAGACGATATACGTGGAAGATGCCTGGAGATATAGGAAGATATCAAATAAATTACATTATTGTTAGACAACGGTATAGAAATCAAGTAAAAGACTGTAGAAGCTACCCGGAAGCAGATATAGACACTGACCACAACATCGTAATTATGAAGGCCGCACTTGAATTTAAAAATCTGAAAAGAGGAACGGAAAAAGGCACTTTGACTTTGAGAAGCTAAAAGATAAAGATATCCACGAAAGATCTGAAAAAAGTCAAATGAATTGCTGAAAGATATCGGGAAAATTTTTGATACTAAGGAAGTAAAAACAGAATGGAATAACATTAAATCCAGCTTAGACATGGCGGCCAGAGATATTCTGGGGTGTACACAAAAAGAAAATAAGAAACCATGGATAACAAAGGATGTCTTGAATTTAATAGAAGAAAGACGACAATACAAAAATAGATCAGACGAAACAGCAAAACAGAGATACAAAGCCATAAAATGGGAAATTATTCGCAAATGCAGGAAAGCTAAAGAACAACAGATAGATGAAAACCGCAAAAAGGTACAAACTAAAATAGAAATAGAAAAGACAGACGAAGCATGCCAACTAATTAGAATGAATTTTAAGGATATAAAACCGTATAGCAAAAACATAAGGAAAGCGGGAGGAAACGTCATTATAAAAAAATGGCAAAAATATAGGGAATTTATATACAGGAGAGAAACTAACAGCAGTAGAACAAGAATCAGACATTGAATAGGATGACTTGGAATATCCTATACTTAGAGATTAGATTAAATTAGCATTAAAGGGTCTGAAAAATGGTAAGGCGGACAGAAAAAAGATAGCAGCCTTTGAAATGTGGTGCTACAGACATATGATGAAGATATCATGTACAGGCAAAGTTAAGAACAAAGAGGTACTAGAAATGGTAGGGGAAGAAAGAAATATGTGGAAAACAATAAAAAATAGGAGAGATTGGACAATAAGGCACATACTAAGGCATGAGGGAATAGTGCGGAATATATTAGAGGCAGAGATAGGAAAAATGAGAGGAAGAGGTAAACCTAGGTTGGACTATTCCATACAGATAGTGAAAGATGTAGAGTGTGGAAATTTCAGGGAAATGTGTAGACTAGCTTAGAATAGAAATTAATAGAGGTACGCGTCCAACTAGGTCCAATATGGAAATCTTAACGACGAAAAAAATAATTGTAATTAAACGTGATGATTATTATAAGCAACTACAGGTCTTGCTATATTCTCAACTAATGTTAATTAATTTACTGGAAAACTATTGATTTGGCAAATGTTTAAGTGTTGGGGGATCTTGGAAGCCACATGCTGCTTAACCCACTTCACATACTACTGAATTTCGGTAAAATAGGACATATAATTGGAAAACAGCAGAAAATAAACCGAACTGTATCTATGATGTGAAAATTTCAGGGACTGTGTAGGCTAGATCAGAATAGAAATAAGTGGAGGTACGCGAGGTACGTTTCGGGTTCTGAGAACGGTCTTTTTAAAAACTTCTTCCAAAACTTGTAACAAAATTTATTTAAACAGAAATTAATATGGAATTTTGACAATTTGGTATTAATTATTCTAAGTCGAAAATAATATGTTAGTTGAACTATTATGAATAGCCTAAGCAAACTGCAATGTTAAAGCTGAAATACTTTGACTGACTGCCTGGTTTTGGGGCTCCCGGGGTATTTATGTTGTGCCTGCCCCTCACAATTCTGTGAGAACTTGCAGACCTCATGTCTGCTTATTCGTTGATACTATTCATGAATACATTGTAAAAATCTTACTTTCTAGGTAATCGCGGTATCTTAACCGTTTGTGACCTGCCACCTGCAGTATCACTATCGTCTGGAATACATTGTATTGCATCCGTTCTTATACCTGTTAATAACCTTTTTATATTTATCCTTGAATTACATTGTTGTACTTGACTTAATAATTTCTTAATGATTTCTAATAATTTCCTATTAGATTCTATTTTATAATACATATAAAGATTGGGGGATACGTAACTCGCGTTCAACCACTTTCAAGACAAAAAACCTTGTTCGAAAGGATATATTGAAAACTATTAATTCGGTAAATGTTCGAATGTTGGGGATCTTGGTAGCCGCAGGCTGTTTAACCCCCTTCACATACCACTGAATATCATGGAAATAGGGTATTTATTTGTAAAACAATAGAAGGGAAATGGAACTGAATCTAACAAGAAAGAGCAGCAGCTTTGTTCGAAGACAATAAACATAAAAACAAAGAGAAAATTGTTGAAAAGATATGATGAAACCAAAAAAAAGGAAGAAATAGAAGCGTAGAATACGTTCTAAAGCAATTGTGGGGAATAGTGCGGGATATATTACAAGCAGAGATAAGGAAAAAAAAGGGTAGATGTAGGCCTTGATCAGATTAATGCACGTAGATAGTGAAAGATGTAGACTGTGGAAATTTTAGGGAAATGAGTAGGTTAGCTCAGAATAGGAAACAATGAGGGTACGCGTCTAACCAGTTCCAAGGCTGAAGACCATATGATGATGATGCGAATATTCTTCTAGTGTAAAAGTTTAATCAAAAGTCTATTTATCTTTTTCAGTTGTTTTCGGTAGTTGTTTATATAGTGTGCTATTATCTTTTATATCTATCTAACTTTCAGCATAATGTGCTTCAAAATGTTCTTTTATTTTATTACATTATTTCAGCCTTATTTGTTACATGAGTTCCGTTTATATATAGTCTAGTAATATGCGATTGCTTGTTAAAAATTTCACTATAGCACGCAGTTTTTGAACTTGAAAAGAGCTGAGTGTCTTCGGAGAAGCATAATATATTTTGTTGCATTTATTTGGTAACAACTTCTTGCTTCATCTATTACTTCGTATATAACTTGTGTGTCATTATTTTTGACACCGCGCACAGCATTTTGAAGTTGCATGTTTTTCAGTCTATGTTCTGCAACCTGAGTTTGCTTTTGTTGATTACAATATAGGATTGTATTTTATTAACTGAGAGTTTTAAATTTTCCCATTGTACTATAGGATCATCCGACGGATTGCTGTCCAAAAAACTGAAGAAATCTTTCATGTAGTCTACGAACTTTATATTAGAGCGTCGATTGGTTTGCCTCTGACCATAATAATTATATTCCAACTTCAACAAAGCGTTAGTACATAAAAGACGATTGATGAGCCTTTTGGCAATACATTTTGTAGATAAACTTGATTGACAGATACAAGGGTGTTGCATTTAAGAGTTATATAGATTACAATAGGAAATTTCGAGAATGTTACTTGCATAACTTCTAGTATGTTCTAGTACGATTGGATAAAATACAAATTACCGTTAAACTTTAGTCGACTCAGATCTGATTGAAGCTTTGATTACAATATGTTTTAGTTAAAAAAAGTTGATATAAATTATTATAGTGCTAATATAAACTAATAATTAGTGTTTGAAGAGTTAATTATAGTGTTTCGATAATAAGTATTTAAGAAGAAGGCAACGTGGTTTTAGAAGTTAGTATTTGTACTATTAGCGAATTGGCTGGAAAGAAATAGTTGTGGCAGCTTGTAGAATTCCATTGCAGCTACGAGTTGTTGAAAAAGCTTGTACCATCAGTTTAAAAATAAAAAACTGTTATTGCAAGTAGAGTTTTCGATACAATATCTTCTAGTAGATTAGTGTGGGAATTTCCAATAAGGACAATATAATTATAATTTTTGTGTGAAGGTTGTATTTCAGCGTGGAGAAATAAATGGCCTGAAAGGAGCGATGTGTTGTAGCTGTCACAAGGTATTCCACAACATATTCACTGCAGTAGAAACGGTTTAGCCATAAAACCGATGTCGGGGTTACAAAAGTGAATCCTGAACTATTGGAATTTAATGCTTTCCAGCAATCTTGAAGTAGAAAGAAGCTTTTTTGAAAGTAAAGGTCGAGTTTCTGTTGAATTTTTTTTTATCCACTGCTTGATTCAAGGTGCAGTTAAAATCTCCTCCAACAACAACATGACCATCGTTACTAGTGGACATAATGCTACTTAAGAATTTTTCTAGAACATTAAGTAGTTGCAAGACCTTTTAAGTATTATACGGAGAGTGTACATTTATTAAATTTATTTTTATTTTACCAATCGTTAAAAGAGCGGTTTGCATATATGATTCTACTAAAACTTTGCGATTATAGACTTTTACATGGCTTCTTTCTTTTGCCAAAAGCATAGTTCCAGAATAGTCTTACATGCCGGATTAATTAATAATGTATAACTTGATATATCCATTAAATGGTTTCTGTCATAAATATTTACCCCAAGAGTATATTAGGCTGACTTAATTGTACAAAAGCTTTGAGTTGCAAAAATTTTAATTCGCTTGTTATGCTTTTTGTGTTAAGGGTAATTATTTGAATACCATTTTATCCATGTGTGCGATAAGATTGGGGCATAGGATAAAAGTAGCACGTAGAACAAGCATGTGTTAGTATGTGCTTTGTACGTCATCTATACTGTCGGCAAACGGTGTTCTAAGTAACGAGGTCAGAAATCCTGTAGAAGAATTGGAACACGTTGCTACAACTCCTGCTTGGTGAATACGTGCGAGCGTAGCGTGTATGTAGTAAATACTTGTTACCTTTTTGATTGTATATTTTGTTGTTCTTTAATAAATTAAATATATTGGTTCTGCGTTCAATTTAACGCAAAAGGGCTCCTCATAATTTTCTTTTCCAGAGACCCGACATTTTTGTGACAGACCCTGCATTCGTTAATTTCAGGGTTGAAAACTGGAACGACTAAAAATACCCGTAAGATAAACTTTTCTTTAAACTTCACTTTACATACCATTCGGTACATACACAGGAATTATTAATTATAGTTTTGTTTTTAATTCTACGTCCATGATTTTAACTCCAATTATAACTCATATAAATGCACCCGTTTACGTCAAAACAAACGGTGCAACTATATAAACCAAAATATAGTTTCATAACTTCCACGAAATTTTAATGCAATTAATGAGAAGTAAATGCGTCATTGTACCTCACGCTCGTTACAGATCACGGTACATTTCACTTTAAATTCCGGATGTAAACAATAATTATCTATCATTAAATAGTAAACGTATAATTTACAGCTAAGACCTATTTCCTTACCCTTTCTAGTATCCATCAATTGCAGCTGAAGAGAGGCGTTTAAATTACCAAAGTTGTTGATTTCCATAGTATGCAAACGAGCATCACGTGCTAATTCTTGGCAAAGAGAACACTATTTATTTGATATACAGGATGATTCATTAGCCTCTTTACAAACTTTGACAATAAAAAGTAGATTTAATTTCATATAAACTTATATCCATTTCGAATGGACCTGTACCTTGTCAAAGTTCTAAATTACTAGAACAGGTGAAATGGCTTGCGTGTTCTAATGAGCTAAAGAGCCAAACTACGGGTCCAACCAAAGTAGTAGGGTCGTTAGTAAGGAACCAGACTAAGCCATATACCCTACATATACGCTTTCCGCCTTCTCTATTGTTATCAACCCTCAGAGCTAAAATAGCCTCCCGTGTTCCCCTGTTTCGCCTAAATCCAAACTGATCTTCCCCAGTATTTCTTGTTACGTGCCATTGCACTTAAACAGTGTTTTTAGGTTAGTTTTTGGTGTACGGAAGTTTCGCGGCATATTTTCAAATACGCGGTGCGCGGGAATTTTTAATGGACTAGGCGGTACTTCCGTACGCCAGAGTAGTGCATTCGCGCAGTGTGCTTATCCCTAGAGGGGTAGAGCAATACTAGACAAAGGGTGGGGAGAAGTGTTTCCGTGACGCTCAAAATCGCGGCCTTTTGCCGGTGAACTTTCAAGGTGTGTGGTCGGTCAGGTATCGTGTGTGCCTTATCTCTAGTATGTAAATTTCCCTTATGTTTTATCTTGTTGTCGTTCCCTATAAAACCTGATCCTGCCGCTCCCTGCATATTAGGTAGATAAATTTGCAGCCACCTCGAGGCAAATTGGACTCCACGACCCCGAGACAAATTGGATGTCCAAGCTCAGCCGACAGCCCCGGAGCAGAGGCCTACCGTAGCGCGACTTCCTGCCGGATGCCTTATGTAAGTAATAACGTATTACCTTTTGTTTTTAATTCTGTATTATTTATTGCCTTAATTTTGTGTACATTTTCCGGTTATGGCGCAATATAAATTATTGGTGACGTCATGGTAGAGATCGCGCCAAATCTGTAAAAGGTTCGCGCTTTCCTCCGCCAGGGCGTTGCATTGCTTTTTATCCATTGCGCTCGCGCGATGTATCTTATGAACTTTAGTAACTGTTTTACCGACCATATAAACTTTCACCAGTAAAAGTGTAATATTCTTCAGCTCGTTTTTCCATTCGTCTTTGTACAATTCTAGTTAATATTTTTGAAACGTGTGCTGTCAGGCTTATTGTTCGAAAATGTTCACATCTATCCGCGCCTCTTTTTTTGGTATAGTTATTATGATGTTACATTTGAAATCTTTGGGTATCTCGCCTGTCTCCTACATATAGCTTACAAGGCGGAAGAGACGTTCTGTTACTGCTTGTCCAGCGGCTTTTAGAGTTTCTGCTTGCACCTTATCTGTACCCGGTGCTATACCATTCTTCAGACTCTTTAATGCTAATTCAAACTCATCTCTAAGTATAGGATATCCCAGGTCATTCTTTTCAATGTCTGATTCCTGTTCTAATGCTGTTAGTTCCTCTCCTGAATTTAAATTCCTATATATTCCTGCCATCTAGCTACTTTCTCTACATTTTCTATAATCACGTTTCCTCTCGCATCCCTTATATTTTTGCTATATGGTTTTATATCTCTAAAATTCATTCTAATTAATTTGTATGCTTTGTCTGTCTTTCCTATTTCCACCTTGTTTGTACCTGGTTGCACTTTTCATCAATCCATTGTTTTTTAGCTTTTCTGCATTTGCGAATAATTTCCAATTTTATGGCTTTGTAACTCTGTTTTCCAGTTTCGTCTGATCTATTTTTGTATTTTCGTCTTTCTGCTATTAAATTTAGGATATCCTTTGTTATCCAAGGTTTCTTGTTTTCTTTTTGTAAATACCCCAGAATATCTCTGGCCGCCATGTCTAAGCTGAATTTAATGTTATTCCATTCTGTTTCTACTTCCTTAGTATCAGAAATTTTCCCGATATCTTTCAGCAATTCATTTGACTTTTTTTCAAATCTTTTGTGGATATCTTTATCTTTTAGATTCTCAAAGTCAAAGTGCCTTTTTCCGTTCCTCTTTTTCAGATTTTTAAATTTAAGTGCGGCCTTCATAATTACGATGTTGTGGTCAGTGTCTATATCTGCTTCCGGGTAGCTTCTACAGTCTTTTACTTGATTTCTATACCGTTGTCTAACAATAATGTAATCTATTTGATACCTTCCTATATCTCCTGGCATCTTCCATGTGTATCGTCTTCTAGCATGATGTTGAAATAATGTATTTGTGATGGTTAAGTTGGTCTTGTCGCAAAATTCTACCAGCCTATTTCCCATGTCATTTCTCGTGCCTAAACCAAATAAACCTACTATCGATCCTTCCCTACCCTCACCTACCACTGCATTAAAATCCCCCGTAATTATTAAATTTTCATGTTCTTTTACGTATCTTAGTATGTCTTAGATATCTTTGTAGATCGCCTCTACCTCTTCCTCGCTGTAGCTAAAGCTGGGCATGTATACTTGAATTATTACTGTATTTACTGGTTTAGATTCAAATCTAACCATGAGTACTCTTTCGTTCTTTTGTAGGTAGGGTGTAGGTGGGGTAAGTGCGTTTTGGGGGTAAGTGCATCAGTTGCTTTTTAAATCTCAACCACTTATAGTACTGTGGCGGAATCTGGTGCTCATCAAAATAAGGCCTTTTCTTAATGTAATGCAGATCCCTTCATAACCGATATTGACTTAAGCAAGAAAAGATGGCCACCGGATAAAGCGTCAGCTGTTTTACTCGTGTGTTGAATGCGTTGATGTTGTGAAATATATTTGTGAAATTTTTTGCCCAGGTACGTATGTCATAGCTACATGTTACATTTATGAGTTTTATAGTTAATTAAGTAAGAACAAATACTAAATTGTTTTTATTATAACCCTTTTTTATTTGAAGAGGGTAGATGCACTTTCCTCAAATATTTTTGGTTTAAGTGAAGTGCACTTGACCCTGCTACGGAGTTTGTTTGCTGTTTGTATCTAGTACTTACCTAGACACTTTTTGTTATAGGTAAAATGGTTCGGGACTACAAACGTAAAACCACTCGGGCCGCTTACTCGGCTGAGGACTTGAAAACCGCGGTGGAACATATTACAAGCGGGAAATGTGGCACACTACGTGCTAGTAAACTCTTCAAGATACCTAGAAGCACTCTAAAAGATCACATTAAAGGTCGTAGAGGTGTAAAAAGCTCGACGATAGTAAGACCTACAGCCTTAGCAAGCAAAGATGAAGAAGCTCTTGCAAATGGACTCAAAAGTCTCGAAAAATGGGGTTTTTGACTCAGCCGCAAAGAAGTCCTAGAAGTTGTGGGCAAATATGTTACACACAAGCAGCTCAAGACTCCATTCAAAAACAACGTACCTGGTGAGGATTGGTTTTTAAAATTTTAAAAAAGACATAATTTGTCAATTAAAAAATCTGAAGCGTTGGAATACGCCAGAAAGAAAAATACGGATCCTTTTCTAATATATCCATATTTTGACTTGTTAAAAAATACAATTCAAGAACTGAACCTTCAAGATAAACCATCTAATATTTGGAATATGGACGAGACAAGTTTTTGTAGTGATCCTTCAAAGACAAAAGTCATAGGTGAAAAAGGCCGTGCTTGTACTAGAATCGTTTCTGGTCCGGGAAGAACGAACATCAGTGTCCTGTTTGCTGCTGCCACAGATGGACAAAAGGCGCCACCGTTAATTATATATAAAGGAAAAAATGTCTGGGACACCTGGATAGCAGATACAAATAAAGAATACCCAGGTACGACATATGCTGCCACACCTAACGGGTGGATGGAGAAGTTTTTAAAAACTATTTCGTGAAAACTTTCATACCCTTGGTAGAAGGAAATGGTCCCACATTAGTTGTATATGACGGCCATACAACTCATATCGATATTGATGTGGCACAAGCCGCAGTGGAAGCGAACATAACCATTCTAAAGTTACCGCCACATAGCAGTCATCTTCTGCAACCACTTCACTTGGCGGTTTTCAAATCTATTAAGGTGGCGTGGGATACATTACTCGTGAAATGGCAACGGAATCATGTGGATCAGAAATTACCGAAAAGCAAGTTGGCTGAAATGGTGGGACATATTTGGAAAGATGCCGATCCAAAAATTATCTGTGAAGGATTTAAGAAAGGTGGCATCTACCCCTACAATTGTGATCATATCCCACAGGAAAAATATGACCCACAACAAATGAATCGGTGGAAAGCTCAACAGGCGATGAATACTGGCATGTCTACAACAAATGAACTTACACCTCCAATAATACAAAACGGACTCGATAAAAACGTAGAATTTCTAGAACGAGGTCCACCAGAACATACCGCAATTGATTCAGAAGATTTCTCAGTTACAGAAAAAGTTCTAGGAATGACTGAAAAGGAAACCGCTGTTACAGAAGATTTGTTGGAAATGGAAAATAATCAGGACGAATCGTTAGCATTTGAGGTGGAAGAAATATTCAACTTCAAACAAATGATGTAACAAACGAAGTAGAAAATAATCCCAACACCCCAGTAGATTTAACAAGCGCAATAGAAAACCAAAACCCGCATACCTTTGAAGAACTTTTACTGAACCTGGTAAAAGGCAATCAAACTAATAATGCACCGAAAAGATTCAGGAAGTAAGTATGCCCCGGTACCGAACTAATAACAAGTGAAGTCGTAAGAAGAAGACTGGAAGAAGCCAAAGAATATGAACTGCAAAAAAAGTCCGGTGTTAAGAAAAAGAAACAGATGATTACCAAAGAGCCAAAAACTAACAAAGAAAAGAAGCCAGTCAAAGATAAGCGAACTAGTCGTGCAAAACGTAAAAAAGTAAATGTGCAACATGATTCAGAAACGGATGAAGATCAAGATTTACATTTAGATGACGAAGAAAGCGATTTTGAAACACTTTCTGAAATCTGTGCAGAAGCAATAGCTGAGACACTCGAGTTTGAAAGAGATGAAGTTAATGACAAACAAGTTAGAGATTGGTTATTGGTCAAACTCAATTCTGAAAGAAAGACTTCACAATATTTTATAGGAACAATTGAAAGCATCGATTTGGAAACGGAAAATCCAATCGAAAAATTTTTGCGACGAATTAAATCGAAATCAGCGCCTTCCAAACCAACCTTCACATAGCCTGATGTGGAGGACATTTTAGAAATTACCACAACGGACGAGATTCGTGTATTACCTTCGCCTAGCGTGGGAAGAAGAGGTGAAATCAACTTTCCAGTCAGTTTTTCTAGTTATCCTAACATAAATTAGTTTTAAACAATTATTTCTTCAAGTGTTGAGTTAAATTAAAAGTTTATTTTTCATTTGTCATCGTGTTATTTTTTCGGAATCCACATCCACATTGCAGTTAAAATTCATTATTTTCGTAACCAATTGATCAATTTAAATGCAGCAAAAATCAAAAGATTGAGAAAAATTTTAAGCTACTCGCACTTACCCCATGCATTTCTCAAGCAATGAACGCGAGAAATAATCCACTGTGGTGCGGTTGCCCAAAAAAAGGGATAAGTGCATCCACTGAGTTGAAAATTTCAAAATTAAATGCCTGGACGGTATTAAATTTTTAAAGCAGTTTTTGACTCTACAATATGGTACACCATCATAGAAACTATGTGTATGCAAAATTTTATCTTCCATTATTATAGGGAAGAGATTCAATTTAAATTTTGCACTTTGGTGGGTACATATACCCCACTTTACCCTAGTTTTCTACACCTTGTCCTATCTTTTTTCGCATAACTATCCCCACACCCGTTCCTCTGATCCTGTATGAATCACCCTGAAGTCTCTACTCCAAAAATCCCCCGCCTCTGGCCAGCGGATTTCGCTAATTCCTACTATGTCTAGTGCTAACCTATCCATTTCGAGTTTCAAGCTCTCTAGCTTACCCACTTGTTTCATACTTCTGACATTCCACGCTCCGACTCGCAGAATGTTCACGAATCTTTTTCTGTTCTTTCTGATCACATCCCCCGAAGTAGTCCCCTCCAGGAGATCCGCATGGGAGAATACAAATAGAAAACTAGAATTTACAAGAAGATATGGATTTCTGCTAACTAGGAAGTCAAATAACACATGATGGGGAAAGTGCAAAAGATATAAAATAAAGATTAGCACAAGGTCGTGCCGTATTTAATAAGAAAAGCAACTACTATGTTCAAACACAACAAACATGGAAACAAGGAAAAGACTGTTCGGCTGTGAAATGTGGACAGTATGAGCAGCGAACAGGAAAACGATTGAAGTCTTTGAAATGTGGTAATACAGATGTATATGAAGATATAATAAACAGGCAAAGTTAAGAACAAAGAGGTATTAAAAATAGTAGGGGAAGAAAGAGATATGTGCAAAACAGAACAAAAAATGGGAAAGCGGTTGATAGGGCGCGTTCTAAGGTATGAGGGAATAGTGCGGATTATATTAGACGTAAAGAAAGGAAAAAAGAGAGGTAGAGGCAGACTTAGATTGAACTATTGCACACAGATAGTGAAAGCTGTAGGTTATGGGAATTTCGGGGAAATATATAGGTTAGATCAGAATAGGAAACAATGGACTAGACGCCCAATCCGTTCCAGGAGTCAAAACCTAATGATGGTAATTATTATTATTTGGTTTAAAACTGTGTGAACTGTAGAAATCGAAATGCAGTAGCTAAAAATGGGAAGTTTTTAATTCTCTAGACTATTTTAATAAGTAGTAAGAACTAAGAATATTTCAAAATGGTCTGAATCGTAAATACATAACCTCAGCATGAAAAATTTCATTTCAGCTTTCCTAACAAACGTCTTTAGTAGCTACAGAGGGGGGTAAAATGTTATAGTAAGACCTGAAAATAATCACATTTTATTTTGTTCTAAACACTAGCATTACGTCTTGGCTAACGGAAACAAGAGAATAAACATGAGAAATATTAACTAGAGACACACAAATATCGTTTGTAGTATAATACAATTAATGCATTTTTCATATGGGTGTGTCTAATGTGGTCTTCTTATACTAACGCAAAGTATATAATAAGGTAGTGCATACAAGTGGGTCAGCGTAATCATTTCATTATATACATGTAAGAAGGTTCAATTTGCAGTTTTATAGTTAGTTAGTTAGTTATTGTTATTTCCAGGTGCGTTAAAAATATGCCGTTTTATCTTGTACAGTGAAAATAATAAACCTAATTGAATAACCTCATTTCCTACAAGAAGCTAAGATAAATTTCGCAAAGATTCAAACACGTATCTATTCAGAATAAACTTTCAAATATACCAAGTAAAATCATGAGCTCGTCCAACAACTTTCAGATTAACAACGTATTCGCCTAAAGCGTTTTTATACAACCAACTAATTACCACATATCTCTAAATATCTTTAAGATAAATAGAAATAGCCTTGTGAAAGTTTGTGTTTACACTAATAATAAACAAAAGATGCGCTTCTACGAAAACAAAAGAAAATTTAAATTACCTACTTACCTAGCTCAAATTAAATAGGTACAACAAAATCCTGCCAAATTTTCAAAATCAACGCTACTTTAAAAATGAACGTTAGACGGAAAACAAACGAGAACAATTGTATTTAATTTCAATTCAAAGCACACCCACTTGTATGGAGTTCACACACGTAAACGTACCAAACGGACACTTGCTAACTGCCATATACCGACCGCGTTTGTTGTTAAACTGCCAGCAGCATTCTCCGTGAAAATACATCGACCAATTACAGAAGTATATCCCGTTTAATTTTCATTCACGCACTCGTATTATTGACTCGACTCACCTCGTCTCTAAGGTAAGAGGTCAATTTAGTTCATTAAATAGTTTCGGTGGGATGATGTATATTAACCAGCAGCAAGTGGCTTTTATATGCAACGAGAATATTAAGAGATTATGCCGAAAATGAGTGCACAGCATGCTCGTGTTCATTTACTATACCGTAATGAAAATATGCTAATTTATTTGTTGTGCAGAACAGCAGAACAGAGAGCTTTTGTTTCCAAACACCTTCTTGAAATCATGATATATTTGTAAATTACTTCAGGCACGTAACCAGGGTTTTTTCAAACAGTGCGAGGGAGACCAATCTAAATAGGGTAGGAGATGGAGACAAAATTAAATAATGGATTTAACATTTTTGAGATACAGGATGACGTTGGTGTAATGATAAAGTAATGCATGCTTGATATTTGTTTTTGTTGTTTAAAATTAATTTTAAATAAGATATCAAGTTTGACAGAAAAAATATTAACTAAAATTGTACAAAGACGAATGGAAAAAGGAGCTGAAGAAATACTAAGGGAAGATCAATTTGGGTTTATTCGTAACAGGGGAACACGAGAGGCTATTTTAGCTCTGAGGGTGATAATAGACAAAACAATAGAAAAGGGGAAAACGTGTATATAGGATTTGTAGATATGGAAAATGTATTATTCGACAATGTAAAATGGGAAAAAATGATCGAAATGCTCAAAAAGATTGGAATGAGTTTTAGGGATTGACGGATAGTACATAGCTTATACTAAGAGCAAACAGCGGTAATAGAATTAGAACAGGAACGTGGGGAAGTAAATATTAGAAAAGGGGTAAGACAGGGATGTGCCCTATCCCATGCAAAAAAAAATTTCTTAAACGTCTTCCCGAGTCTTTACGTTCAAACGAGTCCCGTAATAGACTTTTTGAGGTTAAGTTACTGTTAGAAATAGATATAATTATTCATCATCATTAGGTCTTCAGTCCTGGAACTGGTTAGACGCGTACCATCATTGTTTCCTAGTCTGAACAAACCTACAGATTTCCCTGAAATTTGCATTTCACCGAGATTCAGTGAAGGGGGCTAAGCAACCCCAACACTTAGACATTTGCCGAAGTAATGGTTTTCCAGTAAATCCTTTCACACACGTAACATTATTCGAGAATATTGCCCAACCAATTCTTGTAGTTACTTATAATAATCATCATGTTTAAGCACAGTTATTTTTTCGTCATTAGTTTATCCATCTTAGAATTGGTTGGATGCGTACCTCCATTGATTTCTATTCTGGGCTAGCCTACATATCTCCCTGAAATCCCTACAGCCTACATGTTTTACTATCTGTGTGCAGTAGTCTAACCTAGGTCTGCATCTTCGTCTCTTTTTTTATATCTACTTCTAATATATTCCGCACTATTCCCTCATGCCGTAGTAGGTGGCCTATCATCCTATCTCTCCTATTTTTTACCGTTTTCCACATATTTCTTCCTTCCCATACCATTTTTAGTTCCTCTTCGTTCTTAACTTTGTTTGTCCATGATATCTTCATAATACGTCTGTAGCACCCCATTTCAAAGGCTTCTACCTTTTTCTTGTCCGCTTCTCCTACTGTCCAGGCTTCACAGCCGTACAGTGCTGTGCTCCAAACATATGTTTTAAGCAATCTTTTCTTTGCTTCTACGTTTGTGGTCTTTGAGCACAGTAGTTGCTTTTTCTTGTTAAATGTAGCACGACCTTGTGCTAATCTTTGTTTTATATCTTTTGTGCTTTTCCCATCTTGCGTTATTTGGCTTCCTAGGTAGCAGAAATTTTAAACCTCTTGTAAGTTCGTGTTACATACTTGTATTCTTGTTTTTGATTTATTTTCTCCACCTTTGCATATTAGAACTTTAGTTTTAGTTTTGTTAATTTTCATACCGTATCTCTCTGTTAGAACCGTTTCCATTTCATTAAGAGCAGCTTCTAACTCTTCCTTGCTAGACGCTAATACCGCTATATCATCTGCAAATCTAAGCATATCAATTTTTGTCCCTGCATAGTAATTCCAAATGTCTTTCTGCATTTGACTGTATTCATTGTCTCTTCTATGTACAAGTTAACAGTCAATGGGGATAGGGCACATCTCTGTCTCACCCCTTTCCTAATGTTTACTTCTCTACGTTTCTGATCTAATTCTATTACTGCTGTTTGCTCTTTGTATAAGCTATGTACTATTCGTTTATCCCTATAACTCATTCCAATCTTTTTGAGTATTTCAAACATTTTTTTCCATTTTACATTGTCGAATGCTTTTTACAGATCTACAAACCCAATATACACGCTTTCCCCCTTTTCTATTGTTTTCTCCATTATTACTCTCAGAGCTAAAATAGCCTCCCGTGTTCCCCTGTTTCGCCTAATCCCAAATTGGTCTTCCCCTAGTATTTCTTCCGCCCGTTTTTCCATTCGTCTCTGCACAATTCTAGTTAATATTTTTGCCACGTGTGCTGTCAAACTTATTGTTCGAAAATTTTCACATCTATCCGCGAATTTCCTTTTTGGTATAGTTACTATGATGCTACGTTTGAAATCTTTGGGTATCTCGCCTGTCTCATACATATAGCTTACAAGTTGGAAGAGACGTTCTGTTACTGCTTGTCCAGCGGCTTTTAGAGTTTCTACTTGCACCTTATCTGTATCCGGCGCCTTACCATTTTTTAGACTCTTCAATGCTAATTCAAACTCATCTCTAAGTATAGGATATCCCAAGTCATCATTTTCAATGTCTGATTACTGTTCTAATGCAGTTAGTTCTTCTCCTGCATATAAATTCCCTATATATTCTTGCTATCTACCCGCTTTCTGTACATTTTCTATGATGACGTTTACTTGTGCGTCCCTTATATTTTTGCTATACGGTTTTATATCCCTAAAATTCATTCTGATTAATTTGTATGCTTCGTCTGTCTTTCCTATTTCCATCTTCGTTTGTACCTCTTTGCACTTTTCATCAATCCATTGTTGTTTAGCTTTCCTGCATTTTCGAATAATTTCCCATTTTATGGCTTTGTATCTCTGTTTTCCTGATTCGTCTGATTTATTTTTGTATTTTCGTCTTTCTTCTATTAAATTCAGGATATCCTTTGTTATCCATGGTTTCTTATTTTCTTGTTGTGTATACCCCAGAATATCTCTGGCCGCCATGTCTAGGCTGGATTTAATGTTATTCCATTCTGTTTCTACTTCCTTAGTATTAGATATTTTCCCGATATCTTTGAGCAATTCATTTGACTTTTTTTCGAATCTTTCTTGAATATCTTTATCTTTTAGTTTTTCTAAGTCCAAGTGCCTTTTTCCGTTTCTTTTTTTCACATTCTTAAATTCAAGTGCGGCCTTCATAATTACGATGTTGTGGTCAGTATCTATATCTGCTTCTGGGTAGCTTCTACAGTCTTTTATTTGATTCCTAAACCGTTATCTAACAAGAATGTAATGTATTTGAAATCTTCCTACATCTCCTGGCATCTTCCACGTATATCGTCTTTTAACATGATGTTGAAATAATGTGTTTGTGTTGATTAAATTATTCTTGTCGCAAAATTCTACCAGCCTATTTCCCCTGTCGTTTCTCGTGAGTAAACCAAACAAACCTTCTACCGCTCCTTCCCTACCCTCACCTACCACGGCGTTAAAATCCCGCGTAATTATTAAATTTTCATGTCCTTTAACGTATCTTAATATGTTTTCGATATCTTTGTAGATGACTTCTACCTCTTCGTCACTGTAGCTAGAGGTGGGCATGTATACTTGTATTATTACTGTGTTTCCCGGTTTAGATTCTAATCTAACCATGAGTACTCTTTCGTTCTTTTGTAAGTAATTTTCTACACAGTATCTTATCTTTTTCCGCATAACTATCCCCACACCCAAATTTACTTTCTCTGCTCCTCTATGAATTACCCTGAAGTCTCCACTTCAAAATTCCCCCGCCTCTCGCCACCGAACTTCGTTGATCCTTACTATGTCTAGCGATAATCTATACATTTCGATTTTTAGGTTCTCTAGCTTACCTACTTGCTTCATACTTCTAACATTCCACGCTCTGACTCGCAAAATGTTCCCGACTTATTTTTAACTTTCCGATCGCATTACCCGGAGTAGTCCCCTCCCGGAGATCCGAATGAGGGACTATTTTAACTCCGGAATCTTTTACCCCTGAGAATGCCATCATTTTATTATAATTTAGATATGCTGTGTACTTGGCAGGTAATGTGGTGGTTTCCCGTTGCCTTCCACATCGCAGTAGTGTGTCTTAGACTGCCATACCGACCCCTATGGTCTCTGCCAATCTAAGTACCGAAAGAGCCGCTGCCCTCTTTCGGGGACCTGTCTTAGTCTGGTTCCTCACTAACGACCCTACTACTTTGGTTGGATCTGTAGTTTGGCTTTTTAGCTCATTAGAACACGCAAGTCATTTCACCTGTTCTAGTAATTTAGAACTTCAGCAAGGTGCAGGTCCACTCGAAATGAATATTATTATTAAAAAACACAAATCACCTAACACGCATATCAGAACAGTCTTGTTTTTTTTTGTTTTTTTTATTGCTAAAATTATTGCAGACTTGTTCTGATATGCATGTTAAGGGATTTGCGTTTTGTGTTTTTTAATAATAATATCTATTTCTAACAATATCCTAACCGAGGACTCCTTCAAGCGCAAAGACTCAGTAGGATGGTTAAGAAAAAAATTACTGCTAGCGTAAAAAGTCGGGAGGATGGTTAATTTTCAACTTGTACATCGAAGAGGCACTGAATACTGTCAAATGCTGGAAGCCATTTAGAATTACTATGCAAGGACAAACGATTGATATGCTTAGATTTGCAGATGATATAGCGGAATTAGCATCTAGCACGGAAGAGTTAGAAGCAGTCCTTAATGAAATGGAAACAATTAACAAAAATAGAACTAAAGTACTAGTATGCAAAGGAGGGGAAAATAAATCGAAAACAAGAATACAAATAGGTAATGAGAGCTTACAAGCGGTAAGGATTTCTGCTACCTAGAAAACCAAATAACACAAGATGGAAAGAGCGCAAAAGATATAAATCAAAGATTAGCACAAGGTCGTGCTACATTTAACAAGAAAAAGGAACTACTGTGTTCAAAGACAACAAACATAGAAACAAGAAAAGGATTGCTTAAAACATATTTGTGGGGCACAGCACTGTACGGCTGTAAAACCTGGACAATAGAAGAAGCGGACGGAAAAATGTGGTGCTACAGACGTATGATGAAGATATCATGGACAGACAAAGTTAAGAACAAAGAGATAGTAGAAATGGTAGGGGAAGAAAGAAGTATGTGGAAAACAGTAAAAAATAGGAGAGATAAGATGATAGGCCACATACTAAAATATGAGGGACTAGTGCGGAATATATTAGAAGCTGAGATTGAAAAAAGAGAATTAGATGTAGACCTACGTTAGACTATAGCACACATATAGTGAAAGTTGTAGGCTGTAGGAATTTCAGGGAAATGCGCAGACTAGATCAAAATAGTGTTACGAACTATTAGACAACAAGTCAAACACGCAAGCTGCATATCCAAAGTATATTCTACTGAAGTCTAGAACCTTCCAGCAAATTTAATTATAGGGTATATATAAGATCGTTGATGAGGGTACATCAGTTACTCTATGTCAAAATGTCGTATATAAATCATCTCGTGTATAGCTAGTTGGTCAGTACGTTTTGAAAATCATATAATAAATATAAATTTGTGTTGTGTGCACGTGCATATTGTACCGCCAGCTTGTACATAAATAGACAAAAGGGTAATAGATAAATTATAGTAGTGTTAGTGTTATTAAGAAGACTCATGGTTAAGAATTTAGTTTAAGAAGATAATAGTGCTTGTAAATAGCATTAGTGTGATAGTGCTTCAATGTTAATTGGACTGAAATCATCTATAAATAGGGCACATACTGTTAATAAGACTTGTGAATAGTGAGTAATAAAGACTGTGGTTATTACTTGTTCTGAATTGGTGAAACGCGTTAATAATAGCCCACTACACTGATGTCAGGCTGTGTTGGGTGTATAGTAATTAATTAAAAAAAAACACAAGTTTAAAGACACTTGAGTAATTTGTATATGCAAGTTACAATAAGCCAAAGTAAAATGAACGCAGAAACTTTAATGAATTTTTTTTTAAGGATTTTAAATCCGGTATGGAAGAAAAGTCAAGTAAAAATGCTGCAAAAATGGAAGAAAAGTTTAGTGAAAATGCTGAGAAAATGGAAGGGTTAAGTGAAAATGCTGAGAAAATGGAAGAGAGGTCTGATAAACTAGAAGTGACACTTAGTGAAAACGTAATGAAGTCAATTGAACTGGAATCGATCCTTAAAGAGTTTAAATACGGTATGGAAGTGACACTAAGTAAAAATGCTGTGAAAATGGAAGAAAAGTTAAATATAATACAGCCACGCTAGAACAAGGATTAATGAAAGGCTCTATTGCATTGAAAGAATATTTCACTGAACAGGTAAAAACAGTTGAGCATAATTTAGACAGTAAATTGGTAAAAATAGAAGAAGATGTGACAAAGCTGTAAGAACAAATGATTTCACTAACAACGCGAGTTAAATTTTGGGCCTCTTGGAGCGACTTTTTAAAAAGCTTCTTCTAAAATTCTTCTAACAAATTTATTTAAAACAGAAATTATAATGGAAATTAACAAATGGCTGCGTTATATTCATTAATGCGTTTAACAATCAAAATTACTTTCACTAATTAATTAAACTACATTTGAGCAGTTTAAACAACCAACAATGCTAAAGTTGTGAAGCTCGAAACTGACTGGCCATTTTGGGCTCCTGAGGGTATTTATGCTGGCCCTGCCCCTCACATTGCTTGTGGGAACTGCACAGTTCATGTCTGCTATATTCTTTATTCATTTATACAAAGTAACATTCTTAATTCTAACAATAAGTGTCTTACAGTATATTGTGACTTGCACAAGCAGTGTCAAGTTACGTCTGGAATACAATGTATTCACATCCGTTCTCATGTCTGGTTTATGAACTTCTATTAACCTTTTGTAATCTGTCCTTCAATTATATATTGTTGCATTTAACTTAAGTTTTAATGATTCTATTTGTAGTGATCTGTAGAGGTTCTAATTATTGAAAATATTGTAGTGTACATTTCGATATTTGAAAGTATTTGTTAGAATAGCTCAGTAACCACTTGCAGGTTTCTGAACGCATTCCGTTGTCAGAATTTATGCTATAAGGGGCGCATGTGTATGGACGATTGATCTAGTCGACAGGATTAAACGACTTTGTTTTTAGATTTCAAGATGGCAGATTAAAAGATTTTATCTACTCCTATTTAGTTATAATACCATTATTCATATACTTTTGAACAAGTAATAGTGTTCATAATTAAACACCGTGAGTTATGAGCGTGAGTTATAATAACTCACGCTTCCAGCTTATATTTCTATTTAATTACCTACCAAAAATATCAAAGTAGCCATGCTCATTGACATTTACGTAATGTCAAACAAATTTGTACTATAATTTTTTTTAAATAATCTTGATTACATGTGTTTATTAAAACTTGTTACTGTGCTTATAGTCGTAGATAAAGTATAGTATTCAACATACGGTAATGGCAATAACTCACTTGATGAATTACGGCACTCGCCTTCGGCTCGTGCCTCAAACTTCATCTGCGTGAGTTATTGCCTACATTACCGTATGTTGAATAATATACTATTACTTGACGTTTTCTTTTATTAAAGGTAATGTTTTATGTTGATAATGTAGTTGCCATTTAAGGTAATTTGATTATATCTGGTAATTCCAGCCTTGTTTTGAGTGTGATGTCGGTACATATTGTAAAACCGTTAGTTATTTAATCATTAAAGAAAATATTTATGTGTTACCTGTTGCTTTTGGCTTAAAATTTGATGCCGGTTTTATTGAACGTTTTATGTATAAATGAGTGTGATTTGGTTTAACAACCGAAAAGTAAAAGGTATTTATTTATCTAAATTGTTTATTTAGTATCTAATCCGAGTAAAAGTGATATTCGTTTAATGGAAATAATGTTTATTTAGTATTTAATATAGAGTTCAAACTTTAATTGCATTGCACTTGTTACAGAACCAATAGTGAATGTACTACTGTGATTTTACGAGCAATTAGTACCAACACAATATTCCTTAAATATATTAAATCAAATTATTAGGCAAGTTTGAATATGAACAGTACTATATTTTCTATGTTATATTTGTTTTGGTTCTAAGATAGTAATCGAAATATACCCAAAGTTGTGTATATTTTTGTTTGTAATTTATAATGCCACGATGTGTTTAATTGTATTTATGATGTAAAATTTTTCAACCAAACTTCGTTTGGTTAATGAGATGGTCTAGTCTGTCGGTCGGTCTGTCTGTCTGTCCGTTGCACGGTTCCCGTAATGTTACAAGACATATTATATATGATTCTTATCCAGTTTTTTACGCTAAATACGAATACGCTATTCACTTTTCGATATTTCAATTATTAATCAAGATATTCGACTTTAAATACGAATTTTTACATATTACTATTTATTATTTTCGCGTACAATTAAATTTCAAATATTTAACACAAAGGTAAGTAATATTTGTTGAACTTAATGTCTAAGTTTGGTTGTGAGCCGTACATGCGGCTTAGATTTCTTTTGATATGTATTTGCTGCCTACATGTTTTATAATGTTTGGTATTTGTGATTCATTTAACATTGTTATTATGTGTAATTGTTTTGTTTCAGCATATTAATCACATTTACAACTGCACCGTTCATATCGCGGTTCAAACTTAATTATATTGTTGTTGTGTGTTTATCCTATTATCTAGCCGATGTTTTTATATAATTAACTAGTATTTAACGTTTGTGATAATTGTTGTAATGTAATTAAATTAAACCTCTGATATGATCGACCATCTCGTGCCTTCGCGTTTGCATATATGACTATGTAGGAGATAGTGTATTCAATAACCAGCGCTTTTTTAACTATGCGCAATTATACCATAAGTTCATTTCAGCGATTTATGTTGTCTTGTCAATGTATTTGTAATGTACTGTTTTGCAAATAATAGGAAGTCGGCTAGTCTTTGTGAAATATTTTGTAACACATGCTGGAAACTGTTGATGTATGTATGTGGGCACGTGTGATCAAGCCTTGTTGAATATTACTAATATTTTATGTCCGTGCGGCGAGGAGCATTGGTAGTCAAGGTGCAGGTCACCTTCCTGGTGTCCCTCCCTTTTCAACTTTAGCTGGGTAGTATTGGCCTAGCCGACTTCAGTACCTACCAGAAAAGACTAGCTGGTTTACACTAACGTTTCTTTAGTTGTCATGTGTGGTATGTCTGAGTAACAGTTGACATCCCGTCAAATTCAATGTTGGTGATCTGGGTGCTTGTACGTCACCTGACTTTGTCGAGATGTGCCAAATGCAATTGAAAGTGTGAGAGCAGTTTGGGGTTTTTTCTGCCGTGCTCTTTTCCCAATCGCGCAGGTTGAGTACGGCACTGTTTGCTTTAAATGTCATTTTTGTATGCTTTCATGGCAATTACCTATTTAGTGGTAATTGTTTTGATTAAAAGTCAAGTTAGGTAAATTCTGTAGTTTTATTTCAAACCTTCCCGCATTAACGCCATCTTCCCAGTGTGAATTTGGATCACATGATAACAACACAACGTAGGTGTCGTCGAGCCACTGCCACTAGATGTTAGATCATGGGGCCCGGGGTACCGTTTATAGAGGGCGTTTGGGTCAGCCTTCAGGTCGGTTACACTACATGCGAAATGATATATTGCAAAACTATTAATTCGACAAATGTTCAAGTGCTGGGGGAACTGGGCAGCCACAGGCTGTTTACCCCCTTCACATACCTTACATGTGATTTTCCAATGCTCCACCCGAAGGTGCTACCTTGGCCAAGAAGCGAGTTTTTTTACTTGGAAAATTTGGAATTTTGCCGAACTCTTGCTGTTCCAAGAAAGGTGGGATCTTTAACGTGCGTGACAACACTCACACACACGGGACCTCCATTTTACCTCTCATCCGAACGAAAGTATATTTTTGTGAAAAATGCTCGCCTAACTTTTTCAAGCGGACCATGTCGGGATTCGACCTCGGGACCTTGGGCGTAGTAGTCACACACATACCAACTACGCTACGGAGCCGCCTTATCCTTTCACATACCAACGAATATCGGAGAAATAGGGTATATAACTGTAAAATAATAGAAGGTGACCGAACTACATCTAACAAGAAAGAACAGCAAATATGTTCAACGACAACAAACATAGAGACAAGAAGAAAATTGTTCAAAGCATATGTACGGAGCACAGCACAGTACGTCTATGAAATAGGGGCAGTAGGAAAAGCAGACAGAAAAAGATAGAAGTCTTCTGTATTGTTGTGCTTCAGATGTATAAGGATGATAGCATGAACAGACAAGGTTAATAACAAATAGGTTATAGAAATAGTAGAGGAATAAAGATATCTGTGGAGAACCAAAAAAATTAGAGAAATACAAGGGAATTTTTGGGAATAGTACGGGATATATTACAAGCAGAGGCAGGAAAAAGGAAATAGAGGTAGACCTAGATCAGACTTTTGCACGCAGATAGTGATAGATGCAGACTGCGAAATGTGTAAGTTAGTTCAGAGTAGGAAACAATGAGGGCACGCGTCTAACCAGTTCCAGGACTGAAGACCTAATGATGAAGATATCAAGGACAAAAATATTCAGGTAATCTAACACTCGCCTGAAGTAATGTTTGAAGATGAAAAAAGTTTTAATTTCGTAGTTTACAAGCATTTATTTCAGAAGTTAGTATGTCAAAAATAGTTTATCACATTTCTTTCATTATTAATTCATATCTGAATTAGTAACACGTTTTACTTTACAAACTTTTACGAGTGTTAAGCTAGCTATACAAAACCCAGTGTAACAAAAACTCTGTTTGTTGTTATAACAGTTAAATTTCAAAAAAGATCAAGATCACAAGAGATCACTTGTGAAGGATGGATGGTTTAGAAGTAGGAGCAAAGAAGTCAGAAGGCGGTAACTGTTCGACTTTGTGAGCAGCACAAACAGGACAACGTCGAATGTAGCGAGCAACGTCAACTTGGAGACAAAACCAATAGTAGGTGTGAAAGAGTCGGGTAGATGCTTTTGTCACACCAGAGTGACCAGAAATAGGAGGATCGCAGTAAAGGGATATCAGACGTTTGCGTTCTTCGGAAGGTTTGACGATTTTCCAATCGCTCTGAAAAATCGGCAGCGATGGAAAAGAATATTGTTTGTTACGGACCAGGATGAGTAACGTCTAGGCCATTTAGGTACCCTTGATAGCATAGATTTATACCAAGAGTCAGGAGAAAGAAAGATAACTTCAAAAGAGGAAATGGTCGAAAAAAGAATGGATTCGAGTATAGCAACAGAACGAGAAAGGGTATCAGATACGACATCTTTACTTTTACGATGTGTAATCGAGAAATTGTATTGCTGGAGACAAAGCGGCGAGCGAACCAAACGTGCAGAAGGACTGTGGAATTCATGCAGTCAGTTCCGTTTAGTAGCTGTGGAACGAGTAGTGCCCAAGGTTGACACACCTGGTCTAGCCAATGAAAATGCCGCAGAATAATGCCCATACGCAAGAGTCAGTTCCAATAAACTAAAAGTAGCGCTAGAGAGTGATGAAACGATAGTGTCTATCGAATACTTGCTGAATTTTAGCTTTTTTCCTAACGATAATAAGAGTTAAATACAAGTAATTTCTACCAGCCATAAAGCTGATTGCTAGTACAGGGTTAAATTGAGTCAGAAAATCAGCAATTGTTGGGTTACGGATAGGGAATCAAATAATCGCAAAAATAAGATCTTCATCGTGGCCACGTATAAACCAGTAGTTTCGGTAAGACCCATAATTCTAGAACTTATTTCGTTCACCAGGTTTGTTGTAACCGACCCTTAAGAATTCCTCCTTTAGTAATTCGACAATGAATCGCCAACAAATAAGGAAACACTGGTGTGCGTAGGAAATAAGCAGAGCCTTCCGGGTGAGTAATTCGGAAGCGCAAACGAAAGCTGTCGATCAAATATATTACGAGAGACCCTGAATTCCTTTATCCGAATAAAAAATTACAGTAGGAAACCTTCATCTGAAAATGATATATTTAACTTGCAATCGGGTACCATCTAGCAGGCGTAACAGTATTTATATCAATGGAGGATACATTTCCGGTTCGGATAAATAAAGAATTAATTAGTTTCTAATCTCATCGCGTTGCGAACGATTTTACGTAGTTCATCTACACCGATGTTGGTTTCAAACCATTGAGACACCAACTCATATTGAAGCTCATGCTTCAACAACCGGTTTAACTTCCAAGTAACCATCGTGGTCAAACCAAATTATTCGAGTTACCCGTACATTTAAAACTAAGAAAACGAAGTACAGTATACCCCAAGTAAACCCACAACAAAACAATTTATACCAAACAAAAAAAATAATTTGCCACAAAGCCAGGTAATAATAAAGTATAGAAAAGCAAAAAATAACATAAAATATTCATAGGGTGGAAAAGTTTTTAACAGCGAGAACTAAAATTATCATCAAAAACTCAAGTTTGTTATTTCAAGGTGGAATGTATGTGTAGCGATAATTAAGAAAAGAATCAAAATCTAAAATTATATCGAGGCCCCACGCCAGGGCATCCAAATTTATTACCCGTAAGCCGAACGGACTTTGAGGAAAAGAATAAAATTGGTATTAGGAAACTCGCCCGACTTTCAGCAAGAGAGAGAGAGAGAGAGAGAGAGAGAGAGAGAGAAAGAGAGAAAAAGAGAGAAAGAAAGAGCGCGAGAAAGAGAGAGAGAGAGAGAAGGAAAAGAAAGAAGAAAATGCCACGCTAACAAGATTGGAGATGACTAAAAAACTAAACAAAATTACACACAATTTAAGTGCTGTGATATTCCCCCTGAACAATCAAGTCCCTATGATGTGGAATGTTAAATTAGGATTTTTGCCCCGACTAGCTTATTTAATTAAATAAAGCAATTCTACAATACACATTATAATGATTAAATATTTACAACTCTCAAAATTTTCCCCTTTTTACAGAATATCTACATATACCAGATTTATGGTTTTTGAAAGCTAGCAAAACTATCTTTTTACTTATTTAGGGACCTTCGAACGTTCCAAGATACCTATTGCCTTTGTCATAAATTGTTAAATGACACTTTTATATTTTGTTGACTCTTACAAATACAAAAATGATAAATATTGAATTAAAAACCGTTTTCGATAATGAAGTGTATTAAGATTGCTAACCTGGAATGGGTTCTGTAGTTCCTTCCTAGTCTGTGATCTGCATTCCCATGAATTGTTTCGTACCAAGTCCGAATATGTCCAAATTAGAATACTTTGATTTTAAAACTGTCTTCAATTGAAAGTCAAAATTAAAAGTCGATATCAAAACCAAAATTAAAGTCCAGATTGATATTAAACTCCAAATTTCAAGTAGGTATTAACACAATTTCAATGAAGGTATGAAAATCCAGATTGACATTAAAATTCAAATTACATGTAGGTATTAGAACAATTTCAATGTAGGTATTAGAATCCAATTTAAATATCGGTATTAAAAGCCCTGTTTTATTAATATTAGAAATGGATTTTTAATTAAGTCGTTTTACTTACGTCTATTAATAGATCAGCTTATTTTCGTTGCATAAATTCGCACACTTTTCAATTCTAATTTCACTTTAATTTTGCTTCACTGGTAACGCAAATTCTTAGTACTTTTGAACATAGTCGTAGCCCAGTTTGAATGTATACTCACTCTGCTGCTTTGTCATTATCGTATATAAAGCCGTACCTCCACCTGCTTTTCATTGGTCTATTTACGTTCTGGGACGACACTTCGGCTTTATCTCGCATACCTTGGAATTTTCACCAATTATTTAATTCAAATATTCAAATGCGTGCCTTAACAGTCACGTATGTCTCCCGCATATTGTGGTATTATTTGAGATTTTTCAACTTTTGCCTTTTATTAACTCACGTATTCGAATGTTTGTTAATTATTATTATATTTATTGCATCGCCAGGTGCTTGTTTATTTCTACATAATATTGGATTTTTGAACAAATGTGATTTCTTCGTGTCACGTACGATTTTCTAATAATGAATAATTTAGATTGCGTGTACGATAGTATTTTTAACGCAATTGTTACATGTTTGTAATGCCAATTCATATAGATTTTTCGGTGATTTAATTTTGATGCAATTTGTTGCGTTTTCAAATCTTATCTTTACTTGTAAACTACTCTTAAATATTTCTATTTTCTTATGCATTTTATCCCGTGTATTTTATATGCTGTGTGCTCTCAATTAATAATATGTAGAGTGACCGATTTACTCTTATAATTTCTGGAATGATGTGCTTTTCTTAAACTGGAAGTTGTTTTTATTTATTCTACGACCCCTATGACTTAACCTACCCCTAAACTACCCTATTATTATAGCAATATATATATATATATATATATATATATATTGCTGTGATAAGGGGTTGTTTAAGGGTGCACGTTATAGTAAAGGTCGTTCAGGAATGAGTAATTAGAATAGGCAGCAGAAAACTGCACTTATTTAAGGAAATAATTAAGAAATAGACATAGTTTGTAGATAGTAAGTAGTCAACACTCTGTATATAAAGTAGAAATAGTTTTTGGGCGACGCAGGTAAACATAGGAAGACGCATAGTTGGCGTAGGAATGAGAAATACATGTATTAAGTAGTAGTAAATATTAAATACCCTGTAGATAAAGTTTAGTTAATTTAGGTAAAACAAATAAGGATATTTTTCAGTGGAAGCACGCGTATATAGAATGAGTAATATGATAACAGGTTTAGAATATTCTACACTTTGTTGGTAAAGATAATAAGTTTTTTTGGTGACTTTGGGTTTTTGAGTAAATAGTAGATGATTGTTAATCAATGAAATTTATAAGGTTAACTAATAAAAAAATGTATTACAAATTATTTCAAAAGCTGTACATAACATATTGGTTTCATTATATAAAATCGAAATTTACTGAATTTTATAATTCCAAATAAATGCTAGCCGAGGTCATAAGATTTAAATAGTACAAAGGCGGAGCCACAAGTTGAATAGGAAATTGATAACCCGCAAGGCGGTAACGTATCGAATTTTGCCATTGGTAGATAAAGTTGTTTGAAGATAAAGTCCAGTTGATAGCAATATTAAGAAGACAGCCGGCGGAGGAGATAACTACAATTTATAGTGAATATTAAAATGGTGGTCCAATAATTTAGAGTACGTAGAAAATTAATAAGGCGCACAATGAAGGGGATCAAGAATTCCAGTTCATAGAAATAAAAATAACAGACCAAACAAGGGGCAGGAAAATTCCGCGAATAGTATTGCAATATATATATATATATATATATATATATATATATATATATATATATTGCTGTGAAACCACCAAAATCCGGGTACTCCGCTTTTCGAATCGAGCCTCACGAATTGGGCGTCAAGAATGCTGTGAAAGGTATAAAAAGCTATTAAATTACCTGTTCCGTTGACTTTCTTCTGTTAATCGCTATAAAACTTCATGTGTTGGTCCAATGATACTCCACCTGTAGAAAATCTGGGACCATCCCCCGTTAAATTTGACATGTTGTATTTGATACTACTAACTTCGCGTTCTACCCTGCCTAACTGATCCCTACATGAGTCCGTTACTTCAGTCATTTTTATATTAATCTCTTCTTCACAAAAAATGCGTACTTCGGACCTTAAATGTCCCATTTCCTGTCGAAGACCTGTAATATCACGCTCATTTTTTTCAACCAATCGCAACCCAGTGACGTTGCTCCACTCACGCCTTTTACTATATATGTCTCTGTCTTGCGCATATTATCTGTCTCTATCTACCCTGTTCCGAGTGGTACAAATTGATATTCTTTATTATCGATTATTTCAGTCCATGTGGACTGTGAAATAACCGACCTTATTAGCATTTCCCGTAACTATTAAGCTACGGTTTCTCCAACATTCTCTGTAACCATTTGTTATCTGCAAATTTTACGCAGAATGAGTCTTTTAAAAATACGCAGGTGTTCAAACATAATACTTCTACGATTTGAATATTATTGGGTTTTTACAAGCTTTTATAAATATTATATGTTACTAATGGTTCAATTAACTCCAATTAAAATAATACCCTTTAATTTTTAGTGACTCCTAATCAAATATTCAATTATTATCAGTACATTTTGTTTAATACCGGTTACTTAAAATAGAGTTAATTAATATAAATTTTTCACGTAATTTCTCTTTGTTTCTTTACTAGGAATAATTAAATTACATGTAGAGCTTTTTAATACTGCTTCCTTCTTTATAGCAAGCGTCTTGTAAATGATTTAAATCTCTTATTTTTAATGAAACGAATGAATTTTTATGCTTCACGGTTTTAATAAAGCGTACCTTTTCCCAAAGCTTCTACACGGTGATTAAAATTATTTGATGTGATTATTTAATTTTCTATCCTGGTCTAAATATGAGTAATATATATATATATAGATATGATAACGCTGCACGCCGATGTAATAAACGTCACGTTTGCTGCTGTACGCCACCGCTCTGTGTCTTTTAATATCCTAATTTTAATTACGCCACGGCTAGCTTAATGTAATTCACACAGAATGCTCAACGCTACGATAAAAAATAATTTAGCCCCTTTCTTCTAATACTTTTCTTATTTTTAATAAGAAAAACGAAATCGACTAATGTTTTTATAATGAGAAAAAAAATATTATCTACACTTCACAGTTTAATATGTTGTACTATATGACAAAATCAACCCTTGAATCCAATAATCATAATGTTTAAATTGTTTATCCCAAAAATTATAGCTCCCTTTCCTTACGTTAAAGCCAGCAAAAATGACACTATATATTACTGAAAAATTTCTGAACGTTCAAAATCCTTTCTCTCTTTACGTAAATTTTCACCTATAAAAAGATTTTTGTGGACTCTTTATAAAATATTCAGGTATGATAAAATATAGTCAATCTTCAAAATAAAAAGAAAATAATGCTTTATGCTAGATAGCTATGATCTGTGGTTTTCCTGGTGCGTCCTTTTTGTTCTCCTTGGATCTGCTACTGCAAGCAGTGGATCAGCATCTCTTGCTTACTTTTAATTGAGTTGATTCATTCACTCCTTAAAACAATGATCTGTTTTGTGCTCCTTCACGTGGATATATACCAATAATTTTATTCAGACTTCTTCCCAATTTATTTAGTTTCCAAATTTTACCCCGTTTAATCAATAATTCCAATTTACCCCTTTGTTTCTGAGAGTTTCTTAGATTTTCATCGAGTTTCTTATGGTTTGTTAGAGTTGTTTAGAGTTTCTTAGAATCACTTAGAGTTTCTTAGAGCCGTTTTCCAGAAAACGGCAATCTTGTATTATATATTTTTTACTAATTTTGACTTTGAAATTTTTAACATCACGTTCACAAATTTTTCATTATTCAATTTCACTCGTTGAGTAAGTTTTTGACTGTAAGCGACGTGAACTGTTCTTGGTTTAAATGAATACTGTCTGCTTATCAAATTCGCCTATTATATAAGCACCGCCCCATTTAAAATTCATTGGTTATCGGTATTGTTTATTCAAAGTTTACGACCAGCCATAGAATGTTTTGAATATTCTTGTGCTTTTACATATATATTTCTGATAGTAACTCGCCGGAACGATTTCTTGGTCACGTAGTATCTATAATTTCTATTATGTATTGATCTTTGACCGTTTGTTTTGATGTAATTACAGGAAATTTTAATTCGCCTTAGCACGTAATTTTAACGTATGGCTTTTGTTTGTTTAGATAATACTTTGGGTATTGTATAAAATTCATGCAGAAAATCACGTAGGATAAATGACGTAAATCAACATATTTCTGTTTACCTCCTGCGTTTGCAAAACTTATTTTTTTCGAAAGGTGCGTTTATTAGCAGAACACTTTACTATCTTCTTTCATTATCGCATGTTCAATTTTAATAGACATTGCGTCATGATTTTCTAGCTTTTTGTATTTGAAACTACTCAACGTATAAATTTTGTTGCAATTCTGTACGTTGTTTTGGTTTTATAACCAACGGTACGCGATCGCGCAAATTGAAAAGAATTGAAAGAATTCTCTCTTTAATAAAGTTCCCGTGTATATACGGTTTATTTTGATTACATCACTCCTTCTAGATTTTACGGAATTTAATTCGAAAGATTGCTCACCTACATGATTCAAGATTTCTTGGAATAACTCTGTTTATTACTTCATTAGCGTCGAATGGCGTGATCTATGTTTATAGTGACGCGTGCTGCTTGTCGTTGTCCAAAACGAGTTCATCGTGGCATCGCACACCTTCCTATAAAACTCCTATAAACTCATTGCTTTATACAAGTATTGGGACCTTGCACGCAACATTACTTTTATTACAGTTCGTAGATTACCAACAAAAAGTGTCGTTGGCAGGTGCTTTATAAACAGAATGACTGACTGTTCGTAAATGACCGACTAACCATGAATGGCCCATTTGCATTCCTGCACGGCTTTATATAATAAAATTTTCAATATTTTAGCAGCTCTAGAAAGCTTCCGCAATTTTCCTCTTGATCTGACTCTTCTAACATAATGTAACTTTTTTGAAATTCCGTTCATTTTGCACGTTCATAGCTGTCATTTTAATTTATCACGTAGAAATAGTTTTTAATTGGTATAACTTTAGAAATCAAAGGAAATGCTTGCTCGTTATTGGGCTTTATCATTATTTAATAGCTCTTTAAACGTCTTATTTTATCGTAAAAATTATGGTCGTAAAAGCTTTCACTCGCTAATTGGGCTGTTCGTTCATGTAGTCTTATACGTGATTTATGGGTTTCTATTATTACTATCAAATGAAACTATAGTTATCAGAATCTAGAATAAAGTAGCATATGTTCACAGATGGATATTACGTTACTCGTTGAAATGGAAAGAAGTTTCTAGAAAAATAAATGCAGTGTTAAAAATATTTGTATCTTGAAAAAGTGAAGTTGTAAATTGTTATTTTTTGTTATTCAATGGTATTTTTTGTTACTTTGCAGTAAAGAACGTACTCCTTTAGAACGTGTTTTAAATGGTATTTGGTACTTTTGGAAGACGAATATTAACATAATAAAACTCGTTTTATAGCACGGGCTTTCTAAAACGTTTTTTATAAATGGGATTTAGTACCAAGAAATGATTTGTATTTCGTGGATATTAGTCACGTCCTAGAAACAAATTATACTTAGCCATCGTACTACTAGAATATTATACAGGGTGTTTCTTTACAGAATATGGTGCTCAATGACCCCTATATGACATCCTTATCACATCAAATATATATATATATATATATATATATATATATATATATATATATATATATATATGTATTTATTATATATATATATATATATACAGTGTGTCCAAATTTCGAGTCTCTACATTGTGATTTCAGTTATTATAAGAGATAGAAATTGGGTTAAATGGAGAACGATTTGGAGGAATCCAGGCCAGTTTTGTATCCGTTTACAAAATTGGTGTAAGTTGTCTGGTTTTGGAGATATTCGAAGAAAACTAAAAATGGCGGATTTTGTTTTTTGATAATAAAACATGAATCATAAGTCGCACCATCACAAGACCTGCACATTATTAAGACACTTTTCTAAAAGAAGTATTTTAGCATAAACAGAATCATTCGACTGTCTTTTGTTTTCGAGGAAACGCCCACAACTTTTGTTTTTCTTATGGCCGCCATTTTGATTATTAAGTGAATATTATGCGCCTTAAAATTACCTTTTCAAAGATATGCAACATGTCTATAAAAAAATGCAAAACTATCCTAAATTTTAAAAATAACTAAATTTGTATGTTCTTTAACGTTTGGTAATCCCAACAGGGCAAAAATTTGATTTCTACTTTATGAAAAGTACAATACACATTTTATAATGTACACAAACAGCATTTGTCACAAATTATTAATTATGGTGGTACTAGAGTTAAAATGATATCGTTTTATAATAGTAGGCGGTGGTATGTGACAAAACCAAACAATTGAATTACAGTTATATGTCAAACAAATTCTAAAATTTAGATAAACTTGTGTGTGTTGTAAGTTTTGGTGCCGGTGGTGCTGCATTTTTAATTTAAAAAATGGCACATGTCTACAAGTTTTCGAATGAGGAAAAGTTTGATATGCTAAATACTTATTTACAATCGTTTCGGAACGCTGATACGGCATCCGCCAGATATTTGGAATTGTATCCAGAAAGACGACAACCGCATAAAACATACTTCAGAAAAATTGTAATGAATTTACTGAATTATGGTGCTTTTGAACAGACTAGGGAACAATACGACTTAAACAATAGGGAACGTGTTCTTAGCATTACTGAGGCGGTAACACGAAATCCATCCACATCCGTAAGATCTGTAAGCCGTGAACTTAATATTCCAAAATCAACTGTTCATAATATTTTAAAAAAGGAAAAGTTTCATCCTTATAAACCTACTATTGTCCAAGGCCTCAAAAGAGAAGATTTCGCCAGACGAATGCGTTTTGTAATTAGTACATCCAAAATGCGAGGAAGAACCGCACTTTCCAGAATTGATAATATGGACAGACGAAACGCGGTTTACCAATTGCGGGGTGTTCAATAAACATAACACGCATCACTGGAGCACTGAAAATCATCATCTGACGGCGCAACGCAAATTTCAAACGAGATATGGATTTAACGTTTGGTGTGGTATCTTAGGTAGTTAATTATGATATAAATATTTTAGTAAATTAACCAATGTAATTAATACTTTTATAGGTAATAATTTGATTGGACCCTTTTATTTTGTCAATAACCTCAATGACGCCAGATATACGGAATTGTTAAGTGACCAAATAATACCGGCTATTAGAGGACTTGTACCAAATGATGATGATTTTCGAAAACTATGGTTTCAGCAAGATGGTTGTCCAACTCACAATTCCCGAGAAGTTAGCGCCCTTTTAGCTGAACATTTTGGCCAAAATATTATATGCAATAGTGGACCAATTATGTGGCAGGCAAGATCACCAGATCTTACACCACTTGATTTTTATTTTTGGGGTTTTGCTAAAAATGAGGTATATGAGTTTGAACCGCTTCATAATATAAACGAACTGCAGGAAAGAGTCCCTGACATTCTTAACTCTATAAATAGGCGCACGTTAAGCAGAGTTGTACGGAAAGTTTTAATTAATTGTCGAATGTGCCGTGATGCAAACGGACAGCATTTTTAGCATCTACGGGAAGGAATTTAGATGATAGTTTGCTGTTTCGGTCACATTTAATTTTGTTCCCTAAATTAGATAAGATAGGCTACAGTTTTATGTTTAAGTTAATTTTAAGATTTATATCCAATACTTTACGAGTTCTACTTAACAAAATGTATGTGGTACTACTACTACTACTGTTTGGAAAGTAGAAATCAAATTTTTGCCCTGTTGGGATTACCAAACGTTAAAGAACATACAAATTTAGTTATTTTTAAAATTTAGGATAGTTTTGCATTTTTTTATAGACATGTTGCATATCTTTGAAAAGGTAATTTTAAGGCGCATAATATTCACTTAATAATCAAAATGGCGGCCATAAGAAAAACAAAAGTTGTGGGCGTTTCCTCGAAAACAAAAGACAGTCGAATGATTCTGTTTATGCTAAAATACTTCTTTTAGAAAAGTGTCTTAATAATGTGCAAGTCTTGTGATGGTGCGACTTATGATTCATGTTTTATTATCAAAAAATAAAATCCGCCATTTTTAGTTTTCTTCGAATATCTCCAAAACCAGACAACTTACACCAATTTTGTAAACGGATACAAAACTGGCCTGGATTCCTCCAAATCTTTCCCCATTTAACCCAATTTCTATCTCTTATAATAACTAAAATCACAATGTAGAGACTTGAAATTTGGACACACTGTATATGTATTTATATGTAGACGTGATAAGGGGGTCACGAGAGGTCATTGAAACCCAAAGTCTATAAATAAAGACCACCAAAATATAAAGAAACCGAAAAGAATAGAAATTTCCGAAGATTCATCGTTCCAACCTGAATAATACTAGCATACTTTTTAGCCATTAAAGTGTAAAGCCTAAACACAATTCCGTGCGTTAAATAATCACCCTGTTTAAGCTAGCATAAGGGACTTGACGTGTTGTCATTGTTTGCACTGCCAGATTTTGGAAGTAAGAAATGTAAAATGAGAAAAAAAGTTATCTTGTGTTTGTTAGTGTCAATAATAATTTTGTTAGAGATTTTTTATAAGTAGGAACTTACTTATGTTTATTCAGTTCAAAAATTGTAAATACTAACTTTTGCTTATCATAATCGTAGGTAGTGAATTTTCTAATATCTGGTTATCTAATGTAGTTTGAGTATTCAAAAATTAGCAGAATTGTTACTACATTTGTTTTGTGTTAGTTGAAAATGAATTATTGTAATAATGAAAGAGGGTTCTTATTATAATAAAGTATCATTAATAGTGTATTAATAACGTTCTGTATTAAAAAATTAGCATTTAAAAAATAAAAGCTAAAAATCCTCTTCCTTTAATATGGACTTTTAGTGCTCTGAACTTGTAGGTGTTACTATAACGTAATTTAGATTGAAAAATGCAATCTGTACATTATAAACCGCTACAAATACACCTTGAATAACTACCGTCTAAAAAAAGAATATGTAGGTATGCAACCCAAGTTGCACCTAACAAACTTCATAAGCGTCATAGAAACGCAGACGTAAACGCCCCTTAATAATAGACACGTCTGTCAACACACCTTAAAATCGAATAGACTCGCCGGAATCTCCAATTATTAGAATATTTACATTATTTATAATGATCAAGAAGGCGAGCATTAAAATCTTAAGATGAATACTTTTGTTTGTTTTGGGGTACATGATGACATGTAATAGCCAGGAGCAAGCAATAACTTCTGATTTCTGAGTTTAACCTTTTATCACGGCGCACTAAAGCCTGGAGGTTAAACCAGAAGGTTGTGCTTTATACACTAATGTGGATATTCCTGTCATTATGCCGTTCCAGGCGGCTCCGTGGCGTAGTGGTGTGTGTGTGTGTGTGTGTGTGTGTGTGTGTGTGTGTGTGTGTGTGTGTGTGTGTGTGTGTGTGTGTGACTACTACGCCCAAGGTTCCGGGTTCGAATCCCGACACGGTCCGCTTGAAAAATGTTAGGCGAGTATTTTTCACAAAAATACACTTTTGTTCGGATAAAAGGTAAAATGGAGGTCCCGTGTGTGTGTGTGTTGTCACGCACGTTAAAGATCCCTACCTTGTTTGGAACAGCAAAGGTTCAGCAAGATTCCAAATTTTTTAGGTAAAAAAAAACTCGCTTCCTGGCCAATGTAGTACTTCGGGTGGAGCATTGGAAAATCACATGTAATGTCATTATGCCGTTCCACGCTTCATATCGCCGATAAAAGAACCTGCACAATATACGGCACCTGCATTGATTGATCTGCCACATCTAGCACCGTATGAAGACTTCGATCCAACAAAACTTCTACCCGCAGATCCCAGGCGACACCGTATCTGTGAGTACCTACTTCTGCGTTAATTCATTTCAGTGCAGGCTTCTTTTTGAGTCGAGTTTCTTCACAGAAACACGCGTAAAAGCTCAAAATTAATCAAGTGCACGAATTTCATTTTGTGTACAAACATTATATTCGTTCAAGCTTCACTATAAATTTTCCAACGCTAAAGGACATTTGTATTTCTAGCGTTAATAAAATTTGTTCACATAAAAGTTCTGTTCTTATGTATAAATTGGACATTTTTATATTACATAAGCATGTAGAATCTTATGTAATTGTTATTTTCAATTTCATGTTATTGTATGTATTTGTTACAGCCAATGGTTAATTCTAAATCTGTAAATAAATTATACATATTTGTTCTCTCTATGCATTAACAAAACAATAACGACCCCACAGAAATCGTGAACTGAACATTCACAAATAAATTACATAAAGTCTATAATGTTGAACTATTTTAGTATAGTTGAAATCAAATATAGTCGAGCATGACTCATCGTTGCGCATATGAATAAAACACAGCCACAATATTGTTATGCTACTCTATTATCTGGCTCTCCCCCAACTAAAAAGGATAGCTAGAAAAATATTTACATTTAATAGAAATATTTTTTATTACAGGTTCATAGTCGTACATGCAGGCAACAAAACTGGATTCATCCCCAATGCAGCACTTTTGTATTCTACAAAATCTCCAAGTGCTGACTATCATGGAGACATGAATGCAGCATTATTTACAAAACGATTTGAAGAACGTTTAATTCATAATTTAAGCGAACCCAGCGTAATTATTCTAGACAATGCTAAATATCATTCTAAACTAATTGAAAAAGTTCCAAACAAGTCAACAACTAAAGCTGAAATCATTGATTACTTGATTAAACACAATGTTAGTTACGGCAGTCACATGTTAAAAAGGGAACTATTATCATTAATTAAGGAACATCCACAACCAAAAATTTATGAAATAGATACCCTAGCAGAAATGTACGGACACAAAGTTTTGCAGCTACCTCCGTATCACTGCGAGTTTAATCCTATAGAGTTGGTATGGGCCAACTGTAAAGAATATTACAATAAAAATGTTGGACGGCTTAACCAACTTTATAATGACACAAATGTCAACTTGATATGGCAAGAATCTTTGCAAAGAATAGATGGGTCATATTGGCAAAAATGTATTACACATGCAGAAAAATGTATGATGGAATGGTGGGCTATAGAACAGCAGTTTGATGTTGTCGAACCTTTAATTATCAAAGTGGGTGATACAAATAGTGATAGCAGTGGCAGTGATACTGATCAGAGCAGTGGAACAGAATAACCAGTATTACCTACACGGTAATTTTAGTTGGTTTTGTTAGCATGGTACCAACACAAACACAATACACAAGTGTATGATAACGTTCACCAATTTGCATTATTTACTGTGCATTATTTATGTTAACAAATTATTAATGTTTAGCAATTGATGTTTAACTAACCATTCATGACCTGCTAGAGTTTTTATACAGGAACTTAGATTTAAGTTTCATTGTCATTATTATTTGTGCAATAAATTTATATCGATTCGTTTACAGAAAACTTGTTTGCTTTCAAAAGTTAAAAAAGGATACAATCATTACATCATTACCACCAACGTGACAATTTAAATCGGCCAAGTGTGTTGGCTACCGCAAGGAAAGGAATACTTTAGGGCTTTCTGTAAACTGAAAGTGTTTTTGCTATTCCAATTATATTGATATTGTAAATCGGCAAGTCATAGAACCCCTAAATTATTAGCCCTGTACGTATTCAAAAACAAAATTTCTTCAACCAGACAAACTACAATATGGAATTTTATTTGAGATATTTTGCTCGATGTTTTAATATTGTAATAAATTTAACAGTTTGATTCTTGCATACTCTTCAATAAACCTTTCCATTGCTTTGTTTATAATCTAAATATAATTGTTCACGGAATAAAATATCCAATTGGGTAATTAAATAAAAACCTAACATAACCTATAACTTGTTCATGGACTGACTGAAGTGTAGAGATGAGTCGCTCTTTTAATAATATTTTTCAATCCAGGTATCACGAATCACTTTAAAGCGCGTTCGTTTAATGTATTTAACGTGTACTTTAATCGTTGCTATTTTTCCCACCTCTAATAAAGTTTAACCGACAACTGTATAAAGTTAAGAAATACCTTGTACTACTATTAGTTCTTACAGATTTGAATAATGAGTCATGCTTGACTTTATTTGATTTCAACTATATATACAGTGTGTCCCAAAAAGTTTTATACAAATGGAGAAAAAGTTTATCTTACATTTCACAAAAAAAAATTCTTGATGAAAAGCTTTGCATGACCTGTAGATCCATAATTAAGTACAAAATTTTTGTAGTAGCTGTAATACAGGGAAAATCAAAATCATGATTTGGAGCGATAGTAAAATACTGTAACGGGCTACTACTACCGCGTTTCTTTAATTTAAAACAAGTAATAACAAACGTCTTTATTACTTACTGTTCACAAGTCTAATTAACAGTATATGCCTTATTTATAGATGTTTTCAGTCCACTTAACAATGAAGCACTACTACACTAATGAATTTACAAGCACTAATATCTTCTTAAACTAACTTCTCTATCATAGGTCCATTAACCACTAACACAACTATTTGTTTATACACTTCTATTTATTTATGTATACTACAACAAGCTGCATGTACATTAGACACAGCATATCACGTTTATATATACTTCTAAAGCTCTAAACTACTATTACTTTACACGATATAATTTATATTAGACATTCAAGAATAGACTAACTCTTACATTCATAAGCGGTCTTATATATACTCTGGATTACAAGGATGACTCATGCTCCCGTAACTTCTAGAACAATTCTGGAATCCTTGAGAATACGCCGTGCCCCGAGCGTTTTGTGTGTAATTGATTGCTAGAAGAATTCTCGTATCCTGAAAAGTATGCAGAGTCTACAGCGCTTGTGTGTTTGATGGGTTGCCTAGTAGTAGCTCGCAACAATACGTTCAAATTGTATTGGATAGCAAAATGTTCATTGAAATTTTTATTAAATAGCAATAAATTATGCCCACTTTGTAGATTAAAATTAAAAGATATTCAATAAACACTTGAGCAATTGTTAAATTAATGCACAGTACGAAACATCCTAAGATCCCGTTCATAATAAGCGCCTGATTTTATGTTACTCATTCTTTTTACACACGTTTTTGATAGAGTGCTTTAGAATATCTAAGAACTGTCAACAAATGTCAATTGTTACATAAGTGTGTGTTTGCAATAATTAGAAATGCCAGTAACATTGAGTATTAAAGATAAAATTGCAATTGTTCTCATTGTTGGAAAAAATTATAAAACATGTAGAGAGGCAGCAGAAATCTTTGGTAATCGACACTCCGAAAAAAAAATACATTTCACAATGGTCAGATATGTAATAAATAATTTCACGGGTTTTGAAAGTGTTGAAAATAAATTTAGAAAGAAACATCGGCCATGGGTTCGAAATGAAAAATTGAAACTGCTGTGATGCTATCGGTTGTGGAAAATCCAAAATATTCACTTTGAAGAAGGTCCAATTTATTGAATGTAAGTAAAAATACAGTTGCACGATTTTTAAAGTCAACTAAATTTAAACCATACAAACCCCAATTTACCCATACTGTAAAAGAAGGAGATATTGTACGAAGGTTTGAATTTTGTGCTCGTATGCAAGGAGAATTGGAAGATTTATGACACGACAAGTACTGTTCTCTGACGAAGCAATGTGTACGTGTAATGGTACAGTAAGTTCGCAAAATTGTCGATGATGGAGCGATGTTAATCCCAATTTCCATGTCCAAACCAGAAATCAATATTTATTTAAAACTAACGTATGGTGTGGCAATTACAAAGACAGAATTGTTGGACCATTCTTTTTTCGAAATAACATGAATGGAGAAAGATACCTACGATTTTTAAATAATCAGTTGTCAGACTTTCTTGATGAACCAACGCTAGATGAACGAGAAAAAATATGGTACCAACAGGATGGAGCACCATATCACTGTAAGAGAACTATTAGGGATTTTCTCGTCGATACTTTTAACGGTAAAGTGATCAGAAAGGACATGGAGTTTCTTTAGCCACCAAGGTCGTCAGACATAACCCCTCTAGACTTCTTTTTGTGGGGCTCCTTAAAAGAAAAAGTATACCTTCAGAGGCCATTTCAAGATGTTGATCATCTTGAAAAAATCATTAAAGATACATGTGAAGCGATAACTCTAGATGTGGTTAGAAATGTCATAAATGAATTTAGTCAGCGAATAATCACCTGTTTAGAAAGGAACGGTAGATACGTTGAAGTTCCGTAGTATTTAAATAATTTTACATGTTCTCAATAGCATTTATTAGTTGTGATTATTCATTGTTGACAAATTGATAGGAGGTTTATCATGTCTTATTCCTTTATTCAATAAATAATCTAATTAATAATACCTTGTAATTTTTTCTGGGAAAATCACAAATTTTCAAAGTGGGCATAATTTAATGCTATTTAATAAAAATTTAAATACACATTTTGCTCTCCAATACAATTTGAGTGTATTTTACTATCACTTTAAATCATGATTTTGATTTTCCCTGTATTCCAGCCAATGTTTTAAAAATGTTGTACTTAATTATGGATCTGCAAGTCATGCAGAGCTTTTTATCAAGAATAATTTTTTTTATGAAATGTAAGATAAACTTTTTCTCCATTTGTATAAAACTTTTTGGGACACACTGTATATAAAAATTACATAATTGAACAAATCAGTATATACATTTCAATTCCCAGTTAAATGTATTAATACACCGATTGCGGTGATCTAACACATTTTTATAGCGGTTGGTATTTTATCAACATTTCAAATGTTGGTGACATTGTTAACCTTACAAAAGTTGGGGTACTGCGATTAACATGTAAATAAATAGCTTTAACATGAAATATTTTATAAAATATTTTTATAATATATCAGCAGCTATAAAATATTTTTTTGCAACGTATATATTCGAAGGGGCTATTGAATTACTAACTAATGAAGAATGGCAAAGAAGAATAGATAGTTCCCCAAATGGTCCCCATATTAATTACTAGTTGAATTTTAGTTGTCGTTTATTACTAATATTGAATAATTTAAACAAGTTTATAAGGTAAGAATTTGTTGATTAATTTTTAGTAATAGAAACATCATAATCACAATCTTCATAGGTAATTTACTTCTCTGTTCATTATTTTTGTGCAAATACTTCTATGATGCTTTTGCGGGAAGTCTTATTGTAAAGTTGCATGACTTAAATCAGTTGACTGGTATATTTACACAATTCATATCCAATAATACCTGCACATTTGTAGTTATTTTTAATAAATGTACGTTTGATCTCATCTGCGATTTTTGAAAAAGGTAATATGTGTTTGCTTCTTAAAACATCCTTTTAAGATAAACGCGCTGTTTTTGTATTTTGTATAAATGCAGCATGTCGTTATTTAGGCATTGACTGTTCTATTCTAACAAAATAAAAACGAAACTAACTTTGTTATTAATAATACTTAGTTGTAACAATTTTATTATAGACTTATACTTAAATACTTTATTGTTAGGTTCTTATCTAAATTAGTTAAACATTTTAGGTAACACTTTACTTCATCGATCAACAATTTTTATGGTGCACTATACCTTTTTGGAAAGCTAATGAGAAATAAAAGGTTACGTCTAAGAGGGATTTCTGTGGAAGTGTACAGGTAAAAAGTTAGATTTTTTGTAATATTTATTTTTCCCATAGGGTTCCATGTTAAATTTTTCACAATTTTTTTTTCTTTAAATAATGTTAAATGTGATCAATGACAAGTATTTTGACTCATAATAGTAGAACAATATTAGTATTTAATTAAATTTGTATTCTCGCTTTATTGAGGAAAAAAAATCCACGAACGTATCCAAGTATTTCTTCTTCATATCTCGACGTCAGAGATATTTGCATAAGTGGTATGCAAACATATCCTGACAACATGTTTTAGAGCTGGGGAAAAGGCCATTATTGATGTCCCAGCTGGTCGCTAACTCGTTAGCTTAATTCACTTGCTGCGATTCTAAAGAGGGACTAACTGTTCTGCCATTTTCTAAAGATAAAAGTCTATTAGTCCTGGTTTAAACCACCACCCCCTCTCCCTCCTGAAACCCTATCAAAGCCACTCCCTTCTCAATTTGGTACCAGTAACCATAGGTTGGGAGGAAACAACCTGAGTTTCCCGTTGTCCCAGATTTGCCTTGTGCAATGCAAATCTGGTTAGGGAAAAACAGGAGCAGCAGAAAACGTGACTCACCTCTTCGAACCTAACCTAAGCAAACCTAACCAAACCTAACCAAACCTAACCTAACTAAACAAATCAAAACCAAACCTATCCAAACCAACCTAACCCAACCTAACCTAACCAGGAAATAACCAACAAATAAGAAATAAAAAATTTAACATGGAACTTTATGGAAAAAATAAATATCTCAAAAAATAATAACTTTTTTCCTGTACATTTCCGCAGAAATTCCTCTTCGACGTCAAATTTTATTTTTAATTAGCTTTCCAAAAAGGTATAGTACGAGGGGTAAACCGCAGACCAAATTTTGTACACCAGACTACACAAAATACGAAGATTACACAGATTTCATGTAATACACGTACACACACACACACACACACACACACACACACACACACACACACACACACATATATATATATATATATATATATATATATATATATATATATTATAGAATAATCTAAAATGATTTAAAAGATAGTTGTTAGTACTGAGGGTAAACACATTAATTTACCACGCTTGTCGATGTTATTCTAAATTTAAAACACTACAATAAACTAAGGATTGATAAATAATTACTTGTTAAACTAGGCTAAAATTCTATTTATTCGTGGTGAAGTCTTTGAGATATGAAAGAAGCATTTTGGTTAACTGTTCTTCAATAAAACGTTTATCTAATGTAATTCCAACTGAAGGTGTTTCAGTTTGTTAAATATATCATGTTTGTAACTGTTTGATGGATACTGTATGTCATTAATTAATTAATGAACCATAATACTTGAAAAGAATTTATAATATATTATATATTATAATGCTCCCTATAGTAGGGGATAAAGAATACTACTATAGTAAGCCTGTTAATCGTAAAAGGCGATTAAAAGGCGCAGCAAGGGGCAGCAGCCTTGCTGGCTAAAAGATATTGGAGGAGGGTCGGTTGGTCTTGGGCGATCCTCAATAATTTACAAGCTTGTTGGGGGTTGGCCATGACGGATACGGCTTTTTGCTAAAATCTTTAAAAACTGCGTTGTGGAAAGATATGGGAGCCTACCACAATATTTCCCAGGTGTGCGTGGCCCAAAACACGAAATACATATGATGGAGAGCTCACAAGTAAAATTCTTGTCCGGAGGTAAAATACTCCCTCATTCGGATCTCCGGGAGGGGGTACTTGGGGCTCGTCATCGTAAGAATATAAAACAACAGTTTGATTTAGTGATAGGGACTTGGAATGTAAGGTCATTACTTAGAGTAGATAAGTTAACGAATTTAGTCAAATTATTAGAAATTTAGGTTGTGAAGGGTATGTAGAGCTTTTTAGATTAGCACAGAATAGAAAAAAAGTTAGAGCTGCGTCAAACCGACCTCAAGTAAGGTCGATAACAAAATGATGATGGATGATATATTATAATATATTGCTGTAGTAGCCCCCTCACTTGTTGTAGTCGGATGTAATAAACGTTCTACTTAATGCCACCGCTCTGTGTTTCTCTCTCAAATTTAATCTTTTACTTTTATTATTATGCCACGGCTAGCCCTTTTTAATTTACACAGAGTGCACAACGTTACGATGATCAATTTTCCATTTTTTAACCCCTTAATGATTACCTGTTTGAATTGATAAACGAAGTCAATCCACATTCATATAATGAAAGGAAATAATATTTACAATTTTTGAAATTCTTTAAATACACCCTTCAATCAATTAATATCATATGGATTATTTATCCCCAAAATTTATATACTTTTAATTTAAAATAAAGTCACCAAAAACTACCTCTTTACAAAAAAATCTAGAACGTTTGAGACCTGTTTATGATTTATTACGTAAGTTTAACGTATGCAATGTTTCTTGTTGACTTCTTTACAAAGTTTTGTATAAATTGAATAAATTCAGTATTAAAATTTAAATTGAAAAATATCTTAAAATTGAGTAGATCTGACCTGTGATCTCCTGATATGTTGTTTCGTGTTGTGAATCAACACCCCTTGTTGTCTTCAATCGTATACCAATGCTCTGCTTAGTTGAACCAATATTTGAGTACAGTTACCCCTTGTTTTCCAAAAATTACCTCGTGCTTCTTTATTTTATATTTCTCTGCATATGTTTTGAATCTCTTCCCTTAAATGCTTTCGACACAGATTAGAATTGTATCAGAATTGTACCAGAAGCCAATTAAAATTTGATTAGAAGTCAATTCGAATTGTACCAGAATTTGATTAGAAGTCAATTAGAATTGTACCAGAATCCGATTAGAAGCCCTATATGATTATAAATATTTAATTTAAATTAATTACCCAATTTCTACTAACGTTTTCTGAGAAAAACGGCAAAAACTTTTCATATATTCTTAACACAATTTTTTTTATGTAGCATTATTTTCACTATAACATAAATTTGATATATTCTAAACTTTATGTATTTGACGCGTAGATTTCTGGTTAAAAGTGTCGTGGCTTCGACGTGCATCAAGTGTGGACTGACTTGTCTTATCACCAGTGAGTGTTAAATAGCCTTTTCCTACTACATCTAGGTTGGGTTTCCAAGCAGTTTTGCAGATTGAACCAACCAACCAGCTTTTGTCTTTAATATTCCCTGTATTTTTAAGCTGTTTCTGACAAAATTATGTCGGATTTTAATATCATGGTTGTTATTCGCTATTGTTATCATTGCCAGACTTTCAACTTACGTCTGTTGTTTTGTATAGATAATGCTTTTGGATAATTGTATAAAAATAAATGATGTAACTCTAGTGCTGTTTTCGTTTATGTATTTACTTATTTGAGTGTGTTTTCTTATCAAAGCGCTCATGGTTCCTGTTCAGAAATCATTATGTTTTGTAATGTTGGTTGCAGGGTGTTGTCTCCCTCACCCTCTTTTACTATTATAAAATAGTGTCGCTCGTGCAAGAGCGGGCAGTAGCTTACAGTCCACTCAGGTGAGAGTACGATGGTGACCTAGCGTTGATATACGTCGTTGTACTCAACATATTTTCATTTAATTACAGTACATTAATCATTCATGTTCGTTTTATTACTATCACATTAAACAAGTTATTATTCCAACAGTTCCAGCGTAATTGCATGAAGATTTGTTAGGTTTTGTCTTATCTTCTGCGTATTTTATTTTATAAACTTGTTAAACACTTCTCAACGTCGTTTAAATTACATGTACGATTATTTCTTTGCTGAATACGCGTTCTATTGTGGAAAGATATGCTCACTTGCATTGTTTAAAGTTAATTACGGTCTATATACAGGGTGTTAAATGCTTGCTATTTACATAATGTACGAATTACTTATTTTTCAGCTAAATAAATGCAGTTTTCTGATTCCTATTGCTATTTACAGTTACTAGGTGACCCTTACTACTCAATACTTCCCTTAACAACCCCTTATCACACTAATATATATGTATATATATATATATATATATATATATATATATATATATATATATATAGTTTTAATTGAAATTTCAGAAACACACAAGCAAAATAAAACGGTATATAAACAGAAAAAATGAAACAGTCAAAACCACAAAGCATTATGCGGTCTAGTCATACCTCAGGAACCAAAGTGTTTCGTCCTGAGACATATTGTCAGTACTTGTAGTGATCCAGGTTCAACTGGATGGATGTTGTTCAAGTAACCATGGTAATAAAATAAGTTATGTCAATCTAATATATAGTAAAAGAAATATAATTATCCAAACAGGAGGAATTCATTATATTTGTATTCAGTTCTATTCATAAGAGTCACAACAATTGGCGACGAGGATTAAACTGAAAAAAGGAAGAAAATGAATCAAGAACAGTTTCAACAAATGATAGAAATTTTTATTAAAAATCAAGAAGTATTAATCAGTCAATTTCAAAAAGTCAACATCCAGAATGCAAATACTGAAAATACTACACAAAGTTATATAAGTTCAATTCCAGCATTTGAAAATTTTGATGGCAAGAAAGAAAAGTTCAAGTGTTATTTAGAGAGGTTTGAAAATTATCTGACCATTAAAAACGTTTATAATCAACAACAGAAAGCACAACTTTTATGTATATCAATTGGATGTATACATTACAATAATCTTTCAGTGTTTTTGGGTCCAACAAAATCAATTAAAGAGCTGCCATACGCGGAACTAATAAATGCTTTTCAATCAATGTTGAGTCCTCTCAGAAGCACAATAATTTCTCAGCATTATTTCTTGAACACCTATCAGCAGGAAAATCAAAATATTGGGGAGTTTGTTGCGACTTTACAAAAAGATTTGGACGAATGCAAATTTCAAGTCAGATGTGAATGCGAAAGAGTAGTATCAGTTACCGATATGTTCCTACGAGCACAGTTTGTAAGAGGAATAAAAGATAATTGGATACGAGAACAGTTACTTCAAGCAGAATCAGAAAATGATTCGGCATCTGATGAATCGTTTAATACAACTTGATGTTCATGTTCATCGGATGTATTCTCAGATGTACTACTTTCAAGTTTTGTCTTGTTTTTTAAATTTCTTTTTAGTAGATTTCTTTAAACTCGTGTCAGAATATCTTTTGTTTCGTTGCTTTTTAAAATCTTTGGCGTTTGTTAGAAATCGCTTCAGCCTATCAATACTTAACCTACCGGTAGATTCGTCCATCAACCATCAGTACGAAGATTTTTTTATGACATCCTACTTATTTTGAATTTTAATTCTGATGTATGGTAAATCTTCAGTGATTTGCTCTTTAATCTCATCCGAAAAATCTTTTAGATCTAAAGATTCTAAATTTACCTCTTTGTTGCAAATAATGCTGAAGGAGTCTGGTTGTTCTGAATCTTCTCTGATGTTTTCCATATCTGCCTCCTCATCTTCTAAAATTTCCGATTGTTTGTCCAACTTTTGTGATATATCTCTATTAGTCCATTCACTTTTTATGGCACTAAATTCAAATTTTTCTGCTTCCTTTAATGCTTCTTTTAGAGCAGATGCCACACAATCTCCAATGTTGAAATTAGATATTTCTTCCTCGGCTATTGGACATATGGAATCGACGAATACTGCCTTTGTGGATTGTCTGGGAAAGGCAAGTTCATTATGGACATCATTTACGATATTATTTAATGTGCATATTCTAGTCATGCGTTGCATGAAGTCTGTAATGCTAAAATTGACGACTGTAGAGTATGTTAAGGTCATAGAACGAACCATTCAGAACTGTTTTTCACAAATTTGACTGGAAAAATTGGAAAAATATTTCATATTAGAATTGACACCCTCAACAGTCTTATTCTTAAAAGGAAGGATTAGATTAATTAGCATATGTACGTTCAATTCGATGCAGCTATAGCAATTTAAACCTAGGAAATTATATTTTAGGTTATATTCTTTGTGTTTTTTACTGCTGCCCTACAAATTCTCAAAATAAATACAGAGAACCATATTCTGTATACCCGGTCATACAACGACAGAGAATTATCCAGAATAAAAGTTAATATAGAATTCATAAGTTTTAAATAAAGCACAGTGCCCTCACTATTGGGCATAGTTCTTAAGCATTGCAGTACCAAGGAAGAGCACATTTTTTCCTGCAGAACTAAAATTCATCTTATCTTTGGCTTTCAAATCGCTTAACGTAAGTTTATGTTTATCTTTGGGAATGCTTTTTATAAGTTGAAGCAACGGATCAACGGACCGGACCGTCCATGCGTTTCCTATTGGCAGCAGTATACTCGGTTTTAAAAGTCGCATACGGAATTTCATTAAAATATGCACAAAATCCTGAAAGCAAATCGTATCGTTTAAAGTAGTGTTCATATGAAACCAGACCAAATTTGTCGGTTGTGGTATCGGCACTGATAGAGGAAACTCCTAGGGAAAACCTGATTTTATTTGCATTGCTTTTAGCAATCGCGGATCACCATCTAATGAAAATTCGATTATTGTAACGTCGAATTCTTTGGCAATTAATTCGATGAATGTCCACCGATCGAGTATGCCTTTATGATTGAACTTATTCTAAGTTCCTATAATTAATTGCTAAGCAAATTGACAGAGCTTCAACAGTCAGTGGTTGAGCCATAATTATGTATACATAGGAAGCTTTCACTCCCGTACGAAAATAATTTTCTATTGCTTCAGTAGATGATGCTATAAACTGGCCTTTTTTAGGCATACCACTTCTTAAAGGAAGTACAAAACCTAGTATATCTTGTTTGAAATAGAATCGTATTCGATTTTGCGTTTACTTCGTGTTGCGTCTTCCGATAGCCAAACTAGTTTCGGCAAATTTCTTTCTTCTAAGTAGTTTACCAATCTTTTGAAATCTAAATCACCTTCTTGCAGAGTACCTTTATGCATTTCTAAATATCCATGTAAGGTCAGTATTGATGGAATGCTATTTTTTAAGTTACAGTGAAACATTTCATATAGCAATTTGCCGCCTGTGTAATATTAATAAATAGCAATTTTTTGGTATTTTCATCAAATGCGTTGTGATTATTTGAGTGGTGTGCATTTTCATAAGCATTTGGAAATTTTTCCAAGAACTTTGTTAAGCAGACTTTTTTCTGTTCGCCACTTTGCACAATTTTGTTTTCAATTACGTTATCAGTAGTCCAATTCTTAGAAGCGTAAGATATAAGCTTGGTCGCTGCACCCGGATTGCGCTCAAGAATTTCGGATAACTTCTCGCCGCTTTCAAAAAAGGTAGTTAAAGTTATCTGATCATTGTGATGATTTTCCCCGGCATGCCGTGATCTTTCTTGATCTTGAGTATTTTAAAGCAGTCCAGTTTGATACTTTTTCGAATGATTTTCACGTGCACATGGAAGGTCATTTATATATTTTTCAGGAATATCAGTCATCAATTGTAATTAGATCTTCTCGGTTAACGTCAGATATTACTTTCTTATTATCGTGATTGCTTATAGCAGAATTAAACTTGATTGGTTAGGAAATCCTAATATTTTGTAAGATACTTATTTTCGACGTACCTGCAGTAGCCAATTGAGATCATTATTATGCGAAGCAATATTTGGTGCTAAGCAGAAAGCGAATAAAATCGTTTAACATTGTTCAAATAAAAGCTATAAGAACAAAGGAAATTATATTTAATTATATGCACATTCTTCATTTTTGTAAATTGCACGAGAGTGTTCATAAATGGCATGTATAATTAGCGAATTCTTTGAAACAATTTTGATTCGAAGCTAGTACATAATATAAGAACAATCTATATAGTATTCAAATTACTTTCACATTATTCTTTTTTATAAATTCCCTAAATTTCAATATAAATTAGGGTTCATAATTTTCAGGTAAATAGTGAGACCATAATACTATGTATATTCACGAACGAGGCGAAAATATTCACGAGCGAGGCGAAATTGTACAAAAAGTTAACACCGTCGTCTGAGTTCTCCTTACCTTTCACATCGTTTCTAATACCTATACTTTACAGGGTGCCTTGGATAAGCGTGTCCACCATCGGGAATCTCGGAAACGGTAAGACTTACAATGTTGGTTAAATGGGACGAAAGTTGTATATTTGATTGAGGGACAATAATTGAAAAAGAAAATTCAGGTATCCGAGCAGGTATCTCTTTTAATTTTTAAGATATGGCGGAAAATGTAGAAATCGTCAAATTCTACTTTTATCCATGACTTTTTTATTTATGATTGCTTTTCAAATCTGTTAATGCATTCTTCAGGCAACTTTTTATGATGAATAGGAATACGCACTTCATTTGTTTATTCAGTGATTCGTTTATTGGCAGAGTTCCCCATGGTGGACACGCTTATCCAACACACTGTATACTAAAATGCTATTACATATCTTGCAAATGCCTTTTTTCTTTTCTCTTATTTTAATTATTACAGATTCACAGCAAAATCATTGAAATATCAGTTAAAAGTCTATTGCAGTTTCAGTTTTAGTCGGTGTTTCAATTTTGATTTTACTATGAATGGTCCAGTTCAGTAGTAATGAATACGTTGTAAGTAACAATACATTGTAAAGAATAATCGTTCTAAAATAACATTATTGAAATAACGATACATCATTGGTACACATTTCACAATCCTCACCAGTAGCTTTGTTATAGATAACGTGTACATCAAAGTAATGTTGGTTCTCTTCATCCACATGCCACAATACGTCAAACATAATAATATTATGTTGGACTCGATGTTTGATGTAATCAGTAGTCTATCGACCATTCCAAAAGTAACTAGTTTAGGACGTGGAACGTATTACCCTGGACACACTGAAACTTTAATGATCATTTAAGTAAATGATAATTAAAGAACTTACATGACACACTACCAACGGAATTATTCCAAGGAGTTGACGCATTAGAACCAGCCAAATCCTATTTTAAAGTAACGTTGGTTCCGTTACATAGCCACTAGCATGATTTGTTTATTAAAAAATAAATTAAACTTCAGTTTACGTACTTGAATTGTAGAATCAGAATCAAAGACAGATTAGTAGGTACCAAAAAGACAAACCTCCAAGTTTACTACGGATTTCAACCAAGTTATGTTTAGGATGTCAGCTGATTGAGGATTTGCCAATTTTTCGTGATTGGCGATTACGTTTCATATTGAACATCGGAACCTAAATCATCATTTATTTTAAATTACGGTCTTAATGATCATTTATTAAATTATGTGGTGACACATTTGAACTTAAATTCTAATTTATTCTTAATGATTATTAATATATTCGATGTGTTGAGGGTATAACATTGCCAAGAATTAACGTACAAGATAACGTTATTAAATAACCACACAACTCTACTCCTAGTCACTACCTACTTCACTTTCCCAGCTAGCCGGTAAAGTTATACTTTCCCTGTTAGCATGTGCCATTTTCTAATTGGCAAGTGTCACTGTCATTTTGGTAAATCTAACTGCATTAAGTCATGCGTTATGAAATTAGTTAAGAACAAGCAACTCTGTTTCAGAGCTGGTACCGTCATCATAATATTGTAGTATATTTTTAATGCACTATGCTATCATCGCTATTTTAAAACCGTTTACAACTATAAATGTATAAAACGAAGCGGGCAATATCATTCTAGTCAATTTATGCTTACATATCTTTTAAACCATTCTTACTGTACTTTTATAAAACAATAGGTCACGAATGCGTTCTCGTGAATACGTTCATAATACTGCCATAATACACAACATCGAGCAGTAATTTTGTTTTCTTATTACGGTTTTTGCCTGCTCAATAACTTTGCTCGGTTTTGAACCTTTGTGATCTTTGTCTAAACATGGAATACATCCTGATTTCACAGAGAATACACAGATTACACAAAGAATGCACAGACTACACGAGATTACACAGAGAATACACAGATTACACAATGAATATACAGATTTCACGCTGATTACACAAGATTACACTGACTACACAAACTTCACATATGATTTCACAGATTACACAAGACTTCACAGCGGTTGTACACCAGATTACATGCTGCAGTTTACCCCTTGGTATAGTATGTCATAAAAATCGTTGATCGGTAAAGTAAAGTCAAGCCATATTTTATTGAAATTCAACTATATAAAGTAAAATATTTCCAATACTTAAACTTTCTGAGATACAAATGAAGCTATTTAATTAACACTTTATTTTACAACTTGAGAGTACAGTTTTATTTTTGACATATTTTACTGTTTTTTTTTTACAAAAATAGCATATATGATAATTTTGGAGTTTTATTCTCAGTACTTCCTTAAAATACAACATTGTATACCTAAGAACACGAATCGCTTAAAGCTTCTAACTTGACTAACCTAACAAAATTAATACTTAAACATTTCAGCCAGACCATGACTAGGACGAAGTCTGTCAAAAATAACTTTACATAATAGTTTCGCTAAAATGTCAGCAAACTGGTTTTCATTGACAACATGTATCATACTAAACTTGCTCTCTAGATATTTTTCACGAATAAAATAATAACGCATATCAATATGTTTAGAAAGTTTGTGAAACATAGGGTTCATTATTAGTTTGATTGCACTCAAATTATCAATATGTAATATTGGTTGAGCGTTCAAAGTTATTATTTCTTTTAATAAGTGCTCTAACCAAATGACTTCTTTTGCAGCTTCGCCTACAGCGACAAATACAGAGTAGTTGATAGGACTACTGACCTATGTTTTTGACTAGACCAAGAAATGGCACCCCCTGCAAAAATGCTAACTGCACCAGAGGGCGATCTTCTCGTTTTTAGATCGCCCCCCAAAATCTGCATCACTGTAAATCATTACTATTGCATTCTGCACTGTAAACTAAACCAAAATTCATTGTACCCTTAAGGTACTCTATGCACTTCACTTTGAGCTAATCTTGGTCACAGGGTTCTTCCAGATTTTGACTCGCACAAGTAACTGTTTAAGCAATATTAGGTTTTGAACCTATTACCAAATACATTAGGTTACCAACAGCTTCACAATATGGCATTTTCTTATCGCATTGTTTTTGCTTTTTTTCCAATGCCTGTTATCTTTTGTCAATTGGGTCAACAACTGTTACAGTCTAACATTTAAAAGCGTTGCAATATCTTCATTGTGTAGTTTTCTTGAGACATGGATACTGACCCATCTTTTTACTGTTGAATTTGCATACCCAAGAAACATGTTGCATTCGAGACAGTCGCCTTGAACTCTGATTCTAGTTCACTTAGCAATTTGATAATAATATTTTTGCTTTGAGCTACTACTAGTCCGTCATCTACGTATATGCCAATAATTAATTTTCTATCCTCAGATGCATTGATGTACACCCAGGTATCTGCTTGATTTTTGTGCAATCCGTACGTTGAAAGTTGAGAACTTCTTGTTGCAACAGTGTGGTGATTGCTTGAGACCAAATAAATTTCTGCGAAGTTTGCAGACCCTTCCCATGCCATCTTCATAATCTTGTGGTTGCTGCAGATATACTTCTTCTTTAAGATCACCATACAAGAAAGCAGTTTTGACATAAATTGTGCCATTGAAGGTTTTTCATGTGCAACTACACTTAGCAAAGCTCTAATTGAATCAAACCTAGCCACTGGACTGAATGTTTCATTGTAGTCGATACTGACTCTCTGTGGAAAACCTTTTGCTACCAAACAAGCTTTGCAGAGTTCTGTATCTCCTTGGAGATTTTATCCAACACGAAAAGCCCACCAGTTACTAATCTCTCTTCTGCAGGCCGTAAGTCTCTTAATTACCAAGTCTTATTTTCAGTTTAAGGATCTTAATTCATCTTGCATTACCTTTTTCCACTCTAAAATTTTTTCTGAAACTACTGCTTCCTCAAACGAGCTTGACTCTCCACCAGTTGGCAAAACATAATCGTCATACTTTATTGGGGGTTTCAATTTACTGTGATCTGGTAACTGCAGACGCTCTACAATCAAAACTTGTCTGTTACTGGATCGCGATCACTTTCATCTTGTTTGTTTAAGACTTGGCAATGAAAGCAATTCTTCAGGATCTTCTTTAATGATAATATCGCGACCAACTTTTAGGGTTTGTAACGCAGGAATGTACATTTTGCAACTGTCTTTCTCGCCAACATAACCAATCAAGATACCTTTTCAAAACTTTGCATCAAGTTTTCTACGTTTCTCTGTAGGCACATCGACAAAACATGTTGAAACCAAATATTTTGAAATGGTTCACAGCAGGGGGCATTACTAAACCATAACTTGTAAGGACTTTTAACCAACAAACTTGTATTTGTCCAAAACTTGCCCAAAACTAGTTGACAAATTTTGCTTAGAGTGTAGCATGGTACGCGCTGTTTTAACTAGCATCCTATTCTCTTTCAGCTGAACCATTTTGTTCAGGTGTGTACGGCATTTTCATGCGGAGATAAATTTCGAACTCCGTTATGAGTGCTTTAATTACGTTGTTGTCAAATTCGCCTTCATTGTCTGAGATCAGAACCATTGCTATGTGACCAACTGTTTTGGTTTCTTTTAGAAATTGAACGGAGTATATTTGCACCCTCAGATTTTTCGGACGGGAAATAAACAACTCTATACGTTGAAAAATCATCCTTCAAAGTCACATAATACTGTTTACCTCATATCGAATTTTCAGACTGGACCACATACATCTACGTGGATAACTTCCCCTGTCAGCATAGCCCTGTTTTTACATGCGCCGAAGCTCTTCCGATGTTGTTTTACCAAAATGCAACTTTCACAAAGGACGTCATTTTAACAAACTTAATATCAGTTTTTTAAAGATATCGTTCAAGATGAACTTAATTTTGATGACTTAACCTCTAATGCGATAGCTACAAGAACTCCACTACTCCACTAAATAAACATGAGCAGGTTTTTCAGGGACAACTGTACAAACTAACAGTCTATACAAACCATTATGTTGCTTACCCCTTAGAATAACTTCACCTTGTAGTGTGATTTCACAAAAGTTTTTATTCAGGTTATATTTGAATCCTTTATCTGCAGCTGACGGTATAGGAATAAGTTCTTAACTACGTTGGATGTATACCACAAATCAGTAAACTTTCTCTCATACCAGTAGCTATCCATGAATGCCTTGATCATAACATCACCTTGACCATATGCTGACATTATAATTTGAATTAGGGCCGCTATACTTGCGGCCACGTCCCCAATGCTCCACCCGGAGGTACTACATTGGGTTTAAACGCGAAAAATAGTCGTGCTCCTAATTTATCCTTACTTCATAGTTGATTCACCCTAAATAAAAATCTAACAAACCTAAAAACCTAACAAACTCTAACAATCTAACAAACCTAAAATCTGACAAAAACTGGAACAAAAACAAAACAAAAACTAAAAACAGGGTTGTAAATAATGGTATCCCTAGCGCTGACTTTCGAGTGTACCCGATCAACAAGCAAAAATGAGAGGGGGAGGGATCCGTAATACCGGATAGCAGACGCCGGTTCTGCTTACCAGTGCGACCTGAAGGGTCGTCTTAAAACTATCCAAATCTAGCTAACTAATTTAAATCCATCCCTAGCTTTCCCTATCGTTCCCTAACTGATTTACATTATGATTACAATCTTCGCAATTCTGCTCGTCCTTCCCAAATATATACTGCAACCAAAATGGCGACAGAACGTCAAACAAAACAAATAAGCCACATAATACATGCTATATATATAAATAAATATAAAGTGTAAATATAAAATATAAATAAATATAATTATGTAAATATATAAATAAATGTTTAATAAGCGTTAAGCATATAGCAGTGCACAAAATAGCAAAAGCATCACCCTATTTATCAGGTGCACTCGCACAAGCATTATGTCGGCTAGCGCCTTTACACACCAAACGTGCTTCTTAAATTATTTCAAAAACTACTAATTAATGTAAATCAATGCTTGTGCGAGTACAGCTGCCGCAATTTAAGTCTTACCTCGATAATAAAATTCTCCAGCATCCGAAGATCTGGTCGTCTGTAACTTACTTCTAAAGGTGGGACGGGTGCACTGCTAAAGTCCTGGTGGGTATGCACTAAATGTTCTTGGGGATCACAATCACTATCACTTCACTTTCAAGTCCTGGGGGATGCGGGTTGCGCTCTGTTTTATTATCCTTGTTTACTTTATTGATTTAATTTAATGAGGGTTTATGATTTATTTGTTATTGTTTATTTGGTATTATTTATTCCCGATTTTCCGCACATAGTTATGAAGATAGGCAGTGATTGTATTAATGGAGTGGGGTTTCGTGCATATTGGACATTTTGGTATAATTATCTTTTTTTTTTTTTTATTTAATATCAGGTTTTGGTTATGCTCGTATCCTTACTCATGCCAAGTCAATCTAAAATTTTCAATCCTCCCACCAACCCCACCGAATTTTTACACGCGGTCGTCATTGATTGTCTAATCTCACGACCCTTCCCGCGAATTCTTTTAAGGCTGTCCAGAACGCCTTCTGGTTAACCACTTCCCCGACTTCCTCTAGGCTCTTTGGCCATGCCAGACCTAGGATAGCTAGTTTGCTATCAGCCAACCCTCGATTTCCCGCCTCAAGCGGGCAGTCGAAGAGCACGTGCTCTGCGCTTTCCGCGCCCTCACCGCATTCGCAGCGGTCGCTGTTGGTTAGACCGAACCTTTGTAAATACGCCTTCAGGGCACCGTGCCCTGTTATCAACACCATATGCTGACACCATATTATTGTCAGCTGTTGTAATTAGTCTCGGTTCACGAAAAGGAGTGTAGCACACAAAACATTCTTTGGATTTTATCATGTGATGACTGGCCCCAGTGTCAGGAATCCATGTCAAAACCCTATTCGAACGTGGCATTTCCCACTAATGCATGTACAACATTATGAGACTGTGAACCTGAATCAATATTACTTTTCTTATTAGGACATTTGTAGTTGGTGTGGCTCATTTGCCTACAAATATTACATTTATATTTGCTGTAGCCTTTCTTCTTAAATTTACTATTTCCTGAAGGTTTGTGATTACTGCTATTGCCGTTGCTGTTACAAGAACTGGATTTGGACTTTACATTCACTACTAGAGCTTGAGTCTGACTTAACACTGTGTTTTTACCCTCATTTTGACCATTGCCAGTCGCTCCTGTAAATACTCAACCGTGCGTTGTTCAAGAGGAATGGACCTCTCGCGTAGTTCTAAATTCCTGTAAATTTCAGTACTTAAGATACGCATAAGCAACAAAGTGACCAGTAAATCTTTATCCTCAACATGATGAAATTCTTGCTGAAGTTCAAGCCAGATCTTTTGTAGCTTTATAATGTGGGAATCGTCGGACTTCATTTTGTACCCTAGCAATTCCAGATACAGATGTTCTAGATGCTGTTCAAAAATACGCTCAAAAGGTGCATTTAACGTATCCCACATCTCTTTCGCTGATTTGTACATCTCAATTAAACATAATGATTCTTCACTTAAGGTAGTTGTAAGCAGAATAATATCATAACTTTTAGCACGTTTAAATAATTTCGTATTTGCATTAAATGCTGCAGTTTGTGTGACATTTGCATCTGGTGTAATTGGAACAGGCTTCAAAATTGTACTGGTAAGAATTCTTTCAAAATCGTTGTAAGATAAGTTTGATTCTATTTGGAGTTTCCAAACTGACCAGTTTGATCGAATACTACCGGAATACTATCATGTGTGAAATCAGTCAATCGGGAAGTATCTTGGATGCCACCTAATCTCGCAGGGTTTTTAGGGAACGCCTCAGAAAGAATAACAAGTGCGTGCTAAAACCTGAGATCAGGAGAGTGATTCTGGACTAAAATTCACATGAGTACACTGTTGTTAAAGTAAACATAAAACAAATGGTAATCATCAAAACAGTAATATACCTATTTAAAATGGTTAGTTGAAAGAAAGATTTTTAAAATCAAATATTAAATTACCTGAGTTAGATCAAGCCTCTAGGTATGTGCAAAATAATTTTTTATATCAGAACTGGAACTATTTATTACCTTTACATTAGTTGTAAAAAAATACAAATAAAAAGTCTTTACCTTATTACACGATTATGTTTTTGACTATATTACATAGTTATGTTTTCATTACAAGTACATGATAGACATTCTTAAGTAAATATTAAAAATTAAATATACCAAAAAACTCAGCTTAATGGAAAACACTTTTGACGAATAAAATTTGTAACTTAGTAACAAAAAAAACGTGCTGGGCGTTCATTTACAAATCACATGCAATTAATTAAAAATATTCATGTACAATTTTTCTAGGCTATAGTTTCAGAGTTTTCATAAATACCTGATGAGTGATGTTTGCCTACATAACTATGACAGCACTAATGCCTTTATCTATTGTGACTTCAAAACTAATTGTTCTCAACATACTTTGTCCAATGTAAAGTTGTTGATTTGGGAACCAAGGTGTCTCTAGAAGTAAAAGCAACCAACTTGGTAGGATATCTGAACATTCTTGACTACTTTCAGTCAGTTCGATAACCTATTGTTCAAGGTAAGCTAGCTTACTCAAGTTACGTGTTGATTGTTTGGATGGTAAGAACGAAGTGTTCAATAGAAATAATTTATCTTCCACCCATAAAATAATGTGTGACAACTTCGGACAGATGAATCAATGGAAAGGTTAATTAGAGCCAGAGAAAGGACCTTTTTGTATTTTTTATCAGCACAAATTGCATGTGAATTTACTTTAATACCCAGACGATGGGATTATAGGCGCCAGCATAATAAATTATTAATCAAAACAAATGAATAATAAAACTAATAATTTTGAATATATTGAATACATTTCCTTATTGCCATCGACAGTGTTCACCACGATAAGGCAAATCACCCACCACCGCCATAAGGACAGGTGAGATTGGTCAGGCTGCCGATGGGCAAAAATGTTTATCAAGTCTGTCTCTCTTGACAAAAATTGAAAAATTCTGTTTGTCTGTCTAGACGGAAACTACAGTAATTAGCAGGTATTCTGTTTGGGCACTGCAAACTAAAAAGGCACCTGTCCAGGGTGGGTGTGTCAGATGATTCTATCTGTCGCAGTTGTCATCAGGAGGGTGAGACGGCTGTGCACATCCTGTGCATCTGTCTGGCACTTGTCAGATTTAGGGGATTCATGTTGGGGGATGTTTGGCCTGACCTAGAGAGAATCAGTGGCACTTTCTGGTCTGACCTCCTCAAGTTTACCTTCAAAGTCAGGTGACTGAGAGAGAGGACCAAGTTAGTGTAAGTAAGGCGGCACAATGGGCTCACTGTAAGGCCTAGGTGCATATGGCTGTAGCAACCCTTCTCAACTCAATACATACACAAGACTGTCGTTATTGTACAGAATTATTAGTTAAAGCATAGAACAAAATTCAATTTCGCATTTTAACATGTCTTTTTAGTATTTTATAAAAAAAATTGGATATTGCATATTAACTAATTTAATACTTTAACAATAACATATCACGTTTTTGCTTATTAATTACCTCCACTGTAAAAGTCTTAGTAAAATTTCAAACAAAGTGAATCAACAACTGCTAACTATAATCTTCGTTTTAATTACAATACTTTGCTAATTTGATTTTTATGTACACAATAAAATGGCAAATATGGATGGTTTCTGGGAACTCTTGCAACTAGCTGTTGACCCAAAAGTTAACTCTACTTCTTTACACGGCTGCTATGAACTAGTATTCCTTAACCCTATTTATGCCATTGTTTTGCATGAAACATTTTTATTTTATTTTATATGCGATAAACTCAGCGCGATAATTCAGTGATTTTTCATTTTGTGGTGCTCCTGAAATTTATGTTTGGTAACCAAAGATAATGATTGTATGTGGTGACCTCAAAACTATTCTTAGTTGTACCAACCAAAATTTATTAGAACGTGTACTGTACATTACACTTTTTCAAGCTTTATTTTATTACTTTATTGCTATCTTTTTGCTATCTTATTATACAGATTCTCCCAGTTTTTCAATTTTGTAAGAAATCTTTGCACTCATTTCTCTCCTTATTTTAAAATTGACTTATAAAATACTATAGCAACACTAAATCAGTATTTTCAAGAAATGTGACATATATTTCTTGGAAATTTAATATTAAAGAACGAGCTTGATACTATTGGATTTTGTATTAAATGCAAATGAATTTACATGATCGACATCATTATTTAATTATATTTTTTTAACAGTTTTTGTTTTGATTTAGCATTTTAAATAACGTGAACTTGACTAAATTATAAATTTTTTTGTTTGATATATATTTCTAAATTGTTTAAAGCTGTATATTATTTAGAAATCGATTATCGGATGCTTCATATGGAATTTCAAGGGACCTAAATTATTAAAGCGTGCGTTAATATTGAAATTGTTTAATTATGATTTTTTGATAATTAAGGAAATTGCATTGTAAAATAGGCTAAAATAAGGCATAAAATTAACTATTTATGATTTATTTTTAATTGATGTGGGTTACAAAATATTATTGTTAATATTGAGGTTTAACTAGTGACTTTTATACTAATTTAACTTGTTTTGTGATTGCTTTTTGTACGTAAAACCACAATTAATGGACTTAATTATTACTAATTGCTATTTATATAATTATTTAGACATTTCTTCTGTTTCAGAGAAATATATCAACATATTTTCTAGAAATGGCAGGTATGTTTGATCAGCTTGAACAAGCAGCGCATAATGTTAAGAAAACGTCCACTTTGGTAAGTAATTTGTTAAAACATTGAACAATTTGTTTTATTTTGTCTTTTTTAGAATCCTGGTTTTATTGATTTGAAGTTGGAACCGGATTTTCCAATTTTTAGTAAAACGAAAATGAATTTTTTGCCATCCGACAAAATAACCCATGTTGCAATTTCAAATAAATTTTTAGTCATAGTTATGGCAAACCAAATGCTATTTAGAATGAATATACAACAACCTGATCAGCATGATGGTTAAAAAATTAATTTGTTTTATATATTTTATTTAATGTTTCTATTGTAGAAATTTCCTTATCAAAGTTTATAGGTACCAGTCGCTTAGCACATCTATTTTTGGACCCAACTGGAAATCATTTATTAATATCTATTTTGTCACGGCCTTCTGATGCATCACCTGCACAGTTGATCTATTTAGCACGCAAGAGTACTAAATTGAAAGCAACATATAAATTTAAAGGTCTTGAAGTTACAGAAGTTGGATGGAATACTTCTAATGAATCTGATATTTCAACAGGATCAATTTTAGTAGGTGCGTGGTGTTTTGTCTTTTGTGTACTTTAATTTGCACAATGCGAGCACTTGCAAATTAAAATTGATGAATTTATTAACAACTTAACATATTTAAGTCTGGCTTAGGCAAATGTGGCAGAACCGATTGAAATTCGCTTCAGGCTAGTTTTCAACCTTCCGTCGTTGTATATTAAAATTCTAGATAAAGTAATCTCAAATCCCGTACTTCTACCGGGTGTCACAGAATAAGTATTCCTACTTTTCAGAAATAATAGAGAGCACTTAAATAAATATTTTTATTAATAAACTAGTGTCCAGAAATTCCTTAGTATCGAGATAAAATAAAAAAATCGGCTGTCACCCCAGGACTTTCCTGGCAGTATACAAAGTAAAAATTGAATCGTAATAACCTTTTGAAAAACAACAACCATTTTTGTAGTTGTCATTTTATGTCTGTCACAAATTATTCACTATTAGAGAAGTGTATTTAATTGTCATTCTACATTTCACAAATTAATTTTTATTAGATAAATTAGCGTTTGATTCAAAATGGGTCATTTTATAAATATTGAATTAGCAGATGTGCATCTTGCCTACAGAGCAGCTTACTGTATTGCTAACATTCCCCATCATAAATCATTTTAAAGACTGGATCAGCGTATTAGAGATACCGGTGAATCCCAAGGAAAATAGATTCAGGAGCCTATTGCACTGTCCGAAATGTTGACTTGCGGACTAAGTTCTGCAAAAATATGAAAATAACCTGAAGTAATCATGCGTGCCTTTGTCCATGCGATGCATACAAGTAACACATCTGTGTGGAAGGTATTGAAGGAATACCACAAGCATCTGTTTTGCAGTCAAAAAGTACAATCGTTAATTCCAGCTGATTATCCTAACAGTGTTCATTTGTCAAACGGTACTTGAATAAAATTAAAGATGAACCAAGGTTTCTTAGGAGTGTGTAACGGTCTCAATCGGTGTGTCGGACACCAATTGCCGTTGCCTCTTGTAGCTACACAAAATAAATCTAATCATTGTCGGCGATTTTAACAATTTGTAATATATTTTAACAATTAAACTTTAATAATAACAACATGCATAATATATATTAAAATGCTTTAGGAACTATTGATAATGGTAAGATTTGCAAATTGCGCTTATCAATTTAAACCAAAAATCACAACTCATTGACAATTAATATTAACCTGTTTTCTGTAGGTCTGTGCAATAACCCTACGTTTACCTTAATATTTGGTTCTTATATGCTTCACGGTTGCTGTACTGATTAATAATTCGTGCAGAATATACCAAGGTTCAGCAAAAAAGCTCTCAGTAATTGCTCTTTGGTTGTGCTGGCCCCATAATGTGTTTCGTTGTACAAAGGTTAAAGTTGAAGTTGGATGAGTTGATTAAAGTTGTAATTAATAGAGCAACGAAGAAGATTCAAACAAACCCCAGGCGTGATAGTCCTAAAAATACTATTTAATATTAGTGACGCGTAAATGTATTTTATATCTTCGGCTCCCGTCATGTGAAGTGGACAATCCTTTAGATGAATGTTATTTCATAATAATTTAAATTAACTTTCAACAAATAGTATCTCCTATATTAAATGTATCAATTTATCTTTTAAATTGTCGGTCGTTTCTCGCATTGAGTCGCCAAAACTAGGATGACTTTAGATTTCTGTTTTTAATTACATGTGTATTGGATGTTGACCGGAACAAGAATGCCCTCTGATTCGTACAAGACAAAGGTATCGTTTTATGCAAATATCGAGAGTGCCCTCTTTGCATTCTTATAAGAAACATTTAACATGTAACGTACACATTCTTGCATGTATGCACTTACATCTGCATCACATAAGTTTACCTAACAGGCATGTGCATGTATTATGTGCACACAGGCTATTCACGCATAAGCATCAATGCATCAAGGAACATACTGTGTGTCCCAATTTCGATACTTACCATTGGAATCTTAGTTATTAGAAGACATACACAGATGGGTAAATAACTAAAAATATCACGGAACCCCTTATAAAGTTACGTGAAACCCCAGGGTTTTGCAGAACACAGAGCGAATACCACTGCACTGGAGTCACAATGAAAATTCTGTATATTTTACTTTTATTGGATTAATATAAATAAAACTATTTTAATAATGAAATGTTGTAGCCTACAAAGGATTAACATAGTTCTGTTTATTACAAAGTATTTGAAACTGTAGAAACCATTTTCTATTGAAATAGTAATGCAGTGTGAGATAAAACATTTAGTTGATATAAGAAATTAACGTCAAATAATTGTAAATTTGGATTAGTATGACATTAGTAACGTAATTAGTTTGCAAAGTAAAAAATTTGTTTGTATTTTAGGTACTTCAAAAGGGTTAATAATTGAAACTGAATTGGTGACTGATGGTGATAAATTTTTCACGTCTTCTACTTTGGAACAATATTGGAAACAGGTAATTAAATTGAAGTAAAAATTAGTATTCTATTGCAAGGCTTTTTAAATTGTTGACCATCCTCTCCCAGGATGGTCCACAAATTATTAGGTGTAATGCACAATCAAAGATTTACCACATTGGTTAAAATCTTTTGGAAAATAAGGTTGTTGGAACAAAAAGTTTAAGAAGTCCTGAAGTTTTATTTTAGGTATCCCAATTGTGACTACTTTATTTTTAAAGTTGTATTGATTTTACATGGGTGTAATTTATAAACACAATTTAACTATGTTGTTGATATCACTTGACTTCTTATCAACCTTTCATTCTTTCTTACTTCTTTAGAGTAGAGACTAGAACCTCTGACGGATAAAATTTTTTGAAGTGCTGTTGGAAGTTTTAAAGTTTGACTACAGTTTCCACCTGATAATAAATAAGTTTTATTGGAATTTTTCCTTTATAAATTGTGCATTTTATTATGACAGTAAGTTATTTTTAAATTCACATCCTACTCGTTTACTTTTCTTAACATATACCTGTGTACTAGATTACATTTCTTAACACACCTCTTCAATAAATAGTATATTACATTACTAGTGTAGAAAGTGATCCATTTTACATGAGTGGGAGAATTGTTGCACGAGGCATCAGTCGAGCACGACAATCTCACGAGTGTCAAATGGCACTTTCGACACGAGTACTTTACACGATTTTTCCGACGACCACAACTAATGACAAAAAATTAGGAAAGATATTTTAAAGAAACGTATACTGTTGCTCTTTCCCTTAAACATCTTGCCTTGATGCAAGGTCGTGCAATTGTTTAGTGGTTACATCGAACAAACTCTACATTGTGTTTTGGACATTGGGCATGTTAAGTCGTCTAGGTAATTAATGTACTAATATCACGTTCATCATACACTCTAGAATTGAAAATTATTTCAACACTACAGTGATGTTTACTTTCACACCCTAGAGTGATATACGTCACTTTCTAAATAAATAAGTAGTGTGCAATCTGTTGTTTTCATACGTGGTCGTCGGAAAAAAATTTTACAATACAAAATGTAAACCCAATCATGACTGTATAGAAATCAACCGTTATATATTTTAGAAACGTTGACCTGTTGTGGCTCACTTAGTTAAGGGAATAATACACAACTAACTACACAGCGACTGAACGTTTACTTGGAAACATGTATTTGAATAAGTAAAGTAATATTGTAAATTAATTAACTGAATAACATTTCATCTTACGATAACATTAGTTCGTCTTGCAGCGCGTAAATCTACTCCATGACCGTTACTGTTCTAGCAACCCCACACATTTACACTTGTATGCTGCGTCCTTAGCTAGAAAGCGGTTAACCTTGACACAACCGCAACACACCTGCTTATTACAGGGTGAATATCCCTCGGTTGGAGATTAGAATGTGAAGGGTACAACCCAAGCTTTGAGTTATAGATGTGTATCTTGATATTAATCCAAAATAATCTTAACACTGCTCAAAGGCTTGATTAATAGATCAGAAACATTCTTTTCTGTATTAACATATTCAATAACTAATTCCGGTTTATTACACAAATTTTAATAAAATGATAACGAAGATGAATATGTTTTCCTCGTTTCGAGTTTAGAAAACTATGAATCATTGAGATTGCATTGACATTGTCCACTTTGAGAACAGAATGAATTCCAGTGTCGAACTTGGAAAGTAAACCTTTCAAATTCATGATTTCCTGGCTTGCAGCACCGGCAGATGTGTACTCTGCTTTCATTGTGGATAGTGCAACACAATTTTGTTTCTTCGAATTGCCACGCCACAGGATTACCCGCATGAGAGCATATAAAACCACTACACTTTTTCGCTTTTGCTTATCTCCAACCCAATCAGCGTCGCTATAGCCTTCCAATTTATTGTCTGCAATTTTAAGGTACAGATCCATACATTTTGTACTAAGATATATATCGTAGTACTCGGTTGCTAACTTTCCTTGTTTGATAAGTCTTATTATCTAAATACCTGCGTAAGTATGAAATTGAAGATGATAAATCTGGTCTAGTTGCTATATACATCAAACTACATATCAGATGACGATAGGGAACTTGCTTATTTAATGGTGCTTCATTTATCGAAAAATTAACTTCCATTGGTGTTGCAATTCCTTTACATTCTTGCATGTTATATTCATCAAGTAGTCTGTTAATAATGTTTGGTTGTATTACTTTCAAACCTATTTCAATTCTTTCGATTTCTATTTCCAGTAATGAAGTTACATTCTGAATAATTTGTTACGTTTATTTTCAATATAATTAATAATAAACATGCTCTCGAATAAATTCCTCAACTCAAATCCCTTTTGCTTTTAAAACGAAAATTTATTCGATAAATTAAATAGTCTATGCCTTGTGTTAGGTATCCGGTAATCTCTTAAATTCTTCGACATCATCCTGTTTACAATAAGTACGCTTGCTACAAATTTTCATTTTGAATTTATTTATCTCGAAATGACAAGTTTATGTTACAATTAAAAAGTTTATCTCCTGTTTTAGGTACCTGTTATCTTGGTATACATTACAATTGCGTATAATGATTTTCTCTATTGTTCCGATGTAACGACTTGTTGAAATAAGGTTGCGCACTATCCGATAAAACCCGGGTTTTTCAGTTTCAATCATGCTTCGATAAGCGAGGGTTTGCAGTTGGAATTCGTGTTAGTTGAACCGTTGTTGAATTTGATTCTACAGCTTGTGCGTCGAAATATTTTCTACATTATTCGTCACCGTATTTCAAAAGCAACGCACGTTTGTTTTTTTCTTCTGTTCGACAACTAGGAGGTGTCCAGCGAGGATTGGTAAGTTTGCTCGCGCATACCCATTCTAATCGATTCTCTTTTTAGCTTTTTTTAGCTGGAGGCCAAATGAGTTTTTTCTTTGTGTAGACCAACTGCTTTTGTCCGTAGACCGCTGCTGCAGTTATTGTAGCAGGGTAACTGTATCCTGACGACCATGGCGTTTTTTTTTGTGTTGACTCACCCCCGACGGTGTGCAAGCTAAGCATTCGGACACCTTCAGGTATACAACTCGTTTTCTTTTGTGTGTGTCAATGGCATATTCCGTATCAACGTTTGGTGCAGTTATGTGTTAAGAAACGTCACATTGTAGGACTATTGTTTATTGCTGCGATTCGATATTATCGCTCTACAGGTGCGATGTACTATTTTTAAACATGCTTGTCAAAAGAACGCAAACGTTTATTCGCTTTACTGACGAGTTTATTTTACAAAAAGTATTAGGTGAAATTTTAAAAACGCTTGACAAAAGCTCACATGTTTATTTACTACTGATTAATTTTAATTTGTGTAAATACGAGATGCGCACTTTGTATCTAATGTACTAAATTGTTCATATTATCTAATTGTTTGATTTGAAATAGTAACACTTAATTTATTTTCTTTTTGCTTGTTTGTACAGAATCCTTTATTTATTTTTATGTGTTAATAGATAATCGTGGACGATGTACTTTAATTTTTTGTTTTTTTTTGGTATGTAGGCGAATCCCTCCACTCTCCATGGTTGGTAGTTAGCCTGGTATCTACGTTTCTTCAGGCTACGTCTAGGTACGCAGCAAATTTTAACATTTAATTCAGTATGCAGGTTTTTTTAGCAATTTTGAAATTTCTTGATATTGACCAGTTATCAATGCATTGTCGACGAACAATTCTAAGCAAACATTTTTCTTACTATATAGGCAAAAATCATATTTTGACCTTTCATATCCAAAGCTTAACATGACCAGTGAATATATTGTTTCAAGCTTTGGGTCAATTCCTAAGTCCATATAAAGCTCGATTTAATTTAAGAGTTTCTTCTTTTGTTTGTAGACCTTCTGGAGGATATATGTAGACATCTTTTGCAAGTTTACTATTTAGAAATGCAGTAGATACATCAATTTGTTTCAATTCCCAGTTCTTCTAAACTAACACCGACAACAAATTCTAATTGTATGCATTCTACACACAGGTGAATAATTGAACGCCATACCTTTTTCGTACGGTTCTTGAAATCCTCTAGCAATCAACCTGGCCTTTCTTATACCGTCTTCTTTTAATTTAAACATTTTCTATAGCTTTCTTCCATCTAATGTCTTCGTTTGCTTCTCTAAACGTTTTTGGTTCTCCTTCTGACTCAGTTAATAAAGTGTACTGCATATATTTCATAGTCGTTCAGATTGGTTGGCTTCTTTATAATTTTCCAAATTTAGATAGCTTTTCTTGCATATCGTTGCCTTCACTTAACTCTGAACTCATATTTTGATTTTCATGTATTTCATCCTCTACTACATTTTCATCATTCTTATTGCTTAATGAAATCATCGTATCCTCGGCGACAATTATGCCTCAAGTATTACTGACCGCTTTATTATCAACGCATTTTATAATGCTTTCTTCATATTTTACATCTCTTGATTTTATTATTTTTTCTTTATAACCTATATCCACCGCCACAGTAGTCAATCATGATTACACGTTTAGCTCGGGTTTAATTTATATTGTACGGGATTGCTGTTGACTTACGCTCTACATCCAAAAACTTTCAGTTTTGAAATAACCTTTTTTTCCGTTCCAAATCATTAAAGGTGTTTTACTTTTGTCTAACACTGTTGTGGGCGTCTGATTAAGTTCTTAAGCGCTAGCTTTTAATACTTCACCCCATAATGCTTTTGAACGCACTCTAGTAATTTCGTTCTTATCATGCATAGTAGCGTACGGTTCATTCGTTCCGATTTTTTATTCATTTCAGGACTATAGCTCATTGTGTATTCTAGCTTTATCCCATTCTTTCTACAAAAGCCTTTTAAAAAATTTGAACTAAATTCACCTCCATTATCTGATCTTATTTTTTAAATTTTTGTTGTATGGTATGCTTCTACTTCTCTTGTATAATTCTTAAGTTGTCTTCTGCTTCATTCTTACTCCTTAATATCTATATTAGCAAAAAGTGAGAAAAATCATCCAAGAATACCTGAAAATATTTTTCGCCATCGCTAGTTGTAGGAGTAATTGAGTCACATATATCATATTTGTTGAACGTTTTTCACTTTTATAAAAAGGTAACCATGTGGCTTTGACCTCTAAACATGTGCTACAATTTTGAACTGGAATAGGGCATCCAAGTTGTCTTAGATCATCTTTACACACACGACTTAGTCTTCTATGCCATAAATTATCATCTACTGCCACATTATATTTTTCATTCGTGAACCCATCGAATTTTAGAATGTACAAACCTTTTACATGTAATTTCGAAATTCGTACCACATATTAACGTGTGGTTCCATTCAACTACGGAAGTTTTCCATGTTGTTCTAATTCATATGTGAATTTAATAGTTGGTTCTATTTCGTTAATTGACTGTACAAGGGTTTTAATTAGTTCTGTATTATGAGGTCAAATAGCATAGACATCATCTACGTATCTCCACCAGATTAGTGGTTTTAATTCTTGTGTGAATATTACATCTTTTTCAAATTCTTCCATGAATATATTGCTAAAGATTGGCGATAGTGGACTTCCCATTGCCATTTCGAAGCTTTGTTTGTAGAATTGATCACTTATTTGAAAATATGTGGTATTGACGCATAAACTAAGTAATTCCATAATCGATAATATACTTAGTTTTGTTCTTTCTTTAAGGTTATCATCTTTTTCTAGTTTGTTTTTTATAATACTAAGCGTTTTGTTTATAGGGACATTTGTGAAGAGATTTACTACATCAAAACTAACCATTGTGTGTGTATTTTCAATTTTTATGTTTGATAATTTTTCTAAAAAGTGTTGGTTGTTTTTTATGAAAGAATCCGTTTTGCCTGATAATGGATTTATAATTTTTAGGAGAAATTTTGCTAAATTATGGCATGGTGAATCTATGGAGCTTACGATAGGTCTTAAAGGAATGTCTTTTTTATGAATTTTTGGTAGACCGTAAAAGTGGGGTGATTTACTGTAATGTGGGACCAGTTTACTTCTTTCTTTGTCTTCGAATTCATTTTTAAATTTAAATAGAGTTTTGTATATTTTATTTTCAATTGATTTTGTTGGGTCCGTTTCTAAACTGGTGTAATTCTCAGTGTTTAATAGTTCGTTGACTTTTGTGTTGTAATCGTTTTTATTCATTATTACTGTTGCATTGCCTTTGTCAGCAGGTAGAATTATAATTGAGTTATCGTTTTTTAAATTTCGAATTGCTTTTATTTCGTTATTACTTACATTTGGCTTTATTTTGTGATTCTTTTCTATTTCGATTTTGCATCGTACTCTAAATTCGTTTGCTTGATCTTCTTCGAGTTGGTTTGCCGTTTTCTCAATACAGCTAATTATTTCAAAGGTTAGTATAGATTTTGGTGTTACAAACATCAATAAATCAAAGTCGCCTTCAATTTACGTCATAAATGTCAAACTTGAAGTTTTTATTATTTTGACAACGATCCTAGGTCATGGATCGAAACGTAAATAAAGTTGATTTTAAAAACTATGAGTGGTTTAATTCCCAAAGAAGATTAAGAAGAATGCTAAACAAACCACAACAAACATGCAGGGAGTATTTACAGACTTTTTAAACTGCAATCAAGTAGGATATGTACAAATATTGATATAGTTAAACTGCCATAACTTTAGGAAACCAACATAGGTGGTCATTTATCCCAATACCATAGAGTAATTGTTGGTTCAATAATAGCTTTAGAACATCTCAAAGAATAACAATGATACAATTACTGTAAACTATGAACAGTCGGCTATAAAACATAAATAGTAAGTCTTTAAAAAATTGGAAACATTTATTATATTACTGCGATTGTACCCTAAACATTTTGATGTGCCAAATTTTCTGGGATAAAGTATTTTTTTTTACAAAAACTATTATATTGTTTTAATCCATACAAGTTTAATTATATTATATTTTCATTTGTAGGTATTTGACATCGGTAAAGGTACAAATACACCAATAACTGGAATAAGATTCGGCAAAATACCAAATACTGAGGAGTATTTTATTTTTGTTGCAACCCCGAATCGTTTGTACTATTTTATTGGCAGAACAAATCTTGACGAAAAACCATTTTTGCAACAAGTATTTAACAGATACCTTAACATTCCAGAAGAAGAAACATTTACTGAGGCAAAAAGTTCATTGTATTATTCGCGGTTAAAATTTTGGTCAGAAAGCTTGGGGTACCCTAAAGCTTACGTTTGGTTATTGGAAAAAGGCATTGCTTATGGAGAAGTATATAATTAATTTATAATTTAAAATTTAAAAAAAATTCTTATACATAGATAAATCCTGCTCTGCAAAAAGATATAAAGGCCATCAAAGCAGCATCTCAGCTCATATTGTACCCTAAGCCAATGTATGAAGAACCTTCAGTTTTACAGAAACCACCATTTGCATGTGTTTTAACAGAATTTCATGTACTTTTGGCTTATATTGATACTATTAAAGGAATGTCTGTATTGAATAAAGAAGTTGTTTATGAAGATAACTACAATGAAGCATTTGGAAAACTGATCAATATAATTAAGGATCCTGTAACAGGTATTGGAAACAAAACTTAAGAGCTCATCACAGCAGGTTACCTACCATCTGTTGTAAAAGCGCGGGTTGGGGTGAGGTAGCATAGGACGGGACAAATGTCGAGATGTAGATATTCATTAGAAAAGGATATGATGTATGTTTAATACTCCGTCTATTTGGTTTATGAAGTGCCAGGGAGCACATATATATGGCAGTGTTGTGGAACTTGTTAGTCCAGTTATAAATCTCACAGATATTTTAATTATACATATTCTCTAACATTTATAATCAGTGAAAACTTTGAAATTCCGACATCTAATGTAAAAAAAATTATTAGGGAAAAAGAAATTATAAGATTCAACATTCCTGCATTTGCATCGCACAGTTATTTTCAATTTCTAATATGCAATTGACAAAGCTGTTATATTAATTGGCCAATAAATGGAAAAAACAGAATAATGGTTTAAACGTATCTTTAATAAAAAATGATTAGGTAAAGTGTCAAGAGGGTTTTGATTACAGTTTGTGAAAAGCTACAAATATTGGTTTGGTTTCTTTTCTTATCACATCTGCGTTTCCCTTATCATTTTCTAACGACGAAATAATAAACAAAGTGTACTGAATCGGACACGGTAAACATTCCTCTAGTAGAATAAAAATGTATGTGTTGCATTTTTAAGTAGTCCAAAGTTTGTTTTGCTTTTATTTATTTACGTTTTGCATGTAGCTTGTTAAATTTTGTTCCATCGCAATTGCGTATGGGAGTTTGTGAATGGCGAATTTGTACCATAATGAACAAAAGTACATTTTACGTGTATTACAGAAGTTCGAGGGTAAAAAAACTTAACTAAACATCTAAGAATTTTAATTACATTATTTCTTATTACTACACAAGCCTAAATATGAGCGAAATATTACTGGTGGCTTTTAAAATTTATCCCAAAACAATTGAACATGAGCATAAAAATTAAACAATTTTGTGTTTATTCTTTTTTACAAGTATTACACTACTCAAACTGGGGGAATACCAATTACCTACTTCACGAAATAGGAAACCTAATACAAATTTATATAAATCCAAGGTTTATGAAGAACAACTCATTTCTTTAATTGCGAGACGCTAAATAATATCCATGATGAAAGTTATAAATAGATTTGCGAGCAATTACGACTATAGTCGAAAACTCTCATAAGGATAGTTTGATCTCAATAGATGTTTGTTGTGTTAGTTTTATATAGCATATATTCAAACCATTTTTGTTTTACAATAGTGTGTGACATGGAAGTTCTGAATTTTTCCACAGCAGCACATTGCAGGTGCATTTTTCTAAAAAATACTAATAATTGATTTATTCGATAAATAAACTGAATTGTAGTGTGCAATTTTGATGAAAATTCATAAAAATTATTCACACATTTGGGAAAGTTACTGGTTTTGTTTAAATCGCTCTATTATCAGCAAAAAAAATTTTTCCAGTTAAAAAAAACTTAAATGACTTTCCCACATCGACAATTATTTTATAAGTAACTTTTATTAAAACTGTTTTTAATTTGGGTGCCTAATAGGAAAGAATTTTGGATCTTTAGAAATTTCAAGATGGCTGCCACTGTGACGAGCTCTTAAGTTTTTATAGAGTAGTGTGAAGGTAATAATAATAATAATAATAGTAATGACAAAATGTATTAGCCAAAAAAAAACACTCATTAAGAGTGAGTATTGAAACTATGCTTTCTATAACCGCACAAAGCAACTTTTGCATATACATTGTGTTACCACAACAGAGAGCTTGCTATATGAAATGCATTTCTTTTGTTATGGTTCCCCCTTATGACCCTTCATTCTGAAGAATGGCAGGTTTTTTAAATATTACAATATCAGTTTTTATTAAAAAATTTTGAAAAGAAGCAGGGGTTCAAACTTATGCATTTGTCGTCTTGATGTTTTTTTTGTGACAGCCATTTTAATTAAAAGACTCCTCCACTTTGAAGAAATTGAATAGAATAACTTTTTGTTTTTGTATGTCAGCTTGAGCACTACTCACAAATTTGAGTTTTAGATTAAATTTATTCAGATTGTAGAATTACGGATTAAGTCCAATGGGATTTATTCCCAGAAATCGAATAATACCAATCTAATATACCCAATGTAGTCCTGTTAGTTCCAAACAGTATGTAATTTTTGTTGGTCTTAGGGAGTGTATAATTATTGAGTTACTATCTTGATGTCTGGAAAAACGACCAACACTATTTGAACAGCGCAAGCCATGAGATCCATACGCATCAACTTCTTTGCCATAAATGCACATGTAAGATGCAAATCTTGCATCTTAATCGTAGTCCCATTGTATCCCGAAATTGTTGTTAGCCTGAAGAGTTCCCACTGATCTGGAGGGAAGGGCACAAAGCTATGCTGAAGCGTGTGGATTAATTAAGAAGGCATAATGCGAGTTGATATAAGTGGATATTTGATGACACAAAAGGAATGTTTTATAGGAAAGGACCACCCAATATGACTTGGGATACGAAGGATGTAACAATAGTGCACGCCACAATTAAGTACTTTCTGAAAGCGTCTTTGTTCTATGACGAATGCACACTGTGACCGAACGAAACTTGTGGATTTTCAAAAACGTGCACTGGTGTTCACTTTGCAACGACTGAACGAGAAGTCTGAATGTTTTGTGTTGAATGATGCTCGTAAACCAGTTACCATCCCGCACTCACTGCAAGACCCTATGGTTTGGGGAAACAGGTAAAGGTAGAAGGATTTAGGGACAAAACGCATGCTTTGGATTCGTGTTTTTCTAGTGCTACAGTTATTGTCTTTATTTGGTTGTGGGTGGCATTGTTGAGAGTTTTTCTTGTACAGCATAGGTCTATATTGTCGCAAAAGCATTGAACTGATGGAATAGGAGGAGGAATTGTTTTGAGCTTCAACTGATTTCAAATTGACATTGATTCATTAAAATACAGAATGGTTGACTTATCTGGATGTGGTATGCTTAACCTCATGCTCACAAGATATGAAACTGCAGAGATGAAGGTGAAAGGTATAAATCATGAATATTTCTTGTTCCAATTCCACTGAGAGTCTGATTGGAAGGTTAGCTTTGGCTTATTGAACTGGATCCAACCGACAATTGAGCAGTTGCTCCAAAGTTGATTTGATTTTGCAATTTACTAAATGAAAGAAGTCTTTATGTTGCTGCATGGGGTTGGTTCTCAATAGATACGTTAATTTTGGTACTGCGAAACAATGACATAAAAGGAAATAAGAAATGTGATATATTTTTAGTTCTCATAGATGCTCAAAAAGAAATGATGATTCTTTTTTCTTCCTGCCAAAACTCTTTAGAAGCGCTATTGGTAATAGAAACCCTAAGTAGTGTCAATCAATATGATTTTAATTCCTGGTGATATCTTCTCAATCTTTTGGCAACCTCCGGATTTGAGTGTTTGTCACAGTAAAGCTCGCATTTGGACGGAGTAACAGATAGCCCAACATTACTGCCCTGAGTGACGATTAGCGAAAAATTCTTAAGAACTTCCTCTGGATCCCCTGCAATTGTTCCATTATCCAAATAATAGATGAGCAGTTGAGAGGATGTTGTCGATGATGGGATGAATTGAAAGGCAGAAGGATTTCCTTACTGGCACCCAGATTGAGAAGGTAATGTAAAATATGAAAAGAAGAGAAATGACGTGGCTGAGTATACCTACCAAAGGTAGGGGAAGATTTTGTGGGTTTGAGATTTAATGTTGTTAAATATATACACCTATACCTCGCTTGACGGCCTAGATACGTTCCACGAAACTTGGCCGCAAAGCAAAAAATTGTATAAGGAATTAATTATTCTAATACAAATTCATACAAATTCAATGGGATCGGTTCCAAATTTGTTAAATATGTAACATGGTTTATCATTCAAAATGCATTTTATCAACAATAATCTATAAACAAAAATGAAACAACTTCATGTTACATAAAATATGTGTATGTATACATTCATAATTTCTTTTTAAAATGGCTTTTTCTGAAGATGACGAAGAAATGGTAATCTGCAGATCACTGTCGTCATTATGAGCACATCTGAATAACGCTTGTAAGCATTAGAAAAGAGTGTGTATCGAGATTGCGCTTGCGCAAGATTGGCAACATGTAGATATATCGGCATCGAAAAAAGTATTTTTTGCCGTTATAGCGAAACATTTTAGGCCGTAAATCGAAAACGTGCCTTAATTGAAGAGGGTCGATATAGCGAAATGCCGTATAAAGAGCGGCGTATAGCGACGTTTGACTGTATTGTCCCATGCATCTTTTGTTTACATTTTTAGTTGAATATGTGTTAGACTTTTTTGGGGTGTACGTGGCAAAACGTTTCAATAATGCTTTTAGTTTTTCATACTTTGAATTATCGATGTCATGTTCAACATTTATCATTGCTCGTAGCATCGACTGTATTTTTCATAATGTTGAAGGTTTCCACGTTTGTGATATCTGATTGAAGTATGTCATCATAATATTTTTCGAAAAGCAGTGCAATTTCCGGCAGTGAATTTTGGATTTTTTCGACTGATACATTTAAATTATTAATTTTTAATACGAATTTGCACTTTATAAACACACAGAAATACAAATAAATTTATTTCATCAATAGAATTAGAACTGTTAAAAATGACATAACACCCACGGTGAAGTGTTTTATTATGAACAGCGTTATAATATTCATTCCATGTTAAGAGTGAGAATGTATATGTTCTATTATCAAAGTTAATTAAATTCTACAGTGGTTGTGGAGAAAATTGATATATTTTTACAATGTACAATTCTTTTTTTTTTGTAGATACAATATGGGCAGTAACAGAAAATTCTGTATTTCGTTTTAAAGTAACAAAGGAAGAAAGAAATGTATGGCAAATCTATAGTGAAAATAAACAATTTGATCTAGCCAAACAATATGCTCGTAACAATCCCATTCATCTCAATCATGTTTTAATAAAAGAAGCCGATATGCTTTTCGATGAAGGAAAGTACTTTCTTAGTGCACAAAGGTATGCTGAGGCGCAGTCTAGTTTTGAAGAAGTTGCTCTTAAGTTCATACATAACAATAAACAAGATGCTTTAAAAACATTTTTAAGTAAAAAGCTTGAAACACTTACTACACAAGATAAGACTCAAGTTACTGTAATAGTCATATGGCTTGTTGAACTATATTTGAATGAACTTGAGAATATGAGAATTAATGAAAAAGAACAGAGCGTTAAGTATTATGAGCTTCAAAGGGAATTTCAAACATTTCTAGCACTTTCGCAAGTTTCTGAATGTATTAAACATAATAAAACCACTATTTATGATCTTATGGCAAGCCATGGTGATAAAAACAACATGATACAACTAACCATTGTACACAAAAATTTTGAGCAGGTACAACTGTTTAAAATTGTTATTTAATTTAACACTTGTTTTGTAGCTTATTAGGCAACACATTTACAAAAATAGCTTTCTTGATGCCCTTGATGTTTTAAAGAGCCAGAATAATAGAGAATTGTTTTACCAATTTGCTCCCATTCTCATACAAGAAATCCCAAAATACACTGTAAAAGCATTAATTGAACAGGGTGCAAATTTAGTTCCCATTAAATTACTACCAGCTTTAGTTAGTGTAGATGGCGAAATGCATTCTAAAGAGGTTATTAAATACTTAGAATTTGCAGTGGATATCAGAAAGAATACTGAGAAGGCGATACATAATTTGTTGGTATCATTATATGCAAAATATGAGCCTGAAAAATTGATGGCATATTTAGATAGACAGGGTCAAGATATTACAATGGTAAGTTGAGTAATGATTGGATTTATCGAAATTTTAACTGTAATGTAGACGAAATATTACTTAAGGATTGAATGTAGTTGTTCATAGCTTTATTAATTTACATTTGAAACTACAAACTGTTCATAGTTACTTGCTGTAAAAAAGTTCTAAGCAAGATAATCTTGGTGTTACGTATAGAATGAGCATAAGGCGAATAAATTTTGATTTGCTCGGAAGGGGCAGGAAACTGTACCAATATAAGGGTGTGTCGGCTAACTGCAGTGGTGTGGATGTGGGTTCTTATGGAAAAATTATACAAGAATAAAAAAGTTTGAAATAAAAATAATAAAGACACAATTAATAAATAAAAGGGCTGAAATACAAGACTTCTCTGTCAAATTGAAGGGCATCAAACCGACTGTCAGAGCTATTCCTTTTGATATTATTTCTACAAGGAAACTGTAATTCCACATATACGTTTGCATCAGTATTCTAGATTATTTTACTTTATATACTATCTTTCTTAAAAATACCTTAAAACCACTTATTAATTATGAAGAAATTTCTCAAAATAAAATGCCTCTTATAATTAAGATTCATTACTGGGGTAGCTGGATATCCTGTTCAAATCTTGGCTTACCTAGCCTTTAAATAAATTCAAACAAAATTCAAATAAAACTTAAACTGATTAACATAAAATAATTTCAAGTAAAGTTACAAGTATACAAAAATCTTAGTTTCTTAACCTCCTCTGGCCAGGTATTACTAAAAGAAAAATATCCTAAAACGATCTTAAATGCAATTCATCAACAAATTTATTTGTCTTTCTAAATTTTTCGTGTTTTTAATATTAAATTATATGACATTTATAAATCCCAATTACTGGAAATGTTGTTCATAACAAATATAGCAAACAGTTAAATCCCCATTTTTTGTTATATCATTTCATTGTCCATTACAATATACTAACTTTTTATGCTTTAATTAACACTAAATTTTTAACAATAAGATTTGCATTTAAAATCAATATACATTACTTTCGTCACTGATTTAGTCTAACAAAACCATTACGTTCACTTTAATTCCCTATTACATAAATAACCAATAGACATTTTCAGTCTAGAAATGCATAATTAATAATTCTAAACATAAAAGCTCATTCTACTTACTGTTTAATGCACCTATTATAAGGTTAAAAATATCCAGATACACCAGTCTCTCGATGTTTAAATATTTTTATTTTTCGGTCTTCCTTCAAACAACTGTTATCTCGACACAACCCAAAATTCCAACATAATGGCGGGATGAACTATCCAAGTCTCAACCCCTCTAACCAATCACGACGACAACAATTCTACCCACAGGCGCATTGAAAATACCTCGCACATGCAACTATAAGTTCAAAATTTTATCGTATGCTGAATTTTTGTCCTCTGCTTGAACATCCACATTTGTTTTTCCTTGAAGCTGCGTTCCGTTCAACTTTCTACTATTGACTCATATTGCTACATTTTTTACTTTTCAAAACTTAATTTCCTGATATATCGACTCCTGATCATGCGCGTCACCGCTGTATTATGTTATTGTATAACTACATTTTGAGATGTTTTCCTATTACCGATTTGCAAATGAATTAACTATTCTCTCCTGTTGGATCTTTAACTACAGTATTTTACCTCACTATCTAATTTCGTTCCTACGATGTAACATATTTTTAATCTATGCTTATGTCCAAGATTATTGTTCCATTACTGTGTATCTATCGTGGATTATGTTATAATATGGTAACATTGGTGGTCGAGACGGACAATATCTCTCTTGTAAATTATCTTGTTCATGGGAAATGTGCGTACGCAGTGGTTTTGTCCTACTGAGAACTATTTGCATTTGCAATTAATTACGTCATCCTTACAATGTATTTAAATGAACCAATATTACATCTTATTATCTGAATTATTTTTATAGAAACAACTTTGAAATACGATGTTTAATTAAGAATAATTGTTTATGAAAACTTTTATACAAGGCGCCTCTACATATTTTGTCACCTGATAAATTAATCTACCCTTGAGCAACGATTTTCTATTCTCTTATATAACTTGTCTTTATTTTAATAACCTGGTCAACATCGGTTTTCACTGTCACATAAACTTCATCATCAATAGGTCTTCAGACCTTTCACTATCTGTGTGCAATAGTTCAAACTGTCTTCCTCTACATCTTTTTTCCCTTCTCTGCTTCTAATATATTATGCACTATTCCCTCATATCTTAGTATGTGTCCTATCACCTCCTATCATCCTATCTCTCATATTTTGTATTGTTTTCTACATATTTCTTTCTTCTTCTTTCATTTTGTGATTTTCTTTGTTCGTGACTTTGTCTGTCCATGATATCGTGATCATATGTCTGTAGCACCACATTTCAAAGGCTTGTACCTTTTTCTTGTCCACTTCTCCCACTGTCCGGGTTTCACAGCCGTATAGTGCTGTGCTCGACACATGTTTTCAGCAATCATTTTCTTGTTTTTATGTTAGTTGTCTTTGAACACAGTTGCATTCAAAATACTTCACACTGTAGGAGAGTAAGTTCACATATTATCGTATGCTATGTTTCTATTCTTTAAACTGCGTTCGGTCTAACTTTCTACAATTCACTCATTTCACTACATTTTTAAATTCTAAACTAACTTTGCTTAATTTTTACTTTCCAAATTTAACTTATAGCTTGTCCTGAGGCCTCACACAGAGCAGCTTGCAATCTCACATTCTTGTATCTCGACATATTCAATGTTATGTTAACCAAGTCCTATATAACTGACTATTTCTTTTACTGTTGAACCCAACAAATCTAATTTACTCTCACCATAAATCATATTTTATAATGGTCAGTGTCTGATTAATACAATGTATCGAGTTTAACCTATGCTTAATTCACAAGTTCTGATGCTTACAGTCTATTACAATGTATTTATTCGTGAACAATGTATGCAAGTGTTTGTCACATTTCGATGTCCGCTCTGTGGTTTTTCTTAATGTCATCATCCTTCATTACAATACAAAGTAGTTAAAAGAATAAATTTGTACTTTCTTATCTAAATTATTTTTATAGCAACATATTTTGAAATATCCTGATTAATTAAGAATGATTATTTACGAACTCTTTTATACAAAACACGTCCATATATTTTGTTCCTTCAAAATATATTTTCTTTCTGTCACATATAATTTATTGTTGGCGTAACGCAACACTTTACCAAAACTTCAAAATACCACTTGAATCTAAACTCAATATACTTAACAAACCTAATATGATATTTTGATTTGATTATGTATATGTACAAGTTATATGAACCCATTTTATTGTAATCAAAGATTCTAGTTTGTATTAGAAACTTAAATTGTCTTTGTATTTAATGCAAATTATAGAATTTGTATTTTTCTCTTTAAAGGTAAACTATAATGTACACTTTGCTCTGAGGTTATGTCAAGAAAGAGACCTTACACAAGCCTGTGTCCAGCTATCGGCATTGTTAGGACTTTGGGAATCTGCTGTTGATTTAGCTTTAACAATTAATGTAGAATTAGCCAAACAGTATGCAAATATGCCACCTCAAAATGATTTTGAATTAAAAAGAAAATTATGGTTGAAAATTGGTATTGTACTTCAGTGTATTTAAATATATGCCTTTAAAATATGATTTTAGCTCAACATATTGTAAGCGGTAAAGAAAATATAGAACAAGCAATGGAATTTTTGAAACACTGTGATTTGTTACGAATTGAAGATATATTACCTTTCTTTTCAGATTTTGTTGTTATTGATCATTTCAAGGATGCTATTTGTAATTCATTGAAGGTAAAATTATTACTGGAGGTATCCAAAAATTACTTTTTTATTTCAGGAATATAACCATCATATACAAGATCTCAAAGATGAAATGGAAGAAGCAACACAATCAGCAGATCGTGTGCGTCAAGAAATTCAAACCTTTAGGAATAGATTTACTTTTATAAGCACTGGAGATGTTTGTGAAATATGTGATTTAACTTTGGTAATACGTCAATTTTACTTATTTCCATGCAATCATAAATTTCACAGTGATTGTTTATTTAAGGAATTGAGTCCTATCTTAGGTGAGTTGATACTTTACAGTAAGTTATTTATTTGTTGTATAAATTGCAGAAATCTGAATTGTAACTTATAGTATATTGTGTTTCTAGTAGTAAAGCAATATATTCTCGGACGACAATGCAAATTGTTGGCCGAGACACTAGCCGAGGCCAACAAGCATTGATAGTTCGGGAATGTGCATTTACTACTAGGTGTAGTAACTAATTTTCCTGAAATCGCATTTTATATTTTTGAAAATCTAAGAACTATCGGTGCATCAATTTGTGAAAGGATGCATAACATTTTTGCATTAAAATTTAATTACTTGTTGGAATGCATAATATTGTTTAAAATGAAGATAAAAAACTGTATGGGAAAATACTTTCACGGCCTAGACCGGGAAAGTATTTTCCCATACTGTTTTTTGATGTATACTGGAATAGTGTACTTTGACACTTAATTTTGAGCTGGCAAGTAACACTCTTGATCGATTTCAGAAAATAGTTATTTTTGATAACTGACTAGCCAATGTATAATATTATATCCTACATTTTTATAGCAGTTTTTCACGGTAGATAACAATTCCCGATAACAGTGCTGCTAGTTTTCAAATCATATCAAGTTTTGACCATCAATATTCATAAAATATAGATGGATAAATGTGTTCCTTGCATAAATTGATTGATAATATTCATATTAAAATACTTGCATCATTATCATCATTGGGTCTTTAGTACTAGAACTGGTTAGATGCGTACCCTCCTGTTCTGAACTAACCTACACATTTCCCTGAAATTTGCACAGTCTGCATTTATCACTATCTGATCTAGGTCTACATCGACATCCTTTTTCCTATCTCTGCTTGTAATATATCCCATACTATTGCCAAAAAAAGCCGTAGAACGTATCCTGCCCTTCTATTTCTCCTATTTTTCTTTGTTTTCCACAGATCTCTTTATTTCCCTACTATTTCTATAACCTATTTGTTATTAACTTTGTCTGCCCATGCTATCATCCTCATACATCTGAAGCACAACATTCCTAAAGGCTGCTACCGTTTTTCTGTCTGCCTTTCCTACTGCCCATATTTCATAGGCATACTGTGCTGTGCTCCACACATATGCTTTCCACAATTTTCTTCTTGTTTCTATGTTCGTTGTCTTTGATCATAGATGCTGTTCTTGTTAGATGCAGTTTGGTCCCCTTCTATTGTTTTATAATTAAATACCATATTTCTTCGACATTCAGTGGTTGTGAAGAGGGGGTAAGCAGCCTGTGGCTGCCAAATTCCCACAGCACTTGAACATTTGCCGATTTAATATTCTTTACAATATATCTTTTCGCACAGTCAACATTAGTTGCAGATATTTCACAACCAACACATGTAGTTGTTTATAATAATCATTAGATTTATATGCGCTTATTTTTTCATCATTAGGTCTTCTGTCTAAAAACTGGTTGGGCACGTACCTCCACTTATTTATATTCTAAGCTAGCCTACACAGTTCCCTGAAATTCCCACACAGCCTATATACAGCTCGATTCCCCTTCTATTGTTTTCTAATTATATGCCCTATTTCACCAAGATTCAGTGGTATGTGAAGGGGGTTAAGCAGCATGTGGCTACAAGATCCCCAACACTTAGACATTTGTCGAATTAATAGTTTTCCAGTAAATCCTTTCACACAATTAACATTATTCGAGAATAATGCCCAACCAATACTTGTAGTTGCTTATAATAATCATCATGTTTAAGTACAGTTATTTTGTATGTCATTAGTTTGTCCATCTTGGGACTGGTTGGATGCGTACCTCCATTGATTTCTATTCTGAGCTAGCCTACACATTGCCCTGAAATTCCTACAGCCTACATCTTTCACTATCTGTGTGCAGCAGTCTAACCTAGGTCTACCTCTACTTCTCTTTTTTCATATCTCTGCTTCTAATATATTCCGCACTATTCCCTCATGCTCTAGTATGTGGCCTATCATCCTATCTCTCCTATTTTTTACCCTTTTCCACATATTTCTTACTACACCTACCATTTTCAGTACATCTTCCTTCTTAACTTTGTTTGTCCATGATATCTTCATCATACGTCAGTAGCACCACATTTGAAAGACTTCTTACCTTTTTCTTGTCCGCTTCTCCTACTGTCCAGGCTGCACAGCCGTACAGTGCTGTGCTCCATACATATGTTTTAAGCAGTCTTTTCCTTGTTTCTATGTTTGTTGTTTTTGTACACAGTTGCTTTTTCTTTTTAAATGTAGCAAGACTTTGTGCTAATCTTTATTTTATATCTTTTGTGCTTTTCCCATCTTGCGTTATTTGGCTTCCTAGGTAGCAGAAATTCTTATCCTCTTGTAAGTTCTTGTTTCCTATTTGTATTCTTGTTTTTGATTTATTTTCCCCTCATTTGCATACTAGTACTTTAGTTCTATTTTTGTTAATTTTCAAACTGTATCTCTCTGTTAGAACCGTTTCCATTTAATAAGAGCAGCTTCTAACTCATCCTTGCTAGATGCTAATACTTGCAGTAATTTAAAAAAATATCCTTTGTCGAGAATATTTATAACACACATGTCGCTTTTCTGCAAGCACCTCTTAAAGTAATCGACAAATTGGAATCTGTAAATCGTACTTTACGAATAAAAACTTTGTTATTAACTTTTTTTAATAATTGTTCCAAAATCCTTTCTTATAAAAATTGGCCTTCTAACATGATAGTCTGGTAATCTGAAATATATATTTTATATTAATACATATACTGGAAGTGTTATGGTGTTGGGCTCCAGTGAAACAAAATTGGGTGCAATTGCTATTTTACCTTCCCACCTACTGTACCAACTAGTTTGAGGTTCAATTCACGGGCGAGCATAAGGACGCCGCATGAATAACAATTGATTTGACGAGTGGAGTTGCAGAAATGTTATGGTATTTCGTGCGGCTAAGGAAGAAAGCAACGTAAGTAGTCTGCATCGATTAGCACAACAAAAAGGTAAAGGAAGAATGTCGTTCTAACAAACCAGTCGTAGAGGTGGGAATACGTAATAATAAAAGAAAAAACCCAAGACCAATTCACCCACCTGAAATAGAAAAAAAATTAATGATTAGTAACAGAAACATAAAATAAATAGAGGCATTACATTTGATTTTCCAATGCTCCAAATGAAGGTACTACATCGGCCAGGAAGCTAGTTTTTTTATCTTGAAGTTTTGAACTTTGTCGAACCATTGCTGTTGTAAACAAGGTAGGGATCTTTAGTAGCATGTGTGACAACACACTTATTACAGTTTAATTTCAAATAACGGTATTTTCACATTATTTGACAGATTTGTAACTTAACTCTATTTAACGTCATGGGTGGTTAGTTTTTTTAAATGTTATTTTACCCTTTCTGTGACAATTAATTTTGCTTAGCTGTTAGTAGTAACATTATTGGTTAATTTGAATATTTAAACTATTAATTTCTATTAGTTATCGTGAGTGCATAATCAGTTAAAGTTTAACCTTTTGTTTCTGACATTCGGTCTGCTTTGATCCTGGTTGTCGCTTGATGCAGTTTGGCCATCTGCTATTTTTGGGATTTGTAATTTGAGGAATTTTTTTTGAAGCAATCTTTGTGGTGTTGAATATCGAAAATTGTATTATATTTTATGATTGCTCAATAACTCATTTAAGAGGATTTATATATCGAAGTAAAGGTAATTGTTACATTATTCGAATTCACTAATTTTGTTACACAGATTTTTTAGGTATTGTCTCTTTCTGTCCATATTGAACATCGGCTGATTGGTACTATAATTGCAACCAAGTTCATTACCCATTGCACAGTATTTATATTATATGTTTTATAGCTTACTAATATTACAAATTGTAGGGCTTTTTAGTTATACCGTTGTCAAGCTCGTGCAACTTCGAGTGATACCGTTGTTTATGTCATTGCTGCTGAAGGGTATCGTTATGCATTTTTACGTTATAAGTTTAGTTATGATTTATTGCATGATAATTTAGTACACTAGCTGTTCATACAGTATAGGTGCACAACCACAAAATTTATTATACAAAAAGTGAATACTCATAATTTTAAATTGTCGCTACTAACCTTGCTGCGTGACCGGTGTTAATACACAGTGGAGGAGTTTTTGAATGATGAGTATTTCAAGTAGACCTATTAGAACAGATACTTTGTTAATCATTATTGTTGGTTAATTTTTATTGGTTATGACTATAATATATTTTATTGTATTTATTTTAAGACTTTCAACACTGTCGTACACTACATGTTATATTGTTTGTTATATTGCTTGTCTCTGCCACTACCATGTATATATGGGTTCAAATAAAAATACAATACAATACAATATATTATTTGGAACTGATATCGGTGCACCAATATCCTCATTACATACAGCACGTTATTACATTATTTGTTTCTGTTCACGCGCGGGGGGTCTTATAAATTTATACATCGACTTACCTCCGCGGTGTTTTGTGTTTTTCTAAGCTGCAGTTCCTCTTCCTTCAACCAAGTGGACTGTATGCGAGTTGAGTCTATGTTACGTAACACTTGCACTATGTTTTTTTAGGGTTTAACAACGAAAGTCTGGGGCACTTGACTAACTTACGGTACACTGAACGAAGAAACCGACGACCGTTCTGCTTCAATATCCATAAGCAAGTGTTTGTTCACTACTCTGTCCACCTTATTCACAGATGCACCAGGAATTTTTATGGCAGGATATAAGGGAACCAGGGATGACAGTTTTACTACTAGATTTACGACTACAAATTTAAATAACTTAAAATTAACCACGCGAACGTGCGACAAAGAGACCGAACATCCCGCCCACCAAAATAAGTATGAACTAACTTATTTTATATTTAAAACTAATTAGAGCTATTAACTAAGAAACCTAACCGACAAACTTATATAAGTGAATATGTGTACATACCATTAAATATTAAGTAATTGGCAGTAAACATAGTTTCACCAGAGGACGTTTAACGAACCCTTGAGCTGTCTTGATTGTAGGTATCCGAACGATACCGTCCCTACCAGGATGTAAACGTCTTTCATGGCAATCTAATATAATAATCTCAGTTAACCGATGCGACCGAGGAAGCAAAATTGGAAATTTTGCATCATGCGACAAGTCAGAATTACGTAGGCGACCGCCCACCCTCAACAAATCACGACTATCTAGAAACGGACTAAGGCTACGAAGTTGTCTACTAACAAGTTTTCCAGTTTTGATATTTGCAATGTCTTGAACAAAAGCATTTGTTTGAACTCTTTAATCAATAACTGTATAGCCTCTTGCTGTTGAGCTAGAGACAAACTATCAGAATATTTTGAACGCAAATCTGGACATTGAACATTACGAATGAAATGACGAATACATGTAATAATCCTACAAATTTTCTGCAGTTTTGAAAATTTATCCAACAACAAATCTAAGAAATTCTCAGACATAACGACTGTTAACGACAGAGTACGATATTCGACGTCCATCTGAGATGAGCCGATAAGTTTTGGCAGCGATGTTACTGGCCATTCTTCATTACGACGCACTAACCAGGAAGGTCCTGTCCACCATAATGGATGATGAACCAACTCTGAAGCCAAAAGTCCACGTGAGGCACAATCCGCAGGGTTATCCTGGGACTTAACATGAAACCACGAAGATGGAGGAATACGTTCTTGAATATGCGAAATACGATTGCTAACGAATGTCTTCCACTTATGCGAGGAAGACCGAATCCAAGACAAAACAACAGTAGAATCTGACCACGCGAAAATATTACTAAATGATAAAATATCTGTATAAGTATTTTTGACGAAATCTACTAAATCTGCCAAGAGTACGGCAGCACACAATTCGAGACGGGCAATGAAACGCGATTAGTAGGAGCAACCTTTGATTTTGCGCATACTAATGAAATGGTAATATTACCTTCTAGATTGAACGACCGAAAATAGATGACAGCTGCATACCCGGCTTCAGAAGCATCACAGAATCCATGCAACTCCACCTTTTTAAAATTATGACATACGATGTGACGCGAAATCTCAATATTCGAAACCGCTGGCAATTCACCCAAAAAATGTTTCCATTTTTGTATGACTTCCAATGGAGGCTCTTGGTCCCACCCGAGACCTAATAGCCAAAGATCTTGAACTAAACGTTTAGCGAACAGTACTACAGGTGCTATCAAACCGAGAGGATCAAAATTTTTGTGATAGCCGACAAAATATTACGCTTAGTGCAAGTGCGCTCTTCAACGTCTAAGTTGTATAAAAATGCATCTGTAAGAGCACGCCACGAAAGGCCCAAAATTTTTATTGAACCACTATCTTTATCTTGAAATGTAATTGCGTCCGAACTGGACAGGGACTCCCTCAAGTTGGACATCACTTCCGGGCAATTACTTCCCATTTTCTTAATTGAAAACCACCACTAGAGCAAATACTATTCAATTCCCCAATTAATTGATTAGCAGCTTCAATCGAATTACATCCAGTGACTAAGTCATCAACATAGGTATCGCCCCAATACCGATGACGCGAAAGGAAAATTAATTGATTCTAACCTTGCCAATTCTTGAACAGTACGCAAGGCCAAAAAGGCGACAACGAAACTCCATAAGTCACAGTATTTAACTTAAAGTCCATAATAGGATCTGACGGAGAAAATCTCCAGACGATACGTTGATAATTACGATGAGTATCTTTAACCAAAATCTGCCGATACATTTGTTTAATGTCAGCTGTAATTACGAGATGTACACGAAAGTGCAATAACAAAACTGCAATGTCCTTTTGCAAAGCAGGACCAATACCCAAGCTATCATTTAACGACTTTCCAGATTGATCTTGACACGAAGCATCGAAAACCACCGCAATTTGGTGGTAGTGCTGTCACGCTTATGTACAGCATGATGGGGAATGTAGTACATTTTCTCATGACCCGACGAAATTTCAAGCGATTTCACTTGAACCATGTGCCCGCTTGTCAAATAATCCTCCATAAATTTTTATAATCTGAATACAATTCAGGATTTTTTAACAAACGACGTTCTAACGACAAAAATCTTTTAATACAAATTGATCTCGTACCCACAAATGAGGGTTCCGAAATTTTAAAGGGCAAGGACACTACAAAACGACCGTCCTTGTTACGTCTATAACTTTCCACAAATTGATTTTCACACCTTTCTTCTTCAGGAGAAATGTGTTTTTTGAAGGGAATATTTTCTAATTCCCAAAATCGACGAATGTCGCTGTCTAAAGGCTCAATGAAAGCACACAACGACGTAATAGAACTATTCGGGGAAACGACCTTTCCCGTTAAAACCCAACCAAAGGTTGTTTTAATAACAACTGGCTCGTTAGCGACACCCCAACGAGACTCATTCAACAAAACCTGAGCAAAGATTTCCGCTCGAGTAGCATGTCAATTTTACCAGGAACATTAAAATTAGGATCAGCTAAGGCCAAACCTCGAGTATGCGACCATTCCTTGACCCCTATCGACGACGAAGGTAATTGATTACAAATGTTAGGTAAAATATAACAATCAATTCCATATGCTGGAGACCGTGCTCCCGAGGGCTGACTACACACGATAGTGCACCAGACACCAACGACGAATTCAAGCCAAGTCCTTGAACAGTGACATTGGCTCTCCGTTTCCTTAAACCTAATTTCTGACGGCACCTTTCAGTCATAAAACTTTCCATGGATCCGTTATCTAATATTACACGAACAGATTGCAATGTTCCTGTATAATCAAGCACCGACACCATTGCCGTAGCTAACAGCGTGGTTGTGTGTTCTAATGACGTCGAAATCAACGAGCTAGTGGCAGGTTGTTCATGCACAACCGACGGACAGATTGTCTTCACTAGGTCTACTAGTAGAAGTAAGTCAGGCGCCGCTCTCCGAGGAGACGCTGACCTTTGACGATGGGTTTGTCGGCGTGGCGACACCGATTTTTCTTGTTTATCGAAGTGAAGCAACGAATTGTGCGACTGATGACATTTTCTACACGACCAATGTAACGTACAATTTTTCATCGAATGTGAAGGATTTAAACATTTAATGCAAAGATTTTTAAGCTTTACCACCTCAAATCTTTCTTGAGGGTTTTATCGAGAAACTGCTTACATCTATAAATAGGATGCACAGCTTGACAGAAACTACAATTTTTAACATCATTGGTGGTACCAACTAAAGAAGTTTTAGCAAGTGCTAACAAACCTTCCTTTTCTCTTTCTTTAACGGAATCTCGAGATTTTAAGCATGTTCCTGACGCAATGTCATTGATTTCCAACACTTTACATTGTTTTTCAATGTACGACCTTAAATCTTAAACGAAGGAATTTCGTCACTATTTTCTAATTCAAACGCTTTAAAATGTTTGTATCTAATTTTTTCGATAACAGATTAAACAACATGAAATCTAATAAATCTATTTCCATCTGCCTTAACGCGAATATATTTTCATCAAAACAACTAATTAATTGCCGGAGTTCCGCATGCGAGTCTGAGGAACTGACCTTAGGGCATTTTTGAGAGCATTAAAATATGTTGAAAGTAATAACCTCTTGGACTGAAAACGATTAGTAATGATTTTATAGGCTTCCACGTATGCATAATCATTTAATGGCAAGTGTTTTATCAAGGCACGCGACGACTCATCTAATGTATCAACGAGATGGCAAAATTTTTCAACGGGTGACAAACTGACATTATCATGAATCAACCGCTTATAAATTGCATTGTAACTCTCAAAATCTGATATGCGTCCGGAGAAGCGGGGGACTGAAAAATGTTTCAAACGAATTGTACAATCTGACGAAAAAGAATTATTCATATTTTCCACCTTTGGCTTATTTTCTACCCGATCTAATTCGCATTGTTCAGCGATAATACGAATATCTAATAGATAATCATCGATTTTCCACCCTAAGGGCCGAGAATTCATCCAATTGTTCACTTTCTTCATCAAAGAAAATATCCTTGCAAAAGGATTTGAAAAGCGTTTCAATCTGTTCGACAGTTTTAATCGACGCTCTAATTAAAGCAATCGATACGTTTTCCGGTTGGTTGATTTTGCTGTAAATGTGATCCAACCTTTTAACTACAAATTTAGCTTCAAGAATAGCTTTATCAATTGATATAACCATATTTGATTAATGATTAATGAACGACAATAAAATTAATGTAAAAACAATGCCTAACTCGAATACGCTAAATTACTAATTCATCTACGAAATTAAATTATTAATAGAAAATGCACCTAACTACAGTGCTTGCCCGACAAAGCTTTTAAGGTTTCAAATAAATACCAATAACCCTTTGTTATACAAGTTGCATGAACCCGAATGGTTCCTCCAACTTGAACCGACAAATAAGGTAAAGCTTTACAATACAATAACCCTCATAAATAGTTTACATAAAAGGATACCGACGACGACGACCCTAATTTTTGCCACAAAGGATAAGGAATGTATTGTAAAATCTACCGTTATAACCAAATGTATTTAGCATTAAATGTGTAAGCAAGATGTTCTTTTCTGTGTAACACGTTTAACCATAATAAAAACTACGACAATTTTATAAATTTCAGTATAAGGAGCTTAAAGGATAGGAACTAATTATTTAATTAAAGATCCAGCGATGAAGGCCAATTTTGTTCACGCGCGGGGGGGTCTTATAAATTTATACATCGACTTACCTCCGCGGTGTTTTGTGTTTTCTAAGCTGCAGTTCCTCTTCCTTCAACCAAGTGGGCTGTATGCGAGTTGAGTCTATGTTACGTAACACTTGCACTATGTTTTTAGGGTTTAACAACAAAGTCTGGGGCACTTGACTAACTTACGGTACACTGAACGAAGAAACCGACGACCGTTCTGCTTCAATATCCATAAGCAAGTGTTTGTTCACTACTCTGTCCAGTGAAACAAAATTGGGTGCAATTGCTATTTTACCTTCCCACCTACTGTACCAACTAGTTTGAGGTTCAATTCACGGGCGAGCATAAGGACGCCGCATGAATAACAATTGATTTGACGAGTGGAGTTGCAGAAATGTTATGGTATTTCGTGCGGCTAAGGAAGAAAGCAACGTAAGTAGTCTGCATCGATTAGCACAACAAAAAGGTAAAGGAAGAATGTCGTTCTAACAAACCAGTCGTAGAGGTGGGAATACGTAATAATAAAAGAAAAAACCCAAGACCAATTCACCCACCTGAAATAGAAAAAAAATTAATGATTAGTAACAGAAACATAAAATAAATAGAGGCATTACATTTGATTTTCCAATGCTCCAAATGAAGGTACTACATCGGCCAGGAAGCTAGTTTTTTTTATCTTGAAGTTTTGAACTTTGTCGAACCATTGCTGTTGTAAACAAGGTAGGGATCTTTAGTAGCATGTGTGACAACACACTTATTACAGTTTAATTTCAAATAACGGTATTTTCACATTATTTGACAGATTTGTAACTTAACTCTATTTAACGTCATGGGTGGTTAGTGTGCCCGCTTGTCAAATAATCCTCCATAAATTTTTTATAATCTGAATACAATTCAGGATTTTTTAACAAACGACGTTCTAACGACAAAAATCTTTTAATACAAATTGATCTCGTACCCACAAATGAGGGTTCCGAAATTTTAAAGGGCAAGGACACTACAAAACGACCGTCCTTGTTACGTCTATAACTTTCCACAAATTGATTTTCACACCTTTCTTCTTCAGGAGAAATGTGTTTTTTGAAGGGAATATTTTCTAATTCCCAAAATCGACGAATGTCGCTGTCTAAAGGCTCAATGAAAGCACACAACGACGTAATAGAACTATTCGGGGAAACGACCTTTCCGTTAAAACCCAACCAAAGGTTGTTTTAATAGCAACTGGCTCGTTAGCGACACCCCAACGAGACTCATTCAACAAAACCTGAGCAAAGATTTCCGCTCCGAGTAGCATGTCAATTTTACCAGGAACATTAAAATTAGGATCAGCTAAGGCCAAACCTCGAGTATGCGACCATTCCTTGACCCCTATCGACGACGAAGGTAATTGATTACAAATGTTAGGTAAAATATAACAATCAATTCCATATGCTGGAGACCGTGCTCCCGAGGGGCTGACTACACGATAGTGCACCAGACACCAACGACGAATTCAAGCCAAGTCCTTGAACAGTGACATTGGCTCTCCGTTTCCTTAAACCTAATTTCTGACGGCACCTTTCAGTCATAAAACTTTCCATGGATCCGTTATCTAATATTACACGAACAGATTGCAATGTTCCTGTATAATCAAGCACCGACACCATTGCCGTAGCTAACAGCGTGGTTGTGTGTTCTAATGACGTCGAAATCAACGAGCTAGTGGCAGGTTGTTCATGCACAACCGACGACGACAGATTGTCTTCACTAGGTCTACTAGTAGAAGTAAGTCTAGGCGCCGCTCTCCGAGGAGACGCTGACCTTTGACGATGGGTTTGTCGGCGTGGCGACACCGATTTTTCTTGTTTATCGAAGTGAAGCAACGAATTGTGCGACTGATGACATTTTCTACACGACCAATCTAACGTACAATTTTTCATCGAATGTGAAGGATTTAAACATTTAATGCAAAGATTTTAAGCTTTACCACCTCAAATCTTTCTTGAGGGTTTTATCGAGAAACTGCTTACATCTATAAATAGGATGCACAGCTTGACAGAAACTACAATTTTTAACATCATTGGTGGTACCAACTAAAGAAGTTTTAGCCGAAGTGCTAACAAACCTTCCTTTTTCTCTTTCTTTAACGGAATCTCGAGATTTTAAGCATGTTCCTGACGCAATGTCATTGATTTCCAACACTTTACATTGTTTTTCAATGTACGACCTTAAATCCTTAAACGAAGGAATTTCGTCACTATTTTCTAATTCGAAACGCTTTAAAATGTTTGTATCTAATTTTTTCGATAACAGATTAAACAACATGAAATCTAATAAATCTATTTCCATCTGCCTTAACGCGAATATATTTTCATCAAAACAACTAATTAATTGCCGGAGTTCCGCATGCGAGTCTGAGGAACTGACCTTAGGGCATTTTTTGAGAGCATTAAAATATGTTGAAAGTAATAACCTCTTGGACTGAAAACGATTAGTAATGATTTTATAGGCTTCCACGTATGCATAATCATTTAATGGCAAGTGTTTTATCAAGTCACGCGACGACTCATCTAATGTATCAACGAGATGGCAAAATTTTAAAATGGGGAATTTTGTGAGGTATTTAATGCCTTTAAACAATATTTGTTAATATTATTGTTGGTTAATTTTATTGGTTTCATAATATATTTTAAATTTTAAATTTCAAATGGTTACCTAATTTAATTGTTTGTTATATTGCTTGCCTTGATACCAGTTAAAGGGTTAAATAAAATAAATCAATAAAATTATTAGGAACGATATGGTACCAATATTTTAATAAAGGTTATTACATTATTTTTTTTTGTTTTTAAATTTTAACATGCTTACCTTGTTTTGTTTTTTAATGCTTCCTCTTCCCAACCAAGTATTATGGGTTATTATTTACAACATTCATATTTTTTGGGTTTAACAACAAATCTGGGGCACTTATAATTGGTCCTAACGGCCAATTTCTTCAATACCTGGGTGTTTGTTCCTACTCGTCCCCTTTTCCTGCACCAGGAATTTTATGGCAGGATATAAGGGAACCAGGGATGACAGTTTTACTACTAGATTTACGACTACAAATTTAAATAACTTAAAATTAACCACGCGACGTGCGACAAAGAGACCGAACATCCCGCCCACCAAAATAAGTATGAACTAACTTATTTTATATTTAAAACTAATTAGAGCTATTAACTAAGAAACCTAACCGACAAACTTATATAAGTGAATATATGTGTACATACCATTAAATATTAAGTAATTGGCAGTAAACATAGTTTCACCAGAGGACGTTAACGAACCCTTGAGCTGTCTTGATTGTAGGTATCCGAACGATACCGTCCCTACCAGGATGTAAACGTCTTTCATGGCAATCTAATATAATAATCTCAGTTAACCGATGCGACCGAGGAAGCAAAATTGGAAATTTTGCATCATGCGACAAGTCAGAATTACGTAGGCGACCGCCCACCCTCAACAAATCACGACTATCTAGAAACGGACTAAGGCTACGAAGTTGTTTACTAACAAGTTTTCCAGTTTTGATATTTGCAATGTCTTGAACAAAAGCATTTGTTTGAACTCTTTAATCAATAACTGTATAGCCTCTTGCTGTTGAGCTAGAGACAAACTATCAGAATATTTTGAACGCAAATCTGGACATTGAACATTACGAATGAAATGACGAATACATGTAATAATCCTACAAATTTTCTGCAGTTTTGAAAATTTATCCAACAACAAATCTAAGAAATTCTCAGACATAACGACTGTTAACGACAGAGTACGATATTCGACGTCCATCTGAGATGAGCCGATAAGTTTTGGCAGCGATGTTACTGGCCATTCTTCATTACGACGCACTAACCAGGAAGGTCCTGTCCACCATAATGGATGATGAACCAACTCTGAAGCCAAAAGTCCACGTGAGGCACAATCCGCAGGGTTATCCTGGGACTTAACATGAAACCACGAAGATGGAGGAATACGTTCTTGAATATGCGAAATACGATTGCAAACGAATGTCTTCCACTTATGCGAGGAAGACCGAATCCAAGACAAAACAACAGTAGAATCTGACCACGCGAAAATATTACTAAATGATAAAATATCTGTATAAGTATTTTTGACGAAATCTACTAAATCTGCCAAGAGTACGGCAGCACACAATTCGAGACGGGGCAATGAAACGCGATTAGTAGGAGCAACCTTTGATTTTGCGCATACTAATGAAATGGTAATATTACCTTCTAGATCAAACGACCGAAAATAGATGACAGCTGCATACCCGGCTTCAGAAGCATCACAGAATCCATGCAACTCCACCTTTTTAAAATTATGACATACGATGTGACGCGAAATCTCAATATTCGAAACCGCTGGCAATTCACCCAAAAAATGTTTCCATTTTTGTATGACTTCCAATGGAGGCTCTTGGTCCCACCCGAGACCTAATAGCCAAAGATCTTGAACTAAACGTTTAGCGAACAGTACTACAGGTGCTATCAACCCGAGAGGATCAAAATTTTTGTGATAGCCGACAAAATATTACGCTTAGTGCAAGTGCGCTCTTCAACGTCTAAGTTGTATAAAATGCATCTGTAAGAGCACGCCACGAAAGGCCCAAAATTTTTATTGAACCACTATCTTTATCTTGAAATGTAATTGCGTCCGAACTGGACAGGGACTCCCTCAAGTTGGACATCACTTCCGGGCAATTACTTCCATTTTCTTAATTGAAAACCACCACTAGAGCAAATACTATTCAATTCCCCAATTAATTGATTAGCAGCTTCAATCGAATTACATCCAGTGACTAAGTCATCAACATAGGTATCGCTTGCCAATACCGATGACGCGAAAGGAAAATTAATTGATTCTAACCTTGCCAATTCTTGAACAGTACGCAAGGCCAAAAAAGGCGACGACGAAACTCCATAAGTCACAGTATTTAACTTAAAGTCCATAATAGGATCTGACGGAGAAAATCTCCAGACGATACGTTGATAATTACGATGAGTATCTTTAACCAAAATCTGCCGATACATTTGTTTAATGTCAGCTGTAATTACGAGACGATGTACACGAAAGTGCAATAACAAAACTGCAATGTCCTTTTGCAAAGCAGGACCAATACCCAAGCTATCATTTAACGACTTTCCAGATTGATCTTGACACGAAGCATCGAAAACCACCGCAATTTGGTGGTAGTGCTTCACGCTTATGTACAGCATGATGGGGAATGTAATACATTTTCTCATGACCCGACGAATTTTCAAGCGATTTCACTTGAACCATGTGCCCGCTTGTCAAATAATCCTCCATAAATTTTTATAATCTGAATACAATTCAGGATTTTTAACAAACGACGTTCTAACGACAAAAATCTTTTAATACAAATTGATCTCTACCCACAAATGAGGGTTCCGAAATTTTAAAGGGCAAGGACACTACAAAACGACCGTCCTTGTTACGTCTATAACTTTCCACAAATTGATTTTCACACCTTTCTTCTTCAGGAGAAATGTGTTTTTTGAAGGGAATATTTTCTAATTCCCAAAATCGACGAATGTCGCTGTCTAAAGGCTCAATGAAAGCACACAACGACGTAATAGAACTATTCGGGGAAACGACCTTTCCCGTTAAAACCCAACCAAAGGTTGTTTTAATAGCAACTGGCTCGTTAGCGACACCCCAACGAGACTCATTCAACAAAACCTGAGCAAAGATTTCCGCTCCGAGTAGCATGTCAATTTTACCAGGAACATTAAAATTAGGATCAGCTAAGGCCAAACCTCGAGTATGCGACCATTCCTTGACCCCTATCGACGACGAAGGTAATTGATTACAAATGTTAGGTAAAATATAACAATCAATTCCATATGCTGGAGACCGTGCTCCCGAGGGGCTGACTACACACGATAGTGCACCAGACACCAACGACGAATTCAAGCCAAGTCCTTGAACAGTGACATTGGCTCTCCGTTTCCTTAAACCTAATTTCTGACGGCACCTTTCAGTCATAAAACTTTCCATGGATCCGTTATCTAATATTACACGAACAGATTGCAATGTTCCTGTATAATCAAGCACCGACACCATTGCCGTAGCTAACAGCGTGGTTGTGTGTTCTAATGACGTCGAAATCAACGAGCTAGTGGCAGGTTGTTCATGCACAACCGACGACGACAGATTGTCTTCACTAGGTCTACTAGTAGAAGTAAGTCTAGGCGCCGCTCTCCGAGGAGACGCTGACCTTTGACGATGGGTTTGTCGGCGTGGCGACACCGATTTTTCTTGTTTATCGAAGTGAAGCAACGAATTGTGCGACTGATGACATTTTCTACACGACCAATGTAACGTACAATTTTTCATCGAATGTGAAGGATTTAAACATTTAATGCAAAGATTTTTAAGCTTTACCACCTCAAATCTTTCTTGAGGGTTTTATCGAGAAACTGCTTACATCTATAAATAGGATGCACAGCTTGACAGAAACTACAATTTTAACATCATTGGTGGTACCAACTAAAGAAGTTTTAGCCGAAGTGCTAACAAACCTTCCTTTTCTCTTTCTTTAACGGAATCTCGAGATTTTAAGCATGTTCCTGACGCAATGTCATTGATTTCCAACACTTTACATTGTTTTTCAATGTACGACCTTAAATCTTAAACGAAGGAATTTCGTCACTATTTTCTAATTCAAACGCTTTAAAATGTTTGTATCTAATTTTTTCGATAACAGATTAAACAACATGAAATCTAATAAATCTATTTCCATCTGCCTTAACGCGAATATATTTTCATCAAAACAACTAATTAATTGCCGGAGTTCCGCATGCGAGTCTGAGGAACTGACCTTAGGGCATTTTTGAGAGCATTAAAATATGTTGAAAGTAATAACCTCTTGGACTGAAAACGATTAGTAATGATTTTATAGGCTTCCACGTATGCATAATCATTTAATGGCAAGTGTTTTATCAAGTCACGCGACGACTCATCTAATGTATCAACGAGATGGCAAAATTTTTCAACGGGTGACAAACTGACATTATCATGAATCAACCGCTTATAAATTGCATTGTAACTCTCAAAATCTGATATGCGTCCGGAGAAGCGGGGGACTGAAAAATGTTTCAAACGAATTGTACAATCTGACGAAAAAGAATTATTCATATTTTCCACCTTTGGCTTATTTTCTACCCGATCTAATTCGCATTGTTCAGCGATAATACGAATATCTAATAGATAATCATCGATTTCCACCCTAAGGGCCGAGAATTCATCCAATTGTTCACTTTCTTCATCAAAGAAAATATCCTTGCAAAAGGATTTGAAAAGCGTTTCAATCTGTTCGACAGTTTTAATCGACGCTCTAATTAAAGCAATCGATACGTTTTCCGGTTGGTTGATTTTGCTGTAAATGTGATCCAACCTTTTAACTACAAATTTAGCTTCAAGAATAGCTTTATCAATTGATATAACCATATTTGATTAATGATTAATGAACGACAATAAAAATTAATGTAAAAACAATGCCTAACTCGAATACGCTAAATTACTAATTCATCTACGAAATTAAATTATTAATAGAAAAATGCACCTAACTACAGTGCTTGCCCGACAAAGCTTTTAAGGTTTCAAATAAATACCAATAACCCCTTTGTTATACAAGTTGCATGAACCCGAATGGTTCCTCCAACTTGAACCGACAAATAAGGTAAAGCTTTACAATACAATAACCCTCATAAATAGTTTACATAAAAGGATACCGACGACGACGACCCTAATTTTTGCCACAAAGGATAAGGAATGTATTGTAAAATCTACCGTTATAACCAAATGTATTTAGCATTAAATGTGTAAGCAAGATGTTCTTTTCTGTGTAACACGTTTAACCATAATAAAAACTACGACAATTTTATAAATTTCAGTATAAGGAGCTTAAAGGATAGGAACTAATTATTTAATTAAAGATCCAGCGATGAAGGCCAATTTTGTTCACGCGCGGGGGGGTCTTATAAATTTATACATCGACTTACCTCCGCGGTGTTTTGTGTTTTTCTAAGCTGCAGTTCCTCTTCCTTCAACCAAGTGGGCTGTATGCGAGTTGAGTCTATGTTACGTAACACTTGCACTATGTTTTTTAGGGTTTAACAACGAAAGTCTGGGGCACTTGACTAACTTACGGTACACTGAACGAAGAAACCGACGACCGTTCTGCTTCAATATCCATAAGCAAGTGTTTGTTCACTACTCTGTCCACCTTATTCACAGATGCACCAGGAATTTTTATGGCAGGATATAAGGGAACAAGGGATGACAGTTTTACTACTAGATTTACGACTACAAATTTAAATAACTTAAAATTAACCACGCGAACGTGCGACAAAGAGACCGAACAGTTTCATTAAGTTCTACCTATGTAGAATAATAGAATCACAATTTGCATGAACTTCTGGTACAGTAAGCATTACATATTAATCCTGTATGCTACAAAGAAAATTAGTAAACAGTGTTATTTGTACTTAATATTTATTTTGGTTAGTTCCGTGGAAGTGTATGTGACTAAGGTATTATTTAAGCGTAGAAAATCTGAATATCATTTCGACGGGAGAACATTCCAAGTGGGTTCGCACAGATTCAGGTTATTTTAAGTGGGTGGCGCTTATTATTACCATTATTCCATCTGAGACCTTCTCTAGGGTTGCTTTTGTGAGACTTACTCCCTTCTTCACTGGTCTAGTTACGGCAAACATTTCACATAGTTTCCACTGTTCGGTGAAATCTATTCGTCCTTGTTTATGTATGTATTTTCTCTGTTATTGTCAGCATTTTGCAATTTTGCTGTAGGTAACGTTAAACTAAAGTTACAATTGGCAACATTTGGGCAAGTGTAACAACACATGAAACCTACATTTTACCTCTCATCCGAACAAGTGCATATTTTTGTGAAAAATGCTCACCTAACATTTTTCAAGCGGGTCGTGTCGAGATTCAAACCCGGAACCTTGGGCATAGTAGTCACACACATACCAAGTATGCCATGGAACCACCAATAAATAGATGACAGCACTTTTGACTGTTGAAACGCCATAAATCAATCCAATAGGATAAATAAATATCAATAATAATAATAAAAATTACATAAATAAAGACACATAGTAATGCTACGATGGTGTTCTGTATTAAACAAAACAAATAAAATTTAAAATAAGTAATTTTATGCACCCATTAATGCAAAAACATTTGGGAACGCAAAAAAATATTCAATTTGTAACAAATCAAAACAGAAACATACAGTACAAATCTCTATGTAAGACACTAACAATATATTTAAATATTTTTGTATTTATCATGAAACCTCCATGTAACATATACCCCTATAATTGAAATGAAACAATTTATAGAAATTTAATATTAATAACTAAAAAAATTGACCTAATTGTAAAGACTGTACCAAAAGCAAACATGCAGACTCCCGTGATACTATTACATATCACCGCCTGCAATCCTTCTTCCGGTTCATAATATAATTAAATAACAGAAACTCTAATTTACATGTGTACTAAATCGTACGCATAGAATATTGCCTAATACAAAAGCAGTGTATCAACTCATCGACGTACCTTTAGTTAAAATACAAGAAATTACCATTTAACTAGCAACATTCAGAACAGTCCTAATTAATAAAGATTACATGTATAGGCAGGAGATAAGAGTATAGACAAATGAACTCGTGCATTTAATGAAAGATGAGCAAAGTTGGTTGCCTATCAATGCAGCTTGAAATTATAAAAGTGTAGCAAACGTAAGTTTATTGGGAACTGAACGGTTTTTAACATAATGAGGTAGTAAATTTTTAAATATTAAATAGAACATAACTAACAATTAACTCAATATCTATAAATATTTTCTACATCAGTTTAATTACTCACCTACCATAACTTGTCAGTGTTGACTCTGAAAAGAAAGTCAAATAACTAAATTTATCATTGGAGACACGATTTGTGCTATTTCAAAAAATACCAAAAGTTATAAATTATAAATACACTTCCTGTTCGGTTAACTCGCGTATAAATCCGGTATATTAGTCGGATCGGTATTAATAGTTTAGTTCGCGAATAATTCCGATATATATTAGTGATAATGTATTCCCACTCTTTTGTTATTTCTAAAATTAAGAGTTACTTTCCATACTTGGTGGAAGCAACATGTAAAATATGTTATTGACGGTTTAAATGTGTGTACCGTCTTTTTATTGTATGTAACCTATGTAGTGGTTACTGTGTGATTTGGAGTCAGTGTATTTTTGTTTATAGCTGTATATTAAAGAACAGGCAATTCACGGTTGCTGTCCATGTGTGTCCACAAAACGGCGCTCAGAGATGCAAGTTTATGGAGGACAAGGTGAGTGTTTGTTTACTTTATTATATAGAAACCAATTGTTTGCATTGTCTCCAACTCTGAATATTTCATTTTATTTAATTGTTAAAAATCCTATGTAATTACAGTCCTACTTAAAATATTTCTATATCGTGGAAAGTGTATAACCCGTACACTTCCTATAGTATAAAGCATAGGTTCCCAACCTTTTCTGAACCACCGCCCCCTCTACTGGAAAAAAACTTCCAACGCCCCCCTCCTCAACATAGTGCATTATAACGAATATTAAAATATTGTTGCATAGTATCTATCTATCTATATATATATATACATAGATACTCATATACGAACGTTGCACTTTTGACTGCTATTACAAGCATTCACTAAAGCGTTGGACAAGGTATATATATTAAAAATCGCAAAAGTAAACCTTAATTAAAACGACTATCAAATGTAGTACAAACTTGTTTATTAAAAACTTAAATATGAATACATAATGAACAGAAAAAAAGATTAAGAAGAAAAAATTAATGAGATAGTTGAGGCTGGTGAAGTTTTAACAATTTGCTAATGTCGGGTTCCAATTTCGTTAACATCAGCCGCAAATCGCCACGTTCAGTAATGTGCAGTCTGTTCCTTTTCTTAGACAATAAATTAGCTACTGCACTGAACCCACGCTCAGCCAAATAAGATGAAGGAAATGCAATTAAAAATATCTGTACTCTTGACCACAATCCAGGGTAAAGAACTGGTATTGGTTTTTGAAGCCAGAACTCTTGATATCCATTTCTGAATTTTACTTTTAGTTCTTCGTTAGTTGTGAGTTCTACGAGTTCCTCTTCTAAATTTGATGATTCTGCTGTATCTGCATTTGCGAAAGGATCTAAAACCCAACTCGGTATATTCATGTTTAAAATATCCTGAATCGCTCCACACAATCAACATGAAGAACGTCCAAGTGTTGGCAGTAAGTAAGTAAATCTTCATGTTTTGCAGAGACTGCTGATAATACGGGAAAGTGGCTGTATTCACCTCTCCCTAGATTTCGTTTGAATAGAAGAAGTTTTCCCACAAAAGCAGCTATGACGTTTTTTGTTTTAATTAAATTCAATTCGTCACCTTGCAATTGTAAATTGACTTCATTAAATATTTTAAACAAGTCTGTCAAATAAGCGATGTCATTTTTATGTATAATCAGGTTTTCGCGCAATTTTTTGTTTCTGTTTTCAAGAAAGTCCAGTACTGAATCAAATAGTTGAAAAAAACGGTTCAAACAAGTGCCTTTTGAGAGCCAACGAACTTCTGTGTGCAACAGCAAGCGATTGTAATCTTCATCATTTTCACTACAAAGTTGGCTAAATAATCTGTCATGCAATGAATTGCTTCTAATCGTATTTACTGCTCTAATAACGTAATGAAGCGACGAATGCAAACGTTCGTTCAGATTTTTGCAACCAAGTGCTGACGATGAATAATACAATGTATAGCGAGTACATTTGGTACTGCTTGTTTCAAATGAGCTATGAAACCCTTATGACGTCCGTCATTGCTGGAGCATCATCAGTAGCTGCCGACAAAATATTATGCATAGGTATTTCTTTCTCTTGAAAAACGTACTCATGGTATTAAATATCGTTTCTCCCTTTGTATCAGTTTCCAATTTTTTTGCAAATAATAACTCTTGATAAATTTTTCGTCTTTTATGAACCGAACGTATGATAACAGCAGTACTTCGTTATTTGGTAGAGTGGATTCATCAAGTTGAATGGAAAATTGCAAGTTTTTAAGTAATCGCATAATGATATTTCAACGTCTTGAGCCATTTTGTCTATTCTCCTTTGCACTGAGTTATTAGTCAGAGGAATTTTTCTGATGACATCTGCCGATGTCTTATGATGAAGAACAGTTTTATTACCTCTCTGACTGCCGGCAAGATAAGTTCCTCGCCAATGGTATGTGGTTTTCCGTTTTGCGATTAACAATGAAATGTTATATGATGCTCGTAGTCCATCATCTTCTTGTTTAGAAGACGACGCAAATAGGTTTGATATAGTTGGCTGTTTCAAATATTTCTTCTGCAGTTCTTGAAAATAGGACAAATCTTTGTCCTTTTATCAGTATGCATTTTATTTAAATGTTCTTGTAGCCTAGAAGGCTTCATGGCTTCATTTGAGAAAACTTTTGGCAAAGTAAACACATGGGTAATGATGGGTTTACAGGAGAGTGCGTAAATCCATATTTCAAATACAAAAGACTGTACTGCCGGCATTTCTTCTTAGATTCAGACATTTTGAAATCCAAAACTTGCAACGGTTTAAAATAAATTAACTTTTCAACGAATTTATAGATAATTATAAAATTAATGGTTATAATGACTTATATAACTTATCACTCACGAACATGGATTATTTGCGAAGCACACAAAAATAATAACACATTCCTAGAGCTATCCCTGCCTTTTATCGTTTGATTTCATACAAGCATCAACTTGTATGTTTTATCTTGTTTGCGATGCGGTGCACTTTGTAAGCAAGTCATATCGCGTCTTTGCTTATCAACTTGCAAAGACTTGTTGCGGACAATATTAAACGGAATTAGGTATTCATAGACCTAATGCTGAATTAAATGTTTTAAAGTATATTTTCTCGATAACAATAACATAGACATTTTAGATAGCTAAATAAACTGTCTATTCATGCCAACTAGGTATTTTCAAAGTATTTTAATATATTTATTTTCTAAAAAGGAAAGTACGTCACGAACGCCCCTTGATCCTCCTAACGCCCCTTGCCCCTGTACTGCCTACGCCCCTTTGAAAGCTACAGCACCCGCTGGGGGGCGGTACCGCCCCCGTTGGGAACCTATGGTATAAAGTATGGAATGTAGCTCTTTAACCTTATTATTCTTACTATTTTAATTAAGTTAGGAGCTTCTCAAAATACTTCATATATTCTTTAACTTTATTACTCTTATTATTTTAATTAAGTTAAGAGCTTCTCAAAATATTTCATATATCCTTTTCAGATATAACTAAAAGATCAATCCAATTAAACATTATAATAAAAAGTCAGAGTTCTTATTTCCAAGTTAACAATTAAATAAATCAGGCCTACTTCTTGATTCTTAGATTCAAGTTCATTTAAAATTTACTTTCTCTTAAAAACAATTTCAAAATTATAATCATATTGATTTAAATAAAGGCGAAACAGCAGCACTAGTACTTGTTAACGTGTGTTCATTTGCTCTAAAATGTGTTAACCAATGCACAAATACTTCATACATAAGTTATTGCTATATAGATTTATAATAAACAATTTATAGTAAAAAGGTAACATACATTGAAATATTACTTGAAAATACGAGTGTGTTTTTGAACAAACAACATATGTTTTTCACTTATGACAATTTAAAATAAATCATTTGTTTGCATAATCTCTATGTACAAAAAGAATTTTTATTAAAAGTTAATCTAAAAATTTTGCAATTTTACGGTTAAATTGCAAAAATAGCGAATATTAAACAGTTCTTTAAAACTATTGATTTTCTCAGTATTTTTAACGACCAAAATTTTCAAAACAAGCATATTAAATTTCAGCTTATGACACCGTGAAAAATCACTTCATAACCAACAAAATTTTTTAATACCTTATTGAAACTCTGCAAAACTATTTCAAAGACGAATCAGCATATCTCCTAGTATTTATCTAAGGCCATCAACGAACAATATCTAATAAATGTTATCTTCAAATAAAATAAACCACAAAATTTTATAAAATCTTTGAGCATCCTAGGATTTGTTTTATCTCTGCATATCAAACTTAATCAATTTTCAACGTTACGATTGATTAACCATATTAAATTCAAATCTCCATAATTAAAATAATATTTCCTCCATAACTAAGTTAATTCTTGTTTGCTCCAAATAAGAATCAATATTGTTTGTGCTGAAGAAATCTTATCTAGAATTAATAAAATTGCATCTACTAACCACTAACGACAGTGAACATGTATTTACCCGTCTGTGAGCATTTATTCAATGTGAATCCGCTGCGCCCAGGCTGTGGTTTTCTCAAACATCTTTACCTGATATTCCCCAGCATGTTTTCAACAAAAATGACTACAAATATTTCTGTACGTTATAACATTACTTATGCTATCAGTATGCATGTTATTTCTAGGCACTTATCTACATGGGTCATTTAATTTCAACCAACAGAGATTTTGATGGACGAAAACTTACAAGAGATTAAGGATTTCTACTATCTAGGAAGTCAAATAACGCAAAATGGGAAAAGTGCAAAATATACAAAACAAAGACTAGCACAAGGCTATGCTGCATTTAACAAGAAAAAGCAACTACTGTGTTCAAAGACAACAAACAGAAACCAGGAAATGATTGCTGAAAGCATATGTGTGGAGCACAGCACTGTCTGGCTGTGAAATGGGGACTGTAGGAGAAGCGGACAGGAAAACGATAAGTCTTTGAAATGTGGTACTATAGCCTTATGATGAAGTTAAGATCAAATAGGTACTAGAAGTGGCAGTGGAAGAAGAAATATGTGGAAAGCAGTAAAAAATAAGAAAGATAGGATTATAGGACACATATTAAGACATGAGGGCATACCTTGGCATATATCACAAGTAGAGAAAGGAAAAAATAGAGGTAGCGGTAGACCTAGATTACACTATTGCACACAGATAGTGAAAGATGCAGACAAAGATAGTTTCAGGGAAATGTGTAGGTTATTATAAATATTTATGGTTCCCGAGTTGGGACGATGTCATTTTATAAACTAAGGTCGACGTTTTTCCCACTTTTGTAAGGGGCTTCATCGGGACAAGGAAAGATACGAATGATAAAATATTAAGTAGACAAGTGTAAAAAGTATAAAAAGTATGAAAAGTTACTTTTGAACTAACAGACTCACCAGTCCATTTAAGCCAAAAGGTGTCTTGTGGCAAAGTAACTTAGTTACTTTGGGCTTAAATGGGTTGGTGAGTCTGCTAGTTCAGAAGTAACGTTTCATACGTTTTACACTTGTCTATTTAATATTGTATCATTCTTATCTTTATTATTATTATTTTTGTATTTATATTTCATTTTCTTTTCTTGTCCTGATGAAGCTTATTACAAAAGTGGGCAAAATATCGACCTTTGTTTATAAAATGGCACGGTTCCAACCTGGAACCATAAATATTTATAATGACTCCGGCCGTGAAAGCCTCCGACAATATCACAAATGTGTAGGTTAGTGCAGAATAGAAAACAATGGAGGTTCGCTTTCAATCATTTTAGGACTGAAGACCTAATGATGATGAAATGGAATTCAAATTTCTCAGTTCCGTGAAATGCAATCTTAAAACAAAAGATCAATAGATGATGATATTTTGCTGAAAAATACTTCAAATAAAGTATTGAGATTGTCTTGGAATAATATAATTGATACATTCTCCAAGCGAAAGACACTTTCCACGATTGGAAAAATGTTTGATCCATTTGGAATAATATTCATTCAGAAATTGTGGGTAGAAAAACTTAACTAGAGCGAATCAGTAGGCGAACCACTCCTATCTGGATGGTTCACATTTATAAACTTTAGAAGTCACTTGAAAAAATTAACGGTTCCACGTGCTTTAATCCCAAAAAATAAAATTGTCAATATTCAACTGCGTGGATTAGCAGATAGTAGTATCGAGGCATTTGCTGCCTCCATTATTTTTGAACTGTCTGTTGCAACAATTCTGTTTTTGTAATTTACTTACCTCAAAGTCGCTAGTCACTCTAGTAAAAACAGTTACTCTGCCACGCTTAGAATTATGTGACTTGGTCTTATTAGTGAAACTAACAAAAAAAATTACTGAAATATTTCAAAATAAGTATCCCTTTCATCTGTGTATTTGTGGGGTGATTCTCAAATTACCTTGTTTTGGATTCAGGCACATCCTTTATGCTGGTCTACGTATGTGGCAAATCAAGTATCCTAAATTCTGCAGTTGTCTTCACATTGGCAGTGGAATCACGTAAGTTCGACTGAAAATCCTATCGACGCCCTGTCACTTGGTGTGACGGATCCAGACTTAATAAGATTCAAGCTATGGTGGCATCTACCATCATCCCTTAGATTTATCCAATTCTAAACCTGAAATGTTGTTAGAATGTATTGCTGAAAAAAAGTACTTCATATAATCTCCAATAATTCAATGTTACAACATGATTTCTGGCACAATTATTTTGTGAATTTTTTACAATTCAATAACTTGTATTTTATTGCATATATTTGTAGATTTATTTTCAATGTTAGAAATCCAACCAAAGTTATTGGTTTGCTAACAATAGCAAACATCCAACGTATGCATTTCCAAAGAAATTTCCGATTTGCAAGGAGCAAGAAAATTAAACAATAAAAATCTACTTCGTCTAAATCCATTCTTAAACAGGGAAAGGTTTCTTTGCATTCGTGATCGGTTATTGCATGCTGACATTTCTGAAGCATAAAAGCATTCTATACTATCGCCTGCAAGCTGTCATGTAGTGTCCACGATGCTTATTCATGAACAGAAACACCTGGGGCATGAATGTGCTTAAACTGTTCACTGCAATTTGCACCTACAGTATTGGCTGTTAAATGGCCTTAGGCAAACTAAGTGAATTATTCAGAATTGTATAATTTATTCCAAATTTCAAGCCCGTCTTTCAAAGCAAATCATGTTAGATTTATCCAAAGACCTGGAATCCATCTGTAGGCCCTTTAAAAGGGCGGGGGTCAACTATGGAGGTACCTTTTTGATGAGTTTTTCCAAACTTCGGAAAACTCCCAGTAACTAAGAGCTACATGGCAATTGATGTATGTATGGTCCCCATGGTGGTACATATAGAGCTTGTTATATCCTTGTCAATAGAGGCATTCAGGCTCACTCTTAAGTGCTTTATTGCAAGAAAGGGAAATCTAACAATAATTTATATCAATATTGCTACAAACTTCCATAAAGCACGCAATCAGTTAAAGGAATTGCATGATTTCTTCCAAAATCCGGAACATAGCAATAATATAACTTCATTTGTTGCTGACACTCATATAGAGTCCACATCGTAGCAGAAGCAAAAATGACCATCGAGGAACCTAGTACAGTTTTATGTCAAATTGAAGCGATTTTAAATTCGTTGGCAATGTATCCAATGTGTAATGATCCATATAGCCTGAAATGTTTAACACCAGGTGATTTCCTTATAGGTATGAGCTTTACTTACTAGCTCATCACAGCAGGTTACCTACCATCTGCTGTAAAAGCGCGGGTTGGGGTGAGGTAGCATAGGGTGGGACGAAATGTCGAGATGCAGATATTCATTAGAAAAGGATATGAAGTTTAATACTCCACATACTTGTTTACGAAGTGCCAGGGAGCACATATAGACGGCAGTGTTGTGGAACTTATTAGTCCAGTTATAAACGTCACAGATATTTTAATTATACATATTCTTTAACATTTATAACCAGTGAAAACCTTTGAAATTCCGATATCTAATGTAAAAAAAAATTATTAGGGAACAAGAAATTACAAAATTTAACATTCCTACATTTGCATCGCACAGTTATTTTACAATTTCTAATATGCAATTGACAAAGTTGTTGTATTAATTAATTGGCCAATAAATGGAAAAAACAGAATAATGGTTTAAACGTATCTCTAATAAAAAATGATTAGGTAAAGTGTCAAGTGGCTTTTGATTACAGTTTGTGAAAAGCTACAAATGTTGATTTTTGTTTCTTTTCTTATCACATCTTTGTTTCCTTTATCATTTTCTAACGACGAAATAATAAACAAAGTGTACTGAATCGGACACAGTAAACAGTCCTCTAGTAGAATAAAAATGCATGTCTTGCATTTTTAAGTAGTCCAAAGTTTGTTTTGCTTTTATTTATTTACGTTTTTTTGCATGCAGTTTGTCATATTTTGTTCCATCACAATTACGTATGGGAATTTGTGAATGGTGAATTTGTACCATAATGAACAAAAATCTTTTACGTGTATTAAAGAAGTTTCAGTGTAAAAAAACTTAACTAAACATGGTTTGTAAATTCTAATTATCCCTAAGAATTTTTATCACATTATTCCTTATTACTATACAAGCCTAAATATGAGCGAAATATGACTGGTGGCTTTTTAAATACGACCGTCTCACACCAGTGATGCCGTGGCTACAATGACAGGTTAGGTTACTGTTAGAAATAGATATTATTATTAAAAAAAGCAAATTAGATATTATTATTAAAAGACACAAATCACTTTAACATGCATATCAAACAGTATGCAATAGTTTTAGAATAACTGTTCTGATATGCGTGTTGTGATTTGTGTTTTTTAATAATAATATCTATTTCTAACAGTAACCTAACCCATCATTGCAGCCACGGCATTACTGGCATGAGACGGTCGTTTTTAAATTTATCCCAAAACATTAATTGAACTTCGGCATAAAAATTAAACAATTCTGTGTTTATTCTTTTTTACAAGTCTTACACTACACCCATTCTTTCACCATATTACAAGCCAGTGTTTCATCAACTATATAGTATATTTCAAATTTAAAAAAAAAATATATAGAATGCTATTGCAATGCAGTCTTTCATTATTATTTACCTCAAAACTGGAGGAATACCAATTACTTACCTCACTAAATAGGAAGCCCAACAAAAATTTATATAAATCCAAGGTTATGAAGAACCACTCATTTCAATAATTGCTGAGGCCTAAATAATATCTATAATGAAAGTTATAAATAGATTTACGAGCAATTATGACTATAGTCGAAAACTCTCATAATGATAGTTTGATCTCAATAGTATAGCGTTTCGTGTATGTTTGTTGTGTTTTATTTTGTATAGCGTGCATTCAAACCATTTCTGTTTTACAATAGTGTGTGACAAGGAAGTTCTGAATTCTTCCACGGCAGCACATTGCAGGTGATGAAATTCATAAAATTATTCACACATTTGGGAAAGTTACTGGTTTTGTTTAAATCGCTCTATTATCAGCAAAAAAAAATTTTTTTTTCAGTTAAAAAACCTAAATGACTTTCCCACATAGACAATTATTTAATAAGTAACTTTTATTAAAACCGTTTTTAATTTGGGTGCCTAATAGGAAAGAAATTTGGATCTTTAGAAATTTCAAGATGGCCGCTACTGTGATGAGCACTTAATATCCCGAAAGAAATGTAACACAATTATCAAAAAACGTACTTTCCTTCTGATCATACTATTCCAAAATTCATCAAAGTTTTTGAAAACCACCATCTGTGAAATATTTAAACAGACTGCAAAATTGACTAAAATGGTTAACTCCTTAAAAAAATCCTCAAGTAAATGACTTAGACATTTTGATATCGCCTTTGAAATGGCAACATGCCAAATTGCTTGAAGTAATGATAGAACCTGACGACGAAGTCCAGTAGTAAAACTTGAAAACTTCTGATTCTATATTGACCGAACCTGTGACCAAGGTCTGCTCATTTCTGCAATTATACTAGATTTGTTTTCAAGTTAATGGTGTTCGTACGATGTTTAAGTATTTTTTTTTTGTATTTTGAAGCTAGGAACTTTGAAAAGGGAGAAGGATGTTGAGAATTTGTTTGGAATTTTCATATTTATAATTTGTTGGGATATTGTGCTTTCCCGCGTTGCTATACTATTGCGCAATTGTTTAATATAACGTATAATTGCGCGGCAAATTATGCGCCATTTTGTATCAAATACCAAACGCGTTTAAAGGTGATGCAATGGTCAAATTTTCATGCAGAATGTAAATAAAAGTAATTTACTCACTTAAATCGCACCTTGCAGTCAAATCCCAGGGTCCATCACTTTGTCAGTCATATCACGCCATGTAGACTCCAAATTTCCAATCCGTCCATCCTAAACTCTATTCTCATAGGAGAACGATAATGAACAACCAGGTATGAGGAACGATAAGGCAAGGTAAGAAACCTACACCCCTAAAAAGAGAAAAGACACACACAACACAGGTAGATATTCTTCGCTTCAGGTCTCGTAGCTTAATCTCCTTCCGACACTACCCGCACCTGCACATTCTTTTGCGCAAATGCAACTGTCCGGAATGACGGAATTGACAAGTTCATTTAAAAATATTCGCGAGAATTTATTTACAAATTAAAAGAATGTACATTGCCAAATTTTGGCATGTAACTGGGAATCATTTATAATTTTTGCATTTATAATAATTTCTAATGCATCCCTGATTCTACTTTGTTCATAATTTTTAAGTGATAGTGTCCTTGTGTAACGATTGACATGCTCCACTAACTAGTGTGATTTAGAAATTAACCGTCACAATGCAAATTAATATTATGTTATAAGCTCTGAATATAAGGCAGATGCCCCGTTTCTTACGTGTTTATAATTGTGATTATTAGAATTGAATAAATATTTGGTGTGTATGAAACATTGATTATTCATTTATTATCTATTGTGCAACATTTTCGGCCACTTGATCCTATTGAAGGAAAAATATATAGAAAGTTAATTACAAATACAATTTTACCAAAATGTATGAATCGCGAAACAAAAACGACTTTTGAATACAATCAAATGAATAAAAAGATATATAAAATTAATTTTTTATATACTACACCTCGACATCATCGCTTAGAGATTACTACACACATATTAATACAGTGTTTTTTTTATAGGTCCTGCGAAGAAGAACAGGCTAGCAGATCTACAAAGACAACAAAAAATATTACATTCACAGATCAATTCAGATACTATTAGCAATACTTCTTCTGGGATAACAGTAAAGGAAACAGTAAAGACTGATATTGATAACATTATTGCATCTGAATGCCTTTATTGCGGAGAAAATATGATAAGAAATATAGACATGCCATTTATTGACGAGAAAGAGTATAATTACATAATGAAAGAATGGGAATGATTTTTTGCAAAATAATCTTTACATAGTTTAAAATTAAGTATATTTTGATGTTGAAACCAATCTGATAAATTGGAGTAGAATATGTAACTATTCACATGTACAAGTATAGAAAAATATTATTATGTATCTAACTTATTGTAAGGTAGAAAGAGACAAATAAGCAGTGTAGGAATGTGAGAGAAATATCCTGCTACAAAATTCAGATGTTTAATAGCATTTCATGTATTATGCCATTTAAGGAGTCGGAAGTTTTGACAACGCTTGTCTTAAATATGTCTTTACACGTATTAAAATAATTAATACCCCTTTACAACAAAATATTTTTAAAGACTATATACGTATTGCGACCACATCATCAGTAGTAAACTAAAAAATAAAAATCGTTAAACTAAAAATTGTTCAGGAAACCGTTCTGAGGATATTCTCCTCACCACTTAGACTGAAGTGATCCTTCCCAACAAACAATCTACTAAAATTTGTTTTGAACACGTCGTGAGGATATTCTCTTCACCAAGTAGACTGGTGATATCTACAAAACAAAGTGAATTGTTGCATTAATAAACAAAATCATTTAATTTATACTAAAATTAAAACTGCTTGAGCGGAACCAAAGTTTTTTTAACTTTCAGGTTTATATTGTTTTTATAAAAAAAATCTTGTATAACCATTCCCTTTTAAATAAAAGCCTGAATGTTTTATAATAAATAAAATATTGATTGCTTTTACCTCTAACTATAAAAACTGGTGTTATTTGTTGCATTTTTGAAAATTTCTTTGATGGTTTATTTTTATTAGATGCTGTAACAATTTTTTTTTAGTGTATAACAAATTTTTTTATGGAAAACAACGCTGTATTAAGGCAATAGAATAAATTCGCCAAATATATTTATTTGCAAACTTAAATAGGTGTTCGAATTCTTAATGTCCTTCGTCCCATATGGGAAACAACATACGATCTGCTGTTTCCTAGTTTAGTTAAATTGCAAGACTCAGTTCTACATTGTGTACCCACAATAATATAGAAAACAATTCGGGAGTTTTGAAACCTTGCTTAGAAAGCCAAAATGGCATTTTAATCTTTCAGTCAGTGTAAATAACTTATTGTTCACAATATATCTCAAGATTTTCAACTTGTTTCATAAACAGCGCGTAGTCACCAAGCATTTGTTCTGATAATTCCCTAGTGTAACAGTTTAAATTTTTCTGTTACCAATTTTGTTAGTAGGCAATGTATTCTACTTATTCTGATAGATAGACAACCATACATACAGTCCTCGTAGGAACGTGTTTGTTCGAAAACATTTTAGAAACCATCTGTGCTTTTTTATTTAAGCAGTGCACGAAAATGGGTCTTCCTAATTGTGAATTTGTGCTTAGCCTGAAATGCATCAAGTACTTAGGCGCTCACAGGTTAGTTGGTTCACCTTGTTATAATGTGCACTTCTCTTTTATTAATTTGAAATTGTTAAATCTGATGAGGGTTTTTCACTTCAGCATTTAGTTACGGATTCGCGTGACATTAAATTATTGCGAGAATCACGCAATACTAAATTACTCCAGACAGCACGTGAAATAATTTTGATCCCGGCGTAATTACTATGGTATCCAAAATACATATTATTTTAATAGATTTCGCATGTAGTGAATTCTAACCACTAAGTTTGGGACATCTCAAACACCATTGGTTGCCACTCTGAACACACCCTGCAATGCCACCTTCAATTCTGAATAGTATTGTTAGCACTTGTCAGTATAACCAATCTACAGTTTAATAAGTTATTTTGCATGGAATTCACAAAAACGCGTTTTGGTGATGTAATCGTGCACGCTGTTCAATTGTTTTTGAAGCTGTTATCTTCACAGGTGTTGTACTTGGTCAGTCAATAGTAACTTCTGGTTTAGGCCCCTAGGTAACATCGCAACCAGCTTATTCATCAGGTGACAACAAATATCTACATACCAAACACGCAAACAGGTAGTATAAATTTTTTTGCTCTTATAATAGCAAAATTTTAATTTTATGAGTAGTTAAAACTGTACTGTAAAACTTTTTAAAGCAGCACATGAAATTTCATTAACCTCAATTTTTTTGCTGAATTAATTACTAATCTAGGGACTTCAATTTTGTACAAGTCAATTAAAACGAGCTCGATTTAAAATATTTGACGACTTCATTCAATATTAAAGTCTATAACAATTTTGTTTAAGTATTTTGCATTTCAGCAATTTTTTTACTGTTATTGTTCAAGTGGCAACATTTCATTTCTGTAAATATTGTTAAAAAAACAGTTATTTTTGTATAAATTTAGTTGTACATATCATTGGTTAAAAAAATTATTAATAATATATGTTTTACTTACTAAAATAGTGGCAATGTGTTATGTTTTATTGAACTTGGATTAAATCAAGTGTATGGTTTTATTAGTAGGAATAACAATTCAAAGAACCCACTGCAGTCCCTGAGATAAGAGTGCAGTCCATTTATATTAGCAAGAAAATTTTTACCTCATTAATTTTTTTAGAAAGGTAAATAATTATAAAGGTTACACTAGGTCGAATTGTCTTCATGAGTTGTGTTCTCAATCTGCTCACTGCACGTAATCTATGAGCCAAGCAGTATGGAGGTCGGTGATGGTGAGAATTAATGATGAAAAATTAAGTGCCTTAATTTATATTCATTTCAGCATCAACACCCACATATCAATAAAAACACTTACAGTTAGAAAGAAACACCCTCTAGTCACGAAATAGCATCAGAACAATGAAAACACACATATCAAGAAGGCCAATACGTCCCCTAATTTAAAATCGGTTCGGGTCCCGTGAATTTTACACTGGCAATCAAAGTACTGGAGACAAACTGGAACCTGGGCACAACCAACACAAAGGGCAGCGGTCGGCAACCAGTAGTTAAGGGCAAGTCTATTTTTGCTGAATCTTTAAATGGATTTGTTCAACAACCCCCTTTCCCATGAATGGTTAAGTTCCTGGCCGCGTTTCAGTTTGCAAGATACGTTAGTCAATTGTAGTAATCGCACTTAATATTGCTAATTTTTCATGACCGTATATATTTTTGTGAAACAAGAATATTTCATTAAATTTTGTTATATTTGAAGATCTCACTTACGAGAAACTTCGAAGAGTTTAAGCTTACTGATACCGAACTTAGATTTATATTAAGATTGCTTGAAATTAGTTTATTAAATTTGTATGTGACTGCCAGGTCTGACAGTCATTCAAGGACTTAACTGTCATGTAATGAAATTTTGTTCAACTATTTTGAAAAAATTTAAGTTGGTGATATTATTTATTTGTTAAATATCGTTATTATTTGAAGCAAATTATTTATTATGGAATAGGAGACACTTCCTATCTATAAATGGAATTTAATTTTCTCGGGATAAAACTCAAAACTATTTTAATCTCTTTTTTAGAATGCATAGACAATTTAAAGATGGCAAGAAATGTCAGCGACGAACAATTATTTTGTGCAGCACATGATTCATTAACTGACACTGCTTGGGCCTATGGTTGTTAAGAAATATTTAGTTAAAATAGCATTAGTTATAAAACTTCCAACAGAGGGCTCTCGTTTTGAAATTCCTGCACGAACACGATGTAATTTGTTGTTTTTTTAAAAAGCGTTGTAAAATGGTCGTCATTTTGCAAGCATGTTCGATTTAACGTTTAACGATATGTATAAAAACAATAAAATTATATATTTTTGATTTGTGTCACTTCAATTTGAAAAAGAACAATTGAAACGCAAAGAAAAGCAAACAATGGTGAAATATTAAAAATGAAATTTATACTTGGCAAGAGCTAATTTTTTAATTAAAAAAGGATTTCCTTGCTTATGATTAACCCTTGAACATCTTAAACGATATACTAAATCTGGTAAAGAAAGCTGATGAAAATGTCATAGCTTTTATTATCTCAGTTGAAGCACTGTATAATTGTTTAGATACCAAACCTCCCGAAAGAGAAATTATTCAACAAATTATAAAAAATATACATACATATTTTGCCGAGCATTTAGCTTTGCGAACCATTTCTACTTTGCCCCACTCAATGATTCATGTCGCTCACTTCAAGAAGTAAAATTTCGATTTGAAAAATATTCTATACTTAATAAAAGAGTTGCTATTATACTGGGTGTCCGGAAAATACGTGTACAATGTAAGAACAGAGATTCTTTGGCTCGAAATAGTTCGATTTGAGCCAACTTACCTATTATACAAATTGCTTCATTTAGCCGCTAGAGGGCTTCAAAAATCATGAAAAATATTTGATATTTTAAAATAACTCGAAAATGCGTCGATAGATTTTGACCATTTTTGGGGTGCGAGTTTCTACTTTGAATTGACATCTTTTGGTGGTGTACGCAATAATTTTAAAAGCATACGAGTGTCCCAAAAATGATGTATTGTATAAATATCCGACCATTACTTTTTTCCTGTTTATGCAACGACTACCAATTTTTTTTTATGAGTAGCCGACTTAATTTGGAAACTTTTTTGTCTCTTGTAAAATTTATTCAAAATCAGAGAATTCAAAATGCAAATTTCAGTCGCAAAATTTTATTTACAGACGAAACTTCTTTTACAAGATCTGGTATTACTAACATACATAATGAACATGTTTACGCTGCAGAAAATCCTCATACAACTAAAGTGATTCACCATCAACATGAATTTAAGATTAATGTCTGGGCTGAAGTTATTGATAATTTTATTATCGATCCTGTTGTGATACCAAATCGATTAAACGGAGACAATTACTTCAACTTTGTACAACAAACATTGCCGAATTTATCGGAAGATCTGCCATTGTTAGTTTGCCAAGACATGTGGTTCATGCACGATGGTGCTTCTCCCCACTTTACTCTAGTTGTTTGACAACATTTATACGAAAAATATCCGGATCGATGGATCGGAAGGGGATATGATGCTCCTACAAATTGGCCAGCACGATCGCCGGACTTGACGCCCTGTGATTATTTTTTGTGGGGTACCTTAAAATCTAAGGTTTATTCGTCCCCACTTGATAGCGAAAAATAATTGTATAGACGAATTTTAAATGCAGCCAACTCTTTAAAAAATAATGCACAAACAATGCAGAGGGTTCAGTTAAACTTCTTACGAAGAGTTAATTTGTGCATTAAATAAAATGGCGGCCATTTTGAAAATTTATTGTAATGGTCCAACACGACCGCGCTGTTAATTTTCAATGATAGTAATAAAAAATAAACAAAACAATGAAATAAAAATAAAAAAACAGACATTTAAAATTACTTTTTTCTCTCAAACCGCTCGTCTAATCAAAATTTTACAAGAGACAAAATTGGTAGTTATTGCATAAACAGGAAAAAGGTAATGGTCAGATATTTATACAATACATCATTTTTGGGATGCTCGTATGCTTTTAAAATTATTGCGTACACCACCAAAAGATGTCAATTGAAAGTAGAAACCGCACCCGAAAAATGGTCGAAATCTATCGACGCGTTTTCGAGTTATTTTAAAATATCAAATATTTTTCACGATTTTTGATTCCCTCGAGCGGGCTAAATGAAGCAACTTGTATAATAGGTAAGTTGGCTCAAATCGATCTATTTCGAGCCAAAGAATCTCTGTTCTTACGTTGTACACGTATTTTCCGGACACCCTGTATATTCAAATTTATCTTATTGTTATGAACCTCCTTCAAATGAATGCATTTACACCTCCCCCAATACCTAATGAACCAATTGTTAATAAGATGGCCACATTTATAATACCTACACAAGACCCTTAAGAATACTTTGCTGTGAATGTGGTACGAAAGGAATTTATAAATCTACATGTAATTAGGGAAACTTTTGCAGAAACGTTCAATAGTACATAAATGTTTCTTTAAACAAGTAGTCCAACACAGAATTGACCCAATGCCTCCAGACATCACCAAAATTAAGTGTTAAATCTATTCCTTATAATAATACCTTACCTATAATAAAAAATAATTTTATTAAACCATCTTCTATTGAATGTTCAATTCCTTTATCTGAAACTTGTCGTACAACACCAAATAGTCATTTCCAGTAACACGTGTACTAGTTTATACTTCAACACAAGTGATGAACAAAGAGTTGGCATGAATTATAAAATTTAAAAGTTTCATAAATTGCAACCAGAAATGAATGTTAATTAATTTATCAATTACACATATATAAGAGACGCATCAAACGCTGAAGTAATCTTCAGTACTCAAAGTTTGCGTTTGCATATGCAACGTTTGCTGTGACTACTAAGCCCAAGTTTGGGTTTGATTCCCGATACTGACTGCTTGAAAGATGTTAGGCAAGCATTTTTCACAAAAATACGCTCTCGTTCAGATAAGAGATAAAATGTAAGTCCCATGTGTGAGTGTTGTCACGCACGTTAAAGAGCCCTACCTTGCTTGCTACAGCAAGGATTCGGCAAAATTCAAAATTTTTCAACTAAAAAAATTCACATCCTGGCCAATGTAGTACCTTCGGATGGAGCATTGGAAAATCAAGTGTGGGGTACTGAATCTTGAACCAAACTCACTTGTCGTGAATTTGCTTGAGCTTTTGCATCTTGAACTAAAAACTCCTTCCTTTTTGCATCTTCTTTAAGAGGATCTGTTTCGATTGCTTTATGTGAAATTGCTGTAATTCGAAATCGCCAGTTATAATTTTTGCAGTCAATATTGGTACATTTCTATACACATTCGACATGACTTTCTTCATACTGATGGCAAACTTATTCGTTAAAAAATTTTAAACTATTTTCCTTAAAAACATGGCCGCAATGTTTATGCCTGGGCCCATAACCTTTTAAACTTTGACTGCAGTATTACATTCAGAAACGGTTTTCACTTGATAATCAATAAGTTTTTATTGGAATCTTTTCTTTATTGATTGTGCATTTTATTATGACAGTAAGTTATTATTTCAAATTCACACCCAACATGATTGTGACCATGGCAGAGTAAGCCACGCGTGCAACCGATCCCAGCTATTCTCAATTATAGTGTTAATACTGTGCATTAATTATAAATTTAAGATATAACTCAGCTTTGAGTAGAAATTGTTGGTGTCCAACGTCGAAATTTGGTTAAATAATTAAAAAGGTATTGGAATACCATTTCAATTAATGAAGTAAATTGAAGACTAGATACTTTACTTTATCTATCCAATATTGCAAACAGCACAACTGGTTTTGTGTATACGAGCTAGAAATATAGTATAATCGCATTGTTATCAAAGTTGAGATATTTAAAGACACGTTTGATTACTTTTACAATGGATCATGGGGATGTAAACAAATCAGTTAAATCGTTAGAAGAACAGTTTGAAATAAAAATGCGTGATTTTGAAAATAAACTACAAACCGCCATAAGCGGAAATTTACCAGCTGTAGGAGCGAAAAATATTCAAATAGAATTTGAGGAATTTAGAAACCAAATGGTAGTAAGTGTGTCTGCACTAAAGGAACTCGTCGCTAATGTAAATGAAAGGATTGATCAACTAGAGCAGTACAGCCGTAGAAACTTGCTAGTAGTTCATGGTATACCGGAGGAAACAAAGGAGGATTTATCTGATAAGCTTTTTAAGCTGTTTCATGACACGCTATGTATTGCGGATTTCTGCACTGATACTATGATTGATCGCTGCCATCGCATCGGCGTGGGTAAAGCGAATACAAGCAGACCTAGGGCCATCATAGTAAAATTCTGCTCCTATTGGTTTCGAAAGCAAGTATGGATTCTCAAGAGTAAACTTAAAGGAACCCCTTTTATCACCGAGTCTCTAACCAAAAGGAGGCTAGACCTTTATAAAGAAATGCAAACTAAATTAGGAAACAAAATGACTTGGACATCTGATGGAAGTATTTTGTTCCTTACCAAATGGCAGAATTATGTCGGTTAAAAATGCGTCAGATATTGAACAAGTTGATATCGGCATTAAGAAAGGCAGAGCTTATAATACACGCAGTCGAGGTAATACTACATCATTGCAACTTTCACAGCGATGATGTTTTTGTTTTTTCCCTTTGCTTTTGTTATTGTTACTCATTCTTGCGTTCTAACTTTCTATTTTATTGCATGCAACAGTAAACATTTAACATTTAACTGAATATAGACATTGTTATACAAATTGCTCACTCACTTAATTAGTAAACTACGGTTCCTATATCATACATCCATTTTATTTTATCTATAAATATTAAATTGATTAACAATTTATTAACACATATGATATTCAATAAACATCCCACCTTTGTTAAAAATGGGTTGAGGTTGCTTCACGTCTTATATTTCACAAATATTGCGTGAATGCATATGGTGTGGAATACTCTTTTGTATACTTATATTACAATTAGTGAGTACTATCTATTATTTATGTACTTCTTAGGATATGCTTGTTTTTGTGTTTATTGGTGTATGAATGATGGGTTCGCTATTTTCCTCCAAACCGTATTTTACTTATTGTTATATTTATTCTATTTAATTGAATATGGCTGATAGTTTTATAGATTTATGCAAGATGTATGTGGAAATTCCTGATGATGTTCTCGATGTCTTGTCTATTCTTCCGAGTGTTACGTCAGCATCTGCACTTCTTCAGGAAGCTCTGAATATCCATCCGAGGGCTTTTCACTGTTGTCACGTAAATGCACAATCCCTTTTGAAGTAAATTTGACGATTTTACTAATACATTTGAAAATAGTGGCGCGCACTGTGTTGCCATATCAGAGACCTGGTTAAAACCCTCTCTGCCTGATAATTTAGTTCAATTACACGGATACCGCCTTTTCAGGAATGATCGTAAACAACAACGTGGCGGCGGTGTTGCCTTATACATAAGAGAGGGGTTAAAAGCTCTAGAAATTGTCAAGTCACAAACTACTCGTCGTGATAGGCCCGAATATATATGTGTTGAGATCTTATTCAAACACTGCAAAATGCTCGTTATGACAGTGTATCGCCCTCCAAATATTGGTTATTTGTCTGACAGAAGAGATTCTTTGTGAGTTTCTACCTATATATAATGTCATTATCTTGTTAGGCGACTTCAATATAAATTTGAATGGCGACGCTTCGGATGCTCGTTACCTAAGGAACATTGCAGATATCTGCAATTTACACATATTACCACTACAACCAACTCATCATCTTATAACTGCAACTACTGAGGTGCACACCACTATAGATCATATTATCACCTTAAACAGGGATAAAGTTATCAACTTTGGGCAAATTCTATTTTAGAACTCTAAACACGACCTAATTTACGCGTCATTTTCAGTGAAGCTGCCAGCTTATTCCAAAATATAAGAAATTTAGGAACTTCAAAGATATGGATGTTGGCAGAGTTGTGAGTGACGCTGGCAGAATTTCTTGGAGTGATATTGACTTATTTGATGACGTAAACTGCAAACTCCATAAATTTAATCTTATTGTTACACATCTCTTTGATTTTCATGCTCCGTACAAAACTATTCGTATCACAAAACCGAAGGCTCCCTGGCTAAATGATCAAATCAATGAAATGCGGCGAATTAGAAATGCTGCGGCATTTAGGTTTAAACGTGTTCCTACAGTTGAAAATTATAACTACTTCAAGTATCTGCGAAATAAAACCAAGCAGCTAATTAGAAACTCCAAGCTACGCTACTATTATTCGCTATCCACGAATTTAAATTCCGTTAAAACTTGGAAAGAGCTGAATTCACTAGGGGTTGGGAAAGCGCCTGTTCGTATTCCACACAATTTATGCCTTAATTCTCTAAATGACCATTTTAATTCTAAAAAGATCACTGATCAAGAGCGCATGGATAACTTTATTATAAGTTTATCCTCCTTAAATACTCCAATGTGCCTTAAGTTTGCTTTACATCAAGTTACAAATGACATCGTGTATAAATCAATTCAGCGCATTAAATCAAGTGCAATAGGCGCTGACCAAATATCCAAGGCAATGCTTTCATTGGTGCTTCCTCATGCTCTACAGTCTCTTGTCTCTATCATTAACCATTCATTTAGTACAAATACTTTCCCTCATCATTGGAAACAGGCGCTTATTCATCCACTTCCTAAAAAGTCGTCCCCTTTATCACCATCTGACTACCGCCCAATTAGTATTCTTCCTGCCTTCTCTAAATCTATTGAATATATTGCTTTTGATCAATTATCAAATTTTCTAAATTCAAATAAGCTATTTGACCAATTTCAATCCGGTTTTCGTAAGCACCACTCTACAACTTCGGCCTTAATCCGCATAATCGATCATGCGAAGGAAGCCATGGACTGCAAACAGCTATTATACTATTACTTGATTTCAGTTCAGCTTTCAACAGTGTGAACTTCAAACTTTTACTTGCCAAGTTAAAGATGCTCAATAATTTCTCAGATGATGCTTTGCAATGGTTTGAGTCGTACTTGAGCGGTCGTCGACAGCGTGTCATTACGGAGGATGAGGCTAACTTGTCAGATTGGCTGAATTTGGAAGCTGGAGTACCACAGGGAAGTGTGCTTGGCCCTATTCTCTTTTCCTTGTATATACAGGATGTTTCTAGAGTCTTGAAATTCAGTAAATATCACTGTTACGCAGATGATATACAGGTATATTCACATTTTCATCCCAACGATATTTTCCGTACTATTAATAATCTTAACACTGATCTTGCTAGTATAAATTCGTGGGGACTGGACAACCAACTAACTATAAATCCGTTAAAATGCCAAGCAATCTTAATCGGGTCATACAAATTGTTGAGTAAAATCGATATTTTAACTCTTCCACCCTTATATTTAAATGGCTTAGCAATTCCATTGTCTACTACAGTAAAGAATCTTGGTATAATGATCGACTCGAATCTGTCATGGAAAGCCCACACAATGTATATATGTAAAAAGGTGTATGCTTCGTTACATAGTCTTAAGAGGGTAAAACGATTTTTACCAGTTCGTTTAAGAATACAACTTATTAGGTCGCTTATTCAACCGATTTTTGACTATGGAGATGTTTTATATCATCATTTGTCTATGGACAACAGTAATTGTTTACAGCGAGTTCACAACAGTTGCATTCGGTTTGTTTTTGACATCAAACGTCGTCAGCATGTTACACCATATTTCAATAAGTTCTCTTGGTTAAAATTAGTGAAACAGCGACAGTTACATCAGGCAATAATGCTCTATAAACTCTTACATGGACTTGGACCTTCGTACTTAACCTCAAATTTCTCTTAAGTTTTCACAGGACACCATAACACACGAGATGAAAAACGACTGCTAATACCAATGCACCGTACTGAAATGTATCATTCATCGTTCTTGGTATCCGGGTCATCTCTCTGGAACTGTATACCCATAAATATAAGAAATTGCAAAACTACTTAAATTTAGAAAAGCATATCAGGAGTATCTACTATCTTGCAACTAAACTTCTTAATATGGAATGGGGGAATAGTGGGCCCAGCATGCGTGATGTGTTTTTGTATACGTGTGTGGTGAGGGGGGGGTGGATGTTTGTGTAAAAATGTGCATGCAAGTGTGGTGGCGTATGTAAGTATATATAGTTATTGTATGTACTAAATAAATATTTTATTGTACAAGATATGTCCTAGTTAGGTGTAAGAGTGGGCTTTATAGCCTAAACCTCGCTAGGAGTATCTTTTCTTTCTCATATGTATCAAGATTTGCTTATAAATAATAAAGATATTATTATATATTATATTACTTTTCTTAACATATACCTGTATACTAGATTACATTTTTTAACAAGTATTAGATCTAATGCTCATATAGATCCTAAGAAATGAAATATTGCTTATCTAATAATTTTGATATCACTAACACATGTGAAATTATTTAATTTTTTTTATAAACATGATTGATTAAAAATTATTTATTATATAATAAATACCTTCTGATTTTAGTATGTTCAATTTTCTAAATAGGGTAAATCAAAAATTTTAAAATTATCTCCTCTGATAGGGTTTCTGTATCAACGCTAAAATCATATCTTTTTAATACTGCTAAATACAGTGGCGTTCAACTTCACTTTACTTTGTTTTCTGTTTTACAAAGAATATTTCAACCCTGCCCTTTTCATGATCTCCCATGGGATAATAGTCAAGCTGGCCGCCTACACAGCAGATTTTTATTTTCTCATCTCATACGAGTAAAAATTTCAAGTCGCTTTAAGTTCCAAAACACGTTCTTTAAAAAATTAATACTGTTACGTTAATACCCAACTCCTTGAAGCTCGAAATGTGTAATGATTTATGTTCATCACCATATATAAAAATAAAACCTCTTACAAAGTATACGAAATTACGATATTGTGCAATCTCAGCTCAGAGTTCACTTGTGCTATGTACAATAAACTAATACTACATTAGGCAACTTGTTAAATGATTGATTTTGCATATTTGCTTAATTGAGGTGTTGTAATTAGTGGCAGCCTTTTTGTACTTACTGTCAATAACTATTAAATAAAGAGAATTGTTAAGGAGAAGTGGAAATGGGCTAATATTAATTACCCCAACACGAATATGGGGAGTGTGGCCAGTTGGGTACTTTACTGCATAAAAAAGCATTCAAGTTATGTGAGAAATTGAACATGGCAATGAAGAATTTTCTGATAATAATTTGAAAATGTTTAGATTTCATTATTTGATTATTAATGTAGGTGTTGTTTGCAGACGAATATATAGTTCCCTCTTTTTAGACGTAATTTTTAATTTGCTCAATGAGTACATTTTTAGTGAACAATTATACTAATACAATGAAACTGGTTTAAGTTGTATTATTACTCACAATACCCTAAATAAAGATTCTGTTTCCCGATGTTAAACTATGCAGTACAAACAAATATAACAAACCAAATTTAATGTATATTAGCAATAGTGCAAGTACATATTATTTACAATCAATTCTAAAAATAAATATGCAAATTTCAATATTTAAAAATAGTTTCCATCTTATAAAAGTAAAATATTTTTACACTGTCGAAAAAATCAAAATATGAGAACGTTCACAGCTGTAAGAATTGCACATAAAATAAATGTTTTATAAGAAAAGTGCTTAAAATACGAAACTGCACAAGTTGTTAGTATTTAATTTGAACGTAGGACTTCACCAACTATACAATCAAGAATGACGTTTTTAAATATTATTGCTATTTGAATTACAGCCACTAAGTTTTCCAATTGGTTCAACTCACACACTCATTGATAAAACTACCAAACTGCATAGTTTGATCTTTGTAGGAGGTCATTAAACAACTTACATGTTAATTGCGCATGTTGGCAATCTGAAAAGAAGGAAAGAACTGCTGTCACACTTGTTATTAAATCATTGAAGGTTTTATTATGGGTGAAATAGGCATTAAATGAATTAAGTTTTGATTTGCCCTGAAGGGACAGGGACCCGTAACAATACATCGGCTAACTGCAGGAGTGGGTGCCTATAAATGAGAAAAGAAATTAAAGAAAAATAAAAGTACAAAAAAACAATTAACCAGGTTTTACATTCAAAAATTCTTTACGCTAACACTTACCCGGAATTGTCTGTCTCTGTCAAAATCGAAGGACGCCAAACAGTCTGTCACCGCACAATATATGTTCGATGTCATTTCTATGTGGAAGACTATTATTCCGGATGAAACTCCCTGGGTTTGATATTCTAAAGTTGATCATAAACAAGATTTCTCAAAATAAGGTACTCCTTCCAAATAAGACTATCACTGGGGTAACGATATCCTTTACAATTCATTGTCTTTAGACCTATTTTCTAAATCAATTAAAATAAATTATTTTTATGTTAATAGAAGTTAAGTTAGGTTGATTTTTAGAAAAAAAAATAATTCTTTCAAATGCTGCGATCAGATTGTAAATCGGTCTAGTCGTTTTCGAGAAACTAAAGGAAACCCATTTATTTAATATAACACTATTTATCATGTTAGCCTCGACTTTGGCATCAATGTGACAATTTATTTAGAAAACTTTCTTGCTAATTTATCATCTTTTATGTAATTTTTCACACTCCTTCAACACAAGGGTTATTTTAAGAATATAAAATGGATTACTATACCGTTGAAGAAAAGGTAATGTTTGTTAAATGGTACTATTCTAAAAAATTCAATAAGGAATATCAAAGATTTACACTGAGCTTTATATCAAGTCCGTCAAATTCCATCTTTAGGAACCATTACAAGTATTATAGAGAATTTTACAGCTACAGGAAGTGTAAATAAATCTTGTAAGTGTCAAGTTAAATGATCTCTCAATGGGATAGTGAACGAGATTTCCAAATAATAACCAGTGTTGTGGAAAACAATAGTGTACGAAAAGAATGGCCGCACCACTGTGTACAATACTTTAACAAAATACAGTCCACTGTTCAAATCTTTTAAATACAGTAGGCAGCAAGAACTTTATGAAGAGGATACATTTAAAAGAATGCAGTTTTGTGAGACAATGATTAATTTCATAAATTATGATGGAAACCTTTAAGTCACGTTTTATTTATGGACGAGTGTTCATTTTCAACTCATGCACCACTACACAATCAACAAAATTTTAGATATTGGAGTTCGGAAAATTTGTACCTACTGGTCAAGACAAAATCTCAGTATTGTAAGACTACTGTAACGTTTGGGCTGTTTATTAGATCATAAAGTAATTGGGCCATTTTTTATTGAAGGTAAGTGTAACCGTCAATTACTTCAAGAAGAAGTCGAAAATTATTTGGACTTTAAATTTAGAAGGGGTAATATGGTACCAACACGACGGGTGTCCGGTGCAATTTTTTGGACCAAACATCGGATAGGCCATGGTGGTACCGTACATTGGCCAGCTTGCTCACCAAACCTGAACCTGTGTGATTTCTTTCTAGGGGCACTTTAAAAAAACAAGCTTTCATAGCTGCCAGTTTTAATTATTGGTTAATTTAGAAGGTCAAATACAGGTCCTTATTTAGTGAACTAGTATTTACTCATAATTGGAATGTATTATATTTTAATACGAATATCATGGAAATTGATTTTAAATCTTGTTTAGTAAATTGGTAAAATGTAACAAGAATTGTCTTAAGCTTAATAAAAAGGGGATAATCAATGTTATTAATTTTTAGCATGTGAAATACTGCTCTGTCTTATTTTCTTATATGTGTTTTGGTATTTAATTTTCTTTATGTTGTATTTCTGATTTTGGTTTAATTATTATCTGGGAAAAATATGTTTTCTGTCCTTGTTTTTGATCAGCTTTGAGAGAGAGCCTGGTTGATATGCAAGTGCGAATTTTCTGACTTTATCCAAGTGGAGGAAGGTCAATCCATTGTATGGGATTTATCGCCTTGTAGTAGTTGGAAGAATATCTTGCTATATTAGAAGATTTTTCAAACCAGTCAAGCTGGATCTTATATATAACCTTATTTCTTTAGTAGCATATAGTTGTTGGCATTCTCTGCCTATTACTAAATATTTGTTTCATCCTGGTTTCTAGGGTAAGTTTACAGTAAAGTAAATTACAAAAATGAAACAGATTTTAGATTTTTGTTATACCCATCACATTACGACGCTTTGTAATTTGAACATAGAGTTCATGTGTTTGTATGAGCACTTTGTTACGTTTATCGTGGCAGCCACGTTGGGCGCCAAATTTATGCTACGTTGGCTCGTAGCCGTGCGTAACATAAATTTGGCGCTCAACGTGGCTGCCACGATAAACGTAACAAAATTTGGCGCCCAACGTGGGGCTCGAAATTATTTTTTTTCCTTCTCGTTTGAACTGGATTTTGTTTAGTATTTAGTTATTTCGTTAATTTAATTTCTCTATCGAACAAGCCTAATAATTCGTTTTTGTGTCTTTAAATATTTGGGTGTTTGTTGATTCTGTAGTAATGGGGGACTATTGGAAATTAAAAGTTGATCGTTTACATGAAGCTGAACTCAAATATGAAGTCGGTTCTCGTGGGTTCGATGCAAAGGTACCTGTATCCGAACTTCGTAAATCCTTTAGGAATATTTTGAAAATGGAATCTTCTGAAACTCTAAGTCCACTTAAATCTGGTATCGATTTTCAGACTGATAATAAAGCCGTGACTGAAGGGTTAACTGAATTAACTACGAAGAGTAAAGATTTTAATGGTGATATGTCAACTGCCGATGGCAAACGTATTATTAGCCTTGCTATGCATCTCAAAGGGAGAATCCAACGCATGAATGTTACTTCTGACGCTGAAACAGTCATACAGCGAAAGTTGTTGCTATGTGTTAGTAATTTACGCAGTGATTGCGATAGGTTATACCGTCGCTTTAGACGTTCTTCCACTTCACCTAGGGCACCACTTGTTTCTACGGCTACTATTAATCCGACTACTACTGATACTGAGGATGATCTTACTTCTGCTGAATCTTCTGATGAATTACCTATACCTATATCTATTTCTAAATCAATTGCTACGCCTGGTTATGGACAGCTGGTGTCTAAATGGGACTTAAAATTTTCGGTGATGACCGTATGTCTTTAAATGCATTTCTATTACGCGTGGACGAATTATGCTCGCACGCAACGTTTCTGCTTCTCAACTATTTTCTTCGCATCAGACTTACTTTCGGAAAAGCTTTAATTTTATTCAGAGCGCATAGAAAATCCCTAACTAATTGGGAAGATGTTATTCGACTATTAAGGGAAGAATTTCAACCCGTTAATTACAACGAAAAACTTTTAGAGGAAATAAAGCAACGTACTATGGGTCCCTCAGTAACGCTTCCTTGCAATTGAAGTGTGGGATTCACGATGTCCGGCACTAACGCAGCACTTCACCCTTGACTGGGAGGCTGTTGATGGAACTTATCACACGTTACCCTAATCACACCTACGTATTTCACTGGTGTTAGCAGCAGACATTATCACGCGACGGAACTATGTAGCATTGATAAATTTCTTGTTAATTCTATTTCCTGAGACAATAATTTCGAAATATTTTGTAGCACTAGTTTAATTATATTATTTTCATAAACATCCAAAAAGCAGTGAGAAACTTCAACCAATACCTTTGTAAACCGGTAATCTGTTATATTTCGCAAATAACGAAATTTGCGCAAGCAATGATCTGTTTTAGCTTCTTTGGGGTTAGAAAATTCAGAAACTACAGTATCAACTGTATTTGGATAATCCAAAGTATGCACTTCTCTGATAAAAAAAGGACCGCGAAACTAGATCGCACACACAGTTTAAATATCAAAAGACAAAGCACAAAAAAAAAACACAATGAGTAAAGCACGTGTATCACTAAAGTAAGTCCGTAAAATGTTCCGTAAAACACGTGCGTCGACCAAACACGTTCGCCTATCAACCATACTACTTCAATCGGAATTAGCACTACACTTTCTACAGTTAATATACAACTTTTATTTCACAAGAAAAACAACTAAAATCGTGCCGTGCTTGTTCATGAACAATTCGAAAATTGGTACCGCATTAATTCTCACTATTGTCAAAGTAAAGAAGAAGCAGTATTTTTCACGTAATTAATATATAGGAACCAAGAACAAACTACAACTCCTCATCTGTTTATTCAACTCGTTCTATTACAACCTCTTATCGTCTATTATCTAGACTTGTATATCCACATAAGGAACAAAATCTATACGAACGGCAAGACAAGAACGATGCAATCCACTCATTATAATACGATGCATTCGCCTAAGGAGTTAATAAATATAAAATATAGAAATATTAGTTACAGAAATGTATTTACTAATTGGGAAAAAGCGTAAAATGTTAGGCTATAAAAATGCACGTTACAACTTTGTTTTGTCTTGGTTATTGGGCTCAAGACAAAAGTATTTTTTGATGGAGTTTCAATGTTTTAAACTGGTTGCAGACATGCCCTAAGGCTACTGCTGACGTTCATTCAGAAGTTCCAATCAACAAGTATAATATTTAGATAAGTATGATTAGAATTAATATTCTAATTTGGGGATCTCTAATCTGTAAAGTATATTTCATGTGTTTAAAGTAAAATTAGAGTTAGGGGATATCATTAATTTTTTTTTATTAAAGAGAATGAATTGATTTATAACTGAGCTATTATGAGAAATTTGTAAGCTTTGAGCAATTGCTTAAAGTGAAACGAAGGGGATTTTATTTTAAATTTGTTACTAGGCATTAATTTAGTAAGTATTTAGTATATGATGGTCGCTGCTACTGTGTATATATGATTATTATTAATTGCCTGCTGTGCCAATACAGATTATTGTTAATTATGACGGTGAAATTTACTTACTTTCGTTATACTAAATTATGCGACAATATTTAAAGGGCGAATACTAGCTTAGTTCTTTTGTTTACAAAACACCGTATAATTTGCTGGTTACTAGATATAATTAGTATTTAAGGAGGAGAGGAGAATACAGATGTTAGTCCTTACACCAGCAATTTAATATAATTTTGCTATTCAAATTCGTAGAAATTACTTATTAGAGTTATATTTCATGCGTTTTGTGTAATTATTCTTTCAGGTACACATGTTCGAAGCAAATGGCGGATTGGTTCGTGTGTACTGCTGTTTCGTTCTTTAGACCACCACAATCCCCGACTGGGTTTTGCACGGCATTCGTTTTCTTGCTCTTTCTCTCCATTCCTTTGTTACCCCGTAACGTAGGTGAATATTCCGTTACTGATTTCATCCTTTTCTTACTGGTCCACTCGTATTACAGGTAACAACTTTTTGGTGCTCAACGTGGTGTCCCACTTTTGTTATGCCAAAAATCTTATTTCTGTGTAAATTGGTGTTTAATTCGAACTAAGAATAGCTCATGTTAACTCTTTAGTTATGTTACAATGTATATACAAAAATGAGTAAAATGGCAAAGATCAAAACTGTAATGCTTAGAACTTTGTCAATGAATTTCTAGGTAGTGCAAAATTTTATTCTCGTTACAATTTTTTAGCATGTCCCTTCTGATAAAGTTCAAATAGACGTTAGTAAAAGTGAATTCCTATTTCAAAATAAATCAATATCAACCTGTGCACTATGAATTATTTCAACAATAAATCTAATAGTTAACAATTCTACATCACCTGAGGTATATTACCCAGAAACAATTGTTTACACCTAATTTTGCAACAACTTAAGCTATACAGAACTGTAGAAATGTAATTCACGTTTTTCTTTGTACAGGTATGAACACAATTTCTGAGCATATTTTACAAAGGCTATTTTATTATTTTTACAGTTCTGTAAGCAATTTTCAATATTTGCAGTATTGACTATGGTTGATTAGTAGTAAAAGCACTAATACCATTATTAGCCATTTCATCCATTATTTCAGTCACATACGCGGCAACGTCAACATCTTCCCTGTCAGCGTTTATTATAAATGGATCTTGTAATAGCTTATTATATTTGGGCCTATCCAATTCGTTCTTAATTAAACTAAAATGTCAAGATGGTTACATGCATGGTTTGTAACAAAATGTAAACTTACCAAGTATTTACAAAATTTACAAACTGCTCTGTGAATACATTTGCATTGTAGTTAGTGGAAAGTCTTGGAGGATCACCATTAACAACTTGATGAAGCTGTTCAAATACACTTGACCATCTGGGGTAAGGAAAATGACCAGTTGCTACTTCCATTAGAGTAATTCCTAAAGACCAAACATCACTACGGACATCGTAACACTTTCCACGTAGAGGGTCTATCCTTTCTGGCTATAATAAATAAATGTGTAAGATCAAAATTCTCATAGGTACAGTGCAATTTCGGGTGCATGGTAAACTAGCACTCATTACCTAAATAATATTTGTAATTACGTTACTTTGAAATTAATGTACGATTTCATGCTGTGGCTTGATTGTCATTACTATGAGGAGAGTGAAAAATTCTTAACCTGACACAGCTGACATTACGCAGTTTGTAAAACCATAATTATATTCGAAAGTTCTATCGTTAATATAAATACATGTAAATTTTATTTCTTTCTGTCGATTATTTGAACAGTTGTAGATATTTATTTAATTATTTATTGAAATTGAAATATACAGGGCAAGCCCTAATTACATATTTCACTAAATTAATTAATGTGATATACATATAGTAGTATTATTATCTCATGGCGGGTGACCTTGAAAAAACCTGTGGGGAGGAGCTATATTAATAATCAAAATAAAAAAGTGAGACTAGAAAACATCGACTGCTTGCACGTCCAGTGTTGCCAGAGCAAAAATTGTCGAGCAACCAAGGAATGTGTTTTAAATAGTTTTATGTTGATTTTTTCTCTTCTATAAAAATGATCTGAGCTTATTGTTAGATGTGATACCCCAGATTATTGATTGATTGGATCAGTGTACACAAGATATTTTATCACTTATAGTCACTAGTAGAACAAAAACAATTTGGTAGTACTACATATTCGTTTTTTTCAAATCAATAGACGTTTTTGTTTTAAACACAAACTATAAACTATAAACACTATAAAAATGTCAAATGCCCACCTCGAAAATATTACTAAGATTTATTACAAAAACGTTTTAAAAATGTTTACACAATGACACTCATGGTGTTGTAACTAACAAAAACAATTTTTAATTAATACCAAAAAGTTTTTATATCATTTGTTATATTAATATTATTATAAATTGCATATATCTCGTGCTTTATTTTAATGGATCATAGAATCAACAATTCAGTGCTGTAGAATTGAAGGAAGAGGAACAGTTATAGTATGAAAAGAAAGGTAATTAAGGTTTGCATCTTGTCAGGTTATATATTTTTTACATAACCTCATTTATAGTTTAGAATTATCGCTATTATCATCAACCCGTATAATTAGGTCTTGAACCTCGTCTATTAAAGTTTCTCGTTTCATATAATCCTTTTCAATTTTCTCTACGTGCAGACATACTTTAGTCCACTCGTTGATTCCAATATTTTTTATATGTTCTTCTGCCAACTTCCATACATCATCTATTTTGAAGGTTACATTACATGCAGCGACACGGTTTTTAAGTAACGCCCAAATCATCTCGATAGGATTTAGTTCTGGGTGATATGGAGGTAAATGCAATACTACATGACCATGTTCTGCCAGTAGCTGGTCAATTACAAACAGCTGATGAACAGGTTTATGTGCCTTAATTTTGGAATATAATTCAGGCTTGGTTTCCTTACATTCAAAGAGGATATTTCGTTCCTTCAACCATTTCTGCATATCTGTTTTCTTCCAACTTGAAGTAGGATTAGGATGCACAAGAACATTATGATATGACGCATTGTCTATCACAAACACTGAATTTGGTTCCAAATTTGGTATTAACTTTTCTTGCAGCCACTTTTTATAATTGCGATGATTCATGTCATCGTGATAATCCCCAGTTTTCAAACCCGACTTAAATATCAATTCTGCATTTGGAAGGAACCCATTTTTTCCACCTGCATGAACAATTATCAAACGCTTCCCTTTTGAAACTGGCGATTTCATACCCTTGGTGGTGCCGTCATCCCAACACTTTGTTACACTGTGAGAACTGTGCAGATATGTTTCATCGTTATACACAATGCTTCTACCCTCTTCTTTATACTTACTAAGATTTTTCAAAAATATGTTGCGCTTTGCCCTTATATTGCTGTGTTCAACAAGAATTTTCCTGTTATCTATAGTTCTCTTCCAATGAAACCCTGCTCTTACAACAATTTTTCTGAACGAACATAATTTTCCCTTCAAAGTCGGTCTACGTTTATGTATTGCTGCAAACCGATACATAACGGTTCTTAGAATCTCTTCGTCAAATCCATTCACTGTTGACTTAGGGCTTGGTTTATTTACGATTTTCCTTGGTGAACTGAACTTGCTGCAGGGTGGTTTGTTTGTACCTTACTTTACAATTCTTTGCACCGTCCGCAATGACACACCTGTTGCTTCAGCCACGTACTCTTGCAAATTGTTCAGGTTGGAGGCGCCCGAATCTTTTATGCGTTTCAAATATTGAAACACATTAACAACAATCTGTCGTCCTTGACTATGAATCACCTCCTTCTTATTCATAATATTACTCTAAAAAATATCATAATTAATCATTGAACAAACATTCTTTTTAAATACTTACATTGCTGAAGAAATTAACTATCAGTTAGTTTTGAAAAAAACTGTTTTGATGACTATTACTTGATACAAATATTAAAACGGAAAACTGGAAGCAATAAGACCTTGATAAGAACGAGAATGACAATGACAGTTACGGTTCACATTCGGTATATACAGTATTGGGATCCGCTGAGTATGTGCACTGTTGCCACAGCAAATATTTACCGATAAAGAAACTACGGACCTAGAATTGTTTATAAGTAAAAACAAGTAAAAGCTCCGATATTATATGGAGGTCTGGATTTATTTCATATATTTATGAATTTCTAGATACCGCCAGCATGAACGGGTGGGGTCCTTACAAACAATATTTTACTTAACGTAATAAATGGGATATTCGTGACGACGTATTAAAGCCACATTGCTAGCAAGATGTTTGTGGGTTGTACTGTAGCGTTGTGAATCTTGAGGTTTAAGTTTAAATTGAACCTATTGCGCATGTGACGTCACCCGCCATGAGATAATAATACTACTCTACTAAAATAATGTAATACAAATGCATATTAAGTTTGTTGTGTATGCATGTGTAGTGTGTGCGCACATATGTATGTATGTGTATGTGTGGTTGTGAATATTAATGGATAATTAATTTTTGCAATATCTTTTTAAACTCATATTCATTACTTGAGAATAATGATAATGATTTGTTGTTATTGTTAAAGTTATATGCTGCTAGTACTTTTAGTATCGGTAAATTGCGCAGTAATTCTGTTCTAAATGTTGAAATATAATATAGGTTTTTGTGACCACCAGAATGTACAAGGACAGAAAAACCTATTTTACTTAATATATATGGACAATCAATTTGATTATTTAGCATTTTATGTCAAAAGGAAAACTTATTATTGTTCAACGTTCGGAAATTTTATTAATCGTGAATATTTTCCGAGCATTACTGTACGAGTTGAATCCTATAGGTATTAAATTTTTTGTAGTAAATGTATGATATAAACCTATTTTGAATAGTTTCAAGTAGTTGTGCTTGAATTGCAGTTCTAGGATCCCAAACAATAATAGAAAATTCTAATTTGGAGCTAACCAAAAAGTTATACAGCAGCTTGATGCAATCTACATTAGTAAATGACTGAGTTTCTGATAATGAAACCTAACATTTTATATGCATCTGCTGCTATCGATTTAGTGTGACCACCAAAATTTAAGTTTGTTTTAAATTGTACTCCCAGGTCCGTTTTGTCATTCACCTCTTTTAGTCTATTTTTTGTTATTGAATAATTAAACTCTATTTTATGTTTAGTAATTAAGTATGACATTTTCTTACTTTTGTTAATATTGAAATATAATTTATTGTCATCACACCAAATATATATATATATATATATATATATATATATATATTGCTGTGATTCTCCTAACTGGACCGTGGACTTTCTTCTGTTACTCTTTTCCGCCTCGGCTGCTCACCTAGTTAAAACTTTCATCCTCAATCATAAAAAAAACAAACACATTCCTATCACAAACACCAACGTTAACTCTATTTACATCAATATTCACAATACATTAAAATTTCAAAATTAAAATTCAGCATAAATTTCAGTATCAGAAAATTTCAAGATTAAATTTATTATCATTTTAATATGCATCCAGAATTAAAGTCCTTGTAGATGCCTACTAATTAATATAACAATATATGCAGACCTGAGTCTGAGTACAAAGGAGCATCTCCACCCTTTACGTTAATTAACCAGGTTCGTCTAATTGAGCTCAAAGACATACCCAAATTTTCATCATAATCCAGAACATAAATACTAAATACCCCTTTCTACTTAAACAAGCAAATTTCACCTTAAAATTAAAATTCTGTTGTTAGTACAATTTCACTACTATCCATTTTAAGTAAATCAATTATAAAGTTATTCAACACACACCAAAATATCAAAAAAAATCGAACAACAAAGCATAAGTTACCTGAAGGTTAATGCAATCGTGGCCCCAATGTATATCGTCCTCTGTTAATCACACCAATCCAAATGGGTTATGTTTAGGTCCTCGTATTGCTGGTCGCCTTTAAAATTTTCTACACCACCATTCATTTAAAGTTGTTTCAGTGCTTTTCCGGAACTCATTTGTGTATATCTGAAGCTTGTTTTGTGGATACAGACACGTTTACGAATCATTTAATTATTAACACCCCCGAAAAATAGCAAAGAAATTCATACTTCTTTCACAAATATACGCCAAAACTGCCTACTTTTGTGTATTCATTTGTCGTTGCAAATTTGACTAATTGGTACAGTGATACTAGACTTTATTACCTTGTATCTTCTTTTCTAAGTGCACTAAATTACATTCATTGTAGCACGTAAAGAACAAACTGTTTTAAATCACCAAAATATACGAGCAAACTGTTTAAATTATTCTATCAAAATCGGAACTAAAAAGCAGTGTTTAACGCATTGAATCAAATCGAAAATCTAAGAGAGAGAAACTCATATTAACCTCTGTATATATAGTGGTTAGCCCGTCTGTCGGTTTTGTCCCCAAAACGGCCAGTTTCTAGAATTTTGTATACTATGTTCCCATCTCGACAGCCTGTGCGTCGGTTCTTATTAAATTTGCACTCGCACCAGTTAAATCTCAGAAATTTCGACACGGCTGCAACGCTGGAAATAACTAATTAATTTTTCTACAGTAATGTTATTTTACCTCTCAAGTTTGCCTCTTATTTTCAACCAATCGTGACCCTCGTGACGTTGCTCAAATCCCGCCTTTAATTATTAGTGTCTTTGCTTGACGCATTTTCTCTTTCCTTTTCTAACCTGTTCTTATTGGTGCAAATTGATATTCTTTATTATCGATTATTTCAGTCCACGTGTGTTCTTATCTGGGTTAAATAACCCCGTATCCAGCCTTCCCGTGAATATTAACCGACGGTTTCTCCAAGATTCTCTGTAACCCTTTGTTATCTGCAAAATTTACGCAGAACGAGCTTTTTTAAAAATACGCAGGTGTTCTGTATTTCGTGCTAAAGCATCCGACCGTTTCCAATATCTGTAGAATCGACATGTTTATCTAAACAAATTAAACTGAAATTGCCTTTTAAAAATACGCAGGTGTGTTCAAACGTAACATTTTAAATAACCCTTCTACGATTTGACTATTATTGGGTTTTCACAAGCTTTTATGCTTATTATATTATTAATAATGGTTCCATTAACTCCAATTAAAATAATACCCTTTAATTTTTAGTGACTCCTAATCAAATATTAATTATTTTCTGTACATTTTGTTTAATACCGGTTACTTAAAATTGAGTTAATTAATATAAATTTTGCACGTAATTTCCATTTGTTTCTTTACTCGGAATAATTAAATTGCACGTAGAGCATTTTAATACTGCTTCCTTTTTTTTTTATAGCAAGCGTCTTGTAAATGATTTAAATCTCTTATTTTTAATGAAACGAATAAATTTTTATTCTCCACGGTTTTTTAATAACGCGTACCTTTTCCCAAAGCTTCTACATTTAGACCAGGGTAGAAAATTAAATAATCACATCAAATAATTTTAATCACCGTGTAGAAGCTTTGGGAAAAGGTACGCGTTATTAAAAAAAAACAAACGTGAAGCATAAAAATTTCATTCGGTTCATTAAAAATAAGAGATTTAAATTATTAATAAGACGCTTTATATAAAAGGAAGCAATATTAGAAAACTTTACGTGTAATTTAATTATTCCTAGTAAAGAAACAAAGAGAAATTATGTGCAAAATTTATATTAATTAACTCTATTTTAAGTAACCGTAGTAAACAAAACGTACAGATAATAATTGAATATTTAATTAGGATTCACTAAAATTAAAGGGTATTATTTTAATTGAGTTAATTGAACCGTTAGTAAGAGATAATATCTATAAAAACTTGTAAAACCCAATAAAATGCAAATCGTAGAAGGGTTATTTAGAAGTGTTATTATGTTTGAACACCTGCGTATTTTTAAAAGGCTCATTCGCGTAAATTTGGCAGATAATTAATGGTTATAGAGAATCTTGGAGAAACCGTAGCTTAATAGTTACGAGAAATGCTAAAGGTGGATATTTCACAGTCCACATGGACTGAAATAATCGATAATAAAGAATATCAATTTGCACCAATAAGAACAGGATAGATAGAGACAGATAATATGAGCAAGACCGAGACACATATAGTAAAAAGGCGTGAGTAGAGCAACGTCATGGGGTTGCGATTGGGTGAAAATAAAAGGCAAAATTGAGAAGTAAAAATAACATTTCTGTATAAAACTCAGTTAGTTATTTCCAGACGTTGCGTGCCGTGTCGAAATTTCTGGGATTTAACTGGGGCGAGTGCAAAATTCGTAAAAATCGCATGCCGGGTTGCGGAATGGGAACATAGCATGAGAAATTCTTAAGAATTGTCTGTTTTGGGGACTCGACCGACAGACAGGCTAACCTCTATATATACCCAGGTTAATATGAACAAGCTCTCTTAGATCTTCGACTTGATTCAATGCGTTAAACAGTGCTTTTTAGTTTTCCGGTTTTGATTAAATAATTTAAACAGTTTGCTCGTATATTTTGATGATTTAAAAAACAGTTTGTTCTTTACGTGCTACAATGAATGTACTTTAGTGCACTTAGAAAAGAAGATACAAGGTAATAAAGTTAGTATCACTGTACTAATTAGTCAAAATTTGCAACGACGAATGAATACACAAAAGTAGGCAGTTTTGGCGTATATTGGTGAAAGAAGCATGAATTTCTTTGCTAGTTTTCGGGGGTGTTAATAATTAAATGGTTCATAAACATGACTGGATCCACAAAACAAGGGTCAGATATACACAGATGAGTTCCGGAAAAGCCCTGAAACAACTTTAGATGAATGGTGGTGGAGAAATTTTAAAAGCGTTGAGAATCAGAAGCCGTAAATATAACCCAGTTGGAATGGTGTGATTAACAAAAGGGACGAGGTACATTGAAGCTACGAGTGCAGTAACCTTCAGGTAAATTATACTATTTTGTTTGAACTTTGATGTTTTCGTGTGTGTTGAATAACTTTATAATTTATTTACTTAAAATGGACAGTAATGAAGTTGTACTAACAACAAATTTTTAATTTTAAGGGGAAATTTTCTTGTTTAAGTCGAAAGGAGTATTTAGTATTTATGTTCTTGATGAAAATTTGGGTATGTCTTTGAGCTCAATTAGACGAACCTGGTTAATTAACGTAAAGGGGTGGTAGATGCTCCCTTTGTACTCAGACTCAGGTCTGCATATATTGTTATAGTAATTAGTAGGCATCCTACAAGGACTTTAATTCTGGATGCACATTAAAATGATAACAGATTTAATCTTGAAATTTTCTAATACTGAAATTTATGCTGAATTTTAATGTTGAAATTTTAATGTATTGTGAATATTGATGTAAATAGAGTTAACGTTGATGTTTGTGGTAGGAATGTGTTTGTTTTTTTTATGAATGAGGATGAAAGTTATCTAGAGGAGCAGCCGAGGCGATTAACAGAAGAAAGTCAATGGACCAACACAGTTAAGGTAATGAATAGCTTTTTGTAGGTTTCACAGCATTCTTGATGCCCAAAAGTGAGGCTCGATTATAAAGCGTAGTTCACGGATTTTGTAGGTTTCACAGCAATATATATCGTCCAGATCTGTTTGTAATAGATCACAATCAGAGTAACTCTTTATTTCCTTGTATATTTTCAAGTCGTCGGCAAATAAAAGATATTTACTATTATAAATGGACTGTAGTAGATCATTAACAAAGATAAGAAATAAAAGAGGACCAAGATTGTTTCCATGTGGCACACCTGAGGCTGGAGTGAAGCATTGAGAGTCTGTTCTTTTGTGTGTCACAAAAGATTTTCTATTAGATAAAGAAGATGCAAGTAATTCAATTACTGGTAATGAAAATCCGTAAAAAGCCAATTTTGCTAACAGTATGTCATGATTCGCATTATCAAATCGACAGCTTAATCCGCAAACAAGCTAACTCCATTGGAACACAATTTACAGTACAGTCTTTAAACTGTCTAAATGGTTTGTTTTTGCATGGACTAGCCACATTCTATTTCTAATAATTTTTTTTGTGGTCTCTTAACTAATTAAAAACAGTTGTCAATCTAAACTTCCATCAGTTTTCTTAATATTTGTAATAAATGGAGTTGGCTTATTATTCAAACAAAGTTGCGTATTGAATTTATGGAGACTTGGATTCATGTTGGTGGAAATGGAACAAAGTTATCAAAATTTTAATATAGCTAATTAGGTAAACAAAAATCAAAGATAGATAAAACTATAAAACAACCTAAACTTAAAAAGCAAAATTCAAATTTGCGGCAAATTGTTGTAGAACGCATGATAGTCCAAAGGAATCGTAGTTTTTAAATCCTTAAGGTCATTATATTTTCTACTTATTATGGGCAACCTAGTTTGGTGTAAAAATGTTAGTAATTGATATTCTTTTGCTTCCATTGATTCTCGACTTTGAGGCATCAACTGCCATTCATCTTTTAAATTTATTTTATAAGAAACGTTACCATTTTTTGCCGAGTACTGCAGTGCTCTGATATCATTAACTTTCAAATCGCCCACCTTCCTCCCAGGACCAATGGATTTAAAGAATTTAACATCTGCAAATGATTTAAAGGAGTAATGTGTAAGATAGTCTACACAGTAAGGCCTTGGATTTTACGAGCACGTAGGCAGATATCTACTTACTCTGCTGGCACATTTTCGATGGAGGCATACATTGAGTCCACCTCCATCTGTGTGTGTCCAACTTCGAGATATTTTTGTTGTATAGTTACATTGTTCACGATCACCACATTCCACAATGCATTTGAAATAGTAACATTTCTATTTTGTGCGGCACATCCATCACTATAAATAATGATTTTGGTATTTAGGTTGTCCTTGTCAATCTGAGGAAGAATTTTTTCTGCAAATAGTTTCACAACAGACGAAAATTCTTTTGCAGAAACACCACCTTCAGCTTCAGTCCAAAGGTAGTAGTAACCATCTTTAGTTTTGAGATTAAAAGCACAACAATTGTGAACGTTTAATTTTGATTTATAATACAGTGATGAAATGTTAGATTTTGGTGCAGGTAGTAATGCTTGTACATCAACTGCTAAAACAATATTATGTTCACTATTTTTATTGTTGCTTTTTTCAGTACGACTATCTTCTTTTCTTGCTATATGAAGGCTGATCATTGTCGTTTATAAACCCTAGTCTATGTGACATGCAAAGTGCACATTCGTCTTTTTTTGGGTGAAAAAGACCTATATTTTCAGCGTCTAAAGTATTATAAAATTTTGCAACTGAAACCGCCGGAACATTATTTGTAGAACTCCAAATAGAAACCATAAAGATCGTATAAAGCTTTTTTCGATGCCCATTCCGGTAAAAGATATTGCTTCGATGATTCTTTGCGGCAATAATGAGACTTTATTTTTGGTAGTGATTCTAGAAAATCTTTTAAACTTTTCACTTGGTACTTAAAAAGATTCTTCCGGCGTTTTCTCCTGGACACTATTTCACTGACTGATTGTAATCTCTCGCTACTGCAAAATTATCCTTTGAATCTTTTTTCCAGAGCCATACCGCAGTCTTTCCAATATTCAATGTGTTTAAAAACCTTGTTTTACACACACCGTACAATTTTTCATTTACTTTTAGATGATATAACATAGTTTGCGATCTTTTTGAAGTAGCCCGATTCTTTCTGTCTCTTGGTCTAATTGTTGGCTGTATTTTAACAAAACTGTCAATACACACTCCCCCCCCCCACTCATCAACCAGAAAGCATCAAATACCTTTTTCCTGTCATTGTCGGTTATTTCTGAACATTTCATTACGGTTCCCTTTCCCTTCTTGTTTGTAGCTGTACATCTACAACGCAGTTTCATTTTTTTTGCGTCTTTGGGCACATTATTGTTCCACTTTCCACCTTGTTTTTTCTGCCTAAGTATTATTTTCCCCTTTGTAAAAAGCATTCTGCATATCAGTCCATGTAGAATTATCTACTTGAGACCTCTTTTGCCTTTTTCTTTTACTGCTCCTTAATTTAATAGACGAGCTTACTGAATCAGAATGCACTGCATACGGTACTAATTCATTATAATTATTGGCGCTGTCGCTACCATCACTTATACAATGAACAAAATCAGGACTTTTTGAATTACTTAAAAGTTCAACATTATGATGAGAGATTTCGAAGTTAACATTATCGAGGTCAACGAGAATATGTTGTGAGTTTTCGTTTGCTTCACAACAAACTTGAACTGTTGAGTTTTTCTGTAAATTTTCTACTCTTATTGCATGTTCATAAACATTGTAAAAACGATAAATCCAACTTACCTTACAAATACTTCTTTTAGTTTCTGTGCAATAACTACACTTTGTTGTATTTTATTACAAAATATTCATGAGCCACTGTAAAACGTGAACCTTAAACTCTAAACATTCAATAGAAAATGGCCAACTAAGCTGGAGTTGGCGCTAATTTCAAATTGGGTACTCTATGGACGAAGTTGGCTTGTTTTTGTGTGGTGTTTTACACTACTTTGTAATGGATTGGGATGTAGCTCGTTTGTTCAAATATGCACATAGAAACAAAGCATTTCATGCAATAAATATATCATTTTAGGTTAAAAGTGGAGTTGGCTTGTTTGAGGATTAAACCGTCGAAATGCCTTAGCTAGCAAAATCTGTATATATCACTTCAACCTGCCCTCTTCTGTCTAACACTTCACTGACAAAATCTGTAAAAATTAACAGATTTGTGGTGGTTGATCTTTTTGCATAAAACCATGCTGGTGTAGGTCAATTGAAGAATTAACATGACTAAATATCCGTTTGTAAATAATTTGTTCAAAAATTTTGGCTGCACATGATAAATAAATGATAAATAGGAATGGAGAAGGTGAAATTTTAATGTCATTCGGTAATAAAGTGATTTGTAGGAGTCTGAACGTTCATTAACAAGTTAATCGTAGTTTACGTCCACATTCTTGCCTAAAATTCCCTTACTATACTTACAAATGAGTTTCGAGCTTTTCTATAAAAGTAACATCACCCAGCAATTTTCTAATTTGTTACCCAATAGAATTGATGCGGTCTAAATAAAGAATAAAGTGGCATTTAAAAATTGAATATTCAAGTTAACCCAAATTAAAATTCTTTTATTAGAAGTTTTAAAAAATGTTACCGGCGATCATAGGAAAGAATGTATACTTAACGTTAATAAAGAAGAATCTAAAATATGCAATGTTGACGGATTCATGAACCATTAATTATTTTAGCGAGAATAATAGTGATTCCAATGATGATAGTGAAAGTAATGAAGATACCGACAATTATCATTAGTGCAATTAAAACACAATTTTTGTTGTTTGGGGATTTATCTGAGTAACTTTGTTATATAAATAAAATAATGGTATTTGCATTTCATTGTCATTTCCTAAAAAAATGTATTTTAGGTAATTTAAGGAGTTGTTTTAATCTCATCTATTCTTTAATTATTTAATCACCAAATTGTTAACTTGCAAAAGGGGTAATATTTGTTGTATATACAAGTACATACAGAAAAATATATTGGATCGAAACCCGTATCACTTATATGGGAGCAATGCACAGAATGTTTAATTCAACACGATTTACATAAAGGATGTAAACAATAAAGCGAACACTGGTAATAGCTTTCCTAACCTTAAAATGTGTTTGCTTCAATTAAAATTTTTAATATTACATCTCTTAGAAAAACTATGAGTGCTAATTAATTTATTAATTTAACAGCTGGATCTTAACATTGATGTGTGATTATACAGATCGTTGAAGCATTTACAACCGCACATTATGCTATCTACACCAAAATATTAAATTTTGTTCTATTTGCATATACATTTCAGAAACTGCTACAAAGTTCCTTCCTAATTATAACTAATTCATACTGGAAACTACCGATTGTTTAAGAAATGTTTAACATTACTTAAAAACTGATTTCAAACAAGTTAATGAGAATAATAATAGTGCTGTTTAGATTGAAACTGTAAGCACAATTATTTCTGCGTGAAATGTATCTCCAGTATATAGGTAACCTTTGAAGCATCTTTTAAAAATAATTATTTTGTACATTGGGCTTTTTAATTCACTTCTTCTATTTAAAAAACATACTATAGCTAGTTGTGCTAGTATACCCTCAATATCAAAATGGATAGTATCCTTTGTACAAGATTGATTTGATGTTTCCTCTTTTTATGTGAAAAAATCATAAACGGTATTCTATTGGAGATTCAAAACTTTGACAAATAATTTTTGTCGGGCAGGTGGATTAGCAATAAATAGTGATAAAAATATTAATACACCAATATACTTACTGCCATATAAGGTCTACAACCAGCATCCCTAGTTCTTGCAATAGAATCTACCAATTGTCCTGATATTCCAAAATCACATAGTTTAATATTTCCTTTCCTATCAAGTAATATATTACTAGGTTTTACATCACGATGAATAATTTTTAATTCTTCTTTTAAATAATTCAAAGCTTTAACTGTTGCCACTGTTATTTTTCCTAGTATAGACTCTGGAATTCTTCTTTGTGACCTTTCATAAATGAATTTATAAAACTTATCTAGGGAAGTATCCATTAATTCCATACATATCCAGCAATCTCCCTAAATAATAATAAAAAAAATTGAGTAATTGAGTACTGCCGAAAATACCTCTTTAAATAAGGCGCCATAGAATTGTACAATGAAACGGCATTCGTTACTTTTCATAACCACTTCAAGGTCCATAAGCAACTGTTTCTGTTCCTTTTCATCTACTGTTGATCGTATCCTTTTTACTGCCATTGTCGTTCCAGATTTCGAATGAATCATCTTATTTACTGTTCCAAAACCACCCCTACCAATTTCACCTAAATCTTGAAGATCGTCCGATGTAAAATCATACACTTTTCCACCAAATTGTAATTTTCCTGTCGATTGTATCGACTGTGAAATCCTAAATCGGCATTCCCTACAAACATAACTAATTTTAATCAACATAAAAATGTAAACAATATGATTTTAAATGCAAATATGCCATACATTTTTTTAAAGCAAAATAATTCAATTAAAAATCAGAAGCTTACACAAAATATATTATAAATAGAAGGAAAAAAATAATAAGTTCAAATTAATTTTTAAATTGATTACGCATCTGTGTGATAATATGAAGTAAAGTGGTAACAATAGAGGAGCTACATACTATTACGTTTCTGCAGAACAGAACTTATAGTAACACTGTACCCGTTTCTAAATATAACTGTCTCTACTTTGCCCCAATACTTGGATGTCACTCAAATCTGAATGGAAATTACTAAGCTCAAAAAATATGTGAAGATACAATGGCAATATAAATTCTCCAGGCTAATCCACTTTCACTTCTAATATTCCAGAAAGCAACTTCAAAAAATTTATATTCTTGACAACATTAAATTTTCAAAAAATCTTTTTGTTTCACAACATTCTGCTATCTCATATTCACCCTGAAATCACACAAAATGTCATTTTAAATAAGAGAGGTTGCCGGTCAATAATATGAGACATAATGGTACATTATACAAGCAGTCTGTTAATTTTAACAGCACTTAAAATATAATAGGCGCGTATAACAAGAATAATATTCACAAAATAGGTTGTGTGATTATTTTTCAGACACCTTGTTGATTGTGCTGTAGGATAAATTTTTAAAGCTACTTATTAAAATTGGATTAATACGTTGCAAGATGGCGTTTGCACGTTCAAATGTAGTTTCATTACTAAATTATTGCAGAGGGGAGTGTTTAATTGTAGAATAAATAACCGACTAACTATCACATAATCAATGTTTCTGAGGCCAGCTCATACACGTATGCTTTATCACAAAACAAAACAAAAATAAAGTTATTGAAGTAAACCTGCATTTCTTTTTACATATAGGTTTCAAACCCATTGTTGTAAAAATTTTTATTAGAGATTAGAGTAATAAGTATTGTATATTCTTATATTATGCTTGTTAGAGATACTATTTTTACATGTAATACATATAACTGCGCTTTTATGGTCAAAATTTGAGGGGTATGCTGAGAATTTTTTCTCTTTGCACTTGTTTCAGCAGGTATGCTGGGAATTTTTTCTCTTTGCACTTGTTTCAGCAGTTAACGGTTTGTTACATTCTTTTTTGGCTTCACATGCCTTATTTCAAAAATTAATCATAAGGAATCTCCAATCCTAAATTGAGAGTATATGTCCCATCGTAATTTGGCTAGTATAAGTAGGTTACGATGCATTAAAAATGTGGCTTTGAGCTCCCAGCACTGGCAGAGATTATTAGAAATAGTTTATTGTGTTTATTATCGTCAAATGGGGCGAAACCAATCAGTAAGGGTGAAACCAAACATCATGTTATATTTTGGCTAATGCTTTTAATACTGGGTAGTATACAGCAGTCAGCACGTGGCAAAAGCCGACTAGTAATTGCAGAAAATATCAGTCTTTATGACAGTATGCATGAAGAAGGTTTATTTTTGCCGGTCTGTCAAGTTACGTAGATTGTTATAGAGGTGTAAATAAGTAGTTTTTGAAATTTTGTGGAAACGTTAGGTTGTGCAGAGTCACAAAAAGAGCTGAGAGAATGTGGTAAGTAAATTTCAGTTTAACCATTAGCTGGTACTAGTAGTATAAACTTTTAGTTTTTTATCAACATGCAATTTTTATTTACATTTTTATAAAATCTCAGCCAAAGGTACAACTTCACAAGTTCAACAATTGGTGTTAAATTTATTGACATATTTCGTACAAGAAAAGCATAATGGGGATCCTTTAATTTCAGTTCAAGCAGTAAAAGGTAATATATATATATATATATATATATATATATATATATATATATATAATATATAATATATATATTATTCAACGAGCGAGTTACGATAGCCATTACTCAATCGGAATTCAAATAAGTAATGACCATAACTTGCAAATGGAATATTATATTTTTCGCATGCTACATAAATCTTCATTATCAGAAATTTTCTAAACGTTTAAACTAATATCACAGACACAGACAAGCAAAAATTCATTTGTCAAAGTGTAACAACCTGTTATATTAATTACCTTCAAGAAAATAAGGCGTTATTAAACATAGAACTTAGCATAGAACATTCAAAATTAACTAAAACTCATGACATTGAAAGTTGCCATAACAATCCTAACGTATTTGATATTTTTACAAATGTAGCGCAAGCATACTACATTATACTACACAACCTACTTTGCATGATACGAAAATTATACCTCGTGATTATGAAAAATGGAGGTTTGTACTGATTGGTCAGATGTGTTGAATTATGATCATACCCCACGACCTGAATGTTCCTAATTGGTTAAAGGTATTGGATTATTGATTCATATACATCTACAGAATAATGACCATTCTTAAATGCATAAGAAGTGCAGTACTGTATAGTTATGCAAAAACATTTTTACATAACGAACTGTATTTTAATTACCTCTATACCTATTAGAGAGTGGTTACAGCTTTGCAAATCAGTGCCAGCAGAGTTACTTGCATTAAATCACGGCAGATGGTTAATCTAATTATACGCAGTTCTGGAAAATAAAGGCCTTGGAAGAAAACTAAAACTAGGCATCTTCCAAACAGCATTCAAACGAACATCAACAATACTTTGTATATAATGTATGCCCAACGTAAGTTTAATAATGCTTTAAAGTAAACGATAGTATAACGTTTATTATTTGCAGAAAAGCATAACTGTCCAATCGCTGAATGTGGAGCTTTGAGAAAATGATATTACATTAACCCTTTAACATGACGTTGCCATTTTGGACACACTTATCATACCCCTTCTTAGCACTCCGTCTGAGGTGGAGGTTACAATTGATTGACTTTGTGTTTAAATAGGTTAACTGATTGAGGACAGCCTGATGCAGTGGTTCTTCATTGGTATTAAAATATGTATGCTTATAATTTGCTTTACATGGAGTACACAACAGAATTAGGTGTTAGGTTTGAGTAAGAAGTGTGTTTCCTATAAATTTTAACATGATCATACTTTCATTATTGTAGACACATTACTATAATTTCAATAAAGATATTGTAGGATAATTTAAAAAGTTTGTTTTAAAAACATGTCTTCCATAGCTAATTGAAGTCAAACATTGCTGAATGGCAACACTAAACACTTGCACCACATAAACCTATATAATGATACAACTAACAATTATTATTTTAGGAAAGGCTTCTAGCTTGCCAATGCTCTGGATATTACATATCATGACGATATCCGTGGCAATAATTATGTAAAACCACCCTACACTAACATGGGCACAGACAAGGGTTCTGAAAATGAAGTCGAGGCTGGATATTTTGTTTTATTTATTTACAAATAAATTTATTATAGATTTTTATTTTTGCAGATTAGTTAGTTAATAATCTTTCATTTCAGCAGTTGCAAGCTTGTGCAGAAATATGCCTACCTGATAATGAAAGATGGTGTAGACTATAAATGGAACTGAAGATAGATTTATGAATATTGTTGAGACAAATTTTGTGCCTGAAAAATTGTAAAAGTGAATTACAGAACGATTTGGCGGTAAAGAAAAACTCCACATTGAAAAATGGATGTCGCATTTAATAAAGAAAGTGTTTCACTATTTCCGAACCCTGATTATAATAGCAAATATGAGAGGATGTCTGTAACCCAGGTCTTTGAGCAATTAGTGCATCGTGAGTTTATTGAGCACTTGGTAAAGGAAACATGCCGATATGCACTGTTTCTAATTGTTCTGACCTCCAAAATTACAGCCACTGAAATACAGTTATTTATTGGCATCTCATTTATTAGTGGCTATAGCAATGTGCCATCCACGAGGCAGTTCTGGGACTATTAAGATGATATAAAACTTATGTCGTATCTCAATGTATACATGTGAACAGGTTTCTACAGATCTGCAAATTTTTGTATGCAGTCTATAATACAAACATAAATCTGCACGATAAAGCTTGGAAAATATGTTCACTGACGGAAATGTTAAAAAAAAAAGTAACGAGAATTTTCTGTTTGAGGAACATCTATCGTACTATGAAAGTATGATCAAATATTTTGGAAGACATTGGTGCAACAATGTATTCGGGGAAAATCAATTAGATTTGGTTACAAAATGTGGTGCTTGAATAGGAAGGATGGATATTTGGTAAATTTTGAGCAAAAAATTTTAATGATGACTTTGATAAATTATTTGGGAAAGCTGCTAGCCCATCATTGGTTTTCTTAGAAAAATTACCTGTTTGAAAAAACCATTTGAAATATAAACTCTACATGAACAACTTGTTCATGGGATAACTTCTATTTCCTTTTTCAGATTTCAGGGCCGTATCGCCATAGGAATTATCTGCGACAATCACATGCCCATTTCCTAAAAAAAAAGTTAGCACAAACAGAACATGGTTACTTTGGAAGTGCTATTGAGTGGCATGATGGGTTGTTGTATGCGTGATAGATAGATGCCATAGCAATCATGATTTTTGTCTTCCTGTGGTACCAGTGAGATTACTAATAATGTTAAAATATATTCACAAAGACAAGCGAAATAAACAAATTATCCGACCAAAACTAATTAAAATTTGAATTTATTTGAATATATTACAACAAAACAAAAAGTAACTTATCTTAGTTGGATCTCATAAGAAAAGTAGCCTGAACATATTTAGTAAAATGTGGTGCTGTCATATGACAATGACTCATCTCAAAAATTGTTATAGTTGGAATATTTGTTTCTTACTCCTTTTTGTTAGTTAGTCATTCCTAAGACTAAATATATCAATAAAAGGAGTGAATTCAAAATGCCAAAAATTCAGGCACTAATGAGTTATGTAATGCTTAGTTAGTACATGTATTGTTTAAAATTGGATTCAAATTCAAACAAGTTGAAAATGCAAGGCATTGTCGCAACGAACTTCCAAATGTAGACTTACTTTAAAACAAATTAAAGAAATTAAAATTATTATGTTGTAATAATTATAAGTATTCAGATAAAAACAAAAATTTATAAACAACAAAAGAGACATTTTAATATATTTTATTTTATTGAATAAATATTTTAAAAGCTATATACTAGTTCTCATCAATAAGATAAGAATTTTTTTTTTATATGAATCTAATTATTTTCGGTAATCAAAATTTAAGTTTAAACAATGTCTATAATATTGAAATAATTGGCATGAAATGCCATAAATTGTTCAAATATGTGTCGCATATTGATTTTAAACCTATTTAAAATTTTAATTATCCCTGTGAATTTTCCCGATTTTTACTGACATCAAAACTTAAGCTCTGGACAACGAGCTGAATCGATTGATGTATCACACATTGATGTCCGACCATTAAAAAGGCCTCGAACACACAGACAGACAGACAGACAGACACACAGACAAATAGATTTCATAAACGAACGAAGTTCGTTGAAAAGGAGAGTGCAAAGCTTTGTTGGAAAAACCAAATATTGCTAATACAAGAATTAAATTTCTAAGGGCAATATGAAGACAATATAAACTTCAACATAAAACTACAAATCGTTTTTATGGACGAAACGTGGTTCTTTACAAAAGGAAATCTAACAAGATCATGGGAAAATGATGTAAGGAAGTCAAGTGGATAGGACTTTGTATTAGTTTATGTTGGATGAAAGGAAAGGTTTTGTAGAAGGTATTTCATTGTTAGTTGATACCAAATCGAATGGTAACGATTACCATGGCTAAAAGGGATACATTTGTAGAGTGTTTCTGAGAAGTTAATAAGCAACCTAGAAGAATTGTGTTAGATATTACACCTTACTATTCAACATAACTCGACAAAGTACCAACTGGCTGATATAATTATTCAATGGCTTATTACAACATAATGGTCAGTATACTACACATATGTTCAAAAATGAATTATTAGTTTTAGTAAAATCTCATAAACCATGGCCATGAAGATCTGTGCCTGCCACCATATCGTTGTCAATTTAAAGGAATAGAGATGATTTGAGAACATGCAGAAGGATATTATAACAAAAGAGATTATGGCGATCACAATGTGTTCGATATATGGAGCGAAATTTAACACTACATTTGATATCCCAATGCTCCAGCCGAATGTACTACATTTGCCAGAAAGCGAGTTTTTTTTACCTCTCAACCAAACGAGGGCATATTTTTGTGAAAAAAGCTCACCTAACGTTTTTCAAGTGGATCGTGTCGGGATACAAACCCAGGACCTTGGACTCAGTAGTCACACGCCTACCAACTAAGCCACGGAACCACCTTAAAACAAAATTTAACAGCAGTGTTCCAAAGATTTATGGCAAAAACGTATTCGACATATTGAAACGCTTATAAGTGAATGGCACCTACATGAAAAAATACTAGATGTGACTATTGATGAGTTAATAATACAAGTTCATCATGACAGTGATACGTCAGCGGGAAGCGGCAGCAATTAAAAACCCTCTAATCATTTTAATATCGTCACAACATTCTACTTTTTTTATATCCTAATATGTATTCAAAACTATTGTATCATAATCTACAGTCATTCTTCAAGTAAAAATAAATCTCGGAACATTATTTATTTGTTAATCCAATTTGAAGCCATTCATATTTGTGTAAAAACTGTCTAGGAAATCATATTAGTGCTAATAATTTACTCATATCCATTTCGAGTATGTGATATTTATAAAAACAAAAATTTAAATCTGGAGAATTATAAGAGATTAACCTAACTTACATTTCACGAGGTACAACGCTTTATTTAAGATAAGCCACTTATTAATACGTATGTTTGGTATAACATGTTTATTAACATTTGTTGATATAAAATATGGAAATATGTGCATTTTAATTTTGACAATTGTTATTCTAACATATGTTGAACATGTGCAGTTGCCAAGTTAAATTTAATAGTTAAAACATCGATACAAACTTTGTATATTTAAGGATTTTCAACTTCCTTGCAAATATTTATTAATTTATGTATATATTTCTTTTACAACAAAAAAACATGAGCTTTAGGCTGCTACGTCTCTTTGGTTGCACAAAGTTTCGCTTTAATATTAGGTATAGGGATGTTCTATTATTCGAAAAGGAAAATCTTTTTTCCCCATCGCTAATTCAATTTAATCACTACGTGTAAAGTTTGTGATTTCTGAGTTCACAAAAATTGAGATCAGAACCCACAATTTATCGATGTATTCTTTTAAAGAGGTATTTTTCCATGTATTTGAAGAACGTGTGGTTATTGCTTCACCAATGAAAACGTTTTTATGGTGGGTAGCATCAACACGGAGTTCGTGTGAACGCGTGACTTTATTTTTGATTATCGTACCATGCAGACGTATTAAACACGAGGCATGTGAATTGCAGCAACGCGCATCTGTAAAATCTTTTACCTATCCCATATAGAACCGCCACGAGTATCTGTTCCAAAACTGTGTAGGTGTTACTAACATTTCACTGCAGGAAGTAGGACAAAACATATAAAAATGACTAAGATCCTGCTCTACATTTAGATGTCAGCATTGGTTTTCGACTGGAAGCAATGAACAAAGAGGCAGCCCTTAACTACGACTAATAATTAAAGGTAAGCTTTTTGTTAATTTTTTAATTAATTTCTTTGTATGAAATTTGTGTAATATTATGCCACCATCCATATAACCATGTTTCGTGCTAAAATAAGTAAATCTGTAATCACTTAACATAATAAGGCAAGTTATATATTACAATTATTTAAATTTTATGAGTGACTAATTAAATAAAAGCTGGTTAGTTATGAGCACTAAATTTTACAATAATAGAAATAAATTTGGAAATCAAATTAAATTGGCAATGTTGCTTTTCCTATAAAACTTCTCAATAAATGTTAAGTGGATGGTCATTTGACTTCAGAAATTCATATACATCAAGACGAATAATAGAAATGATCACACAATGGTCTTCTTTCATGGTCCTAACTATAGCTATTGTATTCAAGGTGCAAAAATTCAAATGCTAATGTATGCATATAAAGTGGTAGTATTTGCAAAACGTATAACCAGTTGCTACACTTCGTTTGAAGTTTTATCTGGTCGGTAATGCAGTTAACAAAATGTAACACTTAGATTCTGGTACATTGAAATGCCGATAGATGGCTCTTAAAAGCCGGTAATACAATTACCAAAGTTCATAAGATACACATGACGTCACTGATAATTTATATTGCGCCATAATTAAGAGAAGGTACATAAAATTTAAACAATAAAAATTAGATAATCTACTCACGTGAAGGATCCGCTAACCGGCAGGAAATCACGCCACGGTAACCTCGGCATCGCTGCTGGTAGAGTTGGACATCCAAATTATCTCGGGGTCATGGGATGCTCCAGGGTCATCTTCGTTCCTATATGCAGTGGAAGACAGGAATAGGTAATTAAGGAACAACAAAGATAATTAAGGCAAGGGAATCTACATAATAAGATAACACGACACCCCGCACGACTGTTCACTTCAAAGTTCGGCGTAAAAGCCACGTTTCACGCGAGAACCGCGGAACTCCCTACTCTTTGTAGCATTGCCTTACCCCTATAGGGATAATTCACACTTGCCAATTGCACTATTGTGACGTACCGGAAGCCCCGCCCAGTTCATTTAAAATGTTCGCGCGTCTTGCGTATTTAAAATTATGGCGGGAAGCTTCCGCACATCAAGAAACTGAACTAAAACAATGTTTAAGTGCAAATTCGATTTGCACGTAACAATCGCGACAAAGCCACAAAAGAAAAAACTTAAAAAAAGAAAAAGTCTGTTAGCACAGTAACAGCTTAAAATCTAAGTCCTTACTACCCTACATAAACCCTAACTTAAAACCTACAAAATGTTTATATAAGGCGCCACCTGGTTTTTCGACCGATAACACGTCTACCGAAGTACCAGGAAACGGAATAGGTAGCCCGATAGTCTTTGACTACACTACTTACCGACAGCACAAATTTGTCGGGGAGCATGAAACACTGCTTAAACTAACACGGGTGCGACAAGTCGCCTAACCTATCTAAACCTATCTAAACTTATCTAACTAAAGCTAACATATAGTTCTTATATGCAAACACACATGAGTGTCGCATCAACCTATTCTTCTTTTGGCAAGAAGTGCCCAAATTTAAAAAGTTCATGAGAGTGCGTCACCTTGCACTCTGGCAAATTTTGTTTCTGGTACTTTGGTTTCCTCCGATGCACATTTAACTTGTCCATGACACAGTTGTGAATCCACAAATTTACCAAAAGTACCGCCTACTAAATCCTTATATGCTAACCTGACAAATTACATTTCTAAATCGGGTTAGCTTTTTCACTTAAATTTCAGAAAGATAATTCCCACGTCTGGTCATATATACCACACGTTAGGACGATAAAAGATAAGATAAGATCTCAAATTGATGTTAAAGATAGTAGATAAGGTAAAGATATTAAGCTTAAGTTGTTATCCTCAAAGGTAATGAATAAGATAACGGTATTAAGCTTTAGTTATTATTTGAGATACTCGATAAGATAACACGATATTAAGTTAAAGTGATTATAAGAGATAGTAGGTAACATGAATTTAAACAGAAGTTATTACTCAAGATAACCGGTAAGATAACGCGAAATAACTCAAGTCATTCCTAACGGTAGTCGGTAAGATAACGATAAATTAAACCAAAATTATTACTAACGGTAATCGGTAAGATAACGATACTAAACTAAGGTTATTACCAAAGGTACTCAATAAGATAACGATATTAAACCTAAAGGTATTGTCGAAGATAATAAAGAAGACAAAGATATTGGCCTAGTTATTACCCAAGACAATGATAACAACAAAAGAGTGGCTCCAGTAGAGCCGTTTAAATGGGATTGACCCGTGCCCTCCAAAAGAGAAACCTGTGAGGCAGGTCCGTTCGTAAGAACAGCACGGGGACCGGCAAAGACCTTTGGGTGCATTCCTGCACCCAGTGTTGATCGATATCGGTGAAACTATTCACCCGATATCCATGCGTATAAAGATATACACATTCACTCACACATTCACACACTCATACATACCTTCACTGCCAGAGCCTATGCACTAACAGCGGCACCGCATGACCCCACGAAAGATTCGCAGAGACATGGTCCAAGTGTCTGTGAAAACCTCCCGCACAACCACACGGTGACTAACAGAAAAGAAAAGGTAGTAGAGATAGGAAAGGTAAAAAGAAGGAGGTTGGTTTTTGAAGTGCATAAGAGGCACCTCTAGGTAGAAGAAAGAAGAGGAAGGGCTCGCATTGAGCAAAAGCGACAGAGGAAAGGTGGATAGCAAAGCGCTACTCAACCAGCAAGTGTGGTCAGTAGCTCGGAATGAGGGAACATCATTCTTATGAGGCAGACGGGTGTTCCGGGACAAGAACAGGTCCACCGAGAGAAGAATAAGGCATAGCGGAGATAGCGGGTTAAGAAAAGTATAGTTTTGGACAAGCGTCCGAGAGAAAGTAGAGAATTGTCCCTATAAAACACAGCGCAGTCTGAAGGACCACCTGCGATATTAATCCGACAAGACAAGATATGCCATATGTTGACATTCACTAGGCTCCTAAGAGAACTAGTGCGATAATTTTCCTAACGAGTGCTTGACTACGATAAGAAAATCAGACAAAGATAGACACGACAACTTAAAAGTATCTCACAGATACAAACACACAAAACAAACTGTTTTAAGGTAGTTTTTAAATCGGTAGCACCCTAAACACACAAAATGTCCAATTAAAAGCAGTTAGATACAGATACACTGTCCCCATATGCTAAAACAACCGAGAATTTAATAAGATAACAATAAGAAGCAATAGCACCTCACCACAAAGTTCAATAAAAACAACGAAAAAATGTTTATAAGTTATGTTGATTTAATAGAAAACCAATAAAGATATAGTGTAATGATGTAGTATAATGTGGGCAACTGCAATAATTCAGAAGAAAACACACGGAATAGATAATCCTAGTTCTTGCAACTGCGAATATGAACTATTTCTTACAATGGCATAGGTCATGACTCCTATGTTGGCCCAAAGAAAAAAAATCATCCACTCAACATCAGCTAAAACCAGTCATAAAAATTCAATGGGTTATTTCAACCAAAGTTACGACAATTACCATACAATTAAACCATATAAGAGAAATACTAAAGACCGAACAATATGTAGTAGGAAAATTTCAAGGGTTAAATGAAACGACAGAGTTATATTGGGGGGTGTAGAGGATGAAGTGATATATGAGTAACGGTATGGTCGAGGAAAAGTCAACCAGAAGAAAAGATAGCTAAATTAAGGTAAGTAAAGTTAAACGTGTAAGAAATTATATACTATATGAGAGAAGGAATAAGTAATTAAAGATACTAATTGATGGTGAGGAGAAAAAATATTAGGTAAATTGAGAGGAGAATGGGACATGAAAAACTTAATTAGCATTTGGGTCAGCAGAGAATGGCTTAAGGTCTTTAATATGCCACCTGCCTTGGCGTTTTCCTTCAGTATCCTGAAGTTCGTAGATAAGGGACTAATAACACGTGTGACTTTACAAAGAATGAATTTAGGGGCCAATTTTGAAGAAAATTTCTTAGATGCATCCGATAAGACATAGTTCTTCTTCCAAACTTGTTCGCCTAAGGCAAAGGAAATATTTCGCCACGCAAGTTATAATGGTCCTTGCTCTTTTCGTAAGCTTTTAACAAATTTTTCTAACGTCGTTAAAGATAGAAGGTAGTGACTGTTGGTCCTTGTCCCAACGTACTTTATCGTCAAATTCGATTACGTTAGTATCGTCAGGCACTAAACCATAGTAACTCCCATCGATTGGGGTATATCTTCCAAAAACAAGAAAAGACGGAGTGAATTGGGTTGCTTCGTGTTTAGATGTACGCAAAGCTTGAGCAATTTCAAAGATATGTTCATCCCATGTAGTATGGTCTGAATTAATATAAGAAGAGATAGCGGTAATTAAAACTCGATTTACCCTTTCGGTAGGGTTTACTTGGGGGTGATATTTTGCGTTAAACCAAATTTTTTGTACTTTGTAACTTTTAACGAAATTCTGAAAATCTTTAGAGATAAATTGTGCACCATTGTCACAAAGAATAATCTGGGGGACACCAAAGATAAGAAAGACATTCTGTTCTAGGAATTTAATTATTGCAGCGGAGGTAGCTTTACGTAAGGGTTGCACCATAACAAATTTAGAAAACCAATCGGTAACGACTAAAAGATATTGATTGCCTCTTTTCGATCGAGGAGAGGTCCTAATAAGTCAAGCGATATTAATTGAAAGGGATAAGATACACGCTTAAAGTTACCCATTAAACCAGGGCGAGCATCTTGCGAACTCTTATGGGAACCACAAATTTTGCAGCTCTTAATGTAACGACAAACAGATTGCTTAAGTGTGGGCCAGTAATACAATTCAGATATTTTCGCGAGAGTTTTTGTAACACCAAGGTGTGCAGCTAAGGGATCGTCGTGACATAATTTGAGCACCTCACTGCGATTTGCAGTGGGCACAACGAGTTTCCATTCAGGTATATTCGATATTTTATGTGGGGACGAGGATACAAATTTATACAGTCTATTATTAGTTACTCGAAAGGTAGGAAATTTGTCGGGATTATCGGAAACTTTTCTAATCATATTGAGGTACCAGGTATCCAGAATTAAATTTGGAAGGTTAAGAGAAAAAACATCTCGAGATAACGCATCAGGTACGATATTTAATTTGCCAGGCCTATGCCTAACATCGAAAGTAAATTGAGATATACGCAAGTTCCATCTTGCCAAACGACCTGCGGGTTGTTTCAAGTTATTAAGCCAAGTGAGTGCTGCACAATCAGTGATTACGGTAAAGTGTGTACCTTCGACATATCCTCTAAATTTCTCGATGCCAAAGATAACACCCAATAGTTCTCGTTCGGTAGCAGAGTATTTTTGTTCGGCAGAAGTTAAGGCACGGCTCGCATAAGCGATTGGATGTTCTAAACCATTGTTTACCTGGAATAACATTGCACCTAACCCAGTAAGTGAGGCATCGGTTTGTATATAAAACTTATCATCGAAATTTGGAGAGATTAAGATAGGTGCTGAAGTGATTAGTGTTTTAATTTGTTCGAAAGCTTGTTGGGATTCTAAATTCCACTCGATAGTTTGGGATTTCTTTTATTTTTAATTAAAGCAGTAATGGGTGCAGATATAGTTGAAAGGTTAGGTAGAAAAATGCGATAGTAGCTAATCATTCCTATCAAACGTTTGATTTCGGTAACAGTTTTTGGTGTTTTAAATTTAGTAATGGCATCAACTTTAGCAGGATCGGCTCGTAAGCCTGTCCCATCGACAATAAAACCAAGAAATGTAAGGGATGAACGACAAAATTGAGACTTTTCCCAGTTTATCTTAAAGCCTGCTGCGCTTAAACGTTCAGCAACTTCATCTAATGTGGCGATATGTTCATCGAAAGAACTTGAGATAATTAAGATATCATCTAAAAATACAAAGGCACGTTCTTGATGTAAGATAGGACCTAACGTTTGATCCATAGTACGTTGTAAAGTTTGTGGAGCGTTACAGAGACCAAATGGCAAAAAATTATATTCGAAAAGACCTCGACCTGGGACACAAAAAGCAGTTTTTTGACGAGAAGATAAGTCAAGAGGTATCTGATAAAAAGCTTGTCTTAGGTCGATAGATGAGATAAATTTTGCGTTACGAAGCCTGCTCAAAATTGAGTCAGTTCTAGGTAGAGGGTAAGCGTCTGGAACAGTAACAGAATTTAGCTTCCTGCCATCAAAACAGACACGCCATTCATCATTCTTTTTCCGAACTAGCAATACGGGAGAGGTCCACGGTGAATTTGAAGGAGAGATAACACCAGATACTAACATTTTGTCTATTTCCGCATGTAAATGCTTTTGTAAGGCAGGCGATAAGGGATATTGACGTTGCTTAAAGGGAAGGGCATCACCTGTGGAGATAACGTGTGTTGCCGTTGTAACACAACCAAGTTCAGAGGTATTAAGTTTGCGAAATTTGTCGATTGTAGCGTTAAGAGTTACATCTTGGGAGTCAGTAAGAGAGATTTTGTTAGATATTCCTGTAGATGCACAGGAGTTCGTTTTAATAGAGGTTTGCCATGAAAAATCCTGAAAGTAAAGTGACAGATTAAAAGTTTACAGAAATCAACGCCCAGTAGAAAAGGATACGCTAATGCAGGGACAATCAAAATAAAACATCACGTTCAAGAGACTCTACACGAATTTTTAACTTAAGGAACCGGTTACATGTATTTGATTATCGTCAGCTAAATTTATGGAAGTTTTTCGGAATAATTTGAATTTTGATATTTTGTTGAGATAATTGATGTAAACCTTCGTTATTTATAAGAGAACATGAAGAACCTGTATCCAGTAAAGCAATTACATTTAAGGAACCAATTGAGATAGATAAGTGTGGACGGTTATCGAGGGTTTTTAACAAGTTGTGAAACAGCGGTAGTCTTTTATGATAAAAGGAATTGACGGTTTGTAACCACTTAGACCACTCGGCTGGAGTAGTATAGCATAGTTCCTCTAATGAAGGTAAGGTATTTTGTACATTAATAGTAGCGGTATTATTATTAGATAAATTTAATGACGGTACAACGTTAGAAGTGGTTTTATAATTTAAATTTACTGGCGTCTGTGTCCGTTGAATGATTGGTGTTGAGGGCGATTTTGGTTTCTTGAGATATTCACACCCTGATTTGAAATATCTCGACGGGAGTTTCCCGATACGTTAGGATTACAGTTGGTGCAGTTAGATTTGTAGATATTTGAGCGACCACAGCCATAACAAAAAATATTTTTAGGGTAAGTGCAGACAGTATAGCTATGTCCACTTCGTTTGCAGTTCCAACAGGTAAGTGCGTTATTAGTTACGGTAGAAGGAACGTTAAGTGTAGATAGTTTACGGGAAGGTCGAACTTGGCAAGCTAAATCAGGTTCGAGAAGACCAGATAGTTCCTCGGGTGGTGGTCGATATTTGTCAATTCTTGACCTCACTTCTTGGAGAGAGCGACATAGGTCTTTAAAATGAGCTAGCGAAGATATGGTCTGTAAAGCCAAACGTTCTGAGAAATGGGGGTTTAAATTTCTAAGTAATTGATCGATAATTTCGGATTCGGAAGGTTTTTTGTCAAGTCTGCTATATAAAGCTTCTAATGAGGTAATAAAAGAAACAACATTTTCGTCGGGACCTTGAGTTCGGTTTCGGATTTCGTTCCAAAGGTCGTTAATGTAGCCATAAGGTAGGAAATCTCGTTTTAAACAGGCAACTAACTCATTCCAGGTAGAAATTTGGTGTCGTATGTTTCTGTACCATATTAACGCTGAGCCTGCGAACAAATCACCAGCTGAGATAAATAGGTCCTGGTCGGTACACCCGCAGAAATTTTAAAATCGTTAATCCGGTCAAGAAAGGATGATAAAGAAACCTTCGAATCAAACCCTTCAAAGGTGAGACCCCATTTGTATACAGGTATAGGTTTTCCTAATGGTTTAGGTTCGGCAAGCGCAAGATTTGAAAAAGGTAACGATATATCTACGTCTGCGTTAGGATTAAGTCTTTCTAAAAGAATTCCTTCAAGCAATAACACCTCGGACAACAAACATTGTTTAGCTTGAGTCGCTTGGTCATCGTTATATAAAGATAATGATTCGATACGGTGTTTGACGTGGGTTATTCTTGAAGTCAATCTCCTAATTCGATATTAGTAGCCGCAGGATCTGTTTTGTTTATTATACCCGATATATCATCTAAAGTTAATTTAATTTCTGATACGTTGAGTGGCCAATCGCCAACAGGGTTCTTTAAGATAGCAACGCCTTTGGTTTCCTGTGACAAAACAGCCCTAAGTTGAGATCGCCTATCATTCTGATTGCTCGCAGCTATGATACTTCTACATTCCAGCTCGTAGATCAATTCCAGCGATTTTAAATGTGATACGTTCATTATGAATACAATATTCAAGACACGATATAAAAATATGCGATTTTGACGCAGATTAGAAGGTAAAAACACGTTACAGTTACTTTAAGGTAATACGATACGATATTTAGAGGTAAGAACTTGTTAGAACGTCACCGATAACACCAAAGAAACACATTTAAGGTATATGGAAACGAAATCAATGTTCAGTTAAATACATATTTTATAGATAATGACAGACAAGCCTTCCAAAATGGAAAATGGGCGCAGAGGATATGTTATTTAACCTATAAGGCAACAACGTATAGTCAAACACTTCTTAAAAAAGGTATACTAGCAATTTATTTCACTCAAGTGTTTTTTTTAAACACAAAATTTTCATGTGAAGGATAAACCATAATGCAATTTTAGAATGTAACATAAAGAACAATGTATTTAAGTTTCAAAAAACGGCCTTTCAAAGTTAAGGAAAGCAACTAAAGATATTTTAATAGGTAATTCTATAATATTGTATTTAAAGACATAAGGTAAGGTAAATACTTATTCATATACTTACATGGATAAAAGTAAAGTTCTTTAAGTGAAGAAGCTATTAATGCATTGTATCCTTATAAAGGAAATTATTCTAACCTAAAAACAAAGAAGAAGCCCCTGAAGTTCATAGCCTGAACAGGTTGAAGGCGCCATCTGCTACACTTCGTTTGAAGTTTTATCTGGTCGGTAATGCAGTTAACAAAATGTAACACTTAGATTCTGGTACATTGAAATGCCGATAGATGGCTCTTAAAAGCCGGTAATACAATTACCAAAGTTCATAAGATACACATGACGTCACTGATAATTTATATTGCGCCATAATTAAGAGAAGGTACATAAAATTTAAACAATAAAAATTAGATAATCTACTCACGTGAAGGATCCGCTAACCGGCAGGAAATCACGCCACGGTAACCTCGGCATCGCTGCTGGTAGAGTTGGACATCCAAATTATCTCGGGGTCATGGGATGCTCCAGGGTCATCTTCGTTCCTATATGCAGTGGAAGACAGGAATAGGTAATTAAGGAACAACAAAGATAATTAAGGCAAGGGAATCTACATAATAAGATAACACGACACCCCGCACGACTGTTCACTTCAAAGTTCGGCGTAAAAAAGCCACGTTTCCGCGCGAGAACCGCGGAACTCCCTACTCTTTTGTAGCATTGCCTTACCCCTATAGGGATAATTCACACTTGCCAATTGCACTATTGTGACGTACCGGAAGCCCCGCCCAGTTCATTTAAAAATGTTCGCGCGTCTTGCGTATTTAAAATTATGGCGGGAAGCTTCCGCACATCAAGAAACTGAACTAAAACAATGTTTAAGTGCAAATTCGATTTGCACGTAACACAGTTAATAAGACTGAATTAAATGAAAAAAATATTACATCAGAAGGATTAGCAAAAGTAAATATATTTTGTTACTTTGAGACATGCATCACCGGTGATAATAGAAGTAAAAAAGACAATTATTGTAGTCCTGGGCAGCAGGGGAATGAAACACTAATGTTAATTTATATTTCACATCATCGAATTAACATTTCATATTAATTCCTATTTAGGTATTTTATGTTTTGTTGTAATTTGAAGCAATTGGTTAAAAATTTGTACACAAAAAAATATTTTTGATAAAAGCTTAGTTTCGTGACAGTCATCGTTTCGAAAATGAAGATCGGGAGTATTCAATAAATGTCGTGGCAATTTTGTAAACATATTTCCATATATCATTATTAATATGGTAATTTCTTTGCAAGATATGAAATATTTTCACAATACAGAATACTTGCAATACAAAAAAAGGTATAGGTAGGCATCTTGTTAGGACCAAAAATATCGTACAAAAAGTGAGAAAAATTAGAATTAAAATTAGAAATTATTTATTAAATAGAGTATTACAATAAGTAACAACTACTTAAATGGGAGTATGTCAGCATAGCTGATGTTCGCATATCACAGTTTGTTACGTGCAAATCGAATTTGCACTTAAACATGTATGTTAGGTTTAGTTTTCTTGATGTACGGAAGTTTCCCGCCATAATGTTCAAATACGCGAGACGCGGGAACATTTTTAAATAGACTGGGCGGTGCTTCCGGCACGTCACAATAGTGAGTTTGCGCAAGTGTGCTTATCCCCATAGGGGTAAGGCAATAGTAGACAAAGAGTGGGGGAGAGTTTCGCGGTTCTCGCCCTGAATCGTGGCTGTTTTTGCCGAACTTTCAAGTGTAACAGTCGTGCCGGGTTCGTGTCTTATCTTATTATGTAGATTTCCTTTTGATTATCTTGTTTTGTCGTTCCTAATTAACCTCTTCCTTATCGTTCCACTACATATAGGAAATGGAGATGACCCTGGAGCAGCCCACGACCGATGTCCATGCTCTACCATCAGCACCGCAGCCGAGGCTACCGTAGCGTGACTTCCTGCCGGATACCGGATTTCTCACGTGAGTAAATTCTCTAATTTTCATTGTTCTAATTTTATGTAACTGCTCCTAATTATGGCGCAATATAAATTGTCGATGACGTCATGGTGATTGGCGCGCGAAACCTGTAAAAGGGGTTTGCGTTCCGGCCGCCAGGGCGTAGCATTGCTTTTTACTCATTGCGCTTGCGCGGTGTATCTTATGAACTTTGGTAATTGTATTACCGGCTTTTAAGAACCATCTATCGCCATATAGATGTACCACCATCTAAGTGTAATACTTTGTTAACTGTATTACGGACCGTATAAACTTTCCTTAGTAGTGTAACAAGTTGCACTATTATAGTTTTTGAAATTCTAACAATTTTTTAAATACGTTTTCTAAATGCAGGAGCTGTCTCTCCACACCTAAAAACAGATCTGCATATTTGTTGAATATGTATAAATACAATTATATTAAAACGAACACTTAAATTTTGACGTTTTATGATGCGGTATGGTTAATTCATCATTATTGCGCAGATTACAATTATGCACAGAAGATCTTACATTTAGTAGACTATATAAATAAGTTGGTTTTCCCGATTTATAAATATTAAATAGAAAACTGGCAAACAATAGCTTACAATGTAGTATTAATTTGAAAATTTCGAGGTTATTGTAGATCGGGGGTCACATGCTCTCTGTAATGGACATTATAAGAGAATCTCAGGCAGCAGTTTTGAATGATTTGGAGTTGTTCTTCAACTGATCAGACAAGTGGTTATAGTAAACAATGCCACAGTAGTTGATGTGATTTAAAATAAGAGCTTGGCCTATTTTTCATTTGATTTTGGAAGGAAGCACTGTTTTATATCGGTAAATAGATTTAAGTTTATAATAAGTAATGGTGCAAATCTTGTTTACGTGTCTTTCAAAATTTAGGCTGCAATCACAGATTATGCCTAAGTTTTTTACAATGTCACTAAAGGCTATAACACTTTTGTCCAGTACTATTTCTGAGTTTTGATTATTTTTGAACACTGTACAGTAATACAGAAAACCTATGCACTGGCATATTGATTTTTAGGATTTAATGCAAGGCCATTATTTATAGTCCATGTGAGCACTGCATCTAAGTTATTGTTCATTTCATAAATAGTCTGGTTCGCATCGTAGGGGTCGCATGGGATATATATTTGGGCGTCATCTGCATACATATGGATTCCACAGTTTTGAGTTACTGCAGTCAAACAACAATGGCCCGAGTATCCTTCCCTTGCAGAACTTCCTGTCTTACATTCAGTTCGCTTGAGACTACATTGTTTAGTTTTACCTGCTGAGTTCTTCCAGTTCAATAATTTGTCATAAGTTGAAGTAGTAGGAAAGCTTTGCAATCAGAAGTTGATGATTTATTACATCATATGCCTTGCAGTAATCAAAGTATAACATTACAGTTGTCTTTGAGTCTTCAATATTCCTTACTATGTCGTTTATAATTTTGCGTAAGGCTGTTGAAGTACTATGCTTTGTGCGAAAACCAGACTGGATTTGAGGTAATATTTCGTTATTTTCAACATGCTGCACATGCAACCACATTGTCAGTAGATACTGTATGAAACATAAATTCTTCAGTCCTTAATGGAAATTTTTGTTTATAAAGGTAGCGAATTGTATTTTCTGTAACTTATTGAAATATTATTTATGAAATAATCATTGAGAAGATTTGGATCTCCATTACATATATTAATTGTATTTGTAGGTTTTCAATGTATATAGCCTTTTCAAAGAATTTACACAGCTGTTTAGAGTTGTTTTATGAAGTGAAACCATGTAAGTATAGTATGCCTTCTTTTCAGTCCTGATCACATGTGTGATATAGTTTCTAAGTTGTCTACAATATATATAGTACAATTCTTTTCTGTTTGTAATGTATTTTCTAAGGGCCGCATTTTTAGTTTTATCATATCCTTTAAGGTATCCGTTAACCACCCTGGTTTTGTATGAGAATTTTTTGCTGTACAGATGGGTGCATGTACGTCAAACAGTGTAGTAACTATTTGATTAAAGTGCGATAATTTTTCATCGATTAGATCGTGGTTATAACAGTATGACCAGTCAACGTTATTTGCATCTATAGAAAATGCATCATGGTCAAAGTATTTAAAGGTACAGGATGCATGTGAGCCAGGAAGAAGTTGTTTAAGAGGAGTACATAAATTGCAGTAAACCATCAAATCGTCAGAGGTGATACATAAATCTTAAGTACCCGAGTCGGTGTATTTTAGATTTCCACTCACACAAATCAGATCGAGAAGTGTAACAGTGGATGATGTAATTCTTGTAGGCTGTTTGATAACTTGTATTAAATTAAATGACCTAAGGATGGACTTAAGGTAGTTGGAATTATTGTTATCTTTGAGAAGATCTATGTTCATGTCCCCCATTAATATAATATGTTCAACTTCTGGATAAAATATTGCTAAAGTATGTTCTAATTCCTGAAGACAGGATATTGAGCTTGTGGGAGGTTTGTAAATAGTTTCTATTGCATATGTTGTTTTCTTTATTGTAAATTTGATCCATAATTGTTCCTATGTGCCAGCGTGAAGACTTTCAAGATCCAATACTTTACAGTTGATTGAACTTTTCACATAGTAGCAAATACCACCTCCTCTAAGTGGTCTATCTTTCCTAAATAACGAGTAACCAGGTATTACTATATGAGTTGAAGGAAAATCCAATGGTAGCCATGTTTCACAGACTGAGATAATGATGAAATTTCTGTCCAACACGAATTCACAAAATTCGTCGAATTTTGGAATGAGCGATATAATATTGATGTGACAAATTTTTAGATAATTATAAAGTTGCTGTGATTGCTATTTTGGGCCACAATCTGTTCTTGCACTGAGTTTTTTTAATTGTTTTATGTAACAAGGACACTTGGAATCGGTTGCCTTATGGTTGGTTTTAAGTTAAAGCTATAAGTTTTTATTGGCCCTACTACAGTTAATACATATTGCATCATTTCTTTCACAACTCTTATAGCTATGATTTCCTGAACAATTGGCACAGCATACCTCCTCTTTATAATTGCTCATGTGGTGATGAAAACCCATACATCTGTAGTACTGTACGATATTCAAGTGATTTGACGCATAACCTTTGAACGAACCGATAGCTATTCTTTCGGTCTTAATAAGATTGTTATGAGTTACTGGATCTACTTCCAATACCAAAATAGATTTGCTAGAATATTTGCTCTTTAGAACCGTGACAATTTTCATACTAAAACTTTCTAGATTTGAGTCGATGCAATTTTGTTGCAAGATATTATTAAGTGTAATATTTTCATTTGCACGGCCGTCATTCTCAATATAAGTTATTCTTACTCTAGGTTTTTGAGTATGGGACTACAACCTTATATTTGTCATCTAGTTTATCTGTAATATTGTCTTTCATCAATTGTTGATCATCTATAGGGCTTACTTCGATGTCCCCCTTAGAAACCTCTAACTTTAGAAACATTCACCCCCAATAGTCATGGGATCCACAGCCTTCTTTAGATCTGATTTTGTTGATTTACTGCCTTGATTGCAAATGAGCTTATTTACTAAAACAGGATCAAATGTACCTTTCACAATTTGGCATAAGATGGGGTTTCCATAGTAACACTATTAACTATATAGTGCTGTATATTTGTTATATTATTTTTCAGAAGCTTAAGCCTGCCTTCATTTGAGTGACCATGGTTACAAGTGTAGGCAAAGACTTAAAAATTCACCGCAGTCAGTGCATACCAGTTTCAGTGACCTTTTTTGCAGTGGGATGCATTTGATTTCGGAGGCTGTCAAAGTATAGCATTTTTTGTGTAAGAATCTGTGGCATATATCACAATTATAGTGATCTATGTCATCAGGACCAATTAGTATATTGCATTTATTACAGCGATTGTCTACGGGATTCATTTTAACAACCTATCCTTATTACATTTAAAGATACTTGGACACTTGAAAGTTTGCACTATTATAAGTGTATTTTTACTCAATTTGTGTTACACCACTGGAAAAGAGTATATATTGTAAAATAACCAGTTTTATATGTCTATTATTATTATTAAAGCACTATCACTGACGTCTGATAATACCACACAGATGCCAAAAAAATGTTGAATGTAATTGAATTAAATGAGAATGCTATCACATTATTTATGAAGAAGTTCACAGTAGAGTGAGTAATATTGTAGATGAATTTTATTCTATTAGTTACCCAATACTGAATATTATTTTCAGTGTAACTTTTATATTTTAATATGGTTTTATAACTGAGAAATTTACACTATTGTAGAGCAACACAAAACACTCAGCTAATATTTTAAACAAAAAAAGTAACCATTACCCTGTCGTAGAAAATTAGCGCAACATTTAAATGTTACCAGAAAAATTTTTGATTGCATCCATACAAAAAACCAAGTAAAGCAGGAATTTATAGTGTTTTTTAGGTTGATAAAGGTTATTTCAAATTTTCATTTTATCATTTGAGTTAAATTTTTATTTAAAATTCATATGAAATAATTATTTACTAGCTAGTTTTTCTCTGAAACTAGCTCTGATTTTATAAATATCAGGTTTAATAATTTTGGGTTGTAATGCTTTGACGTTATGTTAAACAAAACCCAACAAAAACGAGAAAAATTAATCTAAAATGAACAATTTAATATTGATGTACCCCTGTATATTTTGATTTCATGAACGATAAATAGAGTTCATTAAGCATGAAATTTCAATTAAAGATATATACATATAGGTCATAAATCACAAAAGCTTCGTTTTATACATATTTGAACGTAATTCAGGTCAGAAACTTAATCCAAAAGTCAGCAAAAATGAAAATACTTTAAATTTTCACATAAAATAAGAAAGCTTTTTTTATTGTTTATTAAAAAATAATTCCATTTAAAAAATATACCAGAATAATTGCAGCTATAGTTCACAATATATGCAAGACACGATAAAAATCAGTTTACTACAATGTTATAAAATACAAAGAGCCGATTAATTAGTGAAATCCACAGAGATTAAATTGCCAACCAAATACCATCATACAGTACAATGTACTCATTTTTACTACATTTACACGTAATGCAAACTAAAATAAATCCTAGAAAGACATGCATCTTCACGTGATAGGTATGTTAATGACATACCCATTAGAAGCAGTAAGTAGTTAATTACTCACTAACCAGTAACAAAAACACGAGGTTATAAAAAAACAGGAAGTCGAAGAACCCCACTGGCTCAGAAGTAGCAACTTGGTGTCAACATGTTGGATTCACAAATGTTGACAAGACCCAATATTTAAAAATTGAACTGAATAATCTTTTTTATTGTGGATTCTAACTGATAACTATAAATTGTTCTTTGTTTTAGGAAACCTATTTAGTTGGACATTAAAAGTGTAAAATGTCCACTTGTATCGTAGGTTATATTGTTCGCCTTACCAGATTTAAGAAGTCGAACAATAGAAGTCATAACAACGTGAATGCTGTAATTTAATGATTATGGGAAAATAATCAAAGTGACTAAATTATGAAATGTTAAATGCTGACTCTTTAGAAGATGTTATGCTATTTGTATTTAGGTAATTTTACAATTCTGTACATCCACGTTTTCAGGAATATTATTATGTGAATGGTAATAAAATTTATATGGTTAATTTATGTACATGTTTTAGGGATATTATTGTGTAAATGGTGTTGAAAATTATTTAGATAATCATAAAATTTTTACATACATGGTACAGTCTCTATAATCCGGCTGTTCACTATTCCGGCACATCCAGTAATCTGGTGCTGTTTCCGCTGACAGTCAGTAAATTTTCATATCTAGACTTGTAAAACATTAAAAGTACGAGTCTCCACAACAACAGTAGTACGTCGGCGTCTGCTACGGGTAGTTGCATACAGTGTAATTGTCGCGAGTGAGTTAAGCGAAGGCCGTGTCGTGTGTACATACTGTATAATACAATCTACAAGTGCAGTGCGATGTCGGGAAAACGTAAGCATGTTGTAATGACTTTAGACAAAAAGTACGCAATTTTAATACGTTTGAAAAAAGGTGAGAAGTTGGTTCAGTTGCCTAAGGAATACAATATTGGGCGTGCAACTATACACGACATAAAGAAGAAAAAAAGAGCAAATTGAATCATTCTTCAAGAGGGGTAGTGAATCATCGTCCCAAGTAAGAAAGATATTAAAAGCAGGTGAATTTCCCCAAGTAGAAAACGTACTTTATGATTGGTTCTTGCAAGAAAGGAGCCGCCCCACACATATTTCAGGCGATATTATCATGGATAAGGCAAAAATATTTTATAACAAAATTATGAAAAAGTACGACTTCCGTGCAAGTGTCGTGGTTAGATAAATTCAAATGGCGCTTTGGAATTCGATTGCTAATTTTAACTGGAAAAAAGCTTTCATGTGATGTAGAGGCTGCAGGGCCTCTTGTTAACAATTTTAAAGAAACTGTCAAAGAAATGGATTTAGGCCCAGATCAGATATACAATGCAGACGAGAGGGGTCTGTTCTGGCATCTTTTGAAAAAAAAACAACTTTTGTTTATATGGAGGAAGCTAGTGCCCCAGGTTGTAAGTTTACAAAAGATGGAATAACTTTTATGTCATGTTGTAATGCTAGTGGCACACATAAATTAGAATTGATGGTCATCGGGAAAGCCAAAAAGCCAAGGGCTTTCAAAAACGTACAGTTGCCAATTTCATACACAAATCAAACCAGGAGATGGATGACGAAAACAGTTTTCTCGGAATGGTTTCATAAAACTTTTGTTCCATCGGTAAAAAAGTTTTTGAAAACACAGAAATTGCCTCAAAAAGCCCGTTTAGTTCTTGACAATTGTCCTGGACATCCAGATGAGGACGAGTTAAAATCTAAGGATGATAAAATCGTCGCTTTATTTTTGTCCCCTAATGTAACACCGTTGCTCCAACCTACAGACCAAAACGTGATCCAAACTATAAAAGCAAGTTACAAAAGCCCTGTTGTACAGTGTTCTATCATAAGAAAGGAGCTATGTTACAGCTTTGAAAGAAACCAATCTGACAGATGTTGTTTTTATCTTGCAAGTGCATGGAAAAACTTTCAACAAAAACAATTGTTTGTTCATGGTTCTCTGGATTTATTACAGGATTACAAAAAAAAACACAACCTCAAATTGTCACAGATGAGATAAATGACTTGAGAGAAGTAATGATCGAACAACTAGTAGACCAGCCTGATGATCTGACATCAGCTGATGTTAACGACTGGTTAGGAGCAGACGATGAGCAGTGCCAAATCATGATAGACGATGAGATCATCGCAGACGTACTTGACAGCAGTGACGTGTTGGAGAAGGGAAGCCAGCACGTACACGGCAGCTGCACACACAGTAAAAATGGATTCGGCACGGTGCCTATGCAACTGTAATAACTTGGGTGGAAGAATATGAAGCTTCGACATCCGACATATTGACACTTGAGAGACTCCAAGAAAATGTTTTAAAACTTTCCATTAATGCAAAGAAGCAGAAAAGGATTACGACCTATTTTTCTGTTGTTTAAGTAAACGTGATGAGATTTCACTACAATTGATGAGAACCACCTTCTGCCTTGACTGGAATGCACAAATACTATTGTGGCTGTTGCACAGTGGAGTGGATTTATAATTGCAGCTTAAACTTCTTTGTGTTACAGTAAAGTAACTAAAATGCTTGAATATTAGTATATTGAACTAATTTACAACTATTAACTATTAAATTTAACGGGGAACAAAGCTAAAGCAGACATGTTCTGCTATTTTATTTTAAGTGTCAAAATCTTAGTGTGACACATTGCCACCAGGGCGTGTAATAACAACTGGCGGAAAACCACGAATATTTGAAATAAGACAATAAAGTTGAACATAACTGCCCCCATTGAGATATAGCCTCAATTTAATAAGGTAACTAAATATGAAAATAATGTAAAGTAGTTTTATCGCTGAAATGAAAGAAACAATAATGTCTACTAAAGCATAATAACAACTAAACTTAAATCTTATTTCACTAACTTGCAGGTAAGATGCAAAGTTTGGTCACAGGGCGTTTTTGCACACCACTTACAGATTTCACTGATACAACTCGGACTATACCGTCTTTTCCAGGATGAATTTCTACGATGCATGCTAATTTCCATTTGGCGGGTGGTAGGTTTTCTTCTTTTAGTAAGACCATAGTACCAGGAACTATGGTGCAGTCGGAATTTATGAACCACTTGCGACGTTGCTGGAGTTCATTGATGCACTCTTTCAAAGTGCGAAATACGATTTTCATTGACCGTAGATAAGTTACAGTGTGGTACGGCCATGAGGCTGCGACCGATCAAGAAGTGAGCTGGAGTTACGGATCAAGATCACTTGGGTGAGAGGATAGAGGTGTTAATGGTCGCGAATTAACCACAGCTTCAATCTGAATTAATATGGTATATAATTCTTCATAAGTAAATAGAGAATTATTTGTTACTCTTTTCAGGTGACATTTTATCGTACGGACTCCAGATTCCCAGAGACCACCAAAATGAGGGGATCGAGGAGGAAGGAAGCGCCATGATATACCTTCATTACTTAAAGCGTTTTCAATTTTATTGCTTTCTGTACCTGAATACATTGTTTTAAGTAGCTCCTTTATTTCAGCATTAGCTCCCACAAAGTTAGTCCCGTTATAAGAATAGATTATGGCAGGTTTGCCGCATCTACCAGAAAACCGTCTTAAGGCAGCGATGAAGGCTCCTGATGTTAGATCAGATACCAACTCAACGTGGATTGCCTTTGTCACAAAGCATATAAAAATGCATATGTAGTGCTTTGAGGATTTGAACCCACACCCCTTTTTGTTTTTAATTAGTACGGGACCACAATAATCGACTCCACAGGTGTGGAAAGGAAAATCAACGATTAAACGTTCCTTTGATAAGGGGCCCATTAAGGGCATATGTGATTTGGGAGATGCACGAAAACAAACCTTACATTCTCTTACAATCTTCCTGATGCAATTTCGTCCTGAAATTGGCCAAAAAGTTTCACACACATGATACAATAAAGCCTGAGGGCTGGAGTGCAACGTTTTCTCATGCTCGTGCTTTATTATCAGATATGTCAATTTATGTTTCAGAGGCAATAAAAGTAGATGCTTTTTATTTTCCGAAAAGTGTGAATATTGAATTCTACCACCAACCCTGAGTAAATTATCATTGTCTAAGAATGGATTGAGTAGTAACAAGCGGATTTTCATTTTTAGATCTTTGTTATTCTTTAAATCAGTTATTTCCGTTTGAAATTCTTGCATTTGCACTAAGCGCACTAGTGTTTTTGTAGCTGCATCTAGCTCTGCAAGTGATAGGAGAACAGAAAGTTTTTCGCCTTTATCTAAGCAGGTGTTATGTTTGAAGCGCTGGGCATATGCAACAAACCTTTACAATTTCTTATATGAAGAGAATTGATCAAAAATGTTATCAACGTTTTGCACGATCAGGGTTGCTTATTGATTTATGCTCTAGGCCAATGTGACCAGAGGTGTGACTGCTTAATTGAGCCTCAAGTGAAGGCCATTGATCAGAAGCTTTGGCCAGCCATACTGGACCGGTCCACCACAATTCGGAGGCGATTAAGACTTTGGGTCGGACATCACGAGATATCAGATCAACTGGTTTATCAACAGATGGAACATGTTTCCATTGTTCAGGCTTGGTTAACTCTTGTACCTCAGACGTTAGGAGAATTCCTTAACCAAGCTAAAATGATGGTTGAATCCGTCCAATAAGTAACTGAGTCGACATTGATACAAAGAGCATTGATGATTTTGGAGACAAGTCTTGCTAGAAGCAGGCCGCCGGATAGCTCCAACCTAGAAATTGAAACCGATTTTAATGGGGCCAGTCTAGATTTGGACGCAATTAGGTTGACAGTGGCATGGCCAGTACTAATAGTGCTCCTCAGGTATATGCATGCTCCGTAGGCTAGCTGCGAGGCATCAGAAAAGCCATGTATTTGTATATTAACAACGTCGTCAGCGAGAAGTCGACGCGGAACAGTTAACGAACGTAATGAAGGCAAATCTTTGCAAAACTGAATCCACTGATAATGTAGATCAGACGGAATTGATTCGTCCCATGATAATTTGTGCTGCCACAACTTCTGTATGATTGATTTGGGAATAATTATCACTGGAGCTAATAAACCTAACGGATCGAATATAGCACCAGTAATGGCTAATATTGATTGTTTCGTTATAGATCCTTTCAACAAGTCCTTTATGTTGTAGCTGAATTTATCGTGTGACGGTAACCACAGCATGCCTAAAGTTTTTGCTATTTTGTCAGGATCTAGACACGCAAATTCGGAATCTGACCCAGACAATGGGTGCACAGCGTTTAGTGCATTTGTTACCCATTCTCTTATTTGAAAACAACCTTGAGTTAAAATCGTCGTCACATTGTGGCAGACATACCAATTTTGGATAGGAATCAGTGCCAGAAAGGAGGTCATCAACATAGAAGTCGTTTAACATAGTTAAAACGATTATTGTCATAGTTTTCGTAAGCAATAAAAGTTCAGTTTATTGTTAAATTTCTTTTTTTAATTCACCTCTAATCCGGCATTTTCGACAATCGGGCCCTACTATTCCCCATTTAGGGCTTGATTAACGAGATCCTACTGTACCTGTCTACAAGAATAATACTGTGATGTTGAATTATAAATAGATTTAGATGATGCAGCGAGACTGTATTTTTCTTGATTCAATACATCAATTGTGAGAGGAACTTCATGACATCAGAAGGTAAGATAATTAAAATCTCCCCCAGAATAGCTCGTAGTCTTGGGAGATTTGCATGAGACTAGATTGTGGACTGGCGTCCATCAACATGACAGAAATTGAAAACACTTCATGGTAAGTAGCTTGAAATTGCACCTAGGTAGATTTATTTTGATTATTCAATTTTGTTCTATTTTCTTTCGTTTGTTTCTATAGGAACCCACTCCAGCACCACTGTAGTTAGCGGTGAATCCTTATTTTGTTATGGAATTCCTGACGCTTTTGGGAAATTCCAAATTTAATAAGTTAACGCTTCATACATCTGTAACAGAGTATAGTACTAATTGTTGTTCGTGTGATTTCACAGCCACCTAGAACTACAGTAATTGTTGCAAACTTGTTAGAAGAACACAAGATCAGTTGGATGAACAAAGTTGGTAACGATATGATCTTTATTTATTGATTTAATAACAATGATAGGTCAGGAGAAAAATAGAATTGGTAAAGAAAGTTAAAACACACCGAACAAGCTGGCGCTGAATACGAAACAAATAAATATAAACAAATAATACGCGATACTAAAAAAGTCTATTTTTTTAAAACCAGGCGAACACGTATCCTAAATGGTTGCATTATACCATTCTTTCTGCTTGTATTTTTTACAGTAGTGTACTAAAAAAAATCACTTTTTAAAAACGTGTTATTAAAATTATATTTTTTAAATTTCTACAACTGTAGTACCTATTTTGTATGTCCAGTGTCTGAAAGATAATTTAGAAGTAAATAAGGACAAGGTGATATATTTTTTTTAGGAAAGCTAGTTGCTATATTTCAAAGATCACTTGATCATTTAATTCTAAATTGTACCAAGTGATATAGGAATTCCTTTAGACACAGATGTTCGATTACCGTTAACATATAAAATAAACAAATTCTTCATGCACATCATTTTGGAATAACCTACAAAGAATTTTCTAATTTACAGAAATTGTAATTGCTTTAAGCAAAACAGTGTTATTAACATTAGTAAATGCTTATATTGCAATATATTCCCATGCGAGTGACCATTATTGGTTCTTACCTTAAGCATATAACATATAAAAAAATTAAATTAAATTAAAGCATATTGCTCTAAAATTACCTGGGTTTAACTTTCTCGCTCTGTCCAAAACTGTGACTAGCAAAATAATAAACATTAATGAAAGCTAAATTTATATACATACAAGATAAATCTTCAATGTAAATATGAAGGTATTAATTTGAATAGTGTTATTCAGAAATTGATGTGTAAAGGCGCATGTGTTGTGTAAGCAGCCATATATGTGGAAGTCTTTTATACCATATCATCTACAAATTACCTAGACGTAATAACAATGAGGTAAAACTGATTACTTAAAATAAATATTAAACTAAGTAGCATGTTCACATATTACGAACTATGTTCAGCCTAAACTTCTAATTCACAATAGTCTTTACTAGTATACAACACTATAATTATCATTCAATTTTTCTACACTTGTTATTACTATCGCAATGTTACTTATCAAATAGCCGCTATCTATACTGCCAACTGGACTTATTTTAAGGCACACAACTTGCAAATCTTGATATGAATTTTGGTTAGTTTCATTGTGCGAGAAAAGCAAAGCCGTTTGTGATATGTACTATGATATTGCTAATGATTTTTGATGACTAATTGTATTTGGGTAGTCGACTTTGAGCATCGGAATACCATCCTTACCAGATAATCTGTAAAACAATCAACGAAGCCAAATAGCATATCTTGTTGCGTCATTGCACGTAACCAATTCAGCCTCCATGGTTGATTGTGCTATCGAAGTTCTTACTCATCCACAATATAGCAGCACCTGCGTATTTAATTAAAACACCACTATCTGAATGGCAATCTACACAAAGCAAAGTCAGTAGCCAACAAAACTTGATTCATGTTGAAGATTTCAAACTGAAAAGTTATTTCCATATCAATGGTACCAATTAGATAGCGCACAATTCTTTTAACACTTGTCAAACTTGTGTCAGTTGGGTGTTCGATAAACTTGGACCAATATGTAGTTGCAAAGGCGATATGTGGATAAGTTGATAATGTCAAATACGTAAGTGTACCTATTACTTCACGATAAGAAACATTGATTTTTCCCTTCTGATTTCTGTTCAAAATCCAAACTTGGCAATTACGCAATCAATGTAGCCACATTGATTAATGGTGATGGATTTATCATTATCATACTTGACGTTAAGACCAAGACAGCTAGAACCCACCCCTGATGTGGTTTTGAAGTTATACTTGAGTTCTTTTAAAAAGGGTTTCCTATGTTTGTAATTAACGACATATCCCGAGAAATATAATTTGATATAGGAAATGGAAAAATTTAGTGATGGTATTATGAATGTATTGGATTTAAAATCTTTTCAGAATTTCTTTTAGCAATACCTGGCCAGTGTGAGAATAATGAATTTAGTTTTTTTTTTATAATATATGTGTATTTTGATTGAAAATATTTTGTTAATGGGGCATAAGTTTAGGTTGAATCTTATTTGAATTTATTTAAAAACTAGGTAGACATTTGTAAAGGATATCCAACTACCCCAGTGATGAAATTATATTTGGAAGAGGCGTTGTATTTTTCAATTTTATTTAATTTGACCAAAATTTAATGTGTTTTAAAATATTTTAACGAAAGATAAATATAAGGTGATAAAATTTAGGAAACTGATATGGAAATGTAAGTTTTGCGATGTTGCTTACCCAATACATAGTCTTCACAAAACTGATTATCGTCATTAAATTTAATGCCTTACGATTAAAGATTTTCTCACATGTTTCTTACTTTGATGGCCAAGACGTTCATGCCAAATTTAAATTGATTACAATCACTGAGATCAACTTCACACACTCGAAGATTTAACTACTTGTAGATGCATCTGGTAAAGACCATAGGCACATCTGCCATATGCATAGGTACGGCCATTTGTTATTTTATTGGATATTTGCTGAACCACCTTTGGTCAGAGTGCTAACTGGATCATAATGCGACAGATTTCTGGAACATACTAAAAGCCATTTTTCAATACACTGACCTTTGATGTGCATGTGAACTTTAATATCTTCTCCCACAGCAGCTTGCATACAATTAGAATTTTCTACTCCAACTGTACTTTTTACTGAGAGCAGCCTAAGTGGGTGAAACCACTCCTTACGATTACACACATGTTATGAAGCACCCGTGTCTAACAGCCAGTCGTAAGATGAATCCAGATGATTGATTTTCAACTCTACAAGTATAAACTATTTCTTTTAAAACACATTCAGCCACCTTAGTATTGTTAAACTTTGAACTTAAATTATTCGTAGATACTTGATTTGATCTGCCACTTTTCCTCTGATTGATTAATTTTTGGCTTTTCTTTCGATTTTCATCAATAGGGAGCAACTTGTTGCAAAATGGCCCATTTTATTGTAGCCATAACACTTTGTTACAATTGAAGTAACCTTTTGATGATTTCTGATTTTTGATAGATTACGCTGCTAGACAAACCTCCAGGATGTGATTTCTGTTTCTGATTTGAAAAATACATATCCGATGATGGGTCATCACATTTCATTTTTAAGCAATGCCTCTTTTGCACACAAAAACTCAAGCACTTTCTTTGGATCCATTTCAGTGACCGAGTTCTTTAATTTGAAATATGCTGATGGCAAAGTGTTTAAAACACGATTGATAATAATTGTTTGAACTATTTGTTTAGTTCTCTTACCTTCAAGTTATTGTGCGATATAATGACAGATGCCTTTAAGAGCACTGTGGTGAACTGCTATGTTATGCTTTAGATTCATTTCATAACTGAATGAACAACTTTATGTATTTCATATCTAAATGTTAACCATTTCTCTGTTCAAATAAAGCTAATAATTTATTCCAAACTTCAAACCCTGACATTCAGCCAGAAATTAAAGAACATATTGAAGTATTCAGGCAAGCATGGAACATAAACTGAACCATGTTGTCTTTCTTTTTATTCTTCATCATTTATAACCTTTCCTGTATGATTTGTCGATTGTATTATCAACTCCTTTGCACTTGAGAACCAAAATCATGGCCTCCTTCCATTTACTACGTTTATCTCAACATAGCTAAACTCTTATTGAAAACCAACCAGATCGAATTTGAACTCGATCTGAACCCGTTTATACCAAATGTAACCAACCCACTCGAATGAACCCTCTACTGATTTGCTTCGATTTATGTAAACAAATATAAGGTTTTCACCACCTTTTCAAATGTTTCATTTGTTTCCATGAAACGACACACTTACAAAAGTACTAATTAACATAACCTAACCTCATCACACCGCCAGAAACTAGAATGAAGTTAGAAGCAAGTGTAACTCAATCCACACCGGCAGTTTATGTCGCTAATTTTGATCCTTAAACTCAATTCAACCCTTTTGTTGAAGGGGTCGAGTTCAGTGCTTCGATCCGGTCAACAAAGTGTTTATATTATTTATATTGATCATTTCAACCCACTAACTTCGATCGTGTTGACTTTGACCAGATCGAGCACATTAAAATAATCGTAGTAATCGACTCCAATGTTTAGGACCTCTCAAATGTTCGATTTTTAACTTTTCAATCATCATTTATTAATCTACCTTTATTACTAGCACTAGTCGAAGCTGTCTGGGGGGCCCATAACCTGTTGGTCATTGCTTGTTTGGATGTTGTAAAGTAATTTTATGTTAACGTCAATAAATAAAATCAAAAATAGAAAGTGAAAATAAACGTTTTTATTTTAAAAAACAGATTGTGACAGACTGACAAAAAAATTATTAACATGATTGATTATACATGTATTACTTATCAATGCATTAGGGCTTCTATTTCAACAATTATAAATCAAAAGTTATTTTGATAATATTTTGCTTTTGTACTGTACACACGTTACATGTTTTAAAACTACTACTTGTAAAAAAAATTCATTTGAACTAACGGTGTGTGTTTGTTTGAACATTCCTATTAAAAAAGTTAAGCTTATGCACTAATTTTGTATAATAATTAAAAAATGCAAAGAATAATACATTTGAAAACTTGAACAAAGGTGGGGTAATAGTAAAGACAAAATTGCATTAAAAACAATCTAGAATAAGAGGATCTATCAAATCTAGTCTACTTGTATCACTTAAAAACCAAGCTTAAACTAGGAAAATATCAGAACTAACTAACCATAGCCAAATATGGAATTAAATAAACCTCATTTATGATCAGTAAAAATATTGAATAAAGCCAACTATGGGAAACCTATTGTCGCAAAGAAGTTTAGTAAAATATCATATTTGATACGATAAGGCATAATAGACAAACCACATAATAAAGTACTTAAGTAAGTGTTTGAAAGTTAAATGCAGGTGTAATACCAATACTAAACAAGTATTCCATAATATAAAACTTATCTCAATGCTTAAAACCTAAAAATAAGCACACTCTGAACACAAAAAGTACCTGAAAATTCTACAGAAAGTTTTATATCATGTAACATAATTATTATATATAAAATGCTTTTAATTTGCGGATCTAAGGAAGTACAAGATAAGATAAATAAATTATTTATTGGTGATATGGTAAAATACCACAAAAGTTTAGTGCTATAATAAAATTTAAATGCTAAAAGTATTGTTAAACCGGGAGTGGTCGCGCAATAATTACTAACATCATAGGTCGCACATTAGCATTTTGCTCACAGCAGGTGTTGAGCGTAACGATATGTAATGCGATGACTTAAAAACATTTTAAGAATCTAATAATTAAATGTTTAGTTTTATTTAAAAAATAAAATGTATAATTGAAGAAAAAAAGGCTAGAAAAGGAATGTAAGATGCCATACTATAAAAGACAAAGTTGCACTTTTCTTGTTTATTCAACGATACCCTCCGGACACTGATAGTGAGTGTGCTCGTTGCAAACAAACTTTTACAAGTGTTAAACATTTTTTTGTTTTACGATTTCTCCGTCTTGTGCAAAAGCAACAAATTCTTTGTGAATCATTTTTGCAGTTTACGGTTTCTGGTTCAAGACCTGTAAACTTACTAATTGATTCAAGAAGTTTGAAGGGAAGAGTTAGAATCGGAGAGCGAGTTTCAATGTGTAGTTTCATCAAATCCAGTGCCAATATTTCCAAAAATATACACCGATCTAATCCTTCATTAGTATTTGCAGTTTATTCCGCAGACATTCAAAATCGTAAAAACAATTGTCAGCAGCCACCTACAACTTATTCTTGATACAGTATACATACTTTTCAGTTCATCTACTACATCCAAGCCACCTTTCATAAAATTATAGAAAGTTATAACCTTTGGTTTGGCTTTATCACCGGCATCTTTATCAATTGTGTCTACTGTATGCATTGTAGACCAAACCGGAACATTTTTATTTTTACGTGGCACATAAGAAACCAACAGGCCTTCAATGAGATATGCAAACATACTACTGCATATAGGCCTTTCTTTTGTTTCTAAAAGTATTTGTGGAATTTCTCTTTCATTTTTCCTCAACGATCCAACAACTAGTATTTTGTTTATACAAATCCATTGTTAAAGGTATAGAGGTAAAATAATTATCCATGGTAATGTTTCACCCAGTATTTATAATAGGAGAAATAATTCTTTACAACACTTGCTGCTGAATTATCTACGTTGTATGGCCCATTGGGCTGCCTGCCATCATATATTTCCATGTTAATCGTATAGAATACACGGGAATCAACCAACGCAAAGATTTTTATACCATATTTGGTGGATTTATTAGCAATATATTGGCAAAATTTGCAACGCCCACGAAGCGCATCTAACCTTTCGTCTACTGTGGTATATTAGCTCAGGATATAATTGGCTTTGCATTTTTCAACAAACTCGAAAAAGACTTTTCTAATTGGAGCCAAGTTATCAATAGCCTTATGTTCGGCACGAATGTTCACATCATCAAACCGCAAAGCCCGAAAAAGGGTATAAAATCTTCTTGAAGACATAGTTGCTCTAAAACATTCAGGTGTGGCGCCATCATCAATCCAAAGTTTTTTTATATTGATATGTCCACCCTTTTTAGACCAGCCACATACAGTAATCTAAGCAAAGCACGTATTTCATCTGGAGTTGTGTTGTTGCAATCCCTTTCACGTATGTAATTCGTAAGCATTTGTTGAAGATATATGTTTGTGCAGTGTAATATATTCAATTGTTTCGTCCGGAAGAAACAACTTCCACAATTCGAGAACCGTGTGTGCATTCTTTAAGGCCAATTCCAAAAATGCATAATCCCACATCTCTGGACGATTTAAGACCAATTAGTGTTCTTCCCATATTAGCAAAGATGTTTGAAAAAATTGTTTGGTCAATGATGATGGAGCACTTAACTAAATTTGATATATTACCCAACGTTCAATCTGGGTTTAGGGCAAAGTTTAGTACTACGTCTGCACTCCATAAAGTAACAACTGACATTACAATGGGTTTAGATAAATCTGCAAGTGTATGTTTAGTACTCCTTGACTATAGTAAAGCCTTTGATATGCTAAATCATGACCTTTTGATAGCTATCATGAAATACTATGGTTTTAACAAATCAATATGTAAATGGTTTGAAAATTATTTGAAGGGTGGAGGTGGATAAAAGTAAGTCAGCCCCTGGAACATCATCACATGGAGTACCGCAGGGTAGCATATTAGGTCCTATGTTATTTTGCCTTTATACAGCTAAACTACACTCAGTAGTTCAAAATTGTAAAATCCATCTATATGCAGATGACATGCGGCTTTTAAAATACTTTGACCCAATAGAAGTTAGTTTATCTTTGGAACAGGTGAATTCCGATTTGAAAAAAATACATAAATGGTCCATAGATCATGAACTGTGTTTAAATGCAAAAAAGAGCTATTTTATTTTAATTGGTAGTACACAGATAAGAAACAAAGTAAAGCTGCATAATTTTACAACTCTACATATTGAACACCATGAATTAGAACAAAAAGAAATTGCAAGAAACCTAGGGGTGTTTTTCAACGAGTCTTTAAATTTAAAACTAAAATCTTTATATAGGTTAAAATACACTCTTTCAGAGAAATTAAACTACATGCTGGTCAAATCACTCCTTTATTCAATATCAGATTATTGTATCACAGTCTACTATAGCTACCTATCATTAGAATATAGGAATAAATTACAACTAGCGCAAAATGCCTGCCTGAGATTCACTTATATTTGCAAATTTGATCAAAAACACCAATATCTCTGAATAACAATATTTTAAAAATAGAATACAGAGTTCAGCTATTTTTTGCTTTATATTTATTTCAATTATGTCATAACAAACAACCTTAGTATCTTTGTGATTATTTAATACCAAAGAGCATATTCATAATGTTAATGTAAGATATTTAAATAGCTATAATATTCATCTACACAAACCTGTTAAATTTGAATGTTGTTTTGCTTATATGTCTGTAAAGTTATTAAACTCAAACGAAATTCAGGAGCTGATGAAAATAAAAATGGCTAAGTCATTCAAAGAAAATTATAAAAAATATTTGTTAGGTATACAAAAAGATAGGTCTAAATAAATTGTTATATAGCATTTTACTGTTATCCTAGAGCTTATATAGTATGTAAATTTCTGTGTATAATGTAATGGTTGGAGACATCGAGGAACACTTTTGTGAATGTCCTCCTCTTGTGTGTTAAATGTATTTTTCTAACAACACAATAAATATCTATCTATCTATATTTATCTAACTTGTTTTACTCGTGGCACATGAATAACAATATTTCCTTCTTGTGTTCGAACATTTGATCGTGGAGGAAATTTGAACCTAAAAGTGCTTTTATCTTTTCTAATCATATATTGACCCGCATGATAAGGTTCTCTATCATTAGCAATTGATTTGTCTCCAGATTGTTCAATGTTCGAATCATGCTCACTGAATTCTGATTCAGCGTCAGTTTCAATGTCATCGCATCTACGACTTCAATATTTTCCGGTTCGTCTCAAGAAACACACCACAGCGGAGCAAGGTGGTCCTATAGCATACATTTTGTCTTAATGTTCAAAGATACGAAAATAAAATACACTACCTTTGTATTCAGTTTCTGCAAATCTTAGTTTTGTTAATTAGACTAGCCTTTTACCTCTGCTCATAGTTTAAACAAAATTAACAGTGAAAATTAAATTAACTATAAAAAGTTAATAAAATGCAAATTAACACAAATATTACAAATATAATAAACTACTCGTTGTGTGATGTCGCCACAGCTCTGAAATTATTACTGTCATTGGTCGCATAATAAAAGAATTGCTCACGCACTGCATCCGCTTGGAACGCCTTTTCTGGTATTGAGGGAACGGCTTTAAACCTTAAACTAAAGTGTCATTTGAAAGTAGAAGGTCAAAAAACCAGCTAGAAGTAACTGCTAGTCAATGTTCTAATCAGCATTATATTTACGTAGATTTTTGTATCAATATTAGAAAAATGATCATAGCGCGACCACTCGCGGGTTAATAATTTTCTAGTAGTGGTCCGAATTAGAGCAAAAATTTATTTTTACACAGTGAATACAAAAATTCTTAACAAATACACAAGGTACGGTGAATGTGCTGAAATTCAACATACTTTTCCTAATAATGCAGACTATAACTTTCAATCCAATTTACTTTCAAAATGTCCAGCCTCCATAAGTTTCAAAAGATCTTTATACTCCAAACTCAAACAATATTCATGGATTTCCACAAATAGAAAATTAGTTCATTCTCATTTTGTTCAAGGCTGCATCAATATTCATACACCAAGAGGGCATTCACTTCACCTCTATGATACCATCAGCAGTTGCTCTAACGATAAAAAGTTAACGGTTTGACATTAGATCGAATAAATGAATATTACATCATAACCTTCCTGAAAAATAAAGCCTCAACACGAAGTCACAAGTATCAGCAGAATTATTATCTAATAAACACCTTTCTAAACCAAGAAAACTTTCCAAAAGCTTTCAAAAAGCATTATAGCAAACACAGCCCCATATTCCCAAACTCACAAGTTTTTATAACCGATTTCAAGCTACAAGACTTAGTTCGTTTCAGCAAACTAGAAAAGTCAAAATTTTTAATTCTGTCGTGCCTAAGGATCAACTAGTTATTCTCCACCTAAATATCCGATCATTAAACAACTCTGTGGATGAACTATCAATCTTTTTAAATGCCCACGACTACCCCGATGTAGTTTGTCTCAATGAACATCATTTAATCTCAGATAAGTTGACTTCTTTGAACATTCCAAATTACAAACTAACCTCATACTTCTGTAGGGATAATTCTTATGGAGGTTCCGCAATATTTGTTAAGGTGAATACACGGGCTAACCATATTCTTTATTTAAATAAGCTTGCACTTGCACAAACGTGTGAGCTTTCAGCTGCCGAAATCTGTATTGGTCTATGTAAAACTTTAATACTAACTCTTTCTCGTTCCCCACACTCGTCAGTTAAAGAGTTTCTCATTCTCCTAGATCTTATCTTAAACAAAGCTAGTCAAAATTTTGACAATATTATACTGACTTCAGATTTCAACATTGACTTAATTGTTAATAGTTGCGACTGTCGCTCACTTCTAAACGTTTTATCCACCTATGGATTATACACATGTTTTAATGTAGCTACTCGCATAACTAATCGATCTAGCTCTGGCATAGATAACATTGCTTCAACCTTTCATTCTGAGTCCATCTCGAATAAAACTGTTGTACCCAGTATTCTTTTCGGACCATTGTGCTCTCCTAATAAAGGTTAAGGTCATATTGACAACCAACAGTAAAAAAACGACTATAAAAACAATTCGTAGCAATCTAAAAGATCCGGGAACTTTAGAAGTATTTAAAAATAGTCTATCTAGTCAGGTCTGGAACGAGGTGAGTGAACCCTATAATACAGACGTTAAAAACAATAACTTTTTAAATATCTTTTCAAGGCTCTTTAATACTCATTTTCCCCTAAACCAGATAAAAGTTGTTTGTAATAAACCTAAAAAAAAAACCAATGGATAAACCCCGATATAAGTTTAATTTATGACCAAATAAATCTTCTAAGATCTTCGGAAAACACCTCTAACAGCTCACTGAACTACTTAAAGAAAAAACTAAAATTTCTGATACGCAAAGAAAAAAAGAACTTAACAACAGATATCTCAGTAATTCAGATAATATCATGAAAACTAATTATCCGAAACCGTTCCATTACTGATCCAGCTCGTATAGCCACTGAACTAAATTTATTCCTTTTAGATACCTCTCCTACTCATAACCCCTCCCAACCCCCTATTATAGGTTCATGTGTTAATAAATGCCCCAACGCTACAACATCATCCCTTGTTCTATTCCCAACTGATGAAGACAAAATTATTTATGTAGTCTCCAAGTTTAAAAATAAAAACTCACCCGGGATTGACGGAATACCTCCATGGTTAGTTAAAAGAGTAATAGCGGAAATTGCCTTTCCTATAAGTAATATTATCAACAGTTCTTTTATGACACGCACATTCCCTTCGAAACTTAAGTCAGCTTTAGTAAAACCGTTACGCAAAAAAGGTACTCCCACCGATCCGAGTAACTATAAACCAATCAGTCTTCTGTCAATTTTTAATAAAATAATTGAAACAATAATCACTATTAGACTATCTAAATTCTTAATAAAACATAAAATTATTGACAAATTCCAACATGGATTTCTCCCTAAAAAATCTACCCAGACAGCTCTAGTAGACATATCCCTTTTTGTAAGTAACTCTATCGATAAAGGTGAATTTGTTACTGCCTGGTTAATTGATATTGCTAAGGCTTTCAACAGTGTCTGTCACTCCATTCTTCTTGACAAACTTACACATATAGGAATCCGAGGTGTCCCTCTCAATCTACTCCGTAACTATCTATCAAACAGAACTCAGTCTGTGGAAATTGTAAGTTATGATGGGACTACTACAGTGTGTTCCCCTTTCGTGCCTGTTAGTATCAGAGTACCCCAAGGCAGTGTCTTGGGACCATTCCTGTTTTTAATTTACATTAATGACTTGGCTCCCTTGCTATCATCCAACGATACTATCTGCATTAAATATGCAGATGACACTACTGTGCTTACAAAATCTATCTCGGCTAACTGGCACAACACAGTAACATCGGCCCAAAATAAATTAACGCTAGCTAAGCAATGGCTTACTCTCAATAAACTGAGCCTAAACATGCTGAAAACGGAATTTATGGTATTTCGATCTGCAAGGTCTCAAATCACCCTGCCTCTTTCGGTAAGCCTTAATGGTTCATTAATTCCAATTGAAGGTAAAGTAAACTTTTTAGGATTTATCATCGATGCTTCATTGACCTGCAAAAAATTATCAATATCCTGCTTTATATTAAGTAAAATTGTACAATTCCGTTCCACGTTGGTGATTAATTCTGCCTATTATGCCTTAATATTCGGTCATATCTCTTATGGGATCCTTGTGTGGGGTAGTTCCTCGAGCGCCATGTATAACGTCTTTATATCGCAGAAAAAGGCAGTCCGGATCATCTGCAAGCAGGCACCTCTCAGTAGCTGTCGAGGAAATTTCAAAAAGTTAGGTATTCTCACTGTTCCTACTGTATATATTTTATCGCTGTTGACATATATTCATAAACACCCACATTTGATTGAACTATATAGACCACAGCATGCTTATAATACTTGCTTTCGACCATTTACTTTACCAGCTTCCAAGCGCACGTCTACGCAAAGATCCCTTGTTTACTGTGCTTTAAAACTACTAAACCGGCTAAAAATCGACCCCATTAGATATTCATATAAACCATTCAGTAAGGTCCTGAAAGCCTACCTTACGGATATCGAGCCATACTCTATGAACGAATCCCTTACACAGTCTAATACACACCAACTCCAAATCCACATCCACTTTGTTATTTCCTACCTCTAACTCCGTTCCCTCTTTTGTCAAAATTCATCCATAAAGATGAATCAGGTGGTGACACCAGGTACAAGACAGCTTAACTTAATAGTGTTGCCTCATATTATTGTTAAAATTGTTGTGATTATTGTAGTAATTTATGTAAGCTAGGTATTATAACGTAATTTATACATGCAAATGAGTGTTTGTCCAATTGTATAAATTGAATAAATAAATAAAATAAAACATAACCTGCCTTTTGATTATTTAGTTTTAAAGTCTACTTTTCAGAAATAACAAAATACATTTTCATAATGGTATTTCCATACATTTAAATCCGTTTAAACTTATGGTGAAAATAAATAATTTTGATAATTTTTTATTGCAACCAATCGGAACTGAGAAAAATGATTCCTTCGAACTTCTAACTAATAAATTTTCCGATTTCTTAAAAACCGATGTAAATTATTGAAAACTTTAGGCGATTTGTGGCAATGGATACAAACTTATTTAAGAAACTAATGTATTAAAAATGTTTTACAAAACTGTGGCATGCAAGGAAGTAATTGCAACATACAAGAAAAGTTGATTTATAACCATACTGCAAGCCATAGATTTTCTGAAACCTCACAATTTAATCATATTTGATATTAGTAGAGCTACTGAAAAATTTTCCTAAAAAGTTAAACTTCGACCTGTAACCAAGGGAATGATTAGAACTGCAAAACCTTGTTAAAGCATAAATTCTTGTTTATAACAATGCTAAAATTATAAGAACATTACTAATGGTAATTAAAACAACTTACAACTAAATCGGGTTCTACCCTAGTTCCTCAGCACAATGGTTTTAGGACACAAATTGTATATTTTTTATTCACATATATACCAGTGTTTCTGTTCAGCCACACATGGTACAGTACATCACGAACTGTGACCTTCGTGGCAGGACATGTATATGTACCTTTCATAGTTTTAACTACTACTTGTCTGACTTGGTATGAGTGTCTCGCTTTGTGCACTCCTACTACAACTCATTTTGGTCAAGAGTTTCGCTTTGTTTATTCAGCAATAACCACCACTACGTCCCCTACTTCAATGGGCTTTACCTACTGAATCCACTTCACCCTTCGTGCTAATGTTGGCATATATTCGTGTAATCAGTCATCCCGAAATGAAGCGCCATTTGCTATGGCAACTTGTAATTTTGGCATATTATTATTACATCAGAATGTGCATCTCCTTAAAGATTTCAATCCTGCTGACGATCCCAAAAAAAGTTCTTAGGTGTAAGCACTTCTAATTTCTCAGCACTAATAGGTAGGTATGTAAGCGAACAAGAATTTATAATATTTTCAACAACTAATAGGTAGTAATGTAGATACTCGTCGTCAGGTTGCCTAGTGGGCATCATACGCTCAAGACAACAATTTACCAGTCGAACTACTCTTTTCCAATTCCCTGCCATATGAGGAGTTGCAGATGGGTTAAGCTTCCGGGTTATATTCTCAAAGTGTACTTAAATTTTGTCCAGTAGAATTTAATGAATTAGTTTTCTTAACTCATTCTTTACATCTACAAAATTCATTCAATTATCAGTATGTCACTCTATGGACATGGCGCATTGAGAAATGAAGTTCCGAATACATATCATGCATGAATCCTTGCTTAGAAAGTGTGCAATATAAATATGTACGGCTCGTACTGTGGTACAAGTAAACATACACACCCATTTCCTCTCTACGAGAAAATGTAAGGGTCTCACAAACCATCTGCTAGTAGAGAATATTTATAGTTGTGATTTTCATTTGGTCGCATCGTCAGCTACATTGTGCATGAATGAAACCCACGACCAATTGGCATGGTTCATGGTTTCGAGGATCTCTGTTATGCAAAGAGCAACAAATTGTTCGTATTCCTTGGCATCTGGATGCAGCCACACAAGAACATTTAAGGAGTCTGTTCAAAAGAAAATCTCATTATGTACAATATTACGAGCCAATATAATTATAGTTGCTAGTCTAGCTTCAAGAACAGCAGCTTGTAGCTTAAACCTGTAAATTGATACAGATGAAAAGGAGCTACCTTTGAATTCGATGTTACTAATAAACATTACATGTGATTTTCCGAAGGTACTACATTGGCCAAGAAGCGAGTTTTTTTTACCTGGAAAATTTTGAATTTTGCCGAATCCTTGCTGTTCCAAGCAAGGTAGGGATCTTTAACGTGCGTGACAACACACACACGGGACCTCCATTTTACCTCTCATCCGAACGAGGGTGTATTTTTGCGAAAAATGCTCGCCTAACATTTTTCAAGCGGACCGTGTCGGGATTCAAACCCGGGACCTAGGGCGTAGTAGTCACACACATACCACTACGCCACGGAGCCGCTGTTACTAATAAACAGCATACAACCATGGTTGCTACATATCTAAAGTAAAATACCACCCAGTATGCTAACTCACTGGAATCTGTAAACACATGTAATTGGAGCACCCTATAGCGATACAAGAAATAGCATCTCAGAATCTTAATTTCTGTTATTTTAGGTAGTATTTGAGTCCATTTAACCCAGTCACTAATTGCAAATCTGCCACCAATTGGTCCCAGCCTATTTCAGAGGTTCAAATGTCTTGGAAGAGAATTTAAAACCTATCAACGACAGAAATTCCAAGAGATCAAAACCCACCATAAGTATTCTTAAAATTTCCCATTTTGTCAACTTTCGGATTTCTGCTACTTCCCTATCTAGTCGACGAAAGTTGAGCATGTAGTAAAAATGGTGGTCCTTGGCGAACCACCACATACCTAAAACTTTAGACCCACCAAATCTGTGGTTGATATTTAAATTCTTAAACTGATTACTTTTGTAGTCTTCCACGTTCAACTTGGAGGCAACCAATTCTTGTTTGCAATTTGCAAAGTTCCTCTTCCCAATCAAAGCTTTCAAGCCAATTGTCAACACAGTGATTAGTTTTATAGAATTCCACATTCAACTGGAAGGCTATCAATTCTGAATTTGAAATAAAGTTTCCTATAGTAAGGTTGGCTTCTTAGTGTATACGAACTACATTGTTTGCGATCAGCAGAGCTTCCTCTTCCCAATCGAAGCTCTCAAGCCAATCATCACCACAGTGGTTTGTTGGGCACTTTCAAGTATGGTCTCCTGGTGGTACATTTCTTTGATATCACCTGCTAGAACAAAATGCTTCTCTCTAAATCAAAAGAGTACGTTGATTAAAGAGCACACCTTAGGATCCTTAAATAACATTAAGGTTGAGGAAGTTCCATTGCCACTGCCACGGTATCCCACACAATCTGGATTTTGTTAGGCTTATTCAAGTTGAACACTGGAAATATTAGCAGATACCAAGCTCTTTCTGAAACTTTACTTACTAGCTTCTTGGTCCATGAGCCTTTTTGCACAACCCTTATCTAAATATTATTGAATTTTACCCTTAATATTCTGTGCTAAAACTGGATCTTTTGATAATCTTCTTACCAAACATACTAGTCTCTCATAGCCATGCCTTGATTAGAAAGTAATGGAACTAAATCAGATATCCACAGGAGGCCAGCCTCATATTCTACTTCAATCGTGAGTGCTTTTTGCTAGGATATCCGTTGCTCAATAATTGTCGTCAGATTGCAAATGAGATCCAGGATTCTTTGTAGTGAGTGACGCCTAAGCAAAAAATCATTCAAATCGTCAGCAAGTTCCCACTCACAGACATGGCAGTGATAATTTTCCTCGTTATTTGCTCGATCTGCATAATTTCCTAGGATTGTCCACCCTAACCTAATTTTGGTTGCAATTGATTCTCCACATTGACCTTCTTTGGTATTCATTGACAATCACATCAGCCAATGCCCAATCCCAATCAGTATGCACAGTCTTGCATCTTTAGAGCCAGCAATTGGACGATTTCTTAAATGATTTTATTGGGATTCACGTGGATTATAAATTAGCGACTCAGTAGAAGATTTAATCTTTGGACAGCGCAAACGTTCAAAATGCGGAACTTCTTGCAACTTTCATCATTGCCTGATATCTTCAGAGGCACACAACGACTATCCTTCTCTTCTCTAATCGTATAACCGGTTCATTTCAGTTACAGTGAAGTGACAGGTTCTTTGAGATTTAAAGGTTGCACTACCTGCTCGTCCAAAAGTGTATGGCTTGACCCTTCGTCCAGAAATGCAAATGTTTCTATGGCAATAAGTGGTCCAAACAATCATACTGTAATTACACGAAATAGCAATCGACTGAGAGAGGAGTGAATGGAAATTGTATTTGATGATCCATGTTCTTTTAGTTGAATAGTTTCTGGTACATGTTTTACCTGATCATACAGTAGGTGATGGTGTTTAAACAGACAAGCATTAACAATGTATTTCTTTTGGGAAGGCATTTTCTGCATAAAGCATTTTTTTAATTATCTCCCAACATTCCCTAACATAGGCTATCTTAAACACAGGACATTCGCCACTTCATGTGTTGCGAACACAAACATACACATTGAACCAATAGGCAGGACAGACATTCCCGATGGATTTTCATTATTAGCATGAGAATAGACCTTGCCCTTGATTTAGAAATGTTTCTCAAGTTTTCTCTGGCGTTATACAATGAGTTTAAACTGCTTGTTAGCCTACTATATCGACTTACATCATCAACCACACGTCCAGGGTAGTTACAGTTTCCAACTCAGTGTCTTCACAATATTTCTTTAACTTGAAATTAGCCTATTCTAGTTTAAGTGGCCTAGGGAGTTTTGTACTAATTCATTCATTAATGTCAGATTCGTTAGGTGATTTATCATACCCCTACATTTGATTTTTGAATACTACACCCGAAGAAAGCCGCAAAACGAGTTTTCTTTACCTAGAAATTTCGAATTTTGCCAAATCCTTGCTATTCCAAGCAAGGTAGGGATCTTTAAAGTGTGTGACAACACACACACACACACACACAGAACCTTCATTTTTACCTCTCATTCAAACGAGGGCGTATTTTTGTGACAAATGCTCACCAAACATTTTTCAAGCGGTGTTGGGAATCGAATCCGGGATCTTGGGCTTAGTAGTCACACGTGAACCAATTAAGCAACGGAGTCACCTGATTTGTCAGGCCACAAGCTTACATGGTAACTCAGAGAAGTTGTACCGCTGTATGGAGATCCAGCAGTGTATCTAGTTTTCCTAAATTTACTTAAGACAGTGCCTGAACATTTGCTACCACTTCAGGAATTATTTAGAGGGTCTACCAAAATGAATCCTCAATGCGTTTATAGCTTTAGGTACTGATTCTTAATAATTAAGATATCCCTTGACTGAATTGAAAGATATCCGTTTGAGTCATTTTTGTAACGGACATAAGTTATCGTAATTGCTCAACTATAAAGATGCGGTAGATCACATGTAATTTGTAATAAACAGCAGCCATAGATTTGGAGACCCGTCAAAGTATGGCAAATCAGGTGTTTGTTTAAATACATCTCTCTTGAAAGGTGTACGATTATCAATTGTTACCCACTGTTCAGCGCTACTAAGAAACACTTGCTGATTATTAGCGGTCAACCATGGTAATGATGTCCAGTTCATTGAGTAATAAACTCGTTGATGACATTCGCGAATTTTACCTGTATTTAAAGTTTGTAAACTCAATGGTACTTCATGACTTTCAAACGTGCCTTAACCTATTTTTCAACATTAGCACACTACCTTCGAGTTTCAATTGAAACTGACCCATTCACTGACGTATTTATATTACTAAAGCCATTCATCCGACTCACCAATATCTTCTTTTGTGTGAGATATAACATCTTCTTTTTCACACTGTTTTCTCATTGCTACAATCATACAGCATTCCTCTTCTAAGACTTTTGGGAGCTGTTGGCTCCTTAAGTGTTTACTTGACGAGTTTCAAGTAGATGGATGGGGTTGGTGCATGGATTCTTTAACTTCATTTACAGTGAATGCCCCAACTTTTGCAAGGTTTTCATTTCCAGCAGAAGTATTTTCACCTTTATAGATGGTATTGCTATGCCGATTTCAACTATCAACTATAACCGCAAAGTCCACATTTCTTTTTTTAGCAGATGCTCGCATGGGTTTAAGGCTCCGTTGTTGTTTATCTTTTGGTGCGCATTTTATACATACAAAGAGTTTATCTTTCATATGTTTAATAAACGCGTGAATTTAAAATGACTCCAACTGAGACACTTATATTGTTGCACCAGGCTTTCTTCTTATGGATATTCACATAGATTACAATTACAATTAGAATTATCAGGATTGTTCATATTTAAAGTATTTTTCTGGCTTCTATTTACACCGGTTTAATTCATGGTGTTTGTCACAATTAGAGATTCCAAATTCTAATTCAAGGCACATAGAACCATCCACTAAATTAGTCTTAAGTGTTCTAGTGACACCAGATTTAGTAATTTAGAATGTTAACCAAGGGAAAGATTAAAACTGTAAAACTTTTCTAAAGCATAATGAAAACAATTTACAACTAAATCGAGTTCTATCCTAGCTCCTGAGTCCATTGGTTTTATTGCACAAATTGTATATTTTTTGCGAGAGTTTACTTTTACATTTCAAAATTTCAAAAAACTCTTTCTTTTACCCTGCCTACTTCTAAACATTTTGTATTTTTCGGAAACTATTCAGATGACATAAGTCAAATAGTTATTTGCTAGTTGGATTCATAAATAATTGTTAAATTGGTGATTCTTCATTTTGCTATGATCAGGAAAAAACAAATTCGTTATCTTTCTGTTAAAAATACACGATAGGTCAGCAATAAACAATAAAACAGGAAAACAGAATATTATAAAAGTATAACAATCTTAAATATAGTATTGATACATTGGACTATGCGTGCAAAAGTATAATGCATTGAAAGAAAAGAGGTGTCTTTTTGGGGGACGTTAAATGTAACACTATGTATAAATTTATAAATTATCTATATCCATAAACTGAAACAGAAAAGCATTAGAAAACCATGCCCAGAAAAACAATACAAGTATTTTATGCAAACAGCTTAGAAAACCAGAAATAGAAAATTGATGAGCTTCTTTGTTAGTGTACCACGCTTCAATTCTGTCCTGTCAAAAAAGTTAAAGTAAAACCAATTATTGCAGTGGAAAACACTGTATTCTGAGTTTCCACAAAATAGTTTTGTTAGCTTTTTAAGTGTAATTTATGTAAATACTGAATTATTAAACGCATTTTTGATATTAATAAAACATAGTTGGCTTGCATAGAAAGTTTTACAATAGCAAGAATTTATATAAAAAAAATACAGAAAGTACTCTAGCACTAATACATCATAAAATTGGTATTCGTTCTCAAATTTGATTATTTTACGAACTTAAACAATAATGGTAATTATATCCAGATTTATTGTTGGTTATGGTACGTAAACATTAGCCTATCAAAGTTAGAGCTTCGATATTTAAGTACAATTTTATTATTAAATAATGATGTACTCCCACAGCTTATTACGTAATCTACTTGTGCAATGGCTGCAACAGCAGACGTGACATATTGAGCTCCATGTATATCACATGATTCACACAACGTCACTAAGGGATTTCTGCTAGATGTATCAAAGTGCCATTGTACCAGAGCATTAATTTCAACTCGTATGTATCGTATAAATTACATCCTGTATGTCGGTTTATAAATCATAGGGCAATGTGTTTTATTCAAAGTTTTAAGAATAATACTTGTTTGCCTACTTGATTTGTACAACTTAATAGCAAAAACGTTTTTATTTGCATTCTTGATGTTGATGTGGAAGTATTTCATAGTGTAAATAAGAGCATTATATATTATATAATGCTGTAAGGACATTTTTGTTCTCGGAGTCTTCAAGTAAAAAGGTGTAACGTTCATCATCATCATTAGGTCTTCAGTCCTGGAACTGGTTAGACGTGTACCCTCATTGCTTCCTATTCTGAACTAACCTACACATTTTCCTAAAATTTGCACAGTTTGCTTCTATCACTAATCTGATCTAGGTCTATATCTAACTCTTTTTTCCTATCTCTGCTTGTAATATATCCCATACTATTCCCCAAAAATGCCTTAGAACGTATTCTGCCCTTTTATTTCTTCTATTTTTTCTCCAGATATTCTTGTTCCCCTTCTATTTCTATAACCTATTTGTTATTAACTTTGTCCATGCTATCATCCTCATACATCTGAAGCACATCATTTCTAAAGGCTGTTACCATTTTTCTGTCTGCTTTTCAGACTGCCCGTATTTCATAGGCATACTGTGCTGTGCTCCACACTTATGCTTTCAACAATTTTCTTCTTGTTCTATGTTTGTTGTCTTTCATCATAGACGCTGTTCTTTCTTGTTTTATGCAGTTCAGTCTCCTTTTATTTTTTACAATTATACACCCTATTTCTCCGACATTTAGTGGTTGTGAAGGGGGTAAGCAGCCTGTGGCTGCCAAGTTCCCCCAGCACTTAAACATTACCGATTTAATATTATTTCCAATATATCTTTTCGCACAGTCAACATTAGTTGCAGTTATTTCACAACCAACAACTAGATGTTTGTAATAATCATCAGATTTATCTGCGCTTATTTTTCGTCATTAGGTTTTCCGTCTCAAAACTGGTTGGACACGTACCTGCACTTATTTATATTCTCAACTAGTCTACACAGTTCCCTGAAATTCTCACACAGCATGTATACAGCTCGGTTCCCCTTTTGTTGTTTTCTAATTTTATACCCTATTTCACCGAGATTCAGTGACGGGGATTAAGCAGCCTGTGGCTGCCAAGACCCCCCAACACTTAGACATTTGCCAAAATACTAGTTTTCCAGTAAATCCTTTCAAACAATTAACATTATTCAATAATATTGCCCAACCAATTCTTGTAGTTGCTTATAATAATCATGATGTTTAAGTACGGTTACTTTCTTCGTCAGTAATTTATCCATCTTGGGACTGATTGGATGCGTACCTTCATTGATTTCTATTCTGAGCTAGCCTACACATATTTCTTTCTTCCCCTACCATTTTTAGTACTTCTTCGTTCTTAACTTTGTCTGTCCATGGTATCTTCATCATACGTCTGTAGCACTCCATTTCAAAGGCTTCTACCTTTTTCTTGTCTGCTTCTCCTACTGTCCAGGCTTCACAGCCATTCAGTGCTGTGATCCACACATTTTTTAAGCAACCTTTTCTTTGTTTCTATATTTGATACCTTTGAGCACAGTAGTTGCTTTTTCTTGTTAAATGTAGCACGGCCTTGTGCTAATCTGTTACGTGCCAAATTTGGCACTAAACATTCTTAGTTTAGTTTTGACGTGCGGAAGTTTTCGCGCTTTAAATTTGAAAGGCTTGGCGCGTGTATTTCCGTCACGTCAGAGCGCGTTTGCGCCAGATCGCGCTGACGCAAGTGGCGGGAGAACAAAAGTGGGGAAGTTTCCGAGAGACGCTGTAACGTGGCTTTTTGCCTTGGAACATCAAGAGGAGTGGTTTGGTTTAGGTATCGTATCGTGTATTTATCTTTTTTATGTAGATTTCCTTGCCTTTTGTTTAACTGTCGTTCCATAACCCGCTCCTTATCGTTACCTCTACATAAGATACAAAGAAGATAATTTGGGAAACGACCTGGGAGCAGTCCACGACCCTAGAACAAACCGGAGTCCATGCCCCGCTAGCAGCTAACCGGAGCAGTCATCTTTAAATAATTCGGAAGCCGCTCCTAGCAATCCCGAAGGAAGCTGGACCTATTCATGTGAGTATTCAATTTTTACGAACTGTTTGCGAATTTGATATATATTCCGTCTATTGCGCGTTTAAATTTGCATATTGTGTGACGTCATTGACAGATGGGCACGCTAAAATCTGTATAAAGATTAGTGTTACCAACTGCGGTTGCGTCACTCATACCGCGCTTGCGAGATTGTAATTCAAACTTTTAAATGTAAGAAATCTTTGTTTTATATTTTTTGTGCTTTTCCCATCTTGCGTTATTTGGCTTCCTAGGTAGCAGAAATCCTTAACATTTGGAAATTCATGTTACATATTTCTATTCTTGTTTTTGATTTATTTTCCCTTCCTTTGCATACTAGTACTTTAGTTTTAATTTTATTAATTTTCATACCGTATCTCTCTGTTAGGACCGTTTCCATTTCATTAAAAGCAGCTTCTAACTCTTCCTTGCTAGACGCTAATACCGCTATATCATCTGCAAATCTAAGCATATCAATTTTTTGACCCTGTATAGTAATTCCAAATGTCTTCCTGCATTTGACAGTATTCATTGCCTCTTCAATGTACAAGTTCAAAATTAACGGGGATAGGGCACATCCCTGTCGCACCCCTTTCCTAATGTTTACTTCTCTGCGTTCCTGCTCTAATTCTATTACTTGGTTTGCTCTTTGTATAAGCTATTCGTCTATCCCTATAACTCATTCCACTCTTTTTTAGTATTTCGAACATTTTTTTAAATTTTAAAATGTCGAATGCTTTTTCCAGATCTACAAACCCTATATACACGCTTTCCCCTTTTTCTATTGTTTTCTCCATTATCACTCTCAGAGCTAAAATAGCCTCCGTGTTCCCCTGTTTCGCCTAAACCCAAATTGGTCTTCTCTCAGTATTTCTTCAGCATGTTTTTCCATTCTTCTTTGTACAATTCTAGTTAATATTTTTACACGTGTGCTGTCAAACTTATTGTTCAAAAATTTTCATATCTATCAGCGCCTTTCTTTTTTGGTATAGTTACTATGATGTTACGTTTAAAATCTTTGAGTATCTCGCCTGTCTCATACATATTGCTTACAAGTTGGAAGAGACATTCTGTTACTGCTTGTCCAACGGCTTTAAGAGTTTCTGCTTGCACCTCATCTGTACTCGGCGCCCTACCATTTTACAGCCCCTTTATTGCTAATTCAAACTCATCTCTAAGTATAGGATATCCCAAGTCATCATTTTCAATGTCTGATTCCTGTTCTAATGCAGTTAGTTCTTCCTCTCCTGCATATAAATTCCCTATATATTCTTGCCACCTACCCACTTTCTCTGCATTTTCTATAATGACGTTTTCTCCCGCGTCCCGTATATTTTTGCTATACGGTTTTATATTCCTAAAATTGATTCTAATTAGTTTGTATGCTTCATCAGTCTTTCCTACTTCCATCTTAGTTTGTACCTCTTTGCACTTTTCATCAATCCAGTGTTCTTTAGCTTTCCTGCATTTGCGAATAATTTTTCATTTTATGGCTTTGTATCTTTGTTTTCCTGTTTAGTCTGATTTATTTTTGTATTTTCGCCTTTCTTCTATTAAATTCAGGATATCTTTTGTTATCCATGGTTTCTTATTTTCTTTTTGTGTATACCCCAGAATATCTATGGCTGCCATGTCTAGGCTGGATTTAATGTTATTCCATTCGGTTTCTACTTTCTTAGTATCAGATATTTTCTCGTTATCTTTGAGCAATTCATTTGGCTTTTTTCGAATCTTTCTTGAATATCTTTATCTTTTAGTTTCTCTAAGCCCAAGTGTCTTTTTCCGTTTCTTTTTTCAAATTTTTAAATTTAAGTGTGGCCTTCATAATTACGATGTTGTGGTCAGTGTCTATATCTGCTTCTGGGTAGCTTCTACAGTCTTTTACTTGTTTCCTAAACCGCTGTCTAACATGAATGTAATCTATTTGATATCTTCCTATATCTCCTGACATCTTCCACGTATATCGTCTTCTAGCATGATGTTGAAATAATGTGTTTGTGATGATTAAATTGTTCTTGTCGCAAAATTCTACCAACTAGTTCCCCTGTCGTTTCTCGTGCCTAAACCAAATAAACCTACTACCGCTCCTTCCCTACCTTCACCTACCACTGCGTTAAAATCCACCGTAATTATTTAATTTTCGTGTCCTTTTACGTATCTTAATATGTCTTCGTTATCTTTGTACATCGCTTCTACCTCTTTGTCACTGTAGCTAGAGGTGAGCATGTATACTTGTATTATTACTGTGTTTACCGGTTTACATTCTAATCTAACCACGAGTACTCTTTCGTTCTTTTGTAAGTAATTTTCTACACAGTATCCTATCTTTTACCGCATAACTATCTCCACACCAAAATTTCCTTCCTCTGCTCCTGTATGAATTACCCTGAAGTCTCCACTCCAAAAAACCCCGCCTCTGGCCACAGAACTTCGCTGATCCCTTCTATGTCTAGCGATAATCTATACATTTCGATTTTTAGGTTCTCTAGCTTACCTACTTGCTTCATACTTCTAACATTCCACGCTCCGACTCGCAAAATGTTCCCGACTTATTTTTAACTTTCCGATCGCATCCCCCAGAGTAGTCCCCTCCCGGAGATCCAAATGGAGGACTATTTTAACTCCGGAATCTTTTACCCCTGAGAATGCCATCATTATATTATAATTTAGATATGCTGTGTACTTGGGAGGTAATGTGGTGGTTTCCCGTTGCCTTCCACATCGCGGTAGTGTGTCTTAGACTGCCATACCGAACCCTATAGTCTCTGCCAATCTAAGTACCGAAAGAGCCGCTGCCCTTTTCCGGGGACCTGTCTTAGTCTTCACTAACGACCCTACTACTTTGGTTGGACCTATAGTTTGGCTCTTTAGCTCATTAGAAGACGCTAGCCATTTCACCTGTTATATTAATCTAGAACTTCAGCAAGGTGCAGGTCCATTCGAAATGGGGTGTAACGTTATCTTGTGAAAATTGTTTTGTGGCATTATGAATAGTACTAGGCACTAAACATATGATTATACATACTAACTGTTGTGGAGTACATATTTCTAACTTTGTTATTATACATGAGATGGAACACGTTATTGAACATAACAACAGGGCTATATGTTATTGGTAAATTGGTTTAATTTTGTAACAAATGATTTATGATAACTAGTTTGTTAACAGTTTTATAAAATATTACAATATTTCCTTTAATTGCAATAAGATGTTAAGCCAACAACATTCTGCATGACACTAAAAGTAATTACCATTCGCTTAACTGCCATATAACAAATTTAAGGAAAAACTCATAATTGTAATAATAAACTTGAAGTCATTATCCTATATTTCAATCTACAAAGTAATTATTTTAGTGGCAAAACTGAATCTGTATATCATAGATTAGCCAAATCTATATAAATGCAGCAACTAAATTATTAGAATTGGTTGTACCTTAATAATCGTCAGGTATTCTTATCAATCCTAATAAATGAATTATTTACCTCTGATCACAATATGAAATGTATGTAACTGAATTCAATTAGTTTGTCGCATTTACCTCAGTTATGGCCTGGAAAGATAATGTTAGAACGAAAAAATTTCAAACTGATATTTTTTTCGTAACTTGCACATATTTTCCAGGGATTAGATTTAAATTTGTAATGCAAACATAAGTAAGAAATCAAAACGTATCATTTTAAATAGGAAGTATTAATACAGTTTTATTAAATAAACAGACTTTTGATCCGCAAATCAAAAACAAAAGTAATATTTCAACTAATAAATAGGACTCACCGCGTTTTATCATTCAATACATCTGATGTTGGTTTAGGAATCTTTGGCAATGTCATTTTTGGACGGTTAGTTGCATGAGAAACATCAGAATTGCTCGATAGAGGCAATGGTCGAAAAGTAAAAGAATTATTTGTAGTTTGCAAAGGTATATCCATCTTTAGCATGGCTGTTCTTCTGCCTGGTAATAACAATAACAATTAACGAAATTTTATTAAAAATACTTAGCATACTATGATTTGTAGAATTTCCAGCCTGTTCTCCCATTTCCATTAATATCTGGATTTCAATATTTTCCAAATACACTATAAAATAATAATAGTCACATACGTATAATCAGCTTCTTAGTACGATTACAAACAAAACAAATACACATTATCTTGGTAATTTTTTTTAAATCTAGTGAAAGCCAAATACGCTTGATAAGAATAACTGCATACATAAAAAATATAAATATTGAGGATCAGGATGCCAAAACACAAATTGACAGTTGGCAGTGTTTAAATGCAAAACGCGTAAATACCTAAGTTGTCAAAAATACAAACTTCTAGATATTATTGTCAAATATGTCCTTTGCTACATGTTCCTTTGTAAAATTAAAATCTTTCGGCATAAATTCGTTTGCCTTAAGGTAAGTTTTTATCTTATTACATTTATAATTAGTGTGTTTGATATATATTCTAAAACATTCAGTTTCCTAATAAAATATGTTTTATATAACCTTAAAAATGCATTATTTGATGCCTGTTAAACGTTTGTTATTATATTACACTGATTATTTTTATTAGATTAACACATCTATTTTCAATTCTAAAAATATATGCTATTATCGATTTAATGACTTTATACAGCATCAAACGCTGTTGAAAACGGGATTTCACAATTTCTTATTATATCCTGTCTGATCTGATGGCTCAAACCGTTTTGTAGACAATCATCTTTCATGTTCTAACCTTATTTCCTTTTATGTTATGACGCTTGTTCTACATAAAATTTCAATTCCAGCAAATAAAACTACCTACATACTAGCTTTTATTCAATTGCAGATCTCACTATATCTAGTTTTTGTATAACTAAGGGGTTTTCAAATTTAATATAATAAAGTTACAATTAATTTGTATTAGTTTAAGTAAATTGGATTGCATTTTTTTTAATTTTCTGTATGTTTGACAAAACATGCTTCCTCTGAATGCTTGTACTTTGAAAACCTAATGAAGATCAATATGAAAGAAGCGTTTGGTCATATTGAAAGCATGAATAATAAGTGTTTAGTGAAGAATGTGTACAAAGAATGGGTGAGTGGTTTGAGAAGAAGAGATATGATGTCATGAAACATATGGTTGGACTTGGTGGATAAAAGTATGAAAAGCCTTAAAAACTTGTAAGCGATACATAAATATTATTGAGGCAAAACTTTTTTCTAATTTAAAAGATAACAGATGTGGAAAAGCATATAGTTAATAAGATGAAATAATAACAGACTTTTATGGAAAGCCCAAATGAACATTTCAAATCGAGCTAGTAATTGAAAGATGGAAAGTATAAGGTCTCGGACAGAACTTGAACCTGTATCTTAGTCTTTCTAGAACCATACGTTTATCAATTACGCCATCGAGACCGATGACGACAATTGAAAATTTACAAATCTAAATCGTGTACACAACCATACATGAAACTAAGTTTGGCATTTTTGTCAATCATATCTGACATTGTCAAGTTTTTTGACTTATGTCAGTTATAGACAGGAATCAAGGCTCAAAATTACGGCTATAAGCCAAGTATTAAATATATAAATACTTTAGGTATTTATTTACACAAGGTAAGTTGATAAATACTAACGTATTACAGTTAATAAGATGAAATAATAAAAAGTCTAAGTTATTATTTCATTTTATTAACTGTAATACGTTAGTATTGATCAACTTACCTTGTGTAAATAGCTACCTAAAGTATATATATATATATATATATATATATATATATATATATATATACAGGGTGCCCTATTTCTTACACGTTGTATGGGTAACTCTGTTATTTGTGACATTAGAGAATAGGTAGGTTAAATAGGGAAACTAGTGCAGTTTTTAATGCCGAGTTTAGCCATGAAGAGATAATTAACATACAGGGTGTAGCAAAAGCATTATACCAAAATAACGAAATTTTGATCTTATTTGTTTTGCTTCGTGGCTCATTTATTGTGATAGATACAGTAAAACGTTGTAGATGTTTTTACATTATTTTAAAAGGAGAATAAGATAAACTTATTTGTTTTTACATGGCCTTGGTCATGTTCGAGTAAATAAGTGAGGTTATGTTTTTTTAAATGGAAGCCATAATTGGTGATATTCTGATAGAAAGGCATTTTTTTTTCTCTTTTCAGTGATGTACTACAGTGTACATGTTCAACATAAAAATTTTGAAAAATTTTGTTTTTATGAAATCTGAAACTTTGTATTAAATAATATGTGAACATTTGAACTGATTTTAAGAATCAAGTAGTCATATGACACATAACAATAGATTTCACTTGTTTAAATAAAAGAAATTAGATAGTACTGTTATTTTGTGTTTATACGTACATTATTTTCTTCTGATAGAATGTCCTATACAAATGAAGAAAAAAATAACAGGCTCTTTTGCTACTATTCTTCGAATCGTAACTCACGTGCAGCAGCGGATTTGTACTTTGAAAGATACATGGAACGTAAGCAACCACACTGTCGGATATTTAGCAAACTTGAAAATAATCTTAAGGCATATGGTGCATTTACCGAACCTAAATTCTTGCGAAAATGTAAAGAAACTGTTAAAACGAATGTGTTGGAGTATGTTAACTATAAACCAGAATCTTCTACTGCCGAAATTGCAAACCACTGTGCAACTTCTGAGGAAACTGTGAGGTGTATTCTGAAAAGTCGGAAATATCATCCCTATCACTATTCTATTTCGAATACATTGTATCCAGTGGAAAATCAAAGATGGATAACATTTTGTCGTTGGTACCTTAATAAATGTGAAGAGGATTCATATTTTTGGAGAACCATTATGTTTACTGACAAGACTAAATTTACAAATAACGGAATATTTAATCGGCATAACAAAGTATTTTATTCTCAAGAAAATCCTAAACTTGTGCGTGAATCCAGAGATCAACATCAATTTGGTATTAATTGTTGGTGTGGAATATTTTGTGGAAAAATTATTGGACTTTTTTCTATAACGACAATTTGACCGCTGCAAATTACTTAAATTTCTTAAAACACCAACTGGAAGAATATTTCGATGAATTACCTCTTAACATCCATTACAGACCAAAATATTTCCAACACGATAGTGCCCCTGCACACAGTGGTACATCAGTGAAGCAATATTTAACTGATCGTTTTGAGCACGTGATTGGTAACAAAATAGAAATTGATTAGCCTGCTCGTTCACCACAACTTACGCCATTAGATTTTTATTTGTGGAGTGATTTAAAAAATAAAGTGTATTCTACTACTCCTCAAACGCCTGAGGATGTAATAGCTAGAATCCAAACAGCAATTGCAAGCAATGATGTGAGCTTGTGCCTTCAATAAAATGGTGGGCACTTTGAACACACTTTAAAGTGATATTATATTTAATATTTTTAACATAATTTGTTTTTGATATTTTTGTCACGTCATGCATAAGTATTTTATTATTTAATACCAAGTTTCGTATTTCATAAAAACAAAATTTTTTCAAAAAATTTTATGTTGAACATGTACACTGTAGTACATCACTGAAAAGAGAAAAAATGCCTTTATATCGAACTACCGCCAATTATGGTTTACATTTTAAAAACATAACCTCACTTATTTACTCGAACATGACCAAAGCCATGTAAAAACAAATAAGTTTATCTTATTCTCCTTTTAAAATAATGTAAAAAACATCTACAACGTTTTACTGTATCTATCACAATAAATGAAATACAAAGCAAAACAAAAAAGATCAAAATTTCGTTATTTTGGTATAACGCTTTTGCTACACCCTGTATGTTAATTATCTCTTCATGGCTGAACTCAGCATTAAAAACTGCACTAGTTTCCCATTTAACCTTTTGTCTAATGTCACAAATAACAGAGTTACCCATACAACGTAAGAAATAGGGCACCCTGTATATATATATATATATATATATATATATATATATATATATACAGGGTGGTCCGGTTTTCATTAGCCAGCGTATATCTTCTGAACTGTGCACGATATAGAAAAATTTCATAGGAAAAAGTTTTTTAAATATATTTTCTCTACAAATATAAGGCCTTAAGAATTTTTCATGGCCTACTATATTCGAGCAATAATATCTCACTTTGGTTTTTTAAATAGAACACCCTGTATATTTTTTTGAAAAAATATTCTACTTGAAATTGTCTTTACGGCAATATGCCACAATCGATGATTTATATTCAAAGTTCGCTAAAGAACCTAAATAATAGAATTTCAATAGCAGTCCAATTGTTTCTGTTAACAAATGCCATTGCAGTATTTTAGTTGTTTATTCACAATTATCCGTCACATTAATAAGTAAAAGTATTATTGTGTTCTTAATAGTTGTTTCGCGCAAAATAATGGACATGATTTTGTCAAAGTTATATTCTGCCCGTAGACAGCCAAATATAAATACATTTAAGAATTTAGAAAATTTTTTAAGGTCATATGGTAGCTTTTCAACTACCACCAGAAATCAAGTACAACATAACGAAGATCGTGAATTGGTTATTTTGGCCTACTTTAGAGTTTATCTTAAAGTTTCTACGAGACAAGCTGCAGTTGAATTAAACGTTTCAAGGAGACAGATTTTTAATATTTTGAGGCGACGAAAGTATTTAAGATGGGTTTGGTTCAAACATTACATCTCAATGATCTCAACAGCCGAGTTGGTTTTTGTATATGAATATTGAATGTAGGAAGAAAATCTTTAGACAGTATAATTTGGACTGATGAATCTAACTTTCATAAAAATGGTATTTTTAATTAAAAACAATACTCATTATTGGAGTGATAGAAATCTTTAGTAATTTGAAACCCGTTCACAAGTACGATTTTCAGTAAATGTGTGGATAGGTGTAGTAGGTGACCGCATACTGGGTCCATATTACTTTTATAGTAGTTTAACCCAAAATAGATATTTGTTGTTTTTGCAAACTTTGTTTCAAGATTTCTTAGATATTTCCCTAGCTATCAGGCGAACCTTATGGTTTCAACACGATGGTGCTCTACCACATAATAGAATCAATATTACAACTTATTTAAATAATGAGTTTGGTCAGAACTGGATCGGTAATAGGGGACCAATTTTGTGGCCTCACCCTATCACCTGATATGTCAGTTCTCGACTTCTTTGTTTGGGGGTTTTTAAAAAACCGAGTGTATTCTAACTTTACCCCTTTTCAAAATCTTGAAGAGTTAATTGCAAAAATAAAACCAGCTTGCATGCTAATTTAATTATTCGAGTTTATAAATGTTTAGAAAGTAATGGTGAATAATTTGAACATTTACTAAGATAATCAGTTTTCTTGTTAGCTATTATTTTCAGATGTATGTATAAAAAATTGTTCAATTTATAAATTTATACAGTAAATAAATAATAATCACAGTTTACTATTGGAATTCTATTATTTGAGTTATTTAGCACATTCTGACAAGAAATCATTGGTTGTGGTATATTGCCGTAAAGACAATTTTAAGTAGAGTATTTTTTCAAAAAAATATACAGGGTGTTCTATTTAAAAAATCAAAGTGACATAGTATTGCTCAAATACAGTAGGCCATAAAAAATACTTAATGCCTTATATTTGTAGAGAAAATATATTCAAAAAACTTTTTTCTATAAAATTTTTCTATATCTTGCATGGTTCAGAAGATATACGCTGGCTAATGAAAACCGGACCACCCTGTATATATTTATATTGTTTAAGGGTGCACGTTATAGTAAAGGTCGTTCAGGAATGAGTAATTAGAATAGGCAGCAGAAAACTGCACTTATTTAAGGAAATAATTAAGAAATAGACATAGTTTGTAGATAGTAAGTAGTCAACACCCTGTATATAAAGTAGAAATAGTTTTTGGGCGACGCAGGTAAACATAGGAAGACGCATAGTTGGCGTAGGAATGAGAAATACATGTATTAAGTAGATAGTAAATATTAAATACCCTGTAGATAAAGTTTAGTTAATTTAGGTAAAACAAATAAGGATATTTTTCAGTGGAAGCACGCGTATATTTAGAAATAAATGATAAAGTGTAATTAGACACGCATTAAAAAAAGAGCTCCAGACGATTAAATTAATACGGATATAGAAATAGAGTTTCAGGTAGTTAATATAAATGCGTACAAAAATCTAACCATTTTGATAAGAGAAATGATTAAAAATTGCGTGAATCGCATTTAAACATGAAAATTTAAAGTCGAGTTGCATCAGTTGTTTATGGAAAAGCAAGTAATCTATCAAAATACAGCATGTTGATAACGAAAGACAGCTGCGGGCAGGTTGTGATTATGGGGAATCGTGGAGCATTACATCAGAAATTGCTCTAAATGAAATTATTTGATTGGTCAGAAACAAGCGACGAGTTCTAGACCATACCCACGGATGGAGTGGGAATTCGAGAATATATTAGCAAGCACTTTGATAAGAAAGTCAGTTTTGAACTCAACGAAGGCCGAAGTGTGTTGCCATTAAAACAAAGTAATCGTAATAATTATAAAAGTGAAATAAAATGAGTGCGAATATGAAGATTATAATTGCCGTTTAAACGTAAGTCGTTTTAATGAATTTATTGTAAACTAAGACATAAAAATAATAGGGCTTCGAGGTCTGAGGGAAATAGACTATGATTCTGATGTTAAGGGAAAAATACAGTAATACAATTTAGATGTCCAGGGGAAAAGAAGAATAATACAATTTTGAAGTACAGGGGTGTTTCACTACAATTTTAAGTCTGGAGCAGGAATGATAAAAGTCTAAGTTTGAAGAATTGAAATAAATTGGGGTGTATAATTTAATGGTGGTGGTCCATAATGTAATGGCAATAATTTGAATGGAATCCAGAATTGGGGAAGATCATTTTTATTGGAAGCGTCGATGTGAAAAAGATAAAACCCGGTCAGATTTTTAGTTATAAGACATTTGTTTTTCTATATAAATTTTTATTTTATTTTTAATATTGAATTTGCTAAATATGATATGCTTGTGAAAAGTCAACAAAAGAGGTTGCATACGTATAGAATGAGTAATATGATAACAGGTTTAGAATATTCTACACTTTGTTGGTAAAGATAATAAGTTTTCTTTGGTGACTTTGGGTTTTTGAGTACATAGTAGATGGTTGTTAATAAATGAAATTTATAAGGTTAACTAATTGAAAATGTATTACAAATAATTTCAAAAGCTGTACATAACATTGGTTTCATTATATAAAATCGAAATTTACTGAATTTTATAATTCCAAATAAATGCTAGCCGAGGTCATAAGATTTAAATAGTACAAAGGCGGAGCCATAAGTTGAATAGGAAATTGATAACCCGCAAGGCGGTAACGTATCGAATTTTGCTATTGGTAGACAAAGTTGTTTAAAGATAAAGTCCAGTTGATAGCAATATTAAGAAGACAGCTGGAGGAGGAGATAATTACAATTAATAGTGAATTCCAGTTCATAGTAATAAAAATAACAGCCCAAAGTAGGGGCAAGAAAATTACGCGAATAGTATAGCAATATATATATATATATATATATATATATATATATATATATATATAGTTGGTATGTTTCTTGACCTTTTATTTATCAAATCAATACAAATATTCTTGAGATATAGGTCATTTATTAAAATATAAAATTATATCAACATATATTACGCGTTTCGGTCTTATTAACCTTGATCACATATTAAAAATCTAAAAAATATTATATATAGTTAATTAATAAAACTTACAAAATCTTACGTGTAATTTACATATTGTTTTGCATTGTACTAGACTATAATGAATGGTGAAATTTATACTAGTGTTAATATGTCCAAGCAGTATCAGTATAGATAAGATTATTTTTACATAAAGATGTGTTAATTCCTATATAATTGATTATTATTTAGTACATTTGTAAAAGTTTAATAAAAATTTTTTTCTTTTTATATGTATAAGGTGTTTTACTTAAATTGTGTTAGTTAGAATCATAATATAAAAATTAAATGGCTTTATTATTAATGTTAGTCATTCTTTAAAATTATTTTTAAAATTATGTGAAATATTATAATTTATTTAATGTATTATATTTTAAAAATTATTATGTAAGATAATCGTGTATGTTTCTATTGTTCTATGTTATTGTTATATTAATGTGTGAACAATTAACTACTAAAAATTAAAATTAATATAACAAAAGAATAAAAACAAAACATAAATAAAGTACTTGAAATATAACACAAGTGTAAAATATAAAATGCAATAAAATAAAATAATCTAACAATAAAAATAACAATAAATATCAATATAACTAAACAAATATAAATAAAATAAATGAATATAAATAATATAAACATAAATAAAATAAATATAAATAATATAAATATAAATAAAATAAATAATACAATTACACTATTGATAATTTAAAAATAAAGATAAAAATATATAAACCTGTAATGATAGGATATACGCGTAAAAAATTGACTAGATATATAATGAATGATTTAATATTATTTGTGTATAAGATTGTGGTATATGTGTGTGAAATGTTCATGATCGGTTTTACAGTTTATGCTATTGTTTTGTCGTTGGATGTGAATTATTTCCAGTGTGTTTCGTTTGGTATCATTTTTTTCTGTGTCTATTATATTAGTATTTTCAAAGTCGAATTTATGCATTTCATTTAACGCATGGTTAGTGAGGGCTGTATCTCTTTTATGCATTCGAACGGAGTATTTATGTTCATAGATTCGTTTTTCAAGATATTGTTTTGTGTTACCGATGTATGAGCTATTGCATCCTGTACAGTCTATTTTATATACACAATGGGTTTTATTTTTTATAAGAGTTGGTGGTTTGAATTTTGTAAATAGGGCGTTGTTACTATTATTGGGTTTATAAACTAATTTTATATTATAGTGTTTTAAACAATTTTGAATTTTGTGTGATAGCTGTTTATAGTATTTTATGCTTACATAATTTGTTTTTTGTTGTTTTGTTGTTATATTTTATTCTGGGTTTATTATATATGAAATGTATGCATTCTTTTATGATGGGATTAAAAAATGTTTGTGGGTATCCATTTTGTTTTAATGTATTTTTTATTAATTGGAGTTTATTTGATCTATTGATGGGGTGGGTAAATTTCATAGCTCTGTTTATTAAGTTTTTAATCATGTTTATTTTATAACTAACGGGCGTATTAGAGTTGTAATTTATATATCTTCCGGTCCAAACTTTTTTATTATACCAGCTGGTGTGAATGCTTCCATTGCAATTTCTTTTTATTTCAATATCTAAGTAGTGAATGGTATTATTAATTTCTTGTACTGTTGTAAATTGTAATCTTGGATGGAAGTTATTAAATTTATTTAAGGTTTCAGTAACTTTTGTTTGTGGTATACATAATAATATATCGTCAATATATCTTTTATAAAATTCTGGTTTGTATGACAATGATGGTATAACATTATTCTCGAGTTCTTCCATTACACGGTTAGCTATTGGAGAAGATAAGGGTGATCCCATAGCAGTTCCATGAATTTGAGAGTATATTTTGTTATCAAAGGTGAAACATGTAGATTGTAGGCATAATTTTACGGCTTCGATGAATTCTTTTTGTTTGATAGTAGTATATTGTTTGATAATATTCCATTTGTTCTTTATGATATTGAGGGCGAGATCTATAGGTGTGTTTGTAAAAAAGCGATACGACATCAAAAGAAATTAAAATGTGTCCATTTGGTATATTTTGTTTGTAAGTGAATTTGTGAAAATCCCATGAGTCTTTAATATGAAATTCAGTTTTACCAATTATATTTTGTATTATATTTGCCAGAAACTTTGATAAATTGTATGTTGGTGAATTAATGTTATTTATAATCGGTCTTAAGGGTATATTTTTTTTTATGGAGTTTTGGCAGACCGTAAATATATGGAATTTTACCGTTGTGATTTATTAGCAAGTTTTTTCTTCTTGTTTTATTTGGTTTTCTTTAAAAAGTTTGTTCATCATAGTATTTAACGTCATTTGTATTTTCTTAGTTGGATTAAATTTCTCGATTTTGTATGTGTTTGTATCATTTAGGAGTTCGTATATTTTTTTTATATATTCATTTTTGTACATAACTACAGTTTTTTTACATTTATCCGCTGTTCACGCCTAAGCGGAACAGCTGGTTCACAATAACAAAAAATGCGTAATAAAATGTGTAATAAAATGTGTAATAAATGCGGTTGCATAAAAAACTTACCCCGTGTTCAATTATCACTTTACACTCACCACTAAATACATAATTGGTTAGGTAGGAGGGTGATGAAGGAGAGGAATAGAGGTACCCACGTTGTTATTTAATTAATTAACTAATGCCGACAAACCGGCGCGAATGTGACATTTAAAAAATGGACTGTGTTCTAAGAGAGAGCTGTGTCGACTCTCTTATCTTATAGTTTGTAACCAGCGCTTACCTTTGGCGATGCGCGAGTAACAAATCGTAGTCAAGATATAAGAGGAGCATGCTTTTAATTTATATTAGGCAAGGCGTAAACATAACCGCCCATCTAAAACTGAATAAGTTTTATACCAAAAAAAATAAATCATTTAAAAATACACCCTAGAAATGTTAAGGTTGCTAGGCAAATTAAAACAAAACTTTAATACAACCTTAAAAATGTTTAAAATTAAACGGAACATAAATACGAGAGAAAATAACAAAAATAAAATTTATTCATTCAAAGGGAGGATAATAAGCTTACTTATTGGACGTGTAAATAAACCTGCAGCGGTTTTTACAGATGCTACTCGTGGTATACCGTCACGACCAAACAATAACTTTTCAATACGGCCAAGAGGCCAACACAAGGGGGCAGTATTTAAATTTTTAATTATGACCACATCATTTACCTTGGGCAACATGGTGGGGCAATGCCATTTGTTACGTTGGGTGAGTTGGTGGAGATACTCGTTCGACCACCGACGCCAAATGGATTGAGTAACCTGACACAATCGCTGCCAACGGAACGCAAAGTTATTTCCTCCGAATAGTAATTTCAGGTAGAGATAAAGGGACCGCCTATTAAAAAATGACCGGGCGACAGATAATCTGTACCGTCATTAGGATCGGAAGACTGGCAAAGAGGGCGACTATTGAGTATTGCTTCAACCCTAGAAAAAATTGTACATAGTTCCTCAAAAGTTTGAGGGCGTGTACCTAAAGTACGAACTAATAAGGCTTTTGCCGATTTCACTCCAGACTCCCAAATTCCGCCAAAATTTGGGGCGTATGGAGGATTAAATTGCCACTTGATATGGCGGGAGGCTAAAGCGGCGAAAATTTTATCGTTGTTGGATTTAAGGAATATGATAGCTTCCTTGAGTGACCGCGAGGCACTAAGAAAGTTTCTACCCTGATCTGAGTAAACAACATAAGGAATTCCTCTGAGCTGTAAACCTTGTCAGACAAGCTAAAATGCTTGGTAGATAACTCTGACACTACCTCGAGGTGCACCGCTCTGGTGCACATACAAATAAATATGCATAAATAAGTTTTAGACACCGGGGCATTACGACGATTAGAAGACTTGATCAAAAATGGGCGGCGAAATCTACTCCCACATGAGTAAATGTTGTGGACAGTTGAACACGGAAAGGGGTAAATCGGCCATGAACGGTTGAGCAGTTGTCGCACGGAAGCGCGAACAAACAACGCATTTGTGGATCCTCTGACGAACTAAGGAACGTATTCCAATAATCCAGAATTTTCGCTGAATAAGTGATTGCGTCATGAATGCACCTGAATGCATAGATAAAAGGTGATAATTATCACACAATAATCGCGATAAAGTGGCTTGTTTCGGTAATAGAAAGGGATGTCTGTTATCATAAGACAACAGGAGTGACGCAAACGTCCGCCCACCCTAACAAGACCTAGCGAATCAATAAAGGGGACAATTTTGGAGTTGTTTAGAACAACCCTTGTTTAAATTTAGTTGATTTATTTCTTGATAGAACTGCTGTTGCGTAACTCTTATGATAGTTATCAATGAGATATGTAATTCATCAGAAGAAAGAGAGCCTGATAATTTTTATCAGAGTTCTTGCAATTGTAAATAAAACGGTTTACATATGCAACAGTACGCTGGAGCAAGGTGAGAGAAGAAAATTTATCCAAAAATTGAGTGCAATTTTTTTGTGTAGAAGTAAACTAATACATTAGGGGGAGATTTTATTTCTGGAAGAATTTCTAGAGAAGGGGGAGATTCCAAATTCCTGGAAGCCGTAATTAGATCGCTGCAGTTAGATGGGCCATGCCACCAGATATCGTTGTCAATCAACTGGTGCGCAATAAGACCACGAGAAGCCATATCGGCGGGGTTGTTTTCACCAGAAATATGGTACCACCGTTGAATAGCAGTGTATTCTAAAATAATTTCCACGCGGTTGGCAACAAATGTTTTTAATAAATAAGAAGGAGTGTTAATCCACGCTAGTACCACTTGAGAATCGGTGAATAATTTTATTTCCTATAAGGGATAAGGAAATTTATTAGAGATTATAGAATATACTAGACGAGATAACAAAACAGCACCTAATAATTCCATACGGGCATTGAAAGAAATTTTAAGGGTGAAATTTTACTTTTAGCTTGTAGGAGATGGCAATTGTGTTATCTGAAGTCGTGCCATGTAGAAAAACACATGCAGCATAACCCTTCTCACTGGCATCGCAAAACCCTAAAAGTCGGTACTGTCCCGAGTCTAAAACAAACAGCGAGGAATTTTCAAATTTGATAATTCAGTAAGGGAACAAATTTTCTCCCACTTCAAACACCAGTCGGTGTCCGGCGTGTCGTCCCAACCTAAACGTTGTACCCATAATTGCTGTAAAAAATGTTTTATTAAAAACACCACCGGAGTCAACTAGCCAAGGGGGTCGAAAATTTTAGCCATATATGAAAGAACGGAGCGTTTTGAAATATTCCCTTCCAAAGGAACAACATAGTAAGTGAAATGATCAGAATTCGGGTTCCAAACTAGTCCCAATATTTTGATACCAGAGATTTCATCAGAAAATGCTACGCAGGGTACTAATTCAGATTTCTGGAATTGATTTAAAAGAGAGTTGTCATTGCTGGACCACTTTCTTAACTGAAATTGGCCAAGAGACAGCAATTTTATTAATTCAGATTGCAGCTGCTGAGCTGCCGCATACGGACATGGCTCCTGAAATCACATCGTCCATATACGTGTGATTCAGCAAGGCCACAGATGCTAGAGGAAATTGTTGTCCTTCGTCGATCACCAATTGTTTTAACACGCGTTGCGCAATAAAAGAGGATGGTGTAAGACCATAAGTAAGCGTGTTCAATTCGTACTCTTGAACTCCGCTGTTGAGGGAGGTTCGCCAGAATATATGTTGGTATATTCTATCTTGTGTACGTACTAAAATTTGGCGGTACATCATTCGTATGTCAGCACAAAGTGCTATTTTGTGGGAACGAAATAAAAATATTATTTCAGGCAAACCTGATTGCAGTTTTGGACCAGCGTAAAGACGTTGATTGAGGGACTTACCGGTCGAATCATTAGCAGATCCGTTAAACACCACTCGTAGTTTGGTAGTACTGCTTGTGGTTTTATGAATGCCGTGGTGTGGTAAAATATAATCGGAGGGTTGCAGAGCAACATTCATGTGATTTAGAGATAAATATTCCTTGAGAAATGAATCATAAACCTTTTGATTTTCGGTTGAATTTCGAAGTCGCCGTTCTAAATTTAGATAACTGTTATAAGCGATTTCACGATTGCGCCCTAGAGGTTCGGCATTATCCTTGAAGGGTAGGGCTACAATGTAACGACCAGTTTCATCGCGTGAGTGGGTACTAACAAAATGTGCTTCACAATAATTGTCGTCAATATTCACAGCAGGATGTTGCGAGACTTCTTGACGCCAAAATTTTTACTTCGCTTTCAAGAGGTTGCGACATTATACAAAGCGAAGTAGCGTTTGACGGTCCTTGCGGTGAAGGTACCTGTCCCAATAACACGTATCCAAAAATAGTGTCAATCGCTAGAGGTTTACCAAGACGGTTATTTGCGTTATCCGAAAATAATATTCTACAACATATGTCCGCTCCTAATAATATTTCTACCGGAGCCGATACATGGAAATTAGGGTCAGCCAAGGGTAAATGTTTAAATCGTTCATAAATTCCACGTGGTAAAGAACAACCAGGAATATTACCTGTAAGTTTTGGAAGAATAGAGGCACAAAAATTTATTCGTTGATCTGCATAATTGGAAAGTAGAAAACAATCGACTAGCCCTTTAGAATTAACAGCGGCATTGGCTAGTCCACACACCTTACTGTTATTGCGAACATATTTAAGACCCAACCGTTGCACGCAAGCAGAAGTGATCGCATTGATTTGGGACCCTGAATCAAGAACGCACCTTACAGGTTGAAAATCGCCATTGATGTCCCGAATCTTAGCTTGAATCGTTCCTAAAAGCACTGTATAATTTTTAGGATTATTAGACACAATGCATGTAGAAACTGTCTCTTTCATATCGGATGTGAAAGGGGTCACAGGGGTTATCGGTCCTGAAGTCGAGACAGGCGACGCATTCTGCAAAAAGATGTGATGATATCTCGAGCTACATAACCCGCATCTTCCTTTAGAGTTGCAGCCCTTAATATGATTGCCTAAACATTTAAAACAACGCAACATTCTTTTTACCGCGGTGTATCTATCGGAAACATTTAATTTTTGAAAGTTTTTGCACGCGTAAATTGTATGCCCTTCATTGCAATAGGGACACGAATTACGATCGCATTTTACTTGCGCATTGTTAGTGGATTCTTTTACAAAAAAGACTTATTTAGATTATATTTGAAGCGCGGTGGCATATTTACGTTGACGGGTTTTAAAGCTTGAACATCTTCGTGCATTTCTGAGGTTTTATTCTGTGCGGTTAAAAATTCGAACAACTTAGCACAAGTCGGCACATTAGAATTCGCGCGTGCATCAAATGCATGTCGTAATTTAGGATCCAAATTACGATAACATAGAGAAAATAAAATAAAGTCCGATAAATCTTCAACGTCGGGGGCAGATTTCAAAGTGTTTACTGCGTTGAAATGTGTATTTATGAAATTTGATAAGGAACCAGTAGATTTAAATTGAAGAATTTTATTCAAATAAAAATTAACAATTCTGCGTGGTGAGTCGTAACGATCGACCAGTTTTTTAAATGCTTGCTCATACAAATTGGGATCTAACGCTAGATCAGAGACGACACTTAATGCTTCCTTATCGAGATACGATCTAAAATATAAATATTTTAATGAGACTGGAATAGATTTGTTTCGTGTACAACACTGCGATAAGTAGTAATGAAATTATTCCACTTATCAATGGAACCATCAAAACAGGAATTTCTAGGGTTTTAAACATTCAACGGATGGGCCCTTAAATGCCAGAGCATCCGCAGAAACCGATTTTGTAGAATTTTCTTTCAATTCTAAATATTTTGCACGAACTACGTCAAATAAGTCGTCGAAAGATGCTAGATTTAATTTTACATGTAGTTTCGGTCGGTTTTAGTAGCGTTAAATTCTATTATTGCTACCTGTAGTTTTTCGAGAGCATTTTCAATAATCGGAAGCCTTTGCATTTTTGCTTCTAATAAGTTTAATTTACTTACATTTGCGGAAATAGCATAATCCCAAATGCCTTGCAAGCGACCATATAAGGCTTCTTGTTGAGCTTGCAAAGAAATGCTGTCGAAAGACATTTTCAGAATAGCATAAACTACACGTAAATATGTAATTGAATTGAAGTGTATTTTATAATTAAAATTGAATCCAAATATAAACAAACCCACCTGTGCTGATAACCGTTTATCAACATGCAGGTCAAACTCAATTACGAGGTTAACATTACAATTCGATAAGAGTGAATTTATTTCAAATACTTTTAAGAGCAACTTTGTAATAATTTAACCTAAAGCAAGCTCCTCTACAACCACAACGACAATTCTATCACGCATACCGGCTGAAGAGACCAAAAAAATAAGGTATGTTCACGCCTAAGCGGAACAGCTGGTTCACAATAACAAAAAATGCGTAATAAAATGTGTAATAAAATGTGTAATAAATGTGGTTGCATAAAAAACTTACCCCGTGTTCAATTATCACTTTACACTCACCACTAAATACATAATTGGTTAGGTAGGAGGGTGATGAAGGAGAGGAATAGAGGTACCCACGTTGTTATTTAATTAATTAACTAATGCCGACAAACCGGCGCGAATGTGACATTTAAAAAATGGACTGTGTTCTAAGAGAGAGCTGTGTCGACTCTCTTATCTTATAGTTTGTAACCAGCGCTTACCTTTGACGATGCGCGAGTAACAAATCGTAGTCAAGATATAAGAGGAGCATGCTTTTAATTTATATTAGACAAGGCGTAAACATCCGCGTTTGTAATTATAATATTTTTGTTGTCTTGAATAAATTTTTTGGTGCAATTTATTTGGTATTTTAATTCATTTTTGGATTTTTTCATGTTTATCGTGTTTTTTATGGTTAGTTAATATTTTATTGATTTTATGCCTGATTTCATTTTTTATTAGTGTAGGTTTACTTTTTATTACATTTTCGATACTTGCAATGATGTGGTCGTAATTAATTTTATTTAAATGTGTGGAAAAACTAAAACCAAACGAGCTAATCAAATTTAATCAACACCACCAACACAAATATAATAAAATTTTTCAACAGATTAAAACCCGTCAATGTAAAAAAATTAATAACCTACAAAAGTATAAAGATAAACACAGCAATTTCGTAATAAATGAAAACTGGATAACCAATTTAACGAATATACAAATTCCAGATAATGTAAAATATATTTTAAGTCTTGGAAATAAATTTTCCACACATTTAAATAAAATTAATTACGACCACATCATTGCAAGTATAGAAAATGTAATAAAAAGTAAACCTACACTAATAAAAAATGAAATCAGGCATAAAATCAATAAAATATTAACTAACCATAAAAACACGATAAACATGAAAAAATCCAAAAATGAATTAAAATACCAAATAAATTGCACAAAAAAATTTATTTAAGACAACAAAAATATTATAATTACAAACGCAGATAAATGTAAAAAAACTGTAGTTATGTACAAAAATGAATATATAAAAAAAATATACGAACTCCTAAATGATACAAACACATACAAAATCGAGAAATTTAATCCAACTAAGAAAATACAAATGACGTTAAATACTATGATGAACAAACTTTTTAAAGAAAACCAAATAAAACAAGAAGAAAAAAACTTGCTAATAAATCACAACGGTAAAATTCCATATATTTACGGTCTGCCAAAACTCCATAAAAAAAATATACCCTTAAGACCGATTATAAATAACATTAATTCACCAACATACAATTTATCAAAGTTTCTGGCAAATATAATACAAAATATAATTGGTAAAACTGAATTTCATATTAAAGACTCATGGGATTTTCACAAATTCATTTACAAACAAAATATACCAGATGGACACATTTTAATTTCTTTTGATGTCGATCGCTTTTACAAACACACCTATAGATCTCGCCTCAATATCATAAAGAACAAATGGAATATTATCAAACAATATACTACTATCAAACAAAAAGAATTCATCAAGCCGTAAAATTATGCCTACAATCTACATGTTTCACCTTTGATAACAAAATATACTCTCAAATTCATGGAACTGCTATGGGATCACCCTTATCTTCTCCAATAGCTAACCGTGTAATGGAAGAACTCGAGAATAATGTTATACCATCATTGTCATACAAACCAGAATTTTATAAAAGATATATTGACGATATATTATTATGTATACCACAAACAAAAGTTACTGAAACTTAAATAAATTTAATAACTTCCATCCAAGATTACAATTTACAACAGAACAAGAAATTAATAATACCATTCACTACTTAGATATTGAAATAAAAAGAAATAGCAATGGAAGCATTCACACCAGCTGGTATAATAAAAAAGTTTGGACCGGAAGATATATAAATTACAACTCTAATACGCCCGTTAGTTATAAAATAAACATGATTAAAAACTTAATAAACAGAGCTATGAAATTTACCCACCCCATCAATAGATCAAATAAACTCCAATTAATAAAAAATACATCAAAACAAAATGGATACCCACAAACATTTTTTAATCCCATCATAAAAGAATGCATACATTTCATATATAATAAACCCAGAATAAAAAATAACAACAAAACAGAACAAAAAACAAATTATGTAAGCATAAAATACTATAAACAGCTATTACAAAAAATTCAAAATTGTTTAAAACACTATAATATAAAATTAGTTCATAAACCCAATAATAGTAACAACACCCTATTTACAAAATTCAAACCACCAACTCCTATAAAAAATAAAACCCATTATGTATATAAAATAGACTGTAAAGGATGAAATAGCTCATACATCGGTAACACAAAACAATATCTTGAAAAACGAATCTATGAACATAAATACTCCGTTCGAATGCATAAAAGAGATACAGCCCTCACTAACCATGCGTTAAATGAAATGCATAAATTCGACTTTGAAAATACTAATATAATAGACACAGAAAAAAATGATACCAAACGAAACACACTGGAAATAATTCACATCCAACGACAAAACAATAGCATAAACTGTAAAACCGATCATGAACATTTCACACACATATACCACAATCTTATACACAAATAATATTAAATCATTCATTATATATCTAGACAATTTTTTACGCGTATATCCTATCATTACAGGTTTATATATTTTTATCTTTATTTTTAAATTATCAATAGTGTAATTTTATTATTTATATTTTTATTGTTAGATTATTTTATTTTATTGCATTTTATATTTTACACTTGTGTTATATTTCAAGTACTTTATTTATGTTTTGTTTTTATTCTTTTGTTATATTAATTTTAATTTTTAGTAGTTAATTGTTCACACATTAATATAACACTAACATAGAACAATAGAAACATACACGATTATCTTACATAATAATTTTTAAAATATAATACATTAAATAAATTATAATATTTCACATAATTTTAAAAATAATTTTAAAGAATGACTAACATTAATAATAAAACCATTTAATTTTTATATTATGATTCTAACAACACAATTTAAGTAAAACACCCTATACATATAAAAAGAAAAAATTTTTTATTAAACTTTTACAAATGTACTAAATAATAATCAATTATATAGGAATTAACACTTCTTTATGTAAAAATAATCTTATCTATACTGATACTGCTTGGACATATTAACACTAGTATAAATTTCACCATTTATTATAGTCTAGTACAATGCAAAACAATATGTAAATTACACGTAGGATTTTGTAAGTTTTATTAATTAACTATATATAATATTTTTTAGATTTTTAATATGTGATCAAAGTTAATAAGACCGAAACGCGTAATATATGTTGATATAATTTTATATTTTAATAAATGACCTATATCTCAAGAATATTTTTATTGATTTGATATATATATATATATATATATATATATATATATATATATATATTAAGATTACTGTGGATCGGGGACTTAGGCCTTTAAGAATCGAGAGTGTCATTAAATACTTTTCAAAATAAAAAGTTTCACAACAAAAAAAATTTTCTTACCCTGATTTCTGCTTCAAAATATCTTCAGCAGCATCCCTGGCTAGCTCAGCTGTGCCTCTTCTCGGATACCTAAATTTACAATCATTCTTCCTTCCAACTCGCACATCATTCAATAAAATCACCAAATAATACAACAATCATACAATCTTTATTTACTGCTATATACAAACAATTATTCACAGATATATACAGTTTGGTACACTAATTACAACTCAATAAGTGATATTTTTGTAAAGTCCTTGTTTTAAATTTTTATTTGCAAACACATTTAATACAATAGTAGTAGATGGGCCCCAAATAATAGCCTATATTTATTGCACACTGGAGTATGGTGAGCTCATAATAACCCAGTTTATTAATGTATGCCTTTTACCTTGCATAAAATTACTACAAAACTAATAAGCCCATGTACCCTTAACAATCCAATTTAAATTCATAATGAAATTTAGTAAGTTTTACATACACCTTTTTTTTCAATATTTAAAATAATCCTACTGATTGTCAAGTACACGTATGTTTTCCGATATGTTAAATAACCATAAATAACCCCAAAGTTCACTCACACATCACAAATAATTCCAAAAGTTTATCAGATAACAGAAAATACAAATGAGTTACCTGGAAAATGCTTCAAGCCTCCATCTCCTTCAATGATGCTCTCCAGAACCCCTTGGCTTCGTGACTATGCGCTCTGATTCTCCAGATATTTATAGATGATAACCTCAGTATACGCCAAGTTCCTTGCTACCAATTACTATTCCATCACAGCATACAAATTCACGTATATTATACTTTTGTTTATTGATTTATTAGCTTGTTATGGTATTAGTTGGACCTCGGTTAATTTAATTCACTCGACACTACTCACGTTAATAACTATATGGCCTCAACTTACCACGTTATAAGCGCTAACACTACATTTACTGAATTATGAATTTTTTCAATACTCACAAGACTCTACTATAACGCCGGTTTATTGTTATAAGTATGTAACATTTTTATTTTTCAGTCGTAATTTAATTGCATTGAATTACAAAAATAATGCGCTAAGCGTGCATTGTTCCTTAGGGATCTAATTATATTAATATATCTGTGTCGCATAAAGCTATTTCCAAGTACATCTCTATTTGATTGTTTCGTGTTCCCCCCTCTGACGGCGCGACCGCTCGGCTCTGGTTTCGACAAACAGTCGGCCGCCTGCAACAGCTGTGTTAAGATGTATTTTCGGCTGGAGGCTGGCAACCTTCGCATCAGCTATTAATCGTTGGGATATCTTCTAATAACGGTTGGTAAAGTATATATTATACGAATGAATGTAATTTGAGGTAATTTATTTAGCGCGACCTGTAGAATGCGACAAAATATAATTCGACAATGTAGAATGCAACGATAAAGAATGGAATATAATTCATCATCTAGGATCCAAAGAATTACCGTTATTTAGGAACAGTTGATTTGAAATTTGCCTCATAAGAAATTTGTCTGATAAGAAATTATGGAAGATAATTTGGATGCAGTCGTTTCAAATTAGAATGGCTGGTAACTTTGCTTGAAGAACGGAAATCCCGTCTCAATTTGTTGTGAAGCGGCTAATGCAGTTTTTGGTTCGTTATTAGCTGTAAGATTTTTAAAGTTTAGAACACAAAAACTTGCTTTTATGTTTAGTACACGTAAATTGTGTAAATTTCAATTAATTGTTGAGCTGGTTTTACAAGTTGTAAAACGAAATTTTGTCGAATTACCTTTCTAAAATAACATGCTTTGTTCCATATGAATCTTCGATAAGTTCAACATATGTTTTCGACGTCATATTTTTCTGTTTCGCACAGTTGACAGACGTTGTCTTGAAAGCAAATGCTTTGAGCAGCTGTAATGCAATTTAAACAAACATGCCTATTTTTGTGATCAGCTTTATCTATGCATAGATTATTAAATGTAAATATGAAAGTTCAAATTCTCATTATGTTAGGTTCTAGTAATTTGTTATCTACCTGAAAAGATCTGCCCAGGTTAGAATTTAATTCACTATGTTATGCTTACAAATCATTATCACTTTAATTTGTATAACAAGTTTATGTTTAAAGTAAAGTTGGTTGATTAATGAAAGAAAAAAGGAAAGTTAAAACTTTAACTTTGATGTAGTTGATTATGACAATTATTTGTTACAAGTTCCGATATTTTAAAAGAGTTTTTTTAGTAAACATTTAGTTCAAAGTCTAAGACTTTCATTTTGGTCAAATGCGATCAAATCTAATTACATTAAGCTAAAATTTTTCAGAGTAATAATTTGATGCCAATATTATATTGGAAATATTTTTTTTATTATTTCTTTATATTTTTTTTATAGGACACAAATGGTGTTCTACTTTTTCATTTATTTAATCTTAGCAATTTCTTACAGGAGCTGCGTCTTATCTTAATAAGACAGGTTTTTGTTAACGAAGGCGATCATTTTATCTTTGGGTTTCCACGTCCGCCCTTAGAACTGTGCTTTGCAATTATCATAATTATCTCAGGACATGGTGGCGCCTATTTGATTTAGCTTAACTTTGGTTTGCAAACAGAATTCGACCCCCCCCCCCCCACTTCTCATTGCTCTACCCAGGAATAGACCCCTAGCTATGTCGGAAGACTTTGTTCTCTAGCACCTTAATGTAAAAAAAAAGGGGAAAAGACGTTTCAGTCTTTTTTAAAACAGAAGTCGTTTCAGTGGCACCCATCCAATGTAAGGCCTAGCAAAAATAGTTACACTGGCGCCCAACGTGGGGCTCGAACCCACGACCCTGAGATTAAGAGTCTCATGCTCTACCAACTGAGCTAGCCGGGCATAGACCCCTAGCTATGTCGGAAGACTGTTCTCTAGCGCCTTAATGTAAAAAAAAGGAAAAGACGTTTCAGTCTTTTTTAAAACAGAAGTCGTTTCAGTGGCACCCATCCAACGTAAGGCCTAGCAAAAATAGTTACAAGTAGTCTAAAGCGATGAAAATACAAAGAGAGCCCTACTAATTCTCTTAAAGTATTTACACTGTTAAAATGCCACCTCTAGGCCACTCTTCATGCTAAAAACTTATTTTAGAATAACACTTCTGCAAATTTTGATATAACCGCCTTGAATCTTCCACAAATTCACCTGGTGGACGCGCCGCGCCGTATGATCCGAAAAATCGCTTTCACCTGTCGCGTGTTCGTCCGTTGTAAAACTACCCGTTTCAACCAATGATACTGTTCTGTCGTCATAAAACTCTGCCTGTAATATTTTTATCTGTCTTATGCATATTTGATGTCGCGTTCCAAACCCCACTTGAGTTATAGAAAATCGATATAGCTGACCGCGTCTCATGACTCCACGTGGATTGAGTACGTGCATTTTGAAACCTAATGCTTTTATATCCGTCTCTATGTGTAGCATGTTATTGATCGTGCATCTCCTCCGCTCTTGTTATTTGAAGCAACTGACGGTTGGAAATATTTTCTTTGAAGTCCGCTTTATTATGCTGATAAATTTGAAGAAGGTAACCTTTCAAACATGCAGGTGTTCTTAATTATTGACTGTTTAAAATAACAATTCTTGGAGTTTATATTTCACGGTATTTGATACAACTGACGCCCTTGTTTGCTACCACGAAACCTTTTGCCTTGGGATTATTGATTTTCTATACCCTGGTGCGTTTTTTAATGCTATTACACGTTGAATTAAAATTAATTAAATTAATTATGCGTTTCTATTTGTTTTTTAAACTTGTTTTCTTTATGAACCTATTACTTTTCAATCATTAATTATAAAAACGTCAATACTTGTCCGTTTAAATTAAATAATTGAAATAAATTTTGCGCGTAAATAAATTGTTCGTTTCTCTATACAGGGTGTTTGAAATTGCATTGCTTACCCCAAATTTAACCATTTGAATCCATAACAATATATATATATATATATATATATATATATATATTTTACTGATCTAGTCTTTCTCTACCCCGCCTTTCTTTCTTTAATTTTTATTTATTTATTTTATTTTACACTTTTTTGTCGCGCCTTTTTTGTAATGTGCACACCTAATGCACGCCCCGTACTTGCAACGTTTTGGTTGGTTCTTTAATTAAACTGTTTATTTCAATGCCTCGACTATTTAAGCTCTTAATTCTCAGGGTGTTCACCTACTTATAGTGAGTTCCGTTATAAGTAGATGTGCAATGCCCAACCAAACTGCACACTCTTTTGTTTTAGTACTAAATTTTTAATCTACTTTTGTATATGCCAAATTTTTATTACGATCAACGTTGCCTTGTGCCAAATTAAATTACTACCACAAATTTATGACTTTTTTGACGTTTTAAGATATTTCAGCACTCACCTGGATTATACTTCGTTCTTGGCCTCTCTAACTGCTGGCTCAAAATCCTCGTTGCCGTATGCGTCTTTACACGGTTGTACTATCTGATAGAATTTTCGTATCGCCTCCAGGTGTCGTTCTTAAATTTTAGATGCTCCCCAATATCTGAAATAAATAACCCTAATTTAGAATTTGGAATACCCGTTTACGTTACTTCCCCTGCGCTAATTCTTCTGTCCTAATTTCTGCTTTGAATCCTCCACTACCAATTGTTGCTCTTCAAATTTCGCTCCTCGTGTTCTCAATTAATCCGTCCGCTTTTTCGTATTTAATCCAAATCTAATCGCCGTCCTGTTTCAAATTACTCGATGCCCCGCTACAAATCTATATCCAAATCAATCTTCGTTTCTTTATCTACCCACTCGATGTCCTGCTACCTATAAATCTCTATCCAAATCGATCTTCGTTCCTTTAAATAACCACCCTATGTCCTTCTGCCTTTAAATCGCTATCCAAATCAATCCCAAATCTATTTAAATATTCGTCGCTTCGCCGTCGCACTATTACCAATCTTTACACTTTTATTATCGTCGTCGTTGCTTATTTATCTTTCGCTGCTGCTCTTTACCCTTCTTTACTCAATCAAAACTATTCAAAATCAAACACTTTTATTAACTTTTAAAATCGTTACACAAATTAGCGCAGTTCTATAAAAACACGTCTTTTTACAAAAAAATCTCGAAATAATCTCCTTTTAAATCGTACACAAATTAGCGCAGTTCAATGAAAACACGTCTTTATACAAAAAAATTTCGAAATAATCTCCCTTTGTTTTCTTTCCAAGGCGACCATTATAACATTTCTTGCCTACTAAATTATAAAATTACATAACTAAAATCGTCCAATAATATCCAAACACTACGTTTGCGTCGCACATACCATAATTCATGTCTTTTTACACTTTCATAATTCACATAAAATTCTAGTATTGGTCCTAAATATTTACAGTCCTTCAATCACATTTGACATTGTTATAACTAATAATTTTGAGCTTACAAATTTTGTCCAAAAGTTGATTCTATTTAAAATAAAAAGCCAAAATAAATCACACTTGAACCTGGATGCGTGGTTGATAGTGAACATCCATAGACGCATACGGTTTTTGGACGGCAAATGTACTTTTAATGGCATATAAAATTCAAACTCGGTATAAACCCTTGAGCACTGTACATCTTACTACGTCATTTAGTCATTTTAATTTACCTTTTGGCACTTATATTTCAACTATCATTTTGAATTGTACTTTAGCATATGTAAAGTACGGCAAACATACATTTTTAAGTTATGTGATCAAATATATGGATTATTTTACTTGGCATACACTACCTTGTACTAAACAACCCTTAGAACCCTTGGTAGCTCCCTCAAACATTATAATATATATATATATATATATATATATATATATATATATATATATATATATATAGCTACGATATCGCCCCTCGCCAGATGTACAACAATCAATTGTCTGCTGATCGCCACCTTTCTGTGCCTTTAAAATAATTTAAAATTGACACAATTATATTTATGCCTCGACTAGCTCAATGATACCACACACAGAGTGAGATGATATGATGACAGAGAATTTTTACTCACTCCTCTCCAACACTCAATATCTCCGCATAAGACAAACTAAGTGCACCAAAACCCAATTGCATGCATGTCAATCATTACTCTGTATAATTTAAGCATATTGTAAGTACTTAGCAATTAATTTGCAGTAGCGACAAACCACAATTCCGTGTTTTTAAAGAATCACTCTATAATAAATACAAAGTCCATCGTTTGTAATAAAAATGCACTTTCCATGCATAAAAATAAATAATTGTGTGTATTTAAAACCCCAAAAGCAAATATTTTCTATAGAAATGCACCTCGTTTGCATTATAAAGCTTTAAATTAATAAATACTCCCTGTATGTTTGTTGTGATTTGTTTAGCATTTTTCTGAATCTTTTTTGGAAATTAAAACTATGAGTGGTTTAATTCCCAAAGAAGATTAAGAAAAAAAACTTTAAATTAATCATATAAATTGACTTTTGTATAACATAAATTCATTTTAAATAACGATTAAGATACGAGATTAAGAAGGAAGTTTCAGGAGAATACGTCAGTTAATAAGAAATATGGTATAAACCCTCATTAATAAATAAACATTTATTCCATGAAGCTGCTGGAACATTAAGAAAACCCATAAACTAAATAAGAATTAATTTTATTATCTATCGCATTACTACATGATAGAATGCAACGCGAGCAATAACCTTATCTATTAGAGAAGGACAAACGACCATGGAGATTTGAACGTTAATGAGGTAATAAATCTCGCTAACAAGAAAAGAGAATTTTTATTTATAAGCGGGAGCTTTTATGAAAGAAAATCAATTGATGAATCGACCAAGCAATATGTAAAGAATTTCGATGATGTTATATCAAAATATGCAATACGCATACTGTAATTTAATGATTACAATGTAACAATGAATAAAGAAGTAAAATTAAATGTAACCTGCACATAAATATGAAAGTTGTTAAATACAGTTATTTGATTTTGTAGTATACGATGAAGAAGGAAAATTAGAAATTAACTTAAATAATTAAATTGAAGATGCCCTTTGAAAACTGATGTTTCTAAATGGCAAATGGATGATTTTGTAAATTGGGATTTGACGTTGATTTAAAATAGAAGCAAGATATTTAATACTGTTAATTACTAATCGGAGAAGCGCCTTGTGGATCTGTGCAAGTATTACTTTTAAAGTATTGTTTGTAACTGATATTTGAGTGTATGTCATTTTAGTTTAAGATAGAATAAGTCTAATCATATTTTTTTTTTTGTAAGGATCTTTACCAGGAAAGTTTGTGATCAGAATTCGAAACACTCTGACCTTTTTTATAGACTATCTGTCTAGGATTTTTTTAGCCAAAACAAACCTTACGAGCATAGGAATTAAAAAAAACAAGTAAACTATGCACAAGAGAAGAGATTTAGTTCTGTAAATTAAAACCTAGATATGGTGAGAGACATTTTGATAATTAAGTAAATAGGTACTTGTTAGAAATAATTTGATTTTTGAAAGAAACCATGCTGTAAATGTTCTATATGATTTCGTACGAGAGAAAATATTTTTGGCTGTATAGATACTTTATGATATTGCTATGTTTGATTTCATTTTGTAAACTCTAGCATTTCTGTTGAGCGCCAGGCAAAGTTAGAAAGGAAGGTTAGTGAATAATTTCAAATTTTACAATTTGCTGTATCTGTATCACAGCACTAATTTAGCGACGCACAAAGCCAGCCGTTATCGCGGCACACTTTTAGTGGTGCACGAATGCGACCATTATCATAGTCATAATTTAGTAGTGCCCAATATGATGGCCGATTAGTTTCTTGTCTTGTAGGATTTGTTTTTGGAATTTTGTTTTTGTAATATCTGAGTAGTTTACAGTATTAATGATAGGATGAAAGAGGTTTGTGAGAGTTTGAGAGCCTTGGGAGTAAAATTGGTTCCCAGGTAAGCGTTTATGTGGAAGAAGCGAAAAAGGATAATCCAGAAACCAAAAGTGTAAGAGAGGCCCAAGAATAAAAAATGATAGCACCCTTATTAAGTCTGAATCAAAACATGCAGGAACAAAAAAACATGAAAGAAATGAGTGAAAAGGATGGCAAAGGCATGAAAGAAATGAGTGAAAAGAATGAGAGAGGCATGAAAGAAATGGGTGACAGATTTGATAAAAATACTCAGGAGCTACAAGAGGCATTTGGAGAAAATAGCAAAATTGGGAGAAGTTTAAGGTTAGAAAGTGAAAAGAATGAAAGGAAATTTAAAGAAATGAATGAGGAAATAACTACAGGTTTAATTTAAACTAGCAAAACCATTGAAGGAAATTTGATATTAGATGAAAAAAGTACAAATTTGAGAGAATGTGGATGATGAATTGTTCAAAAGGTGAATCAGAAAGCAAATGAAAGCGAAACTAATGGAAAATTTTAAACTTTAAGTAAACAGGTAAATGAAATAGAGGGAAGCTGTCAAGCTGGTTTTAAAACATTTAGAAATGATTTGAGAAATGTCAAAACAGACTTGGGGAATAAGTTTGAGAATTTAGAAGACAGGGTTAAAAATATTCATGTTGGGGAACTGATGAGATGGAGTTCAACCAGTGTTCTGTTTGAACAACATTCGAAATTTTATGTGGATAATAAACTTAACTCTAAAATGTTTTTAAATAACTTAGACTTTAATGCACTGTAGCTGGGATGAGCAAACGAAGTTAAATATTGTAAGGTCAATGTTGAAAGGGAGTGCAGGGATGTGGTTTGGACTAATTAAAAGTAAGTTGAGCTCTTTTAAAGAGATTAAATTTTTTAAATATTGCTGGACAGGCAACTAGCAATTTAAAGTCAGCGATAACTTATTAATGGTTAAATATAATAGTGATTCAGGCATGACAAGATGCGATTAAGAAATCTAGCATTGCCAAACAACTTGTTCCTCCTTTAGAGGACAAGCAGATTATAAAATATTTAGCAGGTCATTTTGAAACACAGAAGGAAGGCAATGCAGAGTATCTTCAACGTTATGATGATATGGGTCAACCAAGGAGAATGGAAACCAGACCAAGGAACCAGCCCATGAACTCATTTAGATTCCAGAGGAATATTGGAGGAGAGATATCGAGGCAGACCATTTGAAAGGGGGAATAGCCAAAGAAATAATTGGAATAGCGGAAATACCATTAGGAGAGAGGAGAATAATGAATCCTGTACCGTTGAGAATAGAACCGTTACCCAAGGAAGGGAAAATAGGACATACGTACAAAGAGATGGCATGAATAGTAGCAACGAAAATAGAAGGACATATGCAGAAATACTAATCAGCCTAACAAATCAAACAACGAAAATATAGAAATTAATAAATATGAACATGCACGTGAATTTATAAAACTTGAGTTGCAAATTGATGAAAAGTTAATGAAAAAAATGATATACTACCTAAAACAAAAATTGCAAGTAGAAGGAAGAGAGATTAAATTACTTTTAGATACAGGAGCAGAATCGATGTTAGTAAGCGAAGGTTTTATTAAAAATAATTCAGAGGAGTTTAGTATCGCCGAATAATAAGAAGTTTGCAGTTATTAAGAGTATATTTCTAAAAGTGGAGTTAGAAAAGATAGAGGTTGAGCAAGAGTTTTTAATAGTGCCAGACTTAAGAGTTGATGCCATTCTGGGAATGGATTTTTTAAGTATGATGAAAGGTATAATAGATACCGAGAATAAGGTGATGATTATGGGAGATGAACGGATTAAATGGGATGAAGAAGTCCATATAAAAGTACAAGGAGATTGTATGAATTTGAATCAATTTGAGGAGATGGAAGGTGAAGGGACTAGGAGTTTAAATATTAAGTGCTCTGGTGAAGTTAGAATAGAAGTTGTAGCGTTTTTAGAGGAAAAATACAGAATTTGGAAACTGCAGAAGATAATGTTGAAGAGATGGAAATAATAGATCAAACTGATGAAAATAGTTTAATTGTAGGTGTTGAAAAGGAGATAAAGCAACTTTCTGTGAATGCAGCTCTTAAAAATAAAATAAATAAAGGTAGTCAAACAATAAATATTAAAATAATGATGAAATAATATGAAAAGTTGAGTTTAATAATCTGTTTGGGATAATTGCGATTAGAGAATCAAATCGTTATGTAAAATGGTGTATGTAAATATTGAGGCTGTCACGTACCCTAATGGGCACTTTGCCGTGTAGTTATTGATGATTATCAATGCTAAACATCATACAGCAGGTCGTAGGTTCTTGGATGCTAATTTGTTGACGCTTGTAAGAAATAAATACTCAATTTCACTCTTTTAAATATTTTATAAAACGCCTGTGAATTAACACACATCCACCATCAACTGTTATAAGCTTTAATCTTAATACTATTACTTAGCTTTACTCCAAGCCGGAACAAGTTAATCCTATACCCAGTGATTATTGACAATCATTCAGGTTACATTAAATATAGCACTAATAATAATCTGGCCTAATACTCGTAGTCTTCAGCACTTGCTAACACCGCGACCGCACCGGAGCAAGTCCCATCTCTCACTACTTGCCGACCACTCTGCTCTTGCACCACCACCCAGCTGACCCTCGGAGTCACGCTACAAATCTTTTTACACACACACTAAAACTTAAGATTCTTTAACTACGCATAACTGATTACCTAAACAAGAAGGGCGGGCCTGTTACAAGGAGTAGCGTTTGGTTTGTCGAAACATTCATTTATATATGAAGATGTAAAAAGAAATTTGAACCACATGAGAAAGAAAGAAATCATTGAAGTGAGTAAGGACCAGAGAATTGGGAGTATAAAATTAACCAATTTGAGAGAGAATTAGAACAGGAAGTAAGAATTGTTATTACATGTCCAGGTGAAGTTAGGAATGAAGTAGAATCGTTGTTAAAGGAGGAATCTTATGAATTGGAAGAGAGAATCAAAAGTTGCTACTGATTGTGGAAGTAAGTTAGAAGTTATTGATAGCGAACCATTTAAGACTGAAGTTTATGCACTTAATGAAGAGTAATTGAAAGTTGTGTAATTTGAGAGTAACGTAAGTAGGATAGATAGGGAAATTCTAGACCACAATTTTTTCGACCTAAGTAGTATAGCTGAGTAGTTGCTGGGACAACTCCATGAAAATTTTGTACCCCATATTTTTCAAGATTGTGACAGTTTAGAGGGGAATATGCTATAATACGTTGACTTATGTATGATAGTGAAGAGAATTTTGATTGAGATGAAACTCGATGAGACAGTGTATAAATATGAAAAAGTTAAAAATAAAGAATAGAAATGTTAGATTATAGATGATATTGGAATAGAGTTAAGGAAAGTTTGTTAATTATGAGATATGAATAGATGGATTGTTAAAAGGAAGCCATAGTATGAAAAAGATTATGCATGTGTATTATAAAGCTTACAGAAATAGTTGTTGATAGCAAGTAGTTAGAAATAAAAATAGTAAAACTACTCATACATGTGAAAGAATAACACAGATTTCGAATTTTATATTTTGATTTGGGGAAAATGACGTGATAAGGGGTCACTAGAGGTAATTGAAACCCGAATTCTACAAATAAAGCCCACTAAAATATGTAAGAATCCAAAAAAATAGAAATTCCTGAAAATTCATGGTTATACCCTGTATAATACAGGCTTACTTTTTGTTAAACGAAAATGCAATTCCATGTGTATAAATAATCACGCTGTACAATATAAGCGTATTGTAAATACATAGCAATTAACGTGCAGTTGCGAAAAATACAATTCCGTCTTTTTAGATAATCACTCTAAGATAAATACAAAGCGAGTTATATTCACATATTAGCATAAAAATGCATTTCCCATTGCATATATAACATTCGTTCTATTTAGCGTAAGAACTATATTAATCTTGTTAAAAAATAATATTTTAATCTTACTTATGGGTATTAGAACACGTTTTGCTGTGAAAACCAATCTTTTTATTACAATTATGAATATGTGGATCTTTCTGCATGTGTAAAACCCTTGGATGAAACAATTAAAGTTTAAAATAATCAGCAAAATTGACTCTGTATAACGTAAATTCGATTTAAATTGAACATGTTCTCGAAATTGTGAGAGGAATTGAGAAGAAATACATCAATTTTGTATGGCCCAATTAATAAAGAAACGTTTATTCCAAGAAGCGGTTGGAACATTAAAAAATTCATAAAAATATATAATAACTATGTATTACGTGTCGCAATCACTATAGGAGAGATGCGATGTGACCAGTAACCTTATATGTTAGAGATGGACGAGACTGCACATGTCACTAATAAGTGGATCACGCTAATGAGGTAAGAAAACGGGAAATTCCCAGAAACTTGCATCAGATAGGCATGTAGTATTTGGAATGGAATGATGTAAACATTCGTACATTCTAGAAAAGAGATAATTTTTATATATAAACAGAAGTAATCGACATTAGGGTCATTCACGAATTCCATCGCAAAATGTTACTTTAATTATGTCGTGAGAATGTTGTTTTGCGAAGATGATGTTTTGAGTATGCAATATGCATATCGTAATTAATAATTAAAATGTAACGTTAATGATAAAGTTAAACATAACCTGCATATAAATATAGAAGTTATTAAATGTAATGAACATGAAAAATTCTTCAAGATAAAACGTTATTTAAAAATTAACTTAAATAATTAAGCCGAGGATGCACATATCTCTCCTAATAATATTTTTCTGTGACCATACACTAAAATAGAAAACGTTAACTAAAAACTACAAAGTCAACAATGTGGACCCAAATGCTAATGCTTGTTAATAAAGATAAACACAATAATCCTGAAAGTTTATCTACATATGTAGTCCATTTATATTATCTTACTTACTATGATAGCCCACACAAAAATCCTAAAGAACAAGTTGTACATTCTTACGAAAGTGTTAATCAGATTGATAGATCTTATTCTACTGTAACTAGAAAATCATCTTCAAATATGAAAACTAATTAGAGTGAAAATATTAAAGAAAATACTATTACTAAAAAAGAGATTGCTAAATATGAAATTCTGAGAAGCAAGAAGCCTTTGGTGATTGGAACAGCTTGTGTTGAGCAATTAGGTAATAGTGTAGGTGATGATATTGAATTCATTGCTGTACATAAAAAAGTAAGATTTAGCTATTTCCATCTTACAAGAGTAAATTCAAATGTCAATGAAAATAATATCATTTTGTACATCATTAATCAACTGAAAAGTAATAAAGATGAGAATTTATTAGGGAATGAAGTAAAAAATTAGTAAATTGAATTCTAAATATCCGGACTCCTATTGTTCTTTTAAAATCACAGTACTATCTACAATATCTAATAGTATGTTAAATCCCTCTTTTTGGCCTCAAGCGATTGCCATCAGACGCTTTATTGAACCTTGCAAACAAAATTTTCCCATACACACAAACCATCAACCTATCAAGTAAACAATGTAAATTATGTAATTAAAACCCTTAAATACTATTACCAGAATCTACGCAGCATACGGGGTAACATTCAGGAATTTTCATTCAATATAAGTGACTTTGAATATGATATTGTAGCTTTAAGTGAAACTTGGTTATTAGATGGCATTTCTAGTTCTGAATATTTTTGCACGAAAACTTTCACTTGTGTTCAGAAGTGATAGAAATTTTGCAACTACTGGGATTACTAGAGACGATGGAGTGTTACTCGCCATAAAGAACAATCTAGTAGCTGTGAATTAGAGATTTGATTAAAACATTAATGTTGCCTCCCACTTTTGATATAGTTGGTTGTAGGTGTCGGTTATCTGATACTGTAATTATGTTTTGTGGTATACATTCCACGTACATCAACTGCTGAAGATTTGAAATTGTTATTGGACTACTTCCAACGGTTTCACTTGTCCACAAAACACTTATTTATATAGGGGACTTTAATATCCTCATGTTTGATAGCAGTAATAATTTATATAAATTATCCTATCTGATTAATAAAGTGAAATAATTAACCTAAACCAGTTTAATCATATATCTAATAGCTATGGTACGGTTCTTATTTTAGTATTTTCTAACTGTAATTGTATAGTAACTAATGACAATCTTCTTTTAATGAAGGCGGACTTATTTCATCCTGCCCTAGCAATAACATTCGACTGCTATGTAGCACCATATACTAACTTTCCAATATCTAACAATATAAAAAAAAACTTTGAAAAAGCTAATTTTCACGTACTATTTAATGCTCTAGAAGTCTTAGATTGGAAACCTTTAGAAGTTCTGGATAATGTGGAAGTTGCTTTTGATATCTTTTATAATTTACTTTATAGTATCTTCGACCAATTTGTGTAATGTTATGTTAAAAGAAAATCTTTGAATAAATATCCATTTTGGTTTTCTAATGCCACCATTAAACTAATTAAATCTAAGATTATTAAACCTAAAAACTATAGAAAACATAATTGGCATATGAGTCACACGTTTACGTTCCTTAGTTAAAAGCCGTCTTAAAACTGAGTATACAGATTACTTAAAGGAACTGGAAAGTGCAATAAAGATAGATAACAAATATTTTTGGTCATTTATCAGGGCCAAGAAAGGTAACTCCAGAATACCTGGTAAAATATTTAAAGGTGATATGCAATATAATAATCCACATGACATTGTTGATGCATTTGCCGATTATTTTAGTTCTTCTTTTAAAGACAAGAATTATATAGGTGTCAATAGAATCCTTTAAGATTATGTCAACCTGGACCTCAATATCAATATTCCAATTGTGTCATAGTATGATATTAGATTTGCTGTCACTAAAATTAAAAGTAAACCTTCAGCAGGATTAGATCAAATACCTGGTTATCTCATTAAAGCCTGTATTGATATGTTTATATTACCATTACTTACTATTTTTAATCAATGTTTAAAAACAGCCACCTATCCAAACAAATGTAAACTTACCAAAATATGTCCTGTATTTAAAAGTGGTGATATAGCTGATGTACGTAACTATAGACCTATTGCAATTATATCAAATTTCTCAAAGATATTTGAAACTATAATCTACAAACATATTTATAATTCAACTAAGAGCTACATATCACTGAACCAGCATGGGTTTGTTGAAAACCGTTCCACAAGCACCAATCTCTGTTGTTTTGTACAACTAGTAGTTGAAACCATTGATAATAATGGGCAAGTTAATGTCATTTACACCGATGTGATGAAAGCTTTTGATTCATTAAATCATGCCTTACTAATAAGGAAATTAGAATACATAGGGTTCAGTGATCAACTACTTCTTTTAATTATTTATTAAACAGGCTTTGGGTTGTGACATATAATGGTTACTCTTCCAAAACTTATGCAGCAAAATCTGGCATGCCGCAAGAATCCACTCTTGGGCCATTATTATTCCTACTCTATATTAATGGCTTAGATCAGCAGATTCAATGTGAAACGTTAATATTTGCATACTATGTAAAAAATTTTGCACCAGTGACGACTTATCTGATCGTGTAAATTTGTAGTTAAATCTCAACCGAGTTTATGTATGGTGCCAATCAAAAGGCCTACATTTGAATATTGATAAATGTAAATCAGTTACCTATACAAGAAAGAAAGACTATAAATTTTCGGTACGGTATTAATTGAGTGTTATTGAATCACTGCAACGAAGTTAAAGGCCTGGGTATATATTTTATTTATCAAACATATTACTCGAATAATTGGTGTTTCTTATATAATGCTGGGATTTATAACACGAAACAGTAAACAGCTTATGAACATCAATACACTATGCATTTTATATTAGTCTCTGGTTAGATCTCTCCCGAATATTGCAGCATTGTTTGGGCGGCATACTATCAGTGTGATATGATGCTCTTGAAAATGTGCAATGCGTTTTTAAAGTTCCTATGATATGAAATGTATTCGGTTTATCCAGTAAGAGGATTTTGTTATGATACAGTGCTTAAAACCTTTGGTATTGAACCCCCATTCATAGACGCTCAATATCATCACTAAAGCGTTTATATAAATTACTTCATCATCAAATAGATTGTAATTACTTACTAACCAAAATGAATATATTTGTACCAAGGTTAGGTAACAGAGTCAGTCGTACTTTTTATATTCGGTTTTCCAGAACAATGTATTACTTAAATCACCAACTGTGAATATGTGTTTATTGTATAATAAGATCTGTTCCAAATGCTATATCCTTAATTGAACACCCAATATGTTAGTTTCTACTTATTGTTCATTTTGCTCTATGTAACTATTTTGATTCTGCTGTCTGTTGAAATTTGTAACATTTAATTTTTATTTTGACTTATTATTTATATTTGCTTGTTAATATTTAATTTATCTGATTTTCATTGTTTAAGTGTATTTCACTTTTGTCCTGTTATTGTCCTGTTATTGGCTATTGCTGTTGGACAATTAAATAAATAAATAATAACATTATCAACGCTTCGTAAATTGTAGATGTCTTACAGGAGCCGACATCAAATCTTGCAGGGTGTGCTGCCATAAAGGAATCAAATTCTACAATCAATTCCATACACATAAAAAAATTTCCATTATATTTTAAAGAAATTTTTTCATCATCGCTTCTAAAAGTCACACCTCTAGAAGCCAGGTTTGTTTTTATAAATGACACAACCCTCCTTCGAATGTTTTTCCAATACAACATTTCTTCATCCAGCTGGACAGTCAGTTCAGAGTATGATTTTAAAATTTTTTACTTCGTTCTTCAAAATTTGTCAAACAGAGTTTATGGTCTTAGAATTTTCATGTTTGTTGAAGCGGATCGTCGCATGCTTCCAATCATTGTAGCCATTTTGTACAAGCTGGTTAACTGGAGTTCCTAATAAACCACAGGGACCGGAAAATGTGACTATCTTTTCTTCAGAATATATCAGCCACAGTCTTCTTATTTTTTCTCTGTTTGGCAATTGTCTTTCAAACATGTCCCTTGTTAAGACTCGAGAAAACCACCCTAAACATATTTTGTTAAACTAAAATCTTCGTGCATATTCTGACAAATGCCATTTCTGTTAGATATGACCATGTGAAATTGTTTAATATGCACTTTTCTGGATCAGTACCCACAGACACTTCTGTGGTAGATAAAGCACTAAGAGGAAGTAAGGCATCCTCATTAGCAGGTTCATAAACCAAACCTTCATTCACAGTAAGAAAACTTTCAGATGGCGAAATACTGTTATCAATTTCAATGCCCTCAAAATTGAAATTTTCAAAACCATTCAAAAATAGAAATAGATAGACATACAAGTGACGGAACGAAACAGATGCACGAGGTTCAAAGGAGTTTCCACTTTTCTCTTCCGTGCATTCGGGATGCTTAAAAAATGTATTTTACTTTAGTGTTTTATCCTATCCACCTTCTGATGGACTGCTTTCTTTGTTGCTAATTTTATATAACTAGCATCACTTGATCTAGATCGACCATCCATGTTTGTGTTTGTAAAGAATGCGGAATAGTATTATAAATTGTAAGCAATTTTAAATAATTTATTAACAAGGGTTACACTAAAATACTACTATGCACTATGTTTAATAATAATTAAATAAACACGAAGTAAAATGTTTCACAAAAGCTTTACGATAGGTAATTTATATATACACATTTATATTCACTATAGTATGTAATTTATATAAATCTTCGCTTCTTATATATAGAAAACTAACTAGGAATTAACTCCCATGCGTGAAGGATCCCATTTATATACCAACTTCTGGCGGTTCTAGTAAAATCGAGATAAATCTAAAAGGATGAGTTGTCATCACAGGGATTACCCCACACATAGAACTTTCAGTATTTATGATGATGCATATTCTTATGTCGATTTATGTAAAACGTTTATTCTATAATGTTGATTACTCATTTACCCCCAGGTGTGCATGTACGTGCAACATCCGCAGTGCTGCAATACAACTCTTGATGTCCATACCAGATGACCCTGATATGCTACACTATGATAAAATAGAATATGATATGAGTCTTTAGGGAGACTTTAAAAAGACAACATTTCATGTCAAGAATGTGTGTAAATTTTCTGAAGTGAAGTTGTAGTGAGTTTGTGTTTTTGTTAATCAAATGCTGCAGATAAAAATGAAATAAAAGAGTTATCATACTTTTACTGCGAATTTAATCTACACTTGTCGCTATCAACACAAATAAGCAGATACTTTCTCTACGTCGATATTAAGAAAATGTATTTATTAGCATTACCGCGAATGATGTGTCATATAGTATTAGTATTATATGTACTTGAACCAATGTCGACCAATGGGTTATCAAGATCCTGCACGTTAGTTCTGAATTTTAACTTATCTATTGTAGAAACTTTGTATTTCTGCTTTAAAGCAGAATTCTTTGTAAATTATATTCCAAATTTTCTTCACTAAACCATTTTCCATTATTGCCCATTTATAAATTTTCGCACTGAACATAGGGAATGTTTCAATTTTTTTTTAATACATAGTTACAGATAATTGAAGCTGAATCTTACTCCACAAGTGATGTATGCTTGTCTTTTTCGCATCTGAATTTGTTTATCTTCTTTTAATTTGAAGAGTGGTCAAACTTAACATGTAGTCTTTGAGCTTTTCTCAGCTTCTGATATGATTAAAACAGCATCCATTACAAAACTATATGAATTTTGTGTATTTTAGAACTTGAGATTTTTGTTCTGAACATTATCAACTAATATATAATAAAATTGTTACAGGATTTTTATTCAGCAAAATGCAATGTCACAATATCCCACATATTACATTAAGCCTATATATGATAAAAATACATTGGATGACATGATTAAAGATGGCGAAGCAAAGCAATTAGTTCATGTACCAACAAGGGCAGCATTAAATGATCAAACATGTTCAGTAAATCATGACACTCAGATTAAGTAAGTTTTAGTTTTTTTAATGTTACGTAAATGTTTTATACCTTTAGTTTGTTTATTAACTACTTGATGAGAAAAGGTGACAAAGTATTAGCACGAACTTTGGTGGAAAAAGCATTTGAAAAAGTAAAACGTATTCAAATTGAAAAATTTCATAATGCAACTACTGACGAAGAAAGGCAAAAGATAGAATTATCACCTAAAGTTATTTTTTATAAAGCGGTTGAAAATTGTACACCATTAATGCAGTTACAACCAGTTAGAAGAGGAGGAGTTAAATATCAAGTATTGTCCTTCTATAATCAGTATAATAATTTCAAAATTGTCTCTTTTAGGTACCTGTTCCCGTTACACCAGGACGGGCGAAATTTTTATCCATGAATTGGCTTATACAATCTGGTTCAGAAAAAGAACGGACTTATCGATTTTACGATAAATTAGCATATGAATTGATTGATGCCTCAAATAACACAGGACGGGTGGTGCGGAAGAAACAAGAACTACATAAGCAGTGTGAGAATAATAGAGCATATGCGCATTATAGATGGAGTTAATTACTTAAAATTATTAATTTGTAAGCCAAACAACTTTTTTTTAAAGAATGCATTTTGAATGAAAATAAGAAAAGATTATTTATTCTTTATAGGTATTATTTATTTTAAAATATGAAAGAAATGTTTAAGATCTTGGGTAATTGTGTCTTCTAAAACTAATTCATTTAAATAGTAAGCTGAAATGACAACTTGTGATAAAATAAGAAAACAAGTTAAAATGTTACACAAATGTCATGTAACGTAATTTAATTTCCAGTTTACAAAAATTGTTGAGAATATTATTTTGCTGTTTTTGGAAACAACCTTGTAACTATAGAATATTGCAAAACAAGATTAACTTATTTAAAGTTTTTTTTACTGAATACCGGACAGTTTTAGTACCAATGAGGTCAAAGTTTTAGCTTGTTTAAGATTGAAGTGGGAACCAAATAGTGTCTATTGGCTGTTTTAAAAATAATTTCTGGTTATACTAAAGTTGTCAAATAATGTGTTCTTGACACCTTTCTAAAGCATAAATACAATAATGTCTTTAAAATAATACAGTATCTAATAATATGCTGAGTTTAAGTTAAATTGCGACGATATTGCCCTTCGTCAGATGTACAATGATCAATTGCCTGCTGATCACCACCTCTCTGTGCCTTTAAAATAATTTAAAATTAACACAATTATATTTATGTCTCCGACTAGCTCAGTGATACCCCACAGAGTGAACGACGATATGATAACATAGAATGTTTATTCGCTTCTTTCCAACACTCAATATCTCCGCATAAGACAAACTAAATTCACCAAAATTTGTATAATGAAATAAATAAGATTACAATTTACAAATCTGCGCCCTTTTTAATATCATTTGCTTTTTATATAGTACTTTTAAATCAAATTTAAATAAATATTTCTATTCAATTAGCTCTTTACGAAGCCTGTAACCTTATTATCTTTTTATAGCAATTAAAGCCAGCAAAAAAAAGTGTATTTTACCACGAATAGTTTCGTTGAACGTTCAAAGAAATATCTCCTTTCCTAATCATACTTTTACATGCCAACCAAATTTTTATTGACCTTTTACACATGCAACTTTTAAACTTCTGAATACTCAAATAATTTAAAATTATAAATGTACCATACTATAAATTGAAAAGATAGCCCTGACCTTATATTGATCCTGTTTTTCTCATTGGAGCTTCCTGGCCCAAATCGGTAGTTTGTTCAGCAGCTTAGGGTGTTGACCCAGTACCTTGAAATACTTAGCAGCAACAACGATTTGAAGTATTAACCTTAGAGTTTTAATCCAGCAACTTAGAATAATAACATCGTGATTTAATTTATTATTAACGTCGTGACTTAGTGCCCTAAATTAATCAATTGCAAAGATTTTATTGACTAATTAATTCTAATTAATTCTCAACCGCAGAATTTTATACACACTTATTTCAATGCGCACTTTACTGTTTATCACTTGAAATTATTAATTTCTGTTATTTTCAATTTATTCAACTTATAACTTTAACTAAATTTTATTTACGTAATAATCTTCTTTCAACTATTATTACAGTCGGCGTGTCGATTATGGAATGAATGCCCTTTATCTGCTTCAGTTTTATAAACAAATTCCTTCCCGAATGTAGCACGCGTCCTCATTGACAGTCCGCTATCGGTTGTTTGTCCATGGTAAAGGCGTTTCTATGTTTATCTGTGAGGTGTTATATTTGCAACCTATTGGGTTTAATTAAATACTGCCTTTTATATACTGTAACGTGCATTTTCATAGCTTAACATTTTACGCTTTTTCCCAATTCGTGAATACATTTCTGCAATTACTATTTCTATATTTTATATTTATTAACTCGTTGGCGAATGCGTCGTAAAATTTATGTTACGTTGGCTCGTAGCCGCGCGTAACACAAAGAAAAATCAAAGAAGTGACCGGGCTCAATCGGAGATTAGGGGGGGTTGTAGAAAGCAGACCAACATATAATGTGCGTGGCTGTAAGGAATTAGTAACAATACCTGCAATAAAAAAAATTAGTCCTGCAAACCTGAAATAAAGAAAAAGAATAGCATGCTGATCGAGCATAGATTGTTCAGTACTTTGTAGAATGTAAAAAAAAACTGTTTAGATAATCTATATAATATAACAACGGTAAAAGCAATACAAAAAATTTTTAGTACAAAGTGAGGTAATATTGGGGAGTAGCAGAAACGTTTCCTCACACACCAATTAAACATAAATCAGACAAAAGTTAACAAAAGATAAATAGGTAAGACACAATTGATACGAGTAATCCAGTAGTATTGATTTTTTTTTTTGTAATAGCAGGCATTTCGATTGTAAAAGGTATCAGAACGACAAAGATATGGCAAAACAAACGGATAGATATTTAAAGTAATAACAAGTAGGAAATAGTTCAACTTACAAAAAGGTCCTTCAGTAACGCTTCCTTGCAATTGAAGTGTGGGATTCACGATGTCCGGCACTAACGAAGCACTTCACCCTTAACTGTGAGGGCGTTGATGGAACTTATCACACGTAACCCTAATCACACCTACGTATTTCACTGGGGTTAGCAGCAGACCTTATCACACGACGGAACTATGTAGCATTGATAAATTTCTTGTTAATTCTATTTCCTAAGACAATAATTTTGAAATATTTTGTAGCACTAGTTTAATTTCAACTGGGACCAAATGTATATTATTTTCATAAACATCCAAAAAGCAGGGAGAAACTTCAACCAATACTTTTGTAATTCGGTAACCTGTTATATTTCGCAAATAACAAAATTTGCGCAAGCAATGATCTATTTTAGATTCTTTGGGGTTAGAAAATTCAGAAACTACAGTATCAACTGTATTTGGATAATCCAAAGTATGCCCTACTCTGATAAAAAAAAGAAGCCGCGAAACTAGATAGCACACACAGTTTAAGTATCAAAAGACGAAGCACCAACAAAAAAAACCCCAATGAGTAAAGCACGTGTATCACTAAAGTAAGTCCGTCAAATGTTCCGTAAAACACGCGTGCAGGTCGTGTTTAACAAGTTCTGCCACTTTTATTTCCAACAGAAACTCAACAAAAACAACAATTAGTAAGGCACACGTAAGCAATAAACCCGTCCGTCAAATGTCCTTAAAAACACACGTGCGTCGACCAAACACGTTCGCCTATAAACCATACTACTTCAATCGGAATTAGCACTCCACTTTCTACAGTTAATATACAACTTTTATTTCACAAGAAAAACAACTAAAAAACGTGCCGCGCTTGTTCATGAACAATTCGAAAATTGATACCGCATTAATTCTCACTATTGTCAAAGCAAAAGAAACAGTATTTTCAACGTAATTAAATATATAGGAACCAAGAACAAACTACAACTCCTCATCTGTTTATATCAACTCGCTGCTATTACAACCTCTTATCGTCTCTTATCTAGACTTTGTTAACAAATGTTATTTCATGTACGTTTTAAACTGCACGTCATTGGAATTTTAATATCCATACATTGATTACATATGTTTGTTTTATTAAGTATGTCAATTTATATACATTCCAAACACCGCACGTACTCCATCGACTCAATATTTATACATTATTTACATGCGCTTATTGACTTCTTTATGCAATTGAAAGAAATTTCATTTTACGTTTATTTTTCTTCAAATATTTTGAATTTTTAATTTGATTTTAAGCTCAAAATTGTCTTAAATGTTCTTAAAATGATTGGATTGCTTCTGCAATTATTTATTTTCGTGAATGTAGTGAAGTTATTACTGAATGAGCTTCCTTTGATTAATTGTAGCTTGTTATTAATTTTATACAGGGTGATTTGTATTTGCTTTTTGCATAATGAACGAATTATGTACTTTTTATGATTTAAAAGTTTGGTTTCGTATGAGAATGGGATTTTTAAAAGAAAGGGAAAATAGGATATAACAATTAAATTCAGAAATAGCAAGTTAAGAAAGAAATGATGCTTGAGTGACAGCAGACGTATGTAGGTCATGGGTTTTCAGGGGTCAATATCGATTTGTTTTGAGCTTTGCCGGATATGGAGGTCAGAAAAATCAAACACTTGAATCGTGAAATTTGTATAATCATCGGTGGGGGTTTCACTCGTTAACGGAAGTTGGAGTTTAAATAGATAGAATGAGGTAACCTAACATGCCAAGGAAGTAAAAGCTAGATAAATCATTGATGTCCCTGAACATCCTGCATCTTTAGTTGTATAAATAATCTGAAAAATTAAAACTGTTATTACCATAAGATCTTTTTCATTGTTTATAATGTATAATTATGTACTGGTGCATTCTAAATGAAAATGGGCTTGTGTCTATTTAGTGGGAAATTAATATTCCATTACATAATTATTCTGTTGGACTATGAGATAGTGCTGGAAATAGTTTTGTTTAAATTTAAGCATAATATTATTAGCGAAAGAAGTTTGAACATTTGAAAAGCCGGAAATATGTGCATTTTAATTTAAATGCAAGCTTTAATTGTGGAATTATTGTTAGTTAAAGTGTGCAAACTTGGTATTTTTAATGGACATGGGAATGGTTAAGTTAAAAAGTTGGCATTCCATTGTTTTCTCTGTATTGTTGTTGAGAGCATTTCCAAATACATGGTATCTAACATGTTGTATAAATCAATCTGGGAAACTAGAACAATGGAATGGTAGTATGATTTACAGATAAATGTTTGTTAAGGAGTTCTATTAATAATATCAGACCAGTTGGATGTTACATCGGGTTTGTTTTTTTAAAGTCAATGCACATGCAATTATATTATCAAAATTTACTGTTGATAGAGTTTAAACTTGAAATTTTATTTGGACTTATTTATAAAATATGTAAAGATAGAGAAAAAACAGTGAACGGATATCCAATAACTCTAGTGATGAGTTGTATTTTGCAGACCTTTATTTTGGAAATTTCATCAATTCGATAAAAAGTTAATGAGTATTTTTAAGATATGTGTGATAAAGGTAGAGTATAAAGTGATGAGATTTAGGAAAACCGAAAGCACGGAGACCTATCAGGAATAACCATCTGCCGGGTGGCAAAAAATTGCTGGATAAGATGCTTTGGCGCCCTTAATTTTGACAACTAGTAAAGCCTTTTAAGGTAAGTAATACTTGTAAAGTAGTTTTGTATTTCGACCATTTTACGTTTATATTTTTATTATTTTTATCATTTTTCCATAGGAACCCACTCGTGCACCACTGTAGTTAGCCGGTGCACCCATAAAATTGTTACGGTGTCCCTACCCCTTCTGGGCAAATTGAAATTCGTAAAGTAACATTGTTTTTACCCGTAACATATTTTCTGGTTGAAAATACTTAATAGTAATTGTCTCTGCTACAATATCATTACTGTTCACAATTTGAACTAAAAATGAAAACCCTAACACTTTTGAAATGAACAATTATCTTTACATCATGTCTTTAATATCTCTACTTTGGATAAGAAATGCACCATAGACATTTATTTTATCCTTTTTTCATCCAGAGATACCTTTATGCAAAATTGTTGCAACTTGTATTAATAGAGGAGGTAAATGAGAACCAAAGAAAACTCATTAAATAATATTATATGTAGACAAAACAATACACATTTAAATTCTTTTAATCGTGGAAGATATACCAAGTAAAAATCATTTTATTATTACCCATTTTTTCGACATCTGCTTGGTATGTTTCCTGGGTATGTTGTACTGTGAACTGGGCAATTTATTTTGTACATACAGCATACTCTGGATTTGGAATTTAAATATGTTTAGAGTTGTGCTTATTAAAATCTGCAAACCTCACACTCGTTAACTAGTTTGGCAAATGATACAATCATATGAGTTTTAGCAAAATTTCCGTGTAGTTCCTAGGAACATTTCACTCCAGGGTTCCTCCTGAAAATGTATATACATGAACTTGACAGTAATATCTCGTGAGATATATTTATTATTGGACCAGATGATCTTCTATAGCATAGAAAGACTGGTCTGAAAAAGTTGACGTGCTCGAGTATTTGACGATCTACAATTAGAGGAGTTTTTATGTGCACCTTTTCTATCACATTTTCCGTTGTGTGTATCTGATATAACTTAAAGTAAAACATAATCAGTTTTTGTATGAAACTCGAAAATTGTTAAGAAAAAGTGCTTATATACCTCAACAAGCACTTGATTATTGTCTTCACCCGATTTAAAATAATATAAGAAAAGTTGCACATTGAATTTTCTTTTGATTTACGTTGAATTTTCATTTTTAGCCAAACACCAATAACTTCTGTTAATGTTGTCTTATTTCAGTTACTTTGTTTTTACGTTTTTTCTACAAGTTTCACCACATGGAACTTTAACTGCATAACTATGTTTCTCTTCGAGTTTCAATTTTTTCTTTATTGCTTTTTCATGCTATACATTTTTCTTTTTCAAATAGTTCCTTTGCTATGTGCATATTGTACGCTTCCAGATGATAATGATGATGATTCATAATCTCTATCTTTTATCGAGTCTTCATATCTTCTTAATAATAGAGATCAGTTAAATTTAGTTTTAAATTGGAGAATTTTGGTTAGATGTAAGTAACAAATTTGGGTCCTTACGATAACGGGTGTTGATGTCATTGTCATTTTGTGAGAATTATTTAACAGAATATCTTTAGAATGTATGGGAGATATATTTTCTTTATTGCTTTGTGGCACATTTTTAAGTATTGTGCTCGTTACTTATTCTGTATCTATATTGTTACCCAGAACTATTCCATATTCAATGTTCCCCGAATTAAATGTAACTGGAAAATCAAACCAATCAAGCTCGTTGCACCATGTATTCACTTCATGCAAATCGTCACACGGGTGTATAACTTGTTTATAACTTTGTTTGGGTAGCACACGTTCACCATTTTGAAATTGTTGTATGGCGATAGAAAGTAATCGTGCAGTCCTAGAATTCATTTTCATTCAACCAAAACAAAAATATATTTTGTCCCACAATCAATAATAAAATAGATTATTTTAAATCTACGTATTTATCCAGTCTTTCGAGTAGAAGTAATGCACACCAAATATGTACACTCTCATCATCATCATTAGGCCTTCAGTCCTAGAACTGGTTGGACACGTACCTCCATTGTTTTCTATTCTGAGCTAACCTACACATTTCCTTGAAATTCCCACAGCCTACATCTTTCGCTATCGGTGTGCAATAGTCTAACCTAGGTCTACCTCTACCCCTCTTTCTTTGTTTAACTTCAAATATATTACGCACTATTCCTTCATGCCTTAGTATGTGACATATTCATCATATCTCTCGTATTTTTTACTGTTTTCCACATATTTCTTTCTTCCACAACCATTTCGAGAACCTCTGTTCTTAACCTTTGTCTGTCCATGACATCTTCATCATACGTCTGTAGCGCCACATTTCAAAGGCTTTATCTTGTTCCTGTTCGCTTTTTTCTACTGTCCACGTTTCACAGCCATACAGTGCTGTTCTCCACACATGTTTTAAGCAATATTTTCCTTGTTTATGTTTGCTGCCTTTGAACATAATGTACACTCTGACACACAAAATGTAGACACAGTATGTACTGCTAACATTTCAGAAGCAAGTAAGGGGAAGAGCACTGAGTCGTGTGTTGTAAAAATAGGAAGGGGTACACACACCATCATGTTTTGAATATAAAATCGTAGTCCCATTCACAGTATGTAGTACAAACTTATTAAGATATGCAATTTAAATTCTTAAGTCAAATCTTAACGACAGTAACGGGTACTTACTGTGAAACATCTTAGGACTTATATAAAGTACTTGTAACATTCCTTTGAAATGTTTATAATCATACTCCATTTTAATAGTTTCTATATTTATGAATCCCACCTTTAAAAAATATAATTTTTAGTTTACGTGCATTTTTGATCTATTTTTTTTATCTTACTTCATACTCAAAGGTGTCAAACTCATTATGGCAGTTTTTAAGGTTAAGAATGATATCATCGTAACTTTGTATTCTAAAGTAGTGCAGTTTTATGATTAATTTGTTTTGATTAATAACGTATAACGCTGGTGCCTCATTGTCTTGTCCAGATTTAGGTGTGTGGTGTTCTTGCACATTAGCTTCATACCATATGACTTTAGCAGTTGGTGCCTACATAGTCTGTTTAATAAAAAAAATAGAACAAATGTATTCCACTTTTTAAATCTTAAGTGGTTCCTTTTTAGTATACTAAAGCTACTAATATTGTTTCTAGAATATTATACACATCTATACAATTTTTGCTGTATTTGGTTGTAAAATAGGTTTTATAAATAGGATTGGCTTCTAAAATGAGCAGGTTACACATTTTAACCCAGCAGTAGTCGCTACATGATTTCTTACACCGTTAGTCACGCGTTAACACTGTCAGATTGCATTTTTCTAAACACGGGACTATTTTAGCAGCTTCGTGTTTGTTAATAATCTATTTTAATTATTTTGTCAAATATTTTTTTGAATATGCAATTGTAAAACAAAATAATAATATAAGAAAAAAAATATTTTGCATATTTACAATTAAACAATTATAGTTCTGTATTACATAATTATTATTCCTATGCTATTTTTTTCATTAGTTGTGTTAATTTTCTGAAACACAATTGGGAGCAGGTATATGCTACATGATATGGACAGATGGGCTGCTGACAAGTAACACATTTTTTTCTTCCTTCTGTGGTTTTTTCCTTTCTAAGACGCAAATAACAAATATTGACTGCAATTTCTAACTGCTGTTGTGAGCGTTCTAGGGATTGTTCTTTAACAGTTTTTCCAATGGAAGTACGTAACTATAGTGATCAATTTCTAATTTGTACTCGATTTATAAGGTGAGGTTTCATGAGCGAAAGAGCCTATTGTTTTAGAAATATATGCCTTTTTTGAAGTGGTCCTCATTATTAAATTTGTGTATTATATAGCTATTTATACTCCAACATTTAGCATTGAAAAGTGCGCTGTCAGCAGCCATCTACAACTTATTCTAGACCCTGACTAAAGACTTCATTTTGTCAACAACATCTACTTTACCTTTTGTCAAATTGTAGAATGTTATAATATCAAGTTTTGTTTGTTCCTCCGAATCTTCATCAATCGCATCGTTATTGTGCATAGTAGACAAAAGTAGAACATTTTTCTCTTTTCTAGGTACATACGATACAAGCACAGTATTCTTCAAAGAAACAAACATGCTGCTATGGTGCGTGGTTTTGGTTAGTTCTGCATGAATTCCTTTTATTTTTGTACATAGTGCCTACAATAGTTGTTTTGTACTTTATAAAAAGATTGCTACAATCCCAACCCTTACTAGGTAAATTTTAATGTTCAAGCATGCAAATTTCTATATGAGAGCTATAACAGATCTGTTACGATTATGTCCTCCGGTAGCAGGATTGATTTCTGAGGTTCTCGTCCGGTTCTCATTGGATTTATGATATGGTGCTTGCAGGTAGTAATGGTAGTGCCCTACAGGAAGAGCTAAGAGTGGTTGGAGGTATAGACTAGCATTACATTACATCACATGTGAAAGTGACCATATTTAAGTTCATGTAAATTATCTGCATTGTTTCAATACTCATGTGTCACTCTACAGGATTGGCGTATTCAAATTGGCTGATGTCCTACATTTACCCAAAGCAATAGAAGATTCCTGAGAGTAGCTATCATATTTATAGATATTAAAATGATACTAATCCTACAATGTAACTAACCATTTATAAAATCGGCAGGACCAGATTAAGAAAATAAATGGAATCACTTTACTTTTATATAAAAAATAACAGATTTATTAAATATAAGAAATGGGAACTGATTATCCAATAATTGAAAAAGGTATGTTACAGATTAGTTTACTTACCACGTATCAATTGCGGCAAAACTCCAAACAAGAAAAAAAAGTTTTCTTGTTCCAAGTTTGGACTACTTATGACCTAAATGCCTTAATGACTAAATAAAATTTTTAAGCGCCACCTGATTTTCATTGAAACGCCCGCACTAAATCAAGAAACAGGAAAGGAGAAGTAGCTACTAATCAATTCACTACCTCAGAATTGCATGCAGAGTTATTTTTTGCAGCAATTCCTGTCAGCGGCACATTTTGTCAGAACGCAAGAAACTTTCCTTAACTTAATACCTTACACTCTAAATGACATTCTGTCTTAAGATACAACTTAGTTTAACTAGACATTTTTAAATTTTTTTAAGTATAAACATTTTATATAAAACATTCTACACAAATATTTACAAAAATACAGGTAATTATCCAAATCTTACCCTGCCTATTTGGCATCTATATCGAACAAATTGTAAAGTCAGTTAGGTTCTGTCTTTCAGCAATTACTTTTCACCCAAGTTATATAAATCTTGGATTCAAAATATCAGTTATTTAAAATTTCCAAAGAATTTTGTCCAATTATAAGAACAAAAAGATAATTTCCCAAGACAAGCTCAAGATAGAGGTAGGCTCCAGAGATAATTCCCAAAAATAACCCAGAGATAATGATAATATTCTAAGATAAAGACATGGATATACTTAAAACTAAATTCAGAGTGTTCCTGTAGAACTGTTAAAATGGGAGTTTTCTTGTGCCCAAAATGGAGGTTTGAGAAGCGATAGCCATTCTGTTGAACACACAAGGAACCAGTTTACCCTGGGTACATGATCGCCTGTGCCCCAGGCATGGAATCTATAAGATATGCCATCGGCAAGCAAATTGACACGCGAACACTACCACCGCTTAAGACAAGGACAGTGGTGATGCATGCCTGAAAACGAGGTCTGCACAACATGGCCCAGTGCTGTGGGTTGTCCTGACCATATGGTGACTAACAGAAAAGAAAAGGAATATAGATATAGGAATATGTATTAAAAGGAGGTTGGAATCAGTTGGATGCCATAATAGCTTGCAAGGCGAAGAGAGAGGCTCTCATTGTGCAAAAGATGGCAGGCGAAGTGAATAGAAAAGCACCATTCAACTGTCCAAAACGGAGTCAGTAACCCGAAGTGGGGAGAACCATTTTTATTTGAAAGTCGGTAGTCTTTGGAGGAAAAACAAGGCGGAAAAGGGAAAAGTGAGATATAAAAAAATTAAGTTTTTGGACAAGCGTCCTATAGAAGAGAGAGATGTCCACACTTAAAAGGAACGGGAAGTCTGAGGGACCCCTGCCTAATAAAAGAAACAAAAACACAATCACGCTGTGCTACTCTCAAAAGTAGACATACTCAACCCAAAGATATCAAAAATCGATAAGAGAAAGACATGGTAAATTTACACCACCATAATCAAATGACGTGTACAAGGAGTGACAACGTCTAGCACATGTTACACAAAAAAAAAATGCAATGAAATTTGTAGGTCACAAATAACGGAAAAAGGTAGAGGAAACTAACCGAATAGGATAATGATTGAAAACTTCAGAATGAAAACACAAGAAATTTAAATGTCCTGTCTTTGCAACTGCGAATATAAACTTTTTCAAACATAGACATGGTTCTCGACTACCATGTTTTCCTTATTTGAAAAGTATCAACTTAACATCAGCTCCGACGTTCTAAAGATTTGTTGCATTATTCATGCCATCGATATATTAATCATAAATGGAAAGAGTGGGGAAGGTGTATAAAAAATAGTAACCAAAAAGATATTAGAGAAATTAGTGAATATATGTTGAACTAAGGAGCGAAAAATTAAAGGTGTATATTGTATAGATGAAACAATCCATGTCAGGAACAAACATTTGTTAGCAATTTATTAAAGGGATAAAGAAATTTAAAAAAAACAAGGTTTTACTCATTTAAATATCAAAGGTAGAATAAGTTTTGAATATCAGATAAGGTTATAAACAAGCAAAGGGAAATATACAAACGGGAAAAAAATTATGTCCTACAACCAATTAGAATAGAGCACTTCGACATGTTAATAATGCAGGTTCACAGTACATTTCCTGAGAAGGATAAAAAGCCGACAGTATTTTAACACATTTATATACCTTAAAATCATTCTAAGCCTACAATGTAATTAATAACATAGAATATACGAAGTCGAAACTGTTTAGCCAATAATTGAAAGAGGTGTGTTACAGGTTGTTAATACATTAACAAGTAGCAAGATCCCTTGTTAACGGCACAGATGTGAGATAATTATCTATTGCTATGTTGCGGTCTGTCTTCAGAATTGGTGTTGCAGTTCGTTTGACAATGCTAGTTACCCCATTATCATGTTTGCCAACATTTATAATAATCCCTAAAGCATCGAACATCTCAACCACAGTCACATATTCGCCTGATAATTATTTTTATATTGCTCAACAAATTCCTCATAGTGTGCTCTTATTGAAGACAAATTGTGAAGTTTCTTAAGTTAATTTTTGTTGTCTAAATTATTAAACCTCAGTGCCCTTAGCAATGTGTAAAATCGTGTCGTAGACATTGTAGTGTGAAAACATTCAAGTGCCATGCCATCATTTGCCCATAATTCGTCAATACACACATGGTGACTTTTCTTTACAGTAGCTAAGTAAAGAAGGCCTATGAGAGTTTATTTGTATAAGATTTGTATCAGCACAATCTCTTTTATAGTATGGTTTTCTCACATCCTTGCTATGTAAGTATAATCCGGATAGATTTTTCTGAAAAAAAAATCGCAGATTTTGCACAACAGCCTTTACATGCAGAAAATGTGAAACAATATTATGCTTTCTGATATGACCAGTAAGAACAAACGACATGTTTCAGCCATTTCATTATTTTGTCTTTTCTCAAAAATAACGGTACCCTCACCAGTATAGCAATAATCATCAGGCACAGAGGCATGATTGCTCTGAATCAGTTTTATGTGAGCTATGTTCACTATCTGAGTCAGATTCATCTTTTTCTTGCACAATTTACAGAAAGGTGATATCCACAATTCTCCTACTCATCTCATGATACAAATATAATTAAAAGTTTATAGAGAATCAATAAACGAAACTTATAGCAGCCATAAGCAGTACAATAATCACTAAAAACAAAGTCTGTGCAACATCACAATTCAATATTAAAATTTACAGTGCTTGGCCGTGCATTGACACAAAATGTTACACTTCTAACAGCATCTTATACTAACGGTTTGTACAAGTAAATTAAAGAAAGTATTTTCAAAGTGACATTGTTACCTTGTAGCAATGGGCCAGGCAGAGGATAAAATCGGTGGGAGATTTTATTTGTTTTAACTGTAAAATGACAACGGATTTTTAAAGACCGTAACACAAAGTGTTATATAGTAACCAACTGCAGGTTAATAGATTAAAAATAGGAAACATCAATCTTTAAACTTATGCCCGTCAATTATTCTTCATGAAAGGCTTTATGTATTAAATTTTCCAGATTTGATCATCATTATCATTAGGTCTTCAGTTCTGGAACTGGTTAGACACGTACTCTCATTGTTTCCTATCCTGAACTGACCTACACATTTCCCTGAAAGTTGTAGTCTGCATCTATCATTATCTGCGTGCGATCATCTGATCTAGGTCTACCTCTACCTCTTTTTTCCTATCACTGCTTGTAATATATCCCATATTATTCCCCAAAAATGCTTTAGAACGTATCTTCTATTTCTCCTACCAGATTTTATCATTAAAATTTTAAACATGAGATGGTTTTCTAATTTACGATCAGTTCCAGGTCCGTTCTATACCGTTTTTAAAAGTTTATTAAGTATTTAAATAAAAGTCCAGATGAAATGTCCACATACAACTGTGCTTAATTCGATTTTTCGATAGAAATGGTGCACCCAATATTACAGTTGTTGTTTCTTTGCTGTAAAAAAAGGAATTGTGTTTAAATAAATTTTGCACATAGGACAATTTTTAACATTATTTGCTTTAGTTACATTTAGTCTCAATATTTTTGATTATAAGAAAATGAGTTTTGAAAGCAATGTTCTGACAGGCAGTACAAAATGAGTATAATGAACAAGGGCACAGCTGAAATAATAATACAGATAAAATTTTTATACATAATTTACCAACTTGGTGGCAGTATACTCAATGTAGTGATAGTACAATAGAAAATACCACATCTAGATCAATCATATAAAGGTAACACTTTTCAAATCATGTGGTTGTAAAATATTATACATATATCAATATAGAGTTTAATACAGTGGACATAAGATTATCACATTTTAATGCTTTTAAATTCTACATATAAATAATGTAACTGTATAAGCTACCCTGTTACTATTGAAACATATTCATCCCAATGTCTAGATAGATTAAATCAAAAATTGGCATTGAATTTTTTATATTGTTTGTTTCAATTCAAATTATAATGGCCTATAGTGTGATATATTTCTAGGTAATCAATATGAATTAAGTATTAAAGTAACTTTAAAAAAACCAAAAGAGTACATGATTTCTACTACAGTTAATAGCATTGCATCTATTGCAGAAGAACACCCATAAAACAAGTAATAGACAATACATCAATCACTTGTAGTTACTTGTCACGATCTAACTTTTCATATTTCATTGCTCGATGCCAAATATACGTTTGAAACGATCCCTATCAAGCACCTGACAATGTGACAAATTCAGTACATATGTTTCAGTAACGGAATATCTCTTCAGTTTGTAATATATTCTTTCATATTGTTTTAAATGTTCACCACAAATGGGTATGATATCAACTCTTGGTATATGAATATTTTTACGTCTTCCCCAAAAATCCGCATATGCAATTCTCACAGTATCTTCCTCTTTATTTACATAAATAAATCCAATTAATTTATTTGTTAAAATTCCAACAGTGAATAACGTTGCTGTTCCACTTAAGCCTAAAAAATTTCTGTGATTAAGGTTTAAGGTAGAAACAATATTACCAATTGCACCAGCTGCCATACTGTATTCAATACTCAAGACATTCAGTGCACTTAAAATTAATGTCGTAGGTACCATAACAGCAGTAATAATAGACTGATATAACTTTAGACGATTTACTAATGCCAACTGGCGTATAAGATTGAATTTATATACTGGAGTAAAGTCTTGTAAACTGGTATATAAAGAAGATTGCTGTTTGTGATTACAATGAATAATGGATGAAGTACTTATACAACGCACAATAGTCCATTTATAATTAACAAGCTTTGCTGCGTTCACACAAACATTAAACATTTTCCTACAAGAGTTTGTTATTTTAATATTGCACATTAAATAAAAATTTAAATGATAAATATGGTGGTAGATACAGAGTTGTAGACTTTCTTACACTATATATTAAAACAGAGTTTGATTGTAATGTAAGAAGGGAAGAACGTTCAATGCACTTCTAAATGAAGTATAAGAAATAAATGTGCTGTAGAAATTCCTATATAGTTTCCAAGTAATAAACAGGAACATTTTGAAAATAGATATGTCAAGTCAAACCATATTTGCTAAAGCATTCTGCAAAATTACTGACAGAAAGTTACTATAAAAAATTTTGAATATAGTAATTTGTGGCAATCTATTGCACAAAACTATAAATTCTAAAGAATTAAATATATAAAACTATAAATTCGTAGCAAAAATAATAAAATGCTGGCATGACTGTGTTTCTTGAATAGTGACAATTGTGGATGACAAATAATACCAATTTTCCATATTTATTAACAGCTAAAAGGGAAGGATTTTCTTTTGATGACTGTTTGAAATCACATATTTTGGAATATTGTCTAAATAGCATTGAATACTAAGACAATACTATTGTATTAGAAGAGAAGAACACAAAAGTAAAAATAAATTTGGCTCATAATAAGTTATAAAATAATAAAAATTACTGTTAATATTTGTGTTAATATTGTGCTCACCGAAATCTAGTGGTAGGAGAAGAAAGAGAAAAAATAATGAATTATTTCACATAGGCCCTAGCAGGCCAAAATTAACAAAAAAATAGTGTGTATAAAATTGGATATTATTTTTCTATAAAAAAATCATTTGTAAAATAAACCTATTTCTAATGTGTTGGCTTTGGATAAATAACTCTTGAAAATAATTAACTTCGAGAATGATTGGTCAATTCTAATTCAAGAAAATTAAACTTGGATGTAACAAAAATGTATTGTAATTGGTCAAGGTATTATGTATAGCACAAGTATACATGGTTTCATTGCTTCTAAATCACCATGTGTGGGATGCAATACACAAATTTTAGTTCCACCATTTGTAGAGTAATAATTATTATACAAACAGACAAGCCTACATAACCTACCTATTCAAAATAAAAAAGTTACACGCCGTTTAAGTAGTGAATTTAAAAGTGATTGTTAATTTTTTTTTGTACTTACGTGAATATTGAGCAGAAGCAATTTTGTTAAAATGACTAACAAAGTAAAACTAAAAGAAGCGTAAGTATTTTCACATGCACTACCTTTAGGTTATGCCTACTTTTGACATTCTGTTTTATATTAGACGTGCGCAGGCGGTATGTGTATATATGTAACATTCAACGCCTTTTGTATCCAATTTTTTGTTTGAATAAATATATCTTTCTAAAGTGCGAAAATATTGACCTAATCAAAGGAAATTGTCGCATTACTTTTAATAATCCGGATATATAGTTTAGTAAAAATAGTTATTGGGTTTAAATACTTTTATTAGATTTTTCATACATACAAATACAGAATTTGTGAAGGGCTTAAAGGAGGCGATGGAGATAATGCCATCAGAACGATAATTTCCCCTTCCAAATACCTACTATGGTTTGATGAAGTATAGTTTTCAATAATGGGATATTCAATAGAAAAATGTTCATTATTGGTTTCAAAAATCCGCACTAATGCAGAGTCATGGCACAAACACAGTCCTGGCTTTAATATGTTGGTTGGTTGGTTGGAATTTTAGGAAGAATAAGTCTAATATTTTTATAATCACAATTTAACAGCACGTTATTTAAGTTTATTCCAAAATAATTTGGAGTAAGCTCGTGAATAATTTGCCATTAGCTGAAGTTTATGATTGTTGGTTTCTGCACGTTGATGCGCCACTAGCATAAAATTGACGGCTAGTTACAGACTGTTTTTCAGTTAGATACCCAGAAAGACTTTGAGCGTACAAACTGAAACACCTTGACCAGCAGACTCTCCTGATATAGGGTCAATGCATATAAAGTGACCCAAAAAAAATTTTCAGGTTGCTTGACCAATTTTAATATTTTTAATTTTTTTGTTTTTCTTACATAAGTCAGCACTTCAAAACAGGTTTTAAAATTTTTTTTATCTCATCCCGTTTTGGAGATACGGCCATTTTTGTTTGGCCATGCGGGCTAATTTTGTCTGTTATGGTCATTAGCGATAAATTAAATATCTCCAGACTGGTTAATAATACAGTAATGGAATTCGTACTATTCTTTTTAGAAAAGTCCGTTCTACAATTTAGGCCCTTACAGTTTAAACTGTTCATCTAACATAAATAGCTCAAAAATACAACCAAAGTTCATGATTAAATTTTAACAATTCGACTTTTTAAGGCTGAAAATTTAAATGAAAGAATAAAATACCCAAGCTAATATTTGTATGACTATAAGATAAAATAGAATACTTACCAATTTTAGAGAAAGGAGGTTAAAATATGTCTCCCTCGATTTTCTATAATTTTTCAAAAAATGTAATTTTGAAATTTCGAGACAATAACTCTGGTGGGGGAAAATATAAAAATCTTAATTTTTTACACAAGATGCACCTTTATGATAGTAAACTACTGTAAAAGTTTCAATCTTCGTATTTGACCCTGAAACAAGTTATGAATTTTTAAAGTTTAACAAAAACTCTCATTTAAAGAAAAAACGTGTATTTATTATAAACAAGAATTGAATGACTGAAGTTCACATATGTAATGTTCTTAATTATTTTCTTTACAATAAATGCCTAATTAGGAGCATACTTATTTCTTCTGAAAGATTTTGAAAGATAGTGTATGATCTTCCTGTCGCTGTTGTTAGTTCTAGCGCCGTCAATTTTCTTAAAATGTTTGGGATCCAAACGCGATCACTTGCAGACTTCTTGAAAGATGTCTGTGGTCCTGCAAGGTGATAAAAGTCAACATAGACATCATTATGTTCTAGTCTGATTTGCTCGATCTGAGCTAACCACCACTGTTCATCATATATACAGGCAATAGTGTTATTAACTTCGAGACTTAAAGGTACGATTTTAGCGATGCAGTGATCCTCGTATTTGGCAATTTCTGAAGTTGTATAGCACCTAATTGTTTTCTCCAACAGCATGGTGTCTATGGAATTTTCTCGTTAATTTGACCCGCAATGTATTTTCAAATCTTGGTCGAAGTTTTTCCTTGTGTGTAATAATATCCTCCTCTTTCACAAGGAAATAAGTTATGCCTGTAATATGTCCTTGTAAAATCTGATCTACATTTAGGATTTGGTTTAAAGTTGTCCTTTGTAAACTAGCTTTTGTCACTTCTCGTTTTGTTCCCCCCTCTCCCTCCCCCACCCGCATTCCGTCACAGGCGTCTTTTCTGTGGCAAGAGGCAAAGAAATGCCACTCAGCCCCCAGACCAAAATCTTTTCTACGATTGCAAATGTTTGGGAAATTATACGTATTTTTATACAGTCTTCCACTGCCATCTGAAAAATAAAACAACTTTTCTACTTTAGGCAGTTTGTCCTTAATATAGTGGATTACTTTCGTTTGAAAGGCATGTACAACAGTCGTATTGTGCTTAAAACACAAATCGAATGACTTTTCACCTTACCATCTTTGTTCCTAAAATATATAACAAATGGATGTACTGTTGCTTGCTCACTTACCCAATGGTAACCTTGTATTTCATCCTGGATAATGTAGGTGAAATTTTCTGCAAAGTCTGCTAAAATTATACATTCTGATTCAACTAGGTTTTCTTTCTTATTCTTGAAAAATTGTCCTTGAATTTTAGAAATGTAATGGTGACTTCAGATTTTCTAACTTTTCAACTAGCGATTCAAAAATATTCTTCTTGAGATTTAATAATAGTGAACAGTTATATATAAGCAACTGAAGCAATTCTTGGATGAGAGTAATATATTAACCACCTATCAGTCTGGTTTTCGAACGAAACACTCGTGTGAGACAGCAATTCAGCTAGTTATAAATGACTGGAAAGAATCAATGGATAAAGGAAAGGCGGTGTGTGCAGTCTTTATAGATTATAAAAGAGCATTTGAGACTATAAGTAGAAATATTCTTATTCAAAAATTGGAAAAATATGGTGTTAAAGACAATGCTTTAGAGGCTACCTAAAAAACAGGGAGCAAGAAACGAGATGGCAACGGGAAACATCTAGTAGATCAGAAATTGAGTGGGGTGTTCCACAAGGAAGTATTTTGGGACCATTGCTTTTTATAATTTACATAAACGATATAGTGAATGTAGTGAAGGTAACAAAGATGCATATGTTTGCTTATGACACTTTAATATATGCCGAAGGTGCAAATGTAATAAACCTTGTTCAATCTGTAAATAGTGACCTAATAAGAATTAGCAAATATTTAGTTGGAAATAAACTGAAGATAAATGTTGATAAAACAAAATGGATGTTGTTAACGAATGATAGAAGTTATCAAATGATAAAAACAGAAAATAGGAATGTACAAATAGATGGGTCCGATATTGAACTGGTAGAGAACATTAAATACCTTGGCGTAATAATCGACCGAAAATTAACTTTTAAAATGCATCTACAGATGGTTATAAATAAAGTAAGCAAAAAGGTTGGATTTCTGAGAAGAATTAGTGCAAAGCTATCAAGTTTTGCTCGAATAACTTTATATAGAGCAATAGTTTATCCACACCTAACATATTGCAGCACCATTTTATTTGTCTCAAACCAAGGTGATTTGGAAAGATTGCAAAAGATACAAAATCGTGCAATGAGATGTTTATTAAAATGTAGCAGATTTGCCAAAGTCCGTAAAATGTTAGAATGCCTTAATTTTTTAAATGTTCAGGAACAAATGAAATATAATACTATGGTTTTTATATATAAAATTATAAATGGTATGCTGCCTTTGTACTTGGTTAGCAACTTAATTAAAGTGTCAAGTATACATAATTACAGCACAAGACAAGCAGACAATTACTATATATACAAGAAGAATAAAACTATAGCCACAAAAAATGTATTTCATTATGGCGTTAAGATATACAGGGTGCCCACAATCTATCTCCGTATATGGGTAACTTTTTTATTATAGAAGATACAATGTTGGTTAAATTAGCAAAGTTGAAGAGAATTTACGAGTAGTATGATGCTTTTTGAAAACTCACCTAGATGCTCAACTTTTTAGATATTTGAAAAACTGAAATTTGCCATTTTCTTCAAACGCTAATAACTTTTTAACGGTTTAACCTATAGAGAAAATAAAAACTGCTTGTAAGGTAACTTTTTACGTAGAATTCAATAGCGTATATGACAATTTTAATTGGAAATGGGTTTTCAAGCTACAAACATAACCTCACTTTTTTTAAATGGAAACCATAGTTCAATATAACCCAAATGGAAAGGTTTTCTTTTCTGATTACCCTGATGTAAGGGTTGATGTACTTATTTTCAGTAGTTTCTTCATAATAAAGAAAAACGATTTATTTATTTATGCGGACATCAAGGAGTCCATGGATACATATTTTAAATAAACAAAAACAACTGGCATTTGTCAGATATTATTAGTTAAAGTGTTTATTTGCTCTGGGTTGCAAATTTTGTGTAGAAGACTTAAATTTATTTGATAAATAAATCGTTTTTCTTTATTATGAAGAAACTACTGAAAATAAGTACATCAACCCTTACATCAGGGTAATCAGAAAAGAAAACCTTTCCATTTGGGTTATATTGAACTATGGTTTCCATTTTAAAAAGTGAGGTTATGTTTGTAGCTTGAAAACCCATTTCCAATTAAAATTGTCATATACGCTATTGAATTCTACGTAAAAGTTACCTTACAAGCAGTTTTTATTTTCTATAGGTTAAACCGTTAAAAGTTACTAGCGTTTGAAGAAAATGGCAAATTTCAGTTTTTTCAAATATCTAAAAAGTTGAGCATCTAGGTGAGTTTTCAAAAAGCATCATACTACTCGTAAATTTCTTCAACTTTGCTAATTTAACCAACATTGTATCTTCTATAATAAAAAGTTACCCATATACGGAGATAGATTGTGGGCACCCTGTATAATACATTACTAAAATCAGTTACAAATCAGCCTTCTCAAAGAAAATTCAAGAGTAATTTAAAAAAATATATTTTAAGTTGTAGAAATGAAAACTAATTATATTATTAACTGTATTTTAATAATTTGCTTTATAGTATAATATTTTGTTTTATACTTTAATAACCTATATTGAGTTATAAATCTACTTATTATTATTATTATCTCTGATCTATCAGTCGTGATCCACTGCTTAAACTTAATATATGATCTGGAAGATCCTCTTCCGATCTCTAAATAGTTCTAGTACACTTTCTTTTCCAGGGCAACTTTCACACAAACCCATCATACAATTATAATTGTTTACGTCACAAACTAATAAATCAATCAATTCCTTATAGTCAACATTCAGCTTTGCACAATTGATCATTAATTTAACATTTTGATGGTATACACATGCGACAGAGTGGGTACCTGAAGCTCCTGCCAAAATACACCACTTGGGACGCAGTTAACAAAACTTGGATTTGCCTATTTGACATTCTGGATGTGATATTTTAAACACCACATATAATTCATTGAGATTGCAAAGAACTAAACGTTTTTGTTGTACTACTTTTTTTGCGAACTTCTCAGAGAATGGAACGGAAGTGACCATAGTATTATTGTGGTTTATAAGAACAATTCAACTCGGAATACCATATTTACACAGAATTTATATTAAAGAAGACAGATGTTTAATGGAACGAGGAATGCAACGACAGGTACTTTTCATAGACACTGTCTCCATTATTAAACAACTCCTACCTCAAGAAAACGAATTTGAGTACCTGGCGACACTCATTGAAGAATGCTTAACTTCTACCTATTTTGTCTTCGATGGACAATTTTACAAACAAACTTTGACACACCCATGGATTCGCCTCTATCCCCTATTGTAGCCAATATATTCATGGATTCTTTTGAATCGATGGCTCTAGAATTCGCAGACCTTAAACCAAAAACTTGGCTCTGTTATGTAGATGACACTTTTGTAATCTGGCCCCATGGACACCAAACGCTCAATAATTTTCTAGATCACATAAACAATCAACATAAAGATATTGTCTCACTATAGAAATTGAAAAGAACGGAACTCTGCCATTCCTTAACGTTCTAGTGGAGCGTCAACCCAACGGACGACTAGGTCATTCCGTATACAGAAAACCAACACACACAGACAGATACCTACAGTCACATCATCATCCGTCACAAAATCATCGGTAATCAACTCTCTAGTACATCGTGCAATTAAGATTTCACAACCAGAACATTTATCTAATGAACTGACCCACCTGAAAACCAGTCTTATAAAAATGGCTATCACAACTCAGATATCGGCAGAGTAATAAGTCGCATCTGCACGAACCCTCAAACCACGCTGTAATTCAGACACACGATCTTTAGCAATCCTTCCATATATACACAGAGTAACAGACCGAATTGGCAAAATTCTATGTAAACACAACATCAAAACAATCTATAAACCCAAATAAAATTTCACAAATATTACCAACTCCAAAAGATCCAGAAAACAGTCTTAAATCCCCAGACGTATATAGTATACCTTGCAGCTGTGGTTTAGTGTACATAGGAGAAACAGGACAGTCAGTGCAGACTAGACTAAACGAACATAAGCGATGCTTAAGAACAAGTCAGTACAATCTCTCAGCAGTGACCGAACACCAACATAAAACAGGCCATATCATTAACTTTGACAAGACAAAACTAATTGTCAGAATTCCATTTTTCTACACTAGATAAATCAGAGAATCCATAGAAATCATTAAAATTTAACAATTTAAACAAAGACGATGGCTACTACCTTTCTCCCATTTGGAAAACAGGCCTATGTTTACAAAAGCAGAACCGTACACTTCTTCGTTCACATCACTCTCTTATTCATGATCACTCAAGCATTAAGTTTTCGCCTATATAAACCACTACTTTCGCTACTTTCACCAGTTACTTTGCCACAAGACACCTTTTGGCTTAAATGCGGAGTCTGCTAGTTCAGAAGTAACTCTTCAATTTTTTACACATGTCTAATTAATATTTTATGATTCTTATTTTTATTATTATTATTTTATAGATTAAATCATTTTCTTTTGTCCTGAGAAGCCCTTACAAGAGTGGGAGAAACGTGACCTTAGGTTATAAAATGACACGGCCCCAACCGGACCATAAATATTTATAATGACTCTGGCCGTGAAAGTCTCCCACAATTGTATTATTCTATTTATTTAAAATTTTATCTAAACAAAATGCAATGCCTACGATTTCTACAACAGTTTATTTAGGTTTATTTATTTGGTCACTCACTGATAGAATATCATGGAGTTATGATGTGGAAAGTTTTGAATATCGACGATCTTCGCATCGCACTTGATCGACGTTAGTCTTCCAACACATGCCCTATCTGGTTGATTCAACAATGGTGCGTATTGTTAAAATTTAGAGTTCTAAAATTTTATTCCTTTTACTTTTCGTAAATCTAACAACAAATCTAAAAACTAATCGAACAACTAATGTAGAAACTAATTTAAAACAACTTAAGATCTGGTTTTGTTTTATGTAAAATTTTGATAATTATGTGAACGAAACGAGTTTGTTTGTGTTGGTATTACTTTGAAGTTACAAAATCTAGAACGTCATGTTATGCTATTATTAGAAACTTGACTAGGAATAATTCCTGCTACCCTCAAAGATCTCCTGCTGTTTGGTCAACTACCCCCTGGGATAAACCAATTTTTCAAGAAGAAATTTACAGGCCATCTTGCTGTTTGTTTTGGAAATTATAAAAGTGACTTTGGTTATCAGTCGGTAAGTCAACTTTTTTTGTTTGACAAGCTGTTGTTTGTTTTGTTATGCAGTGATAAAATTTAAATTGCTCACTTTCTGTGGAATCATAAATTGTAGAAGATGCAAATATGTTATTTATACCTTCTTGTCCATAATACAATTAGTTATTTTGAACAAGAATTATAAAGTGAATTGGATCTTCTTATTTATAAATTGTACTTGATGAATGTTGAACTTAAAACTTTGTAAATCAATATCAGATCTGATATCGACATTAACATAGATAAATCAATCAATCAATCAATCAATCATGTATTTATTTCCATTATACAATTAAATGTGTTGGATGTGTCAAAATAACTATTAAATTAATAATAATAATATATAAACTAATTTTAGACTCTAGAAAAGGTTACTGGAGATTTACTGCTTCATTAAGATAATCATTAAAACAATAGAAGGCATTTTTAACTAGAAATTTTTTTAGCGTAGCTTTAAATTGAGTAACTGGCAATTCTCTAATACAGGGACGCAGTGCATTGTAAAATATACAACCATAGTAATTGGTTCCAAACCTACTACGAGACAGCCTATGACAGGATGGCACCAAGTCAAACTTGCCACGTGTGTTAAAGTTGTGTGTGTTTATATGTTTACTATACTTAGGTAGATTTTTCGGACATAAAGGACATAAGAAATTGCAGAGTATAAATACATGGAAGCGTTAAAATGTTAAGTTCCAACAAAATTATTGACAGTCATCACGAAAACCTAGATGTGATATGGCGTATTGACAGCGTTGTAATTGAAATATACGTTTACTGGATGAGCAATGGCCCCAACTTCAATCCGAAGACATATGACAATGGAACATGGAAAATAGCAAGTTTTAGGAGTTTATTACTTATAATACTTATTGTCAATGAAATAACTGACACGGGGAAATACTAGATAAGCATTTTCACTAAAATATGCCCTCGTTCGGATGAGAGGTAAAGGTCGTGTGTGTGTGTGTGTGTGTGTGTGTTGTCATGTACATTAAAAATCCTTACCTTGCTTGGAACAGCAAGGATTGAAAATTCAAAATTTGTAGGTTAAAAAGCTCGCTTTCTGACCAATGTAGTACCTTCAAGTTGAGTATTGAAAACAAATGTAGTGTATCCTCCACTCTTTACTAATTATATTTAGTAGCGATCAAATTGAAGGGTGTTTTGTAAACAAAATGACTACACCAGTATACATGCCTTAGATATTGCCGCATAATTTATGATAACAAAACTAAGTGGATTTAACCACCGTAAATAATAATTAACACTATTGGCACAACAATCAGTTAATACTAATCATATACCAGAAACCTACTTATACTAAATACTTACTTACCACAATTTTGCACACTGAATCCTTCTGAAAATCTACTGAAACATAGAAGAACACATAAACATATATTTACAATATTACATTTAAATACAAAAACTCAAATTATTGGAAAAATCTAACAGCTTAAAGAGTTGATCTTAACATTGCTAGAATGTAGGCAAACTACATACCGTACATGATTAAAGAAAACAGCTGTTGATCGTCATCATATACTATTCCTTCATGCAGGCTGATATATGGGTAGCTACAATGGGTACCCATATCATAAGCTAATATGATCCCCAGACAAAATGTGTTGTAACAATAAAGCAAGTTTCTGTGGTGTGCCCAAGCCAACATTAGTTCAAAGAACCGAAGAATATTGGTTACAAATTGGGCTAAAAAATATTAACATTTTTATTATAGGAATTTCACCTTCAATTACTTATGTCATTTAACAAGAGAAAGCATCATAAGGATTTGTAACTGTAGTTTGTTTTATTTAGCATAGAAGGACCAACCTGGACTATTGCTATATATCAACTAAACTCATTCAATCAATATAGTTATGAAATTGTTTTTCTGTCACCGATTAACATTTCTGGAAATGGTGCTGTGCCTGCTACTTGACTAAAATTTATTGTAGAAATATTATTTTCCTTAACAACAAAAGACTTCTTTCCTTCATTAAGTAAGTTTAGATCTTGGCCTCGTAATCCATTTCATCTTTTCTATGAATAACACACAAGTACAAGTATTTAGTTGTATTTTGTTTGCGGCCCATGAATTCTACAACAATGACTTGTCCAACCTCCAAATTATTTGTATTGATTGATTTTAATTCTTTCGGTTTTATCAGTTTCTAACCATGGAGAATCGTCTAATTCTGCCAATGGTTTGTCAGATCCACTATCAGAAGATAATGGTGACATCTATGCAAGTACTAGTCCCATTTTAGCCATTTACTTCAGCAAATCGTTTTTTCTCAGCTAACACTTTCTTTTTGTCTTCTCCGTGTCCTTTCGAACGATTTAAAACATGCTTTTCTACATACGTCAATCCCATTTTTCTAAGAAATTGTTCTAGATAGTTTATATTATTTATTCCTGCCAGAGGATTTCCATTTGAAGCTCCGCACAAAAATGCTTTGTTACTCACCGAACCAAGGTGATATCATTCACGCTTTCAGATATGAATTCTGCTTTGTTAGCTAATTTTAATGTGTAATCAACTGCGCTACCCTTCTTAAAGTGGCCATTTACAAAACCCAGTACTGATAAAAGAAAATTCAAAACTGATGATGAAGAACGTGTGTTAGCCTACATAAATTTTAAGCCAACAGCGTCCACCGAGAAACTGCACTTGAGTGCGCTACTTCTACAGAAAAAGCTCGCCTAATTTTAAAACAAAACCCTACAAACCAAAAACCCATGTTAGCAATACACTGTATCATGGGGATTGTGAGAGAAGACATCAGTTTTGTAGGTGGTTTCAACGAAACAAATAATAATCCTGGTTTTAGTCACAATATAATTTACCGCCGAAGCAAAATTTACTAACAAAGGCATGTTTAACAGAAAAATACAGTCTACTGAGTCAGGAAAATCCCATTTAACAGCAGAAAGGCGGATCAACATCAATTTTCGATAAAGTGTGGTGCCATTTTGGTAATAAAATACTTGGGCCTTTCTTCTATAATTATAATTTAAATGGTGTACACTATTTGAATTTTCTACAAAACGAATTGCAAGAAATGCTCGATAATTTGTCACTTCATTTACTGCAAAACTTAAAATATTTTCAGCATGACGTGCACCTGCTCAATCTCCTTTCTGAATATCTTGATCTTCCTTTGATTAAGTTATTTGTATTGTATGGATAGTTTATTTTTAAGTATTTTATTTTTCTTAGTTTATAATAAATTTAGTTACAATAAACTTGTGTTTCCATTATTGATTTTACACATTTTGTTTGTTTGTAATATGTATCCATGGACTCCTTGATGTCCGAAATAAATAAATCGTTTTTCTTTATTATGAAGAAACTACTGAAAATAAGTACATCAACCCTTACATCAGGGTAATCAGAAAAGAAAAACCTTTCCATTTGGGTTATATTGAACTATGGTTTCCATTTTAAAAAGTGAGGTTATGTTTGTAGCTTGAAAACCCATTTCCAATTAAAATTGTCATATACGCTATTGAATTCTACGTAAAAAGTTACCTTACAAGCAGTTTTTATTTTCTCTATAGGTTAAACCGTTAAAAAGTTACTAGCGTTTGAAGAAAATGGCAAATTTCAGTTTTTTTCAAATATCTAAAAAAGTTGAGCATCTAGGTGAGTTTTCAAAAAAGCATCATACTACTCGTAAATTTCTCTTCAACTTTGCTAATTTAACCAACATTGTATCTTCTATAATAAAAAGTTCCATACGGAGATAGATTGTGGGCACCCTGTATAATACATTACTAAAATCAGTTACAAATCAGCCTTCTCAAAGAAAATTCAAGAGTAATTTAAAAAAATATATTTTAAGTTGTAGAAATGAAAACTAATTATATTATTAACTGTATTTTAATAATTTGCTTTATAGGTTAATATTTTGTTTTATACTTTAATAACCTATATTGAGTTATAAATCTCTTATTATTATTTATCTCTGATCTATCAGTCGTGATCCACTGCTTAAACTTAATATATGATCTGGAAGATCCTCTTCGATCTCTAAATAGTTCTAGTACACTTTCTTTTCCAGGGCAACTTTCACACAAACCCATCATACAATTATAATTGTTTACACAAACTAATAAATCAATAATTCCTTAATCAACATTCAGCTTTGCACAATTGATCATTAATTTAACATTTTGATGGTATACACATGCGACAGAGTGGGTACCTGAAGCTCCTGCCAAAATACACCACTTGGGACGCAGTTAACAAAACTTGGATTTGCCTATTTGACATTCTGGATGTGATATTTTAAACACCACATATAATTCATTGAGATTGCAAAGAACTAAACGTTTTTGTTGTACTACTTTTTTGCGAACTTCTCAGAGAATGGAACGGAAGTGACCATAGTATTATTGTGGTTTATAAGAACAATTCAACTCGAATACCATATTTACACAGAATTTATATTAAAGAAGACAGATGTTTAATGGAACGAGGAATGCAACGACAGGTACTTTTCATAGACACTGTCTCCATTATTAAACAACTCCTACCTCAAGAAAACGAATTTGAGTACCTGGCGACACTCATTGAAGAATGCTTAACTTCTACCTATTTTGTCTTCGATGGACAATTTTACAAACAAACTTTGACACACCCATGGATTCGCCTCTATCCCTATTGTAGCCAATATATTCATGGATTCTTTTGAATCGATGGCTCTAGAATTCGCAGACCTTAAACCAAAAACTTGGCTCTGTTATGTAGATGACACTTTTGTAATCTGGCCCCATGGACACCAAACGCTCAATAATTTTCTAGATCACAAACAATCAACATAAAGATATTGTCTCACTATAGAAATTGAAAAGAACGGAACTCTGCCATTCCTTAACGTTCTAGTGGAGCGTCAACCCAACGGACGACTAGGTCATTCCGTATACAGAAAACCAACACACACAGACAGATACCTACATGCCGTCACATCATCATCCGTCACAAAATCATCGGTAATCAACTCTCTAGTACATCGTGCAATTAAGATTTCACAACCAGAACATTTATCTAATGAACTGACCCACCTGAAAACCAGTCTTATAAAAAATGGCTATCACAACTCAGATATCGGCAGAGTAATAAGTCGTCATCTGCACGAACCCTCAAACCACGCTGTAATTCAGACACACGATCTTTAGCAATCCTTCCATATATACACAGAGTAACAGACCGAATTGGCAAAATTCTATGTAAACACAACATCAAAACAATCTATAAACCCGCAAATAAAATTTCACAAATATTACCAACTCCAAAAGATCCAGAAAACAGTCTTAAATCCCCAGACGTATATAGTATACCTTGCAGCTGTGGTTTAGTGTACATAGGAGAAACAGGACAGTCAGTGCAGACTAGACTAAACGAACATAAGCGATGCTTAAGAACAAGTCAGTACAATCTCTCAGCAGTGACCGAACACCAACATAAAACAGGCCATATCATTAACTTTGACAAGACAAAACTAATTGTCAGAATTCCATTTTTCTACACTAGATAAATCAGAGAATCCATAGAAATCATTAAAAATTCTAACAATTTAAACAAAGACGATGGCTACTACCTTTCTCCCATTTGGAAAACAGGCCTATGTTTACAAAAGCAGAACCGTAACGTTCACTGATTCGTTACACACTTCTCTCTTATTCATGATCACTCAAGCATTAAGTTTTCGCCCTATATAAACCACTACTTTCGCTACTTTCACCAGTTACTTTGCCACAAGACACCTTTTGGCTTAAATGGGCTGGTGAGTCTGCTAGTTCAGAAGTAACTCTTCATATTTTTTACACATGTCTAATTAATATTTTATGATTCTTATTTTTATTATTATTATTTTATAGATTAAATCATTTTCTTTTTTGTCCTGAGAAGCCCCTTACAAGAGTGGGAGAAACGTTGACCTTAGGTTATAAAATGACACGGCCCCAACCCGGAACCATAAATATTTATAATGACTCTGGCCGTGAAAGTCTCCCACAATTGTATTATTCTATTTATTTAAAATTTTATCTAAACAACAATGCGCAATGCCTACGATTTCTACAACAGTTTATTTAGGTTTATTTATTTGGTCACTCACTGATAGAATATCATGGAGTTATGATGTGGAAAGTTTTGAATATCGACGATCTTCGCATCGCACTTGATCGACGTTAGTCTTCCAACACATGCCCTATCTGGTTGATTCAACAATGGTGCGTATTGTTAAAATTTAGAGTTCTAAAATTTTATTCCTTTTTACTTTTTCGGTGTAAATCTAACAACAAATCTAAAAACTAATCGAACAACTAATGTAGAAACTAATTTAAAAACAACTTAAGATCTGGTTTTGTTTTATGTAAAATTTTGATAATTATGTGAACGAAACGAGTTTGTTTGTGTTGGTATTACTTTGAAGTTACAAAATCTAGAACGTCATGTTATGCTATTATTAGAAACTTGACTAGGAATAATTCCTGCTACCCTCAAAGATCTCCTGCTGTTTGGTCAACTACCCCCTGGGATAAACCAATTTTTCAAGAAGAAATTTACAGGCCATCTTGCTGTTTGTGTTCCGAAGCCGTTCGCTATTGGAAATTATAAAAGTGACTTTGGTTATCAGTCGGTAAGTCAACTTTTTATTGTTTGACAAGCTGTTGTTTGTTTTGTTGCGAGTGATAAAATTTAAATTGCTCACTTTCTGTGGAATCATAAATTGTAGAAGATGCAAATATGTTATTTATACCTTCTTGTCCATAATACAATTAGTTATTTTGAACAAGAATTATAAAGTGAATTGGATCTTCTTATTTATAAATTGTACTTGATGAATGTTGAACTTAAAACTTTGTAAATCAATATCAGATCTGATATCGACATTAACATAGATAGATAAATCAATCAATCAATCAATCATGTATTTATTTCCATTATACAATTAAATGTGTTGGATGTGTCAAAATAACTATTAAATTAATAATAATAATATATAAACTAATTTTAGACTCTAGAAAAGGTTACTGGAGATTTACTGCTTCATTAAGATAATCATTAAAACAATAGAAGGCATTTTTAACTAGAAATTTTTTTAGCGTAGCTTTAAATTGAGTAACTGGCAATTCTCTAATACAGGGACGCAGTGCATTGTAAAATATACAACCATAGTAATTGGTTCCAAACCTACTACGAGACAGCCTATGACAGGATGGCACCAAGTCAAACTTGCCACGTGTGTTAAAGTTGTGTGTGTTTATATGTTTACTATACTTAGGTAGATTTTTTCGGACATAAACGGAACATTGCAGAGTATAAATACATGGAAGCGTTAAAATGTTAAGTTCCAACAAAATTATTGCGACAGTCATCACGAAAACCTAGATGTGATATGGCACGTATTGCACAGCGTTGTAATTGAAATATACGTTTACTGGATGAGCAATGGCCCCAGACTTCAATCGCGTAAGACATATGACAATGGAACATGGAAAAATAGCAAGTTTTTAGGAGTTTATTACTTATAATACTTATTGTCAATGAAATAACTGACACGGGGAAATACTAGATAAGCATTTTCACTAAAATATGCCCTCGTTCGGATGAGAGGTAAAGGTCGTGTGTGTGTGTGTGTGTGTGTGTGTTGTCATGTACATTAAAAATCCTTACCTTGCTTGGAACAGCAAGGATTCGGCAAAATTCAAAATTTGTAGGTTAAAAAAGCTCGCTTTCTGACCAATGTAGTACCTTCAAGTTGAGTATTGAAAAATCAAATGTAGTGTATCCTCCACTCTTTACTAATTATATCTAGTAGCGATCAAATTGAAGGGTGTTTTGTAAACAAAATGACTACACCAGTATACATGCCTTAGATATTGCCGCATAATTTATGATAACAAAACTAAGTGGATTTAACCACCGTAAATAATAATTAACACTATTGGCACAACAATCAGTTAATACTAATCATATACCAGAAACCTACTTATACTAAATACTTACTTACCACAATTTTGCACACTGAATCCGTTCTTGCTAAAATCTACTGAAACATAGAAGAACACATAAACATATATTTACAATAGTACATTTAAATACAAAACCTCACATTATTGGATAAATCTTACAGCTTAAAGTGTTGATCTTAACATTGCTAGAATGTAGGCAAACTACATACCGTCCATGATTAAAGAAAACAGCTGTTGATCGTCATCATATACTATTCCTTCATGCAGGCTGTGAAGTATATGGGTAGCTACAATGGGTACCCATATCATAAGCTAATATGATCCCCAGACAAAATGTGTTGTAACAATAAAGCAAGTTTCTGTGGTGTGCCCAAGCCAACATTAGTTCAAAGAACCGAAGAATATTGGTTACAAATTGGGCTAAAAAATATTAACATTTTTATTATAGGAATTTCACCTTCAATTACTTATGTCATTTAACAAGAGAAAGCATCATAAGGATTTGTAACTGTAGTTTGTTTTATTTAGCATAGAAGGACCAACGTGGACTATTGCTATATATCAACTAAACTCATTCAATCAATATAGTTATGAAATTGTTTTTCTGTCACCGATTAACATTTCTGGAAATGGTGCTGTACCTGCTACTTGACTAAAATTTATTGTAGAAATATTATTTTCCTTAACAACAAAAGACTTCTTTCCTTCATTAAGTAAGTTTAGATCTTGGCCTCGTAATCCATTTCATCTTTTCTATGAATAACACACAAGTACAAGTATTTAGTTGTATTTTGTTTGCGGCCCATGAATTCTACAACAATGACTTGTCCAACCTCCAAATTATTTGTATTGATTGATTTTAATTCCTTTTCGGTTTTATCAGTTTCTAACCATGGAGAATCGTCTAATTCTGCCAATGGTTTGTCAGATCCACTATCAGAAGATAATGGTGACATCTATGCAAGTACTAGTCCCATTTTAGCCATTTACTTCAGCAAATCGTTTTTTCTCAGCTAACACTTTCTTTTTGTCTTCTCCGTGTCCTTTCGAACGATTTAAAACATGCTTTTCTACATACGTCAATCCCATTTTTCTAAGAAATTGTTCTAGATAGTTTATATTATTTATTCCCTGCCAGAGGATTTCCATTTGAAGCTCCGCACAAAAATGCTTTGTTACTCACCGAACCAAGGTGATATCATTCACGCTTTCAGATATGAATTCTGCTTTGTTAGCTAATTTTAATGTGTAATCAACTGCGCTACCCTTCTTAAAGTGGCCATTTACAAAACCCAGTACTGATAAAAGAAAATTCAAAACTGATGATGAAGAACGTGTGTTAGCCTACATAAATTTTAAGCCAACAGCGTCCACCCGAGAAACTGCACTTGAGTGCGCTACTTCTACAGAAAAAGCTCGCCTAATTTTAAAACAAAACCGCTACAAACCATACAAAACCCATGTTAGCAATACACTGTATCATGGGGATTGTGAGAGAAGACATCAGTTTTGTAGGTGGTTTCTTAACGAAACAAATAATAATCCTGGTTTTAGTCACACTATTATATTTACCGCCGAAGCAAAATTTACTAACAAAGGCATGTTTAACAGAAAAAATACAGTCTACTGGAGTCAGGAAAATCCCCATTTAACAGCAGAAAGGCGGGATCAACATCAATTTTCGATAAATGTGTGGTGTGCCATTTTTGGTAATAAAATACTTGGGCCTTTCTTCTATAATTATAATTTAAATGGTGTACACTATTTGAATTTTCTACAAAACGAATTGCAAGAAATGCTCGATAATTTGTCACTTCATTTACTGCAAAACTTAAAATATTTTCAGCATGACGGTGCACCTGCTCACAATGCTCAAGCCGTTTCTGAATATCTTGATCTTCCTTTGATTAAGTTATTTGTATTGTATGGATAGTTTATTTTTTAAGTATTTTATTTTTCTTAGTTTATAATAAATTTAGTTACAATAAACTTGTGTTTCCATTATTGATTTTTACACATTTTGTTTGTTTGTAATATGTATCCATGGACTCCTTGATGTCCCAAAATAAATAAATCGTTTTTCTTTATTATGAAGAAACTACTGAAAATAAGTACATCAACCCTTACATCAGGGTAATCAGAAAAGAAAAACCTTTCCATTTGGGTTATATTGAACTATGGTTTCCATTTTAAAAAAGTGAGGTTATGTTTGTAGCTTGAAAACCCATTTCCAATTAAAATTGTCATATACGCTATTGAATTCTACGTAAAAAGTTACCTTACAAGCAGTTTTTATTTTCTCTATAGGTTAAACCGTTAAAAGTTATAGCTTTGAAGAAAATGGCAAATTTCAGTTTTTTCAAATATCTAAAAAAGTTGAGCATCTAGGTGAGTTTTCAAAAAAGCATCATACTACTCGTAAATTTCTCTTCAACTTTGCTAATTTAACCAACATTGTATCTTCTATAATAAAAAAGTTACCCATATACGGAGATAGATTGTGGGCACCCTGTATAATACATTACTAAAATCAGTTACAAATCAGCCTTCTCAAAGAAAATTCAAGAGTAATTTAAAAAAATATATTTTAAGTTGTAGAAATGAAAACTAATTATATTATTAACTGTATTTTAATAATTTGCTTTATAGGTTAATATTTTGTTTTATACTTTAATAACCTATATTGAGTTATAAATCTACTTATTATTATTATTATCTCTGATCTATCAGTCGTGATCCACTGCTTAAACTTAATATATGATCTGGAAGATCCTCTTCCGATCTCTAAATAGTTCTAGTACACTTTCTTTTCCAGGGCAACTTTCACACAAACCCATCATACAATTATAATTGTTTACGTCACAAACTAATAAATCAATCAATTCCTTATAGTCAACATTCAGCTTTGCACAATTGATCATTAATTTAACATTTTGATGGTATACACATGCGACAGAGTGGGTACCTGAAGCTCCTGCCAAAATACACCACTTGGGACGCAGTTAACAAAACTTGGATTTGCCTATTTGACATTCTGGATGTGATATTTTAAACACCACATATAATTCATTGAGATTGCAAAGAACTAAACGTTTTTGTTGTACTACTTTTTGCGAACTTCTCAGAGAATGGAACGGAAGTGACCATAGTATTATTGTGGTTTATAAGAACAATTCAACTCGAATACCATATTTACACAGAATTTATATTAAAGAAGACAGATGTTTAATGGAACGAGGAATGCAACGACAGGTACTTTTCATAGACACTGTCTCCATTATTAAACAACTCCTACCTCAAGAAAACGAATTTGAGTACCTGGCGACACTCATTGAAGAATGCTTAACTTCTACCTATTTTGTCTTGATGGACAATTTTACAAACAAACTTTGACACACCCATGGATTCGCCTCTATCCCCTATTGTAGCCAATATATTCATGGATTTTTTGAATCGATGGCTCTAGAATTGCAGACCTTAAACCAAAAACTTGGCTCTGTTATGTAGATGACACTTTTGTAATCTGGCCCCATGGACACCAAACGCTCAATAATTTTCTAGATCACAAACAATCAACATAAAGATATTGTCTCACTATAGAAATTGAAAAGAACGGAACTCTGCCATTCCTTAACGTTCTAGTGGGCGTCAACCCAACGGACGACTAGGTCATTCCGTATACAGAAAACCAACACACACAGACAGATACCTACATGCGTCACATCATCATCCGTCACAAAATCATCGGTAATCAACTCTCTAGTACATCGTGCAATTAAGATTTCACAACCAGAACATTTATCTAATGAACTGACCCACCTGAAAACCAGTCTTATAAAAATGGCTATCACAACTCAGATATCGGCAGAGTAATAAGTCGTCATCTGCACGAACCCTCAAACCACGCTGTAATTCAGACACACGATCTTTAGCAATCCTTCCATATATACACAGAGTAACAGACCGAATTGGCAAAATTCTATGTAAACACAACATCAAAACAATCTATAAACCCCAAATAAAATTTCACAAATATTACCAACTCCAAAAGATCCAGAAAACAGTCTTAAATCCCCAGACGTATATAGTATACCTTGCAGCTGTGGTTTAGTGTACATAGGAGAAACAGGACAGTCAGTGCAGACTAGACTAAACGAACATAAGCGATGCTTAAGAACAAGTCAGTACAATCTCTCAGCAGTGACCGAACACCAACATAAAACAGGCCATATCATTAACTTTGACAAGACAAAACTAATTGTCAGAATTCCATTTTCTACACTAGATAAATCAGAGAATCCATAGAAATCATTAAAATTCTAACAATTTAAACAAAGACGATGGCTACTACCTTTCTCCCATTTGGAAAACAGGCCTATGTTTACAAAAGCAGAACCGAACGTTCACTGATTCGTTACACACTTCTCTATTCATGATCACTCAAGCATTAAGTTTTCGCCCTATATAAACCACTACTTTCGCTACTTTCACCAGTTACTTTGCCACAAGACACCTTTTGGCTTAAATGGGCTGGTGAGTCTGCTAGTTCAGAAGTAACTCTTCATATTTTTTACACATGTCTAATTAATATTTTATGATTCTTATTTTTATTATTATTATTTTATAGATTAAATCATTTTCTTTTTTGTCCTGAGAAGCCCCTTACAAGAGTGGGAGAAACGTCGACCTTAGGTTATAAAATGACACGGCCCCAACCCGGAACCATAAATATTTATAATGACTCTGGCCGTGAAAGTCTCCCACAATTGTATTATTCTATTTATTTAAAATTTTATCTAAACAACAATGCAATGCCTACGATTTCTACAACAGTTTATTTAGGTTTATTTATTTGGTCACTCACTGATAGAATATCATGGAGTTATGATGTGGAAAGTTTTGAATATCGACGATCTTCGCATCGCACTTGATCGACGTTAGTCTTCCAACACATGCCCTATCTGGTTGATTCAACAATGGTGCGTATTGTTAAAATTTAGAGTTCTAAAATTTTATTCCTTTTACTTTTTCGTAAATCTAACAACAAATCTAAAACTAATCGAACAACTAATGTAGAAACTAATTTAAAACAACTTAAGATCTGGTTTTGTTTTATGTAAAATTTTGATAATTATGTGAACGAAACGAGTTTGTTTGTGTTGGTATTACTTTGAAGTTACAAAATCTAGAACGTCATGTTATGCTATTATTAGAAACTTGACTAGGAATAATTCCTGCTACCCTCAAAGATCTCCTGCTGTTTGGTCAACTACCCCCTGGGATAAACCAATTTTTCAAGAAGAAATTTACAGGCCATCTTGCTGTTTGTGTTCCGAAGCCGTTCGCTATTGGAAATTATAAAAGTGACTTTGGTTATCAGTCGGTAAGTCAACTTTTTATTGTTTGACAAGCTGTTGTTTGTTTTGTTGCGAGTGATAAAATTTAAATTGCTCACTTTCTGTGGAATCATAAATTGTAGAAGATGCAAATATGTTATTTATACCTTCTTGTCCATAATACAATTAGTTATTTTGAACAAGAATTATAAAGTGAATTGCATCTTCTTATTTATAAATTGTACTTGATGAATGTTGAACTTAAAACTTTGTAAATCAATATCAGATCTGATATCGACATTAACATAGATAAATCAATCAATCAATCAATCATGTATTTATTTCCATTATACAATTAAATGTGTTGGATGTGTCAAAATAACTATTAAATTAATAATAATAATATATAAACTAATTTTAGACTCTAGAAAAGGTTACTGGAGATTACTGCTTCATTAAGATAATCATTAAAACAATAGAAGGCATTTTTAACTAGAAATTTTTAGCGTAGCTTTAAATTGAGTAACTGGCAATTCTCTAATACAGGGACGCAGTGCATTGTAAAATTAAACTGTATTGGTTCCAAACCTATAAACACCTATGCAGATGCACCATCAAATTGCATTTAAATTTTGTGGTTAATACAATGGGTACTTCCGCAAAACCACTTGGGCGGTTAAAAAACTTGGATTGCCTATTTGATTTGAAATTTTAAACACCACAAAATCATTAGATTGAGACAAAGTTTATTGATATTTTGACTTTAGAATGGCCTATAATGGTATAAAGACATGAATACAATTTAGGATTTATTTAAAATAAATTTCAATAACGAGAATAAGAAATTTTCATGAATTCCTGTTGAAAGCAGCTAAGATGTTGGTTGGCATCATAAAATCTTACCTTGCTACATGCAGATGCAATTTCAAAATTTGTAAACTGTTTCTACAATTATATTCAGGTTGTTTAACATGTAGTATTCGACCTTACAATAACTGGCGTAAATTGAATTTTGTACAAAATGCCTGGAACACTTATAATTGCCATAATAAACAAAACTAAGATTTCCACTAAAAAAATTAAAATGCCACATCATTAATCAGACCACAATCTACTATATTCTTACAAACCACACGAACGTTCCTAACACTAACATAACACAAACATATACATAGTACATTAACAAAATCACTAAAACTTACATAATGTCACTTAAATTCTAAAAGGCATACAATCCATAAAGAAAAGTTATCACAACCTACCCGAATAGCAGTTTGTACAACACCATATAAAGAAAAATTGCAAAATTTGTAAAAAAACAACTTTCCCAAAAATTATAAAAACCAAAAAGTCAAAACGTTTAAAATTCAAATTTATAAATACCTTCATTATTATCATGAAAAGAAGCTCAGTGTAACGATGATGTAGAAAAGCACATCTATGCATAACAACACAACATTAAACAATATATAATTGTTAACAATTACATTTTTACCTATTACAAAATATTGAAAATTTATTTCTTACAAAAAAGACATCCTCTTATCATTTGAAATCCAATTAAACTCTATCACCATTTAAATCTTTTTATGACTCAAGATTTTACCTATTACCCTATTTTATTACATTATTTCCAAACCTTTTGGCTTAATGCGGATCTCTATTCCAAATTTTGTCACTTAATAATTTAATTTTATATATTTTAATTTATATTCTTTTTTCTAATCTTTAGTAACGTTCTTTGCATAAAACAGGTCAACGCAACATTTTAAATGTGAAGTTCAAATTGTATTCTCAATATTTAAATTTAGCCAACAAAATGCTTTTCCAACAGTTATATTTTATTTAGATAATCCTTTGTACTATTTATTGTAATTTGTACCTTGCATTATGATTAATCAACTGATAGAATTCAAACTGATCGTGTAAAATTGTTATTATCTATATTTGTAATCTAACAACACTAAAACTACATGTACTTACATAAGTGCTAATTTAAAACTAAAATGCTAATAATTAAAAACTTAGTATGTATATGGATTGGAAGATCCTCTTCCGATCTCTAAATAGTTCTAGTACACTTTCTTTTCCAGGGCAACTTTCACACAAACCCATCATACAATTATAATTGTTTACGTCACAAACTAATAAATCAATCAATTCCTTATAGTCAACATTCAGCTTTGCACAATTGATCATTAATTTAACATTTTGATGGTATACACATGCGACAGAGTGGGTACCTGAAGCTCCTGCCAAAATACACCACTTGGGACGCAGTTAACAAAACTTGGATTTGCCTATTTGACATTCTGGATGTGATATTTTAAACACCACATATAATTCATTGAGATTGCAAAGAACTAAACGTTTTTGTTGTACTACTTTTTTTGCGAACTTCTCAGAGAATGGAACGGAAGTGACCATAGTATTATTGTGGTTTATAAGAACAATTCAACTCGGAATACCATATTTACACAGAATTTATATTAAAGAAGACAGATGTTTAATGGAACGAGGAATGCAACGACAGGTACTTTTCATAGACACTGTCTCCATTATTAAACAACTCCTACCTCAAGAAAACGAATTTGAGTACCTGGCGACACTCATTGAAGAATGCTTAACTTCTACCTATTTTGTCTTCGATGGACAATTTTACAAACAAACTTTGACACACCCATGGATTCGCCTCTATCCCCTATTGTAGCCAATATATTCATGGATTCTTTTGAATCGATGGCTCTAGAATTCGCAGACCTTAAACCAAAAACTTGGCTCTGTTATGTAGATGACACTTTTGTAATCTGGCCCCATGGACACCAAACGCTCAATAATTTTCTAGATCACATAAACAATCAACATAAAGATATTGTCTCACTATAGAAATTGAAAAGAACGGAACTCTGCCATTCCTTAACGTTCTAGTGGAGCGTCAACCCAACGGACGACTAGGTCATTCCGTATACAGAAAACCAACACACACAGACAGATACCTACATGCGTCGTCACATCATCATCCGTCACAAAAATCATCGGTAATCAACTCTCTAGTACATCGTGCAATTAAGATTTCACAACCAGAACATTTATCTAATGAACTGACCCACCTGAAAACCAGTCTTATAAAAAATGGCTATCACAACTCAGATATCGGCAGAGTAATAAGTCGTCATCTGCACGAACCCTCAAACCACGCTGTAATTCAGACACACGATCTTTAGCAATCCTTCCATATATACACAGAGTAACAGACCGAATTGGCAAAATTCTATGTAAACACAACATCAAAACAATCTATAAACCCACAAATAAAATTTCACAAATATTACCAACTCCAAAAGATCCAGAAAACAGTCTTAAATCCCCAGACGTATATAGTATACCTTGCAGCTGTGGTTTAGTGTACATAGGAGAAACAGGACAGTCAGTGCAGACTAGACTAAACGAACATAAGCGATGCTTAAGAACAAGTCAGTACAATCTCTCAGCAGTGACCGAACACCAACATAAAACAGGCCATATCATTAACTTTGACAAGACAAAACTAATTGTCAGAATTCCATTTTCTACACTAGATAAATCAGAGAATCCATAGAAATCATTAAAATTCTAACAATTTAAACAAAGACGATGGCTACTACCTTTCTCCCATTTGGAAAACAGGCCTATGTTTACAAAAGCAGAACCGTAACGTTCACTGATTCGTTACACACTTCTCTCTATTCATGATCACTCAAGCATTAAGTTTTCGCCCTATATAAACCACTACTTTCGCTACTTTCACCAGTTACTTTGCCACAAGACACCTTTTGGCTTAAATGGGCTGGTGAGTCTGCTAGTTCAGAAGTAACTCTTCATATTTTTTACACATGTCTAATTAATATTTTATGATTCTTATTTTTATTATTATTATTTTATAGATTAAATCATTTTCTTTTTTGTCCTGAGAAGCCCCTTACAAGAGTGGGAGAAACGTCGACCTTAGGTTATAAAATGACACGGCCCCAACCCGAACCATAAATATTTATAATGACTCTGGCCGTGAAAGTCTCCCACAATTGTATTATTCTATTTATTTAAAATTTTATCTAAACAACAATGCAATGCCTACGATTTCTACAACAGTTTATTTAGGTTTATTTATTTGGTCACTCACTGATAGAATATCATGGAGTTATGATGTGGAAAGTTTTGAATATCGACGATCTTCGCATCGCACTTGATCGACGTTAGTCTTCCAACACATGCCCTATCTGGTTGATTCAACAATGGTGCGTATTGTTAAAATTTAGAGTTCTAAAATTTTATTCCTTTTTACTTTTTCGGTGTAAATCTAACAACAAATCTAAAAACTAATCGAACAACTAATGTAGAAACTAATTTAAAAACAACTTAAGATCTGGTTTTGTTTTATGTAAAATTTTGATAATTATGTGAACGAAACGAGTTTGTTTGTGTTGGTATTACTTTGAAGTTACAAAATCTAGAACGTCATGTTATGCTATTATTAGAAACTTGACTAGGAATAATTCCTGCTACCCTCAAAGATCTCCTGCTGTTTGGTCAACTACCCCCTGGGATAAACCAATTTTTCAAGAAGAAATTTACAGGCCATCTTGCTGTTTGTGTTCCGAAGCCGTTCGCTATTGGAAATTATAAAAGTGACTTTGGTTATCAGTCGGTAAGTCAACTTTTTATTGTTTGACAAGCTGTTGTTTGTTTTGTTGCGAGTGATAAAATTTAAATTGCTCACTTTCTGTGGAATCATAAATTGTAGAAGATGCAAATATGTTATTTATACCTTCTTGTCCATAATACAATTAGTTATTTTGAACAAGAATTATAAAGTGAATTGGATCTTCTTATTTATAAATTGTACTTGATGAATGTTGAACTTAAAACTTTGTAAATCAATATCAGATCTGATATCGACATTAACATAGATAAAAATCAATCAATCAATCAATCATGTATTTATTTCCATTATACAATTAAATGTGTTGGATGTGTCAAAATAACTATTAAATTAATAATAATAATATATAAACTAATTTTAGACTCTAGAAAAGGTTACTGGAGATTATACTGCTTCATTAAGATAATCATTAAAACAATAGAAGGCATTTTTAACTAGAAATTTTTTAGCGTAGCTTTAAATTGAGTAACTGGCAATTCTCTAATACAGGGACGCAGTGCATTGTAAAATATACAACCATAGTAATTGGTTCCAAACATCTACATGACAGCCTATTGACAGGATGGCACCAAGTCAAAGCTTGCCACGTGTGTTATCAAGTTTGGAAAGTTTATACTGACTATACTAGGTAATTCTTTCGGACATAAGGAACATTGCAATTTAAACACATTGAACGTTAACATGTTAGTTCCAACAACAATTTATTGAAGTCTCAGAAGAACCTAATAGATATGGCACGTATACGTTGTAATGAATATGTTTCTGGTGGCAATGACCCAATTCAATCGAAGAATATACAAATTGACACATGGAAAAATAGAAGTTTTAGGAGTTATTACTTATAATATTATTGTCAAGAAATGAACTGACACGGGAAATACTTAATAACTTCTTACACTAAAATATGCCCTCGTTCGATGAAGTAAAGTCGTGTTGTCGATTGTTTGTGATGTCAATTACATTAAAATCTTCCTTGATTGGAACAACAGGATTCGAAAATTGACAAACCATTTTGGATTATAAAAGTCGCTTTCTGACCAATATACCTTCAGTTGATATTGAAATATATCTAGAATTTCCCACTCTTTACTAATATGATTTTAGTAGCGACAAATTGAAGTTTTTGTCAACAAAATTCTAACCATAATATACAGCTAAAGATATTGCCAATAATTTATAAACAAACAATGATCTTCACACCGTAAATAATAATAACACTATTGGCACAACAATCAGTTAAACTAACATATACAGAAACCTACTTACATCTAAATACCTATACTTAACCACAATTTTGCACACTAACAGTCTTCATCTAACATTTGAACAAGAAAACACATAAACATATATTTACAATAGTACATTAAATACAAAACCTCACATCATTGGATAAATCTTACACTTAAAGTGTTGACTAAATTCGCTAGAATGGCAACTACAACCGTCCATATTAAAGAAAACAGCTGTTGATCATCATATACTATTCAACTTCATCAGGCTATAAAAGTATATACTACAATTGGGTCAACCCATATCATAAGTAATATGATCCCCAGACAAAATTATGTGTAACAATAAAGCAAGTTTCTGATGATGTGCCCAACCAAAATTAGTTAAAGAACAAGAATATTGGTACCAAATGGCATAAAACATATTAACATTTTTTTATAGGAATTTCACCTTCAATTACTTAGATTTAACAAGAGAAAGCATACATAGGCATTTGTAAGAGTTTGTTTATTTAGCATAGAAGGACCAACCTGGACTATTGCTATAACACTAAACTCATTCAACAACTATATTATGAAATTGTTTTTCTGTCACCGATTAATTTCTGAATGGTGCTGTGCCTGCACATTTAAAATTTATTGCTAGAAATATTATTTTCCTTAACAACATAAAGACTTCTTTCCTTCATTATAAGTTATTTTGGCACTCAGTAATCCATTTCATCTTTTCTATGAATAACACACAAGTACACTATTTATTGATATTTTGTTTGCCCATGAATTCTACAACAATGACTTGTCCACCCCAATTAATTACTTTTATTAGATTATTTTAATTCTTTCGGATTTCTATCAGTTTCTAACCATGGAGAATCGTCTAATTTGCCAATGGTTTGTCATCATTATATCAGAAGATAATGGTGACATCTATCAATGACTAGTCCTTCATTTTGCCATTTACATCAGCAAATCGTTTTTCTCAGTCAGAACTTTCTTTTGTCTTTCCTGTCCTTTCGAACGATTTAACAACATCTTATTCTACATACACGTCAATCCCATTATTTCTAAGAAATTGTTCTAGATGTTTATATATTTATTCCTGCACAGAGGATTTCCATTTGAAGCTCCACAAAATGCTTGTTATGCACCGAACCAAGGTGATATCATTCACGCTTTCAGATATGAATTCTGCTTTGTTAGCTAATTTTAATGTGTAATCAACTGCGCTACCCTTCTTAAAGTGGCCATATTTAAGCTAGTAAAATAATTCCCTTTCATTTACAAAATTCCAGAAGTGTTCTTCAAAATTATTAAAGTCTATAAACGTGTTTTTGCGGGCCGCGGCCCACACGGATGCAGATGATTTTAAATCCAATAGCGTTAGATTTGCTTTCGCATTATCCAGCACCGCTGCATTGTTGAATAATTTTTTTAAGAATTGCATTGGTTGCAAATTACCATTAGGTCGGAAAGCTTACTCGTTATCCCCATCTCTCCAAATTGATACATAATTTCTATGTTTGGGTTTTACAAATATATCACTAGTATTACCTGAACATTAACCGGAGATTTACTGCCCTCAGCTTTAACTCTAACAGATTCTGCCGAATCGCTTATACTGTCCTTGTAAATTTAATAGAAGAAATCTGGATTTATTTAATGCCGCTTTTCATAGAACCTTATAGTAAGCATTTTTGTCCAACTTCTCGCATTACTTATTCTGCTAATTTATTTTTGAAAGACATTGATATTTTTAATCTTAGAATCAATAAGTTTAAGACAGTATTGCGGAGAAATTTATTTAATTTGAATGGTAACACTTAGGACATAAAAATTACTTGAATAATAACATACGAATTATGATAATTGTTAGTTAAAGATAAGGAGAATTTTCATATTAATATCATTTACTTTTTCTAGCTCCTATTTATTTTATCGTTAAATTGTTTGTCCAACCCTAAATTAATAAATAAATAAACATGTTCAGTATTAAATGGGTTGTTAAATTTTGCAGCGTAGGTATATCCACGACCTCACCTTCCTTTTCTTTGCTAGGCATTTTGAATTACTGCAGTATTTATATTCAGTATAGCCCATTTGAACTATATCGGTTTTAAATATTTACTTTATCTTTGGTACAAATTACTACAATTATAGCATTCAAACCATAAACCTCTTAACTTATGTAAAGAAGATTAAATTATAACCATGCCAACTGTTATTTTTTTCCTTGTTGAAGGTTAGCGTCCATTGCCCTTGCAAACACATCTGTCGCGTATAGTATTCTAGATATTACTGCTGGTCTACTAATTTTTGAACTTGATGCTAAAATTATGCTGGAAAAATAACAACCTACCGTTAGTTGACTGACACTAGCCGCTGCTTAAGGAAAACGTTGTCTTTTTCTTTCTATCTTCAATGAACTAAGTATTCACTCTTCTGTTTCATTATAACGAATTGTAATTTTAATACTTGCCTGTAATATACTTGAAACTCGCCCTTATACCAGCCTCATACTGGGTGCCAATTTGTGATGAAAATCTTGATTTTCCAAGTTTTGATAATATTGAGTACATTGGTATATTGAGTTTCTTTCTTTTTACATAAAGTACTAAAAATGATAAATAAACTTTACTACAATTATGGCTTACAAAGACTTCGAAATATCATTTCTTAGCAAAACTAAACAATTATTCTTCAACCGCTTACTTCTTTTCTTTCTGATATATCGTTGTAACCCAAAATGATGAGTCCCCACCAGATTTTGCACAACCCCACTTTCACTTATATTTCACAGTGGTGCACTCGCAACCAGTGGCATAGCTGATCGCACTACAAGTGAAAAGTAAGTATATACGCTGACAAAGATTTCTGCACTTGATTTTTCCAATTTTTGAATTCTGTTAAACACAATAAAATTAGTGTACAGTAACAAAGATTGTACGATTTTTGCTTCCTGATGTCTGATGGGCGTCTTTTATGTATTTTTGATTGTTCAAACCTAATCTATACTTAGAATTTTTACATCACCTTAAGGTGTTAAGATATTCGTTGAAGATGATTTACATTGTATAACATATTGTAACGAATGTAATCTGTCAGATAACCATCATTGGAATGTGAACAGCATTGTCAGGTCTCGTGAAGGTTCCAAAAGTCGCTGGAAAGGCCAGCTTAACATATGTAAGTGCTGCACACAGGATGAGCAGCACTTGATATCTTAAATGCGCCTATAAATAGATATAAAATATAAATACAGAAATAATATTTTACTGTATAGTATATTGTGATGCGTAGCTCTAGGGGTATCGAAGAATACCTAATGGGGATGCCCTCGGTTAGAGATCCAAGATCGATTTATGTGTTATGTGTTCCTACTAGGACATGTGATTGTAAGTTGATGTATAAATAATAGCCGGTGCCTTTTTTTTTAAAGAATCAGCGTTTAATTTAGTTAATGGACACAAGAACATGTTTTACAATATAGGTATATAAACAGTTTCCAGCATGATTACAAGCATACTAGTTGTGATCATTCAATTGCATTTATTGCTATGATAAGAGGGTTATTTAGGGGTATATTGAGTCATAATGGTCACACAATACATGTAAATAGTACTAGAAGTTAGAAAACTACATTTATTTATCATGAAAAATACGTAATTTGCACATTATGCAAAGAGCAACACTCTGTATAAGGATCGCAGTTGACATTAAGTAATGACAGGAAGCAAATCTTTCAACAATAAATACACATTCAGCAAGAGAAACAACTCTATACTCAATCAAAACTTGTCTTAAACCAAAAAGCATTCATAAATTGTAAATAGATACGCAAGAAAATGCAGTAAAGGCTAGGCAACCATGATACAATACTCATTAAAATTAAACATGTGATAGTGAAAGGAGATAGCAAAGCGTTCTGATAATAAACGCATCTTTTGAAATAAATACGTTTTGGAAACGCAGGATGTAAACAGAAATATGTTAATTTGCGTCATTTTATCTACGTGATTTTCTACATGGAGTTAATACAAACCCAGAGTATTATCTAAACAAACAAAAGGCATAAGTTGAATTATGTGCTAAGGCGAATTAGAAATTCCTGTAATAACATCAAAACAAACGGTCAAGAATAAATACATAAAAGAAATCCACTGGTATCCTACGTGACCAAGAACATCGTTCCGGCGAATTATTATCAGACAGATACCTGTAAAAGCCCAAAGTATTCAAAACATCCCATGGCTGGTCATAAACTTTGAACAAACAACGTCGATAACCAATGAATTTTAGATGGGGTGTTGCTTATATAACACGCGAATTTGATAAGCAGGCAGTCTTCATTCAAAAGGAGCATAATTCACATCACTTACAGTTAAGAATTCATGCAACGAGTGAATATTAAAATTAAAATAATTAAATATTTGTGAAAGTGGTGTTAGAAAATTTTATAGTAAATAATAGTGAGAAATAAATGAGACAAGTTTTGCCGTTTGCTGGAAAATGTGAGTAAAGGCTTATTAATTAATTAATTTTAAATATTTATAATTTAGGGCTCTAAGTGAGACTACGAAAATCTAAGTAAACTCGAAGTAAGACTAAGAAAGACTGGACAAATCTAAGTAATGCTATGAAATATTTGGTAAAATTAAGAAGTATTTAATTATTGATTAAACGGGGTAAAATTTGGAAACTAAATAAATTGATAGTACTGGGAAGAAATCCAAATAAAAAATATTGGTTTAAATCTATGCAAAGGTGCACAAAATAGAGGATTGTTTTAAGCATTGAATGGAGCAACTCAACTGAAAGTAATATTGGGGCACTGATCCACAGTATGCAGTTGCAGATCCAGGGAGAACAAAGAAAGAAGCACAAGGAAAACTACAGGTCAGAACTATCTAGCATAAGGCATTATTTTCTCTTTATTTTGAACATTGACTATATTTATTATACCTAATATTTTATGTAAAGAGTCAACAAAAATTTTTCTTATACGTGAAAATTTATGTAAAAAGGGGAAAGGTCTCGAACGTTCAAAGATTTCCCAGTAGAGTACAGTGTCATTTTTGCTGGCTTTAAAATAAGGAAAGGGGGCTATAATTTTGGAGATAAACAATTTAAAAATTATTATTACTTGATTCAGTGATTTATTTTGTCATACAGTAAAAAAAATTAAGCTGTGAAGTGTATATGATTGTTTTCTTTCTCATTATACAAATATTAGTCGATTTCGTTTTCTCATTCAAAGCAGGAAAAGTATTAGATAAAAGGGGGAGGGGGTATATTATTTGTTATCGTAACGTTGTGCACTCTGTGTGAATTAGACTGAGCTAGCCGCGGCATATCTAAATTTTAGAATATTAAAAGACACATAGCGGTGGCGGACAGCAGGAGACTGAACATATAATTACATCGACGTGCAGCGTTATCAATAATTATCAATTATTATCAATAATTATAGCATGGCAATTACAATACAAATGTGTTCAGTTCAATTAGATCATAAATATTTACTTAATTACTGTAGGCTTGCATTGGGGATAGAAACACACACCCAAGGACTCACTCCTTGCAGTTCGATGTACGTTCTCCCCCATTTTTGAACCGTGCTTGTGCTTTTATTAACGCGCTTCTGACTGATTGGTGCATGTTTCCTTTGTTACAATTAAATGGTTTTCTCATAGTTAGTAATTGTTCATTTCCTGTGTGGTTGCCTATCTCATACTGATTTAGAATTTGCTTACCTGGTAGCGGTGTGTGAACTTCACACGACTGTAATTTCACACTTGATAATTGGTTAATATTTCTAATAATTTTTGATGATTGGAAAACTAAGTAATAATACACATAACATTATGTTACTAATAGACTTTTGTGCTTGTGCTTTTTCCTAGCGCCTCTTTAGTACCATCTGCCATTATTAGTGCCAGATTAACTGCATAAGTGAGGTACTGTAGGTTCTACGTATTTGGTTGTCAAATGTTTCACAGTGGAGTTCTGTTGTATGCTTGTTGTGGTGATTACAGTTTGCCTGTCTGTGATCGTAAATCTATTGTTTTAAGTATATTTGAACTATTATGATGATGCAGTTGCTTGTTTTCGCTTTCTCTGGAGCACAATATTTTGGCTTAGGGTACTACTTTTTGTGGTGAGGTTATAGACATAAAAATTTTAGCATTTTGTCATCAAAATTCTAATAACACAAATATAATACTAGTTTTTCTTTTGCTAATTTGATATGTATTTTATTTTTACTTTTAGATTTGCTGTAGAAACCAAACATGGAGCATTTTATAAGGGTGGAAATGTTGAATGGTATCAGAATAATCTGTTCTGTCAAACCACATCATCTATTTCAATTTTTAATACCGAGGTTGGCACCGTAACGGGGATAATAGGCGAAGAAGATTCTGAGGATGCAGATACTATACAAACATTTACAGTGGATTCTGAGAAAGTTGTTACATCTCATAAAAGTGGACTATTAAAACTTTGGACTCATGATGGTACTCTTCAGAAAATGTGGAAATATATTCATAAAGGGCCAATTGCCCGACTGACTTTAAGTGTTAAAAAACTAGCAAGTGGAGGATCTGATGGAGCTGTGCGTATTTGGGATCTATTACATCAAGTCTGCACGCTTAGTTTAAAAGGATGTTTTGGTGTTATTAATGTGGTTGAATTTCATTCCAGTAGAAACTTAATATTTGCATCTGGTGATGATGCTAAAATCAATTGTTGGGATTTAGAAAAGGGCCATTTAGTACAAATATATGCTGCACATTTTAGTAAAGTAACTTCAATAGCATTTCATCAGGATAATGTACATTTAATTAGTGCTAGTAGAGATAAGGTTATAATTTTATGGAATTTAGATTTAAACGTTGCGGTTAGAACTGTACCTGTGTATGAAGCCATAGAGTCTATTGTAGCTTTACCTAGTAAATTTAAAATACCTGGAAAGAAAATTAGTGATAGTGCTGGCGGAATTTTTGTTGCAACTGGTGGTGAAAATGCAGTAATTCGTTTATGGGACGTAACAGAGTCTAAAGAAATTTATGTACAAAATAATTCGTTGGTTACAAAATCGAACAATGAAGGTGGTTTAGCTATCGTAAAACTATTATACAATCAAGAAAGTAAAGCATTTGCAGTGGTTAGTGCTGATCATAATATTCTAATACATGATCTAAAATCATTCTCTTGTCTAAAGCAGTTTGTAGGTTTTTCTGATGAAATATTAGACTTAACGTATTTCGGAAAAGACAATTCTCATATTGCAATTGCCACAAACTCACCTGACATCAAATTGTATGAAAACTCCTCTATGAACTGTCAATTATTAAAGGGGCATACAGATTTAGTTTTATCAGTTTTTAGTTCTAGAAGCAATCCTAATCTTTTGTTATCATCAGGAAAGGATAATACAATACGTCTCTGGTTACTGGATAATAATACAGTAAAATGTGTAGGAATTGGAGTGAGACACACTGGCTCAGTTGATTCAGTATCCTTTTCTAACCTGACAACTAATTTTGCTGTTTCAGGAAGTCAAGATACTTGCTTAAAAGTTTGGGAACTACCTCAGAAATTTACTCCTAACATGAGTCTAGGTTGCCTTCATACTGTTATTGCTCATGAAAGAGGTATTAATTGCGTTACTGTCTCACCAAATGATAAAATCATTGCAACTGCATCTCAAGACAAGACCGCAAAACTATGGTCTGATAGTTTACAATTGTTAGGTGTCTTGAAAGGTCACAAACGTGGAATATGGTGTGTAAGATTTTCGCCCATAGATCAAGTAGTTGTAACATCATCAACAGATTGTTCTATTAAACTGTGGTCAGTTATAGATGCTACTTGTTTAAAAACAATTGAAGGGCATGAAGCTAGCGTGCATAGAGTTGAATTTATTTCGAATGGAATGCAAATTTTAAGTGTTGGAGCTGATGGGTTAATTAAGCTTCTTAACGTAAAAACATCTGAATGTACCACTACATTGGATCAACATGAGGCTCGCATATGGACTTTAGCTGTTAAAAATGATGAATCGGGTTTTATAACTGGAGGTGCAGATTCGCTTCTTATAAAATGGAAAGACATCACTGAAGAGAAAAATCTCGAGGAAATGAAAAACTTGAAGAACTGGTTTTACAAGAACAGCAACTAAGTAATTACTTGCAAAACAACGATTTCTTGAAGGCACTTAAACTGGCATTACAGCTTGATCGACCACTGCAAACATTACGAATTGTGCAAACTATTACCAAGAGGGGTGATAGTGGTTTAAGAAGTACTATAGGTGAATTACGAAATGATCATAAAGAAGCACTTTTAAAATGCGCATTAAACTGGAATACAAATAGTAGAAATTCGCAAGCTGCACAATTTGTTATAAATATTTTATTGAATGAGTTACAGAAGGGAGATTTTAGACCTGTTGGCTTAAGTAGTGCAATAGAAGGTGCGCTACCATACACTGAAAGACATTTTAAAAGGGTAACGCAGTTATTACAAGATTTACACTTTATTAAATATACCATTAATTGTATACAGCCACACACAAAGAAAACCTAAAAATTACAATATATCGTCATTATTGTTTGTTGCTTTTACATTAAGAGAATTATTTTTTTTGTTGCAAAAAATTTTGGTTAACTGTTATTTAACCAAAAAAGTGTACTTGCGAATGTACAGTATTGACACTGCGATCTGTAAAAGGTAAATTAAAAACAAATACTGTTAGATATGATATTTTTAAAATTTAAATTGTACATAGTGGGGCTCTAAACCTGTGCTGATAATTAAAGGTTAAACTGTTTCATTGCTTAAATTTGTGTATCTAACGCAGGACTGGTTAGAAGCATACCAGGTACTGAATAATATCAAGTTTTGAACTTGTTGCTAAAATTCTATTTTTATGAATTAAAAGCAAAATTATAATTCAGACATCATCATATGTAATCCAATAATTAATTACATATAAAAAACTATAGAAGAGATTTTTGTGCTTTCTTTTTAGTTTTTGCGATAGTCTTATTTCAACATATCTACAGTGATATTAAGACCTACATTTCACCTAGTCGGCATGGTTTTATTGAAAAGTGGTGTACCCTTACAAACAAACTTATGTAGTTTTACTCGATTCACTAGAGAGGCAACAGATGGTCATGGCCAAGTGGACGTTGTCTACACAGATTTCACCAAGGCTTTTGACAGGATTATTCATTGTATACTATTGTAGAAGTTAGGATGCTTCGGTTTTAGCAATAAGTATATGAGAGACCTAACAAAGATGGCCGCCGGTGCAAATCATGTTCCTGCAGAGCTGTCTAATAATTGTCATTATTGTAATAAAAAAGCAGTAAATAAATTTGTGCTTTGCTATAGCTGCAAGACTAGAGCTCATACATCTTGTAGCCAGAGAAATGGTGTTTTTATAAACAGTGATGAAGATCAAAAATTATATTATTGTGGAAATTGTGTTAATCTAACAAAGTCAAGCATGGATAATAGTGCAACATGCGTACCTGATATTAATTGTGATAATAAGAAACTTTTTAATTATGTAACAACTGCTAATGAAGTGAGTTATAATTATAATAATGAGGTCACTACCTTTTTAAAGAGTGATGAGTTCTGTTCATTAATATCATCCATAATAAAAAGAGAAACATTAACACTGAATAGGGAGTTGTTGGATTTGAAAACAGAAGTAAGAATTTTAAAGGAAAGCAACATAGATTTAATTAAACTTCTTACTAAGGACAAACTGGATCATAGAATTAGCAAAAGTGGATTTACACATGTACATCAAATTGAGAATGTTGATAACCAGTCACTATCAGAACAGACTTCTAATGTGCAAAACAATAACAAAGATGTTAATGGCATGATACAAAAACCTGTAATAATGAATGACTTAATCCTCATATCAATAAAGAAATAACTAAAGATGCTAATAACATTATACAAGAACCTATAATAATTAATAAAGTGAATGGTAGAGCAAAAAAAATACTCTGAGGTGATAAAAGATTCTGCTACTGAACTGGGTGTAGTGGACAATCGATACAATAAAAGTCAACGAAACAGAAACTCATTAGTTATTGGGACAGCCATAGTTGATATTGCGGCAAATGGAATTACGAACTCATCTGATTGGTTTAAGGCTGTGCAAAAGCGCATAAGGCATGTTAATATTCACTTAACACGAGTTAATCCTAAAGCTGATGATAACAAGATACGAACATATATACAAAACAAACTAAAGGAAATAACGACTGATGTAACTAAAATCGAACTTTCGCACTTAAAATCCAAATTTCCAGATCTGTACAGTTCCTATAAAATAAAAATTGCCTCATCATTGTCTAGCTCATTATTGAATCCTGAGTTTTGGCCTGAAGGCATAGCTGTTAGGAGATTTATACCTAACAAAAATAGTGCAAATTTTCAAGCACCACTAGCTACTCCAAATATCACATAAAAATAACCAATTCATATGGTAGTCGTTATGAAGATGGTGCACGGAGTATCCCTAAAATGGGTAATAAAGCCATATTTGGTTCTACAAACTATCTGAAGTGTTATTTCCAAAACGTTCGAGGCTTAAGAACTAAAATACCGGGTTTTAGTGCAGGTGTTTCCGAATGTGAGTATGATATTGTTGCACTTGTGGAAACGTGGCTCACTGATGATATTTCATCAACTGTACTTTTTTTAAACTATTACAATGTCATCAGAACTGATGATAGACACGCGGAAGTTGGACTAACACGGGGTGGAGGAGCATTGCTGGCTCTTAGAAATTGTCTCGCATTTACACCTATTGAAGTAACTGAATTGTGTTCGGTTCCTGTAATAGAAATTGTTGGCTGCAAGATCAATATGAAGGGTGACAATCTATATATCTTTGCTATCTACATACCGCCAGCAACTGCAACCACCTATTTAGAAATATTATTAGAATACTTAGAACAATTCGCCGCACACAACATATTAATTATGGGTGATTTTAACGTGCCACTTTACAGCACAGGTAACGCAATGGACATAAAGACATCAATGCTACTGAACTTTGAACACTTTATTGACGTCACACAATATAACAATGTCTTTAATCAAAACAATAGGTTGATTGACTTGGTTTATTCTAATCATTTATGTATCATAACTGAAGATGACTCCACTTATAACAAAAAAACGAACACCACCCACTTCTATATATACAACTTAGAATTAAAACATTTTACTCTAATTTTCCAACAAGTTTCACTAAATCCTATAATTTTTAGAAAGCTAACTATGTACAATTATACAACGCCCTCTTAACCACGGATTGGTCCTTTTTAGTAAATCATACGAATCCTGATGTGGCTTGTGATGCTTTTTATCTTAAGCTTTACTCTGTTTTGGATGAATATGTTCCTACTTATAGAGGCACAAAACGACAATACCCTAGGTGGTACTCAAAAGAAGCTATTAATGCCGTCAGGCAGAAAAATGCTACTCTTTGCAAATATAAACTCCATGGCTCAAGCTATTTTTTATTTGAATATAAAAGGTTTTGTGCACTGTCCAAGTGCCTCATACAATCGTCTTATAAGCAATATCTGTTGCAGGTAGAGCGTTCACTTAGGGAGGACCCAAAATCATTCTGGGCCTATATCCATTCGAAGCTACCCAAAACTAGAATACCAGGTAAAATTTGTTATCAAAATCAAACCTTTGAGTCACCTCAAGCAATTGTTGAGGTCTTTAAAAACCATTTTAGCAGTGTCTGCACGACACACTCTGAATATGACTTTGGTGATAATGAGAATGGTAAGGTTTTTGTCGACAGCATTTTGAATATAAACAAAGTCACTCTGTCGGAAGTTGAAGACAGCATTAGTAAACTCAAAAATAAAGCTACTTGCGGCATGGACCAGATTCCTTCATTCTTTCTTAAGGACTGTGCTGGTGCTTTAGCTTACCCGCTGTCCTGTATATTTAATATTTCACTTAAAAGTGCTATATTTGCATCCATTTGGAAAACTTCGATAATCTGCCCTATCCTAAAAAATGGAGATCCGAACAAAGTTGCCAACTATAGACCTATATCTATTTTATCTAATTGTGCAAAAGTTTTTGAAATGATTTTGCACAACAAAATATTTCCTTTTGTTTCACACCTTATATCGCCAAATCAGCACGGGTTCTTTTCCAAAAGATCAACTACCACTAATTTCGTCCCTATGACACAATTCATCTTTGAGACCCTAGATGCACATGGCCAAGTCGATGTTCTATATGCAGACATTTTCAAAGCGTTTGATCATATACATCATGCTATTTTAATACAAAAACTACGAGCATATGGCTTTAGCAACGTATTACTGCAGTGGTTTGACTCTTATCTAAAAGAGCGGATCCAATTTGTTACTTACTAGGGTTATAAATCGGCACCCTTTACTGCCACCTCGAGTGTGCCACAGGGTTCCAGTTTAGGACCCTTGCTATTTACCCTTTTTATAAACGACATTTGCAGATCCTTAGCCTGTTGTAAACTTTTATATGCTGATGATATCAAGCTCTACGCTAATATTGAATCGTATAATGACTGTAATAACTTGCAAATGGAAGTTAATAATCTTATTAGCTGGTGCCAGACTAATAAGCTCTCTATCAATGTTGCTAAATGTTACATTGTTTCATACACAAAGAAACGAACCCATAAATTATTCATATAGTATTGGACATCAGAAACTAAATAGAGTTAGCAGTATTAAAGATTTGGGCATTACTTTTGACTCTGCTCTCACATTTACTTTACATATTAATAAAGTTGCAAGTGCAGCATGTAAAACACTACTCATTAGAAATTGCAAGGACTTTTTGAATGTAGGGTGTTTGAAAATACTCTATCAAGCTCTTGTTCGATCAAAGCTGGAATATTGCTGTATTGTGTGTCGCCTATTTATGACCGCCATAAGTGAGCACTAGAGGGAGTTCAAAGAAATTTTCTAAAATTTTTGTTTTTAAAGCTGAAGGTCGATATCCCAGCAGCGGTTGTTGCCAAAACTACTTGTCCAACACATTCCTGTTACATTCCTTGGAGACTTGTAGGATTATGGCGGGTTTAATCTTTTTATATAGGCTCCTTCACAATGACATAGACTCACCTGAACTTGTTTCCTACATCTACTTACGTGTTCCAAGAACTACTTCTAGACAACACAAACTGTTTTTTACTCCATCCGCTAAAAGAAATGCGTTAATAGTCGCCTATATTCACGATGATTACTAGTTATAATTTTATTTGTGGAAACTGCGATATATATTTTGATACTATAAATTTTTTAGTAGATGTTGCGCTTAATAAACTGCAACAAATGGATTGTTAAATTGAACTAAGTCAAATTTTCCTGTAACTGGGTTTATTACCTGTTGGAAAATAAATAAATAAATATAGCTCTACACCAATCTTATTTAGAAGACTATAACGAGTTGTATACAATGCTTAAAAATCTGATATATTTATCGCTACATTTTATGTTTCCCAGAGGTTGAACTTAAAGCCTTTACTATTTCTACTATTCATTAATGACATGTGTCAAGCTAAAATTGAATGTATTAATGTTTGCCGACGATTTAAAAATTTACCAGGAAATCAAGTCGGTCCAGAACTGTAGGAATGCAATTAGATTTAGACATGTTGCAGAACTGATGTAGAAACTACAGACTTACACTAAATATTAGTAAATGTAGGGTGTTCACATTTACGCATAAAGTAAATCTGATTGTCTTTGATTGATTCAATTAAATTAATCTGAAATCTTGAAACCAAAGATGTGGGATTGATATTTGACTTTCAGTTGACAGTGTGTCTACTGGTACCGAAAATCCGGAAAGTACTGAAAAAGTGCTGATTTTATAGTGCAAGTCCGGATATGCGGAATTTATACTTCACGTACTGAAATTAAGCGTCTGCTTTTAGACATTACAAAATCTGACTTTTATTTTGTAGTCTTTCAGTGTGTATAAAATAAAAATTTTGTGATTGTTCAAGTGCTTAAAAATATATAAGTACATACATGCGAAAATAGTGTGCAGGTATTAGGTTATTGTTAGAAATATTTTACTACTAAAAATTGCCCGAACGGATACAATGGCCGTAAATACATTCATAATCGAAAACAAATTACATTACATCTCTCTTCAGGCTAAATCCATTCTTTCAATTAAATTATTTAAGTGCTTGAATGCTGGATCTTTAGGCACTGTAGCAAGGGGCATCTATTTCTGTACATATTGATCTGAATAATACATCTCTGTTAATTGATATATCATCGCTTTACAAGTCTAAAAGGAATTGGCGAAACAGTGCCCCAATTCATTTTATAACTTATTAAAACGTCAACAAGAAACATGATAACCTCTAAATTACTTTCGAATGCAAGTAGTTCAGTTATTCAGTGGTGAAATTTGTAGAGTTGTTAGCAGAAGATAAACATAATTATTTCAAAATTTTTATCCGTATTCTAGTTTACTAGCCAACAGAATGGATTTCTGACAGTTTTCCATGCCCTCGTACTTCGCAATTACTCATCTGTTTTACCGTTGATTGAATCGACGGTTTTTACATTTTTAGTTTAAACATCCCATCTTGTTATCGTATTAGTCATAACGGGATCTTTCTAGACCATTCATTCAGAGTTGCATTTTTTTAACTTCGTTCAAAGAAGTAAGCTATTGTTTTTCCTTCGTCATTATACTTATTAAAAGATTAAATTTAGCATACTCAACTGTTATTTATAAAAGTTTCAACGTGGCGGTGGCGATTAAATTGCTGGAGTTTTTTATTAATATTTTGAAACAAATTTAGCACCGTAGTGCTTTTTTTTATTAATATGCCCGGTAAATGCCAGTTTAATTCGTTATGGTTAGATTTAGAGGAGTGTAGATTGTGGTTACGGCCATGTGAAGATAAATTTTGCATGCTTTGTAATATGTGCAGAAAGGAGTTTGATGTTAGTCAAGGTGACATTGTGTTAAAACACACGCAAAAGGTAAAAAACATTTGAAAATTGTGCAACCTTTACTGATGGGGACTCAAAGTACATTTTTTAAAGTGCCTACAATTAGCATGGATATTGAATGCTTAAATACAAATACAGGACTTGTCGTCGCTGATGGTGATAAAGTAGTAGCAAGTACAAGTGCACCTAATTGCTTAACAAAAGATAGTTCAACGTATTCTGGTAGTAGTAATATATTAAAGTCAACCTACTTACAAAGAAAAGAAGTATAGCAGAAATTTTATGGTGTATTCACAAAGTTATGACATTCCTGAGAGAGAAGTTTTGGCCACTGATGTTTTTTCTGCTATGTTTCCAATAAATTGCTCAAAACAGTACATACAAAATAATTTTTATTGTTTGTATTTCTACAGCACACAAAAGTGCCATGGCACAGTGGTTGAGAATCACTGCACTAAACCATAAATTGTTAGGTATTTATCTTTCTCTCGGCAATTACCTTTGAGATGGCTAGTTTATCTTACAATTGTTTTAAAGCAAATAAATTATCTATATCATTCTCTTTGGAAAGTACCTTCGAGAAATTATCTTATCTATTTGATGTTCTGAACTTTGGTATTAATGACCAAAGGTAGGATTTATTGTAAAAAAAGATGAGCTATCCTGTATTTTTCATTTTGTACTTGGTATGATTTAAGAAATTATGTATTGTTAATACAGTAGTATTGGCTAATTTGTTGACCTACATTTTTACTGCTGCAACATATTTTGTCTTTATCTTGCTAAAAGCCAATATGAAATTTGTTTAGCTTTAAGAGAATATCTTAAGGATATGAGTGACAATTTGTATCCATTAATACACAATGAAAATTTTGTTTGGTTTTATAGTTATATATGGTTTTATATCCCTAGAATTTATTCTAATTAGTTTGTATGCTTTGTCTGTCTTTCCATCTTAATTTGTACCTCTTTGCACTTTTCATCAATCCGTTGCTCTTTAGCTCTCCTGCATTTGCGAATAATTTTCCACTTTATAGCTTTATATCTCTGTTTTCCAGCTTCGGCTAGTCTGTTTTTGTATTTTCGTCCTTCTTCTATTCAGGATATCCTTTGTTATCCATGGTCTAAGCTAGATTTAATGTTATTCCATTCTGTTTCTACTTCCTTAGTATCAGAAATTTTTCTGATATCTTTCAGTAATTTATTTTACTTTTTCAAATCTTTTGTAGATATCTTTCCATTCCTTTTTCTCAAATTTTTAAATTTAAGAGCGGCTTTCATAATTATGATGTTGTGGTCAGTGTCTTATCTACTTCTGGATAGCTTCTATAGTCTTTTACTTGATTTCTAAACTGTTGTCGAACAAGAATGTTATCTACTTGATATCTCTCTATATTTCCTGGAATCTTTCACGTGTATCGTCTTCTAGCATGATGTTGAAATAATGTGTTTGTGATGGTTAAATTGTTTTTGTCGCAAAATTCTACCAACCTATTTCTCCTGTCATTTCTTGTGCCTAAATCAAATAAACCTACCACCGCTCCTTCTCTACCCTCACCTACCACTGCGTTAAAATCCCCTGTAATTATTAAATTTTCATGTCCTTTTACGTATATCTTTGATATCTTTGTAGATCGTTTCTATCTCTTCTTCACTGTAGCTAGAGGTGGGCGTGTATACTTGTATTATTACTATATTTATCAGTTTAGTTTCTAATCTAACCGTGAGTACTTTTTCGGGTATTTTGTAGGTAGTTTTCTACACAGTGTCATATCTTTTTTCTCATAACTATCCCCACACCCGAATTTCCTTTCTCTGATCCTGTGTGAATTACCCTAAAGTCTCCACTCCAAAAATCCCCCCGCCTCTGGTCATTAAACTTTGCTGATCACTACTATGTCTAATGCTAACCTATCTATTTCAATTTTCAAGTTCTCTAGCTTGTCTACTTGCTTTATACCTCGGACATTCCACGCTCTGTTTCACAGAATGTTCCCGACTCTTTTTCTTAACTTTTGGATCACATCCTCTGATGTAGTACCCTCCCGGAGATCCGAATGGTGGACCATTTTAACTCTGGAACTTTTTGACCCCAGAGAATGTCATCTTTTTAAGTAACAATTTAAATAGTCTCTACTCAAGAAACACCCTCTAGTCAAGAAGTAACATCAGAACAATGAAAATGCCCACAGATCAACAAGGCCAATAAGTCCCCTAATTTAAATTGCATTTTACACCCGCAAGCAAATAGCTGGAGACGATCTGGAACCTGGGCACATGCAACGCAAGAATAGCAGAATTTATATTTGTTTTAATTTATCTATTATTTATATTTACTATTTTTATTTCTATGGTCTTAATCTATACTTTAAAATTTAAATAAAAATTAAGAGACAACAATTTTTACTTCTTGCAGAAATTTTATGTTGGTCGATGTGTCCAATATTTATTTTAATTGAAAATGCATTTAAGAGGTAGAAAACGAGAATTAAATTTATATTTTTAAAAAATAAAATGAAAAACAAAGATAAAAATAATTTAAATCAATGATTTTAAAAAAAGCACCTGATTTAAATCACAATTTAAATCAAATGATTTAAGTCGAACCAACTCTAACTGAAAAATATATGGTTTTGCCGTCAAAATTGAATTCGTCATTAGATAGATACGCTGCTCTTGCTGCTTTTGTGTGACCTTTATGCTTCGACCATAATTGGCATTTGTCCCACTGATTATTCAAATTGTCTTTGGGTGATTTTTATGATGAAGTTTAAATTCTTTGTATGTTTCACATTCTTTATGACCAAGCTTGCTGAAACTAATATTTTTGTCGCTTACGGTTTTACGAGATATGTCATACGAACATGGATTGTGGAATTTCAAAAACATGGTCCTGGTGCATCTTCTGTACTGTTACATCACTGGGTAAGTACCTTCAGTGGGGAGCATGTTCCCTTCTATAATGTGACACACGGGTGAAAAGATTTAATGTGGTCGTCAATATTTTTCCCATCAATTTTATTTGCTGAAGGTAAACAACCCCATGTACCCCTTTCACAAACAAGTTTACCTTCATGAGTATTTTTTAAGACATTGTGAACCACCCAATAGTTGTTTTTAATAACTGGGAGTGGTTAGAAAAAAAGGCTTACAGATCCTGTAGGCACTTCTCTTTCGTCGTTCAAATAATATCTAGAAGAATTATTTCGATTAGGCGTAATCACTGTTTCAAAAGGTTATATTCAAACTTAACTGTGCAGCAACATTACTGCTTACATTGCTTGCTTTCTTGCTGTTTGTTTTCTAATACTTGAAATGACAGGAGAAAGGAAAAGAATAAAAATGAAAAACAAACATATTTCAAATTCCATCGCTACAAAAAACATTTTTGAAACTTACTCTACGACATGATGACTACATATTTCCTAACAACCACACTGTGTTTTTTGCTGGGTGAATGCCACCATTTTCAAGGATGAAGTTTCTGTGTTGTATCCAGTCAAATTTCCAAAATTGATCATTAAAGCTATACCATCTTTTCTCATCTATTTTAGATGCACACTTATAATGACATTTATCAGAATCACAAGGTGATGAAATTTGATGATTTTTCTTTCAACTTTTGTACTTTGATAGCCGTTCTTTCCTTTACTGAAGTGTAATACTTTTTCTTTTCTAAGATTTATCTATAATAATAAAATTTAATATCTATTTAGGTAAAGGTATCATTTAATTACACCCCCCCACGTCGCAAGTGAATGAAGAAACTACTTGTGAGGCTGATTGCACTTCAGAGAAGTCACTAGAATTTGATTGATCATTATTGTCAGGATAAAATCTAGATCATTTGGGTCATCTACAAGCTCCTTGTCCGATTTGGTGACTTCTTCATTTGTTTGGTGATGAAAGTCTGGAATATGAACGTCTAAGTGTAAGTTAGTATTTAGTATTACATTCTTCTTAAACTTAATTTACAGATCCATCTTTATGATGGGACTTTCATTTATCTTGATAAACTGATTTTTTGAATTTATGGGTACAATGTTAGCGTCGTAAATTTCAAAATCACTTACTACTTCCTTGAAAGCATTTGGCATTTCAAGTGGAGTTAGCTCAGTTAATACAAGGTATGTCACACTTTCTGCCGAAGAGTGATGCTATTGGTTATTCTCGGTACTAATATCAATTGCCATTGCGTATTTATTTGGAAAATTTTTATTAGTATTGTACATTAACAATTGCTCTTGAACATTAATGTTTTTATTGTCTTTTGTGTTGTTTGTTTCAATCACATCAAACAAACGATCCATTTGGACTTTTTTTTCTTAATCTTTTTTGGGAATTAAACCACTCAGTTTTTCTAAAATCGTCTTTATTTATGTTTCGATCCATGACCTACGATCGTTGTCAAAATAATAAAAAATTTTTAAGTTTGACATTTATGACACAAATTGAAGGTGACTTTGATTTATTAATCTTTGATTAGAATACATTAGGTGAAAATTCTAATGTTTAGAAGAATGAACGTTTTCAATTTGTGTTGCGCCCTGGGAGCAGCTTTTAAGGTAGTAAATATGCTTTACGTGAAATCAGTTGATTAATTTTTATATTGTTAAATTTCATATAAATTCAATAACTTGAGGATTGGAAAACATTTTTTAACGTTTCTATTTATATAATTGAGGGAATGGTTATCATTACCGCAAGGCTTTAGTAGTCGAGGGCTGTTAATATGCCTATCATTATGTAATTAGTTGTATGCATAAATAGAAATCATGTATGTAGGCTGTATTTCAAGTTAATACCGCAAGGAAAACCCAGGAAAAACTTGCAATGCTACCTAGATATTGGGGGTATTTGGACTATCATATTTAGTTGCCAATTGAACTAACAGCTTTCCTCGCGATCATATGTTGGTTCCTTCCACTGACATGAACTAATACAATTAAGCATTAAATTCTAACATTCGCCTTAATTTTTGGATATTACTTATATATCATATAATAGTACTGTTTGCGCTGAAAGCACAGAACACACGCATTTCGTTTTTTCTGTTACAGCATTGTCGTACAAGTTAATGAATACATAATTGCCGAAACATTATTGCAAAACCTAACACCCCAGTAAAGATAAGCCACAGATAAGTTAAGCAAAAGCATGACAGTTTTGAGCTTCTTAAAGTGTTTCAGCTTGGCAACGATGATTTCTGTGTTTTTGTTTAATTTTTTAAATAAATTTCGTAATTGCAGGATATTATAAACTTCATTTATGGGGTTTTTGCTTAGCAGGACAGTATAACAGATATGTACATTTCTTTGTACAGTAAGACTATGTTGCTTGTTACGTTCATTTTCGTAAATAATTAATTAGTGTATGTACAATAATTTTTATCTTAAATTCCTTTGGCATTCAACACAAAAATTAATTCCGTTAATTAAAAAATAACCTTTTCGTGTACTAAAATTTGGATGGTAATTAATAGTAAATATCCTTTCTAAGAATTTCGTCCCGTGGAATTTACGCCTTAATTAGATAGACGACTTTCCAAGTATTTTAATAATTAAATGCTGGTGTGTTTCCCTTGTTAAAAAATTCGGCGAATTTATTTTAATAAAATTAGGGTTTTCCTGGTTTATTTCCTTGCTTTGGTGCTTTAACAAATGTAACAATTCATTTGCAGCCACAAGAAAACACGTTCTGTTTGGCTTCGTTCGTTATCTTTATGTGAATTTCCGGCACGCATTTAGCGTGGTGAGTATATGGAGTTTATATAAAACAATACGTTTCGGCTTCATTAAATTAATTTATTGTTCGTAACTATTCTAGCTTCCTGCGGGGGACACGTTCATCCCTTTAACCGCTTCTGGGAATGCGAGGTCAAATGCGCTCTGCCTGGACGTAAGACCAGCAACTGGTTCCACCCCGATGCCAGTAACTCGAGGGTGAGTTCCTTTTTTTTGTTCTTCTTTATATGTGCTTGTGACTTCGGAACCAGAACGTTCTGAGACATTTTCAAATTTGATTTTTAATATATAAAAATTATTAAACTATTTTGGCATTTACTGCTCTTTGGTTACTATCTTACCATTTGTTTCTAAATTTCTAAAAATCTACTATATGTTTGTAAATTTAGTTTAAGTTTATACTTACGATATTTTAGAGCTTTTTCTCTAGGTACTGTCAGGGGGTAGTAAAAACTACAGCTCGCCACTTTCATGGGTAATTTTTTTTAATGTTTAAGGGTTTCTAATAATGTAATATATAAATTGGGGTCATTGACTTTTTTGGGGTTGGGTTTGGGAGTTCTGTTTTTTTGTATATATATTTTGTTTTTAATTATAAGTTCTTTCTTTTCCGTTGTATATTTTGATCGGAGTGTGAATGAGTGAGTGTATATATTTTTTTTCTATTTATTTCAGGTTCCTTTTAATTTAGCTATAGGTATAAGACTCCGCCCACTCACCGATTGAGCCCGGTCATCCCTTTCTTTCTTTTTTCTTTCTCTTGGGTTTTTTTTATGTTACGTCAATGTACGTAGCATGCTGTTTAAATATATTTGAATTTTGTGGTTGGGAAGTAACCATATTCGTTAAAGTTTTATGTTCCAAATACATAGATGTATTGTTTCTTCCTACCTGCAGATTGAAATGCACTTCTTATAAAAGTAGTTGCTAAATACATTATGCCATATTGCGACATTCTGTGTATTATTACAATTTAAAGAAATCTTGCAAAATCCAATGACTCACGCATTCGATATTTTTTGTATTTCCGGTTCTATAGTTAATTGACTATTGAGGGACCTGTTACACATATTGTATACGTAGATGTTGTATCAACAAATCATTGAAAATTAGGTTTTCATTGACCCATTTAACTAAGACTAATAAAACATGTGTGCATAAAATCTTACCTTGTATACTTTTCTAGTTATTCTAATTTAGACTAAAGAATAGACATATAATTTGGTTTGGCAGTGATACGTGTAAGATTGCACAAGATTGTATGACTAACGAGACTAAACTAAAATAGATTGGATTTATTTATCAACCGTTTCTGAAGTCATAGCTCTTGCTAAAATGCTGAATATCACTGATTTATAATTTTCCCCTTATATTTTATTAACTATTTCTATAATAAAAAATGTATACAGCTTTCAAAATTTATAACGTATAAAGCTTATATACCATTTTTATTACTCAAGAGTATGCTTAACGATCACTGATTTTGATACAAATATGTCGTGAAAGGTATTTGCATGTTAAGATAATTTATGTCAGCTGCATTAAAAATATCTAGTTTAGTATATTACTAAAAGTTAGTTAGATTATTCTGAAGCAATCCAAAGAAGAAGCGCATAAGATGGCTTTCATGATAAATGGAAAATATTATTTGTACTAGTTTGTAATAGAACAGTTGAGATTGGCAAAGTTGTTTTAAGAACAATTGTATAGTTAATCCGAAAATTTTATTCCAAATTTAAATATTTACAAAACATTGAAACAAGATCGCCACGATAAGTAATACATTGTTAATTAATTGGAGGATATCTTACATTTATTAGTATTCATCTGGTTAGAAGTTTAATTTTAAATAAACTAAGTCATTGAAATGGAGAAACGCTAAAAAGTAGTGCAAATTTATAACAATATGTATATCAAAATTTGCATATTATTTGTAATACATTTTCAAAATATCATTAATTTGCACCTTCCAAGTTCCACTGCAAAGTAATAAAATAAACACAATAGTTATTCGAGTGATTAACAATGATTATATTAAACTTTTGTATAAATTGCAAAATCAACCTAAAATAAAGTTTAAATTATTTGTGAGACAGTTCCGTTGTAAGTAGTAGCGTTCTTGTGTTGCTTTAAAAAATGAAGACATTATTTCATAGTTGTATGTTCGTAATTATAACATTCCTTAACATTGATCTTTCTAATGAGCAAAATAATGGGTGAGTAACCATAAGCATTCCATACTTTGCAAATATTTTTTATTTGAGTTTACATTTAAAACTTATTAATTACTATATTGAAGTTTGGGGGAGACATCTAGTTCCTTTTGCAACTTCATTAAAGCTTTACAATAAAAGAGTATATTTTATCCGGTATATTGTGCTGTGCTGTTATTATTGAAAAGAGCTTAATTTCGATATGGGTGTGTAATTGCCAAAATTAATATCAATAGAAATTCAAACAATTGGTTAAAATGTCCTGAATGATGAGTCAAAACCTTGTTTTAAGATCAGTGTCTTCATAATACAATAATATGGATCATTTTATCAATTAATTTTAATATCATATACACCATGTTTACTGAATTTTGTTACATAGAAATTTTCTATGTGAAATTAGAAATTTTTAATACAATCGTCACCATTTATTTAACATTTAAAAAAATAATACAATAGTTATACTGCGGTATTTTTGATTCGAAAGGACGTTATTAAAATATGGAAAAATAACTAAAATTGTTTTCAAAAATATTTGATTTCAAAATTGCAGAGCATTACTTTAGGGATGTGTTCTTTAGCACAAAATAAACAAAACTTCTATTAAATATATGCCTTAAAATGTACCCTTATGGAGATATAAGGAGGCCAGTAAATGGAGTTTTCAACGAACTTCGTTCGTTTATGAAATCTATTTGTCTGTGTGTCCGAGGCCTTTTTAATGGTCGAACATCAATGTGTGATACATCAATCGATTCAGCTTGGTGTCCAGAGCTTAAGTTTTGATGTCAGTTAAAATCGGGCCACGGGGACGCCGAACCCCCGGGAAAATCCACAGGGATAATTAAAATTTTAAATAAGTTTAAAATCAATATGCGACACATATTTGAACAATTTATGGCATTTCATGCCAATTATTCCAATATTAACATATTGCGTCAATGATAAATACAATATATTAATTCAATAGAAATATATTACGTCAATGATAAATACAATATATTAATTCAATAGAACTTTTGTTGTTTATAAATTTTTGTTTTTTTATCTGAATACTTATAATTATTACAACATAATAATTTTAATTTCTTTAATTTGTTTTAAAGTAAGTCTACATTGGGAAGTTCGTTGCGACAATGCCTTGCATTTTCAACTTGTTTAATTATCTTAAGAACCAGATAAGATGTTTTAATCAGATTTTTGCTACTTATCCATGTTCTTATGCTGAATAGGATAGGCTTATCTAGTTTTTGATAATCATATCAGGTGAGTGTCCATTCATGGGGACCCACTCACGTTTTATCCTATAATTTTTGTGCATATAAGTTTTTATGAATTCTGATTGTAAAATTAGAATCCTTTGACATTGTAAACCTATAAACATATGCCTCATATTGATTATTTATTTGTTACTATTAGCCTTCAAAATCTCTGTAATAACTTGACGTATGTAAACTGTGTCTCAAATTAATCTAATATAAAACAGATATTGAAAATTAAAGATACATATTAAAAACTGCAATGTTAATCAAATAGCCTTGGATATTAGAAACTCTACATCAACAGTTACATATCGTTTGTTTCTTTGACAGGTGATTATGTGTCTACTTTGTATTATCTTTATTGTTTAAACACTGTGTAAGTCACTAATATGTGTTATTAGTTCTGTTTGTTTTTTGTAAATTGGTACTCTGAAGACACTAATGTTTTTTATCATGCAAGACACCACAAATTTGTTTACATTTGCAGAACAAACAGATATGCTGTTAGTCTATGGTGAGGTAGAGAGAAATGACGCTGCCCATTTAAGCCAAAACCTGTCTTGCGGCAAAGTAACTGATGAAAGTAGCGAAAGTGGTGGTTTATATAGGGCGAGAACTTGATGCTTGAGTGATCATGAATAGAGAATTTGGAAAACGAGCCTATGTTCACAAAAGCAGAACCGTAACGTTCACTGATCCGTTACACACTCCTCTCTATTCATGATTACTCAAACGTCAAGTTCTCGCCCTATATAAACCACCACTTTCGCTACTTTCACCAGTTACTTTGCCACAAGACACCTTTTGACTTAAATGGGCTGGGGAGTCTGCTAGTTCAGAAGGAACTCTTCATACTTTTTATACTTTTTACACTTGTCTAATTAATATTTTATCATTCTTATTTTTATTATTATTATTTTATATTTATATTTCATATTCTTCCTTCTCCTGATGAAGCCCCTTACAAAAGTGGGCGAAACGTCGACTTTAGGTTATAAAATGACACGGTCCCAACCCGGAACCATAAATATTTATAATGATTCCGTCCGTGAAAGCATCCGACAGAAGATTGTCTCTTCGTTTTGGTGTTACGTCTGCAAGCGTATGATAAACATTGCACGAGCAGCAATTGTACCCATTTCACGTGATGTCTGTGCAAGATTTGTTACTTCAAGATTATATCAAACAAAACTATTTTTTGCAATGGTTATTTTGACAATGCATACAAAATCGTAACTTTCTAACCCGCTTCCTAGTTACTAATGAATCTTACTTTGCAAGAAATGGAACTATAAATTTTAGCAACACCCACACTTGGGCTGAAGAAAACCTCTCTACGGTGTGGTGTTCTTGTTGACAATCTCATTGGCACCTTTTTTTACCATGAAGACTTTCAGGAGTATTTAATTGAGTTTTCTGCAAAATAATCTTTATGAGCAGCCAGACGATATCCAATTCTCAATAGGTGTAGGACTTTATTTGTGCATGATGGTGCCCCAGCTCACTTTTCTCATATTGTCACAGACTTCTTAAAAGCAAGATTATGGTAACTGCTGAATTGGTCGAAATGGACCTGCTAAATGGCCACATTGGCCTCCTGATCTAACATTGCTTGAGTTTTTTGTTTGGGGTTGGATGAAGTCTATGATTTCTTCTAAGCCTATTCACACACAAGAAGAGCTAAGGAATCGGATCGTAGAGGCTGCTGAAACTATTAAGTATTGTCCTGACGTTAAAGACTTGTCAGGGAGCAATGGATTCGCCATGCTGAATGCTGCATACAACAAAATAGTTTGCACTTTGAACAGTCGCTTTAAATGCTTAATTGTATAAATATTTTCAACGCTAAACGTGAACCCCACATGTGTTGTAACTCCACTGGGGTACGTTTTAGGGCATGTTTATTAGATGTTGTATGTTTATTTTAAGCTAAAGAACACTTCTCTAAAGTAGTGCTATGCAATTTTAAAACAAATGAGTATGATTTTTTTTCAAAAATTTATTATCATATTTCAATCTCTTGATGTACTAAATGTTTGGTAACAAAGATAAATTATACTGTTGGAAGAAGCGATTCTTGCTTTATTTGAAAGGACAGTTATCATCCTAAATTGTTAATACAGCTATTACTACCTGGAATTAAAAGCAAACAACTAGTTCAAGAGCCCGTGAAATATAATTTTAAGAACACATTTTATGAAGAAGTACTCACTACTTTCGAATACTGATTTTTATTTCATAGACTTATATACTAATGTAAATACTGCTGTATCCGCATTTTAGGATAAAATTTATGAAATATTTAATAAATGTGCGCCAAGCTTGCAAAATGTAGTGAAAATTGAGTTTTTGCTGTTGTAAGTGGAAGAACGACGTACGTTTCATGACCTCGGGATTGTAAGAGCTTTTACAAGTAGGTTGTTTGGTACTTAAATAAAGTATATCATCAACTATGCTTTTTAATTAAACATGGTGTCTGGTGTAAAATAAAAGTTTCTGCATAGCAGATTCTTAAAATACATTCAACAATACTGATTTTAATTATGCCGTTTGATAATCAAGTACCAACTGTTCCCGTATTTGGCAACAAAAATTATATTCCTGTGAGTAGAATACTATTGGTGAGTTGATCAGGGTTTCTGTTCTTTGGCATGGAAAAAATGGTACCAGCAATTCAACTTCTTTTTAACAGCAGGTGACTATGAAAATGCATCTGATAAATGTAAAATTGCTTTATTATTACACACAATTGGTGATAAAGGTTTAGAAATATAGAATTTGTTCAATTTGTCTGTCGAAGAACACACTTACCAATGTTAAAAAATTATTTGATGAATATTTCATTCCAAGAAATAGTATTACAATAGAGAGATACGTGTTTTACACGAATTCAGGGCTTAAATGAATTGTTCAGCGATTTTATAACAGATCTACAAGACGAAAGTCTCACTTGTTGATTTAAAACTATGTGAGAAAAATTAATTTAGAATATTTTAATTGTTCGCATTAAAAAACTTACCGCCGAGGAAAGGTTGTTATGTGAAAATAATTTAAAAAAAATCAATAACTGTTTGTAAGACTGCAGAATTATCACTCAAACGATTGTAAGAAATTACACAGCCGGATAATAATACATTGTTGCTTACTGTAAATAAACAGAATTTTTTTCCGAGGTAAAAATATGCCAAAGCCGTCCCAAATTTGAGGACAACATAAATATTAGCCTAAACATATAACGCAATGTTTTACGTGTGGTGATAGTTGGTTCCCCCGTCATGAATGTTCAGCTAAAGGAGTCACCAGTTGTAAGTGTAATGGAAAAAATCATTATGCACAAATGTGTAAAAATCATATTTGCCAAAATCGAACTATTCATCTTACAACCAGAAGAACCACAAGAAAATTTTTTGTAGGTAATATAAATTCAACCTCTGAAGACTCCAATGAATGATTTGAATATATATATATTAATAATCAAAAGGTAAAAGTAAAACTAGACAGTGGTGCTCAGGTAAATTGTACATCATTTGATATTTTTAAAATTCTGAACCTTGATCCTAAATTTATTACGAACAATAATAATTTAAAATAAACCACACTTGATAACAAATAAATGCCTGTTAAAGGTGTTTACACTATCAAGTGTTATCTCTTAAATGGTAAATCTGCTAATATTGAGTTTGTGATGATAGATTCCAAATGTGTAACAATTTTAGGTTTACAAACTTGTATACATCTTAATTTTTGATTAAACATTTTTTAAGTAATGTAAACGACTTCATAAAAGATTATGAGGACGCGTTGAAAATGTACTAGCTGTTTTGACAGAGCATACCATATCAACTATTACTTGATGCTATACATAGAGCTGATCCACCTAGATGAGTTCCTGTGGCATTACAGTCATAATTTAAGCAACAATTAAACAGAATGGTTTCTCAGAAAGCATTCAGAAGATAGAAGAATCGTCTTTGTGGGCCAACTTTGTTATTATTGTGAAAAAGAAAACTAATACTCTAAGAGTATGTTTAGATCCTCGATATTTAAACAAATTTATTATTAAAGAAAATTGGCAATTGCCCACTGTAGAGTACCCCCATAGATAAATTAAGTAAGGCTCGCTATATACAACGTTGCTTTACAATAGTGGTTTTTGGACTGTTTAGCTTGATGAAACCAGTTCAAATATGTACGTTTTCTACCCCTTTTGGTAAATTTAGGTCTAAAAGGCTTGCTTTTGGATTATCTATTTCTACTGAAGCGTTTCAGGAACGTGCAGAAGAGATATTCAATAACCTTACTGGAGTTGATTTCAATATTAACGATTTTGTTCTTTTGTAGAGACATTCCTTGAACACAACCAACGGCTTCAAAATGTACTCAAAATTACAAAACATAATAATATGAAATTCAATAGCGAAAAATCTCTAAGAACAAATTAGATATTTGGGCGTTATTATTGACAAAGATGGTGCTCATCCTTATCCTTTTGAGGTTTGGGCTACTAGAGAAATTTCATCTTTAAAGGATAAAAAAGAATTAGAAAGATTTTTTGGACTTACAAATTATTTGTCAAAATTTATTATGAATTATTCCACGGTGACGGCTCCTTTGAGAGAGTTACTTCAAAAAATTGTATGTTTATATGGGAAGATGTCCATGAAAATGTCTTCCAGAAACTTAAGTTATCTTTAACTAGTACTCCTGTGTTACAAATTTTCGACATAAATAAGGAAATCATAGTCTCTGTGGATTGTAGTTCATAAAGAGTAGGCGCATGTTTAATACAGAATGACTATCCTATTATATATGCCACAAAGGCATTTTCTGATTGTCAAAAACAATATACCCAAATAGAAAAAAAATGTATAGTATTGTTTATGGTTGTACAAAATTTCATGAATATATTGCAGGTAAAAGAGTTACTTTTGAAACTGATCATTCATTCAGCACTAGAAACTTTATTTAAGAAATCTTTAAATAAAGTTCCCACTTGCAAACAAAGGATGAAGCTTAAAGTTTAAGAATATGTCACAAATGTAAAATATGCTCCTGGTAAAAAATGTTTATTTCTGATTTCTTACGTAGGTTCTACTTACCCATAGTTGACCATAATGATTATTTAGATGATTACGAGTTTAATAATGTAATGTCATGTTGGTGCCACTTTTCATCACTTACCTGTTTCACAAGAGAAGTGTGAATTGACAAAAATAAAACATTGGAAGATCGTATGTTATGTATATTAAAACTATATACAAAATGATTGGTCTGAAAATAAAAGTAAGGTTGAAAATGTGGTTAAACTATTTTAGAATGATTTGCATAATATTCATGACATATTTTTTAAAAATGAATTAATTGTAATTCCTTTACCAATTCAAAAGATGATGTTAAATTAAAGACATGAAGGTCATTTTGGTTTCCAAACATGTTTAACAAGATCAAAAACTGTTACATATTAGACTGGATTATTGCGCAAATTAAGAAATTATGTACAAATTGCCAAACTTGCACCACACACAAAGCAAATAATGTTATGCAACCTACTATATTTCATGACGTTCCATCACCTTCATGGCTAAAATTAGCGTGATTTGTTTGAATTCAAGAAATGTTACTATTTAGTTGTTGTAGACTGTTAGAATAAATTTATAGAAATAGCTAAACTTAATGATTTATCTTCTAAATGTGTAATTTTACATTTTAAGTCAATTATGGTTCGACATAGCATTCCTTTAGAAGTTGTATCTGATAATGCTAGCCAATTTGCAAGTTATGAATTTAAACAATTTCGGAATTGTTTGGTTTTAAGCACATAACTTCATCACCAATTTATCGTCCGTCAAATGGGCTTGCTGAATCTGCTGTTAAAATTGTGAAAAATTTGTTTAAAAAGGCGTACTGTGATAACTCCGTCTCATATTTAACTCTGTTAAATTTTAGGAACTCCTAACCGTGGAATGCCATCTAGTCAATTTATTATTTAAAAGCAATTTGCATACTAAAATCCCGGTGTTTAAAAATACCTACAACCGAGATTGTTTAAAAGGAATAAAATTCAAGACTAAATCAAAACTAGGAATTAAATTTATTATAATAAGCATGCTAAAGATTTAAACAAGGATAGCCAAAACATCATGTTTAAAACGGTCAAAAATATAATTTGGATACTTGAAATTATTGTTGCAAAAAGTGTCTTTCCGCGATCATATGACATTGCTGATACTGATGGTAGTATTTTTCGTCATAACTGAATACATTATAGAGTCAACTGAATTGAATACTTCTATAAATCCTATTGAAAGTAATTAGAATCTAAATACTGATATAGAGAATCAATCATATTTAGATACTGAACGGAAGAGAGTTTTTTGTGAAATTTATAACTGGTAGGGTTATAACAAAATCAGATGGGATTTAATTATACTTGTATAATTTATATTTTTTTAAGCAGAGGAACGTTATGTTTTTAGTGATCAATTTAGTGAAAGTTGGGTTTCTAGTATTGTGAGTGGAAGAATGACTCACATGGAGGGGATAATAACGTTTGGCGTCCTTGGGATTGTAATGGCTTTTGCAAGGTCATTCTATGCTTAATACTTAAATCAAATATATCACCGACTAAGCTTTATAATTAAACAACAAGCAAGTCAAAATAGATAAATCACCCCAACTAAAAGCAGAAATCAAATCACTTGGAACAAAAATTAAAAAAGATGTTAAAATAGCTTGCCATACATTATTAAAACTCAACATAGTATATGTAGAGACATTGAAGCATTTTGGTCATTAATAAATAATAAAAAGGAGCAGTTCATGTCCTAAACAGAATGAATCTGCACAATGTGGAATAAACTGGGGGGAAGGAAATATGTACTGCTTTTCTAAAATACTTTAACAATTTCTTGTGCTGACAAAAACAATGTAAATGTTAATGTGCTGGAGAATTTCTGTATCATATGATATCACTGATAAAGACAATTGATGCAGTGTGAAACAAAAAAAAAGAGAAGGCAGTCGGACCTGATCACATACCAGCTTACTTTGCTAAAGGATGTGTAGATATTTTACAATATTCACTTCACGTAGTATTCAAATTGTTTGAAAATGTAGTTTTTTCTAATGAGTGGAGAAAGCTAGAATTTGTGTCATTTTTAAAAAGGGAGATAAAGATAACATTCAGAATTATAAACTTATTGCAATACTTTCAGTTCTAGAAAGAACATTTAAAAGTATGTTATATAAATTGATTTATTTCAAAATTAATGTACATGAATATGGTTGCACACGGCATAATTCTACAATTTCTAACCTTATCAATATATCTTGACATATCAGACACATTAAACAAGCGCAGTCAGTTAGATGTCATCTATATTGATTTTGCCAAAGCCTTTGATAATGCATCTCATGCAATACTCATGAGTAAGCTTAGAATGGAATTTGGACTGCCTGAATTTTGTAAATTTCATAGCATCTTACCTACGTAAGAGAAAGTATAAGGTTACCATAAAGGGATTTTCCTCACTACCGTTTGTACCTACATCTGGGGTACTCAAGTCTCTAACATTGGTCCTTTGCCTTTCTTTATAAACGACATTACTCAAGTATTGAAAAATGCATCATGCCTATTGTGTATGGACGATCTTAAAATATACTGGAAAATAAATAACATCACAGATTGCATTAAACTACAAGAAGATATGGGCAACATAGTCACCTGAAGCATGGTCAATGATTTGCACTTTAACATCGACAAATGTATTGTAGTTTCATACACACGTAAAAGGGAACCAATTACCTTTGCATATAGGATGCAAGATGAGGTACTAGGGTGAAGTAGTTGAGTTGCTCGACTTAGGAGTTATATTTCATAGTACGTTATCATTTCACTTCCATATTAATTTGATGACATGCAAAGCCCTAAAAACTTATGGTTTTGTTGTGAAAAACTTAAAAGAGTTTATGAATACAAATTGTTTAAAACATCTATTACTAACATTAATTAGAAGTGTATATTTGTATAAGATAATTCAGAGTATTATTGGTGATACTAATTTCTTGGTCGGAGTCAATTTTAATCTACCATTATACAACATGAGAGATTCAAGTACTTTCTATATTACAAATGTAACTCAGTAATTATCACCTAAATTCTGTTATACAAAACAATGTATGACTTACAACTTAGTGCAAAATGAGTGTGATATTTTCAATATTGGTTAAAAGGGCAAAGTTTTAGAAGTTCTATAAGTCTGGAAATTTGTAGTGTTGTTGTCAAACACGTAACTTACTCGTAACTTTAGAATCAAACAAATTGTTCGATATGTGCTTTGTAATAGGGTGTAAGAATAGCCTGGTAAGTACCTAATCAAATAAATAAATAAAAGTTTTTGAAATAATGCGTTACAAAAATTGCTGGTAAAAAATTGTGGCAATTTTACTATGTGTAAAATAGACTTACCATATCATAGAAAGAATAATCTTTATAGAAGAACGCTTTTTTGTTTGACGAAAATACTAGAAATATGTCTTCGGGTTTTCATTTTAAGTAATATGTATCATATGCTATAACAGTTCAAAGTATTTTTACAGGATTTTATAGAATTCTGATTATAAATCATTATTCATTATATAATAACTATAAGGATAGGTGACAAATTATATATTAATCATTCAATTGCTTTTGAACAATTTATAATATCTATAAACAATCAGCGTGAGTTATAATGCTACTTGTGAGTTATTATAACACTCTGGGTTTGTACTAGATGGTGCCATTCTTCTGCATGTCTAACCTGTATAATCGAATCGATATAATGGGCAAATGTGGCTCTTTACAACCCAATACGATAAAATAACAGTCCATTATATATAGAGGGAAATAAGGCGATTTGAAAATTTTCAGTCGCTAGTTTTAACATTTCCAAATCAAGTTTAATAGTTTTGCTAAAACGATGAATTTGGACAGTGAAGGTGAATTATTAAGTGCATTTATAGAGTTAAGACAAATAACTAATGCCACAGTGCAGAATTTATTATTCGAAAAATAACAGGGGCAGATGTTAAAGGGTATACTAGTATATTATTCAACGTTTTTACCGTCTACTTAATTGTTTATTTCAAGTCGTTTTAATAATGAGCATTGTGGGTGCTTATTGTACTGTAGAATTGCAAGAATAATTAGAAACTACTAAACTGTGTTATACAGTACTCATGTGCTTGATTTTATATAATAATTAGATGTTATTTTGCACTATGAATTTTTTTGAGTAATCTTAATTAAATGTGTTAATTAAAACATGTTCTTATTGTGTTTATTATTGTAGATAAATATAGTATTCAACATACGGTAATGGCAATAACTTATTTGATAAATTACGGCATTCGGCTTTGGTTCGTGCTGCAAACTTCATCTGCACGAATTATTGCTTACATTACCATATGTTGAATAAGATACTTATGCAGTTTGCTTAAAATAAAATTTCATTAAAAAATAAGACTCAAAAATTGTTAATATTTTTAAAAAGCGTTGTAAATATTTCGAATATTCTATTAATAATAAAAAAATACTATTCAGAACCTAACTCTTGAGATTTCATTTTATTATTCTGTAGAAATATTTTTAATGCATCCTTTTACAATTAATCTCAAACAGTATTAACAATTTTCTAATTATGCAGAGGAAATCTAAGATGACAAAATATAGTGAAGACAGTGTACGAAGTTTATGTGAAACTTCCAAATATAATTGTAGGATAAAGTTATAATCTAATGAGTACTTTGTCAAGATTATTAATTATACTATGCGATAAAATAAAAAAATTTTGCTGGGTTTACAGTATGCAGTAATAACATTTCACTTGAAACTCAATTAAGGTTTATAAACGTATCATGTGAGGTTTCACAGTAAAAAATATTTATTAATTTTTTTAAATTATATGAAATTAGCGATATAAAACTTTTATTTTTCACTAAAAATATTTGTTTTTGAACGATTGACTTTGCTCTTATAGTCAGTTGTCGTGGTATCTCTCTTAAGGCACCTACAGAAGTCTGCAAGTATAACTGGCTCCCATCTAGCCTGATAATACTTCTCCAACTACTGTGGTATTTCGTAATGAAAACGTTCGCCTTATTCATTGCTCAGCCCATATTTTCCTGAAAGAAGTACAGAAAATGCATTTTTAATGACATATTGTATCCAAGTTTATAGTAGATATGCAGCATTAATTTTACTTTTCATGGAAATCTGAAGGCTTTTGGTTTCTGAGGAAATTTTTTATGACTTCGACAAAAGCCAATCATGCCTTCTTTTTCTAAGCAACTGAGGCTGGATAAAAAAGAAGAATCACCAATTAATTTTTTTATATCAGGCTCTACAAAAAATCCTTTTTAATTTTTGGCATCACACTGCAGGAATTTTTTTTCGAAACTGAAATCCAGATCTATCCTTACATAGTGCTTTGACAAAAAAATGGCTTCATCTAACCAAGTTTGATATACAATGACAGTAAAATAATTTTTCAGGTGGCACTAAAAGTTCATTTTAAACATTTCTGACCAAGAACATATTCAGTTTTTAAAGACCAGTTTTATTTTACGTAATGTTCTAAATGCGCTCTGCTGTTCCTTTCACAGATGAAACAATAATACTTTATATAGCGGGTTTGAAATCCTAAAATTAATGTTACTACATCTGCACATATTTGCCATCTGTATGTTGTGTAATTGTTTCTAGAATGAGTTTTAAAATATCATGTTTCTTTTAAGTGAAAGCCATACACTACAGACAAAGACGGATATATGTTGCCATTATGAAATGAAACTGCCTTAAGACAATTTTGATCTGTCAATGAATATTCTCTACAGTCCTGGCTAATGGTGGTCGCCTAGTGCCAACATTAAACCATCAATATTGTTATAGAAAACTAAATTATCCTCTTTTAAATAAAAATTAGTTAACGAACTATGGTGCCTTACCTAAGTTGTAATTTTAATGCCAGTCTGTAAACGAATCCAGTGGTTAATCTCGATCCTAATATTTTGGATTTTTCTTTGGTCAAACCTAATTTTCTGACAAGGTCGTTTAGTTCTGATTGACTGATGAAAAATGGTTCTTTAACAGTTGGATCTTGAAACACCTCTGCTGCAAGAGCCGGGTTTGTAATCTTCTTCTGTACATGAATTTGACAACTTGAAGATAGTTTCGGTACCGGAACTTTAATAGTTGGATCGCGAAATACCTCTCCACTACAAGAGCTATGTCTGCAATCTTCTTTTATAGATTAACTTGACGAACTTGAAGATCATTTCAGTACCGGAATAAGGCAGAAGCATTGAAACTGATGGTACATTGGCATATTTCACCGAACTTTTAGATTTTTTGAAAAACCTTTTAATTTTGTCAAACAGAAATAACAGTATTGTCTATGTGGTTTTTGGATTCACGTCACTGCATTCGCACACAAAAAGGCATCTCTTTGATACTACCAGTATACCACCCGTCAAATATTTGTAACATTTTGAATAACACAATCGAGGCACCTACGATTTGTCTTTAATTTTATAGTAATTTTAGAATAAGCTTGAAACGCTTCTCAAGTAATGGAAAAATTGGCTTTTTTTCGCTTTTAGGAGTGAATTATAAATGTATCAAAATAAGCTAGGAGGATTTACACAAATGCATGGCTTTTTGTAGATTTACTTTAAAATTTGTTACAATTGCTCTTGCTGTTCATAAATATCTTGTGCAATATTTAGCTTTCTTAAAGCGTCATGATCTAAACATTGATACATTAAATAGTTCTAAGTCAAATAAATTAAATGGATTGTGTAAATAAACCAAATTTAGCAAAAAACATTCTTTGAAATTCTAATTTCTATTATCACATAGTTGTAAATAATATATGCGAAGGCTTACCGAATGGAGAATGTTATGTCAAATAGATCATTTGAATAAAAAGTGTAAAGTACGTAAATATTCTAATTGAAGAATTTGTCAATGTAATTAGTTTTATTGGAGAAATTACGATTTTATGTTTAGACCGTTTAATTGACTTTACAAACATTTAACATTTTGCTATGTTACAATATATTATTCGCTCATTTAATGGACTCAATACAATGCATTATTAATCAATCCAAGGCAGTTTATTCTTAATTTTGAAAATTAAAATTATTGGCTAGGCAAATTATTAATAAGAGAGGCAAAGAGTATCTGCAACTAACGAATTCCTGGCAGCTCATCTGTATAGTGTGCATACTTATACAATAGCTTTTAATGTCCAAGTACTTACACTAATTGACACGCTAAACAGTAAACGTTTGAATTGCTATTTTGTTAACAAATTCCTACCTTAACATTGCATGTGCACTTATTAATGCTTGTTACGGGTGTTTGAAGTATTAAGTTTTTAAATTTGAAATTGCTCAAAAGGAGCTGAAATCCTGTAACAAAACAAGGATGCACTGGCCAACTACACTGGTATTAGTGTGAGCCTCTATAGAAACAAATGGAAGAAAATAGAACAAAATTGAGTAACGATCAAAATTTTACTCAGGTGTGATTAGTTATTACAGGCACTTGCCTTCTTCAATCCTAAAATTTAAAGGGCGTCAACTATGTCTAGCCTAATAAATTTTCCTCTGGATGATTAGTAGCCTAGGGATATCGCGAGGTATTCTCTTGGTGAAATGGATTTTCTTACAAAAGGTCACCTATATGTTTGAATAAATAAAACAAATCTCAACTCATCTTACTTAAATCTATTTTAAAATAGCATTATTTGAGCATTTTTGTGAACAAAGAGGCATACACAATTTTTAAATGTACTTGCATTATTGCGTTATTATTTGAGTTAGTGACCTAGGGATATTCCTATAACAAAATACATACAATAAAGAAAAATGGAAAAATTTATTGTCAGTTTAACTATAAAATAAGATGTATATGTAAACAAACTTTTATGAAAATAATAAGAGCTTATTGACGAATACAAATCGGGCTAATAGCTGTATAGTTGTATAACTGAATTAGCCCGATCTGTATTCGTCAATAAGCTCTTATTATTTTCATAAGAGTTTGTTTACAGATATATCTTATTTTATATATTGTTCTACACAATTTCTTATTACGGACTGCAAATAACTTGTCTTTTATTATATATATATATATATATATATATATATATTGCTGTGATAAGGGGTTGTTTAAGGGTGTACTTTATAGTAAAGGTCGTTTAAGAATTAGAAATTACAATAGGAAGCAGAAAACTGCATTTGTTTAGTAAAGAATTGAGAAATGGAGTTAGTTTGTAAATAGTAAGCAGTCAACACCCTGTATATAAAGTATAAGTAGTTTTAAGCGACGCAAATAGACACAGGAAGACGCATAGTTAGCGTAGAAATAAGAAATACATGCATTAGGTAAATAGTAAATATTTAACACCCTGTAGATAGAGTTTTAGTTAATTTAGGCAATGCAAATAATGATATTTTTCAGTGGAAGCACGCGTATTTATAAGTAAACATAATAAAGTGTAATTAAACACGCATTCAAAAGAGTTCCAGGCAATTAGGTTAATACGGAGATAAGAAATAGAGCTTCGAGAAGCATAGTGTAAATGCGTACAAGTAGTTAACAATTTTGATAAACAAAGGTGATTAAAAATTGAGTAAATAACAAGCATATATGAAAACTAAAAGTCGAATTGCATCAGTTGTTTATGTACAACATGGAAAAGCGATTAGATTCGTCAAAACACAACATGTTTGATAACAAGGCAGCTGCAAGCAAGCCACAATTATTTGAAGGCAGAGAAAATTACATCAGAAACCACTTTAAATGCAAAGATTTGATTGGTTAAAATTAGCGACGAAGCTTGTAGGCCATGCCCACTGATGGAGTAGGAGATCAATCATATATTAACAGGGACAGTGATAACGAACTCAGTTTTCAACTCAACAAAGGCCGAGGTGCGCCACTCTGAAACAAAGTATGATACGTAAGAATAATTTAAAGTGAAAAAATTGTTTAAGTGCTAAGAAAATTAAAATTACGATTGCCGATTAAACGTAAGTAGACTTTGTGGAATTTATTTAAACTAAAACATAATAATAATAGGGCTCTGAGTCCGTGGAGAATAATAGTCTAAGTGTGATAATAAGAATTTCAAGTTTGGGGAGGATGATAATCCAATTCTAAGTTTGGGGAAATTGATGAGAATAAATTCTGAGTCTGGTGAGAATAAGTCGAAATGAGACGACAATAATTTGGGGTGCATATGTCTAAGTTTAATAATGGTAGTCCAGAGGGTGATGACAATAATTTAAATGCAATGGTTCATATTTCGAATGGGTATATAATAATTCTGAATTAGTGGATGGTATAATGCATGGAAAACATTAGCTGATAATGGATGCGTCGATGCGAAGAAAATAGACCAGGTTAGATTTTTAGTTATAAGACATTTGAATATTGAATATTGAATTTGCTTAATATAAATTAATGTGACGAAGTCAACAAAACAAAAGACTTGCATACGTATAAAGTGCGCTATATGATAAAAGGTTTTGAACGTTCCAAGCTTTTTTTTTTATAAAAACAACATTTTTTTTGGTGACTTTAGATAGATTGAATAGTATATGATTTTTGATAAATGAGATTTACAACATTAATTAATTGAACAGTGTATTTTAATAATTTTCGTAAACCTGTACATAATATTTGTTTTCATTATATGGAATTGAATTAACTTCATTTTATAATTCTAAATAAACGCTAGTCGAGGTCAAAAGGATAAAGTTAATGGGAGTGTGATTTGATAATTTAAACAATAAAGCAGGAGCTATAAGTTGAATACGCCATTGATAACGAGTAAGGCGGTAACATATCAAATTTTGGTATTGGTCGATACAAGGTCGGTTCAAGATAAAATCCAGTTAAGTTCCTGGAGGGAGTTCATAGCAATATTAATAGACAGCCCAACGTCGGAGCTCGATAAATCCAGTTAAGACATAGCAATATTTATATGGTCGCCCAAACGATGGAGCGTAAATAATTGAGGGAGTTCATAGCAATATTTATATACATTACATGTGATTTTCCAATGCTCCACCCAAAGGTACTACATTGGCCAGGAAGCGAGTTTTTTTTTACCAGGTAAATTTGGAATTTTGCCGAACCCTTGCTGTTCCAAGCAAGGTAGGGATCTTTAACGTGCGTGACAACACTCACACACGGGACCTCCATTTTACCTCTCATCCGAACGAGAGTGTATTTTTGTGAAAAATGCTCGCCTAACATTTTTCAAGCGGACCGTGTCGGGATTCGAACCCGGGACCTTGGGCGTAGTAGTCACACACATACCACTACGCCACGGAGCCGCCTGCAATATTTATATAACAGCCCAACGTCGGGGCTCGATAAATCCAGTTAATACATAGCAATATTTATATGGTCGCCCAAGCGATGGAGCATAAATAATTGAGGGATCATAGCAATATATATATATATATATATATATATATATATAATAATTATTAAGATGAAATAATAACTTAGACTTTTATGCAAAGCCCAAATGATCATTTCAAATCGAGCTAGTAATTGAAAGAAGGAAAATATAAGGTCTTGGACAGGATTTGAACCTGCATCTCAGTTTTGCCGGAACTGTGCGTTAACCAATTATGCCACCGAGACCGATGACTATAATTGAGAAACTTACAAATCTCAATCGTGTACAGAACTATATATATAAATTGTAATACGTTAGTATTTATCAACTTATCTTGTGTAAAAGAACTACCTAAAATATGTATATATTAATACTCGACTTATAGCAGTAATATTGAGCGTTGCTTCCTGTCTATATCTGACATAAGTCAAAAACTTGACAATGTCAGATATGATTGACAAAAATGCTAAACGTGATTGAAAGTTAGGTTTATATATAGTTCTGTACACGATTTAAATTTGTAAGTTTCTCAATTATAGTCATTGGTCTCGGTGGCGTAATTGGTTAACGCACAGTTCTGGCAAAACTGAGATGCAGGTTTAAATCTTGTCCAAGACCTTATATTTTCCTTCTTTCAATTACTAGCTCGATTTGAAATGATCATTTGGGCTTTGCATAAAAGTCTAAGTTATTATTTCATCTTAATAATTGTAATACGTTAGTATTTATCAACTTACCTTGTGTAAAAAAACTACCTAAAATATATATATACAAATATATATATATATATATATATATATATATATATATATATATATATATGGAGATGAAATTATCTACGTTTTTAATATTCAATATGAAGGGATTCAAACCCAGAACGGCTGATAATGTAATTTAATCTGATTACTGTTAATTTTTCAGCTTACATGTTAACAAAAAGTTAAAAATTGTTTGAACATATTCGTTTTGTAATAGAATTCAAAAGAAACATTTTGTATTATTTGAACATATTTATTTTATAACAACATTTAGAACTAAAATTATGTACCATTTCACTAACTGTAATGGTCTAACTGTTTTTAAAACACAATCTTCTATTGTTTCAAATTTACTACATACAATGGTGTTCAGTAAACTTAATTGATATCTATTGATTTGTATAATACCTATAAGAAATATAAAATATATAATACATTTTAGTAATCGTACTCAATTATAGCTATCTATTGATCTAATCTCTTTTTCCTTAGTGGATTTACAAGCTTAAACATATTATTTGAGCTTTGAATTAGTTCACAGTCTAAACATAAGATTTAAAAACATAGTAGTTTATAAAAGTAACCATCAATTATGTTCTTCTTAATTTTCTTTGGGAATTAAACCACTCATAGTTGTTAAAATAGTCTTTATTTATATTTAGATCCATGACCTAGGATCGTTGTCAAAATAATTTTCACAACGATCCTAGGTCATGGATCGAAACGTTAATAAAGATGATATTAACAACTATGAGTGGTTTAATTTCCAAAGAAAATTAAGAAGAATTCAAAACAAACTTCATCAATGATGTTGTTTAGATCAAATGTTTATTAGAGTTTGCAGAAAAGACAAAGATGCTTTAGCATATATCAACTTACTTAATGTATAAACTACCTTTAAGGTTAAATTTTTGACTTAAAAAACTTAATTGGTGAGCTTAAAGGTGTTTATATGTTGCCTTAATAGCTGTATAAAGCATTCGTTGATTCCATTCTTCAACTTGCAGACAATATATTGTGACTAGATCTACTTAGTGAATTGTGTAAAAAAGAAAAGTAAAAATAGTCCTTAGTATTGGCATGCATTTGCATGTATTGAAATTGCCCTGCCATGTTCTCAATATTTTTACTGAAATTATTATTATTCTTTATTGAAAATAGTACTTATCTACATATGATACTGTTTCAGGGAGTTTTATAATACCACCTACTTCAATTTAACAACACATCTTAACACATCTAAAATAAAAATAGAAAGTAGCAACAAAATTACGAAACTTAAACTACAATCGAATGAACCCGTACATTGGTCAACAGTTTCAGTTTCAAAAAACTTGGAAAGCTCTTGTCCTTCCTTTAAAGAAAATATGGATAGCCTTAATCAAGAACAATTCCTGTCAGTTTTAATACATGGATGCCGCTATGATAAAGTTGCAAAGCCAGATACAGATGGACCATTAAATGTATCTGTACAAATAAATATTAAACATATTGATGCATCGGAACATCAGGTAAACCAAACGTAATGTATGTTCAAAAACTTCATATGAGAAGAAATTTTAAATTGTTCTTTACTTAAGTTGAAAATATTATGTATTATTTACAATTAAAGGATTGGTGCAGAACATCTATTGAACCATTTAAGTTGTCCCAGTGGATTTCTTTTTATTGGTGTTTTAAATGAACTGTTTTACTTTAGGAATATTAATAGTAGGGAATAATTGTGACAGACATGCAGAGTTGACAAATAAAATTTCTAAATAATTTTGAATTTCATAACTGTATGTATTGTTAACACGTTAACTGCCAAATACAAAATAACTTGTACTTGGTATTCTAGACTTCGATGCCACTTCGCAGTTTCTTCTTTGTTCTGAGCTACGGCTTTATTCGTAGTAAATGCATGGAGTTTGGGTGTGTGTACATTCACGGAAAGGTCAAATAAAGTCATGATGGCGCATGTAAAAAGACTTTTTCGATTGTCTTTTATTTATTACAGATTTACAATAAGTAAAAATGAGATTTGTATAAAATTACATATGATAATTTTTAAAACATTGTTCCATTGGCATTGTGTAACAACAAAAATGCATTTTGGAAATATATTTCAATGAGCTGTGTAGTACAACAGAAGTTGATCAGATCTCAACATATCAGGGTAGTCTTTTAAGTTGTGCTGGAATAAAACAGCAGACAGCGTTTAAAAACTTTATTGTTTTTTGAAGTATTCTCCATGAAGATTAATGCATTTTCGTATGTGCTCCAACCAACTCTGGAAGAAGTTATTTCACACGTTTGTTGGTACTGTCAAAAATGCATTCTTTAAGGCATCGGCTGCTTCTTCTGAGACTGGAACCTTTGACCACGAGGTCCGTTCTTGATTTTCGGAATGGTATAGAAATTATTGGGACTTGGATCAGGACTGTACGGAGGGTGGTCTAATAATTCGACGTTTTGTTGCATTCAAAATTCAATTGTCTTGCGAGTTGTGTATGAACTTGCATTGTCTTGGTGGAGGATGATTTGTGGTTTGGGGTTGGTTTTATGAAGCTTCGCGATGACACGGCAAACAAATGGTTGTATACCAATCAGCAGTAACAGTTTGTTGATATTGTGGAAGAATAGCCATTATATGATCTGCTTTCGAAACAAATGTTGCGACCATCTTTTTGGAAACACTTTGAGAACGGATAACTTTTGTTGGTCATTTCTCACCTTGGAACACCCAAACAGACGACTGGTATTTATTTTCTGGCTTGTATGAGTAAATCCAATATTCATCACCACTCACGATATTATACACGTTTTTAGAGTTTCGTGCATTGAAGTGATCTAGAGTTTTTTTGACATCAATTCATCCTACCTGCTACGAAATCTATTTGATGATAACATTATTTTATTTTTCTGTAAACAACTATTCGTATCATAATTTTTGCAGCCTGAGTATAGTTAAAATGTAAAAACCAGCAACATATGATATTCCTGTAAATAATTACACACACAAAATAGAAAAAAAAATTTATAATCAGTTCATCTTCATTTAATCTCAGTATTGATCATTAATGAGAATAATAATTTACTAATACTCTAATTGGCCATTAACTTAGGTCCAGATTTTATACCTCTAATGATTTAACACGATACATTTACCAATAATTTATAAAATAAACATTATGCATATATGGCACCAAAACCAACATCTAATTCTAATAAAGTTATTATAGAAGTTTATTTGAGCCAAGAGTAGTTTAGCGTCATCAAGTGCCTATTTCCAAATTCTTTGCTGGGAACTAAACTGTCTCAATATATTAGTGTAATTAATTCTGTCAAAATCCATGGCTCGCCAAGTTAACGCCCGTTTATTATTCCACAATCAAAGGGGTGTACTGAACTATAAACTTTTCACTGTTCACCCTTACACGTGATTCGTTTTATGGCTCACGAGTAATTAATTCCTCAATTTTTCCATAGTAGCTGCTGTCATTTACTTCTCTTTCCTCCTTGCGTTTAGGGGTGGGAAGGAGAATTATGCTTTTGTTTGGTCTGCCTATTGAGTGTATGGGGCGAAACACCCCATTCCGGCATGAAGCCATAGAATCCGATCACGCAGAAACCACGTGTCCATGACTTTCATTTTCTCATCAATCTGAATAAATATATTATAATTCTTTTTGTCTTGTATGGAAAAATATAAATATCTGAAACTTAATCTTGGTAAGTTCCAGTACTCAGTGTATGTTTTTTTCTGACATTAAAAGAACATTAAAGTGTGATTTCATTATGTGTAACATTGATTCTAATTTATTTAACTGGAATTTGCAGAAGCTCTTCTGTATTTGAGATGTATATTAATAAATTTACTGTTATTCCATAATCCTAAAACTTTCTTAAAATTTATTATAGTTAAGGAACTTTGTTTAAACCGTAATTAGATAAATGTCACGTGTTATCTCGAACTATACTTGCATTTTATTTCAATTTACTATGATGGGTTATCCGAAAATCCAGTGGTGGTGCTATTACAATACCTTTCTTTCCTTTTTTATGTTAAACAGATTTATGTGACGCGAGCTCATAACCTGTACTATAGTGTTAGTAAATAGATTAAGTAAGGCCATCGTATATGTGTATATATATATATTTTTTGCTATGATTATAGGGGTATATAGGGTCAGAAGGGTCACACATTACATGTATATAGAACTAAAAGCTAGCAAACTAAACAATTTTATCATGAAAAGTACATAATTTACAAATTATGCAAAAAGCAAACATCTAACACACTGTATAAAGATCACAGTTAACTATAATTAATGCAGGGAAGCTCATACTTCAATAATACAACCACATTCAGTAAGATAAATAACTCTGTATGCAATCAAATTCATTTTAAACCAGCAAAGCATTCATAAATTTTAAATTAATACGCATTAAGAACACCGAAAGCTAGAAAATCATGATACGAATTCTGTTATAATAAACACGCAATAGTGCAAGAAAATAACAAAGCATCCACGCAATAAAACACGTTTCAGAAACGCAGGATGTAAAAACATGCATTTCAATTTATGTCATTATAGAAATTTTGCATACGTGATTTTTAACATGGAGTAAATTTAAAACCCAAAAGATTATCTTGACAAAAATAAAAGCCATACGTTTATCTATGTGAAATGTCGAATTAAAATTTCCTATAACAAAACAAAACAGGATGGTCTATAAGGAATCCACTATATAGAACTTGAATGCTACGTGATTGACAACATCGTTCCAACAAGCTATTATCAAATTCATACCGGAGAAAGCTCAAGGTATGTACAATAACACGTCTTAAACTTTGACCGAAGGACGCGGATAACCAATGATGTCAGATGGAGGCGTTGTTTTAAATATCACACAAATTTGGTAAACAATCAGCTTTCCTTCAACAAGAGCACGCTTTATGGCAGTTTAAATTAAAAAATTATGTAAAGTGAATATAGAAAAATTAAATAATCATACTTCGTGGAAGTCGTGATAGAAAAGTTTTTTAAAATAATAGTGAAAATATACGAGAGAAGTTTGTCGTTAACTAAAAAAAAAAAGTAAGTGAAAACTTATTAATCAAACATAATTTTAATATTTATAATTTAGGGGTCTGGGTAAAAATCTAAATTACCACATCTAAATTGGTACATAAATCTAAATTTGCAAATAAATACGAATTTAAATATACATCGATCTAAATTTGCATAAAAACATTGGTTTGCATTTACGCATTGGAGTACTAAAAGGAGGATCCTTCTAAGCATTGAAAGGGTGTTTGACCAAGCGGTACTATAAAATCAACAAGTAAACTCAACTGAAAACAATCCAGGGGTACTGGTCAACAGCACGCAGCAGCAGATTCAAGAATCGGGAGAACAAGAAGACACGCAAGGAAAACTACAGGTCAGAACATTATCTAATAGCATAAGGCATTATTTTCTTTTTTATTGAACATTTGCATTTTTTTTATTATACCAGAATATTTATGTAAAGGATCATCAAAAATCTTTTTATACATGAAAATTTACGTAAAAGGAAAAAGTCATTGAACGTTCTAGGGTATTTCTAATAGTATACGGTGTCATTTTTGCTGACTTTAAACTCACTAAAGGGAGCTATAATTTTGGGGATAAACAAATTGATATCATTATTGCTTTGATTCAGGGATTTATTTTGTCGAATAGTGAATCATATTATCAAGCTGTAAAGTGTATATAATTTTTTTGTCACTATACAAATCTTGGTCAACTTCGTTTGTCTCAGTAAAGTAGGAAAGTGTTAGATAAAAAGGGGGCAAATCCTTTGTTATCATAACGTCGTACAGTGGATTAGACTGAGATAGTCGGGGCATATTTAAATTTTAGGTTATTTAAAGATACAGAGCAGTGACGGGCAGCAGGAAACTGAACGTTAATTACATCGGCGTGTGGCATTATCATAGCAATATATTGCTGTGGTCTAACCAAAATTCGTGCCCCATCGTTGGGCCGTCCATAAGATTGCTGTGGATCGTGGGGTCAGTCTCTGGATCTCCCTAAAACCTATTCAAGTTCTAACGTTAGGCTGTCATAAGATTGCTGTGATCGGACTTATGGGTATGACATCGCCCGTGTCAACACCGATTTTCAAAAAAAACAATAAAAAATTTTATAAAAATATTTTTACCCGTTTATTCTGCTGCAACAATCTTCCGCAGCTTCCCTGGCTAGCTCAGCTGTGCCTCCTCTCGGATACCTAAATTTACAATCATTCTTCCTTTCCACTCACACATCATTCAATAAAATCACCAAATAATACAACAATCATACAATCTTTAGTTACCGCTATTTACAAACAATTATTCAGAGATATATACAGTTTGGTACACTAATTACAACTCAACAAGTGATATTTTTGTAAAGTCCGTGTTTTAAATTTTTAATTGCAAACACATTTAATACAACAGGAGTAAATGGGCCCTAAATAATACACTATATTTATTGCACACTGGAGTATGGTGAGCTCATAATAACCCAGTTTATTAATATATGTCTTTTACCTTGCATAAAATTACTACAATTTAATAAACCCATGTACCCTTAACAATCGAATTTAAATTCGTAATGAAGTTTAGTAAGCTTTACATACATCTTTTTTTCAATATTTAAAATACCCTAATAATTGTCAAGTACACGTATCTTTTCCAATACGTTAAATAACCATAAATGACCCTCAAAGTTCACTATCACAAATAATTTCAACAGTTTATCAAATAACAGCAAATTCAAATGAGTTACCTGGAAAATGCTTCAAGTCTCCAACTCCTTCGATGATGCACTATCCTCCAGAACCCCTTGGCTTCCTGACTATGCGCTCTGATCCACCAGATATTTATAGATGATAACCTCAGCATACGCCGAGCTCCGTGCTACCAATTACCATTCCATCCCAACATCCAAATTCACGTATATCATACTTTTGTTTATTGCTTTATTAGCTTGTTATGGTATTAGTTGGACCTCGGTTAATTTAATTCACTCGACACTACACACGTTAATAACTACAAGGCCTCAACTTACCACGTTATAAGTGCTAATACTACTTTTACTGAATTGTAAATTTTTTCAATACTCACAAGACTACTATAACGTCGGTTGATTATTATACGTAGTCTAAGGCGATGAAAATACAAAGAGAGCCCTATTAATTTTCTTCGAGTTTTTATACAATTCAAAATGCCACCTCTCGGCCACTCTTCACGCAAAATACTTAATTTAAAATAATACTTCTGCAAATTTTAATCTAACTGACTTGAAGTTTCCAGAAATTTACCTCGTGAACGTGCTATATAATCCGAAAAAGCGCATTCACCTGTCGCGTGTTCGTCCGTTGTAAAACTATCTATTTCAACCAATGATACAGTCGTGTGTCGTCATAAAACTCTGCCTGTAATATTTTTATCCCTGTCTTATGCATACTTGATGTCGCGTTCCAAACCCCACTTGAGTTATAGAAAATCGATATTGCTGACCGCGTCGCATGACTCCACGTAGATTGAGTACGTGGGTTTTGAAGCCAATGCTTTTATATCAGTCTTTATCTGTAGCATATTATTGATCGTGCATCTCCTCCTCTCTTTAAGAAACTTTATTATTTTGTTATTTGAAGCAACTGACGGTTGGAAATATTTTCTTTGAAGCCCGCGTTATTATGCATATAAATTCGACGAAGGTAACCTTTTCAAATATGCAGGTGTTCTTAATTATTGACCGTTTAAAACAACAATTTTAGGAGCTTATATTTCACGGTATTCGATACAACTGACGTCTGTTTGCTACCACGAACCCTTTTGCCTTCGGATTATTGATTTTCTATACCCTGGTGTGTTTCTTAATGCTATTACGCGTTGAATTAAAATAAATTAAATTAATTATGCGTTTCTATTTGTTTTTAAAAATTGGTTTTCTTTATGAACTTATTACTTTTCAATCATTAATTATAAAATTTACGTCAATACATGTCCGTTTAAATTAAATAAATGAAATAAATTTTGCGTGTAAATAAATTGTTTCTTTCTCTATACAGGGTGTTTGACATTGCATTGCTTACCCCAAATTTAACCCTTTGAATCCATAACAATATATATATATATATATATATATATATATATATATATGGATAAATATAATTTTTATTTGTAATGTTACTTATATCTAAATTGTTGTTTGTATCATTTTTCCAGTATTTCTAAATTACTGTCTGGCTGTAGGTTCATCGGTTTCATTCTGATTGACCCCCAAATCTTTTCTTTCCTTCCATTTTTTCTTCTATAGTTCAGACGAGTCGTTCTTGACTGACTCTTGTCCTTTTCTTTCTGGCTCACCCGTTTGACTGTAACAAATATTTATTTTACACAAATTAGAATGTAAAAATTATTTATACAGGATAACTCTAATTCTACTCAATCATATAAAGAATAAATTGTATTGAATTTCATAGGTTAATTTAATTATTGACGGCCTATCTATTACCGCAATATTTTATAATGGATATAATATAGAGGTTTTTGTATTATCTTTTAGCAATTTCGAGTAAATATGTTGCTACACTTTCAATACACCGATCATCGTCTTAAATACAATCATTTGTCACCCAACAGACAACTGGTAGTAGGTGATGAATTTCTAAAAAGTAAACTATGGGTGCCACATCTATTATTAATAAATGAAAAACAAACGGCCGTGATGGGCCTAGAAGGAAAAGACATGTTAATTACAATTAACCCGCAAGGTGAAGTCACATTTTCTTGTAGAATGAATGCACTTATATATTGTTGGATGAATTTAAAGAAATTTCCATTTGACAAGCAGAAGTGTACCATGTCTTTCCGAAGTTGTAAGTTTTTTTAAAATTGTGCTTCATCTAATAATGTATTTTTAGGGACATACAATGCAAGTAGTATAGCTTTACACTGGGATGAAAATCCAGTGCTAATTGCAAACGAACTTCATTTAACACAATTTTCTTTGGTTCAATATAGTACCTATTCACAAACTATTGAAGAACCCTCTTTTGAAATAAGAGGTAAGTGCATGAATATCTTTAACACAGTAATGAAAGTTTGAGTTCTAACAGGAAATTACAGTATAATAACGTATGAGTTTGTACTATCAAGAGAGATAGGTTATTATATGCTGGATTATTTTATACCATCATGTTTATTGGTTTGTGCTACCTGGGGAACATTTTGGCTTCAAGCAGATAATGCTCCGGCACGAGTTGCTCTAGGTAAGTTGAAAACGTTTTTGTACAAGTATTAGAAAATCAAACCATCTGTACTCTGTTAATGCATTCTAGTTTTGTCTAACCTAGATTGTGATTCATGTGATTAATTACAGAGCATTTAAGGTGATGAGAAATATTTTCTTTAACTTTGGTTTTCAGAAAACTATATTACTGGTTTCTACTTAAATCTTATGGAGCAAAGCACATGTGCACACTCATAGTTTACAGAAGGTACTAGGATTTCTGAATTTGGCAACATTGATAATAACCATTGCGAACATGTTCAGGTCAAAATAGCAACTTGTAATACCCACGCACATGACTTTTGTTAAACGTTAAACTAACTTTCAGTCTTCCTACACTATTATGCTGTTATGTTAATTTATTGTTATTATTATTATTATTTTGTTTCCCAGACCCTTATTTAATTAAATATTAAGGCTCAAAAGGACCGAGCCACTGAAAAACCTGAGATGAGCCAGTCATTGAGAACTGAATTGTAAAGTTCAGTCCTCGGCACGAGCTTATCTCAGGTTTTTCAGTGGCTCAGTCTTCTGCAGATTTTCAACGTGGTACCGGCCGATAGTAGTCGTAGGGCTCTAAGGAAAAGACACGAGAAAGGTAAAGGATGAGAAACTAGAACATTTCTTCGACACGCTGTAAGATACCTTGAACAACACAGTTATTTCACCGATCCCTGGCACTAAAGTATCTATATGATTCCCAGCAGAAATAGTTCAAGGTACAATAAACTTTTTACATCATTTCCCTGAGAACAATAAAAAATCCCCGAGACGAAATCTTGGTGTATTTATGCTTATTCAAATCATTATAAACATACAATATAACTACTAATTTATAATTTACACAGGATCGAATTCAACAGGTAAGGGGAAATGCTTTACTTTTAATACAAAAATAATAGATTTAATAATTAAAAGAAATGGAAACTGATTATTGTAACACCCAAGAACATTTTTAAATTAATCCAAATTTCAAATAATATTTTCGGCCAATCATAAACAATTCTATCTAAAAAGTAACCTATCACTGACCTGAGTTAAGATAGTTATCCAATCCTTGTTTGATTTTGGGTGACAATTGACACTTTAAATGAACATAACCTCTTAACTGATATCTAACATCCCGTGAAATTTAGAAGATTTTAAATTAAGGCGCCAAAGGAAATGCTAGTTTGGTCTAGAAAATTCAAAACCGGAACTACGTAATAAAATGTAATTTTTCGTGATATCTATAAAAATATTAACAGGAAATATTTTAGAATATTGCAGAATAACTTAAATTTAAATAGGGTAATTTCAATTAGCAATGGCAATAATAAAAATGGATTTAAACCATTAACCTAAGAGCACATGTAGGGATGATGTACGATTGTGAAATATGTAAGATTTTTGATTGGCTACGCCAGTTACGTGATAAAAGGTATATAAATACAGTGATAGTGAAAATTTAAGAACTCGACACACAAAGACGCAACAAGACACACAAAGACAAAAGATATTACAAAATGAAAACTAACTAGCCCAAAGCTAGTGTGGAGTAGGCGGCACTGTCGCGTAGCAGTATTGGTTATACGGCCGTGTTACTTTAATCAATGGTTAGTGGACAGAGCTAATGAATTAGTATGTTTATTATGGGCAGAATAGTGAATTTAAGTAGTGGATAAAGAGCACAGATACGTTTCGCTCTTAAAGTAGAATTAAATAGGCGGTTAATGGTTGGAGCCGCCGGCTTATTAACGGCAGAAAAGATGATAACTAACCCCACCTATACGGTTCATTATTGATTGATTGTGGAAGTTCGGATTTTGGAAGTTCAATTCCAAGCCAAGTGGTACAAGAGTAGAAAGATATCAACAGTTTCGAGCATAAAATTTATCAACACCCGTGTTCAGCATTATCAACCCTGGTGAGGATAAGTTACCTCGGGGCATTGTAGAGAGTGGAGCAACAGTGGGTATTGCATACCCAACACAGGTATTGAGCGAATCTTTGCATACATGGTTCCAGAGAACGGACGTGTATTTGCATGCATACACGGGGGTTGCAAGTATGAGTTTTATATAGTTATATATATATATATATATATATATATATATATATATATATATATATATGTGCTTTTACATGAATATGTTAAGTTGCTAGATTAAGATTGGAATTTTTGGACAGTATTATTAACGTTAACCATCATTATCATGAGTTTTGTATAGAATATCAAGAGTTATTGGCGATGTTTAATTTGGTGGCCAATTTGTTTTAACTGTAGAATTTGCAGTGCTTAGTATAATATTTAACAACCCGGATTAAGGGAACTTTTAGTTAAATAAGAGATATTGATTTTATTCCATTCAAGTATGTCAATATAGTAAATGTAAATAGTTATATCACCATATTAAAGGTTATTAAATTCAGTACTTAATACAAATGTTGAGCTATTTACAAGTAAAAGGGGTTTGTTGAAATACATTTAGGTACAGATACTTTGTAAACTTTTGGGTAAGTTAACTCACCAGTATCGGTTTCAGAATTCTAGGCCTATCCACCCTGGGACATGTCCATGTACTCTCCGCTGTAGAGTAGCCGAGGCGTTTGAGGAAAGTAGAGTAAAGACTATTGGAATAGGTAAGTGGACCCTTATATTGCAAATTTGAACCATAGAAAGTGATGTAGAGTTGGCATTCGATTATATATGTATTAGGTAACTCGGTCCTTGTTTCTTTGACTGCTAGATAGGTCAGGGAAGGAGGGCGAAGTGTTACATATCCATTAATTGAAAATGGCATATTACCCATCAATTCAACTAACACGTAACAATTGCGACAAAACTATAAAAATTAATGAATAATTTTGCCTGGCATGGGGAAAGTAATACGAGCATAGGGAACGAAAATCAATATAAATTGTTGGTTATTTTGCAAAAAGAAAAGCCCGTGACCAGTTTCACTGTTCTTGCAGATCATCAGACGGACGCATCTCTTTTTGCAAAACAACCAACTAAGTTCTGGCATAATACACAAGTAGGTAACAGGTCATTCGTTTATTTTATTAAAACTATAAAAGTAGAAAAAAGGGTAATGTCCCATTATTCTCCCCAGTCTAGACAACTACTTATATGCCGAAGGTCTTAATAACTAAATAAAATTTTTGGCGCTACCTGATTTTTCTAAAAATTACCCGTACTAAATCTGGAAATGGAAAAGAAGAAGTAGCTACTAATTAATCGACTAACTCAATATTGCATGCATAGTTATTTCTTGTAATTCCCGCTAGCAACTTCCTTTGTCAGAAAGCAAGAGGCTTTCCCTAATAACCTAAAATCCTAGAGTTCTAAATTAAATTTTAAGTCTTATGTATCTTAGTTTAACTAGTTACTTTTTCAATTTTTTTTTATATACACGTTTGCTATATTAAACATTCTACAAAAATATTTATAAAAATATAGATAAGCATTTAAGTCATACATTGGTTATTTGGCATCTAAATCAAACAAATTTTTAATACTTTTGCATAACAGTCCTAACAAATTATAAAGCTAAAGCCAATTAGGTTCTTTCTTTCAACTTTTACTTTTGACCCAAGTTATATAAATCTTGTTTGCAAAATATTAGTTAATTAACTTTTCCTTAAAATTTTGTCCAATTATAAGCACAAAAGTATAATTTTCTAAGATAATCTCAAGCTAGTGGTAAAATCTCGAAGATAATTTTTAAGGGTAATCCCAAGATAATCCCAGATAATTTTTAAAAATGACCTCAAGATACTGATAAAATTCTAAGGTACTTTCCAAAGGTAACACCTAGATAAAGATAAAATTATAAAATAACAACATATATATACTTAAAACTAAATTCAGAGCGTGGTCCCATAGAACTATTAGAAGGGGGTTTTTTTCTTCCAAAAATGGAGGTTTGAGAAGTGATACCTGTTCTGTCGAATGCACAAGGGACCATACATAGGTACGGGTTTGCCTGTTAAAATAACTCAAATTTCTATATACAGATTATAAAATTGTAACACTTACTTCAGTTCTCGGTGATGAGCTCATCTCACACTTATCAGTGGTTCGGCCTTCTGCATATTTGTGGTGCTGGTCGATAGTAGTTGTAGCGCCCTAAGGGAAAAATACGAAAAAGGTAAAGAAGGAGAAACTAGAGTACTGCATTGACACATGGTAACACACTCTGAACAACCCAGTTACTTTTCCGAACCTCAGCACTAAAGTGTCTACGTGATTCCTAGCAGAAATAATTCGAGGTACAATAAAAGGTTCACATCATTTCTCTGAGACCGATAAAAAATTCTTAGGACGATATCTTGACGTATTTATACTTATTCAAATCATTCTAACCTACAATATAGCTAATAATTTAGAACATACACAGGACCGGATTCAGGAAACAAGTGGAAATAGTTTACTTTTAATACATAAATAATAGATTTATTAAATATAAGAAATGGAAACTGGTTATCCAATAATTGCAAAAGGCATGCTTACGAATTAATACACTTAACACATAACAATATATACACTGACAGCCTATCTACAAATAATTTACATCAACAGTATTCACTACACTTTAGACTTTCGTTAATTTGTGCTTCAACTAAACTGAGATACCTTATGATGCTAAACAAACATATAGACAACCTTATATATTGTAATGTATCCTAAAACGTTTGATTCAAACCATTGTACGAAAGCAGATAATCGAACAATATTACCGGACAAACTGGATGCATTTAGTGGGTTGCTGTATGTGTGATAAATACTAGGGTAATAAGATTTTGGCTTAAAAGCTACAAGTACGTGGTCACAATAATGGGGACGATCAATTTTCATTAAAATGTTAGGAGATCAGTTTGTCAAAATAATGAAGTTTATAAGATTTGATTTAAAATTTACAAAAACAAATAGTCGAAGTTTATAAATTGGTTCTAGTTTCTGGAGTAGGCATATTGAAAATTGTCAACGTTGCTATATTACCAGACAAAATAACTATTGGCCAATATATCAATACATAGGAAATAAATTATACAAATTTGAAATAAAATTTTGGTTAGTAGTAAATTCTAAACAAATTGTTTGCTGATTTTCCTTATTTAGGGAAAGATGCTTTGAACAGACCTGCACCTTGAAAACATTTTAGCATACTAGAAATAGTAGAATGGCTTGAATGTTTCAGTGAGCTAAAGATCCGAACTACAAGTTTAACCAAATTAGTGGAGTCTTTAGTGAGGCCCCTGGCTGATGCAGTCCTCAAAAGAGGGCAGCAGCTCTCTCGAAACTTAGAGTGATAAAGACCATGTCGGTATGGCATTCTAATACACACTACTGTGATGTGGAAGGCAGTGGTAAACTACCATATTGTTTCCCAAGTGCATATCATACCAAAATCGTTTTCAAAATGATGGTATTTTCTGGGGTAAAAGATTCTGGACTTAAAATAGTTTCCCCATTTGAATCTGTGGAAGATGTGATCGGTAAGAAGAAGAACCGGGAACATCTTGAGAGTCGGGGCGTGGAATGTTAGAAGCATGTACCAAGTAGGTAAGCTAGGGAATTTGAAAATTTAAATGGATAGGCTAGCATTAAGTAATAGTAGGAATTAACGAAGTTCGGTGGCCAGAGGCGGGGGATTTTTGGAGCGGGGACTTTAGATTATTTCATATAAGATCAGAGTAAGAAAATTCGGGTATGGGGCTAGTTATGCCAAAAAAGATAAGACACTGTATAGAAAACTCCTTACAAAATTCACAATAGAGTACTTATGGTTACATTTTAGAATCTAAACTGGTAAAAACAGTAATGATACAAGTATACATGCCCACCTCTAGCTACAGCGAGGAGGGGGTAGAAATACTCTACAAAGATATCAAAGACACTAAGATTTTTAGAAAGATATGAAAATTTAATAATTATGAGAGATTTTAATGGAGTGATAGGTGGGAGTAGGGAAGAGCGGTAGTAGGTTTATTTGGTTTAGGCACAAGAAACAACAGGGGAAATATGCTGGTAGAATTTTGTGACAAAAACAATTTAACCATCACGAACACAATATTTCAACATCATGCTAGAAGGCTATACACGTGGAAGATTTCAAGGATAAAGATAAAGACACCCACAAAAGATTTGTGAAAAGGGCAAACGAATTGCTGAAAGACATCGAGAAAATTTCTGGTACTAAGGAAGTATAAACAGAATGGAATAGCATTCAATCCCCAGAAATATTCTGGAGTGTAAACAAAAAGAAAATAAGAAACGATGGGTAACAAAGGATCTTCTGAATTTAATAGAAGGAAGGCGAAAATACAAAACCAACCAGATGAAGAAAAAAACAGATACAAAGCCATAAAATGAAAAATTATTCACAAATGCAGGAAAACTAAAGCGCAATGGATCGATGAAAAGTGCAAAGAGGTACAAACTAAGATGGAAATAGGAAAGACGGACGAAGCATTTACATTAATAAGAATAAATTTTATGGATATAAAACCGTATAGTAAAAATATAAGGAGTGTAGAAGGAGACATCATTTTAGAAAATGTAGAGAATGTGGATAGATAGCAAGAATATATAGGAAATTTATATGCAGAACATGAACTAGAAGCACTAAAACAGGAATCAGGCATTGAAAAGGATGACTTAGGATATCCTAAGACATGAGTTTGAACTAGCATTAAAAAGTCTGAAAAATAATAAGGCACCAGATGTAGATGTGGCTTAAGAAGAAACACTGAAAGTCGCTGGGAAATCAATAATAGAACGTCTGTTTCTACTTATAAGCTATATGTATGACACAGGTGAGATACCCAAATTTTTAAAACATAGCACCATAGTCACTATACTACAAACGAGAGGTTCCGATAGATGTGAAAATTTTCGAACAACAAGTTTGACAGTACACGTGTCAAAAACATTAACTAGAATTGTACAAAGGTGGATGGAAAGAGGAACTGAAGAAATATTAGGATGATCAACTTGAATTTAGCTGAAACAGGGGTACATGGGAGGTTATTTTATCTTTAAGGGTGATAATGGAGAAAACGATAGAAAAAAGAGAAAGCGTGTATATATGATTTGTCGACCTGGACAAAGTATTCAGCAATATAAAATGGGAAAAAGGCTGTTGGACACATACCATTTGTAGAGCGACCATACCCAATACTCTTTTCAAAGAAAGAAGCGATATCGAAAGAGATCAAACAAATGTTAGAATTTGGAATAATTGAGAAATCAAACTCCCCATATTCAAATCCTATAGTAATTGTCACAAAAAAGGATGTATCAGTCAGGGTGTGTTTGGATGCACTTGAGCTAAATAAGATATTAATACCAGAGAGATAATCTCCACCTACCATGGAGACTGCTACAAAAATTCAATGGAATTAGGTATCCAAATGCCCTTGATTGGGTAAATAAGGCTACTCATCCTTTTAACAGCTCTTCTGGTAAACGGGTGTACTTATTGTTTTAAATTACTATAATAGAATTGGAGTTGCTAGGAATAGTTTTTGAATGTAAAAAGTTTTGAACATTTATATTGAGGTATCAAAATTTTATTTTAATGAACTACAAGGCCCAACAAAAGTTCACTTATAAGACTTTAAGTTGTTTGTTTAATGCGTTTGTGCATTTACGTAGTAGAATATAATTTAAAAATAATATATAGGAAAGGCAAGGATAACGTTGTAGTGGATTTCTTGTCTACATACGGGTATGAAGAGGAAAAAAAGGAACCAAACAATCATAGTAGCATTAGTTGAAGGAAAAGATGTACAGGGAAACAGGCGGAATTAAAGAAGCAGTTCATTGATCATGAAAATTTATTATTCTGCAAGAGTAAGTCACAAGAGGAACAGTTGCTGATCTACATAGATTAATATAATACATAGATTAATTTGGAAGTGCCTTTTGATCTATGTTTACTTTGGGGGGAAAAAGTGTACGGCGTTACTGGAGATACTTGTTATATATCAAATGCAAAGAATAAAGTAATTAGGATAATTTTGACATGTGATTTGTGTCAGAAATCAAAATTGGAGAAAAAACAACAGGGTTTTATGAGCAACATAAACATAAACCAATCGTTAGGGTTAGTATTAATAGAGTTGTTCGGATCTTTACCACATGCAGGGAGGATTGAAATATATTTTTGTAATAAGGGATGTTTTTAGTAAAAATATTCAATTCTATCCAATTAAATTGGTAACTGGGAAAAACGCTATTAAATAAAATAATAAAGGACTTTATTCCTCAAGTCGAGAAACCAAAAGTGTATGTTATCCGATCATGAAACCCAATTTACCAGCAACCTGTGGCAAGAAACACTGGCTGAAATAGATATAGAGACTAAATACAATTTATCACCCTCAGTCTAACCCTGTAGAAAGAGCTAGTAAGGTTACTTCGAGTGTACTGCTATAAGAAATATACTTTATGATCAGACTACATTCAGATCATTGAAGACTGATTAAACTGTGTTGAAAATGAATCAACGGGTATTTCACTGATTGAATTAATCAAAAGGTTATTGAGAAACTGATCAGTTTTTCTAGGAGCAACGACTGGCCGGAAAATATTAAAATAGAATTAGCATATAAAAATTTTATGACCAAAGCGAGTAAGCGAAAAGAGAGACATGATTGCGATATTAAACCCACTGCTTATGAAGTTGACGATTTAGTACTTGTAAAGACACACTTTAAATCATCACTAATTGAAAAGGAAATAAAAAATTCTTCCTACTCTATGAAGGACCTTTCGAAGTCCACAAAAGTATACATGGAAACACTTACGTTCTCAAATATACAGTGATTGGGCAGTTTATTATTTTGAGTAATAAAATTGTGGATAAAATAATGAGCATGCAGTTCTAAGCTTAAGGACCAGCACTTAAATGACAGTAAGGGTACTGTTAGGTACAAGCCTTTTTGAAACCTAATTGAAATTGGCTGCAGAAAATGTTTATGATTAAAGATAAAATGGTTTGAGGTTGAAAAGGAAGGATAGGGAAATACGAGGTGTGGCTATTAAATAATGAGACTGACACTGTACAACATTTTATTTTGATTTCATACATATTTACTTACTATCACCTTTAATATAAACCCCTCCTATATCTCTACAACGCTTCATGCAAATCTTCCATTGCTCGAAACAGTGCTGGAAGTCTTCTTCTGTCAGCTCCTTCAGGACGCGTGCCACTTTCTTTTTCACAGCTTTAACGAACTCAAATCTTGTTCCTTTTAATGTAGATTTCAGCTTAGGAAACAGATAGAAATCGCACGGTGCAAGATCCGACGAATAAGGTGGATGGTCTAACACTGGGATGCTGTACTTGGCTAGAAACCTCTTGACAGACAATGTGCAATAAGCCGGTGCATTGTCTTGGTGGAGAATCCATGACTTGATCTTCCACAATTCGGGTCGTTTTTCCTTATTCTTTCACAGAGTTCAGCAAGAACGTGAAGGTAATAATGTCGATTAATAGTTTGACTTTCAGGAACCCAGTGAAGGTATACAATCCTATGAGTATCGAAAAAACAATTATCATTGCTTTGAATTTTGATTTGCTCATTCGAGCTTTTTTGGCTCTCGGTGAAGATGGGCTCTTCCAATGCATGGATTGACGCTTCATATCAGGATCATAAGTAAAAAAATCACGATTCATCACATGTTATTATCCTTTCCAATGTCTGGTTCTTTTTCAGTGGTAGTCAAAGTGTCAGTACAAACATTTTTGCGAGCTTCGTGTTGTTCAAACCTGAGAATCTTAGGCGCCATTTTGGCACACACTTTTTGCATGTTAAAATTGTTATGTAAAATTTTCCGTACAGATTCTTTATCAATTCCTACAGTTTTAGCAATCCCACAAATACTTAACCGATGGTCAGATAGAATCTGATTACCGATTTTTTTCGATATTGTTATCCGTTTTTGATGTGGAAGGGCGACCCGGGCGTGAATCATCTTGAACATCTTCTCAGCCATCTTGAAAATGTTAAACCACTCAAAAACACGTGCACGCGATAAACATTCGTTGCCATACACTTCTTTCAATAAATTATAAGTTTCAGTAGTGGTTTTTCCAAGTTTCATGAAGTTTCACAACAATTCGTTGCTCTATTGTTACACTTAACATTTTTCCGGTGAAACAAAAAAACAACTCTAAAATGCGAACAAAGGCTACGGCTACGGCTACACTAATTTGTTTACAGAAGCGAGAGGCGCTGCATTCGAAAAAGAAGGCTTCACGATAAACAGTTGTCAGTCGTTGGCATTTGGTGCATGCACACTTCTTCTGTAGCAGCATCAGTCTCGTTATTTAATAGCCACATCTCGTATATGAGTGATTAGCACTGATTACATTGCGTTTATAACACTGGGGCGAGAAAACTTGATTTTGAATTGTAGAAGAAAGTGGTTGACTAACACTGCAAATGTCTGGAATGCAACTGAACCGGTCTGAGTAACAGGGTAGAAAGATAGAGGGGTTAATGTGGGGTTAAACAAAGTAGCGGGGGGATGAAGTACTATAAAAGATACAAATTGGCGCCAGCCTAATGTCAGTAATTATAATATACTAATAAAAATAAAAAGAGAGTTCACTAAACATACAGAGTCTAGTAAAATAAAATATACATAAAATGTGACAAATTTGAAACCATATCAGAGGAGGGTAGGCATAGGTTAACATAAAATTCTATTGTGGTGAACATACTTCATGTTAATAGGTTTTAAAATTAATTATAAGGTATAGATAAGTATCCCGATAAAAATGAATGATCTTCTAGTGTGCAGAGGTGAAGTTTAACTTGTAATATTAATTATTTTAATTGTTTGAAATTGTGAAACAACCAATCCCTCAAATTAAAACCGGAAGTACTGTAATTGATACATCCTTGTCAGAACAGGAAGTTTCTTTTAATTTTGTTAAAATAAAAGGGAAACGTTAATAATATAAATTAAAAATACTTTGGAGTACAGTTCTCTAAAGTATTGGGTAAGAGAATTTAAAAATACGTGATGTGTGGCATTTTCTTTTATCACAATTACATTAAATTGTCATTTACAAGTGTCATGGAAAGCAATGATCTTACTGTATCCTGTAATTTAAATATACTTATTTGTGATTGGTTCTTTGATAGGTAGACTTCCGGACTCATGATCATATAAATAGAAGTAAAGGACATTATAGCAACAGTCTAGGCATCACCGGGCAAGTAGTCGAATGTATATGGGTGTTAGCTTTTGTAAGAGGGATTATAATACAGTGCGAGACGGGTTGAAAATTAATTGAGAAGTGGCAACGACCTACATCCCTGTTAAGTAATTATTAGTTTTGCATAAAGGCGTATCACAGGAGCAGTGTTATTACAATAATTACTAAGCGGTAGTTCATAGAAAATTATTAGCAACATTGAACCGATTGCTTTTGACGTCACTAATTATACTTTAATGCGACTTATGTAGACTAAAATTAGAGAATTAATATGTTGTTAACAATTTTTTTTAGTACACTACAGGGGTGCGAACTACTAAGGTCATATTATGGAGTTCACAATATTATTTTCGTAACAGTATGTATTTGTCGCTAGTCACAAAGAATGAATTTTTTGAACAAATTCTTAATCACAACTGTCTCATTTAAAAAACACAGTTTCCTGTTTATAATAGCTCCTTTTGCCCAGCTTAACAGATAACAATTAACTTGTACACTATGGAACTTATCATTTCATGATATTACTTTGTTTTAGGTACTTCTCCTATGTTAGCATTTATCACCTTAGCACAAGGACAAAACAAAGCTTTACCAAAAGTATCATATGTAAAAGCAAGTGATATCTGGTTCTTGATGTGTGCAGTCTTCATTTTTGCTTCTATGGCAGAATTTTTCTTTGTAAATGTAATCTGGAGGAGAAAGTAAGTATAGAACAAGTACAAAATTCAATTTTAAAGATTAAAGTGTCAATTAATTAAGAAAGTGAGAACTGGTATCTCAGTGTACAATGTTTAATTTTTATACAAATAATGCGTTGAAATAAATTATGTTACCTCACTCTCTAACGTACAATTCAAATATGATAAATTAATTTTTGTTGTAGTTGTTTCGTTTTTGACGTTTGCTCATAGTATTTAAATAATTAAGGGTTGCACATGTTCATGATTTATAATTTTAATTATTAATGTGTCACTATTGCATAACCAGATTTAAGAACAAAATTATCGACTATGCCATATTGTGTTTAACAACACCCTACAATACTGCTATTAATTTTTTTTCTTTTTATGTTATTGATGAAGTTAGAAGGTCCCTGATATAAACAACTGTTTACCTGCATTTAAGATACAGTACAGGGTTTGTTGGTGCTTTCTTCCTCATATATGTTAAAAAAGACTTGAAGATATTCTTTTTTTGTTAAGGTATATACAAGTTTGGATGTCGCCATGACACTGCAACATTGCATAATACATATACAATGGAAGAAAGGGTTTCTTATCAACTATATCCTGTAGGTTAATTTCAACACATGATTACATACTTAAGCATTTAGGTATATATTCGACGTTCCATTTAGCTTCTTAACCGGTTAAAAGCTAAGAAAGAAGAGAGCCTGCATATTATTGCACTCCCTGCCTGTTGTCACAAGCTTATTCTCCCACTTTTCCTACAGCAGCGTTTGCTACATTATTTTAAATCGCACAATGGCAGCAGAGTGTCATATAAAAGGCAATAGATGCTTACAAACTACTGTAATAGTACATAATGCACATTATCGATTTGATTCATTCAATAAATTGTTTAAAACATTCAATAGTCGTTGCACTGTGAGGTGTTATACCCAATATCCTCCATAGAAATATAATGTTTTAATACATATAAGAAGATTTTAGTATAAATACCAATTGTTATATGAATATGATGTACAGAGCAATAGAGGCCAGTATATGATGAGCCAGATAGATTAGTATTAAAGTTATAATAATTATTATTTTAACTTTACAAACCAGATTTCATAACAGCTGGATTGTATTCTGCAAAATTGTGGATACGAAATGCTGAACTTAACCTTGTAATTGAATCAAGCTAGAAAATAACGAGCTTATTGTTTTCCACAAGGAACCAAGGACTTATTAAAAATTGAGGACCGACCAACAATTGTTGGTTGAAACAAATCAGACAAAATGGAAAAAAATCCGTCCAGACCACTTATTTACAATATTAGGTCGGTTTTCAATTTTCAATAAGTCTTTGGTCCTATTTGGAAAACAATAAGCTCATTATTTTCTAACTTGAATTAATCACAAGGTTAAGTTCAGCATTTCATATCCACAATTTTTGCAGAATACTATCCAGCTGCTATGAAATCTGGTTTGTAAAGTTAGAAATAATAATTTAATCTTCCAAAAACCCGTGTAAACACCTTATGGTTCAGGAATACTTTCCAACTTGTTTCATACACATGGCACGTGGGCATTGAAGGTTTTGTTCTGATAAGACTTTCCCCGCTTGAACTGTCTTGGGAAGTAATTTTCTTGATCCGCTCACTTCCACTTCATCTTCGAAGTAAGCAGGATGGAAAGTCGTTGATGGTGAGACTGCTGTTCAAAAACTTTAGTTCCTTAATCGGTTTTTATTGCAGCGCAAAAACCCTCTAATGGGTTAACCACCCCAATGGTGAGACAACCAGATCGCAATTGTTGAACAAGATCCATACCATACTGTATTAGTTTGCAGCTGACACTTTGTGACCATATTGCTGGGACCTATGCCAGACCAACTTGAAGGCCACCATCAACCACTAGTGGTTAAGAGTGAGTCACTTTCTGCTGGACCCCTAAAGGGTTTATAAATTGTTTTGGCAACCCCCTTTTCCACTAGCGCTAAGCCCCGAGCTACATGTTACTAGTCTGTGAAACTCGGTACATCATCGTTAAGTCGTAACCTATTATTAATAAGTAAATTTTCTTATCCAAAGCATTTGATTATTTACAAGTCATACAGTTAAATGTATCAAATAGTAGAGCTAATAAAACAGAAACTGTAACTGCATCTAGAAATGATTAATTTTCAGAAATAAATGTAGTAAAAGAAACTTTTACAAACATGCAATTATTTAAATTGTTTAATTTCTTTTAAGTTTATGTTTATGTTTTTTGGTTACAGAAAACATGTTGATGTAAAAAAAATAAAAGGTAAATATATTTTAAAATCTACTCTCACTCCACGACTGGTTAAAAAGGAACTGGAAATGTCAAATATTTCAATCAATCGACAAAACAAGGAAACCGTAGCATTATATACTACTTATCTAACAGTTGGGGTAAGTACTATTAAAATTTTAATTACTCGTAATGACATAAACTGACAGGTGCTTTGTGTTTAAAGTTAAACGATTTTTAAAAATGAAGAGATTTATACAAATACCTTCTTAATAAGTTGGAACTTTCGAACTTTTCTTCATTAGAACACTGCAATTGTGTGATTATGTGGATTACAAATTTATTATTAAAAGGTTTACTTATGATCGTAGAGTGAATTTAGTACAGGCAAGCATAGTAACTTATATGACGATTGGTTCGTTACAACCATTACACACTGATAATGCATAAAATAAATGAATATATAAAATGAATAATTATCACAACACTATAATTTTTATATTTTTTTATTACCTATCGTCATTTTTATACATTTATTTATTCTATGTGTTATTAGTGTGAAATGGTTGTAATGAGCTAGTCATCATATTTGATTGATTGATTTCATTGGAAGGATGGCAAAGCCACGTGCACTTAGGCCTCAATATGGGCTTATTGTGCTACCTTCTTATACCTGGTCCTCAATCACTCAGCCATCCGAACCTACAGACCAACCTGAGAATATCGGTCTAGGGCATGTTACTAATTCTGGCGGTATCTGGTTAGAATTCACCTAACACGGATCCTCGAAGGTTGGCGAGTGCCAGGCAGGTACACAGGATGTGCTCTGCCGGCTCCTCATCCCATTGACAACTGCGACAGGTTAGGTTCTCTGACAAACCCAATCTGTGCATGTGCTTTTTTACCTTGCAGAGCCCAGTCAAAACACCTACTAAGAGTCGTAGTTTTTGTCTTGGCAAGCCTGTGCAAAGTTTTCCAGTTTTTGTCGAAGGAGACTTAATGAACATTTTTGCCTGTCAGCAATATGTTTCCTTTGCCCACCTCTCACAATGGCGATGGTAGGTTCTCGGTCTTATCATGGTAAATAGCACAGATGGCGAAAGAGAGACCAATGGCTCAGGTCCGACAAAACTCTGAATCGATCCTTGTCTCGCCAAAGCGTCAGCCTGTTCATTACCGTATTTACCTAAATGACCCTTGATCCAGGTCAGCTTGAGGATAATAGAGTAAGAAGCCTGTTCAAGAGTGAGGTGGCACTGAAGTACCGTTTTTGAAAGGATTTTCTGCCTATTTAGGGCCAATAAAGCTGCCCTGCTATCTGTGAATATGCATATAGTTTTATTTTGAATACCTCATTCCAAAATAACATTGGCACCTTGCGTGATTGCAATGACTTCTGCTTGGAAAACAGTTGCCTGCGTTTCCAACGCTATGCTTTCGTGAAGGTCTAGGTCATCTGAAAAGATGCCCGCCCCTGTACCTTCCTTCGTTTTTGATCCATCTGTGAATATGAATGTATCTGCTGGAATTACGTCTTCAGGGTCCACACTACTGGTTCCTGAATATTAGTTTTGGTGTAATTGAGTCGACCATGACATTCAAGAGTGGCATTGTTAGCAACGCCTCCTTTAAGATATCTTGGTGTCTCCCACCATTTCTCTTATTATTCCACAATCCCGCAACTCTTAGTCTTAGTGCCGCTCTTACAGCCACCTGCTCCACATGCTCTTACACTTTAAAAGTGCCAATTGTTACACTTAAAGGTTCATAATTACATAATTTAAAGGTTTATAATAGCAATCGCGCAAGCGCGGAAAAAGCGACGCCACGGGCAGGTGGTAGCTCCAAGCTTTACACAGGCTTTAGCGCGGCCATCTGTCAATGACGTCACCAATAACAAATTAAATACGCCATTTGCGGAAAAATATAAATTAAATTAGCGAACAAATTAAGCAATTAAAGTACTTACATAAGAAATCCGACGTCCTGCGGGGTTGAGTTAAAGTTGGCTTCTATTGACGTCCATCAGGGCTACTGATGGCCCCTTTTAAGGCAATTAACGGAGGGTACGCCTTCCAAATGGCTAGAGCCCCCTTTAAGATAGTTAAAGATGGTGACTGCTCCGGTTAGCTGTTAGCGGAGCATGGACATCCGGCTCGTTCTAGGGTCGTGGATTACTCCAGGGTCGTATCAGATTCCTATATGTAGCGGAACGATAAGGAATAGGTTAATTAGGTAAAGACAAACAAAGATAAGCAAACGGAAATCTACATAATAAAAATGAAGATATGATACCTGACACGACCGCCCTTCTCGATGTTCAAAGGCAAACGGCCTCGTGTTCTAAGCGTCTTTCCGGAAACTCCCCACTTTTGTTCTTTCACGCGTCGGCGCGAAGTTCCCGCGCGATCTCGCGCAAACGCCCTCTGGCGTGATGAAAATACACGCCAAGTCTTTTAAATTTTAAGGCGCGAAAACTTCCGCACATAAAAATTAAGCTAAGACAATGTTTAGAGCCAATTTGGCACGTAACAATGCAGGTCTAGCGGAGAGCGACTCAAGATGGTTTCTAAGGCCACAGTTGGTGTGGATTTCATTGCGCCCGTGATACTGAGACAGGCTAGTCCTTGTATGTGCGTAAGTTCTTTAGCTGCGTTAACTTGTCTGGTTCGAGGCCACCAAAAAACAGCTACATAGCATAGCATAGGTCGTACTACTGCAGTGTATAGCCATAGGACAACCTTTGGTGAAAGACTTCAAAGTTTGCCTGTGGCACGTCTGCATGGCCAAAACACTGTGCTAGTTTTCGTAACTTTTACTTGTAAGTGTTTAGCCCATTTCAGTTTCTTATCAAGTATAATACCCAAATACTTGACTTCCTCTGAGAGGGTTAGGGATGTTTGAAAAAGCGATGGTAATCTGGTTACCGTTAATTTTCTTTTGCTGGTAAACAAGATTAGCGAGGTCTTGTTTGGATTTATGGTCAAGGAGTTTTCCACATACCATCGTTCAATTAGCTTAATGCTGTTTGCATTAAATTACAAAGCACTTGCTCATATTGGTCAACTACTACAGTAGCCAGGTCATCAGCATACCCCACCGTGTAGAAGCTGACCCCATCAAGACGATGTAGCAGGTTGTCAACTACTAGGTTCCATAGTAGTGGTGACAATACACCACCTTGAGGACAGCGCTTAGCTACCACCCTGCGTAAGGAAGTGGTTCCCACACAGTCATGAACTTCATGACAGAGTAGACACTGTTGGATTAACTGCCTGAGAGTGTTGTCCACACACATATTGTTCTTGAGGGATTTCTTGATCTGCCCTACCACAGCGTGTAGGGCAAACTTTGTAGACCTCCCTGGTATATAGGCATGTTGGTTTGGTGAAGAGGATGGTACTGTCCAATCCCTTCCCTGATACCAATGTCGCACAATCTTTCCAGCGTCTTTAACAAAAAGGACGTTAGACTGATTGGGCGATTGGATTTGGCCCAGGAGTAGTCATTCCATCCCGGTTTGGGAATCAAGACCACCCTGACCTTCCTCCAGCTTCTGGGAATATATCTGAACGCAATACAGCCACTGAACATCCTCACGAGGTGAGGAAGCAGCCTCTTCAGGCTCCACCGCAGAAGGGCTGGGAAAATGTTATCCAATCCTGAGGGCTTAAAAGGTTGAAAGGTTAAGATTGCCCAATTTACTTTTTCTTCCTCAACCACCCGGATGGCTATCTCCCAGTCTGCCTCCTATGGGGCTGGCCTGGGAGCAACCATCTTAGTGATAGACGATAAGAGTACACTTTCTGGGAAGTGTGTATCTAGGAGAAATTTCGCTGTCGCTTCCTCGTTGTTGGTAAACGAGCCATCTGCACATTTGAGACAACATGGTTGCTGGCGCGGATCTTTAGACAGGATTCTATTTATTTGAGACCTTTCTTTGGCAGACAGGTCTTCCATGAGTCTCTTTGTCGTTTTCTTATTGAAGCTTTGTATAGTCTTTGGTAGTTTATGTAAACCTCCCAGTCGACTATACTTTTGCTATTGTTTGCCCTATTGAACAGTCGGTTCATGGTTTTCTTCAGCTTCTGAAGCTCGCTGCACCACCATGGGGTGTTGGAACGAGTAGAAGCTGTTTGAACCGGGCATTCCTGCTCAAAGGACTCTACAATGGAGGTTTGAAGGAACTCAATGCCTCCTTGTAATTCCTCTATGGTTGTTAGGTTGGTCATGTCTTGCGGTGTAACAACAATTGTGGTTGGAAGTTGCGGCTGTTGACAGTTCAGTTAACATACCAAACAAAAGTAATAAATGTCTAAATCTAAATTTTATGCTTAAACTGTCGTCCGTTCTTTTCCAAACACAATTGTCAACCTTTTGCTACACTATTTGTTACGTTTTATAGCATTTCTGGAGTGACACGTCTAAATGCATTTAATATTCTGGCTTCTAGTTCTATTATGTTGCCATAACTTTTATTCGCACTTAAATGAACGAAGTTCGTGCTTTTTAAAATCATAGAAGCAGTAGATTTACTCACTTGTACATGCGCTTCTATTTGACGAGTGGGCGTATATGAATTGATTGCAACACTTGTAAGAGTAAGTTCTTCAGCAAAATGATTGGATATGTAATTTTGACTAACAGACTTTTGTAAACAACTGTATTCTTCAATGTTTTCATCCAATTTTTTAATATTTTTATATTATGCTGCTGTCTTTCAGGAAAATTTTTGAAATATCGCTCACCTGCTCGATGACAATTTTTATTGCACACAATGTAGTCACAAAACGTATCTTACTGTTCATTAATAGAACCTTATTCTCACCATGATCGAAATTTGAAAAATTAATAAGTTTTGTTCAATTAACACTACCTTGACTCAAATTTACAAACTCTAAACTGTCTAGAAATGCAACACGCAATTATTGTTCTACTAATCATAGCCTACTTATGCAAAGTATTTAAAACATTAATTTTGAGAACCTCTTTTACATATCACTGGAATTGTAATTTTTTGTTATATTCAAATAAGGAAAAATCCAATTAGGCAGCCACTAGAAATAAAAAAGTGGAATATCGTTACTTGATAATGACTAAAATAAAAAAAATTTGCAGGCGTATTATTGCCATTGATAAATCTCACAATTGTTGTTTTAAGCTTAGCGAATGAGGCGACGTTTTGTGGAAGGGACAGAAACAAGTTTGTGAGAACGACGCGTTTTAAAGGATTAAACTGCCGACTATCGGACAATATAGAGGTATTAAACACAGATGCACGTTAAGTGTGAAGTGTACCTTTTGCATCTCTTTACCTGTCCAATAGCTTAAAACTATCTTGTGTTCCTTAAAAGCGTAGGTTCAATGCACTTTGCTGTCAAAATTTGTATTAAACATAAGAAACCAACTTCCACACCGCTCGGATATGCTTAAAGACGAGCGGAGGATGCCTTTGGCTCCAGTTATCAAGCCACGTAAGCTGTTGGCATATTTTTAATTGTTATCTATAAAGTTTAACGGCAATAAATTATGCCTGGGGGTTAACGTAATAATTGACATCGAGCAGGGATAGCAATAATGCATAACAAAGTGCATGCATGCTCAATTACAAATGCGATTCATAAGTACTTCAGTATGTGATATTGATTATTAGGACGTTAGAATTGTGCATGTATAAAGTGCTTTAAGATGAATTGATTTGATTATTATAGTTTTTATATTTATTTACTTTTACAACGTTTAGCTTTTCCTTTGGATTTTAAAAAAGTGTTGAAATTCAGTTTTGTTATAAAAAAATTTGTCTTGTTTTAAAAATCCTAACTACTTTTCTTGCACTTCAGTCATAGGAAAGGTAAATTGATTGGCACTTTTGTAAAAAAATTAATTGAGTAGGTAAAGATAGAATTTTATAAGAATTAAAACTGACGGTTGATGAAGAATTTAGTTTTATGGGTTTAAAAATATTCTGCCGGTATATAAATGTGTTCTCTAAATACAGGATGCAGTAAAAAGATTTTTTATAAAAAAGTAACCTCATGGTACATATAGTTTTTGTTTTGTTAGTTAGAGTTTTCAATACTACTGTACTATGATTTCAATGTTATAAATTTGGATTGAGTGCTATCTCTTTTTCTTCTCTCTTTCGCATTTTAAGTTTTCAACTTAAAAAATTAATTTGTTATTCTACAAGAGTTAGAGTTATTAGAAATTTGTATGAGATCTAAGTCTACAATTATAGGTTCTTGTTTGAGTATTAAATTCCGCTAGCAGTTTCTTGAAATCGTGGATTTATTTATAGGTCATAAATAACTGTTACTGCATCGTTGGACAGAGTAGTTTGTGCAGGTAGAGCTATTTTTGAACTTGGCCATGAACGTCTGTGGTTGTGGCACCTACTCCTAGATGGCAACTCCGTTAAAACAATCAACCATAAGACATAAAGTTTTTGACAGAGGTTTTCTGATTAATACTGTAGTGTAACCTACATGAGGTCTGCAACGAATGCCTTTTCTTGACAATACTTGGCTCCATGATTTGGTAGTCCAGTGGCAGAGGCTCATGATCACATACGTTGTTTGACTAACATATACTCAAATATACACCGAAAGATGGCGTTAAGGCTGGAAGGTTCGAAATAGAAGTACAGTATTAAGTAAACCGTAGATCAGACTATTGCATGTAGTTGTGAAAGATGCAATTCCTGGAAAGAATCGAAGAGTTAGCACAGTCACGTAGAGTAACTGAGGACGACTTGTTTAACGCCTCTGCAGAGTTATTCGTGAATGATGCCCTCGTTTGGTTTCGACAAGTTAGGAATTCAGTGAAGGATTGGAAATCTTTAGTAAGTCGGTTGAAGGAAGATTTTCTTCCTGCTCATGTAGAAGATGAACTATGGGAAAAGATTAAATCACGTCATCAAAGGAAAGATGAGTCTGTAGTTTTGTTTGTGGCTCATATGGAAAGTTTGTTTTATGTAAGATTCATAAGAAGATTTCGAATTTGGTCTATGAATTAATAAACATGGATGATACGAAAGCCGGAAAGTGGCATATAAAAGACATGAAGCCTTTTTCGATAGTAGACCAAGAGGATGCAATTTCAATATAGTTAATTGTTGCTCCCCAGGTTTGAGTTTGAAGTCAAGTACATCTCTTATCATTTCATTTAGTTTTTGTTTTTGTACAGAATAACAAGAGGAAGAACCTCTACTAAAATTTTTTTTTGAATACGAATTCAACTTGATGTCAAAATAATAGAATAAGTATGTTGGAGAACATATTAAAAAAGCCTTAGTAAAAGAGCGTATTATTAAAATCACTTTCCCCGTGCGTACGTATTGTGTTGTCAGAAACACGTCTCCTGTGTACACAATCTAACTTAAAAAGCACCTTGCCCATGCGTACATACCGTGTTCTCAAGAACACCTTTCCCTGTGTGTGTATGTGTGTCCAGACCGTTAACACAAAAAAAATTTTCGTTTTTTTCGAAGTCGACAGACGAAATTTTGTTTGATTCGTAAAATGTTGACAGACGAAATCTTTTGGATTTATAACGTGTTAACTGGGATGAAATTTTTTGTTGAGTTTGTAGAAAAGACGGTCTTGTCTATGATGGACGGGTCTTCTACAATGTGTGCAAAAGGACCATAGTGTGTTCTTTTCGCATTTAGTGCATTCCATCAAGAAATGCGTAAGTCTAGACGAGACACATGATGAGTTGGTCGCTCAGCAGTATGTGCTTGGTTGAGTGGAGTGTAAATTTTTTTGAGTATTTAGTTTAGTGACGCTCATGAGCCAGTTGCTCGCACGTTGGTTAGTTTGGTTTGAGTTGTGCCAGAAGCACAATTAGTAGTAGAGTTAGCTACTCACTACAGAGTTGGAGTAAAGTGAGTATATCAGTTGCTCACATTTTTGTTAGTGAATTTGGGTATGTGCAAACTGCACAAGTTTCAGTTAGAGTATGGTAAGTGAGCCAGCAGCTCACAGGTTATTTGGTTATTGTGAATAAGTGCTAATAGCACGAAAGTTAGTAGCGTTGATGAAGCGATGGTCTCGCATTTGTGTGGAGATTTAGAGTATTTTAGCTGATTGCTAAGATAGCGTAGTGACGAATCTTGATATTTTTGATAGTCGGATATTTTGAGGCTACCTTTTTTTTTAAAAAAAAAAGACTAACTATTTCTTTTGAATTGAGTTGTCATCTTTATCATAAGTTTTGTACATAGTTTAGAGATCTGAATTTTTTATTAGTCTGAATATTTTCTCTAGTATTATTGTTATAATTTTTTGTTAGTAGTTTCCGTTTAATATTAGTTTGGAGAGTTTCTCTCTTGCTTTTTGTTCTAGTTAGGAGAGTATAATAGAGACCTGTAAATCCTGTTATTCTTTCTGTGAGAGTGTTGGACTTCTCGATTGCGACAATTCCCGATAGTGTCATACCGATATTGTTTCCTTAAGGACGTGTAGTACCCGTAGCTACTAAAACACTTTTTATTATTCTAGTTCTCCCATTTTTTTAATTTTTTATTTTTTATTCTTCCACAGGTCAGTCAAAACGATTCGATTTTAAAGTTAGTACTTCGTTAAGGGTTATAAAAAAAATCTTTGGTTCTAAGGAAAGATTTTTTTCTTTTTGGAGAGAGGCAGTCTAACAATTTTTTTTGACGACTGCAAATCACTTAAAATTTATTAGTTAAATACGTATATTTGTCTGTTTGATTAAACAAGTAAATATCGTCATTTAAATAAATATTCGTATTGGGAACATGTAGCCCAATCATAATACAGAGATGCTAGTTTGATTGCTAACAACAAGCGCAAGCTGTTTGAATAAACACTTCAGTGTCAAACGACTTTGATATAATATGCCCAGCGTGCCGACTGCTCACTCTGGCTGAGGCACCTGATACGAGCACATCATGGAGAACATTAAAGTTCTAGCCAGCAATTTGCGTGTGGCCTTATGCCTATGTGTTCAGTTCAAGTGTAATATGCACTTAAATAAGTGTTTTTGATAATGCACTCTTGTCTTATTTTATCCTATCTTTTCTTTTCATCTTCGCTCTTTAATTTTACCATTTAATGTGAACGTTTTTCAATTTGATTGTAATATTCTAAATTTAATAAAAACGTACTTCAATGTGGCGATAATAATTTTTGATATAATATGAACGTCCTTCAACTTGACTGTAATATTTGAGATTTAATGTAAACGTTCTTCAATGAGGCCGTAATACTTGAGATTTAACAGGAATGTTCTTCAATTTATTAGCAATTCTTTTGTTTTAATTAAATGTTCTAAAATTAACATTTACGATAATCCTTTAATTGCTATGATATATTTACAAGTAATAATGTGGATAATTACACTCAAGATAATTGTTTGGCAACGAACGAAATGGCGTTATAGAAGGAAGCTTCGCATTTTTTGTGCTAACTGTTTGATTGGATTTTGGTTTGTTTCGTTTTTGCGTAGGAGAAGTACGGTTTAAGCTTGTATAATTGGGTCCAAGAAGCGTCCAGTTGCTTGGTTGCACTACAACATATGGACAGCGACGTCAATTGTTTGTCGAGGCACCGTATGCATGCACATCTGGTTTAATACAATGTAACACAGTCACATAAACAAGAATCCGGCTATACAAGGTAAGCGTTCTTTATTATTTTCACATGAGGTCCGCATTTGGTCAACATTGATACAAGGCAACATCTGAAAAATAACATCGTAATGCCCTATAATTATTATTTTGCTTAACAAACTATAAAGGACTTTTGATGTTTTGCAATTGTCAATATTTAAATCCAGGGTTATAACCGTTATTACTACAAACGAACTTAAACACCTTAATTGAGTTCTGATTAAAGTTTTCATTTATGTGTAATTATAGTTAAAGCATTTGAAAGTTAAATTATTACATTTTGATATTTCCATATAAACTTGTAAGCCTAATAACAGATCTGATATTTTGGGTATTGATTTGAGATAATTTTGTAACAAAAAGAAATACTTAACTTATTTGATATTTTATTTGAATTTACCATTCTACATCTGTGTAGAAGAAATTAAAGCACCATTTTTGATATATAAATTTACTACATACAACTTTTTATCATGAAGCAACATTTGATTAAAAAATCACCATTTAATTCATTTAATTAATTGTTTTATTTTGAACAAATGAGTTCAAAAATAGGGTAATTCGATCAAAGAATAAAAAACATAAATACATTCAATATAATGATATTTGTAGCTTCCATTTGACGAAAGAGCACTAATAGCACTTTCAAAATTTGATGCCTAACATTTGTGTCTATAAAAGTGCATAATTGATGCAGATAGCAAGAGCATACCTCTTGTGTCCTCCTTTGCTAATTTAATTCAATTTTCTTTACAGCTCCTGCGTAAGCAGTAATTACAATATTCCTCTCTAAGGACTCCCAAGTCCCCCTTAGGGAAACTGTGTTTAAAACTTAATAACTTGGTGGCGCCCTCCCCATATCCCTATTTTGGTATAAATTAAGCCACAGTAAGTAAATAATGTTTTGTAAAAAGAACCACGACCAATCCTCATAAGCTCTACCCGAGGAATAGACCCCTAGCATAGTCGGAAGATAGTTGCGTTCCATCATTTTAAGGAAATCCTTCCTTAAAGTTCACTGGTTTCTTCAGAGAATATTAAAGAACCCACAGGTTACTTTAATTATTCAATTAAACACAAAAATCAATAACGAGAAAATGTTAGAATGTGACGTGAAATTTTTAAATTGGTGGTTGTGCAAATTTTAGGGAAATGTGTAGGTTAGCACAGAATAGGAAACAATGAGGGTACGCGTCTAACCAGTTCCAGGACCGAAGACCCTACTTTTAATACTATACGATGACCCTATAATTAGGTTATCAGCAATTGGAGATAAATTACTTAGTGAACAAACAGTGTCAGACTCAACTGGCTTCTGTTGGGGAAGGAGTACGACAGAAAATAATCCAACAACCCTGTGTTTGTAACTGCATAGGAACCTCTCCAAGGTTGGAAGATGAGCAAACGCCCTGTTTTTTTAATATCATAGGATATCAGCTGTTACCCAGATAGTTTACATATGATAACTGAAAAAAGGTTACTGTAGTCCAACTAATCTTTTCTGGAGGCGACTGAGGTCGTAGACCAATACAACTCTGCTAGAGATGAAGGGTTAAACGAAAAGCCGGAGAGGTACCCTTGACAATCAATTATAAATAAAGTGTAGCCATAATAGAAAAGATCAGAAATATCTTGTATTTTGTGTGATTCGGTACTAAATTGTTTCAACTTTGCAACTTAATTTCACAAAATTTGTTTTATAGAAAATTAAATGTAGTTACACTTTGCCAAGTTCACTTCATGGCCATGATATCATTTAGTTGTGAAATATGTAATTATTTTTAAGGTATTTTTTTACAACATGGGTGCATACCTGCACTAAGGAATTCTTTAGCATAGAAGTAGCAGGTCATAGGAAAATAAGCTGTTCGTCAAACGTGCATGGTACTACACATTAAATAACCTTTAATCCTTACATAATAAATTTTCTGATTTAGGCCTGCAAATTTTTATGCCAAGGTTACAACAGGTTTTACTTATGCTTTTTTTTCTATGACGGCATCAAGTTCTCAACGAGTCACAGTATGGGTTTTCAGCGTATTTTCATCACATGGATCTTTCAGTTCTAGTAGTGCCCTAAAAGGATAAGGTAAATAGTGGTGAGGGGCGATAATTAGGTCACTACATCGAAAACATGCACTGAACAACACTCATATCAAAACACAACTGCTCTAGTTGAGTCTCGCTATTAAACTAAAGTGTGTATGTAATTCCTGGTAGAAGCAGTTCGTGGTACAATACATTTCACATCATTTTCCCGAGCGCGATAAAAAATCCCCCAGATGGCATCTTTGCATATTTAATCATATTCAAACATTTTTTTACAATGCAATTTGTAACTTATAAACTAAACAGGACCGGTTTGGGGAAACAGGGGAATTTCTTTAACTTTTAGACAAAACACAGTAAATTGAATGAATGTAAAAAGTGGAAACTGGTTATCCAATAATTGAAAAAGGCATGCTGTGGGTTAAATTATTTAACACGTAACATTGGTGCAAAAATGCTATGTCGATGCTAATTCAGTTCACAGTCAAATAGTGTATTACACAATTATTTTCAAAGTTATCATAGCTTAATGGTGAATGACTTATTGAAAAAGGTATATCAATGATGATGCTTTAGGGTGGATAATACAACGTGAATAATCTGGTTATCTGACGTTCTATAATTAAAGTACTAATGCTAAATACAATGAAAGATATTCTAGCTACCATATATTGTAAAATAATATTTCTTACTATTACTCCTAATTAAAAGTGAGATTTCCATTATGAATATTCGGGAAAAAAAGAAATAACACAAGCTTCTCAAATTTCTAGAATTACATGTATGCTTAGTAATATGTACTGAATTTTCACGAAAAATAAAATTTGAAAACAGTAGTTATATGTATCCATTGACAAATTTATACATGAGAAATATATAAATTAATTGTTATAAATAAATTTCAGGACAACCGCGACAACCAATCGCTGGCGCCCTCACAATCGTCACAACCTGAAGATGATATAGATACTGAGTTAGCAATCCCAATTCCTTCTGTAAGTTTTGAAGAAAAACACCAAGAAAGACATCACCAGTGGACTAGTATGACACCACAAGAAGTAGCAATATGGATAGATAGAAGGGCTAGAATTTTCTTTCCATGTGCATTTTTAGTTTGTAATATTTTTTACTGGAGCTTTGTTTATGCGTTTTAAAGCTATTGTCATAGTTTCTTAATAAACTGCCGTTTAAGTAATATTTCTGGAAAAATATGGTGAAGTTGGTAGAGCTAGTATTTTATACTTCTATTATTTGTTAAGCTTTATATTTTGTAGGTTATATTTTATAACTAGTTGAATAAAAGTTGTCTACTATAATAAATAACAATGTCATATAAACACATTTTTAGATCAAGCTTAAGCTATTTTTCACAACACAAAAATATGAGTGATTTTTCAAAGTAGGTAAGTTCGTAAGTTATTTGATAACGGTCGAAAAATCTTGCAGAATTGTCGTTTTTAATCATATACAGGGTCTTATAATTAACACTTACTTAACCAAGCTTAACTTCACTGAGAAAGTACCTAAAGTATGGTAACGGCAATTTTATATGCAAATTCCAGTAACTATTGGTACATGTTCTATGATTAAAGTACAATATTCTTATATAAATAGTGTCAATAGATTAATTTACATACTACGGTGTACTGGTCACATGCTAAATATCCACCATTTATCAACTATTTATATTCACGACATACATAGACAAGCGAGCTTATGTGTGTGTATGCACGTGTGTGCGTGGATGCGTGCGTTAGACATAAAATTTTGTTGCTGTGAACTGAAGTGACCAGACGTTGGGAGCCAAATGTTATTGCTGTTACCATCCGAATAAAATATGCTTATGATGAAAGTTTCAAATTTGCTCGCTGTCTAATTATTTCTGCTAGCTCTCTTCAAATAAAACCACTAGAATCATATCAGATTCATAAAAATATAAAATATTCTTTTAGAAACAATCTTTTAAATACTAATTACTACATCCACAACAGCTTTCTTTTACAAAAATATATTAAACATAACATCTTATGAAAAACAACTTCCTCTCAACATTAATCCTATATACTACAAAAATTATAGTTCAAAATCTCCACAGCAGCTTTGTCTTACGAAAAATATCTTAAATATAACATCAAAAAAATATTTAACTTCTGGATAATCACTCACTTATTCTACACGAATCTTATATACTAAAAATAGACCCCAAAAATCTCTTTTAAAAATTGGGATGATTTCTCACAAATCCTAATCTCGTAATTATCATTCATAAACAACTCTCTGATTAAATCTTCCTTATTATATATAAAATTCATCAAAATCATTTGTATAATTTAATATCTCCTCCGTTAAACTAATTTAAACATATCTGATCAGCTAGGTTTAATTATTTCTATATACTCTAGGAAATTCTGTACCGTAGGCTGCCAATCCTTTTTAATCAAATTATCGACTTTTACATACTACTCTCACTCAAAGACTTTTACACAAAAAAAGTCTTAGCTAACCACTCAATAAATACGAGCCCTTTTAGGAATTTAAACAAGATATTTTTATTTTACCGTGACAAATCTTCTTACTGTTGACTTTGTACAGCACGTAATCATTAATCCCTGGTGCAAAAATCGTTCAAATTGTTTTAAAAAATATCGTATATCATATAACATCATTCTAATTTCCTATGCTTTATTCAATTTAAGAAGACTTGATTTTGCAGTGGTTAATTATTATTTAATTATCTATGTATGGCAGAGTTATAACACTCCTTCCTTACCCTTTTTTGGAGATAGAACTTTTTCCACAGAAGCAGATACCTACTCAACAGGGCGACCCGATAGCTCCGCTTGCGTTTAGTTTAGCCATTCGTCCTATTGTTAAAAATTTGAAATTCGATATAAACCTGTGATATCTGGACGACGGAGTTCTTGTTGGAAATCCTGACGCTTTTCTGTAGGAAATCAAAGTTTTGATATCAGAGTCATATAAAATTGGGCTAGAAATAAATCCATCAAAATGTGAACTTTTTTCTATTGATGGAACTACTGATGATGTAATGCGTGGGATTTTCAATGAACTTCTTCCAGGAATTCAAGTTATATATTCCAAGGACCTTACGCTTTCGGGACTACCTCTTCTAGAGAATGATTTTGCTTTTAACTTGGATAAACATTTCCAGAATTTGGAAAATATGTTACACAGAGTGAAGAAAATCGATGCGCACCTTGCGTTTTCTCTTATCAATAACTGTTTAGGCGTCCCTAAACTTATATATTCGCTATGTGCAGTTTCCCTTCGGAAACAGAACCAGTTCTTACTTGAAACATTCACGAACAATAGACACAAGCGTCTTTACCTATTAGATGTGGTGGAATTGGTATCAGGAAAATCTCGGATCTTTGCCTTCTGGCAACTCAGTTGACAATTGTGACGTAGCCTATAATGCAGAAGCGTTAGAACTCTGGGAGTCAACGTATGGAGTTTCGGCCCCTTCCCAATTCCTCTCTCGCATATACAGAAGAACTGAAATAATATCCTTACAAAGTTTATTATGGACGTAAAAAGATCTCCAAATAATGACAAGGATTCGGCTCGTTTGCAAGCAAGCTCCGATGAACAGAGAAGCTGGAGCAATTCCCTCAAAAAATATTGGAACTCTTTTGGATGATAATCCTTGTCGTAACTCTATTGCATTAAGATTGGGAGCAAAAGTCTGTCATCCCTTTTGAGGCAAGGAAGAACATTAATGAACTGGTAGCCAAATGCAATAAAGTACCTGAAGAAGACAAGTGTGAATTTTATATAAAAGCTATTGAAAAATCAGGTGCAAGTGTGAAATAAGGAGAATGGGGTGATGTGGACAAAAAGGGTAAATATTGGGGACCAAGTTATAGAATTTAAGCTTGATACTGGAGCAGAAGTAAACGTTCTAAGTAGTATAACTATGGAGAAGCTGGGACAGCCCTTTTTAAAGGGTCATAAATATCTTGTAAAGGGTGTGTGTATTATGGAAAAGAGAAGTATGTATGTGTGAAGGTCATGTATGTGTAGGTGTGTGTGTGTGTTGGTATTAGTTAGGTTTGAGGATAACGATGGTATGGCTATGGAGAAGCTGGCCGGCCCTTTTTAAAAGGATCATAAATATCTTGTAAAGGGTGTGTGTATTATGTAAAAGAGAGGTATGTATGTGCAGGTGTGTGCGTGTAGGGTGTAGGGTATGTATGGTTTATCGGTGATGTTAACGTGGAAGTCGTGCCGCCCTCGTGATAAAAGTGTGTGTGTGTAGATATCGATCGGGGGGGGGCGGTGTTGTTGTTGTTTTATTTTCGAAAAGAAAGGTATGTATCGTTATGTGTATAGGTGTGTAGGGGGCGTGCGTGTTTTAGTCTAAGACGAAATATCGTAAGGGCGCGCAAGTGGTGCGAACGTGTTTTGTTTTAAGAGCGCGTTTTCGGGATTATCTCATCGGACACGTGCAAGACGTTTCAAGTAGTCTTTTAATAATTTGAAAATGTTACGCTCGATGTGTCGTAGGCAATTATGATGAAGTATAAGAAGAATAAGGCTGGAAATAACCGCAAGGTTTTTATTACAGGTGTCGATAAGAAAAATTGCGTGCTGCGTTTGTATTTGAAAAAAATTTTCTCCCTACTACGAATAATAGTTTCGTCGTCTTGGTAAAAGAATATCCAAAATATTTTTCTATTTATTATTGTGTAATTATTCGAACGGTAAACATCGTGTGTCGAAAGTGCAAAAATGTCTCAAGCTTCGGACGAATTAAAAATTCCAGACGCGCCTACCTCAACGCGTGCAATTTTAAAACAATTGAAAAGTGCTTGCAACGTAGGTCAAAACGTCACTATGAATCGATGCTGCTAAATCTGAAATGTAATCAGATCGTTTCTAATGCAAAAGCAAGCGTGATAGGGCGATCAGAGGGGCAGGTATTAGTAAAAGAATGGATCCGGCGATAATACTAGTGCGAAGGACGACGACGAGGGTTATGCGAACGACGTCGAAGTCGACGATCCTGCTGAAAATTTCGATAGATTAACATCAAAGAAGAATGTCAAAAGACGTAGAACGTCGAACAATATCGTGTGGGTCGATTTGAAATCGGCTTTCGCCCGCAGGATACGTTCGAGTGCTGTGGTCAATTTATATCACATAGATCCCATGCAATTTTTAGAAGATGCATTCGCCCTAATAGAGCGACGTTTGAGAAAATGTTTGAGAAAATTTGGATCTCTTAAAATTAATTTCGTGTTTAACGGTGAATACGTAAAGCCCAACGCATCAACATCATCGTCTTCAGAAGCCGTGGATACATCGTCATCATCATCATCGTCGTCGTCGCTCAGACATTTTACTACTAAAATTATAAAATTTTAAAATTGAAGACTTTCAAACTCAAGTTAAACCCGAAGCCATTCAGGAATTGAACAATAAACTGGACGAATATACCGAAAAGCAGAGCGGGTTAGCTCTTTCGAGAATATTAAATTTAGGCGTCAATATAAATCATGCAGGAACATATAGTATGCATTCTTAAGGAAGGGGATAAGAAAATTGTCTACGAGATGATATGTTTATTTTTAATCATATACGTTTGTAATATAGAAGAATGTTGACGGTCGAGGATCTTACGAAATTACCGCTCGAGTATATCGAGAGGCATGCAAGTAAAGACGTCGCCAGAAATTTCGATAAATTACCGGAGTATTTGCAAAACAATTATGGACGCATCGCTATTGTTTAGCGCATGGCTTACAATCGTCAGCGCATGCAGATCAGATAGATGGACCTCCTCTGCAAATAAAATCGTGTCCTGAATGCGCATGTTCTACCCCATATGTACGCGCGCACAACAACACATCGCAGCCCTGCAATAAAACCTATGAATGCAATTAAAATGCTCATTGTTCGAAATGACTCCTAAAGGACCGCCCGCAGCCGTCGCAGCATATCTCGCCTACTCTTTAATATGTAATAATTACCTATACATATTTAAACCGAGCGTGCCCTCTTGGCAAAGAAATCCGGTTCCCGTAGATCCCCCGAATGCATTCGTATGTTTCGAGGTTGTTGAAAATAAAGACGTTTTGGCCTTGTCGAAGTCCGAGTCGTCACAACAACAACAACAACAAATAAGATGCTCTCGCTCTAAAGATTGGAAACGTATGGAATTAATTACCATGCAGCTGCAACAGCAATGGCAGCAGCAGCAACAGAACCATTCGGAAGAGGTTCCCTTATCGCCATCATCATCAGAGACGTCGTCGTGTCGTCGTCCGCGGTATCGAGAGACCTTTTAATTTATAAAAGTTATCTAGGAGGAGGAGGAGGACGCCTTCAACGACGACGAGAAATAGAAAACGTAGATGGATCCGGCGACGGCGAGGACGGCGACGACGACGACGACGGTGCCGAACGGTTGAACAATGGATGCGCGGGCGATTGTGTCGGAGACGGAGTTGGCATCGATCCTTTTCTGATGTTTAAAATAAGATTTAAATATAATAGCAGTTTTACGGAGACCGAATGGTACGTCATGCCATGGAATCATAAACGAATCGCCTTCAAAGAGAAAGAGAGCGAGAAAAAAAGATCGAGAATTTGATAGTTCAGATGGTGTATGGACGTATTTAGAACACATCGTACTTATGCAATTAATAGGAGCGTGGGCATACTACATCTATTACAAATATAAAATAAACTATGCGCGCATGAGCAACATCGTTTGCGCTCGAACGAAAACCTACACATGCAAAATAATTTTCAGTTCTAACCGGGAGGTATCTTCGTTCAGGGTGTGTATGTGTGCGTGAAATTTTGCACTTAATTAAATAGCAATTATGGTGAAGTATATTCAAGACGAAAATAATCATACAAGTGGTGACGACAGACAAGTATTTTAAATAACGATGATGATGACGTAATTTCGTCATCATCATCATCATCATCTACGTGTGCAGTATCTGGATCGCCGCAAGTTTTGTCAGGTATTCATGTCTACGATAACGATCAGGCGATGGATCCCCTGATATGTAGCACCGAATACCGATTGAATTCCTCCAAGGAGAATGCGCAATGGTGCGCTCACGGTCATACGATCGAAGTGGGCTTAACCAAACGAAAGAGCAATATGGATTTTAGCCCTGTTATCAGACTTATATGCCCCAACAGATTTTGTAAAGAAGGCGAATTGCAAATGGACGAAAACGAGTGGAAAGATTTGTCGTCTATCAATATCGAACATAAATTTAGAAATTTTTTCCAACCGCTCGGATACTGCCAAGGTTGCATCTGCAGGCGCTACCGCCGCCTCCGTAGTCGCAGACGTATGGCACTGGAGGCGTGAAATGCATCAGACGATCGACGGATACTTGGAAGTGGAATTTAAAGACGAATACGAGTCCATTCATAGAGTCGAGGTGCAAAAAACTGCTGCGGCTCTCGCCGCATTAGAATCAACAACAACAACAGGATCCGGATACAATGTTGCGCGAATTTCTCTCTCCGCGAAGAATTTGCAAAAGTGTTTACTCTAGCTCCTCTTATAATGCTCAAATTAGAAATATTGAAAGGACAAGATTTTCAAGAGTTCTACGATAGAAATATAGAGTGCGTCGCCACTTGCCTTCCCGAAGAGTTCGGAGCTTACGCGTATAACAGGTGCAAGAGCAGTAGCGGCGACGGCGACGACGATGGAGGTGAAGGCGGGCCCCTCCTCGAGGATGCTGGACTTTATTCGAACCTGCAGGATCAAGTCTTATGTCGAGTCGAGATGATAAGCGAATACGTATTTGGAAATCCATCCCTAAGTACCCTAAACGTTCTTTACGACATCAACAGACTCGGCTTATTAGAAATCACGCGCCATTTCCCTCACAAAATTGTCGATGACGTATTATGTTTATATCAAAAGAATTTAAATGTCGAAATGAAACCTTTGTATTTTAAAGATAGTGTATGATCCTTTTTTGTAAATAAAATTTATTCTGTATGCAGTTATTTTTTTATATATATATATATATATTTAAATTGTTACGTTATTGCAGGAGAGATGTTAGTCAATGTTGGTACACGGGGGTGAAGGGTTGTTCAACAACCTCTTAAATAAATTGCCCTTCGAACTGCACTTTCCTGGTCATAACTTCTGCGGTCCCGGAACCAGGCTACAAGAGCGTTTAAATCGCGGAGACAAAGGTATTAATCCTCTAGACGAAGCGTGCAAGCAGCACGACATCGCGAGGCACGAGGCCGACAAGGTCTTGCAAGAAGCGCCTTGGCGGCGAGTCAAGGCCAAAGATTCTAAGTGGTCCGAGAAGCTCGCAGCGTTGGGCGTAACGGCTGCAATGAAAGCGAAACGCAAACTAGGAATGGGAATAGACAAGAAAATGGCCGTGAAACTGGATCGTCGACAGCGAGGAGGACGACGACGACGACGACAAAAACGACGACGTCGAGTACGTCGATGCTCGGGTAAATTCAAAGACAATAACGGTAACGTCGGCAGAAAATGCTCCTTCAGAGGCGGTCTTATAAGTAAAATATCTAAAGAAATCAGAAAACAAAGCATCAAGAGTAAAGGACACGGAGATGCTTCGCATAATCGTCTCATTTCGAGCGCGATGAATGCTGCAAAATTATAGTCAACAGGATGGGAGGTCGTTCGAAAATTAAAGTACCGCGCATAATACCGGTGCCCAAGCGAGGAGGCTTATTGCCTTTGATTCCGATATTTGCGGGTCTTTCGGCGCTCGGAGCACTGGCCGGCGGAGCGTCGAGCGTCGCAAACGCCATCAATTCGGCCAAAAATGCAAAGAGGTATTTCGACGAGAACGCGCGTCACAACAGAGCCATGGAAGAGAAAAAAGTCGGCAGCGGATTGTATTTAAAGCCTCACAAGAAAGGTAGCGCCTTGTACTTGAAACCTTATCCGGGGGATTCAAAAAACGGATGACTTCGACGGTGCCGAGGAATGCTAAGCTCGCCACCACCACCACCACCACCACCACCCTTACACCTCCCATGCGCGCATTGACCGATCTCGATCTGCACAAATATGCTAAAGGTGTTCCGTATTTTAGAGGCGTGTACATGCGAGACGAGTTGCCGCTAAAAGACGCGACGGAAGCTTAGCACCGCCGTGGCGAAACGAAAGTGGTATTATAAATTTAGACGATGGATCCGGTCCGGGCACGCATTGGGTCGGTTATAAAAAGGGCCAATACGGTGATATACTTCGATAGTTTCGGAGACCTGAGGCCTCCGAGGAAGTCTTAAGATATTTTCACGGTAGCGATATATATTATAACGTGGAAAGGGAGCAAGACTTTAACACGATCGTGTGTGGTCATTTAGTGTTGAAATTTTTACATAAAGAACCATAATGCCCTCGAGCGCTACAGTCATGTCTAGGACATTCACGATATTCGGGTATGGAAATACCATCAGCAGCGGTACGCTATACCCACCTGTGAGACTGAACGATGGCGGCACGTACACCTGCGGCTTGGTGGGTCTTTACACGTGCAACACCGTTCGAAATATTTACGAGGGAAATAATAAGTTCTATTACGATAAAGATAAAGAAATCACCATCGACGAGGGATGCTACGAAATAGACGAGCTAAACACGTTCCTGAGAAAAAAGATATTGGAGTCGGCTAAAGCCAACAAAGAAATTAATTCGTCCGTAACTTTGGACGACGACGGATTGGTCGACGGCTTGTTTTCTTTAAGAGCTAATAATAATACCCTAAAGTGCGAAATAAAATCGAAATACTCCGTAGACTTCACGAAGCGCGGCAACATCGGTCGAATGCTGGGATTTCATGATCGAATTTTAGAGGAAGGTCGTTCGCATACGTCCGATCGCGATGTGGAAATAATTTCGGTATCTAATATTTTCGTAGATACTAACATTACGACGGGAGCGTACCGCAATAACCAACTTTGTCATAGCATTTACGAATTTGGCCTAACCGTGCCCCCAGGCTACAGCATAGAACAACAACCCAGTAATATAATTCGTTTCCCTCTGTGCGTGGACGAATTCGATAACATTACGTTGAGACTGGTGGATCATACGGGTGAAGCGGTTAATTTTTCGAAGGATACGTACCTTTGCGTTCGCATAGAGCTAAGACGCGAATAATAAAATTATTATTAAGTTAAAATGGGCGTCGTTTACGATGACGAGCGTCAGCATCAGCAGCAGCAGCAACAGACGTTAGCCGCAGTCGTCAATATACCTAAGAAAAATCCGCGCGTTGGGCATTGTTATCGTCGTTGCTGCCGAAGTCTTCTTCTTCTTCTTCCTCAAAACAAACCTATATAAAACGCAAAAACGTTCTCAAAATCTGCAGTCGCACGCAAATCATCGTTAGGCCATAACGAAATAAAAAGCGGAAGAGGTGTGAAAAAGCGACATCATATTAAAAAGAAGAGGAATAAGAACCTCGCTCTTAGTCGCGCAGACGCAAGTTTCTTAAAAGCACTCGGCTACAAGCTTTTGAATACGAGATAGAAAAAAAGTACTAGAAATGGCTAAACGTGGCGGTAAAATACGTGGTGATTTTGGTAGTAGCACGAAAATGGTCGCAGATCACATCTCGTCGGTGATTAGTCCCCCTTTGAAGAAATTACGTTTCGACGAGGTGGCCAAATTAGACGTATTCAAAAGGCCTCGCTACGAAGAGACAATTTCGAAAGAAGATTATTATTCGTATTTACCCTTCACGCGAAACACAGACCACAGCGATAGAGTGATTATAGAAATCCAAAATTCCGATGCTATAACCGCAACCTACGACAGTTACATTAATATTAAGGGAACGTTTTCGGTGAAAACCGAAGGTAAACCGTATACGATAACGAACAACGCAATATTATTCTTGTTCGATGAAATACAGTACAAAATGGGGAGCACGCATGTGGTCGACGTTTGTAAGCAGCCTGGTATAACGTGCACGATGAAGGGTCTCGCTTCGTATCACAAAAAATTCAACGGTTTGAGCAATAGCACCTGGGACCCTCGAGGAGATACAAACGCCGACATTTTTAAGAACGGACGCTTCTCGTGCAATGTGCCTCTAAAGCATATTTTTGGATTTTGCGAGGATTATAAACGAGCCGTCGTAAACATGCCGCAAGAGCTTGTTTTAATTAGATCCAAGAGCGACGTCAATTGTTACAAGAGCGACGAAAACGAGCTAACATTTAAAATTACTAAAATATCGTGGAGGTTCCGCATTTAAAGCTTAGCGATGAATCGAAATTAAATTTATTCCATCATTTGCATAAAATCCCAGAATTGTGGTTTACTTTGTCGCTGGGAGCTTCACGAGTTGCCGTCCTTTCCGTCTTCGAAAATTCACGTTTGGCGTATTAAGAATTCGAACGAATTAGAAAACCTCGATGGATTCTATTTACTCTTCAGCATGGCAAGTATGATAATGCGAAGCAATCGGCAGCCCAGTTCGATCACTGCAATCTGACAAATTTAAAACTATACCTTAATTCCCAAGAATTTCCACTTCAAGATATGAATTCGGACTTTGCCAATAACGATTATTCGACCCCGTTCATGCACTATTCGAAATTTCCGGAAAACTATTATGCAGGCGCGAGCAATTTGAGCTACGCTCTGTGTTGTTTGAACGACTATCAGCAATTTGGCAATTGTCCCGTGTTCGTGATCGATTGCAGTCGTCAAGAAGAATCTATTAAAAATTCGGCCGTCGATATACGTCTCGAAATCGAATCCAGCAACATTTTCGATCAAACCACTAAAGCATACTGCTTAATTTTGCACGACTCTATATTCGAATACGATCCGTTTACGGAAATCGTTACGCGTCATATTAGCGAATAATAGACATGAAGGTTATTAAACAGAAACAATCTCTACCGGTTGCAAATATGGATCTAACGGTCGAACAGGATGATCCTTATTCCTATTTTGGAACGCGCAAAAGCACGGAGATCTCTTACCGGCCAGCATAAGATGCATCGTATGCGGACCTTCTGCGTGCGGTAAAACAAACCTGATTTTGAGTTTGTTACTGGCACCCAACGGATTGGAATTTGAAAACGTTTACATTTACTCCAAGTCGCTATTTCAGCCCAAATACGATTTTTGAGTCGAGTTTTGAGACCGATCAAGGGACTAGGCTATTACGAATTTAGCGAAAATTCGAAATAATTTCACCGCAAGATGCTAAGAGTAATTCGATTTTCATTTTCGACGACATTCAATGTCACGAACAAAACGCGATTCGTCAATATTTTCAATGAGCCGTCATAAGAATATAGACGCGTTCTACCTCAGCCAATCGTATGCAAGAATACCGAAGCATCTTATTCGCGACAATACAAATTTAATTATAGTTTTTTGCAAGACGAAATGAACTTAAGACATATCTATTCGGAGCACATTAATACCGACATGAGCTTCGAAGATTTCAAAAGATGTGCCGTCTAGCGTGGGAAAAAAGACGGCGATGGCAATAAAGCCGGATACGGATTCTTAGTGGTAGACAAAGAAAAGCCATAAACGAGGGCCGCTACCGTAAAGGATTCGATCATTACATATGTATTTAAAATCACGACGTTCGAGCGAACTTTCATCAACGCAATGTCTGCGGCTGCGATGAGACGAGGACGACGACGACGTCACTCTACGAATTTAAATCGAGCCGTAGTGCAGGCCACTAAAACGATAAGAAAAGTTTTAGATTTTAAACGAGATCAAAATCGAGCTCAATTAAAATACGGAATGAAGCATGCTCAATTACTAGAACCGTTAAAATCGCTATCAAAATTCTCTGCAAGTAAAAATCCTAATTATATTCGACGTCAGAATGCGGAGCACGAATCTGATAATGTCGGCGACGGTTCAGATGCCTTACTTAAAAGTATGCCGACATCCTGTCCAAAAGCGAGGATCCCAATATAGACGATACCGGAATCGGCATTCAATGCGACGACCTTTCGAATAAATGGTCTATGGGCAATTCAGAGTTAGCTATTGCAGACGACGGATCTACGATTAATATTAGAAATAAAAATATCCTATTACGGAGGGCTTACTTCGATTGTTAACTTATAAGAAAATCCTTCGAATAAGAAAACGCCTGCTGGCAATCCTTCCGAGCTAGATGTAAAAATTACATCGATATTTTGAAGAAAACCAATGCATATAATAAACTGTTTCGCAAGGATCTGCCTAAAACGCCCAAATATAAAAATTATATCGTTCCGAATTTAACACCGTCGCCCGTGGCGACTACAATATCTACGCCTCCTCCCTCGCCGCAGCATGCTTCGTCGCCGTCACCGTCGTCGTTGTCGTCAAGAGAGATGAATACAGCATCGGCGACTCCTACGATTCCCATGCAATTACGATCCAAAATAACGAAGAAAAAGAAAGGTCTCGGTATGGATAATTTATCGAAAAAAAGACAGCCATCGAGTAATATAAGCAGAACTTGGCGATACAAAAAATTCGATAATTCTAATCATGAGATAGAATACGTTCATTGGGACTCGCCGGCCGAGCTGGATAAGTCTATAGCATATTTTTCTGAATCTGTAATTTTTAGTTGATTTTATAGAAAATACATCTGTCGTTCTAATACATTTACTATAGACAAATAAATCGCTGATTTCATGCAAGCGCATGCGGAGGGTTTTTCTACAAATCAACAAAGAATTAATAAATTGAGTTGAAAACACGAATTCTCTATTTTTTAAGTCCACGTATAGGCAATCGGTTCTTAGAATTGCATAAAAGAAAATGTCACTTTCACATTTATACTGAAAATTAAACACTGTTATTAATGGCGATACGGCAGATTGATCTACAAATCTAAATAACCTAATACCGGCCGAGATGCTTTCGCTAATATTATAAAATGCCTTTCGGTCGTAATTACATAAATTAAAAAGCTTTTCTTTCATACGAGACACGTCGGTGAAGCAAAACGCTATTGTGTTAGAATACGAATTTTCTAAGCACGTTAAATTGTCGAACAAATTAAATTGCATGCAAAATAAAAAAAGGGCTCTATACCCCATCAAAAAACCGTCCCGATATTTAAAGTCTCTTAAATAAGCAGGCAATTCCTTGCATGCGATTCTATAAAAATTATGCGGATAATCCGCAATTAGCATATCACGATTGTAATGGGTTGCTGATCTAATTCTATATTCAATACTCATAACTTTAAAAAATCAAGATGTAAAAATACTAAAATTATAAAAATTAATTACCATGTATAGGTAGGTATTCTAGTGTGATGACGATACGGATGGCTTTTTTTGCTCTTGCCGTTCTTGATTTTCCTGGGGAGGATCCGTTAGGGCTGATGATGATGATGGATCCTTTTGTTTTTCTCCCATGCAGCAGAAGGAAATACTCGCTGCAGGATTAGGTTTACCTTTAAAATAAACGAATTTCGTATTAGTTTTTTAAATAAAAAATTAAAATATTAAATACTAACCAACTTCGAACGATCCTAGGTAGTGCAAACAAAGGCATTCCTGTTTATTCAGCTCTTCGATATCTTTGTCGCTAATTACGTCCGCGATTCTCTGCGGAAGGAACACAACGCATTCTTCTAATTCGACGAGAATGAGCCGAGAATTCTTCTTTGACTGAAGAGATTTGATGCTTAAAACCGGATAAGGCGCTGTAGCTCGAGATCTTTGACTTTTACGGTCTTCTTCCTATCGATGCGGCTTACTGAATTGATTTTTAATTAACTCCATATTTTAATTCTAATTACGAATATAATTACATAAAGTTAAAAATATATTTACAATTATTACCTGTTTTTTAATGCAAGCTGCACGATGACAAAACACGTTGCACGACTCTCAAACTTATATTTTACAAGATAAAAAAGCCTTACAAGGGATCCTCTATTTATATCGATCCGAATGACGTACTTTTTTTATTACGCATCTGAATACCGCCTCCCAAGCACATACACGATTAGGTCATTAACGATAGCAATTCATTAGAATTAAATAGCATTGCCCTTGTTTTGGGCAAAAAAAGCGCTCATTCAAATTAAAACGTCATGTTTTATTATGCGGATATTAAAGTCGCATAAAAATTAATGAGCATATTTTTTATTCAAAGACTAAAACTAAAACATTTTCCCCGACTCGGCATCGATAAAGAATATAAAAATCCCAAACGTCTATATTTCGAGGATTTATGAGACCATATTTGTTAAAAATAATGGGTTCCTATATAATTAATGTTGCAAAACGATGTGTACTGAAATTAAAACTTACTCACGAATGATGTAATCATGAAACTACAGTATTTTCTTTACGCGTTCGAAGAAGCTATCTTTTATACATACAATGTTTTAACAAAAGCGATTCCCGACTTCGATAATAAAAAATAATTATACAAACATACTCGATTATTTATATTTTAACTTCCGCTTTATATAATGAATGTATACTATACAAAATTTACGATCACTTTTTATTTCTCGGCAAAAATACGATTTCGTCATCGTATATGCTTTGGGTTCATATAATGCGCACAAAATTAAGTAAGAACTTTTTTACCATTTATACCGAAACAATTACATTTAAAACGTCTTGCACGTGTCCCGATGAGATAATCGTGGCCCGTTTTTTTCTCTTGCCCGACGATCTGAAATCTCTGCGTTATTTTAAATACTTCATCATAATTGCCTACGAAAACATCGAGCGTAACATTTACAAATTATTAAAAGTTTACTTGAAACGTCTTGCACGTGTGTCCGATGAGATAATCGTTGACCCCGTATTTGTAAACGAATTAAATAGCGCACTTTCATCATCTTCTCTCTCGGAAGGCAAAAAATACACCCACACGTCATCGATCGAACCATCTTGAGCAAAAATACGATTACGTCAGTAGTATAGCTATGAAGAAGCTGCGACAGCCCTTTTAAAAGGGCCATCGCAATTTTTTTTTTTATCGACACCTGTAATAAAAAAACCCTTGCGGTTATTTACCCAGACTCATTCTCGAACGCGACCACCACCCCCCCGAAAACGCGCTCTTAAAACAAAAACACGTTCGCACCACTTGCGCGCCCCTTACGATATTTCGTCTTAGACTAAAACACGCACGCCCCCCCCCTACACACCTATACACATAACGATACATACCTTTCTTTTCGAAAATAAAACAACAACAACACCGCCCCCCCGATCGATATCTACACACACACACTTTTATCACGAGGGCGGCACGACTTCCACGTTAACATCACCGACAAACCATACATACCCTACACCCTACACGCACACACCTGCACATACATACCTCTCTTTTACATAATACGCACACCCTTTACAAGATATTTATGATCCTTTTAAAAAGGGCCGGCCAGCTTCTCCATAGCCATACCATCGTTATCCTCAAACCTAACTAATACCAACACACACACACACCTACACATACATGACCTTCACACATACATACTTCTCTTTTCCATAATACACACACCCTTTACAAGATATTTATGACCCTTTAAAAAGGGCTGTCCCAGCTTCTCCATAGTTATACTACTGTTCTAACAAGATCTATGTTGAAAAAACTTAACTGTGACAAACCGCTTCTTAAATTCGACGTTGTAACGTATTTTTTTTCGTAGTTACATTCCGTTCATGAATATAAAATAAAACGACAATAATATAAAAAATATAATTAGTAAAATTCCGTACAATTAAAATAAAACTTAAAATTAATAATAGCATATAGACTCCTTTACCTTTGAGGTCTAAGATTCGTTATTAAGCTTCGTCGAGTTGTCATTTCGAGCACTTTGCTATCAACGTTTGAAGGGACAAGCTGCGATAAGCGGCGTAGTAAGGTCAATATGGTCGTGTCTAAACACGTGGCCTGTAACACAGTCCGAAAAAGAATTAAATAGCAACGAGAAAATATGGAAGCTCACCCTCATCATTAATACGGTTGGTATAAATTAATTAAATAAATTATATTAATATTTTTCCTCTTAGTGCAATATCATATAAGACAATATCAAATAATGCAATATCACGAAAATATCACGTAACCATATGACATGAGAATATCATATACAATTTCCTATAAGTTTATTACATCAGTAATATCAAAGTATTAATTTCAAGAAAATTTAGTTTGGTTTTGGAGTACTAAAATTATATATGATGTAAAATCAAGCAGATGTTAGTTTCGTTAAATTCTGGTTTTATTCAGAAGAGTTCTCGCAATTCCAGTAATAATTTCGTAAGTATTCACGTGGTTTCTATTTGTGCGTTGCAGAAAACAGATGTTCATGGAATTTCCGACAGCTGGTGTTATGGTTCGATTTCTTTTGTTCACAGCAGTATCTGCACCGATCTGCACACATGAGTGTTTTTAGCTTTTAATCGCTTTCAATATCAGTTAAATTGCAATAAGAAAATTGAACTTTAGTCACATAAAATTCGTTTAAGGAAAGAAAGAATTAAGTAACAAATTTATTGATTGTCAGAATGATACAGATAAAGTTAACTAAGCTAAAAGGTTATGAGTGACATATTATGTCAGATATAAAAAACATATATTCAACTGTCCTATTTAGACCTCACATGCCATGTTACTTTAATTTAAAAATAAGTTTAAATATTTTGAGGTCATGTACTTTGATTTTTAGTCAACATGAGAAATTCCTTTATTAACTATTGAATAAAAGTAACTTTAGGTTGACACATACTAATTTATCTGCACTTAGGTAATTTAAATTTCATTGTTAAAGTCGAAGTAGTGCTACTATGACTTGAAGAATATGTAATATGAATAATTAAGAAAACTCAAATCCTTACATAAAAAATTATTAAGAAAGATTCATTCAGAGATCTTTATGTTAAAGTTATTAAGAAAGATTCATTCAGAGACCTTTATGTTATTGAATACAAATCCTTATTAGTATATTTCTGTTCTATAAAAAATTATTAGTTGAAAATATTATAGCAAAACGAATCGAAAATATTATAGTAAAATGAATCAAGAAATTTAAGAAAATGGCATCTATTTTTTTATGACTTTTTTATTGTTTGAAATATAAGTAAAGTTTACAAATCATTCCTGATCAGAAATTGTGGGTAATGATTACAAATACCCTGGGTGTATACTTTTGAAACCTAAATTCTATTATTTTATTTTTGGTAAATATTTTTGAGGACACAAACGGTGTCCATGTTGTGCATTTGTTTGTTCACAGGTCAAGTCGAGACATCTGTATGACATCTGGTGTTTGAGATTTTGGTAAGTGTTTTAAAAGAGTGAAATTCAAGTTTTATGGCTATGTTAGTGGTGTTAAGATAAGGTTTCCGCATTCCCCTTATACAAGCACAGTAAAATTTTGTAGGTAGTTGTATTGAAAAATACGGTGGCGCTCATTATTTATATTTTTGGTCTTTTGACAACCCATGACCCAAGCTCATGATCTACCAGAGCTAACACTCTACTAGCCGTTTATGTCTAAAGAGTTTTTCTTTTCCTCAAGCCGTTTTCCATCCAACTTTACCTTGGGCTTTCATTGTTAATAAGAAATTCTTGACCTTGTGATATCAGGTAAGGGTTTAGGAAATATAAAGGTGCAATTTATTAGCTGATAGTCACGAGGGAAAAATAAAAATAAAAACAAAATTTAAAATTAAATTATTTTGTTTTCAACGTGATCTTAGTGTCTTATAATAGTTCAGAGTTTAAGATTAGACCATCTGTGGCATTCCCTTAGAAATAATCACATTTCATTTTACTAGTTTCTGTATAAGTAAAGTCTACCAATAGGATTAGGTTATTCCTTTAGGAAATATAAGTTTTAGGCTTCTAAAAATTCTAATTTTCAAAGATTGAGTTAAAGATTTCATTTTTGGATAGAAGGTATAAAGGATTTTCGGTAGATGGGTGTGTTTATCGAGTGAAAGATTCTCTTTCTTTTGGTTTGTCTAGGTGCACGATAGTATTTGTAGTAGTGATATAAAGTATCAGGAACTATTTAATAAAATTTGTATGTGACATTTCGGTAAAGTAGTTATATTTCTGGGAGAGTTTTTCTACAATATTTGGTGTACTTTATGTCAGGATTTTTTTTTGAGACTGAACTTAATTAGACTTTGTGTGAATGTAAGCGAATGAAGAAATAAACTATGATGATGAGAGAAGTCAGGTGATGTAAGGATGGAATTTGGGGGAAATTGATTTTAATTTGAAAGTTTATAAAATATAAGAGCTATTGGAGAGAAAGGCCGCTATGAGAAGGGAATTCTGCATGTGTATGATAAGTCTATTGTGAATGCTTGTATATAGTAGGTAGTTAGAAATATAAATAGAAAAGTATTCATCAATATAACGATATGGCATTTAACATAATTTTGCGGGATTGATTTCGAATTTTATATTTTTATTTGGGGAAAAAATAATGTGATAAGATGTGATAGATGTCATTGAGCACCATATCCTATACATAAAGCACCTTAAAATCGAAGAAAATTTAAATCTTTCTAATTGCCCATGTACTGTAATTGAAAACACCATGTATAATATTTCCGTGGTACAATAAAGTCTGCAAATCATTCTTTGATACTAAATCCCATTTAAAACACGTTCTAGAACATATTATATAGGTTGAAAACCCTTGCCCCCAATTTTAATAACGAGACCTAAAATGTAAATATCCGTGCTAAATACCATTTTATAACGCGTTAAGTATATTGAACAATAACGTTATTTTACAACTTTATTTTTGCAAATATTTAACGAGAAGCTTGTATTTTAGCTTGAATACTGCATTAAATTTTCTAACTTCTAGTTAATTCAACAAGTACATAAATTAACGATTGTAAATAAGTATGCGACAGATAGTACGAATGAATACCCTAATTAGCGAGATTGTAAAGAACGATGAGACGTTTAACGACCTGATGAAGTGGATAAGATAGCCCGCGATACCCAGCTCAGAGATAAGCATTTCACATTTATTCAGTAAGGATACTGATTAAGAGACTATAGTGAGATTTTACGATCTGATAAGTCTAAAATGACAGCTATTTAGATAGGATAAATATGTAAACTGAACTGATTTTCTACGAATTGGGTCAGCCTGACCAGAAGTTTATAGATTTTTCCAGAAATAATAATGTAGTGAAATTTTATTATATAAATCGAAAATAATTAGAATGAGCGTCAGCTACCAATGGTCGATAATCTGTATCTTGGTCAATTACGAGCGATCTTTTTCCAATGAATAAAGTCAAGTCAACGTTAGTATAAAATGTTTGTCATAAACAATATGTTACGTGCAGTTCCTGCATTTAAATGTTTACTGACAATTTCAACCGCTTTATCGATTTAAGCGATTGCTTATTTATCACCTTGTAGGATTTTATTAAATTATTTAGTTATAATTTAGAGATGTTTCAATCTATTTTATTTTTGACATAGCGTTTAAATGTCGTATTGGATTATCAGAGCATTTGTTTTAGAAAATTTACGACGGATTTATGTGTTTCATACAAGGTTATTTTTGGTTCGCTTATCGTTATTCTGTATCTAATATAAATTAGTAATTGGTTTATGCTACATTTTTATAATTTTATGCGAAAGGTTAGGCAACCCATCCTACGCGTCTTTATAATTCTTTAAGGTTAGTTGTATATATTTATTATCTCGTTGTAGACACGTTGACGTACATTCGTGTTTGAGAACGCTACGACTGGTTCTATAGACAAACCTTAATTGGGTTTCCTTCATCGAGAGGAGTTCACTAGTAAGAATGAAACCAAAAGTTGTTTGTACGATATATATCTCATAAATTCCTTTTTAAGAAACAGTTTTAGTTTCGTTTGTGTAAAATTAGAAATATGCTATCTTTTTTAATAAGATGGCAATTCCAATACCTAGAAGTGGACTCTGAACACATTTTGGTTGAAGATAAATAAATTCAGTTACTACTAATATAAAACGTGACCAGCAAACGTCGACTACAAAATGTTGTTGTACCTTAACCGTAAATTATTAGAACCTTCACGACCACGCTTGGACAAGCTTAAAAACAGAAACGTCATGTCAAGCCATTTGCTGTTTCTTTTCTTCATCGTTTTGATGATTTCTCTCAGGGTAAATTGGGCCTTGATTTTCTTTGTTGAGCTTTCTTTTTTAGGTTACTTATCGTACAATCGGCGATGTTCTGGTGTGGAAATTGAACTTACTTCGCTCAAGCCGTCGGAATATGCTAATGCAATAGCTGTTATTGATTGAGTATTATTATTAAATAAAATCTGCTATATAAAATTTAGAGTTGCACTATTGTCAAGGTATGACAATATTACCTAATATTTTTTTCTGTTTTGTTACAGCTGCTGCGAAATGCTTTCGGGCAGTAGATGATTCTTTTTCCTTTTATTGCTGTTGACTACTATTATATTATTTTTTTTGCATCTATTTAGTGTTTGTGGACATTAAGTAAGTATATAGATATATTTTTTTATTGTTGTTTTATATGAACATAAAGCATTTAAAAATTGAGTGATTGAAAATAATCCACTCTATTTTTTGTCTAATTTTATTTTATGTAAATATTAGAAATGAGGGTAAAATTAGTTAGGGGTAATTAATGAGTGTCTTAATTATTTTTGCGAATATTTTTTGTACTATGTAAATCCTCCGGGGTATGTTGGATAAATATCGTTTTCTTCGCGAATTGGTTTTCCATTTTCGTGTAACTTGTCTTTTTATTAATTAGAGGTGTTTAAGTAAAATTCCTTTCTTGAGATTTTCTTTCTTTGTGACCCACCACACTCTGCGATTTTTTAGCTAGCATGGCATTCTTTGGATTCCTTTTTTGTTGTGATACACGGTGAGAGCTTTTTTGTTTACTTTACTTTTCTTTCTTGTCCGCATGGATTACCGTAACAAATATATTTTAAAGTTATACAGTATAACGAACGACGTCTAAAGTAAAATTGTATAAAAATATGAACAACTCAGATGGGAAATAAAATATCATCGTCAGTTTTAAAGAAGTATGTCGGTGCGATAAACTTATATAGAAAAATACGACATGGAAAGGCAAGGTATGGGTTTTTATGCAGTTATAGGTAAAATGCTTTTAAAAATGGAAGGACATGTAAATTTAATCAACAATTTTAACAAGAAACGCAAGTATATCATTGTATAAATCGTTAGAAAGATATTTGCGTGCTACAGTTATTTTAAGTAGGTTAAATTTGCATAAAATTTTGGCATATAGATATGCTTCCTGTAAATTGATAATTTTAGATTTGTTTAATGTCGAACTTGGAGTTAATTTGACCATTATAAAACGCTTTTTTTGGGCGTACCTGTACAACTACACTCAAACGGGTTTTTAATAAGAGTATTACAAATTATCCATACCCCTCTTTAAAAGGAAATTTTTGTGCTTATTGACTTACATAAGAAAAGCTTTGGGAATACTAATTACAAACAAAGACTGTGTGAATTCTTTATGAATATTTAATAGTTTTTTTTGTTGTAAATTGCAGTTGTCGGTTTTACTGTTTGCGTGTAAGTAATATTTTGGATAATGAGTGTTAAAAAAAGATGTTTGTGGATGTAGCTATTATTATTACTTGTTTATTAATGAATATTTGATGATATTATAATTTTGATGTTCGACTTTCATTGTTTCATTTAAGAAGACAATACGGGCATATTGAGGCAATAATTCACACTAGATCATTCTTTGTTTTCATGTTGCAACTTTTATTGGCTTCCAACATCTGGATGGCATATAACTACAAATTCATAGCAATATATATATATATATATATATATATATATATATACATGTATTTATATATAACAGTGGTTTCCTTTTGGAACGGCTCGCTAGTTGCCTGCCCCACACTTTGGGCGACATAAATTCTGCAAATTTCTCCTCCTGACTCAAGTTCCTTACTTTGGGTTGATCATAAAAATGCTACGTACTCACCTATTAAATCGTATTCTTAACTTAGGAAGTTGTGGCTCTCTTTGCATTTCTATTACTTTAGCTGAAAATAAAATAAAAAAAAACTCCACCAATTTTCACTTAAATAAAATTTTGACTCCACTCTATGATTATTATATGTCTAGGTTGAGTATCTTCTGAATATGCTTTTCAAGCTGATGATACCACGGCTAGCTCTGCTCACTGCGTCTTCCGAGATACTCACCACAACTACTAATTCTTTCAATACCATTGTAATTAATAAAAAAAATCTTTTGACAAAAACATACAGTCCTTTTATTCTGCCAACACAAATAATAAACTCTCAAAATCTCTATATTTACAATTAATATTCAAGTTGAAAGATTTTATACTTCTGCTCAATAGTAAAACCTCAATCCTCAAGATTTTATGCTCCTCTACGTTTCATATTTTTATTTAAAAGTAGATGGGCCTATCCTGTACCCTTAATTTACTTCCCCTAGGTCTATGAAGAACTCAGTATAAACCTTTTTATTTTCTGTGCATAAATTTTTGCATTGTCAAATTATACTAAAGACCCGTTTACTTCTTACATCTATAACACATTATTCAAGTATTTACACCATCAGATTAATAATAGAAAAATTGTCCGTTACATATGTTTATAAAATTAATTTTCAGTTTTACAAATTTTCACTACATAAACCCCAAATCACTCATAGTTTAAAATAACTAAGCACCAGCACCACAGTTTCAATAAAAAAAACTTACCTGGAGTGTGTTCGTCTCGATCACCATCTCTGTAGACGACTTTCCACCAGACTGTTCGTCCCTGGATTACTCCATCGTGCTGAATTCCAAGTTGGATAGCAATTCTATCTCAAACACGTTCATCCAAATCATTAACAATCTGAAGATGCCTTCTACCAGACTGCACATACAACAACCAAACCACACATCGTCTTCTACTTAATGTGCCTCCAGCACCCTTGTTCAAAATGTAAATAATTCTTTTACTTATGTAGCATCCTGCTTTAATTATTATAATTATTTATTTCAGTTCAGCCCGTTTAACTACCTTGCACCCACTTGTGCATTAACAAAACACGTGTAAAATTTTTCGGCGGACTGCACTGTTACGCGGTACCAAAGCTAGGATGTTCTTCTGAATAATTCAAATTATAATCAAGTCAGAAAAATAAGAGAAAATAAGAGAGCGAATCTACCTCTGTTAGTGCTTATATATTCTTAGCCCCACTTACGTTGCCCGTATTTTCGCTATACATTCTCCAACATTGTTTTACCACGAGAAACTTCGTAACACTTCTATTCGTTTAAGTTTCTTTAAAATTTGTAGTCTGCTATTACTCCCAAACAAATCCAATCACCTCTCTGATATGTGCCTCTATACGGTTATCGCAGTCATGCTTTCATAACAACCTTTCCTATCTTTGTCTTAATTTCTTATCTAAATTGTCGACGTTATTTCCACTCTTTTGATATCTTTGGTTGCCACATGTTTTCTGTTTTTCTTATTGTCCCACTATTGCTATGTTGTTTGCTGTTAATTCTCTCTTCATATACGTGTGCCTAGAAATATCGATGCTGTCCACAAACATGTTGCATTTTTGTCCTGCTTATTGGTTTTTAAAATATACTCGTCTGACACGTGCTTGAAAATGTTTGTCATTTAACCACTTGTTATTTTTCATCTTACTCTGTTACATACTAAATATTCTCTGTCGCCTAATTTTATCGATCTGTTTCTGAAATAGTAGTCTGTTATTGTTAACCTTGTCTCTTTCCGTTATCACAATACTTCGAATTGTTTTCCCAACGTAATCTAGCCTTAGCAAGAAGTATTTATTTACCCCAAGTTTGCGTTCCTTGAAATCATGGAATATTTTAGCTTGTTTGCAATCTTAAACCTTGTAGCTTTCTACAAATGCTTTAGTTTATGATATTAAATAAATGTATGTTGCTTAAATTAACGTATACAAATTAAACCTACAGTATAATAAGCAATTTTATCCAAATCTAACTATATAGAAGCTTAATAAATAAATTATTGATTTGTTGTACATACCGAGTCCCCAAATAAATAAATGTTTGTCCTATTTACACATGTTTACGCTTACCCGTACACAGTAATATATATATATATATATATATATATATATATATATAAAGTAATAATAATTACGACCTAAATATTTGTAATTCAAAATTTATTTGTGGGTTTAAGGTCTCTGGATTAAGGTGAAAACTCTTTTCTATGGCCTAAATTTTCGAATTTATTTTAAATTCTTGATCACAGGCATATCTAAAAAATTTTTATACGCTAGATTATAAATGTGGTACATAGATTATAACTTACAAACTTGAGGTTAATTGAAAACTAGCATAACAAACATAATAAAAATCTTGGAAAAACTCGTAAAACTAACAAAATTAAAAGTTCTTTAAAAATAAATTGTAAACATTAAACTTGTATATACATCAATTTGATGTCATAAATTTTGAAGTACAAATTTTTGTTTCATAGGATATAAGATAACTGATTTGTTTGATGACAGAGTATCGAGTGCACAAATGTATGTGTGTGTTTATGTATATTATATGTTGTGAGTGTATGTGTGTGTGTGTGTGTGTGTGTATGTATGTGTTTGAGCGTGTGTGTGTGTGTGTTTGAGCGTGTGTGTGTGTGTGTGTGTGTGTGTATGTTTAGTTTAATTTTTGTCATGAATTTTGTTCAAAATTTAATAAATACGTGTATATGGAACTTACGTTACTAATATCTGTTTTCTTGTTTATTGTATTTTTAGTTTTATAAATATGATACATTTCCAAAAAAATTCTTTTTGATTTGTTGCTCTCTATTTCTAAGATATCTGGATTTTCAAAATCCATACTGTGATTTTTGTTTATTACATGTGTGGTTAATGCACATGCTTTTGGTTTAATAGTTATGTCACTCTTATGTTGAGTTATCCTTTGTTTTAATAGTTGAGAGGTTTGCCCAACATACGAATGAACGCAATTTAAACAATTAATTTTATATATTAAATTCCTCTGGTTCATTTTAGATATTTTGTCTTTAGTTTTAGTAAAAATATTTTGTAATGTTAGTACGTTACGTTTAGCAAACTTTATTTTTTCATTTTTAAAAACTTTTATTAATTTTGGTGTTAAATGTTGAATATATGATATTGTTTTGTAAGTGAATAATTGATTGGTACTGTTTTGATTACTGTCGTTTAATTTGTTTGTGTTAGGATTAAATTGTTCGGATAGTAATTTTTTTATTAAATGGATTGGATAACTATTAGTTCTTAATATATCAGTAAGAATTTTTATGTTTTTTGGATACAAAGAGGGATGAGAAATTTTTTTTATTCTTTGTTTTAAACCTAATATTATATTTAATTTGTTGATAGTGGATGATAGGAATAAAAATTCAAATATCTCTCTGAATGTATTGCTTTTTTATACCAATCCAAATTAATTTTGTTCTCATTGTTTCTTATTAGTAACGTATCAAGAAATGGAACTGCTCTATTACATTCTTTTTCAACCGTAAATTGTATGTGAGGATTATAATTATTAAATATGTATAAAGTTTCGTCTATTTTATCTTCAGGAACTGCTGTTATGGTGTCATCGACAAATTTTTTGAGAAAAGGTATTTTAAATGGTAAATTAGCTATAACATTGTCTAACAGAGTATTCATAACTAGATCAGCAAGTACTGGACTGATGTTTGAACCCATAGGGCATCCAAATATTTGCTGAAAAAATTTATTATTAAAACTAAAGTAACTACTTTCAAAAATAAAATCTATTATATCTAAAAAAAGTTTTTTGCTAATTTTGCAGTTCAATTCTATTTTATTCCAAATAAGTGATAAATTTTGTTTTACTAAGTTTTTAAGTATGTAAACCCACAAATAAATTTTGAATTACAAATATTTAGGTCGTAATTATTATCACTTTATAGAATAATTATGGGTTTCTATAACATGATATCAAGTAAATATGGAGCAGAAACAACTTTACTCCTTAAACGCTGGGCAAGTCTGAACATCAAACTAGCATCTTTAAACAACAGAAAGATCTTCCTTCTTCAATGCAGGAAAAACGAAGTATTACCAAGTCATATTCATAATGCACTAAAAAATGTTTATAATTTATTAAGCAATAGTACTAAATCTATGGCTAACAAAATTAAAAGATTTAATGATAATTTAACTATAAAAATATTAAATTTAGAAATACAAATTACACATCAACTGGTTACCAATTTCAACAAAGAACTTAAAGCAATACAAATCAAGGTCAAAAATATTTTACCAAACCATATATATTTTGAATACCAACGACGATTGAATATAACATACAACAAATCTTTTATAAAATCAAAATAATAACCTAAACAAATTTAATGACATTTTAAAAAGCAAAATGTCATGATATGTCATACAGACAAATGGTTTAAAAATATTAGTGATCTTGAAATTCCAGTTGATATACAACAATTTTTGTCATTAGGATCAAAATTTAGTGTTAATCCAAAAATAAATAGCAACTTAATTTCTAACATTTTAGCCGAATTAGAAGATGTTATACAGAATACTAATAACGAAGAGAAGAGAAATTTATACAGAACTTATGTTACTAATATCATTACAAATTTTATTCACGAAAACTCAAAAAAGAAACCAAAAATGTTAATGAGATTTTTAAAATGCCAAAATTTTTTGAAAGAAAACAATAATTTAATTATTTGTAAAGCCGATAAAGGCAATACAACAGTGTTAATCTCCAAAGAAGACTACACCAATAAATTAACAAACCTATTTATTGATGAAATGACATATAAAGAATTAAAGAAGGATCCCACATCTTCAATTCAAAATAAATCTTTATGTATAATAAGAAATTTAAAAAATAAAAATTTCGTAAGTCAAGCAGATGCCAAAAATCTTAATAATTATAGCAGCACTGCACCTCGACTATATGCACTTCCAAAAATTCATAAATCCGGATACCCCTTAAGACCAATTGTATCATTCAACAATTCTCCAACAGAAAATTTATCTAAATACCTTTCACAAATTATAAAAATCAGTTTAGAAAATAAATACAATGTCAAAGATTCATTTGAATTTTCCGAATTTATAAACAACTTCCAATTACCGGAAAATTATGTATTAATTAGTTTAGACGTAGTTTCATTATTCACAAACATACCTAAAAACTTAGTAAAACAAAATTTATCACTTATTTGGAATAAAATAGAATTGAACTGCAAAATTAGCAAAAAACTTTTTTTAGATATAATAGATTTTATTTTTGAAAGTAGTTACTTTAGTTTTAATAATAAATTTTTTCAGCAAATATTTGGATGCCCTATGGGTTCAAACATCAGTCCAGTACTTGCTGATCTAGTTATGAATACTCTGTTAGACAATGTTATAGCTAATTTACCATTTAAAATACTTTTCTCAAAAATTTGTCGATGACACCATAACAGCAGTTCCTGAAGATAAAATAGACGAAACTTTATACATATTTAATAATTATAATCCTCACATACAATTTACGGTTGAAAAAGAATGTAATAGAGCAGTTCCATTTCTTGATACGTTACTAATAAGAAACAATGAGAACAAAATTATTTTGGATTAGTATAAAAAGCAATACATTCAGAGAGATATTTGAATTTTATTCCTATCATCCACTATCAACAAAAATAAATATAATATTAGGTTTAAAACAAAGAATAAAAATTTCTCATCCTCTTTGTATCCAAAAACATCAAAATTCTTACTGATATATTAAGAACTAATAGTTATCCAATCCATTTAATAAAAAAATTACTATCCGAACAATTTAATCCTAACACAAACAAATTAAACGACAGTAATCAAAACAGTACCAATCAATTATTCACTTACAAAACAATATCATATATTCAACATTTAACACCAAAATTAATAAAAGTTTTTAAAAATGAAAAAATAAAGTTTGCTAAACGTAACGCACTAACATTACAAAATATTTTTACTAAAACTAAAGACAAAATATCTAAAATGAACCAGAGGAATTTAATATATAAAATTAATTGTTTAAATTGCGTTCATTCGTATGTTGGGCAAACCTCTCAACTATTAAAACAAAGGATAACTCAACATAAGAGTGACATAACTATTAAACCAAAAGCATGTGCATTAACCACACATGTAATAGACAAAATCACAGTATGGATTTTGAAAATCCAGATATCTTAGAAATAGAGAGCAACAAATCAAAAAGAATTTTTTTGGAAATGTATCATATTTATAAAACTAAAAATACAATAAACAAGAAAACAGATATTAGTAACTTAAGTTCCATATACACGTATTTATTAAATTTTGAACAAAATTCATGACAAAAATTAAACTAAACATACACACACACACACGCGCTCAACACACACACACACACACGCTCAAACACACACACACACACACACACACACATACACTCACAACATATAATATACATAAACACACACATACATTTATGCACTCGATACTCTGTCATCAAACAAATCAGTTATCTTATATCCTATGAAACAAAAATTTGTACTTCAAAATTTATGACATCAAATTGATGTATATACAAGTTTAATGTTTACAATTTATTTTTAAAGAACTTTTAATTTTGTTAGTTTTACGAGTTTTTCCAAGATTTTTATTATGTTTGTAAGTTATAATCTATGTACCACATTTATAATCTAGCGTATAAAAATTTTTTAGATATGCCTGTGATCAAGAATTTAAAATAAATTCGAAAATATAGGCCATAGAAAAGAGTTTTCACCTTAATCCAGAGACCTTAAACCCACAAATAAATTTTGAATTATATATATATATATATATATATTGCTGTGAATATATATGTATATATAATGATTACTTTTTAAATAATGGGCAAGATCGTTATTGTAGAAACTTTATGTGTGTGTGTGTGTGTGCGTGCGTGCGTGCGTGTGTGTATATTACTGTGAATTTGTACTTATATGCGCCCAGATGTTGGGAGATAAAAAAGTGCTTTATAAAAAAACGATCTGACGTGAATTATCGCCTGAAAATTCCCGTATTATCTTGCTATCTCAGATTAAATAAAACAACAAACTCCAACATTAAAATTATAATTTAACAAATATTCATTAACAAATAAAATAATAATAACGACTACCTCCGCAAACATCTTTTATCAACACTCATTATTAAAAAAATTTACACACAAGCATTAAAACCTACAAATGCAAATTAATTATTACTTCTAAAAACAACAACATTTTATAATTACTAAACCTAATAAGGGTTCACAAAGTCTTTTTTCATAATTAGTAGTCCCAAAACTTTTCTTATATAAGTCAGAAAAATTTTCTTGTCTAAAGGGGTATAAATAATTTATATATTTTTCAATTAACCCGTCTAAGTGTAACTGATCAATGACCTTTAAGAAAAACCTTTTTTAATCATCAAATTAACTCGAAATTTGACCCATAAAAATCTGAAAGTTATCTATTCACAAATAACGCCGATACGTCAAAATTATATGTAAGCACGAAATGTCTTTCTAAAGAAACACTTGCGTTTTGACCATTAAATGATGTAAGATTCAAATCGTTCATTAATTTCATCTCCATTTTGTACCATCATAACTGCATCGGAAAATCAATTTTCAATTTCTCCTTTCACGTTTACATGTATCTTATTTATTTAGTCCATAATACTGCTTTCCATTTAAGTTGTTCAGATCTGAATAACATTAATTTTTGTACGTCGAATTTTATTCCATAGGTTTTAAAAACACATTGTTATGACAAATATTCTAAACACACAACGTGACCTTGTTCGTAATTTACGTTACAACTCTTAGTTGATCAATAAACATGTTATCGGCAAGTGCTTTTATTAACAGACTACTAGTAACTGACCTATAAACGAACACAGTCAATCAATGATCCCTCTACCTATAATTTATCGGCTTTATACCTTATCAACTTCTAAGTCATTATCTTCCGGAAACTTCTATACTTCTTTAGTTGATATGACTCATAAATAATGTAATTTCATCGAAAACGTTGTTAGTGGCTACCTTGCGTTATTTAATTTGCCAGTCAGATTTAATTTATTAGAATGAATAGAAACGTTCATCGGTAGTTGTTTGTTATAGCTCCTATATTATCTAATTAATGGTGGTTGAACGTTTTATGGTTTTTTACTATCGCTAATTGGAATGTTTTCGTTCATGTTGTAAAGGTAATTATCTGTGATGTATGTTTTATGGGTTTTTATTATCGTTACCGAATGAATTTGAGGAGTACTTTAATGGTATTTAGTACTTTTGAGGAGGACGAATTCTTTGGGGGGACAATCAGCAGTATAAAGCAAGAGATGATTTGATTATGGGGAAATATAATCACAATTTAAGAATGACCCGAGAAATGTATGCTATACAAAAGTTTAGCATCGCAGCAACTAGATGCTCCCTTAGAGGAAAAACAAATAATAAAATATTTGACAAGGCATTTTGAGGGGGAAGTGAGACAATATATCGCACTTTAAAATATTGTAGATCGAATATATTCCTGGAATATTTGCAATGCTGTGATGAATTGGGACAGATTCGTAGGGTGGAAAATAGAATAGAAAGTCAACCCGTAAATTTGGTAAAAACACAAAGAAGAGTGGAAACGGATAGATCTAATTATCAGCGGAATAATAACAACTATAGGGGAAGTTTAAATAGGAACAATTACTATAATTATAATAATGATTTTAGACGTAATTGGAGTACAGGAAACACGCCAAGGCGAGAAATGGAGCGGACCAACCATAATAGGAACATAAACCAGAATACGCAACACCAAGAACACGTGGAACAGACGTCAGAACCTAGGAGAACGAACTGCACTTACGCTGAAATTACAAATCAAGCAGGACCATCTACATCAAGTCAGGATTTTTGAATGAGGACAAACCAAACAAGCCCTTGAGGATAAATAGATACGAACATTAGCGCGAGTTTATTAGACATGAAGTTGAAAGCGATTTAAATAAAAACTTATTACCTATAGTTAAATTAAATGTGGACAACAATAGAATTAAGATACTCATTGACACGGGAGCGTAAGCGTCGCTCGTTTCGGAAGATTTTGTTAAACAGGGAAGACTAATGGAGAAGACAATACCTGTTAGGAAGTGTAATTTGGTAGCACCAAACAGCAAGAATTTTGCAAGCATAAATAATATGGTACTTCTGAAGTGTGAAGTGGGAAAGGTGAAATTTGAGAACTATTTTATGGTTGTACCTGGATTGAAGATAGATGCTATATTTGGGATGAACATTATAGATAAGTTGGTGTTAAGAATTAATACTGAAGGCAACAAAATAATTTGCATGGGGGAATGTATTAAATGGGATGGAGAAGAAAACGTCGAAGTCGAAAATGACTGTTTAAATATAAATCAATTTGAGGGTAAAGTAGATAAAGAAGGAGATGCAGATGAAGAAATTAGATGTCTAGGAGAGATAAAAGTTAGGGTTAAGGTATTGTCAGAAAAACATTCAGAATTAATAAGGTCAGAATCCAGAATTGCCACAGGCTATGAACACAAGTTAGAGATAGTGAACACGGAACGTTTAACTAGAAATTATATCCTATTCCAGCAACATGCAGGGATAGAGTTAGATGAGAGATCAAACAAATGTTACGAAAGGGTATCATTGAGAAATCAAGCACGCATTTTGTAAATCCACTAGTTGTCGTTAAGAAAAGTGATGACAGCATCAGGCTATGTCTCGATGCAAGAAAAATAAATAAGCGAACGAAACCGCAATACAATTGTCCACCAACTATGTATAGTATCTTGGTAATGACAGATAATAAGAAAATATTTACGAAAACAAATTTGAAAAATTTATTTTGGTTAATTCCACTAGAGCGAAAATCAAGGAAGTATACGGGTTTTTCTGTAGAAGGACATATTTACCAATTTAAAGTGGCCTCTTTTGGTTTGTCTTCAAGTACGGCTGCATTAGTTAAGGCTATGCAAAGTATTTTGGGACCTCATGAGGAATTTTGCATCCATTACGTGGATGATGTTTTAATATTCAGCGATAGCATTGAGCAACATTTTACACACCTTGAAAGAACTTTGTTAGAGTTGAATTTAGCTGGGCTGAAATTAAATATGAAAAAATGTGAATTCTGTCAGAAAAAAATAAAATTTATGGGATACCAAATAGGGTGTAAGGGGGAAAAATAAAATAAACAATAATTTAAAATCAGACGATAATTTTGTAGCGATGGTTAATTTAGTGAGGGATTATAGGATATTTTCAGACAAGAAGATTTTGGCAATGCAGGAAGATAGAGATAATTGTACAAATTGTAAAATAGATCGATGTACATGGGGGAGTAAAATCGGAATATAGTTATAGGGTAAGATAAGTATAGATGAGGGATTAGAATAGGGATATAGTTATAAGGCAAGATAGACATAGATAGGATTTAGAAAAGGGACTTAGCTATAAGATTAATTAGGCTATATATATAAACTTAAGGTAGCAAAGGGGGATTAAAAAGGGAATCAATTTTTACACAGATAAGTAAAAATATAAGAATTTTAAATTTATGGGAATTTTGTCTTCACGGTGGGCGCCAAAAATGGCATTGATTGAAAATTTTATATTTTAATTTGGAGAAAAATGCTATGATAATAGGATAATTTAGGGGTATATTGAGTCATAAGGGTTGTACGCTGCCTGTAAATATCACTAAAGTTTAGAAAACTAAACAATTTCATCATAAAATGGAAGTAACTCGACAATCATGAAAAAAAATATATCGAGCACACTGTATATAAATCACAACTAATTTTAGTTTATGAAAGGAAGCTCATTCTTAAAAATTAAATCATATTTAGTAAAATAAATAACTTGTACGTCATATAATGTATTTTAAATCAAATATACAAGCATAGAATTGAAAAGAAATATGCAGGAATAACGTTTTAAACGCAACGAGTTTTATTGAGATAAATACGCAATTAGTGAAAGGAAATAACCTGGCATACTAGCTATAAAAGAATCCCATTCAAAACATTAACGCATAAATAAATAAACGCATTCAAGTACGTCATCATAGAAATTTAACTACGTCATCTGTATATTGTAAGTTCATATAAAATCCAATATATTTTGGAGTACTAAACAACAAAACAGACATTTGGTTACCTGATAAATTAAACGAAAAAATTTGAATAAAGCAAATATAAACAAGCGGACGTGACTTAAATGAAGTTCAAAGTTGGATATTCAGAGGAATACACTATGTAGATTAGACGCCTACGTGAGAATATGCATCATTTCAATACGGGTCTTGATGGTAACTTTGTAGAAAATCCGAAGGCTGCAATGATGAGGCAAAAGTGTAACGCCTCAATTAACAAAGTACGCTCGGATAACCAATGGCATAGGTGAAGGACAGAGCCTTTATATAGAACACGGACTTGGTAAACAGTCAGCCTTTCTTCGACCAAGGCACAAGCTATAACAGTTCAAAGCCGAATATCACGCGGAGTGAAAATAGTAAAATTAAATAATTATTTAGAGATAGAAAATTTTTAAAAGTCGTGATAATTCTAGTGTCAGTATATACGATAGAAGATACCGTTAACTTTGAAAAATTAATAATTTAGGGCTTTAAGTAAATCTAAATAAATTCAATTAACCACTCTGGCAAGCGAATCTAAGTAAATCTAATGAACCACTTTAAATAGCTAGTAGCTACTTATAAATATTCGTCTAAACATTGGTATCTGAGCATCGAAGGGGTGCTGGTCAGTCACATGCAGAGGCAGTTCTAAGAATTGGAAACAAGAGAGGAAAAGCCGGTCAGAAATAAGAATATTCTTTATTAGCATAAGGCTTTATTTCAATTTTTAACACTTACATTTTTTTATATATTGAAGTATTTAATTTGGTAATTAAAAATCTTTTAAAAATTTACGTAGAGAGAAAGAAGGTCGTTTGAACGTTCAAAAGTACTTCTAGTAGTATACAGTGTTATTTTTGGTGGCTTTAAGGGAGTTATGATTTGGGCATGATCAGATTGATATTATTATTTTGATTCAGGGGTTAATTTATGAATAGCAAATCAAATTATTAAAGTTATTAAACTGTAAAGTGTATATATTTTTGGTCATTATACAAATTTTGGGTTGTTTTGTTTATATCATTCAAGTAGAAAGGAGTGTAAAAAGGGGGGTTAAACTTTCTTTGTTGTCGTATCGTCGTGCACTGTGTGTAGATTAAACTGAACTAGTCGAGGCATATAAAAAGAGGTATATTTAAAATTTAAAGTTGAGATTATTTAGAAACACAGAGCGGTAGCGTTTAGCAGAAAACTGAACGTTAATTACATCGGCGTGCGGTGGATACATATATATATATATATATATATATATATATATATATATATATATATTTGCATAAAAGTCTAAGTTATTATTTCATCTTATTCACTGTAATACGACAGTATTTATCAACTTACCTTGTGTAATTAACTATCTAACATATTTATATATTTAATACTTGGCTTATAGCCGTTATTTTGAACGTCGCTTCCTGTCTATAACTAACATAAGTCAAAAACTTGACAATGTCAGATATGATTGGCAAAAATGCCAAACGTAATTGAAAGTTAGGTTGATGTATCGTCGTGTACACGATTTAAATTTGTAAATTTCCCAATTGTGTCATCGGTCTCGGTCTCGGTTGATAAACGCATGGTTCCGGCAAAACCAGGATACAGGTTCAAGTCCTGTCCAAGACCTTATATTTTCCATTTTTCAAAATGATCATTTGGGCTTTGCATAAAAGTCTAAGTTATTATTTCATCTCATTCACTATATATATATATATATATATATATATATATATATATATATATATATATAGAATGTTTTAATAGGTTTGAGGTCCACTGGTAACAAGAAAACTCTTTCATAACGCCTAAATGTTACAAACAACTAGGTTAAATTATACAAATATTAATTGCAACTTACAAAGTGAGTCGTTTTAAAAAATTAACATCGAAGTTAAGTATTAAACATAACGTTTTTGATTTTTCACTTCTAAATGTAGGTGGGATATATAATTTGTATAAGAAGAAATGTAAAAATAAAAATTATGTCAGATTTTGAAATCTTTCAAATTCTTTTTTTTAACAGGATACCTGATACCTTTATTTAATCTATATGTTATGTTGTATGTGATAGTTGTTGTTTGCTTGTTTGTGTGTGTGTGTGTGTGTGTGTGTGTGGTGTGTCTGGGTGTGTGTGTGTGTCTATGTGTGTGTACACGCGTGAGGTGGCGTGGTGTGTATGTGTGTATGTATTTATAACGTTAAACATATTAACAAATATTACATTAGGCATGTAGCTATGTTTTAAAATTAAGTAAATGTGTGTAAATCGAGCTCAAACCACAAATATCAGTTTTCTTATTTATACAATTTTTTGCACTGAAAATATGATACATTTCAAGAAATAGTATTTTTTATCTTTCTCTAATTCTAAAATTTTAGATTTTTGAAATCTATTCTTTGATCTAAATTAGTTGAATGACTCGATAAAGCACAGGAATCTGGTTTAACTTTTATGTCACTTCTGTGTTGAACTATACGTTAATTTAAGGATTGAGATGTTTGTCCAATATACAGGCCATTACAACCTAAACAATTAATTTGATACGCAATATTTTTTTGAAATAGTTCGGGTGTTTTATCTTTTAGTTTTGAAAAGAGATTATTGACTGTTAAAATATTTTTCTTTGCATATTTAAAATTATAATTTTTAAATACTTCAATTAGCTTATGAGTTAATTGATTGTCTATATTTGGTATTGGTTTTATATATCTAAATTTTTGCTGTTGTTACTACTTGTGTTATTTTTGTTTATATTACTGTTGCTGTTGTTTGTGTTTTTATATTCTTCAGAGGTATATAGTAATTTTGTTATTAGAGGAGTAGGATAGTTGTTGCTTTTTAAAATGTTTAAAAGTTTTTTTATTTTTTTATTATAGAATGTTGGATGACATGTTCTTTTAATTCGATTTTTTACTCTTAAAATAAAATTTATTTTTGTTTTGTAAGGGTGATACGAAAGATAATTGAAATATCTGTTGGAATGGCTTTGTCTTTAATACCAATCTAAAATTATTTTATTTTCATCGTTTCGAATTAATAAAGTGTCCAGGAAAGGTAGCGATTTATTGGATTCCGTTTCTATTGTAAATTGGATATGAATATTATAGCTATTAAAAATATTAAGGGTTTCGACTATTTTATTTTCTGGGATAGCCATTATTAAATCTTCAACAAATTTCTTTAAAACTGGAAGGTTAAACGGAAGTTGTGGAATAACACTATTTAATAATTTATCCATAACTATTTGTGCTATAATGGGGCTAAGATTTGACTCCATTGGACATCCAAAAATTTGTAAATAAAATTTATTATTAAAGGAAAAATAACTGTTGTCAAACAGAAATTCAATGACTTGTAAAAAAATAGTTATTGAAAACTTACAATTTGGTTCAATTGGAGCTCAAAATTTACTAATGTTGTTAATAACTAAGTCTTTAGGGATATTTGTAAAGAGAGATACAACGTTTAAACTTACTAATACATAACCTTTTGGTAATTGAAAATTGTTTAATTGGTTCTGAAAATTTAAAAGAATCCTTTATATTATGATTGTTTTTAGAGATAGATTTTGTTAGAATTTCAGAAATGAATTTTGAAAGTTTTTCAGTAGCTACATTGTTTGTAGCAACAATGAGACGGAGTGGATAATTGTCTTTATGTATTTTCGGGAGACCATAAAGTTTCGGGATTGTGCTGTTATAATTATTAAAACATTTTGCCTCTAAATCACTAATAATTTGTTTATTTCTTAATTGGTTTATAAGATCTAATGTTTGTTTTTGTAATTTTGCCGTTGGATCATTTTTAATTTCATTGAATATATTATTATCCATTAGTAAATCAGATCTTTTTGTATATAACTTGTTTTAGATATAGCAACGGCGACATTGCCTTTATCAGCTTTAACTATTAATATATCTTCATTTTCTTTTAAAATTTTTTTTCACTGAATATAGTCGTACAAGAATTTTGATTTCCTTTTTGAGTTTAACGGACAGAGTTTGTAATAATATTAGTGATGTAAACTCGATTTAGGTTTCTATCTTCTTCCTTCGTTTTTAATTAAATTTTCTAATTTTATGATTACATTGCTACCGATTAGAGGTTGTAATATATATATATATATATATATATATATATATATATATATATATATTGCTGTGATATTCGCAGCCCCTACAATGAGCGTCATATATTTATGCTGTGTTAACTCCTGTTAGCCCCTTGTTATTATTAATATTTAGCCCCACTATTGGGTCGAGCTATTTATGTCGTGTTATCTTCCTGTAGGAAAAATAAAACTTCTGTTATTCTCACCCTTCGGGTGGGCAGATATATTTATGCTGTGATTTATTCTAGAGCACGTGCTCTTCGACTGCCCGCTTGAAGCGGCAAATCGAGGGTTGGCTGATACGAAATAAGCTATCGTAGGTCTGGCATGGCCAAAGAGCCTAGAGGAAGTCGGGGAAGTGGCTAACCAGAAGGCGTTCTGGACAGCCTTTAGAGAATTCGCAGGAAGGGTTGCGAGATTAGACGGTGATAATCGTGTGTAAGTCGGGAGGGGATGGTGGGAAGATTGAAAAGTTATAGATTTCGACCTGGCGTGATTTTGACATGTTAAGAGCATTATAACCAAAACCTGCAAAAAAAAACAAAAAAAAGGAAAAAGAAAAAAAAGAAAGAAAACCAATAATAATAATAATTAAATAAGTGTACCCAAAACTCTAATATGCACGACGAACACACCACTAAAACAATCACTGTCCCACTTTTTACGTGCGGAAAATCTGGAATAAACGAAACAAATAAATAACAACAAACTAAATCAGGAAACCTCATTAATTTAAATAAGTGTAATAAATAAAGAAATAATAAAATAGAGTGAAACCGCGCATCCCCCCAGGGTTTAAAAGTGAAGTGATAGTGATTGTGATCCCCGCCAGAACATTTAGTGCATATCCACCAGGACTTTAACAGTGCATATCCAACTCCCCCATAAAGGTAGAAAACCAATAGATATAGGTAGACGACCAGATCTTCGGATGCTGGAGAAAATTATATTGAAGGTAAGAATAAAATTGTGGCGGCTGTACTCGCATGAGCATGGATTTGTGATTTTAAACAGATTTTGAAATAATCTAACAAGCGCGTTTTTTGTGTAATGGCGCTAGTCGATATAATGCTCATGCGAGTGCACCTGATAATGTATTTGCTTTTGCTGATATATGCACTGTTACATGCTTTTGCTTATTCAGAAATTTATTTATATATTTATTATATGTTTATTTATATATTTATATTATATTTATATTTATTTTTACACTTATATTTTTGTCTGCATTGTATTGTTTTGTGGCTTGATTCGTTTGACGTTCTGTCGCCAATTTTTGTTCGCAGTATAAATAAAAAAGAAGATTGTATGTATATTATGTCTGTTATGTAATGATAGGGAACTTTAGGGACAAATTTAAGATAAAACACTTAGATTAGGGAAGACGAATTTGTAAATTTATAGAGCAGGATTCACTATTAATACTTTTGGCAACTGCTTAGAAAATTTGAATCCATTTTAAATTAGCTAGCTAGATTTGGATAGTTTTAAGTCGACCCTTCAGGTCGCACTGGTAAGCAGAGCCGGCGTCTGCTATCCGGTATTACGGATCCCTCCCCCTCTCATTTTTGTTTGTGTCTTGCTGATCGAGCACACTCCAAAGTGAACGCTAGGGATACTATTATTTAAACCCTGTTTTTAGTTTTTATTTTAGTTTGTTAGATTTTTAGTTAGATGTTTATTTAGAGTGGATTAATTATGAAGTTAGAATTAATAAGAAGCACGTTTATTTTTCGCGTTTAAACCCAATGTAGTACCTCCGGGTGGAGCATTGGGGACGTGGCCGCAAGTTTAGCGGCTCTAATTCAAATTATAATGTGATTTATTCTATTATTACTCAAGCACTTCTAGAAATGTTAATTTATAATTTTCTTTGCCTCGACTAACTTATTCAATTAAATAAAGCAATTCTACAATACACAGTATAATGATTAAATATTTACAACTTTTTTAAATATCTTCTCCCTTTTTAAATTATTTACATCTGTCAGATTTTTAGAAAATCAAGCCAGCAAAATAAGCTTTTTATTACATTTAGAGACCTTTTGAAACGTTTCAAGATGTCTATTACTCTTCATAAATTTATACAAGAAACCCCAATTTGTCGGCTCTTACACTTTGAATTATTATCGAGATAAAACAGTTTTTAAAAATAAATCATATCAAAAATATCTAACCTGAAGTGGTTCCGTAGGTGCTCTGCATTCCCAAGAATTGAAATCGACATCCAAACAAATTAGTATCCAAATCGTTATTGGAGAGTTTATTCCAATGAAAGGTTTTCATTTCCGTAATAGAATGTTTACCATTTTCAGAGATTATCAATTGCTTGAACAGTCAGCATTCTCCAGAGTCTCGTATCCAAAATTGTATTTAAGATCGTAATTGATCGTTATTAAAAGTTTTAACAGGAATCGTAACGTTATTTCGATTGTAATTTAAGATTGTAATCAAGATTGCAATTGAGATGGTAATTAAGATGGTAATTAGGATGGTGATTAAGATGGTAGTTAAGATGATAAATAAGAGCCCTGTTTTATTTATACTAAATCTTAACTACTTACGTCTTCAGAAGTACGGCTCGCTTGCACAATTACAGTCTTTAATTTTCACTTTAATTTAATTTACTGTTCACGTAAATATTTAGCACTTTCAAGTATAGTGACTGCCCAGTTTCTAAAGTATACTAACTGGATATTCAATTGTCATGATATTTATAGGATCGGCCCCTTTTGTTTGCGATTCGTTGACTTCACGTGCTGGGCGGGACCAAGTGTCTTATCTCTTGTTATTTTTGGGAAACTTACCAATTGTGTATTTCAATTGTATGAAGCGATGCTAAGAATGTCACGTAATTCATTATAATACTTCACATTTGATTCAGAAATCCCAAGAATCTTCGTCCAACAAATCACGTACTATTGTTGTTGGCCTTATTCCAATCTGAATGGAATAAATTTGGTGTTTGTTTATTTCCTAATAAATTGGATTTTTGAACAAATGTGATACTTTTAGATCACGTACGCTTTTCAAATAATGCATAATTTCTAAGTGCGTTTAAGACGATATATCCACGCACTTTTTGAATATTTGTCTAGCCAATTTATGCAGGTTTTTCACTGATTTAATTTCAATGCGATTCGTTACGTTTTTAAATTCTTATCTTTGCTCGTAGCTACTCTTGGATATGCGTTTTAATCGCTTGTACTGCTATATACAGTGTGCTCTCAACTAATAATATTTATAGTGACCTGTTTACTCTTTTAATATCTGTAATTATGTGCTTTTGTTACTTGGGAGTTTCTTTTGTTTATTCTACGACCTCTATGACTTAACCTACCTCTAAATTAACCTTACAATTACAGCAATATATATATATATATATATATATATATATATATATTGCTGTGTTACCTCTATTATCCTCATCTTGAATTACCTGGTCCGTCGTCTTTCTTCTGTTAATCGCCTCGGCTGCTCCTCTCTCGCTAATTTTCATCCTCATTCATAAAAAAAACAAACACATTTCTACCACAAACATTAACGTTAACTCTATTTACATCAATATTCACAATACATTAAATTTCAAATTAAATTTCAGCATAAAATTCAGTTTTAAAAAGAATTTCAAGATTAATTTTATTATCATTTTGGTGTGCATCCAGAATTAAAGTCCTTGTTGGATGCCTACTAATTAATATAACAATATATGCAGACCGGAGTCTGAGTATAAAGGGAGCATCTACCACCCCTTTACGTTAATTAACCAGGTTCGTCTAATTGAGCTCAAAGACATACCCAAATTTTCATCATAATCCCGAACATCAATACTAAATACCCCTTTCTACTTAAACAAGCGAATTTCACTTTAACATTAAAATTTTATGGTTAGTACAATTTCACTAATGTCCATTTAAAGTAAATCAATTATAAAGTTATTCAACACACACAAAAATATCAAAGTTCAAACAAAATAGTATAAATTACCTGAAGGTTACTGCACTCGTAGCTTCAAGGTACATCGTCCCTTTTGTTAATCACACCATTCCACCTGGATTATATTTACAGCTTCTGATTCTCAACGCTTTTCAAATTTTCTCCATCACCATTTATTTAAAGTTGTTTCTGGGCTTTTCCAGAACTCATCTGTGTATATCTGACTCTTGTTTTGGATCCAGACACATTTATGAACCATTTAATCATTAACACCCCCGAAAAATAGCAAAGAAATTCATACTTCTTTCACCAATATACGCCAAAACTGCCTACTAATGGGTATTCATTTGTCGTTGTAAATTTTACTATTTGGTACAGTGATACTAAATTTTATTACCTTGTATCTAAGTGCACTCAAGTACATTCATGTTAGCACGTAAATAACAAACTGTTTTAAATCACCAAAATATACGAGCAAACTTTAAATTATTCTATCAAACTAAAATGCATTGTTTAACGTATTGAATCAAGTCGCGGATGTAAGAGAGCTTTTAACGCATCGAATAGTCAAAAGTCTAAGACACCGAAATTCATATTACCACCGGTATATATAGCGGATAGCCGGCACGTCGCTTTTGTCCTCAAAACAGACAATTCTAAAGAATTTCACATTCTCGTTTCCCATTCCGTCGCTCGCGCGTCGGTTTTTACGAATTTTGTACTCGCCAGTTGAAAATCTCAGAAATTTCGACACGGCTTGCAACGTCTCCGAGAATAACTAATTGACTTCTATACCGAAATGTTATTTTTACCTCTCAAATTTTGCCTTTTACTTTCAACCAATCACAACCCCATGACGTTGCTCTACTCACGCCTTTTACTATATGTGCCTCGGTCTTGCGCATATTATCTGTCTCTATCTAACCTGTTCTTAGTGGTGCAAATTGATATTCCTTACTGTCGATTATTTCAGTCCATGTGGACTATCTGGGTTAAATAACCCCGTATCGCGCCTTCCCGTGAATATTAAATCCCGGTTTCTCCAAGATTCTTTGTAACCATTAATTATCTGCAAAATTTACGCCGAATGAGCTTTTTAAACTACGCAGGTGTTCAAATATACTATTAATTCTCATAGCCTTATTCCGTGGTATTTTAATCTTGGATTTTCACAGACTTTTATGCTTATTATTAATAATGGTTTAATTAACTTCAATCAAAATTGTCTTCTATCCTTTCATTTTTAGCGAATACAAATTAAATATTATTTATTATGTGTACACTTTGTTTAATACCGGTTACTTAAAATAGGGTTAATTAATATAAATTTTGCACGTAATTTCCATTTGTTTCTTTCCTCGGAGTAATTAAATTACACGCAGAGCTTTTTAATACTGTTTCTTTTGATATAAAGCGTCTTGTACATGATTTAAATCTCTTATTTTTACTGAAACTAATAAATTTTTATGCTTCACGGTTTTAATAACGCGTATTATCCAATAATATTCATTATACACGGTGATTAAAATTATTTGATGTGATTATTTAATTTTCTACCCTGGTCTAAATATGAGTAATATATATATATATATATATATATATATATATATATATATATAGTACATATAAGTTGCAACGAACTACTATTAAATTTATTATTCTTGTTCTAGGAATCAGTCATTTATTATCAATCACAAAATTAATTTCACAATAAATCCTTGCGATTGGTTTAATATTCTTATTAAACCTCAAATAACTGTAATTAATTTTGTAGACCAGTTTAACAATTATAATTTGAGATTTTAATTAAAAGTCCTTGCATATCGTTGTGATTTAGATTAATATTGAATAAATCAGTTACTAGCTCATAACATAACTCACTGTTGATGAGTAGGTCAAGTTCACAAAACGCAAGAAATGGTAATGAACGAAGGAATAGTTCAGTCATCATTAATTAATAATTAAATTTGCGATAAAGTTAATTCGGCATTTCTTTTCTTGAAGTTATTTACAAGGTAGAGTATTTCACCAAATTATTAAATTACTAGAAGGGCAACAACATTAAGCAGTGTTTGGGATTAGGATTTGCTTTGTATATGACCATGAGAAAGACATTATAAGAAGCTGTAATTAATCTAGCATTATAGAGTTTTGAGCATATGAATTTACAAAAATCCTCGGTTATGAGATGTTTCAAAAAGTGATAAGTTTTTACGCGTTAGTAAAGTGTTTTTTTATTTTATCGCAATTGCTGTATTTACCAGAAGCCGCCGTTAATAAGAAGTAAGTTATTTATATCCGAAAACCCTTTTTTAAAATTAGTTTAATATTATTACTTGCGAGAAATATCGGACCACTTTCTTAATGGCAATGAAAAGTGAAACGCTACTTGTAACCTGAGAGAAAATTTATATTAGTTTCTCAAGGTTTTGTTTACTTAATTTGGGGATAAATCATACAATGTACATGTTGATTTAGCACATATACCTTTGTACTTATTATTCTTGAAATATTTATCTACTAAAAAATAAATACACATATTTATTTGATTGCTAGACTGCTTTGATCAAGAAATATGAAATTGCAGTAAAAGAAGAAATTATTATATACTGGTCAAAAATAAAAATGTTCCAATAATAGTTATTTATTATACAAGGGAAAAAAGTACTAGCTTTTAGCTTTACAATATATTTAAGTCAAAAGATCAATAAAGTCAAATTTCAAGTTTCAAACAAGTAGGCTGTTGTACTTACAGGGACAGTTAGACTTGCGTTGCTAAGGAAACCTTTAAAGTAATCAAATATCTGTCAATTTAATTCTGCGAGTGGTTACTTATTTGCGCATATCCGGGAAAAAAGTACTAATTTTTTTCCCGGGGAAAAAAGTAAATTCATAAAAAGTGACATTTTGATACCTGTCAAGAAACATTAAATGTCAAATTTTTTTCCCGTCATAGAAAAAAGTTTTTGTCGATTTTAAAAACCTGGAGACATTTATAAACAAGTAAAAGACTATACAAAAATACTGAGTGTGTTTGTTTGGAAATTTGCAAAGAGAGAACAACCAATGACCGGTTTCACTGTACAAATTTGTAAGTCGTTGTAAGTCTATTTTCCTCTTCACGAAAAGCCAACAAAAATCTTGGAATCATAAACATGATTCAAAGTGGAGAATTTAAAACGTCAGCCAAAAGCATTGTAGTCTGCTTAAAACAAAAAAAAATTGTTACTAAAATACTAATTATGTTGGTTAATAGTAATTTTGTCTTGTTTAGAAAAGTAATTCAAGCATAGTGAACGGGAATTAAATTGTTAGCTATTTTACAAACAAAAAAGCCAATGACCGGTTCGCTGCAGTTGCAGCTCGTCAGAATTGTATTTTTTAATACACCATAATTCGTGTATAGTTCAAGAACTTTGTTGGTTGTTTTGCAAAGAGAAATGAGCCACCTCAAAAAATGTTTAAATTTTGTAAAAAACAGGCGAAAGAAATTATATATGTATTTGTCCAATCTGAGCAAATACAAAGTCTTGGAGAAGAGAATCAACACTTGTAGAGATTAAAGGCATTCGAGTTTTTCGTTGTTTTGTACCCGTCAGACAACTTGTTCAAGTGTCAATTTACATCAATATTCACTGATAGTGAACTTCATCAAACTGGAAAAGTTGTGCTACCGACACTTCAAAATAAAGACATACTGACTAGTGTTTACGATGAACTGCGGTGGATTTCCCAAGTTGATAATCTTGAATGTCAAAACCTAGATGTACATGTTACATTTTATCACTCACCAGGAAAAAGGGCCTTATTTAAAAAAGTTGAGAAGAATCAAGTTTGGATGCCAGTTTAAAAAGTGCTGAAGAAGCTGTCTCTCCTGGAATTTACAACTGTGACTGGGCGAACTTTTAACGCCCAAACTGAGCGAATACATTTCTCAAATGTTCAATGAACATTAATAAAAACTAATAAAATGAGAACAACATTTGTAATTAGTTTGGAAATTTTCAATTCAAAAATAACAAATAATCATCTAGGTATGTTTAAATTGATATACTTTATTCCATTAAAGATCACTATGTTAAACAACATATTTTTGAATCATATTTGTAATTTTGTTTTCATAACTTCCAATTGAATGTCAAAGCTCAAATTCATGCTGGAGTTTGATATCATAAAGGTTTATTAAATGTGCAATTTTCATATTTTTATCAGGTCCCCTAATAAAAATATTGCAGGCCAAAAAATGGACAAAATTAAAAAAATTTGTTTTAAAGTAGTGTATTTTTAAATGGTGAGTTTCTCATCATTGGCACTCTATAAAAAGCTACTATACTATGCAGCGTAATAGAAAAAAAATACTAAGGCTGATATATTACTCCTTTTTTGGAAAACTGCTGTTCAAAGATTGATTTTTTTTTAAATTGCGACAAATGACTGAGTTATTAAAAATATAATAACAAATACATTCAGCTAAGTGATAATGGTTTTCATTTGTGGTCTAAAGTGTGCTGAAATAAATGCATTTTATTTGAAAGGCATAGAGTAACCCGTTACTGAATTATTTAAAAAACCGCAAAAGCTTGTAAATGTGAAAAAACGTTTGTGGCCCGAAACAAAAATGGCCGTCGCTTCTAAATGATAAACCGTAAAAAGTTTTAAAAATATTTTTGTGTTCACTAAACATTAGGGAATTCACCCAGCAAATATCAAATTTTTCTGAAATGGTCAAGCAATAGTGATGGACCACTTGGTATGGATTTACCCAAAACTAAACAGTTTCTTTTTGAAAATTGGATAGTTTTAAAATACCTACAAACGTAATGTATAGTTCCTCTTCAAAAGATAATGCAGATAGTGTTTTTGATTCAGATGAGTATGTTCTTCCATCTGAATCATCAACCAGTTCTAATGAAAGAGTTCCTGACAATGAATCAAATCATTATTCCGGTAATGATGATGACAACAGTCTACCAGGTCCAAGATGGAAAGGCGTAATTGTAAATAGTACAAGCAGACAAAGTTTTAAGTATTCCCGTAATCTTAGTACTCCAACGGTAAATTTACTACCAACCAAGAATATTCAACCAATAGATGTATATAATATAATGAGAACAGATAATGTATATGAACCAATTGTCAAAGAAATAAATAATGCAAACCAGTCCCTTACTGCCGCTCTGCATTGTGAAAAATCTCGCTTGAAATCCTGAAGAGATACAGATATAGTTGAGTTTGTAATGTACATGGACTTTGTAAAGTTTTCTAATATTTCGCAACATTGGAGTACAGAAACATTATACAAAAATGTATTTGTCCCGAAAGTGATGTTACGAAATCAATTCCAGTTACTTTTACGAAAGTAGATGTAGGACAAGGGTTTTGGCGCCTCATTTCCTCCAGAATCCCTCATTTCCTCACTCATCTGGACCAAATTTACATGTAAATTCTTATAAGGAGGAAATGTTTACCGTTCTAGCTACTGTCGAATACTAAATTCAATACGAAAAAATTGCCCCCGTATGTATCCTAGAGAGTGGGGGCGTATATTGCCAAAGATAGCCGAATATGTCTGACACCGCCATATCGCTTACATTCTCTTGTTTAGGATCTGTTTTGTTATCCGACCTAGGTCGGCAGGGGTGCGCATCGACATATGTCCGGATATATGTCGGATATATGTAGGATGTTAGGTTAGGGTGAAATTGCCCCGTAGGGTGAAATTGCCCAATAGGGTGAAATTGCCTCAAAGGGTGAAATTGCCCCATAGGGTGAAATTGCCCCATAGGCTGAAATTGCCCCGTAGGGTGAAATTGACCCATAGGGTGAAATTGCGCCATAGGGTGAAATTGTCCCATAGGGTGAAATTGCCCCATAAGGTGAAATTGCCCCATAGGGTGAAATTGCCTCCGACCTAGGTTGGATGTGGACTTATCAGGAGTTAGGTTAGCTAGTGTTGTCCGGAGTTAGGTTAGGTTAGTTGGACTTGTGTAGACTTAGGTTAGATAAAAGAAAAATTAATAGGTTAGGTCAGCACTGCCGCACTGACCTAACCTATCAATTTTTCCTTTTATGTAGGCGTCCTAAATCCGTATACTTTTTAAAAGGTTATTCTAAAAACGTATTTATTGAAATGGCAGATAACATAGACGAACTAAGAATGCGGGTTTCATAACCTTGGCGTACACCACCCGCAAAGAGGTTCCGTTAAACATTGTATATTTGCTTAGTAAAGAACCTTTCGGATTATTTAAAACCGAGGGTTTTACAACCTATAACAACCTATAACAACTACACAACAGTGAGTGGGAGAATAAAGATTTCCTCCAATACCGACAAGAAGAAGTCGATCAAGCTAACAAGATACGTATGCAGAATATAGTGGGAGATCCGCGATTAAAAGATTGTCACAAGCTGCAAGAATTACACGAAGGAATGGATCTGGTTGTCGGTGAAATCAAAGACTTTATATATAGAGGCAAACTTCGGTACATTTTGCAATTCGAAAACCTAAACGGTCTCTATGTATCAAACTATTGGCTAGAAAAAGAGATAGAGGACTTGGGTGTCGATTTAAATTTTAAGCTGCGAATAAAATTAGATAAAATTAAAACAACTATAAACAAACATAAAGAAAGGACCGTCTTCTGTGTATAATTTTGTATTAAAATTAAGTTTAAATGACTCCATGCTTGGTATTAAATATTTTTAAATTTGTTATGTATAATGTCTGAATAAACATTTTATAATAGTATTACATTGTTCTTTATCTATAAAAAGCAATGACGTCACCACGAAATAGCGGTCGCACAGAAAGGGGTGCGCCTGGGCAGTGCACATAGGCAGGGGTGTGCATGTGCAGTGCGCATGAACACAGGTGCGCATGGGCAAGGGTGTGCATGGGCAGGGGTGTGCATGGTCAAGGGTTTGCATGGGTTGAGATGTGTCTGGGCGTACACGAGGGAAGCAAAAGTTAACAGTCACCGAGCATCTAATTCTTTATTTGGGTGGTAAGGAGTACTTGCCGGTGTATGTATCCGGAGTAAAAAACACGATTTGTACACACAGATAATTAATAAAATTAGTTTATCGAGCGAAGATGACAAAAGGTGCATCATTCCTAATAGTACAGCAATCTACGCATTGGTGGTATAAAGATATAAATCTAAGATAGTTGTTTGATTTTGTAAATCTATTGTATATATTAGTTTTAAGATTCCATAATTTTTAAGTTCTTCTCCCACCTTCCCTTCTTCCAAATCCTTCCTGCTTCTATCCTGGTTGACAGAGTATACGTGTTATCTCCACGCGCTGTTCGCGGAACACAGCGGTTTTAGATTTCTCGGGAAATCGATGGTTAAAGCATATGTCTTGGGTAGCGAAAAAAGGTTCTAAGGATGTAGTTAAATAAAGATCGGCAAAAATTGGAGATGGGTGGTCCTATTTAAAATCTATTTACAGATTTGGGCTCCCTAGAAAAATCTAATATTAGTTGATACCAAACAAAATATATTTATCTTAAAAGAGTGACTACCCCCGCGGATAATAAATACAATATACTGCTTGTCGACAAAAAGTTTTAGGGAAATTTAAAGACGAATTTAATGGGGATTTAGTATTATAATTTATTGGTAGTAGAGTTAAGTCCTACTGTATTGTAAGCGAAAAAGACACGTTTAAAAAGATTAAAGGGGTCTCACGAAGTGTAGTTAAGTAAAACCGGGGGTCCTACAACCTATAACGAGCATATATTCCCAAAAGGGGTGGGCATGCAACTGCGCAACAGTGCGTGGGATAATAAGGATTCTCTCCAATAAGAAATTAAAGTTTTCATGTTAAACCTATAAACCTATAAAGGTGATTAGTAATTGTGGTTTAGAAAAATATTAGTTTTCTTGGACTAAATAAAATAGCATAGACTGATTAATGTATATGGTTACATATTCTCGTACACGTTCACAAACATCTGCTTACGTCCACATACGGACATGGCGATGCCGGTAGTTTTTGTTTAACAAATAGTAGCAAAGATACGTTAGGTGTTAGTGTGTGGAAGCCCATCGGATCGTTGGAAGAACGGTGCGGTGGGATGTATGGTGGTTCCCGTTAGAATAATCGAAAGTAGTTAATCGATCGTATTAGATGTTTAAATATGCGAAAGTGTAAAAACTTCCATAAGCAAAATTTATTTATCAGATAAAATGTGCGCGATGTGTTATACTTGTAAGGAAAATATAAAATGGTGCTTTGCAGCGGTCCTAACAGTAAAAAAGGCGACTAACTTTTTCAAGCAACTACAAGAATAGCAGTAGCACAGAGAAGGGGTATGCATGTATTATACAGCGCACTGTGTTACGTTTTTTTTCCGTGGCAACCACGTTGGGCGCCAAAAATGTTACGTTACGTACTTTGTGGCCGTGCGTAACACAAAGAAAATCATAGAAATGACCGGGCTTAATCGGAGATTAGGGGGGGTTGTAGAAAGCAGACCAACATATAACGTACGGGGCTGTAAGGAATTAGTAACAATACCTGCAATAAAAAAAGTTAGAATAGCAAACCTGCAATAAAAAAAATTAGTCTTGCAAACCTGAAATAAAGAAAAAGCATAGCAGCAATGAAAAGTCTCAGTTATTCAGTACTTTGTAGAATGTAAATACAACGGTTTAGATAAACTATATAATATAATCACGATAAAAACATTATAAAAATTTTTATTACAAAGTGAGGTAATATTGGGGAGTAGCAGAAACGTTTCCTCACACACCAATTAAACATAAATCAGATAAAATGTTAACAAAAGGTAAATAGATAAGACACAATTGATATGAGTAATTCAGTAGTATTAATCTTTCTTTTTTTTTCTTATGTTTTAAAATATCATGCAAGTCTTTTGTAAAAGGTATCAGAACGACAAAGATATAGTAAAGCAACGGGTAGATATTTAAAATAACAAGTAGGAAATAGTTCAACTTACAAACGTCCTTCAGCAACGCTTCCTTGCAACGGAAGTGTGAGATTCACGATGTCCTGCACTAACGGAGCACTTCACCCTTGACTGGGAGGGTGTTGATGGAACTTATCACACGTCACACTAATCACACCTATGTATTTCACTGGCGTTAGCAGCAGACATTATCATACTGATGGAACTATGTAGCATTGATAAATTCTTGTTAACTCTATTTCCTGAGACAATAATTTCGAAATCTTTTGTAACACAATCGTAAAAAAACTGGTAATAAAAATTTAGAATCACGCTTTCAAGGCACGATGTAACGCATTAAACTAACAGTAACGCGAGGTGTTTTATTTGCTACCTATGGTAACAAAGAAAAATCTAATGCTTTTGAATAACGAAAATTCGCGCAAACAACGATCTATTTTAGATTCGTTGGGGTTAGAAAATTGCAGAAACTACAGTATCCACTGTATTTAAATAATCCAAAGTATGCACTAATCTGATAAAACAAAGGGACACTAGACTAGATCGCACACACAGTTTAAGTATAAAAGGACGATGCAATTTATAATCAATTATAAGCGGTTTATAATTTTCAATTTATCTATCTTTAAATTACTACACACGAGTCAACAAATACAAAATATAGAACTAGTAACTGCAGGAATGCACTCACGAATTGAGTATAAAAGCGCAAAATGCCAAAACTACAAAAATGCCCGTTACAACTGTTACTATAAAATATGTTACTTTACGGGTAGCTCGAACGTGTAATTGATCACGACTTATATATCCCTCGGAGGTTTAAAAATTCTAAGGCCATTGTCGTTTGAAAAATGTTTGGAAATTATCAGAACGGGAGCGGGTCGAAGTATAAGTTAGATGGATGATTGACCGAGTTTTTTCTACCTTTTACGAGGGAATCAGAAGTTGACAGACATCAAGCATCTAATTCTCTATTTGGGCGATATCGAGTACTTACCGGTTCTAAAAATAATTACGTGCTACCGACAGCTATGCGGAAGATTTGGTTCTAGGAAATGACCAACCTAAGAAAGTACGGAATACTTGGTATTAATGCTAATTGGTTTAGTGACCGCGCTTGTGCACTCTTGGAGTGTCTTCGGCAATCTTCGATTGTTTCCAAAGAAAATATTCAAGCCTGCCATTTCCGAAAATATGACGTAGAAGTTATTTAAAATTAAATTGCTTTATTAGTAAGTATCATGTAGACAACAAGTTTGGTATTCCTTTAGTAAAGGTTTTAAGTGTTTTATTAAGTTTTTGTTCATAGTAGCACTGCATCTTTTACCGCACGACTTGCAGCCAATTTGTGTGCGTGTGCTACTACCCTTTTGGGTTTTTAATATGCACGCGATGCGATTGCTGATCCGTATAACATGGAAGACGTTTCCGATGTTTCTACTAACTGCATTCGCAGAATGGACGATGTGAACCGGGCGCATGCATTGGTGCTAAATGTACAGGACGAGCAACAAGGATTGGCAAAAGATGACATCATTTAGTTCCCCGCTGAATTCTTAATATTGTTCGACCGTCTTCGGAAACCCTAGGTATGCATTCTATAGAGTACTTAAAGCAGGTACGCAAGAGTAAAGTTTTTAGTTATACGTTAGTTCGCTTAAAAGTTTCGCCAAAGTTCTATAGTGCGGATTTTGTTTTGTACTAAAATGGTACTTGCAAACGTTTTTAAATGCGAACCCTGTCACGTCTACTTTACCAGGAGGGATGCTCTCAAACGGCACCAGAACAAATGCCGTGGTGTAACATCGTCCACGGTGGAGCTTATACGTCCGTCAGCAGCAAAGTACTTAAACTGTGGGTCTTGCGGTATCGCTTTTACGAGAATGGACAACTTATAGCGACACAAGGAAAAACAGCACGGTATGTCATTAAGCCGTTAACGTTCAGCTCCGCCAGCTGTTAAAGGGTTTTGTACGAAACAACCACGAATTATGTGTAAAGTATGCGATTTCGAAATGGAAAAGACTACGTATGCCGCACACTTGAGAAGCAACAGACATAAAAATGCATCAGTTACCGCTACTAGCGACGATGGCGTAGAAATGGTTAGCACAGCGTTTACCAACCGTATGGATAGCTATCGCATAAAGTACGCCAGTGTCCACGATGGAGTGTCCGAGTTTCTTTGGAAGCAGAAAGAGCGGTTTATTCGATTAATTAATGAAAAAAGAATACAACATACAGCAGTAAAAGTCTATTGCAAACTCTACGGTGTTTACACCAAAATGGTAGAAGAGACAACCGATGTGAAATCCTTTAACACATAAAATATGGTTATAACATCTTCTAGTAATCTGGAAAATATGTAAGAGGTCTTTAGCGAAACCATGAGAACAAAATAAGAGGAATTTGAAACACGTGGGTCCGGTTGGTCTTTGGAAAAAGTGCTCTATTTAGAAATAAATAATAATAAGTATAAGCCGATGTGAGGAGTTCTAGGTTAAGAATAAAAATTGTGAATATGTATTTAGAAATGTGGTTTACAAAATTTAAACTGTAATAGTAAAAATTGTCTGTAATAAAAACTTTTAAGAATGGTTTTTAGATTTTCTTTTAGGAATGAGCTGCAGGAAAGTTATAATTTAGAGAGTGTATGTGTAACTTTGTAAGGAGTGGTCCTATATTAAACCTGTTTGCAGATTCGGATTTCGCGTAAAATTCTAGACTAATTTGATGTATCGCATGGCTAAAAAATTTATAAGGACGGTCGGAAATCGCTGCTGCTGTTAAAAAATCTTAAAATTGGGGTAGCTCCGAGGGGGGGAGGATAATGCAATCTAAAAAATTCCTAGAGATTTAGGTAGCTGAGAAAAATCTAATATTAATTAATACCAAACAGGATATATTTATCTCGTGGGTGGAAATGTGGAGAAAGATTTATCTCGCAGAGGGTATATGTGTAACTTTGTAAAGAGTGGTCCTATATTAAATCTGTTTGCAGATTTGGATTCCGCGTAAAATTCTAGACTAATTTGATGTATCGCATGGCTAAAAAATTTATAATAAGGACGGTCGGAAATCGCTGCTGGTAAAAAATCTTAAAATGAGAGTAGCTCCCTGAGGGATGATGCTATCTGAAAAATTCCTAGAGATTCTGGTAGCTGAAAAAAATGTAATATTAATTGATACCAAACAAGGTACATTTATCTCGTGGGTGGAAATGTGGAGAAAGATTTATCTCGCGGGTGGAAAGAATGCGGGTGTGACGTAATCAAAATGGTTGATGTGGGTGTGTCCGAGCAAGGAGGAGAGCAAGGAGGGGGAGCAAGGATGAGATTCATCTCCCTCATTTCCTCCTTATGGGAATTTACATGTGAATTTGGTCCAGATGAGTGAGGAAATAAGGGATTCTGGAGGAAATGAGGCGCCAAAACCCCTGTCCTACATCTACTTACGAATCATACACTTTTCAGATAATACAAATACGAGAACCAACAGGCTATGTAAAGTACAATAAGTGCTTGCTATGCTTCAAGTCTGGGCAAGAATTTCTGATAAATTAGTAGCAGTCGATGAGACTATGGTTCCATGGCGTGGTCGTCTGATTTTTGACAGCATAAAAATCTGGAAAAGCACACAAGCATGGCACGAGCTCTACCAATTATGCTAGCCCAAGGGTTACATTTACGCAACCTGTGCGTATGCTGGAAAAGGTACCTCAGTTGCAAATAATAGTATAGCACATCCAACTAAAATAATTATAAAGCTAGCCGAACCTTACCTAAAAGAAGGTAGAATTGTCGCATCAGATAATTTTCATACATTCGTGTATGCAAAAATGTTGATCCTCAGAAAGACACATCTGTTAGGTACAATCAGAAAACGAAATTCTAAGGAAATAATGAATGCTAATATGAAGAAAGAGCATTTCATTGGTAGTGAAGACAATGATGGTATAGTTGTTAGTAAGCGGAAGAACAAACGAGATGTTTTATGTTGAGTACTTTACACGGATTGGAGATGGTTCCCACACGGAAAAAATCGCAGTGGCGAAGACATAATAAAAACAAAGGTGGTTCTTGACTACAATTCTGAAAAGCAAGGAATAGATATTTCGGACCAAATGGCCAGTTACTTCACACCACTGCGAAAACACATACCTTGGTACCACAAAGTTGTTTTTGAATATATTTTAAATACTGAAATTTAACTTTCTTTTTGACAAATTTATTATACTGAGGGTGGCTTTTAACTAGAATGTAATTGAGCCAAACTGTGTTGCAAAAAAAGTCTAGAACGTTCGCGGACTAGGCTCGGGATCTATTCCTGCGGCGACATGAGACGGTCGGGGTATTTTCTAAGATTGAACCTATCTTTGCATAAATTAGGGCGCCACTGCGTCAATAAAATTAACAAAAAAAGAATCTTCTTAAGGATAGACGTGGATAAGCATTTACCTATGCCTGAATCCCTGAATGTGTTCAGTAACATAATTTCTTTTTTTTTTACTTAATTATCCCGCTTGTTTCTCTTATTGGACTGTCAGAAATAAAACTATTACGATATTTGATTGATATGTAGTGAAATTAGTTACTCTTCTTTTATATATAAAAAATTTAAGAAAATATCACACAGTATAAATACAAAAGCATGAAGTCGAAATGCTGATAGAAATATTAAGTCGACAAAAAAATTAACAGTTTCTAATGGGTTAAGCCCGTCATAAAAAAATATCCAATATCTCACTACATTAAGTAAATGCTTTAACCAAAGATCTTTGTTTGGCTCACAAAAATTATTTATAGATCAAATTTTAATCTTTCTAATGTGTTGGTGGCTTTCCTTTAAATTCAAGAATTATTTCATTATACAACTTATTTAAGAACATAAGTCTAACTTGTTTAAATAAACAGGTACCACTAGATCTTTATCTGACAGCTGTTAGGTCAAAATGTTGTCCTTAATGACTATTTAATACTAAGAAATAGCTACAAAAAAATTTAGCTAGATCATCTTATCTATACTAAATAAAACATAACTTAATTCAAAAGGAAAATTTTCATATTCGATATTCAAAAATTTACTGGATTTTTACGTCGTTTAACAATTATTTTCCTTCTGATAAGATACATTTTCTAACAAAATTTGCTTCTCGAATGGATTGATGCTTATTGTTTCTTAAAGGAATAGTACTCACCCTAGCTTGAAGATACTTAGTGTTACAAAAAAATTACAAAACACCTATCTGGTTGCAGCCACGTAGATTTGTCGTTTCTTTAATACGAACAAATAAGATTTCCTCACTAAAGGTAAACCCACTTCTATTTACTAGACTGTAATTCGAATTGATTTCTTATACCTATTATGATTTCCTAAACTATACCATCTGAAACTTGCTTGTGCTTTATAAATCGTGAGTTCACTTCAATGCTCTGCTTTACCACTGTAAGTGTGTTTCTATACTTTACCTCAAGCAATACGCCTCTGCTAGGAATGATATTTATCACCCATGATGGCTGGAAAAATCTTCCTCGCCACCATTTTAAAAGATAACGTCTTTTCTTACTATATGCCACGACTAGAATACTTGTTTCTATATCGGACAGGCGCATCGAGCATCTCGCGCATGGCTGTGCGGATTGATAATTACGTTGACAAACACTATTTTGTCTAAACTCTGGTAACCCACGTAACATATAGCAAATTCCGGATTTGCCTAAAACTAAAACGTTACACTGCCTCTTTCCAAAAAGAAAAAATGAGAGGTTAACAAAATCAAAATAACCAAAACCGACACATTTTTTTAAAAATCGTTTAAGGAAACAAAGAACAAAGTTTAACTCGACGCATGACTCGACTTCAAAAAAAAATTAAAATTCTAAGGAATTAAATTGGGAGGAGTATATTAGACAGTGGTTAATACATACCAAAAATTTTCTAATTGAATGTTACGGTAACTACGCGTACCACACGTCCGTGAGGAGTCATAATTGGAAATACACAATCGGGAAATGTCAATTACGTAAGTCTAACACTCAAAAGTTAAAAGAGAGTAAAATGAAATAAGATACAAGTCAAGGATACTTGTACAAATACAAAAAATTAAAGAAAATGCCCAAACTTATATCAATAAATGTTGATACTAATTTCAAAAAAATTACAATATTTTTAAATCCTACTAATACTAACTTTATACCAAAATCTATTTACATAATTACGAATATATTCGTCACCTCTACTAAATAAAGGAATTTCAAAATCTGAAACTTGCTTGCTCTTTATAAATCTTGAGTTCACTTCAATGCTCTACTTAACCAGTGTAACTGTGTTTCTATACTTTGGCCCATGCAATACGCCTCTGCCAGGAGTGATATTTCTAACCCATGATGGCTGGTAAAATTTCCCTCACCACCTTTTTAAAAGATAACGCCTTTTCTTACTATATGCCACGACTAGAATACTTGTTTCTATAGCGGACAGGCGCATCGGTCAGCTCGCGCATTTCTGCGCGGATTGATAATTACGTCGGCAAACACTATTTCCCCTAAACTCTGGCAACCCACGTAACATATAGCAAATTCCGGATTTGCCTAAAACTACAACGTTACAATACTGCCGTAGTGAAAGCTCGTATTATTTACAAAACATTCAAAAAAATAATACACAAATTACGGATTTTAGAAAATCTATTATTGAATCTTTAGTTGGAAATCATTATTTACTTCATATGCAGAAACAAAAACATACTTTGGAGTAATATACAGAAAAAGATTCACAAAATAGAAAAATGTGTGCTAACTGCTATTTTGAATTTCAAAAAGGATTCAGTCGTTTCCAAGCGATGAAGCAATGTAAGTAGGTTGCAACTTTCTGTGAAATATACGAGGGAAATTCTCCAGTATGTATAGAGTCCTTCAACAAATACGATATTTAGTTTTTAATTTGTTTTGGTTATCTCTGTTTCTTTTATCTTCCATATTCCTTGTTGTATTGAATTTACTTTTATCATTTGTAATGACGTTGCAACACACTGTCCTAATTTTGCCGTTTACATCTGCAGGTGGATCTGATAGCGTGTTTTCAATATTTGCAATTATTACTGGGTGTGGAAGTTAAGTGTCCTTCTCAATTGGTACTGCAAAATTCAGACTTAGACTTAATATTTCCATTACATACCCAGACGGTGAATGTCCTACCCATTTTGCATGTTTTAATTTTGTTTTTTCTTTGCTTTTATTCTTTAAGATCCAATTTTTTTTATATTTCTTTTTTTTATTTTTCTGAACATATTGTCATATTTTATTTGTTGATTTCCGATTAATTCCTTAAGTATGTTTTTATGTAAGATTGTTTCTAAGCATTTTTTATATTCAAAAATTCTATCTCAATTACCTTTAGTTTTTATTTTAGTTTCATTTATTAATAGGTTGAGTATAATATTTTTAAATTTGTACACTACATTATTTATAAATTTTCGTTTACGGTTTACATTATCAAATATAATATGTTTTACATTGATGTTAAAAAATGTTGGTGTAATCTTTTCAGGCTTGAATCTTAGTAAAGATATTCGTCTAATTTTCTGATTTGCCAATTTCTTATAGGAACGGGTTAATTTGTTTATCTACTCCTACTTAGTTATAATACCATTATTCATATACTTTTGAACAAGTAATAGTGTTCATAATTAAACACCGTGAGTTATGACCGTGAGTTATAATAACTCACGCTTCCAGCTTATATTTCTATTTAATTACCTACCAAAAATATCAAAGTAGCCATGCTCATTGACATTTACGTAATGTCAAACAAATTTGTACTATAATTTTTTTAAAATAATCTTGATTACATGTGTTTATTAAAACTTGTTACTGTGCTTATAGTCGTAGATAAAGTATAGTATTCAACATACGGTAATGGCAATAACTCACTTGATGAATTACGGCACTCGCCTTCGGCTCGTGCCGCAAACTTCATCTGCGTGAGTTATTGCCTACATTACCGTATGTTGAATAATATACTATTATTTGTCCTATGGTGTACATGTCATATGTTGTTGCTAGATATCGACGACATTGCATCTTTTCACCTACGTTTCCATTAATATTCAGTTGGTATTCCTTGACCTTGTTTTATATAATAATACTTGAATTTTTTTCTTGGGAATAAGGTCTAAATAAATAGTTTACATTATCTGTGTATTTATTTTGTAATCATAACTACACGCTTCGACCATTGCTAGTTGGTCTTTATCAATGGTGTTTTTCTTTTCTATAATATGATACATGTACATTATATTTTTAAAAAATTCTAACCTGTTTTAAAATTTGTCTTTATCGAGGGCCAAGAAATGCAAATTCCAATAAATCAGGTTTTAGTTTCAAATTAAACTTAGTACTACACATTTTAATATACATGTTTGTAGCAAATTTTAATTTTAAATTTGACTAAGAGTTTAGCAACTCACATCAAGGTGTAATACATAATTTATATATAATAATAAAATTTTAATTTGTGACCAACTAGCGACGGTCAAAACAGTTATGATTACAAAATAAACACACAGATAATGTAAACTATTTATTTAGACCTTGTAACATGTCAATTTACTGTTCCCTTGCCATGTTACATTGTGGTCCCATTTCCTTCAATATAAAAGCATTATTCGTCTTAATTTTATATTAATACCGTTGACAATCACAAGTTAGTTTTGATTTGTGTAACATTTCCCTTTAATATTATTAAATAATACACTATATACATCGATCTTTAGTCTTAATTTAATATTCTTTCTTGTGTATAAATAGTATAAATAATTAAGATCAGATGTAATTTTCCTATTGGTAAACCTTTGAATAATGTCCATAAATACACAACTAGTGTATATATGAATCTGTCATTTAGGATAGTTTTCGCGTTTTGTCTCTCTCTCAAAATGTGTGGTTATCTTTAAACTAGAACAAATTTTCGTTTGTCTTCATATGTAACGGTTTTTTGAGCACATGCCGTCTTCCGATAAAGATGTCCTTTCTAAGACCATGATGTCGTACCTGAATACGAGCAAAATGCTTATGAAGAAAGCCTACCTAAATAACCTGTTCAAAATATTAATGAATTTATAAATAATGTAGAATACAAATTTAAAAATATTATACTCAATCTGTTAATACATGAAACTACAATAAAAACTAAAGGCGATTGAAATAGAAGTTTTGAATATAAAAAATGCTTAGAAACAATCTTACATATAAATATACTTAAGGAATTAATCAGAAATCAACAAATAAAATTTGACAATAGGTTCAGAAAAATAAATAAGGGAATATAAAAAAATGGAATACTTAAAGAGTAAAAGCAGAGAAAAAACAATAAAATTAAATCATGCAAAATAGGTAGGACATACACTGTCTGGGTATCTGCTACGTTCACTTTCGACGGTAAATTAAAACACACCCTTCTTTGTCTTACATTATTCATTCACGTAGATTCTATTTCAATACTCCAACATCATCCTGTATATTTTACCTTCCTACAATAAGTACGTTTCATAATAATATTCATTTTAACCTATTTACTTCGAAACGAAAAGTTTACTCTATAACTTAAATAGTCGTTACCTTGTTTTAGGTGTCTATTGGTTTTAGTGTTGTAATGTTGCATTTTTTTTGTTTGGTAATTAATATAGGGGAGTAATCTAAAACTGCAGCTCGCCATTTGAAAAATGATTTCTTTTGGGCTTTTTTGCTGACATATGTACTTAGTAATGATTTGATTTTTTTTGGTATTGTTTGGTTATACTATACTGTTACGTCTCTCCAAAATGTCACTTCAATTAATTATAATTAGTAAAAAGCCTTGTTAATTTCTTTTCTTTATTTCAGGCCTTTCCTTTATTTTTCTTTATATTTGTAAGACCCCGTCTACTCGCCAACTGAGCCCCGGCATTCCTTTCATTGTTCTGTCAGCTACGTCAATGTAGGTAGCATAAATTTTGGCGCCCAACATGGACCTCCGATTTTGTTTTGGGTAACGTTGGCTCCGATTTTGTTTTGTTTAGCTTTGACTCCGATTTTGTTTTGGATAACTTTTGCTTCGATTTTGGTTTTCGCTAATTTTTGCTCCTATTTTGTTTCGTTTAACATTGGCTCCGATTGTATTTGGGTAACGTTTGCTCAGAGTTTTTTGTTGTTACTGCTTAATTTCCGACATTACCCGAATTTCTCGGTTTCATGCTACTTATGTCTTCTCTTACGTTCGAACTGGTGTTTATTTCTTTTCTTTTTTCTTGTATGGGTTCGATCTTCTTAAATTTTAATTTTGTTTTCTTTCTTGATCGCTAAATATCATTGGTTGGCTTATTTCAGATTATCGGAATTGTATATTCGTCGATAATTCTAGTCCGTTGAAAACGCTGGCGCACTGTTCTTGTTACTAATTTCTACTCTGTTGTTTCGCTCCTATTGGTGTTCCTGAAGCTTATTCGTCGGATGCGTTTTAAATTGTCCTGTATTCGCAATAATTTTTTTGGTGCTTTTATAGAGTTACGGTTAACCTTTATTTAGTTACTTTTTCCCAATTTATTTTTTATTCGTATTCAAAACGACTGATACGGGAATAAGACTGTTTGAGGGTATCTACAATAGACAGCAGGAGTCCTTAGAAAGCAATACTGAATGTTTCACGTGTATGACGGCCCTGTTTCAGTGGTAAGGATCTTCCAAGAAGGATGATAAATTGTCCATTGTGCTTCGTAACCTCGCTCCATTGTATCGAGTACATTTGCCTACAGTCCGCTCTTTACAAGAGTTAAAGGACAAATGCCTGAAGTTAGAACAGGAAAAGATTCTGGCCGATAATGTCGTATCACCTAGTCAAGACCAACTTACTGTTACTGCTGAACCGAATCTTGCTTATAAGTCTACTGCAGTTGAGAAAAATACTTTTACTTCATCACATGACCGAGTTGTGAAGGTTTCTCCCACGCCTACGGGTAGATCAGACACTTCTATCGTACGTTCTACGGTTCTTCTTCCTAGTTCTGCTTCTACTCGTCAGGTTATATGCTTTAATTGCGACAAACCTGGTCATGTTTCGACACGTTGTACTCATCCTAAATTACTGCATTGCTATGGTTGCGCGCATAAGGGAGTTACTCGCCACAACTGTCCCAACTGTCATGCTACTACTAAAGGTGAATCATACTTCCAATTCTGTTCTCAGCTCTAAGAGCTAAATTTCTTTTGCTACGTTGTCTTCTGTACCTCATCCAGGTCATTCTACTACTGCTATCCAAACATACCCTTCTTCGGCAAATATAGCTTCGAACAAAATTTCTTTCGTCTCTAGTTCTACATCCTTTTCTGCACCTCCTTCTGCTCGTCATACTACTAGCACATCCTATCCTTTTCAACCATATGTGTGTTCAAATTATAATATTGATTGTTACGGCTATCACGCCCCTACTAATCGAACCTCTACTAACAGGAACCAAATTTCTTCTGTCCGTTGCGATTCAAACGATGATCAAATGGATCCTACGTTTTCACTTCCACTCTAGACTGTGCCTCCACCACCATTACAACCCAGACTTTGAATTAGTGATTTACAGCTAGCTTCTCAAGAGTTTATTCCTGCTTTCGTTCTTTTCGTGTACCCCAACACCCGTGTGAGTCCGGGAAAAGAATAGCCCCATGGTATGACCTGCCTGTCGTAAGAGGCGACTAAAGCGGTCCAACACATACACACACACTTCTTACACACACACATACACACACACACACACACTCACATACTTATACATCAACACACACGCACGCACACGCGCACACATACTCATACATAATTACACGGGGATTATGTTTTATTTTCTTTGGTGCGATTCTTAGGGTTTTTTGTGGTTCATGTACTTGTTGCTTGGTGTTATCCTTTTTGGTTTTTATTTTTTCGTCGTTCCTTTCGTTCCACATTCCTCTTCTTTTTCCTGCGGTTGGTGTTACTTTCTGTCAGTCTTCGTGCTGACTTGGTAACATTTTTTCGATCCACTTCCTGTGGTAGGTGCTTTCTAGTCCATTTCTTTCTTTTCTTCGGAAACCACGACTTAGTTGACTTTAGGCCTAATTAGCAGTTCTTTTCTTCGGTTTTTTGTTTGTTGCGATTCTTGGGTACCACAGCTTGAAGTATTTAGATTTTTTTCTCTATCCAGCATTCTTATTGTTACCTGGTTTACTTTGAGGCTTGACACTTTTGGCAATCACTGTTGATTTTCTTCCTCGCTTCTTCTCTTTACTTTTGGTTTTTCTGCAGAAAACCAATGGTTTTTTGAGCCTGAAGACTGTACTGTTTCTTTTCTGAACAAGCATCCGTCCTTTGACGACTTTGACAGTGATGACGCCGTTCTAGCTTCGTCCTCTCTCACTGCTACTACCTACTATCTTTCCCTGTGCTTCTCTTCAATTCTTTTTTGCTTTGTCCGCTACCTTGGTTCTTCCAGACGGATAAAAATTCTTTTATTGCTTTTGGAATATTTCTTTTGTTTTTTTTGTTAATTTGCTTTAGCGAATTTTCTTTTTTTTGTTTTTGGTTAGTACTATACTATCTGCTTCGATACTTTTGTTTTCCTACCCCGACTATTTAATTTTGCTGGGAAGGGGGGGGCAGGATTTGTTATGTTCACTTTTGACGGTAAATTAAAACATACCTTTCTTTGTCTTACATCATTCATTCACGTAGATTCTGTTTCAACACTCCAACAACATCCTGTATATTTTACCTTCCTACAATAAGTACGCTTCAGAATAATTTTTCATTTTAAATTTATTTACTTCGAAACGAAAACTTTACTCTATAATTTAAATAGCCGGTACTTTGTTTTAGGCGTCTCTTGGTTTTAGTGTTGTAATGTTGCATTTTTTTGTTTGGTAATTAACATAGGGGAGTAACCTAATACTGCAGCTCGTCATTTGAAAAAAGATTTCTTTTGTTTTTTTTTGCTGACTTGAATTTAGTAATGATTTGATTTTTTTGTGTTGTTTGGTTATACTACACTGCTACGTCTCTCCAAAATGTCATATCAATTAATTATAATTAGTAAAAAGTCTTGTTAATTTCTTTTCTTCATTTAAGGCCTTTCCTTTATTTTTCTTTATATTTGTAAGACTCCGCCTACTCGCCAACTGAGCCCGGGCATTCTTTTCACTGTTCTGTCAGCTACGTCAATGTAAGTAGCATAAATTTTGGCGCCCAACATGGGCCTCCAATTTTGTTTTGGCTAACGTTGTCTCCGATTTTGTTTTGTTTAGTTTTAACTCCGATTTTGTTTTGAGTAACTTTTGCTTCGATTTTATTTTTCTCTAATTTTTGCTCCTATTTTGTTTCGTTTAACGTTGGCTTCGATTGTGTTTGGGTAACGTTTGGTTAGAGTTTTTTGTTGTTACTGCTTAACTTCCGACATTACTCGCATTTCTCAGCCTGATGCTACTTATGTTTTCTTCCTTTACGTTCGATCTGGTGTTTATATCTTTTCATTTTTCTTGTATAGATTCGATCTTCTTAAATTTTAATTTTGTTTTCTTTTTTGATCACTAAATATCATTGGTTGGCTTATTTCAGATTATCGGAATTGTGTTTTCGCCGATAATTCTAGTCCGTTGAAAACGCTGGCGCCCTATTTTTGTCCCTAATTTCTAATTTGTTGTTTTGCTCCTATTGATGTTCCCGAAGTTTATTTGTCGGATATGTTTTAAATTGTCCGGTGTTTGCAATAATTTTTTTTGGAGGTTTGATCGAGTTACGGTTAGCTTTTATTTAGTTACTTTCTCCCAATTTATTTTTTATTCGTATTCAAAACGACTGATACTGTTTGAGGGTATCTGCAATAGGCAGCAGGAATCCTTAGAAAGCATTACTGAATATTTCACGTGTATGACGGCCCTGTTTCAGTGGAATTGATCTTTCAAGGAAGATGATGAGTTGTCCATTGTGCTTCATAACCCCGCTCCATTCTATCGAGCTCATTTGCCTACCTCCGTTCTTTACTAGAGTTAAAGGACAAATGTCTGAAGTTAGAAGCGGAAAAGATTCTGGCCGATAATATCGTATCATCTATTCAAGATCAACATACTGCTAGGGCGGAACCGCATCCTGCTTATAAATATGCTACAGTTGAGAAAAATACTTTTACCTCACATGACCGAGTTGTTAAGGTTTCTCCTACGCCTACGGGTAGATCAGATACTTCTTCCGTACTTTCTACTGTTCTTCTTCCTAGTTCTGCTTCTACTCGTCAGGTCATATGCTTTAATTGCGACAAACCTCGTCATGTTTCGACACTTTGCACTCGTCCTAAGTACTCCGTCGCTATGATTGCGGGCATAAAGGAGTTAGTCGCCACAACCGTCCCAACTGTCATCCTACTACTAATAGGTCTTGGAATCATACTCCAATTCTGTTCTCAGCTTTAAGAGCCAAATTTTTTCTGCTACATTCTCTTCAGTACCTCATCCAGCTCATCCTACTATTGTTATCCAAACATACCATTTTTCGGCAAATATAGTTTCGAGCAAAATTTCTTCCGTTTCTAGTTTTACATCCTTTTCGGCACATCCTTCTGCTCGCCATACTACCAGCACATCCTATCCTTTACCACCATATGTGTGTTTAAATTATAACATTAATTGTTACGGCTATCACGCCCCTACTAACCAAACCCCTACTAACAGGAACCAAATTTCTTCTGTCCGTTGCGATTCAAACAATGATCAAATGGATCCTACGTTTTGATTTCCACCCCAGGCTGTGCCTCCACCATTGCAACCCAGACTTCAAATTAGTGATTTACAGGTAGCTTCTCAAGGGTTTATTCCTGCTTTCGTTCTCTTTGTGTACCTCAACCCACTCGTGGGTCCGAGAATAGAATAGCCCCATGGTACGACCTGCCTGTGGTAAGAGGCGACTGAAGCGGTCCCACACATACACACACTGTTATCTCTCTCTCTCTCACACACACACACACACACATAGATCAAAACACACACACATACACATACACGCACGCACACATACTCATACTCATACATAACTACACTGTGGGATTCTGTTTTATTTTCTTTTGTGCAAATCTTATGGTTTTCTTGTGGTTCTTGTACTAGTTGCTTGGTGTTATTTTTTTAGTTTTTTTTTCCTCATTCCTTTCGTTCCACATTCCTCTCCTTTTTCCTGCGGCTGATGTTACTTTTTGTCGGTCTTCGTGCTGACTTGATAAAATTTTTTCGATCCACTTCCTGTGGTAGGTGCTTTCTAGTCCATTTTTTCGTTTCTTCGGAAACCACGACTCAATCGACTTTAGGCCTAGTTTAGAGTTCTTTTGTTTGATTTTTGTTTGTTGCGGGTCTTAGGTACCACAGCTTGAAGTATTCCGATTTTTTCTCTACCCAACATTCTTGTTGTTCCCTGGCTTACTTTGAGGCTTGACACTTTTGGCGATCACTGTTGATTTTCTTCTGCGCTTCTTTTCTCTACTTTTGGTTTTTCTGCAGGAAATCAATTGTTTTCTTTGAAGTTGGAGAATGTATTGTTTCTTTTTCGGAACAAACATCCGCCCTTTGACGACTTTGACAGTGTTGACGCCGATTTACCTCATTGCTACCACTTACCTATCTTTCCCTGTGCTTCTCTTAAATTTTTTTTTGCTTTGTCCGGTACCTTGGTTATTCCAGCCAGATGAAAATTCTTTTATTGGTTTTTGAGTATCTGTTTTTGTTTTTTTTTTTGTTAATTTTCTTAAGCGAATTTTCTTTTTTTGTTTTTCTTCAGTTAGTACTATACTGCCTGTTACGTTAGTTTTGTTTTCCTACCTCGACCTTTTAATTTTGCTGGGGGTGGGGAAAGGATTTGTTACGTTCACTTTCGACGGTAAATTAAAACACACCCTTCTGTTTATGTACTAATTTTCTTATATGGGTACCCGGTAGTTGTTGGAAACAACATATGTACACGGGTCTACAGATGCATCACCTTGTTGGTAGTAAAATGACTGGTTGTTTGTATGTGCCAGGATATTATAATGTTTACTGATTTTTTTATTAGGATAATTTTATGTATAGAATTCCGTACTTACAATGCTGGTTTCGAGCTGTAATTTTTAGTGGGGAAATTTTGTTCCTTTTTCTTGTTTGAAGATTAATATAGGGGGTGACCTAAAAACTGCAGCTTGCCATGTTCAAAATGATTCTTTTTTTTATTCGTAAATATGTATATTGTGTACCTACGAATTGTTCATTTTTAGTACTATTGTGTTTTGTATATAATTTTGTTTTTTTTTAAATTAGAGGTTTTTAGTTTGTAAATGTTTGATAGTGCGTGAGTATATTTTTATTTCAGGCCTCCCTTAATTTTTCTTTGTAGGTGTAATACCCCGCACACTCGCCGATTGAGCCCAGTCAATTTCTTCTTTTTCTTCCTCGTTTTTATTTTTCTTTTTTTTAGACTGCGTCGCTGAACGTAGCACTTTTTTAAAATCTTTTTTGAAAATCTTTATCTTTTAGTTTCTCAAAGTCAAAGCGCCTTTTCCGTTTCTTTTTTCAAAATTTTAAATTTAAGGCGGCCTTCATAATTACGATGTTGTGCTCAGTAGCTTCTACGGTCTTTTACTTGATTCTTATACCGTTGTTTAACAAGAACGTAATCTACTTGATATCTTCCTATATCTCCTGGCATCTTCCATATATATCGTCTTCTAGCATGATGTTGAAATAATGTGGTTGTGATGATTAAATTGTTCCTGTCGCAAAATTGTACCAGGCTATTTCCCCTGTCGTTCCTCGTGCCTAAACCAAATAAACCTACTACCGCTCCTTCCTTACCCTCACCTACCACTGCATTAAAATCCTCCGTAATTATTAAATTTTCATGTTCTTTTAAGTATCTTAGTATTTTTTCGATATTTTTGTAGATCGCTTCTACCTCTTCGTCACTGTAGCCAGAGGTGAGCATATATACTTGTATTATTACTGTGTTTACCGGTTTAGATTCTAATCTAACCATGAGTACTCTTTCCTTCTTTTGTAAGTAATTTTCTACATAGTGTTCTACATTTTTTTTCGTATAACTATCCCCACACCTGAATTTCCTTCCGCTGCTCCTGTAGAATTATCCTGAAGTCTCCACTCCAAAAATCCCCGGCTCTGGCCACCGAATTTTGCCGATCTCTACTATTTTCAAGTTCTCTAGCTTACCTACTTGCTTCATACTTCTAACATTCTACGTTCCGACTCGCAAAATGTTCCCAACTCTTATTCTGAACTTTCCGATCGCATCCTCCAAAGTAGACCCTTCCTGGAGCTCCGAATGGGGGATTATTTTAACTGGGCGTCGCCGTGGATCAATGTAGTAAGCGTAAGACTACGGATCCCAAGGTCCCGGGTTCAAATCCCGACACGGCCGACTGCTTGAAAAATGACAGGTGAGCATTTTTCACAAAAATTACGCACTCGTTCGGATGAGAGGTTAAATGGAGGTCCCGTGTGCGTGACACGTTAAAGATCCCTAACTTGCCTGAAATGGCAAGGGTTCGGCAAAATTCTAAATTTCCAGGCAACAAAAACTCGCCTAATGACCAATGTAGTACCTACAGGTGGAGCATTGGAAATGTAAATGAACGGATTATTTTAACTTCGGAATCTTTTACCCCAGAGAATGCCATAATGTTATTACAATTTAAGTACGCTATGTACTTGGGAGGTAATGTGGTGGTTTCCCGTTGCCTTCCACATCGCGGTAGTGTGTCTTAGACTGTCATACCGACCCCTATGGTTTCTGTCAATCTAAGTACCGAAAGAGCCACTGCCCTCTTTCGGGAACCTGTCTTAGTCTGGTTCCTCACTAATGACTCTACTACTTTGGTTGTACCTGTAGTTTGGCTCTTTAGTTCATTAGACCACCTATTCTAGTAATCTAGAACTTCGGCAAGGTGCAGGTCTGTTCGAAATGGTGTATTTTTCTATTTTTTATTTATTTTCTTTTCTCATTTATGCATAGGAACCCTCTCCCGCACCACTACAGTTAGTCGACGTACCCTTATGTTGTTACGGGGTCCCCGCCCCTTTGGGACAATTTAAAATTTAATTCATAACGCTTATTTTATCCGTAACATAGTACCTAATGATTGTTAGTAAACTACTGTCGCGGCATTTCAGTAGATTAAGTTTCTTTGTAAATATTTGTTAATAATTAGACCTGTATTGAACGGAATAAGGAAGTTTAAATTGCAGTGTATATTCCTGATTTTGCTTAAGGTGTCACTAGTTCAGTCTCCTTCCACTTCTACGACTCCTAAGTAATATTTTATGATGCTTCGCTTTAATTTGTTAATAAATTTAATAAAATGAACATTTAAATTTTACTGCAGAATAGTTCAATAAATAAAAACTACGCTATATGCTCGGTAATTGTATATTGTTTGGAATTACTACCTTATCTCTCGATAATAATAAGCAAACCAAGTACAAGTTTAAAATAGTTGATGTTGTTTATGAGTAGGTCAAGTTCGCATAAGAAGAAAAATAAAAATGAAAGGAAGAATAATCTAATAATCGTGAGATAATTAATCTACTGTGAAGGTAAATTTGTACTTCACTTCTTGATGTTTCGAGCAATGGCGATTTTGCAAAACTATCTGGTTGTTACAAGTGTAATAAAATTATACGATGTTTGATATTAGGATTTGTGTACTTTACAGTAGAGTAGGAGGTTATAAGAGGCTGTGGCAAAACCTTGTTGTAAGTGTTTCAAGCATATCAGTTCGTACCTTTTCAAAAATAGTGTTGTGAAATGACTCAAAAAGTGACAATCTTGTATGTGATTAATGTGTCGTTATTTACTTTATCATTTGTACAGTGTTCACCAGAATTTGCTGCAAGTATGGGGTATGTTAATTTTGCTATGATGATCTTTTCACTTAATTAACATTAATGATAACTGTTAAAATAGCAGGAAAAAAAGTACGTCTACTATAGTGAAAATATTCTATTTTTAACGTTTACACAGTGTGTTCACTTTAAATGTGTCACGCCAAGTATTTACAAAATTTTAAAAATTTTGAAATTTCTTACATGTCAATTTTAATTTCGAGGGGGAACTTTTTTGAAGTATAAACCATAATGATCGGTTCACGCCCTTAGTACCGCCATCCCCCAACGTAATATCTTAAATAGAACAACACCACTTGCAATACTTCGTGTCAAAGCTAGTTCTATGAGCATTACAGAAGTTTTTAAATTTTTGAAATCGGTTAAGGTTTGGAAAGGAATGGCAAAAATCAAGGGTGCTTACTATTGTAAAAATAATAAGTTTATTTGTCAGCTATTATGGTACTACATAATAATTTTGAATTGCCCAAAAGGGGCGAAAATCCCGTAATAATTTTAAAGGTACGTGTGCAAACTTTCAGTGGTGCGAAATGATAAAAATAATAAAAATCTAAAATGGTAATATTGGCGAAATATAAAAGTACTTTAAAAATACTACCTGCCTTGAAAGGTTTTACTAACTGTCAAGGTAAAAGAGCGCCAAACCGTCATATTCTAACAATAACATCGATGTATCTGCTACCCGGAAGACGGTTCTTCCGGATGGCTCTCTTTGCTCACGATGTTCCAAACTCTCATCACTTCACCTGTTACCTTTTCTAATCACACTTTTATAACGCTTATTTAAAGTTTTATCAAACTAAAACAATAAAAAAACAGGCTCTGAGTTTATTATTGGAGTGACTGAATATCCTTAACAATGCGCCTCTTTATGTTACAAGCAACCGCAAATAAAATTCCACTTAAATTTAGACTACTAACAACAAATTTCAATACATATTAATACAAATCGTAAATTAACTCCAAAACAACAAACCTAACCTACATACGCTGGCTGAAAGGTCAAAAGAAAATATTAATCTGAAAGTATTACTACCACCATCCCTTTGAACTAATTGTCCTCGATTTATCTGTATGACATTTTAAAATCCCATGTATTTGAAGATGTCCTTAGCTACAATACAGACAAAAAATCGTCGTAATCCCAACACGTAACCATTCTACTGTTTATTTAAAATACTAAGTTTATATTCTTTAACTAACAATAATTCCACACTTAAGCTTGCGTGCATATATTTCTTACATTTTTAAAATATTCAAATTTCTTTGTTAATAATATTATGCCTTAAAACAAAACTATTCTTGTCTCTATTTCATAGACCTACAGAATACCTATGTAATGAAATATGAATTTTCCACTAAATACGAGGGCTCTTTTTTTACAACTTCCGTTTGTTATTCTAAGTAAACAGCGTAACGAGGGAAGTGGAATTGCGCGTTGCAGGGTTGCGCTTCTCCCCTACAACAACCTATGCCGTTGCCGACTCCTATCCATCAGTAGTTGGCAAACTACAGGCCAGTATGGATGGCCGCTACGATGAATTTTCCCGCCAATTGTGAGTTGCGGAGTGTAATTAGTTTTCTTCAAGCTGAGGGATGTATTGTTGAAGAAATTCATAAAAGGATGAGCGTAGTGTATGGTGAACCCTGTATGAGCGACAGTGCTGTCAGAAAATGGTATAGGAAATTTGTTGATGGTCGAACAGACGTCTATGACGAAGATGGTCAAGGCCGCAAGTCGGTCGCTACAGCAAGTTTGATTGACCGGGTTGACGAAGTGATCTGGGAGAAACGGAGGTTTACAATTAGCGAACTATCTCTAGGATTTACAGACATTTCAAGGTCTTCCCTGTACAAAATTGTTACTATCGAGCTAGGATATCGAAAACCGTGTGCCCGTGTCCAAAAATATTGAGTGAGGACAACAAAATGAGACGAATTGCGTCAGCCCTGACTTTTCTCATACGTTATGACTACGAGAAAAACAGTTCCCTAAAATGTGTTGTTACTGGGGGATGAGACTTGGGTCCTGTATGACAATCCGGAAACCAAAAAACAGTCAAAGCAATGAATGCCACACGCTCTTCCCCAGCAAGCCCAAAAAATTCACACAGAGTTTGACCAAACGGAAAACAATGGCTACAGTTTTTTGGGACCAAAAAGGTGTGCTTCTCATTAATTTTATGGAACAAGGAACAACAATAACAAAGGAAGCTTACTATGAGACTACGTCACCTCCGGAGAGTGATACAAAAGAAACGAAGAAGCATGCTCTCATTTGGCGTGGTCTTGTTCCAAGATAACGCACGACCGCACAGTATCAATGTGATTAAAGAACTTCTTCAACAGTTCAAGTAGGAAGTTTTCCACCACCCACCTTATAGCCCTTACTTAGCACCCAGTGACTATCACCTCTTTTGAGAAATACGATTAGAAATATGATTAGCTGGACAACGCTGTAAGGACCTATCTGGCTCACTGGCGGTAGACTTCCTCGAAGAGGGTATAAGAAAGCTGCCTTTTCGTTATGACAAATGCCTCAACCTTCACGGTGACTACGCAGAAAAATAAGTAACACATTATAAATTTTTTGCAATTAAAATCATCATGTTATTTCAATGTGTCTATTATTTAAGACCTATCGGAACTTGAAAGCAAAAGTCCTCGTAGATCAAGCCATTATCATTTGAAATCTACAAACACAAATATATATATATATATATATATATATATATATATATATATATATCATAAACAAACAAAAGAAACTCAGAGTATTCTCGTTTTTTACGTTTTAACTGGTTCACCAAACTAATGATACAGAATGTCCAGGACGTCAAGGATATACCTAGAGTGTACTTCCTCGGCACGATAGATCACCTCAAAATTCCAACTCTCGTCGATAAGTGAAATCAATTCATCGCCCTTTTATGATTAATCACCCCGACCGACACGAATACAATTCCACGATTCACGTGTTTAAACTTTCTGGACTCTACGTATCCATTAGAGCTCAAAATAATTAGATATCGGTCCTTGACGGTCCATTGCCTTAACGACAGCAACACGTTCATTGCCATTCAAACATTATTTTGTTTTTTTGTCGAAGGGCCACCGGCCTTTGTACGCAAGCGTCCGTTGTTATCAACGCATTATTCTGTACTTATTTACCATTCTGTATTAATTTCATTCGAACTTTTTAATCCCCACCCTGTTTTCACACATTATGAATCTAATGCTTTCTTAAGGTAAAGTTTAATGTATTCAGTTCATGTGAACAGTCACTGTTCCCAGGCTTGCTGGTCATTCGCAATAAACTTTTTTAACGATTATGAGTTTGTGGTTATTGAACTCCATGTAAATCGGAAAATATTATTGTGGACAATAATATGCCTGATATTTTTGGTGGTCTTTTTAAGTGGTTAAAAAGAATGTAAAATTCTTATCATTATTCCTGTTCATAACAAAATGTACTAAGCACTTAGTGTATTTGCTTGTCGTAATTTAAATATCTTAATAAAATAGTAGCCTTTTAACTGTAAATTATCCGACTTTCTATGAAATTTTTAAGCGTATTTTTCATACTTCGGTTCTTAAAATAGCTAAAATTGACACGTCTTCCTAAATATCATATATGCATAATTATTGCGCATATGATACACCTTCCTTACAAACAAGATTTATTCCAAAAGTCTTTTACGTTAAACCACTAAAAATTATGTCTATCATTTAAATAATTCGATCATAATTATCCCTCAATCAAATTTTGTTCAACTTTGTAAATGCCATTAAAAGTGTAAGGTTGTGAAGCGACCTTCTTTACACCTCGTTGAAATACAACGTTTAAAGGGGTCATGGCGCATCATCCTTGATGCTGGATTTCTAGAGTAATACCCCCTGAAAAATGGAGATCCAGCTGCATTCACTTGATCAAGTATTACTCTAACCCAATGGGCATAATTCTTGATTCGACAATTAGTCAAAAAAATTCATTTGGAAATAGACCCCAGGTACTACTCTATTTCTCTTTTACGATATTCCTCGCATAAAAAGGAAAACCTCCAGTTAAAACTCTTTTGGGAAATCTTGCATTAAGACCGCCAAGTGCAGGAAGAACTGTTGTGGTGACGATGGACCGAACTGCTATCATGACCCTAAATCGAGCCTTGAACCCAAAGTCTAACACTAAAATGTTTCTGGGGATAGACCCAGTAAAATGAAAAAAGATAGGAAAATAAGTAATGCTACAAAGAAAAAATACAGTAGGTTAGAAGATAGGATAAACGATAGAGACAATTGTTGTCACTAGTAGAGAAAAAGGCCTGCTTAGTCACGCAAATGTGGCTAACAGACGTCGGTTGTAAACCCTCTTTTTTAGGGGAGGACCGCGGGTGAATAGCCGAAGAACGGAAGGTTGGTGTTGTCAGGCGACTGTTAAAAAATTAGGCGATGGGTTCTATTAGGGAGCGGTTGATAGCACGATATGAGTAAAATACCTTCAAAACTAAATATCAAGGAAAGTGAAAGGGAAAAAGGCGTGGTGCCAACGTAAATGTCCGTGACGTTTGTTTAATGCGTTTGTCAATTCTATATGAAAATTCCTATCATAAAAATAAAAACTACCTATAATTGTCAAACTATCTTACTTTAAAGATTGTTTTCCTGAAAACAAAACTAATTAAAATATGTAATCTATTGCCCTAACTAACATATCGTTCAACTTAATATTCTTAATAAAAAAAATTTGTTCCATTTCCTTTTTCAGTCACGTTCAGTATTAAATTTTTCTACCGCAAATCCCTTGGGATTGACCTATATCATTATTAATCCATACATATCCGTGAAAACATTATCAAAATTCGTGAATAACCCTATAAATGTAAATACACATTTGGTCCTAAAGAAGTCCGTCGCGTTTAAAAGTAAAATATTTCTCCAAACTTTACTACCGACTCTTATCGTCGTAAATCGTAATTATATTTTTCCACAAATTTTTCTCTTTCATTCGGTAAATGTCAAACCGTTATTTTCTTTCACGCCCTACCTTGTAATTTATAACTTAATTTAAATTTTTTTAAAAGTAAGTTTCCTTCTCGATGCATAAATCAAAAAATTTTCTTGTAACGATCAGTCTATTTTTTTCTTAAAACCTTCCAAGATAATTCAATCAAAAATCTTTGAAAAAAATTATTCTACTCTATCAAGTCAATTTCGAAAAAGCGCCAAACAATTACCAAAAAAGGCCCTAAAATTGGTAAAAAAGTCCTTAATAAAAAATGCCCCAAAATTGGGCGCCCACTTTTGTTACGGGTAAAAATGATATTACGTTATTAATTTTGAATTGCCCATAAAGAGGGTAGCAATTTTGAAGGTGCACCGGCTAACTTTCAATGGTGCGGGAGTGGGTTCCTATGACCAAACGATAAAAAGTAATAAAAATCTAAAAAAGTAAAATAGCCGAAATATAAAACTACTCTAAAGATACTACGTATTTTGAAAGGCTTTACTAAGTGTCAAGATTAAAGTGCGCCAAACCATCCTATCCTAGCGATATGATGATGTGTATGTTACTCGGAAGACGGTTCTTCCGGATAGTTCTCCTTGATCACCATGTTTTAAACTCTCATCACCTCCACTGATACCTATTCTAATCACACTTTAAAAACACTTCTTTAATGTTTTATCAAACTGAAACAATTGTAAAAAGACTGACACCGACTTCATCATTGGAGTGACTGAATATCTTTAACAATGCTCACTTTTACCTAAATTATAACTCCAAATAAAATTCCACTTAAACTTAAAATCTATTAATAGGACATTTTAATACATATTACTACACGTAAATTAACCCTAAAACAACAAACCTAATCTACATCCTGCTAGCCAGATACTATTAACAGAACTTCAAAAAAAAAAATTAATCTAAAAGTAATAATACCACAATTTCATTGTACTCATTTTCTCCCTATTGATCTATATAACATTTTAAAATCCCCATTTATTTGAAAATGTCCTTCACAACAATACAGATAAAAACAGTCGTAATCTCATCTCTTCACGTAACTATTCGCAAGCTTAGGTGTGGAATTATTGTTAGTTAAAGAATGGAAACTTAGTATTTTAAATAAACAATTATTTTAAATACTCATTTTCCATTCTTTAACTAACAATAATTCCATACCTACGCTTGCGTGTATATATTTCGTACTTTCTTTAAATACTTAAATGTCTTCGTTATTAATATTATGCTTAAAACAAAAGGATTTCCGTCGCAATTTCATACTCCAATAGAATACTTATGTAACGGAATATTAATTTCCCACTACATGGATCAAACCATTTTCCTTTGAAATCTAAAAGCAAAAATATATATCATAAACAAACAAAAAAAGCTCATAGAGTACTTGGGATTTTGATGTTCCAATTGATTCGTAAAACTAATGATGCAGAAAGTTCAGGGACGTCAATAATATACCTGATATGTACTTCCTCGAAACGATAGGCCACGTCAAAATTCCAACTTTCGTTGACAAGTGAAACCAATTCATCAGCCTTTTCTGGTTTATCACTTCGATCGATACGAATATAAATCTACGATTCACGTGTTTAAACGTTCTGACCTCTGGTATCAAGCAAGGCTAAAAATAATTCGAAATCGGGACCTGAGGGCCCATTGCCTTGACGTCAACGACACGTTTACTGTCACTGAAACATCATTTATAATATTAAGCCGGATTACTTGGACGATAGAATCGAAAACGAGGTACGTGTGAAATTAACATTAATGATCCATGAAATTTACTTTCCTACGGAGACGTAGCAAATAGCTCTCAGTCGTGAGGGGTGCGTTCATATAAAAACAAAAACAATTTTTTAGAGATATATAACCTTTGACACTTTTAGCTACCTGGAAAGGTCTGCCTGGAATTTGGTCTTATCTTGTTGAACGATAGGTAGTCTACAAGGTGACTGAAGGATTGTTCTGTATCTCGACAGGTTGATAGAACCCTGTGTACACTTTCGTCCTACTAACTTAAACTAGGCATAAATAAAAAAACGGCAAGAATTTCACTTAACCTATGTTAAACATGAATATCTCAATATTGAACAAACACAACAATTCACAAATAAACAAAACTTTACCATAATTGGCCAATTTGCTTATATCTAAAAGAAAAGAACACCTTAAATTTATTCCAGTCTATTTATCCAGCAGATTTGACTAGTGTATGTAAATTTCTACGAATACGATTGTTGTGCGTATTTCTATTACATGACGCTCATACTAGGCGTGCACCTTACATGAGTCTAAATCTTAATAAATTGTTTGTGAATAACGAATATGTCAACCAGATTTGAAACAGGTAGGAAGCTAAATTCTATCACTTATAGCTTTTGGTTTTAGGACAAAGTTTAATCAACTCTTTCGCTGCAAGAGAAACGTGGGCGCCAGTACTCTTGAATGTATCAGATATTGAAGACGGCAACCACTACCGGATCACCTTAATTAGTAATGGCAATTTATTTAACTCCGCGCTTACGTTTGCATTCTAGAGCTTTTTTGTTTACTAGCAACTCCGAATTTATTAAATTACCATACAACACTGAAAACTTGTTGTCATTTGGCGATAGTTGCTCATCATTCAACTTTAGTTAAAAGCTTGTATGCAAAGATCTTAATAAATCTGCATTAATTAAACGAATTCAGTGAGTTCCCATTTACATTTTGGGATTGTGGTATTTGTAAGCTCTATTATTTTAAGGGACTACCAATTTCATCTATTCACATGGTTTGTACGATTTGAATTGAACTTGCGGTTGAGGTAAAAAGTTTGTCGGTGCATGAGAATATTATGTGCCAATTGCTACTTAAAATTAAGGTCTGTATCATTGGTTAGGTCCGATACGTGTTAAATTTTCGAACAATAAGTTTGACAGCACACTTATCAAAAATATTAACTAGAATTGTACAAAAACGAATGGAAAAACGGGACGAAGAAATACTAGGAGAAGACCAATTTAGGTTTAGGCGAAACAGCGGAACACGGGAGGCTATTTTAGCTCTGAGAGTGATAATGGAGAAAACAATAGAAATAGAAACAATAGAAACAATAGAATTTGTAGATCTGGAAACAGCATTCGACAATTTAAAATGGAAATTTTTTTTCGAAATACTCAAAAAGGTTGGAATGAGTTATAGGGATAGACGAATAGTACATAGCTTATACAAAGAGCAAACAGCAGTAATAGAATTAGAGCAGGAACGTAGAGAAGTAAACATTAGAAAAGGGGTGAGACAGGGATGTGCCCTATTCTCATTCATTTTTAACTTGTACATTGAAAAGGCAACGAATACTGTCAAATGCAGGAAGACATTTGGAATTACTATGCTGGGACAAAAAATTGATATGCTTAGATTTGTAGATGATATAGTGGTATTAGCATCTAGCAAGGAAGAGTTAGAAGCTGCTCTTAATGAAATGGAAACAGTTCTAACAGAGAGATACGGTATGAAAATTAACAAAACTAAAACTAAAGTACTAGTATTCAAAGGAGGGGAAAATAAATCAAAAACAAGAATACAAATAGGAAACACGAACTTACAAGAGGTTAAAGATTTCTGCTACCTAGGAAGCCAAATAACGCAAGATGGGAAAAGCGCAAAAGATATAAAACAAAGATTAGCACAAGGTCGTGCTACATTTAACAAGAATAAGCAACTACTGCGTTCAAAGGCAACAAACATAGAAACAAGGAGAAGATTGCTTAAAACATATGTGTGTAGCACAACACTGTACGGCTGTGAAGCCTGGACAGTAGAAGAAGCAGACAAAAAAAAGGTAGAAGTCTTTGAAATGTGATGCTACAAACGTATGATGATGATATCATGGACAGACAAAGTTAAGAACGTAGAGGTACTAAAAATGGTAGGGGAAGACAGAAATATGTGGAAAACGGTAAAAATAGGTGAGATAGGATGATAGGCCACGTAGTACGGCATGAGGGAATAGTGCGGAATATATATATATATATATATATATATATATATATATATATATATACATGATTAGGAGGTAATTGAAAATTATTAATAAAAAGTGCGAATTCAAAGGAGTCTTTAACATTATAAATATTTGTTTTAACAGATTTTTTTAAAATTTCAGCTATAAATTTGGATAAGTTTTCAGTAGGACTATTGTTTGATGCTATTATAGGTCTTAGTGGGTTATTTGGTTTGTGTATTTTTGGTAAACCGTATAATTTTGGTGATGTACTACTATAATTGTTTAGAAGTTTTGCTTCTTGTAATGTGATGGCTTTGGATTGCTTTAGTTCTTTAATTATATTTAATGTTTGTCTTTCAAATTTTTTAGTTGGATCTGTGTTTATTTTTTTGTAGGTTGTGTCATTTATTAGGTTATAAATTTTATTATTGTAATCTGATTTTGACATTGCTACTGTGACATTTCCTTTATCTGCTTTAATGATTAATAAGTCATCATTGTCTTTTAAATATTTTTTACAATTTTGAAATTCAGTTAGAAGTTTATTTTTGAAGTTGTTATTTTGTTTGACAAAGTTGGTGATAATATTGGTTGCCTGTGCTCAACATATATTCCTATTACTTTGATCAATGGTATTTATGACGTCTTCTAGGTTTGTAAGTAAATTAATAATGGTTTTATTATGTATAAATGAGCAGATACTAAATTTAGGACCTAGTGATAGAAAGTCTTTTATATTATTAGGTAAACTGAAGTTGCTAATATTTTTGAACCACTTATCAGTGCATTTAAAACTTAATTTATTTTCATTTGACAATCTGTCAAATTTTTTTAGGTTACTGATTTTGATTTTTTGAAATTCTTTATTATAATATAAATTTTGATGGTGTTCATAATCAGAATAAATATAAGCAGGTATAATGTTAGCAACTTTAGTTTTTACAAATTTTAGTTCTTTATCTAATTTATCTAATGATTGATGAGTTAATTTAATTTCTAGGTTTAAAATTTTTATTTTTAGACGATCGTTGAAACGTTTAATAATAGGAGTAGTAATATTACCATCATTTTCCAGTAAACTATAGAGGTTTTTAATGTTTCAGGAATATGTCTTGGTGTCACATTTTTGTTTCTGCATTGTAAAAGGAAAATTTTACGATTACTAATCGATGCCAATTTGGATGTTAGTTTAGCCCATTGCTTTAGTAGTAAGACTGCTTCTGTTCCATAACGTATATTTATAGTTAACCCATTATTTTGTATAGTAAAATTGGTAACGACCTTGCTTCTTTTAACAGTATATAACTTTATGGGTTTTAGGTCAGCAGAACTGAAGAATTCTCTTTTTTATAAACTCAAGCTTTCGGAAATTTATTTTTCCATTATCAAGAGTACTAAAAGTAAATACAAATGAATTAGTTATCAGAACAGGATTTGACTAATAGCTAAAAATTATAGAAATAGTATTTAATACTTACTAAAGTGAGATAATAGTCAATTGGATGATTAATAATAGTAAATAGGATGATGGTGTGTAGTATAATTAAATATAAAGATAAAATATTTAAAAAATGTATAAAATGTGTTTTAGAATTATAAATAGTAATTTTATTTTGATGTTGAAGTATACTGTCTTGGTTTTTTAATTTTTGTAAATCAGTTGTTTGTATGTTGATTTTTATTGGTTTATTAAAAATGATCTTGTGTATATAATTTTTAGTAAATATGTATGTACATGTTTTGTTTAATTTATTTAGTTGTGTTTATAAGTTTGTATGTGTGTGTGTGTGTCTGTATTTGTGTGTATGTTTGTGTGTGCGTGTGTGTGTGTGTGTGTTTGAGTATGATTGTAAGAAGATGTTATGTAATTTAGTTAGTTGACTAAAAAACAGAATAAAAAACATTAGCCATCCATCTCTATACCAAAAAAATTTAAGTAAACTTTATAATATACTAAAAGACAATAGTTATCCTTATCCTTTAATAAAAAGACTAACATACAACCATGCAACCAGAATAATTCACAGCACTTCTACTAACACCATACCCAATCAAACAACCCAATACAAAATATTTGAATATTTCGACAAATTAACTCCAAAAATAGAACATATTTTTAAAAATTTTAACATAAAGTTTGCAAAAAAACCAAATTTAACAATAAATAACCTTTTTTCAAAAACTAAAGACAAAACCACACCTTCAGAACAAAGAAGCACTATATACCAATTAAACTGTTCAAATTGCCTTGGTATTTACATTGAACAAATTTCGCAAAGCCTCAAACAACGAATCACACAACACAAAAGTGATATACACATAAAACCAAATGCAACTGCTCTAACCACACACATAACAAAAACAGACCCTACTATAGATTTCAACAATCCAAAAATCCTACATATTGAAAACAAAAATCTAAACGCGAATTTCTTGAAATGTGTTACATTTATCAAAAAGGCCCTAAAATTGGTAAAAAGTCCTTAATAAAAATGCCCCAAAATTGGGCGCCCACTTTTGTTACGGGTAAAAATTATATTACGTTATTAATTTTGAATTGCCCATAAAGAGGGTAGCAATTTTGAAGGTGCACCGGCTAACTTTCAATGGTGCGGGAGTGGGTTCCTATGACCAAACGATAAAAAGTAATAAAATCTAAAAAAGTAAAATAGCCGAAATATAAAACTACTCTAAAGATACTACGTATTTTGGCGAGGCGGCTCCGTGGCGTAGTGGTATGTGTGTGACTACTACGCCCAAGGTCCCGGGTTCGAATCCCGACACGGTCCGCTTGAAAAATGTTAGGCGAGCATTTTTCACAAAAATACACCCTCGTTCGGATGAGAGGTAAAATGGAGGTCCCGTGTGTGAGTGTTGTCACGCACGTTAAAGATCCCTACCTTGCTTGGAACAGCAAGGGTTCGGCAAAATTCCAAATTTTCCAGGTATAAAAAACTTGCTTCCTGGCCAATGTAGTACCTTCGGGTGGAGCATTGGAAAATCAAATGTAATGTCACTTGGCGATAGTTGCTCATCATTCAACTTTAGTTAAAAGCTTGTATGCAAAGATCTTAATAAATCTGCATTAATTAAACGAATTCAGTGAGTTCCCATTTACATTTTGGGATTGTGGTATTTGTAAGCTCTATTATATTAAGGGACTCCCAATTTCATCTATTCACATGGTTTGTACGATTTGAATTGAACTTGCGGTTGAGGTCAAAAGTTTGTCGGTGCATGAGAATATTATGTGCCAATTGCTACTTAAAATTAAGGTCTGTATCATTGGTTAGGTCCGATACGTGTTAAATTTTCGAACAATAAGTTTGACAGCACACTTATCAAAAATATTAACTAGAATTGTACAAAAACGAATGGAAAAACGGGCCGAAGAAATACTACGAGAAGACCAATTTGGGTTTAGGCGAAACAGCGGAACACGGGAGGCTATTTTAGCTCAGAGAGTGATAATGGAGAAAACAATAGAAATAGAAACAATAGAAACAATAGAATTTGTAGATCTGGAAACAGCATTCGACAATTTAAATGGAAAATTTTTTTCGAAATACTCAAAAAGGTTGGAATGAGTTATAGGGATAGACGAATAGTACATAGCTTATACAAAGAGCAAACAGTAGTAATAGAATTAGAGCAGGAACGTAGAGAAGTAAACATTAGAAAAGGGGTAAGACAGGGATGTGCCCTATTCTCATTAATTTTTAACTTGTACATTGAAAAGGCAATGAATACTGTCAAATGCAGGAAGACATTTGGAATTACTATGCTGGGACAAAAAATTGATATGCTTAGATTTGTAGATGATATAGTGGTATTAGCATTTAGCAAGGAAGAGTTAGAAGCTGCTTTTGATGAAATAGAAACAGTTCTAACAGAGAGATACGGTATGAAAATTAACAAAACTAAAACTAAAGTTCTAGTATGCAAAGGTGGGAAAAATAAATCAAAAACAAGAATACAAGTATGTAACACGAACTTACAAGAGGTTAAAGATTTTTGCTACCTAGGAAGCCAAATAACGCAAGATTGGAAAAGCACAAAAGATATAAAACAAAGATCAGCACAAGGTCGTGCTACATTTAACAAGAATAAGCAACTACTGCGTTCAAAGGCAACAAACATAGAAACAAGGAGAAGATTGCTTAAAACATATGTGTGTAGCACAGCACTGTACGGCTGTATAGCCTGGACAGTAGGAGAAGCGAACAAAGCCTTTGAAATGTGGTGCTACGGGCGTATGATGAAGATATCATGGACAGACAAAGTTAAGAACGAAGAGGTACTAAAAATGGTAGGGGAAGAAAGAAATACGTGAAAAACAGTAAAAAATAGGAGAGATAGGATGATAGACTACATACTAAGGCATGAGGGACTAGTGCGAAATACATTAGAAGCAAAGATAGGAAAAAAGAGAAGTAGAGGTAGACCTAGGTTAGTCTACTGCACACAAATAGTGAAAGATATAGGCTGTAGGAATTTCAGGGAAATGTGTAGGCTAGCTCAGAATAGAAATCAATGGAAATACGCAACCAACCAGTCTCAAGATGGATAAATAAATGACGAAAAAAGTAACTGTAGCTAAACATGCTGTTTATTATAAGCAACTATAAGTATTGCTTTGACGATATTCTCGAATCATGTTAATTGCGTGAAAGGATTTACTGGAAAACCATTAATTTGGCAAATGTCTAAGTGTTGGGGGATCTTGGCAGCTACAGGCTGTTTAACCCTCGTCACTGAATCTTGGTGAAACAGGGCATACAATTAGAAAACAATAAAAGTGTAACCGAGCTGTATACAGGTTGTGTGAGAATTTCAGGGAACTGTGTAGGCGAGCTCAGAATATAAATAAGTGCAGATACGTGTTCAACCAGTTTGGAGACGGAAAATCTAGTGACGAAAAAATAAGCGCAGATAAATTTGATGATTATTATAAACAACTACATATGTTGGTTGTGAAATATCTGCAACTAATGTTGACTGTGCGAAAAGATATATTGGAAAAAATATTAAATCGGTAAATGTTCAAGTGCTGGAGGAACTTGGCAGCCACGTGCTGTTTTACCCCCCTTCACATCCTTACATGTGATTTTCCAGTGCTCCACCCAACGGTACTACATTGGCTAGGAGGCGAGTTCTTTGTTGCCTGGAAATTTAGGATTTTGCCAAATCCTTGCCGCTTCAGACAGGGTATGGATCTTTAACGTGCGTGACGACACTCACACACGGGACCTCCATTTAACCTCTCATCTATACGAGGGCGTAATTTTGCTGAAAAATGCTCACCTGTCATTTTTCAAGCAGTCGGCCGTGTCAGGATTCGAACCCAGGATCTTGGGATCTGTAGTCTTACGCTTACTACATTGATCCACGACAACGCCCCCTTACCCCCTCCCTTCACATTCGCTGAATGTCAGAGAAATAGGGTATATAATTGTAAAACAATAGAAGGGGACCGAACTGCATCTAACAAGAAAGAACAGCGCCTATGATGAAAGACAACAAACATAGAAACAAGAAGAAAATTGTTGAAAGCGTATGTGTGGAACACAGCACAGTATGTCTATGAAATACGGGAAGTAGGAAAAGCAGACAGAAACACGCTAGTAGCTTTTTGGAATGATGTGCTTTAGATGTATGAGGATGATAGCATAGACAGACAAAGTTAATAACAAATAGGTTATAGAAATATTAAGGGAACAAGGATATCTGTGAAAAAAAGATAGAAGAAATAGAAGGGCAAAATACGTTATAAGTCATTTTTGGGGAATAGTATGGCATATATTACAAGCAGAGATATGAAAAAAGAGGTATATGTAGACCTAGATCAGATGGTGATAGATGCAGACCGTGCAAATTTCAGGGAAATGTGTAGGTTAGTTCAGAATAGGAAACAATGATGGTGCGCGTCTAACCAGTTCCAGGACTGAAGACCTAATGATGATGAATTTAATTCAACAATTTGCAAAAATGTATGCAAAGTTCTACTTACTTACGTAAGTTCAAATTTATTTTAATTTTTTTTTATCTTGTTCAATGTAATGTTCAACCTAATTCTGTTTAAATATCAAGACTTCCAAGTGCAAGCGCTACCTAAAAATTTTATAGTGCCTTAAATAAACATAAACTAATGCGCCTTTTTTTACTGATTGTGTACAGTTTGCGGATTATTTAATGAAGATTTGAGGCGTCAGAGGCAAATTTGCACAAAGGTGCCATAAGTTGCCTGTGTCTCAATATAACTTGACAAGAAACGGCAAACTAAAAATAAATTGCGAGCTTTTTTCCTATATCCTTATCATTTAATAATTTGCTCACGTGATTAATGATGGATTAACGTTTAATCCATCCAATTGAAACGTACGCAGAAAATAACAATAAAAAATGAGGTCATTATCATACAAGAATTTTTCTAAATTAAGGAAAAATTCCATGCACTAACATCAACAAATCCTTGTTCTAAATCGGTCATGTAATGTAAAAGTTTAAGAGCTTACAAATTCGCGTGAATAATAATCATAAAACATCCGGAAATTGCATACTAAATCTGTCAAATAAATTCTGATTAATGGAAAACAATAATAAATGTTTAAAGTGAGTCAATTTTACTACTAGTAATAACCGCAGTTCCTTGTAAGACTATTGTATAGGAGATATTTTTGCTGTAAACAAACAATTTAATGCTCAGACAATCTTGAATTTAACCGTTAACAATAAAAGGACTAAGTTGACTTTAAAGTTGTTATCATAGAAGCGAGACACGTCATAGTAAACGGTGGCAAGCGAAAGGTCTTTCTTATATTTTATGATGTGCAAATATTAAATGCTTCGGTGTTCATTTGTAGTTTTAATAATAGTGTTGTAATTTTCCTAAAACAAACTGAGTAATGACGACATTTATGTTTACGCACAAAGCTAATATATGTACATATACAATAGTAGTTTAAAAAGGTGACTACTCTTACGGGTAATCAATATACGCGAAAAATTAGTTCAAAGGCCCATTAAAGCTGTGAAAATTAAGATTAATTTTTCGAGAAAGGAATGCATTCAAATTTGTTCGATGAATGAATTGCCGTCGGACGTATTGGATATGGGAGTTGGATTTATATAAAATTAATAATAAGACAGTTTGGTATAAATTGTTTTATTTAGACACATTCATCTAAAAGCACTTCTGAACGTTCTGCAATCAAGTATATGACTACTAGCTAGAAAAACCATAGTGTTATAAAAATACAAAATGTAAGGGTAACCACCTGCACCCCACATGGGGCGCAGATTGCTACTTTAGTCAAACATAAATTCCTTAGTGTTGTAAAAACTGAAAGTTAGTAGAAGGAAGTATCGATTTAGTTTTTGCTTAACACCAGAACAGATTCCAACATTCCCCCTCAAAAATATAATCAATATTTACAATTTACTTTGCGATTTCATTTGTGTCTATCTAGGGATAAAATATTTTTAGAATGGCCCAACATTTGTTGCAAGGATCGGGAAAAACCCTAATAAAAAAAACCCGACCAGACCATAACTTATATAGTATCTTAATTACTAAGTTTCTTAATTTCTATTAATAAACTTGAACAAACAAAAAAATGATTCCATTAGGCCTATCTTGAAAAGGATTTCCTGAAATTTTGGTCCTGGTACCTGCTTAGTAAAAGCATCCGCTAACTGCTCACCTGTGGAAATATATTTTAGTATTATTTATTTGTTTTCAATTTGTTTCCGGGTAAAATGGTATTTTATGTCAATATGTTTTGATCGTTTACGAGCAGTTGGATTATTCGCTATTGAAATACAACCATTGTTGTCTTCAAAAATAATTATTGGCTGCTTAATTAGGAAATTAACACTATTTAATAAAGATTTTAACCATAAGGCTTCTCTGACGCCTTTATACAGAGCCATGTATTCGGCTTCTGTAGAAGAAACTGCAACTGAACTTTGCCTTTTTGTATTCAAACGAATTAAACAACGTTCAAAAAGCTTAAATAAATAGCCTGTAGTGCTCATGCGGTCAGTTTCATTGCTTCCCCAGTCAGCATCTACAAAACAAACTAATATTTCGTTAAATGCGCTGTTTCTGTATATTAATTTGATGTCAACAGTACCTTTATATACCTTAATACCCTTTTTAAGCATTGCCAGAGTTCTCGATTATTTTTGCTCTGGTATCGACTAAGAATATTTGTAGCTATGCATAAATCCGGCCGCGTACATAGCATGGTATACATTAAGCATCCGATAAGATTGCGACAGGGTAATTTAGAATCTTCATCGGAGTTTAATTCAACATAATTTAGCTTATTTGGAAGAGGGGTACTCACAGCTTTACAATCGCTCATGTTAAATTTTTTTAATATTGATTTCAAATAGGTACTTTGACTTAATGAAATTTCGTTTCCATTTCGTTCGACTTTTATTCCAAGGAATAGTTTTATTTCATTTAAATCAACCATGAAAAAAAATTTTCATTAAATAAGCCTTAAAATTTATCACTGTTGTAATGTTTCCTGTAACAATCAAGAGATCATCAACATATAATACAATATAAATATTTTCAATTATATGACCTTTGTTAAGAAAATATAAACAATGATCAACAGATGAATTTGTGAAATTACACTGCCTTAAAACTTTGTCGAAATGTTCAAACCAACATCTAGCTGATTGTTTCAAGCCGTATAACAATTTGTCTAGTTTACAAACCAAATTGTCGTTTTCGGCTTTAACTGCATCCGGCACTCGCATATAGACTTCTTCCTTTAGAATACCGTTAAGGAATGCGGTTTTTACATCCATTTGGTGAATGAATAAATTTAATTGATTTGCAAAAGCTAAAAGAAATCTGAATGTGGAAATACGAGCTACCGGCGCAAAGGTTTCATCATAATCCAAAACTACAGAAGCTGAAACGTGACACTCTCAGTGTCGCTGGTAGCCATTTAACTCGCTTGTGAGTTTTTCGGCTTGTTGGTGTTGCGATGGTTTTGAGATGTGTGTGTGTGTGTGTTGGATGACTTTTATACGTAGATTTACTTGATTAAACATAGAAGCACATATATAATTTGGTGGTGTTTTGTGTTTGTGTTTGTGTGTGTGTTGTAGAAGAGAGTGATACAAGCTATGAAAGTATGTTATAATATGATTGCGAACAATGATTGGTGATTGATAGGTTTTTTTTTTTTTTTTTTAATACAGTGTTAGTAGATATATAAAAACAAATTAAAGATTAGAAGATTAAAAGATTATACATAGTTATACAAATATTTACATTGATATATATCCATAATTTGGTGGTAGGGCTGGTTTTCTTTTTCTTCTTCTTCTTCTTCTTCTTCTTCTTCTTCTTCTTCTTCTTCTTCTTCTTCTTCTTCTTCTCCTTCTTCTTCTTTTTGTTGTTGTTGTTAAATATAGAATACTAAGTTATAGTGCATATATACAGAAGAAATGAAAATTATTCAAAAATTATCAAAAAATTATTCAAAAATTATTCAAAAATTATTCATAAATATACATAAGTTTTCGTTGGTGTCCATTCGTAGTGTGTTGTAGTAGGTGAGTACAGATATATGGTGTGGGTGTGGGTGTTTGAGTGTGTTTGGTGGTTTATGGTAAGTGTTTAGTGTTTATGGTGTTTAAGGTTTTGGGTGTGGTTAGTCATTGTCATCGTCAAGTATTCGTCTTGGTCGTTTCTTGCGTTGTTGTTGAGTCCCATGAGTGTTTGCGATGTTTCTGTGAGAAAATTGAGTGGAGTCGTCGAGGTTTTGATATGTGTTTGTGGCTAGTTGTCTGATGTGTTGTTGGAGCGTTTGTATTTGTAGGTCGTGTCTTAAGTTTTCGTTTCGTATGAACCATGGGGCTCCTGTGATGAGTCGGAGTATGTTGTTTTGTAGTGCTTCCAGTTTTTGTGTGTTGGAGTGGCTTATGTATGTGTACCAGGCTTCAGATGCGTATGTCAATATTGGGCGTATGTATGTTTTGTATATGTTTAGGCGTGTGTGGATTGGAAGTGTACTGTGGTGAGTAAGTACTGGGTGTAGGAGTCCTTTGGTTTTTCGTGCTTTTTGTGTTATGGTCTTTAGGTGTTGGTTGAAGTGTAGTTGTCTGTCTATGTGTACTCCTAGGTATTTTATAGTCGGTTTCCAAGTGAGTGTGTGTTGATTCAGTGATGGTGGGTCGTGTAAGCTTGAGCGGTGTCGTGAGAAGAGAATGGCTTCTGACTTATTCTCGTTCAGAGCCATTCTCCACTTGGTGAACCAGTCAGGTAGAATGTCAAGTTGTCGTTGAAGATTGTTTGTAGCGTATGTGGGATGTCTGCCTTTGGCCATGAATAGTGTATCGTCGGCGTAAAGTGCGCATGTGATGTTTGGTCTACAGGGTATGTCGAATATGTATGAGTTAAATAGTGTGGGGGAGAGGCAGCCTCCCTGTGGTACCCCAGCCGACATGTGTGTAATGGTGGAGATTGTGTGTTCTACTCTGACTTGTAGGTGTCTGTGTGAAAGGTAGCTGTGTATGAGTTTTAAGTATTGAAATGGTAGTTGGTGATGTATTGCGAGTTTGTAGAGTAAACCATGGTGCCAGACCTTGTCGAAGGCATTTTTTATGTCTATTGCTCCTGCGGCTGTTGTGTTGGCTGTATTAAGGTTTTCTGCGATTGTGTCTATGACGTGTATGATTTGTTGTGTAGTGGAATGGTGTGCTCGGAAACCAAATTGTTCCTGTCTGATGTGTATGTGTTCTTGGAGGTGTGGTAAGAGTAACTTCTCGAAGGTCTTGCCCATGGTGTTGAGTAATGAAATGGGTCTGTAATTGTGTGGATCTGTACGTGTTTTGTTGGGTTTGGGTATCATGATGACGGTGGCTAGTTTCCATGCGGCTGGGAAGTTTTGATGTCGTGTGATGGCGTTGTATATGTCTGTGAGGTAGTTTAGTGTTGACCTGCTGATGTTTTGTAAATCTGTGTTTGTTATATCGTCGGGTCCAGGTGCTTTCTTTCTGTTCTGTTCTAGTATGATTCGTGCTACGTCTTTGTTTGTGAAAAGTGGTATTGGGTTTGTGTTGTTATTTGTTTGTGTGTTTTGTAGGATGGCGTTAACTGTCAGTTCTATTGTGTGTATGTGTTGGTGAAGGGTTGATGGGTTGGTGGTGAATGTGTCTTGCAGTGTCTTAGCGAATTCTTCTGCTCGTTCTTTAGGTGTGTATAGTCGTGTACCGTTGGTGTTGTTCCTGGATTGATTCGTGTTTTTAGTTTTTTGTTTAGTTTGTAGAGGTTGCCTTCGGTGTTGATTGTGTGTTGTACGTATGATGTCCATGTGTCTTTGTTGTGTTCGTCTAGTAGGTCTTTGATGAGTCTCTGTTGTGCGTTCAGTCGTCTTTTAATGGCTGGGTCTCGTGTAAGTTTAAAAAGTTTAACTAGGCGTTTTTTGTCTCGTATGGCGTCGTGTATGTGTGTAGGGAGCTGTTTGTGTTGTGTTATTTGTTTAGTGTAGGTGCTGTGTTTCTTTGCGTTCTGTATAAGTTGTGTGATTTCTGTGACTGCTTCGTCGAGGTCTTGTGTGGAGTGTATGGGTGGTCTGTTTGTTGGTGTGTGTGTCTTTGAAGGTATTCGTTAAATTTTTTCTTGTTTCTGTATGCTTTTGTGGTGAGTCTGTTTAGTCTGTGCATGTTTGTGTTTAGTGTGATAATGACTGGGAGATGGTCGGAGCTGAGGTCGTGGATTACCTGACTGGAGCAGGGAAGGAATGTTTTTAGGATGGAAATATCTAGGACGTCTGGATGGTGATTGGGGTTGGGTGGGATGCGTGTAGGTTCGTTGGGTCCGAGTATGTCGTAATTGTTGTTGTTGGCGTGGTCGTAGAGTATGCGTCCGTTTACGTTTTGTGCTGTTGATCCCCATGATTCATGTTTGGCGTTAAAGTCGCCTGCAATAAGTGTTGGTGTGTGTCCTGTAAGAAGTGTGTCAATGTCGTTTGTGTCTAGTGGTCCTCTGGAGGGGCTGTTGTATATGGCAGTGATGTTTAGTAGTGTGTTGTTAGTTTTAATCTGGAGGGGCTGTTGTATATGGCAGTGATGTTTAGTAGTGTGTTGTTAGTTTTAATCTGTATAGTTTGTGCGTCCATGTTTGTTGGTGGTAAGTCTAGTGGAAGGTGTGTGATTCGTTTGTGTACAAGTGCGGCTACTCCTCCGTGAGCGTTTTGTCCTGGTGTAGTTAGTGGGTGATCGTATCTGTGTGTCTGTTAGCCGCTGGCGTTAAGTGATTTACTTGGTGTCAGTTTAGTCTCTCCTATGAGTGCTATGTCGATGTCGTAGTGTTTTAGAAAGTGTCGTAATTCTGTCATTTTGTTCGTGATACCGTTGGCGTTCCAGGAAAGGATGGTAATGTCACGTCTTGTGTTTGGTGTATTAGGCATTGAAGTATGCGATGACGTCAGTGAGTGCTGAAAACAGTAGTGGGATGATTGATTCGCCTGCTGAGTATGCTGTGATGAGTCGTTGTATCCATGTAAGTATTTTGTTTATTGTGATTTTGTTCAAGTGTGCGGGTTGTGTGTTTTCTGTGGAATTGGATGTTGATGGTGTAGTGTTTCTGTTTATTTTGGGTAGGGTCACTTGTGTGTTTAGTGTTGTTTCGGTAGGTTTGGGTGTTGGTTGAGGTTGTGCTGTTTTTAAAAATTCTTGTTTGTTTGGTTTGTGTTGTTCTTTGCGTTTTTTCTTTTTCTGTGTTTTCTTTTTGGGTGATTGTTGTTCTTCGTCTGAGTTGGTGTCGTCTGTAGATGTTTGTGTTTTAAAAAAGCGTGATGTTGGTGGATTTGCGGGTGTTTGTGTAGGTAGTTTTGGTTCAAGTGTGGGTGTTGGAAGTAGTGTTTTGCGGGGTTCTGTTGTGGTAGGTAAATTTTGTGTGTTTGTATGTTTTCCGTGTTTGGTCTTCGTCCATCCTTCTTCAGCGTCGCTGTCTGTGTCTGAGTCTGAGGGGATTTGTAGGATGGGGCGGGTTGTGTGATTGTCTTTTTGCGTAGGAGTTCCTGGTATGCGGGACAGTTACGGTAGTTAGCGGGATGGGGACCTTGACAGTTAGTACATTTTGGTGGATCTTCGGGACGTTTCTTGCAGTCTGTCGCGTAGTGTGAGTTTCCGCATTTGACGCATCGGGGTCTGTATCCGCAGTTGGTACTGGAATGGTTAAACCGTTGACAAGTGTAGCATTGTGTGATCGTCTGTGTCTGTTCGTATGCAGTGATTTTTATGCGTGAGCAGTAAAGTAGTGTGGTAATGTCGTATATGGAGCGGCTGATTTCTTGATTTTTGAATGTGACAAAGTAAGTGTTTGAGTAAGTCTTGTCTTTCCCTATCATTTTTGTAACGTATGTCACTGGGAATCCGCGGTCTGTTAATTCTGTCTTAATGTCGTCTGCTGTTATGTAGTTAGCTAGTCCTTTTATGACGATTTTTAGTTCACGTTCGGATGGGATAGTGTAAGTGTGAAATTCAATGTTATGCTGTTTTAGGTATTGTTGAATGTATCTGTACTCACCTGGTGTTGTAGGGAAAATTCTCGCTCCTTGTCCATTTGCTCTTATGTCTGCTGGTTTGTTCAGTGCGGTGTTGATGGTTTTTGCGTGTGTCAGGAAGTTTGGGAAGGCGTTAATAATAATAGGTGGAATCTTGGTTGAAGTAGGATTTCCTGTGTTGGTGCTTGTAGATGGTGTCGTTGTGTTAGCTTTCGGATGTGTTACGTTGGTGGTAGTCGTCGCTGCTGCTCTAGCGTAACTCGTTGATGGTGTTGATGCTTGTAGGTCGTTGGTTTTAATTTTCTTCGTGTCTGTTTCTGAGGATGAGATGTCTGCGTGCGGTCGTCGGATTTTTATCTGCTCAGTTTCCATGCTGTCTATTATCTTAATTTTCGCTCGTGTCGTCTGTTGTTGTTGTATGTAGTTCGGTGCATCAGGAACTTCCATTAGGCACCTTATCGTAGCACTAATTCTCACTAAACTAATTTAAAATAAATTTGAAGCTTTCTCTATAACCGTGTCTGTTCGCCTCGGTGTCTAGAAGAATACTTCATAATCCAACAAATATTGTTGGCTAAACCCTCTTGCTACTAACCGTGCCTTATATTGCGTTGGGTTTTCAAACGTATCATTCTTTATGGTAAATACCCATTTGCAATCTATAATATTTTTACCTGGTGGTTTAGGAACAAGAGTCCACGTTTTATTTTGCAAAAGTGACTTAATTTCTTCGTTGATTGCTTGCATCCACTTGATTTTATCATTGCTTGACTTTATTTCCTCATAGCTCGAGGGGATGTTATAATTTAGTGATTGTGCACACATGAAATAATTTTGTGTATTTTCAATATTATTGTCTTTATATGAAACAGTGGGTCGATTTTTAATTCTCTCACTTCGTCTGGCCTCAGTAGTTTCAGATAGGGTGTGACTATTTCCTACTACTTTCGAGGTCGACGGACCGTATTCAGTACCTGCTTTAATAACAGATTTAGTATTATCCGTTTCTAAATAATCCTTTTCAGGACTTACAGATTTTGTTATTTTAGGCATTTCAATATCATAATTATGGTTTTCGATTGCTACTTTACTATCAAGCCTTAAAATTGGTCTTGATGCATTAAAATTTACTTCATCAAAAATGACATCACGTGCTTTAAAGAATTTACACGTTTCAGTATCCATAATTTTATACCCATTTGGTTCGTACCCTACTAATATGCCTTTGAACGATTTTTTATCAAACTTGCCCTTTCTCGTTTTAGTGTATACAAATGCGGTCGAACCAAACACCTTTAAATAGTCTAATCTGGGTTTTTTATTATGCCACAGTTCATATGGTCTTTTATTTTGTGGAATCGCCTTAGTGGGTGTTAAATTTATTAAATATGTTGCAGTTAAATTGCTTCACGTCAAAAAAATTTATGTAAATCAGCACCATTTATCATTGCACGACCTTTTTCTGTTAATGACCTGTTCATACGTTCCGCTATAGAATTTTGTTGCGGAGTGTATGGTACCGTTAGATGGTATGTAATGCCCTTTTGAATACAGAATTCCTTTTGTTCATTTGAGAGATATTCACGACCATTGTCACAATATAAATTAACAATGTTATAATTAAAATGTGCTTCACTTTTGACTACATAATCTTTAAAAACTGTAAAGACCTCAGATTTATGCGTTAATAAATAGGTGACTGTATAATGAGTGTAGTAATCGATAAAGGTAATAAAATAATTTTTATCATCTAGCGTTGGTGGGGTAATTGGACCACATACGTCACCATGAACATTAAATAAAGGTCTTCGAATGTGTGTTTTTGAATTTTTAATTTAGCAAAAGGTTTTTCACCTGTTTCCCATTAATACATGGTTCGCATAACTCATATGTGGGATTAATTGTGTGCAAGCAAGTACTATCGAATGCCAAATCTCTGGTTTTATTTTGTAAAAATTTTTCCTTACCAACATGACCTAAACGTTCATGCCAAATTTTATAATTATTTTGTTTACAGTTATTAGCTACACTTATTTGTTTATTAGGAATTTTATTAAGTGTTTTGTTAACTCTAAAGGTTATTCCAATTAAATCGTTTAAGGGCTTACCTTTTATTATTACCTTACCACCATCGGTTACAGAAACTCCACCATCCTCATTGAAAATAACCGTTAGACCTGAACTTTGCATCCGGCGGACAGATAATAAGTTGAACGGAACATCAGCTGCATACAGGACGTTTTCTAAAGTACCATTGATCCCCATGTTGCTAATAACCTTTATAGTTCCTCTCGCTGTTGCCATTATGTTTGTATCGTTCTTCGCCACAGAAACGTTTATTAGATTTACTAGTTTTCTATACGTGCTGAAAAAGTGAATCTCATTTACTAAATGGTCTGTTGCACCTGAATCCAAGATAAATGTTACTTCGTCTTCGAAATTATTAATGTCTCTACCACTGTTTTTGGCACGTACCATAAAAGCGAAGCTTCTTTCTTGTTCATTAGTATCAACAGTTTGAACTGTTTACAGAGTTCGATGATAGTTATTATTATTATTCTGATTAATCTGTTGTTTGTTGTAGTAACAATCACGTTATATGTGGTTTGATCCTCCACATTGTTCGCACTTTTGCCGGTGCTTATTAATTTTGTATTTACTCACAAAATTTTTTGATTGATTATTTTTAGCTTTACACTGATTACACTGATTTCTTCCACGGAAGTTATTCCAGCCCTTTTGTTTTTATTGTTATTATATCTTGAATTAATAGCAGTAGTATTCAAAGCTTTCGAGCTTAGGTCGGCGGTTTGGCTTGCTATTTTAATTTCATGGTCTAGTAATCTGTTTTTTTACGAAAGCAAGGCTTAAATTGTCTTCAGATTGCTGTGACAACACAGTCGTATGATGAGGGCAAAGTTAAAAGTAAATGAGCAACTTTTCCCATTTCATTAATGCCCGCTCCAGCTACAGTTAATTCAATCATCATTTCATCGAATTTAATAAAATGGGCAATTAACGGTACGTTCGGTTGTAGTTTAAAACTAAGCAGTCTCTTCTGAACATCTAATTGAGTAGCTAAGCTCTTCCTTTGGTAAATCGCATCCAACTTTAAAATAATATCACGGGCACTATTTTCTTCAGTAACAACGCCGATCATTGTGTCGTTTAAATGCTCAATGATGCAACATTTTGCGGTTCTTTCCCATTTTCGCCACTTATCGGTAATTATTTCCGGTGGTTCCTGATCAAGCACTCGCAAAGCACCTTCTTTCTCAATTAACGCGCGCAAGCGGAATTTCCATATACTATATTGCTCACCATTAAAAGGCTTAATATTTCGTTTTATTTTTTTAGTATTATCCATTGTCTTTAGTATACAATACTCAATCTTTTTCACTGAATTAAACTATTCACTAACACAAATTAAATATGTTCGTAAACTGGGCCCATAACCTATTGGATATGGGAGTTAGATTTATATAAAATTAATAATAAGACAGTTTGGTATAAATTGTTTTATTTAGACACATTCATCTAAAAGCACTTCTGAACGTTCTGTAATCAAGTATATGACTACTAGCTAGAAAAACCATAGTGTTATAAAAACACAAAATATAAGGGTAACCACCTGCACCCCACATGGGGCGCAGATTGCTACTTTAGTCAAACATAAATTCCTTAGTGTTGTAAAAACTGAAAGTTAGTAGAAGGAAGTATTAATTTAGTTTTTGCTTAACACCAGAACAGATTCCAACAGAACGTTTTCTCTAGAATCGGATAATTTTAGGATATCAAATAATGCAGCGTTTTAAAATCTTTATCGTATCATTGACTATTAAAGTTTCATTATGTTAAATCATTCTTGATAGTTATTAGTATCATAACACTACATCTGAATCCATAATACGTTAGATACCTCATAATGCATTAGTTACGAAATCATATATTACCTAAGGAACAAAATTTATTTAGAAGATAATTACCCATTTATTAATATAAACGTTAACAGTTGACAGTTTTCAAATTTGAAAGATGCGTCTGATATGGTTTGCGTGTGACCGAGAAGTCCTTTATAACTTGACCAGCAATATCCTTTTCTAGTTTGGGGGTCGTTTTAATATATGATGATCCACTGCTTACAGAAACATTTCCAAGTTGAATTTTCCGCGCAATGGAAACTTTCTTCGCAGTGACGGAACTACAATTTGGGGGCTCTCCCGCAAAAATTATAATGAGGCCCGATTTAACAAAAATTTTTAAAAAACCTAAAATTCACGATAAACTTTATTTAGTATCTAACACAAAATCATAAATTAATTTTTTTTGAGGTTTTTAATAGCAGCGAAGTTGTCAATAACATCATGAGCTCCATTTTGGCGACTGTTTCTGCTTCTATGTTAGCAAAGCTAACGTACATAACCTATCTTGGTCCATTCTATTACGCAGATAATTCTTTTTAATTTTCAATTTTGAAAATGATCTTTCCGCTGAAGCAACAGTTATTGGTATTGTCAAAAATAAAAGAATTACCGAAACTAAATCGTCTGATGTGAAACACATATCGTAGTGGTTAACAATTAGTAGAAATCCAATATCTTTTATTGTGTTGATTTTCTTCAGATCATTTTTAAAAGTTTTGGTAAATAATAATATTTGCAAACCTAAACGATCGGATAAGTCATTTGAATAAAATGAACAAAGAGATTCAGCTTTTCTAATTATTTTGTTATCTGCCATTTGAAGTAAATGTTGAGGAATAAGGAATGAAAACATATCTGGCACTTCGTGAAATCCTTTAAAGCGTGTACAAATTTGAATAATTGCAATATCAACTATTCGAAGAAAAATATTAATTTTAAAATACATTTCCTCATTTGTAATTCATCAAAAAATCTTCTTAATTTTAGTTCTTTTAGAAAAAATTTCCGAAACTACCTAATTTCAAGCAATATGTTTAGTCTCTGTTTTCAAAGCTTCAAACTTGTTTCTTATTGCAATCAATTTTTCAAATATTTCCTTAAAGGTTTCGGACGCGTTTACTACATCCCAATCTTTTCTTTGAAGTATTTTTGAACCAACATTTATTTCTCCAAACAGATTTGTCAGTACAACCGTAATAAAAACAAATTCAAATTTCTCCATGTTTTTCTTTATTCTGTTTGCTTCCTAAATTTCTTCACGTTGTTTACTTTCGTGAATTATTTTGGATAAACTCTTCATTATATTAATGTATTTTACTTTAGCTGCTAATATCGAAATTAGTCTTCCAGCCCAGCCGGTTGGATTTAGTTTTTTTAATGTGATTTGCGACTCACCTGTTATAGAACTTAATATATCCCGCCTATTAATACTATTTCCGAAAAAGTTATAAATGCCTTGTATATATGCAAAATAATTTTGAATTTCGGGAATTTGCACTATGCTCCTACTGAAAGCCCAGACCTTCCCGGAGGCGTGGACACGAGTGGGTGGCCTTGATGTCTGCCCGGACTAGCGGCACCCCTCGCATGCAGTATTGTCGTGATCCTTTTCGTTTTACCTGTTACAACCTGTGAATATTTAATAATAACTCGTAGATGGATTTACGTAGTTTAATGACTTGTAACCAATATTATCACATAGAAAACAAACAAAGAAATAATACTACGCTACTACTTATCTGTAAAATACAATTCAACTGATCATCAAACATTAGATTCCTTTGCCACACTCTTACGGAACACTTTACGATTTAAATTCACGCAAAGTTCACAAATTAACTAAGTTCTAAAACACTGACACCTGCTAGGATAACGTGACGCGCTTTCTTTGCGCGTTTCAACTCGACTCCTGTTACCTATCGGACCATTTAAACATTACTAATACTTCTCCTCTTATTATAGGGGCGGCCTAGTACATCACCCCCCTATAAGTTAAACTTAATTGCTAAACATATTTTTGTAATTAAATTGAACTTATACTTAATAATTACTGTGTTAAATTTTGATACGGTACAACATACGGTTTTAAATTCCTAACATTCTGTATACTCAACAAGAGACCCCTAGTGTCGTCCCGTACTTCATAAGAATTTGGCCCGCGCCTAGCCACAATCGTAGCAGGCCCGGAATAAAGCAAAAAGAATTTCTTAATCTCCTTGTCTTCCGCAGAAGACTGGGGATGAGTACGAACCAGTACTTTATCACCAACCTTAAAATCAATACAATTTTTATGGATCCTTTGATGACGTAATTTACGTTTTTCAGCCTTAGATTTTAATTTATTAATCGAACTCTTCGCCTTCTGGCACAAATCGCAGCTTGAAATAATTTTTCGAATGAAATGTTTCATCCTCGGAAAATAATAATCACGACGCCAGAACATTCTCCTTCCCAGCACAATATTTAACATTAAAAGCGTATTCTTGAAAATACAACACCCACCTAGTCAAACGCGAATTTAATAGTCTGCAGGACATTAAAAACGATAGAGATTTATGATCGGTGATCACAGTTAATTCTCGACCTAGCACAAATACCCGCCACTGCTGCAAACAATGTAATACGGCTAATGCCTCTTTTACTGTAACACAATAACCAATTTCATGGCCACGCAGAGTCCGACTGGTGAATGCCACAATATCCTTTTTTGAAGTTTGCTCATTTATTTGAAATAAACAACCACCTAAACCCCCATCAGACGCATCTGTTTGGATAAAAAACGCACGGTCAAAACACAGATGCTTCAACATAGAAATCGCTAAAAACCTCGACTTAATTTTCTCAAACGCTTCTGGTTGAGCTGAACTCCAACGCCATTGAACTCCTTTTGACAACAGCAACTCGTACAATTTATTTTTTTCTTCCTGAGAAAAGTTTTCTGCGCGATCCACTACCTCTTTAATTTCAGACACCTTACACAGCACTATCTCCTTTTTTAATTGAATTTCCTCATTTTTCTCTTCCGACACTGGACAAACAGTCAACCGACCATCAGGTTTTGGTCCCATACTAAACCCTATGCTTATCGCTCTTCCTTCAAAAATACCCGATAAACGATTTTTTGAAAAATCGATTTTAATTTGATGATCAGCAAAAAAATCGCATCCGAAGATGACATCACGAATTAAATTCGGAACTACCAGACAAGGGTAAGCCAATTCGAAATCATTGAATTTAAAATTCAAATAAAATTGATCCTTAACAATAGAATTCTTGCCCGTCGCACTCACCAAAATAGTTGATGTAAACGGCAAACGTAAAATATTGCTATTAATTTGCATTATCTTTAATAAAAAATCTTTTGAAATGCAGGTAACTTGACTACCCGAATCTACTAATATTTTTACCACAACAGTCTCAACTGTCGCTTCAATGGTCGGTGCCAAAGCAACCGACTTATTATTATTTTGTGCTTCCAACAGAAGCTCATCCCCATTTTTATTAAATAAAGTGGCCACAGCCGGTGGTCGACTTCACCCTGGACTACTAACAGTTTGAGATTCACGACGCCCTTCATCCCTATCATCATTATTGTAATTACTATTAGTATTATTTTCCCTATTTTCAGAGCGGGCAATATTACCGCCTCCAGAATTTGACGTATTCGACCTAAAATTGTAACGAGCACTCCCATTTTGTTCATTACTCGTACCTCTACCACGCCAATTCGTGTAGGAATTGTTATTATTATTATTATTGGGGTTCCGATTATAAGTTTCATCAATTTCCTTAAATAAGCTTCTACTTCATCAAAAGTTCTAGGCATGCAATTTACAATACCTCGTTGAATTTCACTCGGAAAATGATTTTTTAATAAAGAAATAAGCGCACCTTCCTCAAGAGGAGTAGTTAAGAAATTTGCTTCTCTCACCAACTTTAAAAATAATCAGCCCTTGACCCCTTTCGTAACACCCAAATTTAATTTTTGAAAAGTTTCTCTCTTCGTCAACCCCCAATACCGACTTAAAATAGCTCTTTAAATTCTTGGAAATCCTTACTTTTTCTTCCTTTAATACACCCCAATCTTGAGCTGAATTGCGTAAATTACTAACGGTCAAAGGAACTTTTCTACTTTCAGGAACTCCAGCTTCTAAAAATATTGTTTCCTGTTTTTTAATGAAAGTTACCGGATGTACAGATCCCTCCGGCACAAAGCACAAATTCGTACCCCCCAGATCCTTATATAAACTCATATAATTATGATACCCAAAAGCCCCGACGTGACGCCCTGGTCTCTGGTTGGTGTACAGGCACAACACCTTCATCTTTAACGTATTCAACATCGCTAGCTTCTACCTGTTCTTTAACCGATTCCGAAACACGATTTACATCAAGACTTAATTTGCTAATATTTGCAGCAATATTCACGTTCATTTTTTCAATCGATTCCTTTAGGATGGCATTGTTACAATTCATACTATTAACGGCTGCAACTAGTTGCTTCAACGCCTCTGCGATATCAGGCTCGCCCATTTTATCAGCTTTTTTTAAATTACTTCGATCTTTACTACGCGTATTATACTTATGTGACATTGAATTTCAACAACAATTAAAAACATATTTCACCTTGCGGTGCGATCATTATTCTTAAGCTTTAAATTACTCTATTTATTTTTGTTCCAAACTAACACAATAAACTCAATAAATTTCTCTGAATTGTCCGCTCACACTTAATACAACTTGCAATGTTATACCTCAATATCCAAACACCAACTATTGTCCGTAAATACAATTAACATGGACCTGGTTGTTGAATAACCGTTAACCCTTATTAGAAATTAAAATGTACTATTCGTTTCAATAAATGTCCTTCAATGTTATCTGAACCTTTTCAAATTCTACGTAAACAACTCGAATCATTACAGTTCCAGGTATTTGTGTAACAACAAAACGCTCCCGTTGGCGCCTAAAATGCACTATGCTCCTACTGAAAGCCCAGACCTTCCCGGAGGCGTGGACACGAGTGGGTGGCCTTGATGTCTGCCCGGACTAGCGGCACCCCTCGCATGCAGTATTGTCGTGATCCTTTTCGTTTTACCTGTTACAACCTGTGAATATTTAATAATAACTCGTAGATGGATTTACGTAGTTTAATGACTTGTAACCAATATTATCACATAGAAAACAAACAAAGAAATAATACTACGCTACTACTTATCTGTAAAATACAATTCAACTGATCATCAAACATTAGATTCCTTTGCCACACTCTTACGGAACACTTTACGATTTAAATTCACGCAAAGTTCACAAATTAACTAAGTTCTAAAACACTCGACACCTGCTAGGATAACGTGACGCGCTTTCTTTGCGCGTTCAACTCGACTCCCTGTTACCTATCGGACCATTTAAACATTACTAATACTTCTCCCTCTTATTATAGGGGCGGCCTAGTACAAATTGCATTGATTGCATCATTAATAACTACGATATCCCCTAATAATTTTTTTTTCAAAGTTTTACCTAGACATTCAATTAACTGATTTTGAATTTGTGGAGATAAATATTTGATTGTATTTTTGAGTTTGTTAACCAGTTCTCGCATGACATCGTCGTAATCAGCAAGCAGCTTCACATCGGATAAGAAATTGCCGTTATAAGTGTCATAGATAGTTTCTTGGCCTTTACTTCCTCTGAATGAATTAAAGTTTTTTGCTAACTTCAAAGTGATTTTAAAAAGTCTTTCTAACACTTGTCGCCAACAATTTTTTGTTTCAAAATGATCTCGTTATTTACATTATCTACACAATTCAGTCTTTTCCAAGTCTCTTTAACATAACACGAATCTATATGCGCCACACTATCTCTGTGACTTTTAAGTCTCTTAGATAAACCTTGCCAGTCATTAATGTCTTCCTGCCACCAAGACTTAATTGTAGAAAACAGCCAGCATGGTTGACAATAAACTTTGTCGTATTTGGGGGAGTAACATAGAAAAGTTAAATCAATTTCTATATTAGATGTCGATTTACAAACGTAATAATTTTCAGAAAAAGATCTGTTTTTAGCTTTTCTGGGAAAGGGTCCTTTCGGACGACAGGGTCCGTATTTCAAAATAAATCTCTTAATGTCTGTTGTTAATTGTATACCAGAATATAGAGCCATATCAGTAGGATACTTCTCCTCGATAAAGAATTTTATTTCGATTTCGGAATCTTGTTTTCCTATAAATAAATTATAGGTTGTGGTACAAATTCATCGAACAAAATTTTTTGCAAAGTAAGTTCCGTACATGACGCCACACGACCTCGCAGTAAAATTTCCCTGCGTTTCTTCACAGAAAAAACAAATATGTTAATTTTTTTTTATTCAAAGAAATTTCTTTGAAAGAATTTCGTTTTCTTTTAAGTCAAGATATTTGTTTTTTCCTTCACAGACGCATCAAATGTAGCATTAGGCGCAGTATTGAGCTAGGAAAAGGTAGGTAGCGACAAACGCATCAGCTACGCATCCAGAACCCTATACGAGACTGAACCGAAATACAGTACCATAGAAAAAGAATTATTAGCCATAATTTGGGCAACAAAATATTTTAGACCATACCTTTACGGACGAAAATTTTACATACACACCGACCATAGACTATGAGTATGCATATGCAAACTTAAAGAACCAAATTTAAAATTACAACGATGGAGTATCAGACTTGAAGAATACGATTACGAAATTATATACAAAACAGGAATTTATAATAATAACGCAGACGCCCTAAGTAGAATGCAGCTTAACGCAATAGAAACAGATTCCATTGTAGGAAACATAGACGAAACGGAAATAAGAGAAGACCCAGAAAAGATAGACACAATACATTCGACACAAAATAAAGAACCGAAAACCGCAATTAAAATTTTAAACGAAACAATCGATATAAAACCCAATCAATTTATAATTACCAAACTTTTAACCAACCCCAACCCTGTAAAATACACAAAGACAGACAATAAGAAAATATACCAAATTCAAATAACAAAAGACGACAACGAAGAGCAAATAAATAAAATTCTAAAAGAATACACCCCGAGAAAAAACGATTTTACTTTTACTTCAACACGGAACTTTTGTATAAACGATTTTCAGAATTATACGTTAAATTATTCAATAACTGAACGTATCAGATGCACAAAGAAATTAATAACATTAGACGACTCTGGCGAAATAAACGATGTAGTTAGGAATCAACACGAAGGAAAAACCAACCATAAGACGATATTATTTCAAAGATATGAAAGAATTGACCACAGATTTTATTAACCAATGTGAACTATGCGACAAAGCAAAATACGACAGAAAACCTCCGCAAATACCCTTAATGCTAACCAAAACACCTGATAAACCTTTTCAAAAATTACATGCATCGGCATGTAATTCTCTAGAAGTAGAAGCGCAAAACTATTTAATAATTTTAGACGCATTCACATCACTTCTAAAAATAGCATTGACGTGACAGAAGGATTTTTTACAGTACTTTACATTTTATGGAACACCCGAAACAATAACTTTAGATAACGGCAGCGAATTTAAAAAATGAGACGATACAAAACAGTTTAGAACTCCACAAAATAAAAATTCATTTCATAACTGAAAACCACCCTGAATCAAATGGACTAATTGAATGATTACATTCAACCCTGTTAGAACAAATCCGATTACTAAGAATAACTTATAAGAAAGAACACATCACCAATTTAATGTCATACGCACTAATCGCCTACAATAATACAATCCACTCCTCAACCAATTATACACCATTAGAATTAACTTTAGGACATTCAGATTTACGCAACCCGTACGACATACACTAGAACAAAGAAGTATATCAGCAATAAGCCAAAGATCACAAGAAGAAACTAAAAATAACTTATGACAAAGTAAGAGATAAATTAGATAACGACAAAGAGCGTATCGCCACAACCCGTAATAAGAATACCGATGCAAATAAATTTTCAATAGGACAAACCGTATATGAGAAAAATTTCCAAAGTAAACGACATAAAACGGCACCCAGAAAATTAGGCCCATTTAAAATTAAGAGAATATCCGACAAAAACATAGCCGTAGTAGACAACGGCAAGATAACAAAGTATATTCACTTGAAAAACCTAAGACACCCTGTAACTTCAGATGGACAACCATCACCCTTACCGTCAACTTCCGCCCAGGTAGAACGGATGGCGAAATACTAATTGAAGATAGAAAAAACAACCCCGGTATACTACCAATAAAATTAGAAAGTATGCAAAACACAATAGACTACTAGACATTCGCACAAAAATTCTACTTAACGGAACTGAAACAAGGATTTAAAATAATCAAAAACAATTATTACCAATTAAAACAATCAATGGACACAGCAAAATTCGGAAAGGAATACGCCATAGATATGATGAATTACAACAGCATAATAGAAAGTATTTTAAGAAACATATAAGATAAATTTAACAGACTAATATCCACAGAACAAACAGCAAGACAAAAAAGAAGATTAATTAACGGACTAGGTAACATAATAAAAACAATCACTGGCAATTTAGATAACCAAGACGCAGAGCGTTACGACAACGCAATACAGCAATTAATCGAAAACCAAAACGATATAAAAACCATTATTAGCAATCAAATATCTCTCACTCAATCAACTATAGTAAAATTCAATGAAACATTAAGAAAACTAGTAAGAAATCAAGATAGTATAGCCAATCGAATACAAACCCTTAAAACTAACATGCAAACTACCATGTTAGGCATGCGAGATTTAATTAGATTCAATACGATATTCAGTCAAATAATATCAACCCTTACTTTAATACAACAAATTTTAGCTACATTAGAAAACGCAATAACATTTGCAAAATTAAATACATTACACTCTAGTATCATAGAACCAACTGATTTATTAAAATAATTTTTAAGAATTAGATCATTTATAAGCAACAGTATATTACCCTTTGATGTAGTAGAATCAAACATTCTAAGATTTGAAAAAATAGCTATAGTTAAAGGCTATGTAAAGAATAACGCCATAACATTTTTAATAGAGATCCCGATAGTAGAAAATAACATTTATAATTATTATCATTTATTTGCTTTTCCAATGAAAATTAGTAGCATGTATCAAGTTATCATACCCAAAATCAGATTTCTATCCTTAAATGAACAAAGATATGATTTTACAAACGAAAGATGTACCAAAGTAACACCAAATCAATATTTATGCCAATCATTGACAATAACAACTATTTAAGAGGACAGCCCTTGCGAAGTACAATTATTAAAATTTTCAAATCACTACGAAAACTGTAAAGCCAAACCCATACAAATCACCAACATGAAAATTCAAAAAGTTACAGAAAACAAATAGATTGCCATTTTCCCAACAGAAGAATAGCAACCATCCACTGCAATCAAGACGAAAACAATCTAGCATTGACAGGAAGCAAATTAACACCCTCAAGGTAGACTGTTATTTGAAATTAAAAAACGAAATAATCAAAGTTTATCAAGATCCTGTAGCAACCAAGAAACTTGCAAACTTACCAGAGCTACAAATCAAGACAACGCAAATCGAAGATGAAGAAATAATCCAAAAACCCATGCAGCTAGAACATCTAGAATTAGACGACCTCAACCATGCCATAAAAATAATGGAAAACTATAAAGAACATTTAAGTGAACTAAAAACGCCCAAGTTACACTACGACAACATAAGTGTTTGGACAATTGTATTAATCATTTTTCTAATTTTTCTAATTATATATGTATTTTACAAAATGTATCTTAGATATAAGAATAAAGAAAGCAGTTTTAGATTTAAGAAAACAAATAGAAATAAAGAAATAGTAAGTGTACCCTTGAAAACCATGAATTTTAAACAATGAATTTAAATTATAAATTTTAAATTAAAAATTAAGCAAGAAAACCCTTAATTTTTCATGTACGTCGGGAGGAGTTATGTATCCCCCAATCTATGTATGTATAATAAAATAGAAGTAATTAGAAATTATTAGAAATTGTTAAAGAAATCATTAAGTGAAGTGCAACAATGTAATACAAGAACAATTAATAAAGTTTATTAACAGTTCATGAGAACGGATGCAATACTTTGTATCTCAGACGATGGTGACACTGAAGGTGGCAGGTCACAGACGGTTAAGATACCGTCATTACCTAGAAAGTAAGATTGTTACAATGTAATTATGAATAGTATTAAGAAATAAGCAGACATGAGCTCTGCAAGTTCCTATATAATTGCGAGGGGCAGGGACATTATAAATAGTCCGGGAGCCCCAAGACCCGGCAGTCAGTCAAAGTATTCAGCTTTAACATTGCAGTTGATTAGGCTACTCAAAATAGTACAATTAATTTTTTTTCCGACTTAGCTAATTTAATCAAGTTTGTAAAATTCCACATTCAATTCTGTATTAATCAAATAAATTATTAAGAAGTTTTAGAAGTTTTAAAAGCACAGCTCTAAAGGCTCGAACCTTAACTCCCGTCATAGCAAAATATATTGATTTTTATACGACTAGTTATGATTCTTTATGTTTCAATGACTTGTTTATCTGACCAACTTCCAAGAATAAGCTTCGATAATATTTATTTTTATGGCCAAGAACATTTTCCAGTTATATATATATATATATATATATATATATATATATATATATATATTACTCATATTTAGACCAGGGTAGAAAATTAAATAATCACATCAAATAATTTTAATCGCCGTGTAGAAGCTTTGGAAAAAGGTACGCGTTATTAAATAAAAGCGTGAAGCATAAAAATTCATTCACTTCATTAAAAATAAGAGATTTATATTATTTATAAGACGCTTTATATAAAAGGAAGCAGTATTAGAAAACTTTACGTGTAATTTAATTATCCCTAGTAAAGAAACAAAGAGAAATTATGTGAAAAATTTATATTAATTAACTCTATTTTAAGTAACCGGTATTAAACAAAACGTACAGATAATAATTGAATATTTGATTAGGATTCACTAAAATTTAAAGGGTATTATTTTAATTGAAGTTAATTGAACCGTTAGTAACATATAATATCTATAAGAACTTGAAAAACCCAATAAAATACCATGAAATAAAGCTCTGAGAATTAATAGTATGTTTAAACACCTGCGTATTTTTAAAAAGCTCATTCTGCGTAAATGTTGCAGATAATTAATGGTTATAGAGAATCTTTAAGAAACCGTCGCATAATAGTTACGAGAAATGCGAAAGGCGCGATACGGGGTTATTTAACCCAGATAACAGTCCACATGGACTGAAATAATCGATAATAAAGAATATCAATTTGCACGAATAAGAACAGGGTAGATAGAGACAGATAATATGCGCAAGACCAAGACACATATAGTAAAAAGGCGTGAGTAGAGCAACGTCATGGGGTTGCGATTGGTTGAAAGTAAAAGGCAAAATTTGAGAGGTAAAAATAACATTTCTGTATAAAGTTCAATTAGTTATTTCCAGACGTTGCAAGCCGTGTTGAAATTTCTGAGATTTAAATGGGGCGAGTGCAAATTTCGTAAAAATCGCATGCCGGGCTGCGGAATGGGAACATAGCATGCGAAATTCTTTAGAATTGTCCGTTTTGAGGACTCGACCGATAGACAGGCTAACCTCTATATATACCCAGGGGAATATGAACAAGCTCTCTGAGATCTTCGACTTGATTGAACGCGTTAAACAGTGCTTTTTAGTTTTCCGGTTTTAATATTAAATAATTTAAACAGTTTGCTCGAATATTATGTGATTTAAAACAGCTTGTTCTTTACGTGCTACAATGAATGTACGTTAGTGCACTTAGAAAAGAAGATACAAGGTAAAGAAAGTTTAGTATCACTGTACCAATTGGTAAAATTTACAACGACAAATAAATACACAAAAGTAGGCAGTTTGGCGTATATAGGTGAAAGAAGTATGAATTTCTTTGTTATTTTTCGGGGGTGTTAATAATTAAATGGTTCGTAAACATGACTGGATCCACTAAACAAGGTTCAGATATACACAGATGAGTTCCGGAAAAGCCCTGAAACAACTTTAAATAAATGGTGATGGAGCAAATTTTAAAACGTTGAGAATCAGAAGCCGTAAATATAACCCAGTTGGAATGGTGTCATTAACAAAGGGACGATGTACATTGAAGCTACGAGTGCAGTAACCTTCAGGTAAATTATACTATTTTGTTCGAACTTTGATATTTGGTGTGTGTTGAATAACTTTATAATTTGTTTATTTAAAATGGACAGTAGTGAAATTGTACTAACAATAATATTTTAATTTTAAGGTGAAATTTGCTTGTTTAAGTAGAAAGGGTATTTAGTATTGATGTTCTGGATTATGATAAAAATATGGGTATGTCTTTGAGCTCAATTAGACGAACCTGGTTAATTAACGTAAAGGGTGGTAGATGCTCCTTTGTACTCAGACTCCGGTCTGCATATATTGTTATAGTAATTAGTAGGCATCCTACAAGGACTTTAATTCTGGATGCACATTAAAATGATAATAAATTTAATTTTGAAATTTTCTGATATTAAAATTTATGCTGAATTTTAATTTTGAAATTTTAATGTATTGTGAATATTGATGTAAATAGAGTTAACGTTGATGTTTGTGGTAGGAATGTGTTTGTTTTTTATGTATGAGGATGAAAGTTATCTAGAGGAGCAGCCGAGGCGATTAACGGAAGAAAGTCAATGGACCAACACAGTTAAGGTAATGAATAGCTTTTGTAGGTTTCACAGCATTCATGACGCCCAATTCGTGAGGCTCGATTCAGAAAGCGGAGTACCCGGATTTTGGTGGTTTCACAGCAATATATATATATATATATATATATATATATATATATATATATATATATATATATATATTACTCATATTTAGACCAGGGTAGAAAATTAAATAATCAAATCAAATAATTTTAATTACCGTGTATAAGGAATTTCATTAAATAATACGTTTATTAAAACCTTGAAGCATAAATAAACTCGGTCGTTTCAGTAAAAATAAGAAATTTAAATTATCTATAAGACGCTTTGTATCAAAAGAAGCAGTATTGAAAAGCGCAGTGGATAATTTAATTATTCCTAAACAAATGGAAATTACGTGCAAAATGTATATTAATTAACCCTATTTTAAGTAACCGGTAGTAAAACAAAGTGTACATATAATAATTAATATTTAGTTGGAGTTAATTGAACCATTATTAATAATAAGCATAAAACTTGTAAAAACCCAATAAAACGCAAATCGTAGAAGGGTATTTAAAATGTTACGTTTGAAAACACCTGCGTGTTTTTAAAAGGCAATTTCAAGTTAATTTGTTTGGATAAACATGTTGATTCTAAGGATATTGGAAACGATCAGATGCTTTAGCAGGAAATACAGAACACCTGCGTATTTTTAAAAAAAGCTCATTCTGCGTAAATTTGGCAAATAATTAATGTTTCAAAGAATCTTGGAGAAACCGGGACTTAGTATATACGAGAATGTGCGATACGGGGTTATTAAACCAAGATAACAGTCCGCGTGGACTAGAATATAATCGGTAATAAAGAATATAAAGTTGCACCAATAAGAACACGGTAGAGAAGGAAAGAAAATGCGTCAAGCAAAGACACATATTTTAAAAGGCGGGATTTAAGCAACGTCAAGGGGTTGCGATTGGTTAAAAATAGGATGCATATATCAGAGGTAGAACAACAATTTCTGTATAAAAGTAATTAGTTTTCTCGGACAACTTTGCGAGCCGTGTTGAAATTTTCTGAGATCTCAATGGGGTGAGTACTAAATTCATAAAATCGACGTGCAGGCTACAGACTGGGAACGTAGAATGAGGAATTCGTTGGAATTACCCGTTTTAGGGAACAAAGCGACGTGTCGGCTATTCGCTATATATACAGGCGGAATATGTGTTTTCTCTTAGACTCTTAGACTTTCGACGATTCGATGCGTTAAAAGCTCGTGCATCCGCGACTTGATATTAAACAGTGCATTTTAGTTTGATTAAATAATTTAAAAGTGTGCTAGTATATTTTAGTGACTCAAAATAGTTGGTTATTTTACGTGCTAACATGAATGTACTTCAGTGCACTTAGATACAAGGTAATAAAAGTTTATTATCACGGTACCAATTAGTAAAATTTACAACGACAAATGTATACCCAAAAGTAGGCAGTTTTGGCGTATATTGGTAATATTGGTAAAAGGAAGTATGAATTTCTTTGCTATTTTGCGGGGTGTTAATGACTAAATGGTTCGTAAATGTGTCTGCATCCACTGAACCAGAGGCAGATATACACAGATGAGTTCCGGAAAAGCCTAGAAACAACTTTAAATTAATGGTGATGGAGAACATTTTTAAAGCGTTGACAACTTGAAGCTGTAAATAGAATCCGGTTGGAATGGTGTGATTTACAAAAGGGACGATTACACTGAAGCTACGAGGACAATAACCTTCAGGTAAATTGTACTATTTTGTTTGACATTTTTGTGTGTATTGAATGACTTTATAATTGATTTACTTTAAATGGACATTAGTGGAATTTTTCTAACCATAAAAATTTAATTTTAAGATGAAATTTGCTTGTTTAAGTAAAAGGGTATTTTGTTTTGATGTTCGGGAATAGGATGAAACTTTGGGTAGGTCTTTGAGCTCAATTAGACAAACCTGGTTAATTAACGTAAAGGGTGGTAGATGCTCCTTTATACTCAGACTCCGGTCTGCTTATCTTGTTATATTAATTAGTAGGCATCCAACAAGGACTTTAATTTTGGATGCACAGTAAAATGATAATAAAATTAATCCGGAAATTCTTTTAAAACTGAATTTTATGTTCAAATTTAATTTGAAAATTTAATGTATTCTGAATATTGATGTAAATAGAGTTAACGTTGATGTTTGTGGTAGGAATGTGTTGTTTAATTTTATGATTGAGAATGGAAGTTATCTAGAAGAGCAGCGGAGGCGATTAACAGAAGGAATCAACGGACCAGGTGATTTAAAAGGTTTCACAGCAGTCTTGACGCCCAAACTGTGGGGCTCGAATGTTATTTTTAAAGGGCCAGTACCTGCAGATAATGAGAAGATTCACAGCAATATATATATATATATATATATATATATATATATATATATATATATATATATGTAAGTTAAATATTGGGGATACAGTCAGATTGCGTACTTATTTAGAATAAACTTCTTTTAATCATTTCAAGCTTTCGAAAATCGTTTATTTTCTTCATCAGGATACTAAAAATCTGTTATTTAACATTTATATAAAAAATTATGTGAGTTACTTACGATTATAAAGTTTACAATTATACAAACATAATATGACATCTATATGACATGGACAGGTTTTTGTTCATACGTGCACATTTAAAAGTTTCTTATAAACATTTGCAAAATTAAAGTGAATGTAGCAAAGATATTAAATGAACTAAAGTAAAATAGTTATTATTGGTCTAGTTGATAAAAATAAAAATAAAAATAGAAAATAAAATGTGTTATACTAGTTCTTAAAAATACAGCTAATCGTATTGTACTAAAGGTGTTGTAAGTCTGTAAAGTGTGGTAGTTTTATAGAAGTTTGGAATTATTTTTATTCTTTATTATTGTCATAAGGTAGGAATAAATATTGTTTAAATTTTGTGTGTCGGTTTTTTTATTAATAGGGTTGTCTTCTAGAGAAATCGCGATCATTTCAAGAAATAAACGCTTTCTATAGTTTGTTTCCCTGAATATAATTTTGGTGTCATTATAATTCATTACATGGCCCGTATCAATCACATGGGAAGCAAGCGCGCATGTTTTGTTATTAAGTCTGCAATCACTTTTGTGTGAGGTCAGTCTTGCAGATAACCACCTTGATGTATGACCAACATACCTACCATTACAGTTATGACAGAGTATACTGTAGACTACTCCTGACTGTCGGAGTGTAGGTGTGTGGTCTTTAAGACTACTATATAATACCCTATCTAAAGTTATAACTGGTTGTTTGATAAGCTTTATGTTTGGAAGATCCTTAAAAAGATGTTTTAGTTTATCGGTAAGTTTATCAATATAAAGAAGTGCGATAAACATTGTAGGAGACGTGGAGCTGGTATTAGTGTCTGTAGTATTGTTGGAGAAAGTTTCAATTGTTGCGGTATTTTTTCTTGCGGTTGTGTTAAAAATTAGTTTGTTGATTAGAGGCTTCGGATATATAATATATATATATATATAATAATATATATAATATATATATAATAATATATAATATATAATATATATATATAATATATAATATACATTATAAGAACAGTCAATATTACTAATTTTATTCGAAGTATGGGGTTTTACCAACACATCCGTGTTACTTACGGTAATGAAGCCGTCTACCATCTTAAACAATGGGCAACATTAATAAGAAAATTAGCATCTATTAGAAATCGACAAGTTTATCTACTTTCATGTCGCACTAACAACCTTCGACCAAAACATATTGCAACATCATTACGTTGTGTTGAAAATCTACTCGTGTGTAACTCAAGAAAAACACAACGAGCAGTTTTAAAGTTGTATGAAAACTTTAGCAAGAAGATATTAAATTTAGAAATCAGTATCACCGTACATAATCTCAAAAGTTTACAAAATCAATTTGCCATTTGAATATTTTATAGAATAAGTATATCTCAACTTATAACTGGGAAAAAGAATACACAAATGCCAATTATTAATACAACAGATACACTAATTCAACATGACAGTTTGTTATAATTTCATTTGTTTAAGAGAAATCTGATGATGCCTACTTGATAAAAAATTAAAATTATTATTTTCAGTAAATTTTTTTATTTAAACTTATGTTATGATACATCGTTAAAAAGAGAAAAAAATATGCTATCTAACCATCTAAAAATCCAATATGGCGTCCATTTAAAATATGAAAGTTGATGCTAATATCTCGATAACCGCCATCTTGAATTTAATTTTAATATCACTTTTAAGTGCACACCATTGAACTAAGTAACTTTTATAAAAAACATTTTTTCGTATCTTTTATTATAACAAAAATATTCGACTTCGAAGAAATTGGCAGTTTTCAGTTTTTTTTAAATAATTTTTAAACCGTTTGGAATTTAGAATGTATCTATGCGGAATTTAAATAAGCTATCCAAATGACACAACTTTGCCTATTTAAGCAGATCTCTATCATTAATAATAAGAAAGATACCCATGCTATCCTACTCAATTTGGGACACCCTGTATGTTTATATATATACAGGGTGTCCGGAAAATACATGTACAACATAAGAACAGAGATTCTTTGGCTCGGAATAGATCGATTTGAGTCAACTTACCTATTATACAAGTTGCTTCATTTAGACGATAGAGGGCTTTAAAAATCGTGAAAAATATTTGATATTTTAAAATAACTCGAAAACGCGTCGATAGATTTGGACCATTTTTGGGGTGCGAGTTTCTACTTTCAATTGACATCCTTTGGTGGTGTACGCAATAATTTTAAAAGCATACGAGTGTCCCAAAAATGATGTATTGTATAAATATCCGACCATTACTTTTTTCCTGTTTATGCAATGACTACCAATTTTTTTTATGAGTAGCCGACTTAATTTGGAAACTTTTTGTCTCTTGTAAAATTTTGACTAGACAAGCGATATGGCAGAAAAAAAGTAATTTCAAATGTCTGCATACTTTCGTCATTATTGCTGCATTAACTGTAAAACGGGGCAAATAAAAGAACATAGTATAGTAGTAGGCTTTGCTATTGTTTTGTTATTTAATTTGAATATTATTTAACATCAGTTTGCCTGTCAAGTCGTGAATTTCAGCTTAATTCAATAAAAGTTTGCATCTTTCATCTTACATTATGAGTACTTACACAAACAACGAACAGGTGGATATGCTTTTGGTTTTCGGATTTTGTAAAGGCAATGGTCGTGAAAGCGTCAGAGTCTATAGGGAAAGATTTCCTAATCGCCGAATTCCAAATCACCAAACATTCGCATATATTGAAAGACGTTTTCCTGAAAATGGTAGCTTTCAGTCAAGAAATGCGGATCGAGAACGTGAACGTACCACAAGAACTGCGGATCTGGAGGAACAAATTTTGGATAGAGTTGAAGAAGACCCAAAAATAAGCACCAGACGCTTAGGACTTGAACTACAAGTTCCTAAAAGTATTGTTCCTGACGTTTTAAAGGAACAGTTATTACACCCATACCACGTTCAACAGGTACAAGACCTTTTGTCTGTCGATCCTGAAAGGCGTCTAGCTTTCTGTCAATTTATTCAAGATCAGAGAATTCAAAATGCAAATTTCAATATATACATACATATATATATATATATATATATATATATATATATATATATATATATATATATATATATATATATATATATATATATATATATATAATATATATATATATATATAATATATATATATATATATATATATATATATATATATATATATATGTTAGAATATTGATACACTAACAAAGGCATGACACACACAGAAAGCAATTACAAGTCTTTGTGTGCGTCGTTAAATTGCAAATGTTCTTAACACTGGAACTGAAACCACTTGAGTTTGTAAAGTTGCGGAACGCATTGCTATGTTGAAGAATCGTGGCAGTGTTTGTACTCAAATTTCCATAACTTCGGTACCTTGCGGTTGGTGGATAGAGACGCCGACTTATGGGTGGCTTCCTTAGTTGGTAAAAATTTAAGCGGGCTGATGGCGGAATGTTCAAAATCCTGGCGTGCTTATTGGCGCAACGTGCCCTATGAGGTGGACCTGATGCTGTGATGGCTATGGAGGTGGATCGGTCCAACTTATGGCGGTATTCTGTCCATAGTGTTGTGACAGTTCAATTTATTTTATCCCATTGGATTTGATGGTCACAATGTGATAATCCGAAGGAAATTCCTTAGAACTTCCGTCTTGTACTATTCTTAAGTTGCTTTCAAGAAGTTTGGTCACTACTTTAAAGAAAACAATCGAGAAGTAATTTGCTCTAGCGATTGGAGCTTCTTTATATCCCGGATTTGTTTGTATTCTGCGTTCAAACGGATTTATTATGTATTTCGAGAGGTGTCGGACGAGTGCATTATTGTTTGAGATGTGTTTGAAGTGTACCTGCTATTTATTTGCATGCTGCGTGTTTGTTGGTCAATTTGTTAGGTGTGGTTGATTGTTTACTCCTACAGTTGCCTAGTCCAACACTAGTATTGAAGCTGCAATAAAAATAAAATTAGTTAATAAAAATATTAATATAAAAAATAAGTTGCAGCATCGTAACAAGCTAGAAACAATAGAAAAAATTTAAAAAACCAAATTGTTTTAGTTACTGCATAAAATAACAATAAATCGTGAGCTCAAATCATGCTTAAAATGACCGTCAAACACTGTTGGTTTTTAAAAATTCCAAACCCCAAAATAGAACTTCCTTGCGTAACGACACATTGTCATTCTCGGATGTTGTATTATAAATATTTGGTAATTTATATGTGCAACACAATTCCATAAACCTATTTTTATAGTTATTTATATTTAGATTTTTAAGTAAACCGTTTGGTTTGTGTCGATCACGTGGTTTGCTAGAACCCATGTTTTGGTTTAACTTACATAAGACATTTATGCTTGGCTAATCTTTGTTTTAAACATTGCGATGTTTATCTTATTTATGGTTGCACACCAGTTAAACGTTCTGAATTAGTGTTGATAACTTATCTTTTGTTTTAAAGATTATTTATGATTATCACATTGTGTTTAACAAATATTTTACTTCCAAGTTTAAATATGTTTACTAATTTTAGAATTGAAACTGTATCAACCGCTTTTCAAGGCCCAGTTGTTAAGAAAGACTTACTGCTAGTAATTTAATTTTAAAAACTAGTGCATGGAAGAAAATAATCTATATAATAATTATTATTGTCAAAGTTTTATCTGATAATAATCGTATTCTTCTTAATCTTCTTTGGGGATTAAACCACTCATAGTTTTTAAAATTATCTTTATTAACGTTTCGATCCATAACCTAGGATCGTTTTCAAAATAATAAAACTTCAAGTTTGACATTTATGACATAAATTGAAGGTGACTTTGATTTATTGATGTTTGAAATATTTGGTTTGAGTACACTAAGCAAAATTTTAAAAGTTTAAATGAATAATTGCCTTCAATTTGTGTTACGGCCTGGGACCGACTTTTTAGGTAGCCAATACGCTTAACGTGAAATCAGCTGATTAATTTTATTGTAAAATTCAATAACTTGGGAATTGGAAAACATTTTTTAACATGTTTCTATTTATACAATTTAGAGGATGGTTATTAAAGAAGTGTGCAATTGCATTATTAAAAGGCTAAAGTAGTCGTTTTTTTATATTTATTTTGAAGGGGAAATCATTATGATTTAGGCTACCTCTTTGGTAGATTTTAACATTGTTCTGAGGTAACCTTATGGCGGGTTTACACTTGTCAGACACCAATGTTGTTCTATGAAGGTTGTATATGGATCTGAAATACATGATTTCTATTTATACATACAATAACTAATTATATAACAATAAGCATATTAACTAGAAAACCATTATTTCGGCAAATATCTAAGTGTTGGTAGCCACAGGTTGCTTAACCCCCTTCACTGAATCTTGGTGAAATAAAACATAAAATTAGAAAACAATAGAAGGGAAGCTAGCTCAGAATATAAATAAGTGCAGGTACGTGTCCAACCAGTTTTGAGATGAAGATCCAATGATGATGATGATGAAGCATATTAACAACCCCTGTAAAACAGCATTGGTATCTGACAGGTGTAAACCCGCAATAAGGTTACCTCACAACCATATACAATCTCCGTTAAACAGTATTGGTATCTGACAAGTGTAAACCTGCCATAAGGTCGCCTCAGATCCATATACAACCTTCATAGAACAACATTGGTGTCTGACAAATGTAAACCCGCCATAAGGTTACCTCAGAACAATGTTAAAATCTACCAAAGAGGTAGCCTAAATCATAATGATTTCCTTCAAAATAAATATAAAAAAACGACTACTTAAGCCTTTTAATAATGCAATTGCACACTTCTTTAATAACCATCCTCTAAATTGTATAAATAGAAACATGTTAAAAAATGTTTTCTAAATTATTGAATTTATATAAAATTCACCAATAAAAATTAATCAGCTGATTTCACGTTAAGCGTATTGGCTACCTAAAAAAGTCGGTCCCAGGCCGTAACACAAATTGAAGGCAATTATTCATTTAAACTTTTAAAAATTTTTGCTTAGTGTACTCAAACCAAATATTTCAAACATCAATAAATCAAAGTCACCTTCAATTTATGTCATAAATGTCAAACTTGAAGTTTTTATTATTTTGAAAACGATCCTAGGTTATGGATCGAAACGTTAATAAAGATAATTTTAAAAACTATGAGTGGTTTAATCCCCAAAGAAGATTAAGAAGAATACTAAACAAACCACAACAAACATACAGGGAGTATTGATAATAATCGATTAAGTCAAAAAGCTCAATGTCCATGGTGGCGGAGTAATTGGTTTCTTTGTTTTTCAATAGGAATAGTTGAAAATGTTTATCCCATCTACTCTCTTCTATACTTCAGGGCATAATAAATTTTAACACTCATAATGGATTGGTTTGGCCAGTAGTTGACCATTTAGTGGAAATTTTGAAAATAAAAACTCATAACATCTGATTTATACATTTTTAAATAATGTAATTGTTTCCAGAGTGTAAAACCATTCTTCTAGTACCTAGAAACAGCAATCTCATAGGTTTATTTTATTTTTAAATATTTTTTAAAAATATTAAAATATTAAAAGTCATAAATTTCTAGTAGTTGACCCAATGTTTAACCAGACTTTTGACCAGTAATTGACCATTATTAATAAAACAAGTATTTTAAGAAAATGTTACATTTATTGCAAAATATAGCTAACAGGAACAAAAATTAAAAAAAAGTGAGTAGACGTTTAGAGAACTTGAGATGAAAATTTGTATCGTAGTCGTTGACCAGAATCTACTATGTTTGGTTGTCCTAACTTTGAAATAACTAGTTCAAATTTAACATTATTAATGTAATTTTCTATTATTTTGAAGGTCGTTGTGTCTTTTTCAACAGGATGCTACGCGCATTGGCGTAGCCTAAAAAACAGACCAGGGAGAGAAAATGACCGGGCTTTGTCGGTGAGTGGGCGAGGTCTTACACATATCAAATTTAAAAGAGACCTGAATTAAAAAACTATTACACACACTTACAACTAAACATACACAAAAGAAAGACTCTAATTAAAAAAAAATTAATTATGTACAAAAGCATAATAATACCAAAAAAAAACACTTAATAATTACTCCGGATCCTTGTTGTTTTGTGGGTTACACCATTGCTGAGCCAAATTGCCAATCTGTTCTAAACTCTATGCTCGTAGACGAACGATAAGGAACAACCAGGTAGAGGTACACCTAGGTAAGGTAAGGAACATACGCTCCTAAAGGGAGAAAAACACACTCACACCACAGATAGATGTTCTTGGCTTCAGGTCTCGTCGCTTAATGGCGTCTTTTCACACTTCCCGCACCTGCGCAAACGCATCTGTCCGGAATGACGGAAATTGACAAGTTTATTTAAAAATTTAACCCTAAGACATGTACATTGCCAATTTTGGCATGTAACATATTTCTAATATACATCATCTCACTTGACAATAATAATTTTACGAATTCTAAATTTAGTCAACACGTGGAGCCTAATAAATATATTCTTTCGACCTAATTCCCAGAACCCATACAAACAAATAGTGCATAAATACTCACCCTCGAATCCACAGCGTAGGGTTGGTCCTAATGACAAGACGGAACAGAGGGGCTCGGGATCAAGTAATGTTGGTGTTCGTCCATACTCAAAAAAGGAACGGCAATCTAACGGGTCGCTAAATCCCCCCAAAGAAAGAAACACGCTGTATTGCGTGCGCGAACTTCCCACACAGATAAACGGAAACAACCAAAAATATATCAAATGTTTTCATTGTGTTGTTCGAAAAGAAAGTGAGTATTAATATTGTTTAATTTAATAATCAGAGCTCCAAGTCATATTATCCAACGGAAAACACGGTATCAAATAAAAGTAGGATCTATCATCTCGACAAATCTTTAAATGGGAAACACAAAAGAAGCAATTATTCGGTATCGCAAGGTATACCAAGCTCACGGATACCTAACACAGGATATTGACTTATTTAAATTTTATCATAAACTTGTCATTTCCAAGTAAATAGATTTAAGTTGCGAAATTATTCAAAAGCGTATTTATTGCAGAAAAATAAAATATACAGGATGTAAACTATTTAATTGTAGCATAAACTTGTCGTTTTTAAAGCAAAAGGAATTTAAGTTGAAAAGTTTTAGACAGCGTATTTATTATTAATTAAGTTGACGGATGAGAATAGCAACACAGTTGATTTAACAAAATCATCGTAAAGCGGACTTATGAATTAACAAGGGATATTTTTAAAGCAAAATTAGAACGTAACAAGGAGAATAGGACTGAACTTCTAGTTCGTTACGAATAATTATGTTGATAACCGAGTAAACATAAGTGTGGGACTTCGTTTTACTTGGAAAACTTACTAAATAAAATTTCCTTTTTAAATAATTATTAGTTTGACTAGGTTGAAGCTTTTTGTGAATTTTATCAAGGTCACATTCTCACAGCCACTGGCATCAAAACTTTCATTAGATGTCATCAATACTGGAACCACTTTCTTCCCATTTTCGCGCTTTTTATTCTTCACTTTCAGAACTGTATTTGTATTTGTGATTCATTTTCATTCTTTTGCCACCTCGCAAATTCTTACTTTTGGATTATTTTAATGTTCCCTCCTTTTAGTTCTTTCGTAGTATGACCCTCTTCATTTTAACTTGTTCTCTATCTGCCTTAATTTTTCTTTCTCTTCATGAAATTGAAATCACCTTTGAGAAGTAGTTGCATGTACGAGTCTTTCTTTTTTGCATTTTTTCAGGTGATTTTTCTGATCAGAAAATGTGATCCAAAAAGCTGTACTTATTCGTCGATTTGGATTAATTGGACTATTCTGAATTTGTTGTCTAGATTTTGTTCATTGTTAATGTTGAAGAGTTCTTTATGATAATATGTATGTATGTTCGACTTTATTATATTAAGAACTTACAGAAAAAAAATTAGGGCTATAACTTAAAATAAATTAAATTAAGTTCAAAATACACTGACATCCTCAAGCGAGATTGAAGTCATTAGGCTCCGTCTACCACCTAACTTGAGAGTGACAGCGCATAGTAAATTATATAACAAAACAATAATATTTAATGTGGAAAAACTAAATTTCAATCACTCACTCAATCATACATTCAGACATACTGAGAGTAGAGCCAATGATAGAAGTTAAAGGTGTAGCAAAATATACGTTTTATTACGCATCGATCGATAAAAGATGTTCAAGGAAGAGTCTGCAAAAACTAAAAATTGTGTGAGCATGTCGAATGTGTAGCGGTATTGAGTTACAAAAGAAGAGCGCCAGCAACCTGGAAAGATTGGCAAAAAATGTGCGTATGATGCAAAGGGATGGCAAGCAGATCATCATGTCTTGTATTAAGACTGCGGTTACATAGAGGAAAAAATTTAATAAAGAAGTAACAAGTACTTTTAGCAGAGAAGAGCTATTAGAGAAAAACAGCCATATGAAGTATCCTTCTATCGCCAAGTTTAAGCCATCGCATGTCTATGTAGAATGGAGTTACATGATCCCGCTTCTTAAGACTATGAATAAAACGAACACAGCTATTTTGTGCTCTCTGAAGTTTTTCACTAGGCTCAGTTGAAGCACTTGTGTAAATAATATCACAATAATCGAAATACGGCATAATCAAGCTATGTACCAGTTGTACCTTAAGTTTAACAGGCATAAACCTTTTCAGACGGTTTAACGAATGCAGCGCACCAAATACCATACGACACGTATGCGTTACTTGATTTTTCAGACTCAATAACAAACCCAAGGTCCTTAACACAGTCTGAAAGTTTTATAGTATTCATGCCAAGGCGCAGCGACGGAGCGATATTAAAATCAATTTTTTGAAGCATTTTTGGGATTCCGACAAGGATAGCTTTACACTTGGATGAGTTAATTGCAAGTTCCGCTATTTCTACTCCACCTGAGAATGTTCGAAGGATCTTCGTTTATTTCATTGAACGCGGAAGTGATGTTATCTGCTAAGAACAGTGACACGTCCAATAACACAGGTTTCTTGTGAACATTTTTCGAAAATTTTGAAATTGTTTTCATGATCAGTTTTATTACTTTTTTTTAATTTCTGTTTTATTAATTTCACTATTGTCATTTTGACCGGCTGCATTCTTACTAGGTACAATATCTTCTTCTTCATTACCTAAATTGATCCTTTCTTTGGTATTGTGTTCAGTTTATATTCCCTCATCATTATTTGATGTGTTATTGATTTTCAATGTAGGAATTTCAGAGGGAATTTCTTCTATTGCATCTTTGTTTAAAACTTCATTAATTTCATTTTGTTAGCATTTCATTTTTAGTTTCTTCCATACTACAAACAATTCTTTGGCTAAATCTTGCCTGTCCATTCACCCATTTCTGCTTTTATAAATTCTAATCGTTTTTAAGATCGGCCCATTGATTCAAATTTAAATGTGTTAATTTTTGTTGTCAAATCGTTTTTACCCAATATTCTTGATTTATCTTGCATGCACTTCGTAAAATGTATTGCCTCGACATTATAAATGAAAAATATCACATTTTCAAAATCCGTTTTCTACAGTTTCTTCATTAATCTGCCTCACAGCATTCTCCGGTAATTGGGAGATTGTGGCTTTATTCAAAACCTTATTGTTATTTACTTACTCCAATCTAAAACTATTCTTTTCCAATTAGTTTGAAGGTTGCAAATAATAACACATCGGCTGGTTGTAATACGCGTGTTGCATTCGGGTAAAGAAGTGCAAACAAGAAGATACCATTTTCTGCAGAAAATTTGCTTAAGTTATACGCCAGAACTGACTTATTTCCATCGAGGAAATACAGTATAGGAAATTTGATGTCTTTTCGTTTTAAGTAAGGTATAAATGTATTACAAACGTAGCCGTAGAAAGTTTTACTCGACATCCATCCTTTCTTTGAACTACCTGAAAAATCATAAACATCTCATTATTTTTGTTACTAAAATATTGATAAACTGTTTCATTATACCTATTACCCAATCAAGATTTGTGTTCCTAACAATCTATGCATGAATTCTTACATAAGGGTAAACTCTCATCGGGGGGTAAATTCTTCCATTAGCGCAAATAGTAAACAACATTTCTTTTTTTGATCCTGACTTTATTTCATAGAAGTTTTTCATTCCCCTTGGTCCCAATACAAGTCCTGTTTTTGGATTAGTGGTAAAGCCGGATTTATCTGAATTAAGAATTCTGGTAGAATCATCCAAGATATCTACAGCATTTTCATTGGTAAAATTGATACTAACTCCTTGGTGCCACATTCTTATTGCAGCCTCAGTCATACATGCTCTCGCAGTATTTATCGATTCAACCTGCCGTTGGCTGACTTCAGGATGTCTATTTAAGAATGCCTAAAACCATTTCCATCAAAGTAATCCGTGTTTAAACGGGTTTGGACGCTGATCACTTTCAATTAAGGTTTGCACAGTTTCGCATAGGAGTCTTTTAGTAAGAGCAAACCCTATCTTAGCGCACGCTAATATCCTCTGTTAATACTGACGAAGACCCCATTTTGCATTTTTCAGATGTTTTTCTTTTTAATTTATTAATAAGAGTTGAATGGGGAACATTATAACGTTGTTCTGCTTAGCGTATTGAGCACACATTGTTTTGTATGTTACTAATAACTAGAAATACATCATTTACTATAGTGTATTTAAAAAACTTTTTTTTTCTCTCTTTTAGCTGCTATTACTCTAATGCCACATATCTATCTTTGTTAAACAGTATAGTCTTTTTAAAAGTAGGTAGCAAGCTTGGTATTTAAAGTATCTATTAATTTAACTAGCCCATTTAGAAATTTACCAATAGTTGACCATAGTTATAAACTTATGGTTGACCACTAGAATTTGATGGTCAACTACTGGGCACATTGTTTTTGTAATACCCAGTAATGGACAACTAAGGTCAACTACTTGAAAAATGTTAAATATTTTAATCTAGTAATTGATCACAGCTATTTTTACTTAAACAACATATTTTTTAAAATAAATGTTATCAAGGTTAATTTGTATCATATGTCTTATAATCCATGAGGTATACCTTTTTGAGGCCGCTCCGTGGCGTAGTTGGTATGTGTGTGACTACTACGCCCAAGGTCCCGGGTTCGAATCCTGACCAATGTAGTACCTTCGGGTGGAGCATTGGAAAATCACATGTAAGGCATACCTTATTGCATTCTGACACTTATCTTTGAGAATGAATGAAAATATAGTAGTTGCGTACTGATTTTACTGTAGTAGCACACAATCACAAACAATTTTGTCTACCACATGTAAATAAATTACTAATTACAATTCTTTCATATATTGAACACTTAAATCACGCCACCTAGTAGACAAAGGACCAGTTAATACGTGGACACAATAAAACATGTAACAAATAGAATAGGTTCCTTGTTTTTAACTAGTATAAAAATATTGGTCAACTACTGGGAGTCAGTCAACTACTGGCCGAACTACCCTGCTTCTATTCAAAACGTTGGTGATCTGACATCATATGCAGAATGTTTTGAGACGAAGTCCATAGAATCATAATCAATTCGGTCGAGGACTTGAAGGAGCTTAAATCAAAAAATGTTAAAAAAAAAACGGTTTTGGCGCTTTAAATGAGCAAGACGTTAAGAAATATACTGACCTTGCTTATACACAAACACTTTGAAGAAATTAACGACATAGTTTGAGGATATTGAAGTAGTTAAAGATTAACTATTGTTTACCTGGCACGAAACCGAGAACCCGTGACACTAGCAATTGTAAAGTGTAACTACGTTCCTAGTTTTTCATGTGGATTTGAGTGTGGAACCATGGCTTATCAGGCAGTTTAATAGAAAACAAGGATTTGTTGCAGGTTCAATATAAAAAAATGTAAATCTAAATCTGAAAGGAACATACAAGTTCTCCTATTTACTACAATACCCGAAGGAAGAAATCAATGTTTACGATATAACAAGTAATTAGTTATTCATGAAAATTTGTCCAAACATGGTAGAAGTCTTAAAGAAAAATATATAGATAAAGACTTATTGCTTAAAGTTTGTATACAAGAGTTATTGTAGTTAGCAAAACGCATTTCCATGTCTAAACAAGATCCATTTCCAACAACTGCAATTGAAGTGGTAGTGATAGTATATAAGGGAATTGAAACCATTTAGCAACTAGGCCAACTGATCATTTTTACTAACTCCAATACTTCCCCTATTTTACACCACTCTTCCCTATTCTGCACTATTCCTGCAAACCTACTCGATTTTCTAATGAAAGTTGGCACGCCTGACAAGAGCAGAGATATCAACTCTGGTGTCGATTAATAATTTAATTTCAGCATATGGTATTTCTATATAAGATAACATGTGTTGATTAATATTGTTTAAAGTTATTACGTCTGATCGTATTTGGTTCTGTCAAACTGAAAATTTGTGTACGCGTTTTCTTCATCGTCCACTTCGTAATTTTTGTAAGGGTCGTTACGTTTGCAGTTTTTTGAATAATTTGCTTCATTGTCTCTACTTGGATGCGTATAATTACTTGTGTCCTCGGATATAGCTTGATTATTAAAATCTTCTACTTCTTGGTGAAATAGTTTCTTAGAAGTGAAGTTTCGTTTTTGTGTATAGTCGGGTCTAATTTGAGATATCTTAGTGTTCTGTCTGGTGTTATCAGATAACGTGTACATAGGGGTTGGTTTGTAATAATTATTGAGGTTGTTGTTATCACTCGTTATGGGTGCATTTCTGTTAGAATTTACGTCAAATGTTTGCCATGTTCGATTTGCATTCTGATTAAATTTGGGTGTAAATTTAGGTTTTGTAAAAGTCGAATTAAATGTCGGTTTGGGAAATTGTCGAAATTGATTGTTGAAATTTGTATTATTAAAGTTTGGATTATTAATTTTCGATTGATTTATTGGTATGTTAAGTGATACAAATTTGGGTTGTGTCGGAATTTGTCTCGCTGTTTGTATAGTTTTAATCGGTAGGTAATTTTTGTTCACGTCAGGATTGTAAAATCTGTTTCTATAATACATTACGTTTTCTTCCTCTATAATTAAGTTCATCGCTTCCTCTAAGTTTTGGGGATTTCTAAATCTTATTTTGTCCGATAACCGATCAGATAACGCGTTTTGTCGTACATCTTAGTTTTAATTAAAAGTCTAATATAAATTATATCGTGTACAGTAAACGTAGTTGAGCTTTTAGGAGTTCAAGAATATACATAAATGTTATATGCTGTGTCTAATGTACATGCAGCTTGTAGTATACATAAATAAATAGAAGTGTATAAATAAATAGCTGTGTTAGTGTTGTTAATGGACCTATGGTAAAGAAGTTAGTTTAAGAAGATATTAGTGCGTGTAAATTCATTAGTGTAATAGTGCTTCATTGTTAAGTGGACTGAAAACATCTAATAAATAAGGCATATACTATTAATTAGACTTGGAAACAGTGAGTAATAAAGACTATTGTTATTACTTGTTTTTAAATTAAAGAAACGCGGTAGCAGTAGCCGGCTTCAATATTTTAAATATCTTCTATTAAGACGTACAATAACTTACGTTTGATGTTAGTAATGCCATCATTTGCCAGTTTCATGTGTCTTGTTTAAGTGTGCCGATAACGATTTTGGATTGGAGATCGTTATCGGTGTTTTGTTTAATTAGCAGTCAGTCTAAGTTTCGTTCTCGAATGGTTTAGACTATAAAATGTTGTGTTTAAGTTGTTAAAATTTATAATTATATATACGTAAAGAACTTGGTGTTTGGTGGCAGGTAAGACTCATCTTAGATCCTTATCATACAACCCTTCCTTACTTGTGCAAAGGTGAGTCAAGGAGGCCTATTTTGCTTCCATGCTGGATTTCAGTAAGGGATATTAATAAATATTATTATTTATTGATTATGAAAATACAGTACCCTATTGGTTAAATTAATATTTTGATAATTTGATATTTAAATATATACCTAAGGTCAGAAAATTCAAGTAGACCCTTTGGAAAGGAAATATCAGCAAGTTCTATGGCGTTTTTCAAGAAACGATCCAGTTGATGTGTATTTTTTAAATACTGTCGTTTTGGGTTTGAAATGTTCTCCATTTTTAGCTTTGAGCACGTTGCAGAGCTAGCGATAGATGAAGGAGACAAATATCCGCTGGCGCGTACAATAATTCAACAATATTTCTACATAGATGATTTGTTATCATCTTGCGCTTGTTTGAAACAAGCTAAAACGTTATATTGGCAACTAACTGATATTTTACCACAACAAACATACAGGGAGTATTTAAAGTTTTTGTTTCAAATCCTACTTGCTAATATCAATATGCAATTGGGAAAAAATGGTTAGAAAAATGAACTATAGGTGCTCACAATAATTTAATTTCTAGTTCTATTAGCCTTCCTTTTGTATTGGATTCGGTGGCTTCTGTATTTTATCCAACCTTCTGGAATCCGTTCCGACCGCACCAGATAGGTTTTGGGCCTTTCGGAGCTTCTTTTTAAAAAGTTTTGTTGCCAAAAACACTTCTATCAAATTTATTTTTAATTGTATAATTAGAAAAATGACTTATTTCTGTTACAACTTAGACGTTTATATTCATTAAACATTAAGTAATTGAAATTGACAAAAATACTTGCAGTTAATAAATCAATAATTAATAATTCAAAATTACGGTCAGTAGTTTGAACCACAAACAATGTTAAAGTTATGAAGTTCGAAGACTGATTGATCATCAGGGGCTCCTCACGATTTATATGCCATCACATCATCTTGTGTGAAAGTGCAGCTCTCATCGTCTGCTACTTCTTGATAAACATAATTGTCTTATTCTAAGTAACTTTAATTATGACTGCTTTATTTGCAGTTCATTGTTTCTGCACCTGAAGTATCAGGTTGCGTCTGAAGTACAAAGTAGTTGCTTCCGTTCTCATGCTATTACTAAGACATGATAAATGTGTTTAAATTTATATACATTTTAATATAAGGATATGTAACTCGCTCAGCAAAAAAAAAACTAGATTGATGACACAAAACAAACTATTAAAAAAAAAACCATTCGGTGAAGGAAAACGGTTAGCTTCTGATTACTTGTTTTAAATAGTTTTCTTTATTTTGTTAATATTTTAGATTCTTCTGGTGCTTGCAGGAAATAAAGATGAATTTGCTGCGAATGTGCTTCTTTTGTTTTTTACTAAATCATCAAACGCAGAATATCATGGTGATATAAATGCCGAACTGTTTAAAAAGTGGTTTCTAAAAAGTTTAATGCCAAACCTAAACCAATCCAGCCTTATTATATTAGACAATGCATCTTATCATTCAAAATTAATGGAGAAAATGCCATATACAACCTTTAATATACAAGAATTAATGAACTATCTGCTGAAACATAAAGTACCTTTTCAAACTAATGTGCTAAAGAGAGAATTATTGACCTTAGTCAGAGGGAATCCAAAACCTGAAGTTTATGAACTAGATGAAATTGCAGCGAAACATGGTCATAAAGTTTTACGATCACCTCTGTATCATTGTCAATTTAATCCAAATGAGTTAATATGGGTGTTGGATTCCAACTTTATGTGCTGCTCGCAATAAACACAAGATTGTTGTGTGAACGTCTCGTTTTAAAAAACTATAATTCAAAACAGAGGTTAATGTAAATATGTACACTAATTTCATATTACCTACGTTGGTTTCTCACAAGTTTCTTAATTAAGAACAATCCTTACAAACTCTTTTACAAACAACTCAATAGTGTTATGACATACATCAATTAATCACCAAAACAAAACATAGATAAGTAGAAAATAAGCAGAGCTTGAAATATAGAAAGTGGCTAAATGTTTGTACATGGTGTTGTTGCCAACAATGGGCTAAAGTCGAAGATTATTGTAATAAAAATATGGGACGGTTTAACGAACAATACAATGATCATAATACAAGAATGATATGGCTTGAATAGCTTCAACAAATAGACGCCGCATATTGGCAACATGTATACAACATTCTCACAAACGTACGAAGAAATGGTGGGATATTGAAAAACAGTTTGACGTTGTGCAACCATTAGATGGTAGCAATGCAAGCAGTACTAGTGACAGTGACTTTAAAATACTAGCCTACTGATCTACAAATTATAAAATTTCATTCTGGCAGTTATTTATGTAGATATTTGTTATTTTGTGTTGTAAAACATAAGTAATAAATATTTCAAAAGGTTGATTTAATGTCTAATGTTTCAATGCAAAAATCCACTACCGTATGCAGATTTCTAGAAAATAAGCGTTCGCATAGCACAGAGACTAACAGAATACTTTTCTCTTACTCTCTCACTTAGAAAAGAGTGATTAAATTTATTACCTTTCCAGCACTGCATAGCATCTTCGCTTCTCTCCCCAATAACATCTCCGAGATATAGTCGAAGCTAACGTATAACATAACATATAACATATAACATAACATAACGTATAACATAACGTATAACATATTCCACATTTACAATTCTAATGTGATTAACTATTTCAATTGACATTTGACATAAAATTTCTGAGCTTCAAAGTTTTTGTACAGGTTTTAGTTTAACCTTGTGTTAATGATGCACAAAAATATTTTTTTCCACTAACAATACTGGTTGCACTTGCACGCAAGCACTGTTTATTCTCTACGGTTCCAGAATTCTTCTAGAAAATACTAGATAATGAGTCATATCTTTAATTCAGGGTATATATAAGGCCGCTTATGAATGTAAGAGTTAGTCTATACTTGAACGTCTAATATAAATTATATCGTGTACAGTAAACGTAGTTGAGCTTTTAGGAGTTCAAGAATATACATAAATGTTATATGCTGTGTCTAATGTACATGCAGCTTGTAGTATACATAAATAAATAGAAGTGTATAAATAAATAGCTGTGTTAGTGTTGTTAATGGACCTATGGTAAAGAAGTTAGTTTAAGAAGATATTAGTGCGTGTAAATTCATTAGTGTAATAGTGCTTCATTGTTAAGTGGACTGAAAACATCTAATAAATAAGGCATATACTATTAATTAGACTTGGAAACAGTGAGTAATAAAGACTATTGTTATTACTTGTTTTTAAATTAAAGAAACGCGGTAGCAGTAGCCGGCTTCAATATTTTAAATATCTTCTATTAAGACGTACAATAACTTACGTTTGATGTTAGTAATGCCATCATTTGCCAGTTTCATGTGTCTTGTTTAAGTGTGCCGATAACGATTTTGGATTGGAGATCGTTATCGGTGTTTTGTTTAATTAGCAGTCAGTCTAAGTTTCGTTCTCGAATGGTTTAGACTATAAAATGTTGTGTTTAAGTTGTTAAAATTTATAATTATATATACGTAAAGAACTTGGTGTTTGGTGGCAGGTAAGACTCATCTTAGATCCTTATCATACAACCCTTCCTTACTTGTGCAAAGGTGAGTCAAGGAGGCCTATTTTGCTTCCATGCTGGATTTCAGTAAGGGATATTAATAAATATTATTATTTATTGATTATGAAAATACAGTACCCTATTGGTTAAATTAATATTTTGATAATTTGATATTTAAATATATACCTAAGGTCAGAAAATTCAAGTAGACCCTTTGGAAAGGAAATATCAGCAAGTTCTATGGCGTTTTTCAAGAAACGATCCAGTTGATGTGTATTTTTTAAATACTGTCGTTTTGGGTTTGAAATGTTCTCCATTTTTAGCTTTGAGCACGTTGCAGAGCTAGCGATAGATGAAGGAGACAAATATCCGCTGGCGCGTACAATAATTCAACAATATTTCTACATAGATGATTTGTTATCATCTTGCGCTTGTTTGAAACAAGCTAAAACGTTATATTGGCAACTAACTGATATTTTTAAACTTGGACAATTTTATTTGACAAAGTGGGCTAGTAACTCGGATGAATTACTGCATATAATTCCCGATACAGATTGTTGTCCGAAAATAATGAATTTTGACGACGATGGACTTAAGGTACTAGGTCTACAATGGCATCCCCACTACGATGTTTTTAAATTTAGCATTAATATTGAACTTAAAGCTTGTACTAAACGGAATTTGTTATCTACTCTTGCTAGATTGTTTGACCCTTGTGAATTTATCGTTCCTGTAACATTGTTAATTAAGATATTTGTTTAAAAAATGTGCACTTTTTGTTTGAACCGGGATGAAGTTATAGAAGGAGATTTGTTCGTGCATTGTCAACGTTTACAAGAGGAATTGTCTCTTCTTTCTGGTTTTAAAATGCCTCAAATGTTAATTGATAATCCTGATGGAACTATCTTATTGGTTGGTTTTTGCGATGCGTGCTTAGACGCGTACAGAGCGGTCGTTTACATGAAAACCATTGATTCTAGTGTAGATGTGTATATTAATTTGATTTGCGCTAAAAGCAAGGTGGCGCCGTTAAAAGTTCAGTCCATCCCAAGGCTGGAACTTTGTGCGACTCTTTTATTAGCGAAATTATTGAAATTTGTAAAGACTACTCTGAAACCTCGTATGCAAATTGCACACACTTTCGCTTTTTCCGATTCTACTGTCGCCCTGAATTGGTTATCAACACTACCTTGTCGGTGGCAAATATTTGTAGCTAACCGGGTAGCTCAAATACAAGAATTAATCCCACTAGAGTTCTGGTATTATATTGAAGGCGAACAAAATACCACTGATGGTTTGTCTCGTGGTATTATACCCTCGCAGTTTATGGCTATGAACGCTTGTTATGTAGTCCCGATTGGCTAAAATTGTCGCCTTCATTGTGGCCAATTAATCGCATTCCTGACGGAGATCTACCCGAAGAAAAAACTGCTTCACTCCTTTCAACTAAGCCTGTTTCACAACCTTTATATAACTTAATAATACACTGTTCGTCTTGGAATCGACTATTGCAATCGACAGTGTACGTAATCAAATTTTTGAAAATTTTATTATTCTCGGGGACCATTCTAGGTTTCGATTTAAAAATGGCAGAATTAGTATTGATCAGAATTGTGCAATTTTGACATTTTTATTCGAAAATTTTGTTGTTAGAAAAGAAAATTTCGTGTTCGATCCATTTTTGTGCACTTAGTCCATTTCTTCAAGATAGATTGATTAGAGTGGGAAGGAGGCTACGTAATTCTAAATTAGGATTTGATCAACAACATCCCTTTCTATTGCCCGGTAAGAACAATTTTGTTAAACTATTAATTGATCAGTGTCATCGGAAAAATTTACACACTGGTCCGGGCCTAGTTTCGGCGGTTTTGGATACTTAGGACCCCGAATGTTATTCGTTATCAACTAAGCAAATGCAATCATTGTTTTAGAATTGCTCCCAAAGGTTTATTTTCAAAAATGGCCGATTTGCTTTCAGTACGAGTTACGGAGTCGAAACCTTTTTTACACTGTGGTGTTTTTTACGGGGGTCCGTTTTTTGTTACTTCTATTCGAGGACGTGGTATTCGAAGTCATAAAGCATACTTATGTTTTTTTATTTGTTTATGTACTAAAGCGTTACATTTGGAATTAGTTTCCGACTTGTCCACAGACATGTTTTTAACTGCGCTTAAAAGATTTTTGTAGCGCCGGGGAGCAGTGTCTACAATATATTCTGATTGCGCAACAAATTTTATCGGAGCCAAGACGAATTAGAAGACTTGTACTTATTAGTGTATTCCGACGAATATAAAAGGGCGGTTGGAACTGAATTATTGACTCGAAAAATTGATTGGAAATTTCAACCACCTTTAAACCCACATTTTTCAGGGGTTTGGGAATCGCAAATTAAAGTAGTTAAAATCCATCTGCACAAGACCATAGGGTCGCAAATATTGACATATAAAGAATTTTCTATGGTTTTAGCTCAAGTAGAAGCTTTGTTAAACTCGAGGTCTTTATCTTGGCTTAGTACAGATCCTTCAAATCCTGTTCCATTAACTCCAGCTCATTTTCTTACCTTAACTCCATTATTTTCGTTGCCAACGTCCGTGGTTTCAGACCCCCCCAAAATACCTATTCGCTAAAAAGAAATTGTTGGATCAGTTAGTTCAAGCGTTTTGAAAAAGATGACATTGAATATTTGACGCCATTGCAACTGCGCTAAAAATGGAATGTTCCCGGTACTGTTATTAATAAAGGTACATTATCAAACAAGATAACGTGCCGTCCCTTCATTGGCCTTTAGGAATTGTTGACGAAACCTTCCCAGGAAGAGATGGAGTCGTTTTGGTTGTGAATGTTAGGACTAGTACTGGATCGTATAAACGACCAGTTGTACACTTATGTCCCCTTCCCACACAATGATATAGATTTGATTTCGGTTTAGCTTGATTTAGACAAGTTATCCTCTAGAAATAATTTTATTTTACTTAAATTTTCCAACAGATAAATTTTATGGTTAAATTTTTTACCAAATTAGGTTTCGGTTAGATAAACATTTAATTTAGTTAGGAAAAAAATGTTGGTTTTACTTTTGGTCATTCTGAAGATGCTTCAGGGTGAGGGGAATTGTAACTCCATCATTTGGTCGTTGCATGTGTCTTGTTTAATTTGTGCCGATGATTTTGGATTGGAGATCGTTATCGGTGTTTTGTTCAATTAGCAGCCAGTCCTGCTTAAGTTTCGTTCTCAAATGGTTTAAACTATAAAGTGTTGTGTTTAAGTTGTTAGAATTTATAATTATATATACGTAAAGAACTTGGGTGTTTGGTGGTAGGTAAGACTCATCTTACATCCTTATCCTACAACCCTTTCTTACTTGTCCAAAGGTGGGTCGAGGAGGCCTATTTTGCTTCCATGCTGGAATTCAGTAAGTGGTGCTAATAATTATTATTATTTATTGATTATGGAAATACAGTCCCTTATTGGTTGAACTAATATTTTGATAATTTGATATTTAAATAGAAACCAGGGTCAGCAAATAGCAAACAGATGTAATGAAGTCTTGTTTCGAAGTATTCGGTTTTGAATATTTATTTACTTGCTAATAAAACATTTCTAACTTATTAAATTATTTATAATACTGTTCGAATTCTTTGGATTAAGTAGTTTCTTTAATAAACATTTGTTTATAAGACTTACTAACCTATGTTTGTTTATAAGTCGAAAGGCGACATAAAACTAACCTAACTGTCAATGTTGATAGACGTTATATTCTAAGTCGTATTGCATTCTGGAGCTTGCTAGACATACGTTTTTATGGTATTAAAGCATTCGATTATGAATAATGAGTCATGTGCAACCTTGTTTGGTTTTGCTATAACTGCAACATTTATATCAAACCTAATTTAAATGCAAACTTTTCAAATCTAATTTTTTGCAGACAAGCAACAGCCCAACAATTAGACGCAAGTGTATTGCAACCACGATTACACGATCTAGACAGAAGTGAATCTCTTTCAAGCAAGACTTCACCTGAGTACTCACATCGAGTATCATTAGAACAAACTAAATTATTACAGCAGCAGTCAGCCACTACACCACAATACATCTATGAAGAAGAAGAATTAGAATGTCCTTCATTTGGATTAAACGTAGATACTCTTACACAGGACAAATTTTCAACTATACTTACTGATGAATGCAGGTATGACAAACTATCAAAACCAGATGTACCGAATCCAATCCCAATTTATGTTCATCTTCATCTAAAGCACATCGAAACTGGAGAACAACTGGTGAGTTACTTAAAATATTGCAGAGTATTTTTTGACAGGAATTTTAGAATTATGTATATAAATGTAAAACATTAATTTTTACATGATGAAATATTGCAACTTGATTGAATCTAAATAAATATTAGCGGAAACAATCAGCGAAAGTAATGACGGATAGGGTGTCATAAAACTTGGGGTACTTGAGACTTTTTTTATGCATTTAACTCAGTGGCACTTTTTCGGTCAAAGTAGGTAAAGTGCTTCTTCGTCAAAAAATTCTAAGTAAAGTAATATATTTTACTCACAATCGGTTAGTAATACGTGCATTTATACCCTTCAATACAGTCGGGAAGCGATTCATTACTTACCTCACTTTCCCGGCTAGCCGGGAAAGTACTTTCCTGGCTAGCAAGTGTCACTTTCCCGGCTAGCAAGTGTCACTTTCTTATTGCATTAAATCATGATTTTTAAAGTTAATTAACAACAAACAACTCTGTACTTATTTAGTATAAAAGCAAAATCTATTTGAAATTGTATATATTAATTGTTACATTAGAATTCTGAGTATTGTTAACTGTTAAAGTAAGACCATGCAGATGCTGAAAATGTCACTATCGGACATATTTTGTGCAAAAGTACAAATACAACCTTTGACAATGCGGTATAGACGTAACTCATACAATATTGTGTCAAAATCAACAAACATAATGTACCCTAGCTAGTGACGGCGCTAGACCAAACGTGGGTGTCGGCGACATCAGTTTTTCGAGGCCCCTAACATTTCTCAGAGCCCAAAACAAAACGTTTAATGACCTGAATTATACCAATACATACTAGGTATATATAAGTATTTTGTTGCTAAGCTAATCAAACTGTAGCGGTTAATTAGAACTCAAGGAGCAAATTAACTGTACGTAGTAGAAGGTAAGATACATGAATGAAGGTGAATAGACAATTTGTGTGTTTATAATATATAACACTTGGGTTCACATGTTATTTGTCAAAGAAGTACAACCAAACAATTTCTTTTAAAAATTATAAATTATGATTAAGGACTTACTTGGAAATAACGAGGTGAGGAAATATCCATTATCCATAGGCGGCTAGTTGCACAAAAATGGTCTCTTATGAAATTCCAATTACACTCATGGTATTTAACATGCAAATTTCACTGCGACATTTTTATCCGTTGAAATTAATTGACACGAAACATTATAACTCGTAACGTTTAGAGCTCTAGTCTAGTGGATCATATTATTATCGAAGCATGTATAATTGTTATATGGATAGTGAAGCTAACACTTCTGAAGCGGCATAAAGCTCGAAGTGATGAAGCACCTGACTCTTGTTCTAAGCGCAAATTTAACATTAAATAGTTTTAAGACGACCGAACACAAATAGACGAATTACACACTCAAACACAAATTACAATATACAAACTTTTCTGCTTTTAGTTTCACTGAATTTCTTCAATATTGTATCATAATTTAGACCAGCGGCTATTTTTGCTTCAATCGATAAAATTGACAACGCAGATGGTCTTTCTTGGCCCATGGTACTTTGTAAGTAGGTCTTAATTAATTTTAACTTTGAGAAGCTTCTCTCAGCAGAAGCTATAGTGACCGGAACTGTAAGCATAATTCTGATTGTTATGTAAACACTTGGGTATACTTCTTACAAATTATTTTCTAAAATGTACTGTATAAGTTGTTTGACATCTTTGATACAGTCTATTAGTGAATTCGATTGTAAGAGCAGAATTTCTTCACATAGTTCGAAAGGCTGAATGTCGCTGTTTCGCCATCCCGAAGTATTGCAGCTAAATCATAACAATGTTTAAGAAGGTCTTCTTTTGGTATAGATTTTAAATAATTTATGTCAAAAATAAAGCGAAATTGTTCAAAATAATTATGGGGCGATTTGAATCGGAATTCGGTGTCGACTATGATAGCATCTAACATCTTATTAAAAAAGTCAACTTTGTACTGCATTTCAGCAGATTGTATTGGTTCATCAATATTTTCATACGAGAACATTCTTTTTTTTTTGGCCAATCTTTTTTCTTTAAATTGAGACGAAATCTCATAACTACTTTTTTCCAGAAACAATCTGATTTTGCAACGCCTATTTTAAAAACCTGTATCACGATATTCTTGAATCCAGTTACATAGCAAACGTAAACTATCAACAGCAATCTTCAACTTAACTTGAACCGATTGCCATAATTTACTTAAATTGTTCACGCGCAGTAAAATCTCGTACCAAACGTGTATTGCAACAATAAACTCAAAAGTTAACATTTCGTTGAGTACAGCTTCACAGTCACTTAGAGTTTCAGAATCTTCAGTTTCATTTTTCAAGTCATTTACACAATCGACAACATCAACAAATTGCAACAATATCGCTTTAACTGCTTCTATTCTACTCTCCCATCTTGTTTCAGATAGGAATTTTAATGTTAATTTTAATTTGGTTTTAAGGAGACCCCAACGCTTGTCTGATCTCGTAAATAGAAGGTATATTTTATTGATAAAGCCGAAAAACGTCTTGACAATTATAGAAGAATTCCTTGCATCTATCAACAGTAAATTCCAACTGTGACATCCACAAGGCGTGAAAAACGCTCTTGGATTAATATTAAGGATTCCAGTTTTAACTCCTTTGTTAATGCCGACCATATTACGCCATTATCGTATGCCTGACCTCGACAATTTTGGATATCTAAACCATTTCTTTTTAGTTCTTGTAATATTGAATTTGTTAAATATTCTCCTGTTGTCTCTGCGACGGCAATAAACCCAACAAAGTGCTCCTCTATCGCTCCAGTTAAAGAATTACAAAATCTTAATGTTATCGACATTTGTTCAACACAGCTGACATCCCTGGTGCAATCAAGCATAAACGCGTAGTATTTTGCTTGTTTGACTCTTTGTATAATCTCATCAACAACTGATTTAGACATTAATGTGAGTAATTCGTTTTGAATATCGTGACTCAAATAATGTTGATTAAGCTGTTTTTTTATTAATGCGTTGCAGGTGTTCCCGTAGTGTCAGATCATATTTAGATAACAATTTAAATAGGTCTATAAAATTGCCACTATTATCGCTATTATTTAAATTAGAATTAAGCGATTCTCGATGAGCTTTAAATGCCAGTACTTTACCTGTACTTTAAACACTATACTATATTTGTATTAAACTTGTTTAAGTCATCTTGACTGCATTGTTAAATGTCAAACCTTAGACTATTATTACAAAGTACGTACTCAACTAAATAGAATTCTATTAGAAACTTCTGAGAAACATGTGGCTTACAATGACTAAGCTTGTCAACCTGAGAAGACATCAAACAATACCTAAGTAGCTTTTAGCCTGAACTTTATTCATTTTGGCCAAGAAATCATTTTGAAGATTCATTTTCTACAAAAGCTTCAATCGCAAAACCACGAAGTAGGGTTTATTTACAATTATATTTCACAAAAGTTACTAATAGTTATGGCATATAATAAATGTAAATTGAACATGTATTTTCAAATGCTCTTTGAAATGAAAGGCCTTTTAACAATGGACTTATCGTAACCACTGGGTGAATTGAATTCTTCTCCATGCCGGGACAGGTAGTCGACAGGGTCTGTTAGTGTGATGCATTGTTTGCCTTTTCGATAAGAAATACTTGCTTTTAAATAAGGGTTTAATCCTACATTTAAAACATTGCAGAGTGCTGGCGTTCGTTCTACGATAATAAATATTTTTTTGGTCAACTGCCATTTTTTTGCGAGGCCCTCTTGGGCGCGAGGCCGTCGGCGTTCGCCGACGTCGCCGACGCCTAACGCCGCCACTGATCCCAGCAACGGTCTCACAGATGTCTTTGTTGAAGCAATTTATCAAATTATATAAAAATTAAAATGGTTTGACATTTATTTATATTTACTAACCGATTGTGAGTAAAATAGTATACATAGCTCGCGAGAAGGATCATTACTGCTCGGTATGTAATGTACTATTAATTATTTATTAATTAATAGGTGCATATCAAAATAACAATTCTTTTAATATGAAGAATTAATTCCTGACTCTGTACACGAAATTTTTAATAAAATCCAAAAGAGAGTATTCTCGGGTAAAAATATATTTTTACACGAGAATACTCTCTTTTGGATTTTATTCAATTCTTTTAAAGCTTGATACCAGGACGTGTGGTGGTTTCTAGTAGGACACACTACTGCAATATACAGTGTGTTCCAATTTCGATCCTCATCATTGGTATCTCGGTTATTGGAAGACATAGAGCAGCGGTTAAATGGGGAATGTTTTGCAGAATTCAATACTCATGACTAATCTTATTTGAAATTTGACCTAGCTTTTTAATTTTTAAAATATTTTAAAAAATCAAAAATTGCCGACTTCATTATTCCTCAATAACTCGATAATTCCTAATCTGATCTCTTTTAATGTTTTACATGTTCAAACACTTTTTTAAGGGAAATTATTTGATATAAACAGCAACCCCGATTCTCATTTGTTTTTAAGTTATTAGAGCTATCTTTTGTTTTTCATATGGTGGCCATATTGGAGTTTCGCTTTGTTAAATACTCCTTAAAAAGTGATTTTCAACAACACATAACAAGCCTTAACAGTATTTAGTTACAAAGATAATATTAATAAAAACGTAAATTAATGATTAATATGAAATTAGTAGGCTATGAAATTAAACACCAATGACAAATGATAGTGAAAAGTAGTACTGTAAAATAAGGAGACGATAGTTAGTAGGTAAGATACCTTCTGCCTGACGCAAAATCGTTCATTTTACATGTATTTCGCCATAAGAAAATCTAAGGTCCATTTTACAAATTTTTGCACCTTTCAAGGTCATTTATTCGAAGATCACGTAGCGTCATCTTGGAGGTGATTACTTTTACTTTTCAAGTTCAAAGTTTAAATCTACAGCACACCCGCCCTATTCTCGTCTTGACCAGTGCAAGAGCGCAAAGGGTTCAAGCGTCATTGATTTACCATGTCAATAGGAATAAGTTGACAATTATTAATAAAAAAATTTATTAAACAGTATATACATAGTACTAATGAATATCTTTCATATATCGTTATTTACAATATAGGATTATTTTATGCGCATATTTTATATGCACTTCATATAGTTAAAAGTATTTATACATTGAAACTATTTTTACATATCTTTAACAACTAAAACAGCATTGCAATAGAATTGTACTAAATATCTAATAGTGATTGAAGATCAGGATATTAAAAATTTATATACATATCATCCACTCTGAACGGACCAGCACCTTGAAGAAGTTCTAAAATCTAGAACGGGTAGAATAGCTTGCGTGTTTTAGTGCTTTAGTAAGCAACCAGACTAAGAGGGCAGCAGCTCTTTCGGTACTTAGATAGGCGGGGGTCGGTGTGACATCCTAAGACACACTTCTGCGTGGAATGTCAAGAGTATAAAGCAAGTAGGTAATCTAGAGAACTTGATAATTAAAATGGGTAGGTTAGCATTAGACATAGTAAGGATCAGCGAAGTTCGGCGGCCAGAGGCGGGGAATTTTTGGGGTGGAGATTTTAGAGTAATTCATACAGAATTAAAGGAAGGAAATTCGGGGGTGGGGATAGTTATGCGAAAAAAGATAGGACAACGTGTAGAAAACTACTTACAAAAAAAAGAAAGAGTACTCATGGTTAGATTAGAATCTAATCCGGTAAATACAGTAATAATACAAGCGTACATGCCCACCTCTAGATACAGTGAGGAAGAGGTAGAGTCGATCTATAAAGATTTCGAAGACATACTAAGATACGTAAAAGTATATGAAAATTTAATTACTACGAGGGATTTTAATGCAGTGGTAGGTTGAGGGTGGGGTAGGAGCGGTAGTAGGTTTATTTGGTTTAGGCACGAGAAATGACAGGGGAAATAGGTTGGTAGAATTTTGCGACAAGAACAATTTAACCATCACAAACAGATTACTTCAACATCATATACGTGGAAGATGCCAGGAAATTTAGGAAGATGTCAAATAGATTACATTCTTGTTAGACAATGGTTTAGGAATCAAGTAAAAGACTGTAGAAGCTTCTCAGAAGCAGATATAGACACTGACTACAACATTGTAATTATGAAGGCCCCTCTTAAATTTACAAATTTGAAAAAAGAAACAGAAAAAAGCACTTTGACTTTGAGAAACTAAAAGATAAGGATACCCAAGAAAGATTTGGAAAAAGGTCAAATAAATTGCTGAAAGATATCGGAAAAATTTCTGATACTAAGGAAGTAGAAACAGAATGAAATAACATTAAACCTAGCTTAGACATGGCGGCCAGAGATTTTCTGGGGTATACACAGAAAGAAATATAAGAAACCATGGATAATAACGGATATTCTAAATTTAATAGAAGAAAGACGAACATTTAAAATAGATCGGACGAAACAGGAAAACAGAAATACAAAGCCATAAAATGGGAAATTATTCGCAAATGCAGGAAAGCTAAAGAACAATGGATTGATGAAAAGTGCAAAAAGGTACAAACTAAGATGGAAATAGGAAAGACAGACGAAGCATACAAACTAATTAGAATGAATTTTAGGAATATAAAACCATATAGCAAAAATATAAGATACGCGGGAAGAAACTTCATTATAGAAAATGTAGAGAAAGTGGTTAAATGGCAAGAATATATAAGAAATTTATATGGAGGAGAGGAACTAACAGCATTAGAATAGGAATCAGACATTGAAAATCATGACTTGGGATATCCTATACTTCAAGATGAGTTTGAATTAGCATTAAAGGGTCAGAAAAGTGGTAAGGCGCCGGGTACAGATAAGGTGCAAGCAGAAACTTCTAAAAGCCACTGGACATGCAGTAACAGAACGTCTCTTCCTACTTGTAAGCTATGTGTATGGGACAGGCCAGATACCGAAAGATTTCAAACATAACATTATAGTCACTATACCAAAAAAAGGAGACGCGGATAGATGTGAAAATCTTTGGAACAATAAGTTTGACAGCATACGTGTCAAAAACATTAACTAGAATTGTACAAGGACGAATGGAAAAACGAGCTGAAGAAATACTATGAGACGATCAATTTGGGTTTAAGCGTATCAGAGGAGGCTACTTTAGCTCTGACGGTGTTTTTAGAGAAAACAATAAAAAAGGGGGAAAGCGTGTATATAGAGTAGATCTGGAAATAGCATTCGACAATGTAAAATCGAAAAAATGTTGCAAAAGATTGGAATGAGATTTAGTGATAGACAGATAGTACATAGCTTATACAAAGAGCAAACAGCGGTAATAGAATTATAGCAGGAACGTAGAGATGTAAATATTAGGAAAAGGGTGAAACAGGGATGTGCCTCATCCCCATTAATTTTTTACTTGTGCATTGAAGAGGCAATGAATACTGTCAAATACAGGAAGATCTTTGGAATTACAATGCAGGGACAAAAGATTGGTATGCTTAGATTTGTAGATGATATAGCGGTATTAGCATCTAGCAAAGAAGAGTTAGAAGCTGCTCTTACTGAAATGAAAACAGTTCTAACAGAGAGATACGGTAAGAAAATGAACAAAAATAAAATTAAAGTTCTAGTATGCAAAGCAGGTGAATATAGATCAAAAACAAGAGTACAAACAGGTAACGAGGACTTACAAGAGGCTAAGGATTTCTGCTACCTAGGAAGTCAAATAACGCAAGATGGAAGAGCACAAAAGATGTAAAACAAAGATTAGCACAAAGTTTGGCTACATTTAACAAGAAAAAGCAACTATTGTGTTCAAAGACAACAAACATAGAAACAAGGAAAAGATTGCTTAAAACATATGTATGGAGCACAGCACTGTACGGCCGTGAAACCTGGACAGTAGGAGAAGCGGACAAGAAAAAAAAAGCCTTTGAAATGTGGTGCTACAGACGTATGATGACGATATCAAGGGCAGAGAAAGTTAAGAACAAAGAGTCACTAAAAATGGTAGGGGAAGAAAGAAATATGTGGAAAACAGTAAAAAATAGGAGAGATAGAATTATAGGCCACATACTAAGACATGAGAAAGTAGTGCGGAATTAGAAGCAGATATAGGAAAAAAGAGAAGTAGCGGTAGACTTAGCTTAGACTATTGCACACAGATAGTGAAAGATGTAGAATGTGGGAATTTCAGGGAAATGTGTAGGCTACCTCAGAATAGAAATCAATGAAGGTACGCATCCAACCAGCCCCAAGATAATAACTGTACTTAAATCTGATTATTATTATAAACAACTACAGGTATTGCTCTTGAAATATTCTCAACTAATGTTAATTGTGCGAAAGGATTTACTGGAAAACTATTAATTAGGCAAATGTCTAAGAGTTGGGGGATTCTTGGCAGCCGTAGGCTGCTTAACCCCCTTCACATACCCTACATTTGGTTTTTTTCTTCCAATGCTCCACCCAAAGGTACTATATTGGACAGGAAGCAAGTTTTTTTTTACCTGGAAATTTTGAATTTTGTCGAATCCTTGCTGTTGCAATTAAGATAGGAATCTTTAACGTGCGTGACAGCAATCACACACGGGACCTCCATCTTACCTCTGAATCTCGGTGATATAGGGTAAATAATTAGAAAACAATAGAAGAGGAACCGAGCTGTATATAGGCTGTTGTAGGAATTTCAGGGAAATGTGTAGGCTAGCTCAGAACATAAATAAGTGGTGGTACGCGTCCAACCAGTTGCAAGACGGAAAACTCAATGACGAAAAAATAAGTGCACTAAAATCTGATGATTACTATAAAAAACTACAGGTGTTGGTTGTGAAATATCTTCAACTAATGTTGGTTGTGCGAAAGGATATATTGGAAAAACTATTAATTCGACAAATACTCAAGTGCTGTGGGAACTTAGCAGCCGCAGGCTGCTTACTCCCCTTTACATACCTTACATGTGATTTTCCAATGATCCACCCGAAGGTACTACATATACCAGGAAGCCAGTTTTTTTACCTGAAAAATTTTGAATTTTGCCGAACTCTTGCTGTTCCAATTAACGTTGGGATATTAACGTGCGTAATAACTCACACACGGGACCTCCATGTTACCTCTCATCCGAACGAGGGTGTCTTGTGTGAAAAATGTTCGCCTAACATTTTTCAAGCGGACCGTGTTGGATTCGAATCAGAGCAAAGGCATAGTAGTCACACACATACCAACTACGTCAGGAGTAACCCCTTCACATATCTAAACCGTGAATTTACAATGCTCCACCCGAAGGTACTACAATAACCGTAACGACTTTTTAACCTGGAAAATTTGAGGAATTTAACCGAACCCTTGCTGTTCCAAGCAAGGTAGGATCTTCAACGGGCGTGACAACACACACGGAACCTCCATTTTACCTTTCATCCGAACAAGGGTGTATTTTTAGAAAAAGCTCGTCTAACATTTTCAGCGGACCGTGTCAGATTCAAACCTGGGACCTTGGGCGTTAGTAGTTGACACATACCACTACGCCACGGAGTCGCCTCCCGTTCACATACCACTGAATCCCGGAGATATAAGGTATATAATTGTAAAACAATAGAAGGTGAACAAACTGCATATAACAAAAAAGAACAGTGGCTATGTTCAAAGACACCAAACATAGAAACAAGAATGTCCATTCAAAATACTAATGCTTAATGCTTCAACGAGCACTAAATTGTACCAATAAAATTTACATATAAAATTTCATGCGTACATATTTCTTAATATTTTAAAACGTTCCTAAATTCCTGGCACAATAACGTTATGCTGAATCTTAATCAACACTAATTCCGTCGTTAACTGATCGTTAAACAAAATATGTAAACTTTCGCGTTCCCTTCATTTCCTGCTACACGTATACCAACCAATTTACATTTAAATTCACTTGTATATTATCACAAAGTATAAACATAAAAGCTCATAATATTACTTGTTGTTTTAAATTTCATCATTTTAAAAAGGGTTAAACATTCCAAAAACCATCAGTAATTTTCATTTTGGACACTTTCAATTAACACGGATTTCTTACTAACACAATTCTCTTATGACAACACATCGCAAAATTTCAAATTAATGCAGGGGTACAATATCCAATTTTTAACCCCTTTTTACCCTAGGTCGTCACGACATTATACCCAGCCCCTGCGTGTGTGAATCTACCCTGCCCTGGCGGCGCATTTCCACTTTCATGTAGTTCACTGTATATTTTACCTGCGAGAATTAAATCAAACCTTTCTTCTTGAAACTGTGTTTCATCCACTTTTACTTTTGCCGCCTCCTTGTTTTTAATGTTTGCACGTATTTTTAGATTTTGATGTTTTCCAATTAACGACTTGCAGATAATTAATTGGTATTGAGAATGTAGACTGTTATCAACAGGATGATTAATTAATCAGGGGTTCTTGTAAGTGGTTATATGCAAAATACAAACAAACAACATGCGTTTTTATGGTTATAATTCAGTGGTCAAAGCAATACATATAGAAATATTAAATAGTAGTGATATTAAAATAACCATCACTACAAATAAACCCTTGAATTAGAACAAGCTCACCGCATTCAGCTACAATAACTGTATCACGCACTGTGAGTTTAACTTAGAGAGCATGTCTAACCAGTACCGTAGCACTCACGCGTCTCCCTTCAGTACGGGCGCTCACTCCGAACGTCCCCACTACCTTCACCCTAACGTAAAATACATATTTATATTAACAAGAGTTGGGCATGTCACAGTATTTTCCGTCGGATGTAATTATTGTAACTTAATTATCACTTTTTCTTACATTTGGTCGAGGGGATTTGTCATGGTATAGTCTTGCGATTGGGTTTATGAAATGAATCCCGGAAAGGTACTTGTGGTATTGTGTGATTTACTTATGTTAACGTTTGTGTTTCTCTGTCTTCAGTAATATAAAAGGAATACATTGCATTGTATTGTATCAAATGATTAAATTATACCTAAAATCTGATATTTGTGATATTCTTCTATTCAGCGTGTGGGTTTTTACATTGTATGAGCATGCTTAAAGTGCGTCTAGGGGTTTCTTTGCATTGCAACTATGTATCGTTAATTCTAACTTATCTTACCAAAATCTATAAAAAGCTTTCTTATATTTGGAATAATTATGATATGGAATATGCCTATTAAAAATTTCACGATTATTTACTTTTTTAGTTTAAAAACTTCGTTCAAATATAAATTCCATTTTGTTTACTCTTTGTGATATAAAACAATTTATGAACCTGAGTTCCATCCTAATATATATTTTACCATAAATAAAAACGATTGTTTTGTGGTTTTTCAGTTTATGATTTCAACAGAACTAATTCATTTACTGAAAACTACTATTGAAGAAATCAGAATTATACACGGTGTTTCAATATTTATTTGTCGATTTAAAATTAATTTTCTTTTTTTGCTTATGGTTTTTCTTTAACATAACGTCAAAGCGTTACAAAACTTTTATTTCTATTACGCTACTCAACACTATCAGGTATATTCTTACAAGCACTTAAATCTGTAAGTTCAAAATATGGCGCTATTCACAGTATGTAAGCTTCTGTTAATTTACGTTTCAAACTTGATATTTTACAATTACTATTCTTCAATGTTAAACACAGGCATTAATAATAAAAATTGTTTTCGGGCTATTATCATTCTGAGACGATCCTCAAATATTTTTGGTGTTAAGATTTTATTTAACTAATTACTAAAATTTTGAGTTTCAGCAATTTAAGATGGACGTACTAATACAGTATCGTTACACCGATTACCGTTTGAACTATGAAGAGATATCACCATACCGAAAATCTATAAGTGGAGAAGAGCTACTCAAGAACAGAATATGGATACCACATTTGATTCTAGGAAATGAACGCGATAGTTCCTTAATGGGACTAACTGGTGGAGATTATTTTGTAAATATTAGTCCTAAGGGAGAAGTAACTCTTGCATATAGAATGACAGCTAGAATATACTGCTGGATGGACTTAAAAAAGTTTCCATTTGATACCCAAACATGCGAAATAACATTGAGGGGCTGTAAGTATTTACAAAAAAATAGTTTTTAGTATATATGTAATATTTTGTAATTAAGAACTGCTTTTATAACAAATCATTAAATACTTTTGAACTGGTAGTCGGAGACATTCAGCGTTAATTGGAGTAGCTGCAGAAGTCGGGTTTGTCGACAACTTTTTTGTGTTTTGTTATTGTTCTAATTCTTCTAGTATCGTATTCCTAGGTGTGTGCGGATAGAAATGGATAGGCTGAATTTTTGAAAATGCCTCCTTGGCAGCCACAATACTGTTCGTTTACAAAAAACAGCGTTCTTAAAAAATTTAGCATCGCTATTACCACCTACACTCGCACAGGAACACGATACAAAAGAACTATAACAATGAATAATACAAAAATATTTACAGCGCCCGCACGGAAGAAATCGTTTTAAAAACATATGCAAAATACACAAAGACTATAAAATAAAACATTTTTCAAACGTTTAGGTCTCCATTTTCATCGACACACACTCGGAACACAATACACAGAATATCAGAACAAAAAAAAGTATTATACAAAAAAATGTTACAGCGCCCGCACGGAGTTAATCCGTCTTATTAAGAACGCTTCCTTTTTCCACTGTAACTTTTTAGTCTTTTGCTATTTTTCTAATATTTTTTTGTATCGTATTTCTGGATTTAAGCTGATAAAAATGAACAGGCTGAATTTTTAAAGTGACCCTTTGGCAGGCACAATACTGTTTCTTATAAAAGACTGCATTCAGAAAAAAATAATAAAAGGACGTTATTCTGACTGCCCAGGTTATTTTCAAAAATTCAGCAAGCCAATTCTTATCTGCACACGCACAGCAACACGATACAAAAAGAATTAGAACAATAAATAATACACAAAAAATTTACATGGCCCGTACGGAAGAAATCGTTGCTCAAAACGTTTTCAACATGCAAAAATAGACAAATACTCAAAATAAAACATTTTCAAAATAAAAATCAACACTAATTCCGTCGTTAACTGATCGTTAAACAAAATATGTAAACTTTCGCGTTCCCTTCATTTCCTGCTACACGTATACCAACCAATTTACATTTAAATTCACTTGTATATTATCACAAAGTATAAACATAAAAGCTCATAATATTACTTGTTGTTTTAAATTTCATCATTTTAAAAAGGGTTAAACATTCCAAAAACCATCAGTAATTTTCATTTTGGACCCTTTCAATTAACACGGATTTCTTACTAACACAATTCTCTTATGACAACACATCACAAAATTTCAAATTAATGCAGGGGTACAATATCCAATTTTTAACCCCTTTTTACCCTAGGTCGTCACGACATTATACCCAGCCCCCTGCGTGTGTGAATCTACCCTGCCCCTGGCGGCGCATTTCCACTTTCATGTAGTTCACTGTATATTTTACCTGCGAGAATTAAATCAAACCTTTCTTCTTGAAACTGTGTTTCATCCACTTTTTACTTTTTGCCGCCTCCTTGTTTTTAATGTTTGCACGTATTTTTAGATTTTGATATTTTCCAATTAACGACTTGCAGATAATTAATTGGTATTGAGAATGTAGACTGTTATCAACAGGATGATTAATTAATCAGGGGTTCTTGTAAGTGGTTATATGCAAAATACAAACAAACAACATGCGTTTTTATGGTTATAATTCAGTGGTCAAAGCAATACATATAGAAATATTAAATAGTAGTGATATTAAAATAACCATCACTACAAATAAACCCTTAAATTAGAACAAGCTCACCGCATTCAGCTACAATAACTGTATCACGCACTGTGAGTTTAACTTAGAGAGCATGTCTAACCAGTACCGTAGCACTCACGCGTCTCCCTTCAGTACGGGCGCTCACTCCGAACGTCCCCACTACCTTCACCCTAACGTAAAATACATATTTATATTAACAAGAGTTGGGCATGTCACAGTATTTTCCGTCGGATGTAATTATTGTAACTTAATTATCACTTTTTCTTACATTTGGTCGAGGGGATTTGTCATGGTATAGTCTTGCGATTGGGTTTATGAAATGAATCCCGGAAAGGTACTTGTGGTATTGTGTGATTTACTTATGTTAACGTTTGTGTTTCTCTCTGTCTTCAGTAATATAAAAGGAATACATTGCATTGTATTGTATCAAATGATTAAATTATACCTAAAATCTGATATTTGTGATATTCTTCTATTCAGCGTGTGGGTTTTTACATTGTATGAGCATGCTTAAAGTGCGTCTAGGGGTTTCTTTGCATTGCAACTATGTATCGTTAATTCTAACTTATCTTACCAAAATCTATAAAAAGCTTTCTTATATTTGGAATAATTATGATATGGAATATGCCTATTAAAAATTTCACGATTATTTACTTTTTTAGTTTAAAAACTTCGTTCAAATATAAATTCCATTTTGTTTACTCTTTGTGATATAAAACAATTTATGAACCTGAGTTCCATCCTAATATATATTTTACCATAAATAAAAACGATTGTTTTGTGGTTTTTCAGTTTATGATTTCAACAGAACTAATTCATTTACTGAAAACTACTATTGACGAAATCAGAATTATACACGGTGTTTCAATATTTATTTGTCGATTTAAAATTAATTTTCTTTTTTGCTTATGGTTTTCTTTAACATAACGTCAAAGCGTTACAAAACTTTTATTTCTATTACGCTACTCAACACTATCAGGTATATTCTTACAAGCACTTAAATCTGTAAGTTCAAAATATGGCGCTATTCACAGTATGTAAGCTTCTGTTAATTTACGTTTCAAACTTGATATTTTACAATTACTATTCTTCAATGTTAAACACAGGCATTAATAATAAAAATTGTTTTCGGGCTATTATCATTCTGAGACGATCCTCAAATATTTTTGGTGTTAAGATTTTATTTAACTAATTACTAAAATTTTGAGTTTCAGCAATTTAAGATGGACGTACTAATACAGTATCGTTACACCGATTACCGTTTGAACTATGAAGAGATATCACCATACCGAAAATCTATAAGTGGAGAAGAGCTACTCAAGAACAGAATATGGATACCACATTTGATTCTAGGAAATGAACGCGATAGTTCCTTAATGGGACTAACTGGTGGAGATTATTTTGTAAATATTAGTCCTAAGGGAGAAGTAACTCTTGCATATAGAATGACAGCTAGAATATACTGCTGGATGGACTTAAAAAAGTTTCCATTTGATACCCAAACATGCGAAATAACATTGAGGGCTGTAAGTATTTACAAAAATAGTTTTAGTATATATGTAATATTTTGTAATTAAGAACTGCTTTTATAACAAATCATTAAATACTTTTGAACTGGTAGTCGGAGACATTCAGCGTTAATTGGAGTAGCTGCAGAAGTCGGGTTTGTCGACAACTTTTTTGTGTTTTGTTATTGTTCTAATTCTTCTAGTATCGTATTCCTAGGTGTGTGCGGATAGAAATGGATAGGCTGAATTTTTGAAAATGCCTCCTTGGCAGCCACAATACTGTTCGTTTACAAAAAACAGCGTTCTTAAAAAATTTAGCATCGCTATTACCACCTACACTCGCACAGGAACACGATACAAAAAGAACTATAACAATGAATAATACAAAAAAATATTTACAGCGCCCGCACGGAAGAAATCGTTTTTAAAAACATATGCAAAAATACACAAAGACTATAAAATAAAACATTTTTCAAACGTTTAGGTCTCCATTTTCATCGACACACACTCGGAACACAATACACAGAATATCAGAACAAAAAAAAGTATTATACAAAAAAATGTTACAGCGCCCGCACGGAGTTAATCCGTCTTATTAAGAACGCTTCCTTTTTCCGCTGTAACTTTTTAGTCTTTTGCTATTTTTCTAATATTTTTTTGTATCGTATTTCTGGATTTAAGCTGATAAAAATGAACAGGCTGAATTTTTAAAGTGACCCTTTGGCAGGCACAATACTGTTTCTTATAAAAGACTGCATTCAGAAAAAAATAATAAAAGGACGTTATTCTGACTGCCCAGGTTATTTTCAAAAATTCAGCAAGCCAATTCTTATCTGCACACGCACAGCAACACGATACAAAAAGAATTAGAACAATAAATAATACACAAAAAAATTTACATGGCCCGTACGGAAGAAATCGTTGCTCAAAAACGTTTTCAACATGCAAAAATAGACAAATACTCCAAAATAAAACATTTTTCAAAAATAAAAAATCACAACGTTCACACGTAAGTAATCAGTTTTATAAAGAATTTTCCTTTTGCAAACGCTGTAACTTTTTTGTGTTTTGCTTTTTGCTCTAATTCTTTTGTATCATATTTCTGGGTGTATGCGGATGAACATGAACAGGCTGAATTTTTGAAAATGCCCCCTTGGCAGCCACAACACTCTTCGTTACTGAAGACTGCATTTTCAAAAATAATAAAAGGACAGTATTTTGATTTCCAAGGATCTTATCAGAAATTCGGCCAACCCATTCCCATATATACACACGCATAGGAACACGATACAAAAGGAATTAAAACAATAAATAATAAACAAAAAAATTTACAGCGCCTGCACGGAAGAAATTTTTGAAAATGCTCATTTGGCAGTCACCATATTGTTCCTTACAGAAGAAAGAATTCTTAGAAATAAAGAAAGATCAATATTTTAGCAGCCAAGGACATCTTCAAAACATCAGTCATCCAATTCTTATCTACACATGCACAAAAACACGATAGGAAGAAAACTAAAATATTAAATAATAAATTATCTAGTCAAGACCGCCTCAAAAGCGTATCCGCCTTCTGCCAGCACGGTGTTTCATTTCGAAGTCAAACTCTTGTAGCATTTCTATCATCTGGCAACTTGCCCGTTAGAGACATTAAACTGTAATAGCCACTTCAGGGCGGCCTGGTCGGTTCTCAGGTAAAATTTTCTCTAGCAGAGGCACCTATAAAAGTATTTTACGAATTTCACCACAGCCAACAGTTTCCGTTTTGTGATGCAATAATTCCGTTTCTGTTTCGACAGCACCTTACTAAAGTAACCACTGACTCTTTTGCACGTCTGGCATCTGGCATAGTACACTTCCGATGGCGATGTTGTTTGCGTTTGCATGAACTTGCCTGCCGACCAACGATCTCTGAAGATCGGAGCTGTTGTCAATAAATGCCTTAGTTGTTGGGGCGCATTTTGGCAATCCTCATACCAAACGTAATCACGCCGTTCTTTAGTTACCTTGGTCAAGGACTTGGCTGTATTTGCAAACCCGGAAACGAACTTTATATAGTAAGTGCACAACTCCAGAATGCTGCGTAACTAATGTTTGGTTTTGGAGTCGGTCATTTTTGCACTGCCTTAATCTTTTCGGGGTCTGGTCTGACTTTTTTGCGTGAAACTACGTGCCCAAGGTATTCTACCTTTTCGCCTAGTAGGTATCATCCATATGGATTTAGCTTCAGATTCGCTCCTCTGAGTGTTCGAAACACTTTTTCTGAATTTCCCAAGTGTTCCCCAAACGACCTCGCATTCTCGATCATATCATCCCTGTTTTCCATTAAACGCTTGAAGGTGGCAGAAGCGTTGCAGAGTCCAAATTGTATTATAGTAAATTGCCATAGACCAGCACCATAATGAAAGCTATCTTTTACGATATTTAAGCTTCTTATTTACTTTCCACTAGCCACTGTTCAAATCCAAGGTTAAGAATCATTACGAGCTTGAAATTGTATCTAAGGTACCTAATATTTTTGGTCACGTCATTCAATCGCCTGTAGGCCACCCAAAATCTTGTTGATCCGATCTTCATAACAAGCACAACAGGCAATATCCAAGGATCATTAGAGTGCTTAATCACTTCTTGCTCCTCAATATCTCCAATCATTTTCTCGGCTTCCTCGCGTTTAGCCAATGGGAGCCATCTCGGTTGCTGTCTTATTGGCCGCGCATCTCGTATCGATTATATGATTGACTGCTGCGGTCTTTTCTAATCGGCGGCTCCGTGGCGTAGTGGTATGTGTGTGACTGCTACGCCCAAGGTCCCGAGTTCGAATACCGACACGGTCCGCTTGAAAATGTTAAGCAAGCATTTTTTACAAAAATACACGCTCGCTCCGATGAGAGGTACAATGGAGGTCCCGTGTGTGAATGTTGTCACGCACGTTAAAGATCCCTACCTTGCTTGGAACAGCTAGAGTTCGGCAAAATTCAAAATTTTCCAGGTAAAAAAAACTCGCTTCCTGGCCAATGTAGTACCTTCGAGTGGAGCATTGGAAAAAATCACATGTAAGGTCTTTTCTAATCGATTGCGGTCGACCGCAAACACGTCTGAGTACCATCGGATCAAGTTTTAAAGTCCTTGTCGTTTAGGATGATGGTACGGTTTCGTCAACTCGTCCAATAACTTCGCGAAATACTCGTTGGTGGGTGGTTCTTTTTCAATACCGTCACACCCCACTTCTTATTTACTTTCCACTAGCCACTGTTCAAATCCAAGGTTAAGAATCATTACGAGCTTGAAATTGTATCTAAGGTATCTAATATTTTTGGTCACGTCATTCAATCGCCTGTAGGCCACCCAAAATCTTGTTGATCCGATCTCCATAACAAGCACAACAGGCAATATCCAAGGATCATTAGAGTGCTTAATCACTTCTTGCTCCTCAATATCTCCAATCATTTTCTCGGCTTCCTCGCGTTTAGCCAATGGGAGCCATCTCGGTTGCTGTCTTATTGGCCGCGCATCTCGTATCGATTATATGATTGACTGCTGCGGTCTTTTCTAATCGGCGGCTCCGTGGCGTAGTGGTATGTGTGTGACTGCTACGCCCAAGGTCCCGAGTTCGAATACCGACACGGTCCGCTTGAAAAATGTTAAGCAAGCATTTTTTACAAAAATACACGCTCGCTCCGATGAGAGGTACAATGGAGGTCCCGTGTGTGAATGTTGTCACGCACGTTAAAGATCCCTACCTTGCTTGGAACAGCTAGAGTTCGGCAAAATTCAAAATTTTCCAGGTAAAAAAAACTCGCTTCCTGGCCAATGTAGTACCTTCGAGTGGAGCATTGGAAAAAATCACATGTAAGGTCTTTTCTAATCGATTGCGGTCGACCGCAAACACGTCTGAGTACCATCGGATCAAGTTTTAAAGTCCTTGTCGTTTAGGATGATGGTACGGTTTCGTCAACTCGTCCAATAACTTCGCGAAATACTCGTTGGTGGGTGGTTCTTTTTCAATACCGTCACACCCCACCACGTAAACAACCGAAGAACCACCTAGCCGTTGTATTTTTTTCGCGCGATATTGTAGTCATTGGGTTTAAGATCATAATAGGTACACCATCCGTCACTGTGGTTATAGCTCTTCTTACAAGCATACTCTTTCCGAGGGATTCGTCAATAATCGGTTCAATAGCGCGCACAAAGCCTTTCTGAAGAGCATTATCCAAGCGCCCCAAGTAGATAACTTCGTCTGTCAAACACACTCGCACAGACACGTCACCTGCTTCGCAAAACGGCTCTTCCTTCGTCACCTGTTTGCAGTATATCTTCTTTCATATCTACACGGAATTCATACTTCTTCAAAATATCCATCTCGAAGATAACTTCTTCGGTGATGTTAGCTGTTACTACCTGATGGTCAAATATTTTGCGCCCAACTCCTATTTTTACATCTAGCGTTCCGTTGGTTTGAGTTTCCTCATCAGTCACGGTTTGAAGACGTACCGCACCGCTGCGTACTATATACAGATTAGCAACAATAATAGTTCATTGTAATTTTTTTTCTATTCTACGTATGAATCATGTGACACTATAAATTCCAATTTGGTTGGCAATGCACTTAAAAACACATAGAAAACAACTTTTTCGTTCTACTCTTTTATCGTCCATTCCAAAAATACTAAGTTTTATACTTTTACTAATCTAAATTTCATTAATAAATCTGGTATTTAAAATCACTATCCTCATTCCTTCCCTAAACCAAATAATTAATTCTAACCGAAATTACTTATCTAAGTTTTTTCCGTGGTCTGTTTCTTTATTTATTTTATTTGGGTTATCTTGGTACCTGGTCATAATATGTGCTAGAACTATAACTTTGTTTGGTGATTGTCCATAGCTTCTCATTCTGTTATCAATTCCTGAAATTCTGTCCCTATTGATGACCTATCATATTTATTATTAAAATCTGTGAAAAGAAAATCTTGTCAATGTTCGAATTTTGCTTCATCTAAATCTTAAATTAATTAAATCTGACCCCAATAGATTATTAAAAGCTTCTAACGTCTCATACTGCTTATCCGGTATTCATAAAATATCTAATCTATTATACTTACATAACTAAAAGGTATTCCCACTTTACAATAAAAATTGTGTAAACGATTTCATGTTTTTTTTCACTGGTACAATATTATGTTTTGGTTCGGAATTTGCATTTTGCAGCCTTATTTTCATTACTCATTTTTTTATATCTAGCTTACTAGAACGTATATAAAGTTTATTATAAGTAAAATGACTATTGTTATTAATAAGTAGTCTGATAATTTTCGATTGTTACACAAATTTTGTGTAGAACCATTATTTCTCGCTCCCGCGGCTTGCACAATAACTTCTTCTAGCTTTGACTGCCTGGTGCCAATAGCAATAATATAAATATTCAGAACAAATATTTTTTAATTCTAGGTTGTTTTAAAATATTACGCTTAAAATATATTTTGTTCGCCGGTTTTAATTATATTTTTGTGAAATTTTTCCATACTTATTTTATTTTCACTCCTCAAATGGCAAGAATTTTCTAGCGTCAATTTTAGAATTTTCTGATCCGCAGGCATGTAGTGATATGTTCCAGGGTTTGGCACCCAATGTGGAGTATGAACTGATAGGAAAATGTGGCATTGCAAGGTCGCCAGTTAGAGGAATAATTAAAGGTTTTCCTATTGAACTACAATTACTTACATTTGTTTACTGTAATTACACAAAGACGACGACTATAGGCTACATGATGAAGCCGAAGATGTCTAGCGTCCTGGCATATTACTTAATCATTCAACATATATATATATATATATATATATATATATATATATATAGAGAGAGAGAGAGAGAGAGAGAGAGAGAGAGAACCCCTCGCTCGGGTAATCATTTTATTGTGAAGTCACCTTTGGAAAGAGCCCCAGCGTTGGGCAGTCATTATATTGTGAAGCTTACCTCGGCTGCTCCGCTCATCCCACTACAATCCTTATAAATCTTCCAAAGAAGCTTACCTGGACTGCTGAAAATCAAACTTCACCTAACGGCCACTAAGTTATAATCTGAAAAATACTTCCCTACAATCCTATAAAAAAAACGCAACTACCAAAATACATCACACTCTATTTACACAAATAAAAATTTACTGCGTCTAAATCTTTGTCCTTTACAACAGTCCACATACATAAAATTCCATATCTTTGTGAAAAAAAAACAATTCATTTTTAAAAATGTGTTTGGATCAAATATTTTTATTATACATATACCCTATTTAAAGGAAATGAGCTAACCTCATACCTGACTTCAACCCTTGTCTTAATATGAGCTCATAGTAAAACCCTTTTAAACCTGTGTGCAAAAATTATAGTACTACAATAACAAAAATCTACTTTACTTTGTACATATACAGCCTTTGTATCATTATATTAATGATCCCTCTCTACATAAACTTATTTTCATTTAAATATAAAGTTCTATGAAATTTTAAGTCCATAGAATTCATAAAATAAACACTCAAAAAGCACAAAGTGTTGAAACACGTCAAATAACTCAACAACAATGTTTTAAAAAAAAATAGTTACCTGGTAACCACTACACTGCCTGCATCTGCCATCCAGCCCACGATTTTGTTGCCGTCTACGATGCCTCGGAGCTATGAAACCGCTCTCTACTTGAGTCACACCATTCCAGTCAGCACGCAGCTACTCAAATTTCACCAACGAAACATTGATAGTGCACCCAACCTTTCTCTACTTCTCTATTATTTCATGTACCTTAAGCAAATCACTCCCCGATTTATTCACAATTGTAAAACCATCTTGGGACGCCTTGCAATCCCCAACAACCAAAATAATTGTAGTGTGTACTTATATGACTTACAGAAGCTTGGCTTTTATTTGTATAGATCATTCAAACAACAAGTGCTACAGCACACCCACTTGTGTGTAATAATAACTTTTTAAAAGCACTGAATAATATTTACTCCTATTAAAATTCACGTCGATGACAAGCGAAGAAAAAGAAGAGAGTTCTTCCCCCCTTACAGCTGGTTATATAGACCAGAAGCCCCCCCCTGTTGTTTAAGTTTCCACCACACATAAACAAATTTTCTCGGTATCGTCGTAGCCGTTGGCATACTTAAACACAAACTCCTAACCGACACAAGATTCTACATAATTTGACCACCAAACATCAACGGTCTTCATCGTCCAAGAATTTTCAAGCACGTACTCCACGAAATACCCCGAAAATCGTTCCCACCCCAGTAACGGTTGGTCCGCTTCACCAAAACTAGTCTCAACTGAAAATCAATTCCTATAAGATTCACGCCTCATATATAAGATGAACCTAGCTCTTTCTTCCTTTATCTCACCTACAACCATATTTTCTCTCACGCTTCGTTATACAAATCCCACTACGATATGTACCCACTCTACATCTTAGACAGTCACGCGTCGCTTCTACCTGTAACGTCCAATAACATTTATTAATTTCTCTCCCTATTTAAAATGAATATCTTAAACAAACATCTTCCACCTCTTTTTTGCTTATAGCTTCTAAACTGTCTTTGTTTCATCGTTCCGTGCCTGCCTTAACGTCTATTTGCATTCGTAGGAATTATTGATTTTCTGATGAGGTCGTTGACAACACGCGCCTCATACATGTAAATAATCGTTGCCTAGAACGTGCTTATTGTAACCGTCAAGTTTTCGTTTATTGATTTTCTTTCCTATCTTTTTTCAACAAGCTGGTGTTTGTAAATGCTATCTTATGCTAAATAATATTGAAATGTTTCTACTTCACTACAATTATACCCGTAAATTATTAATCTTAAAGTAAATTAGAATGAAAAAGCTTTTTAACTATTGTACGCTGTTTATTCTATAACTAAGGCTGTATTCTCATCCTGTACACAAATGAATTGACTTGTTTGATGGTCGCTTAACATTTATTGACTTTGTTCCCTACATATTGAAATTTCCTTGCAAATAAGTGCAAAGCTAAAACTAAGATGAAATTAACCCTAAAATTCCTATATTGCATTAATTAATTGTTACATTAGATACCTATATAACTTTTTAATACGTGGTATTTACACACTCTAGCCTACCCTAAGCTGACCTCTGACATCTATTTAATTCTAGCCTACAAATTACATAGTATAATCCCCCTATTTGTAATGACGAGTAACTAAAATTTATAGTTCTCTTCTTCATTCAAATACCCTAAACTAATTTGTACGTACACTAATATTTATACTTAACACTATTATTATTCATACCGATTAATTATAACAGTTTCGATTCCCTGCTTGAACCTAACCCTCTTTTTAATTATGATCATTATTCTTTTAATATGCTTTGCCATCTTAATCCTGACCTTTTCTCCTATCACTATCACTATGTGCGTCACTATTTCCTGGTATACCTAATCCATCATGCCTTTTTCATCTTTATCTCTGCTTTAGACAAACCATACGGTACCACTTCCGAATTCTGAAATCTTCTCCCTTCACATAACTCTATGTGCCGCCTAGAATCTCCATATAACTGACTTAACCAGAACGGCTTCCTCAAATTTAAATCATCAAAATCTAATTTGCCACTTAACTCTTTTAAACAAAGCCATCACTTAACATTATTACGACTTTCTGTTGTACCTGATTTCTGTATGCTGCGGATATCGAATAAATTTTTGTATTAACTGGTTCCAAATTATTTAACCCCACCACATGCTCGTAATATAAATTAACCCTAAAATTCCTACATTACATTAATTAATTGTTACATTAGATTTCTAAGATACCTATATAACTTTTTAATACGCGGTATTTACACACGCTAACCTACTCTAAGCTGACCTATGACCTATCTATTTAATTCTAACCTACAAATTACATAGTAATATATATTCTTAAATGCGATCATTATAGAACGCTGACAACTATTACCTATTACATAAGTAGCTTGCAGTCCATGGTATTGCAATTAAAATGGACATGACAATATTTCCGTCTTATTGGATTAAATTGCGAAGTTTACCCTGCAGAATATGTAACGGGATATTAATTTCTTATAACATAGATGAAGTCATTTTTATTTGAAATTCACAACCACATAATTATACATAATAAACAAACAAAAAGCTTATAGAGTACTTACAGTTCTAATGTTACAAATGATTCTTACAACTAATGATACAGAATAGTTAGGGATGCCAACGATAAACCTGGTGTGTACTCTCTTGGCACGATAGATTACCTCAAAGTCTAATTTTTTTTGACAAGTGAAACCAACTCATCACCCTTTCTTGGTAACAATCCCGACCGACGCGAATATAAATCCACGATGCACGTGTTTATCGCTCTGGCCTCTACGTAACTCAAATTTCATTTTGTTTTCTCTTCCTTGAAGCCTTCGTACGCGTCCGTAGTTACTAACGCATAATTTCCTACTTGTTCGAACCTAGTCCCTTTAATATTCTACTTTTTATTAAAATTCTGTTCTCACACTTTATGCATCTAATGCTTTAGTAGGGTTAGTACATGTCTTCAGATGCTCGAATGCGTTACATTTTTGTAATTCTACGATTCTGTGGTATTTTGAATCCCATGATAATTTATACAAATATTATTGTGAAAGGCGATGTCCGTGGTTTTAATGGCAATTTTTCTTTTTTTTCCTATCGTCCTTGCTATTTAATATGAAGATGTAATAGGTACTTATTGGTGTATTTACTTGTCCTAACTTAACCTTATATTGAAATGATCCCTTTATAAACTGTAAATTACCTGACTTTTTATAAAATCTTACAGATGTCCTTAGTAAAGCTTGTAACATATTTTTGATGAGGTTTATAAATCCGTAGATTCTTTGCTTTACTACACTTTGTTACGTTTATTTTTCTACATAAATTAAATACCCTCTTTTCCCTGGTAAAATCATTACCCGCTCGAATAAATTCCATTGCTATTTTTAAATTCTCCAACAATACCCTATATAGTGTACCTGTTCAGTATAAGCCCACTTTAACATAATTTTAACTCGAATCCACTTTGCTTCTAAAACGAAAATTTATTTGATAAATTAAATAGTCAATACCTTGTTTTAGGTATCCGTTAATTTGTTAAACATTCCGATAACGTATAATTGCTTTCACTTGTTTCCCATTTAAAGGCTTGTCGAAATAATAGATCCTACTATTATTTGATAACGTGTTTTCCAGTTTGCTGATCGCGCCTCGATAACGCGAGGACTGCAGTTCGAACTCGTATTATTCGAACCCATTTTTTAATTTGATTCTGCAGCTTCTGCGTTGAAATATTTTCTACATTACTCGTCCCAGTACTTTAAAAGCGATGCACGGTTTTTGTGTTCGACAAGTAGGAGGTATCTTGCATGTATTTGCTATTAGCTGGAGGCCAAATGTGTCTTTCTTTATGTAGGCCCAACTGTTCGTTGACGTAGACCAACTGCTTTTGTCTGTAGACCGCTGCTGCAGTTACGGTAGCAGGGCGAATGGATCCTGACTATCGCGGCGTTGCTGTGCTGACTCACCCCCCCGACGGGTTGCAAGCTAAGTATCCAGATACATACAGGTATACAACTTGTGTATATCAATGGCATATTCCGTATCGGCGTTTGGTGTAGTTACGTGATAAGAAACGTGACACTGTAGAACTATTGTTTGTTGCTGTGAATCGACATTATCGCTCTATAGGTGTGATGTACCATTGTTAAAAATGATTGACAGTTACACGCTAATTCTTTTCTACCGATTGGTTTATTTTACAAACGGTACTATGTACAATTTAAAGGAATGCTTGACAAAAACTCTCACATGTTTATTTTCTACTGATTAATTTTATTTTATGTAAAATACGAGATGCGCACTTCGTATCTAAGTGCTAAATTGTTCGTATCACATAATTGCTGGCGTTGAAATAATAACGCTTAATTTATTTCTTTTGCTTGTTTTGTACAGAATCCTTTATTTATTTTTATTTGTTAATAGATAATCGTGGGCGATGTGCTATTTTTTTGGTTTTCTTGCTATGTAGGTGAATTCCCCCACTCTCCGCGTTGGTTAGTTAGCCTGGTATTTACTTTTCTTCCGTCTACGTCTAGGTACGTAGCAACTTAGTATATTAATTATTTAATCGAGTAACTAGTTCCTTAATATTAACTACTATTCAAGCTTTTGCAATATTCTTCACTTAGAAGTCGAGTACTACTTTAAATAAATAATAGAAGCTCATGCTTTATTGTATGGTTATTTGGCTTTGCTCAATATGACAACACGAGGTCGTTTCGTTAGTTCATCAAATCGGAAGGCATTCGTTCTCGGTTCTTGAAACAAACCAGGTGAGTTTTAGAAGGAATTTAGCTTCCAATATGTGAATCACCATTTTTGATTTGTACCTTTAGATGGTAGGATCCCATGTAAGCCCTGTTTTCCTTGTTAAAATTGAGGAGCCTCTAAAATTTTAGCAGGAACTAAAATTAAGTTTGTATTCAGTAACATATTTTCTGTTGCAATTTTTGAGTTCCTTTAAAAGCCTATAATTTGAGAGGAATATTAAAATAGTCTTCTATTATTTAACGGGTTGTTATTAATTTTATGGGGATAGCTTTCTCTAATGTTGTTGGTGAAGCTTTGGTAGAAGAGTTACACGAAGATAAAGAGAGGTAAAATTGAGTTGCACTAGAACTGATAATTACATTTCTATATAATTTTATACAGCAGAGTTTAGATTATATCGAAGAACAATGAAAGATATGTCAAGTCCATTGCATTGCCAAACAGATTGTTCAAAAGCTTTCTTTGCTTTAACAAAGATGTAGCTATAACTATAAATAATATAATTGAACCATAATTTCAATGAGGCCAAGGAAGTAGCGCAATACCACTTTACTTAAAATTTTAACCATCTTTGCATTTGCAAGTGGTAGCTATCAATTAAACACTGGGCAAGGGTACAGTTTTGCGTTAAGCCAACCCAGTATCAGTAAATGCATTGACGAAGTATCTAGCATTATTAATATTTACTTATTACCAAACTGGATTGCAGATGGCCAGCGTTTCTCATAATTTATTCATCATTTGGCCAGGAAGCGAGTTTTTTCTTAACCTAAAATTTTTTAATTTTGCGGAACCTTTGCTATTCCAAGCAAGGTATGGAATTTTAACGAGCGATACAACACACACACACTGGACCTACACTTTCTCTCTCATCTGAACAAGGGCATATTTTTTTGTGAAAAATGCTTGCCTAACATTTTTCAAGCGGACCGTGTCGGGAATCGAACTTGGGACTTTGGGATCCGCAGTCATACGGGAACCTGGATCCACGAAGCCGCTGTTTTGAATCTCTGCTGGATTAAATTTTCCACCACACATAATTATGTTGTCTTCAAAAAATGCAACTAACTTTTCTTTAAGTAGTTTAATAGGTCGTAAGGCATGGGACATTATTGAAATAAAAGAAATAAACAGAAAAACCTATAGAAGTAATAAAAAGAAAATTTCAAACTTTCACCTTTCAGCGTTTTTAGGTTAGAAATGGTAAAGGAACTCAAATGGTAACAAAACATACATCTGTAAAATAGTTCAAATGCATATCTTTGTAGCGTTGTCAAAATGTGCGTGCAAAATTATAGAAGACTCATCTAATAATATGTACTTTTAACAAACCTCTAAAATATAGGTTTACTGAATATCATTATAGCATCGATTGTTTTAGCGGGTCTCTAGATTTTCAACTTTTAAAGGCTTCTAAATTTTAACGGAATATGTTATAACTCCGCGTCGCGTGTTTAGAGCCACTACCACAGTTGGCAACACTGGACTATCCACGTTCCCATTATTGCACAACAAAGATATTACGACATAATTATGTGTCAAATTGTATCACATGCCAAATTCGTTTACAATGATACAAGTTTCACCTTAAAAAGATAAAAGTATTCACTTAAAAATGTGCAACTCTTCACGAGTTTGCGAGTCATCCTTACGCAGGACCCATGCTAATCTTCGGGTATCTCGTTTGTTGAGAGTTGTTTGGCGTGGGTTACGTCATGCCCTTGTTAAAACCAGATTTAACGTCTTCCCTCTTCTTTGTTTGTAGGTAGGACGAAGGAACAACCAGGTAAGGAACGATAAAGCACGATAAGGAAAAACTACATTCTAAAAGAGAAAGACAAAAAAAAGATACAGGCAAACGTCATCGTTCGACGTCTCGTTGGCTATTCAAGTCGTGTCACACACCGCGCACTTGCGCCATCACTCCGCGTCTGCGCATTCTTTTTGCGTAAACGCAACTGTCTGAAATGACGGAAATGAACAAGTCTATTTTAAAAAGGCGGGAATTCACTCACAAATTTATACTTAACTAAATATGATACATAGCCGATTTTCGGCATGTAACAATCGCGACAAAGCCATAAAAGAAAAAAAATCTTAAAAAAGAAAATGACTGTTAACACGGTAAAAGCTTAAAATCTAAATCCTAACTAACCTACTTATAACCTAACTTAAATTCTAGAAAATGTTTATTTTAGGCGCCACCTGGTTTTTTCAACCGATAACGCGTCTTACGAATAACCAGGAAACGGAATGTGTAGCCGCATTGTTTATGAACTACATCTATAAATGCACACACGAGTCTTTAATGTGGCGCAGTTATAATCGACAGCACAAATTTGTCGGAGAGCACGAAACATTACTAAAACTAAAACAAATGCGACAAGTCGCTTAACATATATTCTATAACTAAAGCTAACATTACAGTTTTTAAGTGCACAGGCACATAAGCATTGCATCTAAACTGTTTTTCCTTTGGCAAGAAAATGACCGAATTTCAAAATGTACAAAAAAGCAAGTTACTCTGCATTTTAGCAAATTTTTATGTACTGGTACTCTGGCTTAATAAACAATACACATCAAAAGTTGTTCATGACATGGTTGTGAATTAACAAATTTACTAACAGTACCATCTTACTAATTTCTTACATTACTAACCTAACAAATTATATTGCACCATCAGGTTAGCTTCTTCACTCAATATTTAAAAAATAATTCCTACGGCTGATCGTAAATACCAAACGTTAGGAAAACAAAAAAGATAAGGCAAAGTCTCAAGTTATTATCAAAGATTATAGGTAAGATAACGATATTAAGCTCAAGTTATTATAAAAGATAATAGGTAAGATAAAGATATTAAGATAAAACTAGTTAACAATAGGTGGATCCGAAACGTCCCAGCACGCTAAGGTACGCTACGACTACATACATTAAAGATATAGCGTAGAATTCCCCAGCTCACCAAGCCGTTTTGTCATTTATCACAAAGATACAAGATAGAGTGGCTTCTTGAAGCCGTTATATAGGTAAGATACTCATACCCCCTAGAACAGAGCGACCTGTGAGGCAGGCCCGTTTATAAAAACGGTATGGGGGCCCGAAAAAAGGCATGTGGGTGCATTTCTGCACCCAGCGTTGAACGATATCGATACGATATCCACACTTTCTACATACACTCACACATTCACACACTCATACGTACATGCACTGTTAGCGGCCATGTGCGCTGACAGCGGCACCGCATGACCTCACGAAAGATTCCCAGAGACGTGGTCCAGGTGTCTGTGAAAACCCCCCGCGCAACCACAGTTGACTAACGGAAATGAAAAGGCAATAGAGATATAGGAAAGGTAAAAAGAGGGAGGTAAGCATTTTGGAATGCATAAGTGACACTTCCAGGTAGATGAGAATAAAGGAAGTGCTCGCATTGAGCAAAAGAGATAGAAAAGGTGGATAAAAAAGCACTACTCAACAAATCAATGTGGTCAGTAGCCCGGAGTGAGAAAAAAATCACTCTTATGTGGTAGACGGGTGTTCCGGGACAAGAACAGGGCTACCGAATGAAAAATAAGGCGGAAACGGAGACAGCAGGATAAGAAAAAGTAGAGTTTTTGGACAAGCGTCCGAGAGAAGGTAGAGAATTGTTCCTATTAAATTCAGGTCGGTCTGAAGGACCACCTGCTATGTTAATCAGACAAGTTAAGATACATCATAAGTTAAAAAATTACTAGACTCTTAATCAGAACAAGTACAATCATTTTCCTAACGAGTACAACCACTACGATAAGAAAATCAGACAATGGTTAAAACAACAACTTAAAAGTATCACTACAGATACCTTCACACAAAAAACCACTGTTTCAAGGTAATTTTTAGAAACGGTAACGCCATAAACACACGAGAATGCCTAACTATAAGCAGTTAAATATAAACGCACTGTCCCAATATGCTAAAAATAACCTAGAATTCTATAAGATATCAATAAAAAGTGATAGCACCTCACCACGAAGTTCAATAAAAAACAACAAAAAAATGTTTATATGTTCTGGTGACTTAATAGAAGAAGAAAACAAGTAATGATAAAAGATAAAGTGGGCGACTGTAATAATTCAGAAGAAAAACGCATGGAATAGAAACTCCAAGTTTTTTGCAACTGCGAATATGAACTATTTCTTACAATGGCATAGGCCGCGGCTCCTATGGGAGTCCAAAGAAAAAAGCATCCACTCAACATCAGCTAAAACCAATCATAAAAATTCAATGAGTTATTTCAACCAAAGTTACGACAATCACCACGAAATTAAACAACGTAAGATAAAAATCTGAAAACAGAATAATATGGTGTAGAAAAGGTGCGAGGATTAATTAAATGAAGCAACAAGGTTATACTGGGGAATCTAGATAATAAACCGATATGTGACTAGCAATAAATGCAAGGAAAAGTTAACAGGCAGCAAAAAGATAGCTAGTTTAATGTAAATAAGCCAAACGTGTAGAAGGTAAGTGCTGTATAAGAAAAGAAATGGCTGAATAAAGTTAACTGATTCATAGTAGGGACAAAAACATTAGGTAAATCGTTACAGAAATGAAACGTGAAAAATTTTGGATGTACGCAAAGCTTGAGCGATTTTAAATATATTTTCATCCCACCTAGTTTGGTCTGAATCGATATATGAGGAGATAGCGGTAATTAAGACTGGATTTACTGATAACAAAATTGTTAAAAAACACAAAAAATATATCTTACAACGCATTAAATTGCTAGGGTGACAAGCCCTCCTTTGAGACTCACCTAGACTAATAAAGAAAAACTTCAACATCATCCTCAAAAAATGATTCAAAAATTACTGGAGCGACAAACTTACCACAAATCTTGTCTAGACTTATGTAATGTTGAGCGACCAACTCTTCATGAGTCTCGTCTAGACTAACATACTGCTGAGCGACCAAACACGACGACAAATCTCGCCTAGACCAAATAGATCTTAAAATGCTGCGTTGCAATATCGATAAAATAAAAAATTTGCTATCAAAACAAAATCATGCTCACTACACAAAAGCAATATTCTTACGATACATCTACAGAAAAAACCAGTATACCAAATTATTAAAATATTACTTTTATATCAAGGAATTTATCAAACAACCAGGTAACTAAAGGGGATAGTAAATGAACTTAAATACAAAACATTATCATCAACCTCACTATTGTAGTGTTTAAGAAAGCAGATATAACAAAATCAAGTTTACTATAGTGTTTTAGAAGGTATTGATATACCAAGGTAAGATTTCAGTTAGTTGCGTTAGCTGTATTAAAAGCAGAATTTTCTTTGAGAAAAGATTCGTAAACTATAGTTAATTATTTAGATTGTACGGGAACACTTTAGAATCATGGTAAACTAAGATAATGTAATAGATAAGTAAAATTTAAACTAAAAACAGGTTTCAGTAAACTAAAGGAATTTGGGGTTTGAGATAATCATTTAACTAAACGTAGTGTATTTTTAAGGAGCTTTTTTAATGAATAAAATACTTACAGAAAAAATTATTTAATCCAAAGCACATGTTTAAATTGAGGTTAAGGTAATTTGCTAAACATATTTGAAAGGTATATTCTTGAGTTTCATCCTAAATTAGCTTAGGTAAATATTTGAGAGAATTTAAATATAAATACACTGCTTTTATAAGGGAAAATGCCAATTAATTAAGTTAGAAATAACATATATGAGGTAAACAATCACTGTTCAAACATGGCCGACTTAATCCTTCAGATTGACATTTCAACTGCATTCAATGACGGCAACATAAGATAAAAATTACCAAATGCAATGTTGCCAAGTTGTGTTTCTTCTATTTAAAAGCCATTAAAATTTTAAACAATTATTTTTTATTATATTTGAGTGAAAAAACCCAATTTCTACAAAGATATTCAGAACTAACCCTTATAAGATAAATCGGAGGTGAAGACAAATTTTCAACACAAGTTTAGGCGCCACTGTTATACCCCATCGCCGCGTGTTCAAAGCCACTATCACAGTTGGCAACACTGGTACTATCCACGTTCACATTATTGCACAAGAAAGATATTACGACATAATTTTGTGCCAAATTGTATCACGTACCAAATATGTTTACAGTGATACAAGATGCACCTTAAAAAGATAAAAAGTACTCACTTGAAAATGTGGAACTCTTCACGATTTCGCGGGTCATCCTTGTGCAGGGGCCATGCTAACCTCAGGGTATCTCGTCTATTGGGAGTGAATTACGTTTTGCCCTCGTTGAAACCAGATTTAACGTCTTCCCTCTTCTTTGTTTGTAGGTAGGACAAAGGAACAACCAGGTAAGCAACGATAAAGCAAGATAAGGAAAAACCTACATTCTAAAAAAGAAAAAACAAAAAAGATACAGGCAAACGTCACAGTTCGACGTCTCATTGGCTAATCAAATCGTGTCACACACCGCGCAATTGCGCCATCACTCCGCGTCTGCGCATTCTTTTTGCGCAAACGCAACTGTCCGAAATGACGGAAATAAACAAGTATATTTTAAAAATAATGGCGGGAATTTACTCACAAATGTATACTTAAACTAAATATGATAGATAGCCGATTTTCGGCATGTAACAAATAGTTACAGAATAGACTTTTTTATTGACTAAGTATCCCCTCTATAGGAGCTAATGTATTAATATTTATAATACCTTTTAGGGACATACAATGCAAGCAACTTAATATTAGAGTGGGATGAAGAACTGCCAGCAAGAGTGGAAAAACAACTCCATTTAACGGAATTTACCTTTGAATCCTATAGAACGTTTTCAAGATTGGAAACGTCAACGGTTAGTAATGGACCTATAGGTAAGTTCTCCTATACTTAGGTAGGCTTCAATAATAGTTAATCTTTCAGCTGGAAACTACAGCTTTATTGTGCTTGAATTTGTATTAGCCAGGGAAATTGGCTATTACTTATTGGACTACTTTATACCATCAACTCTTTTAGTAGTGACTTCATGGGTTACATTTTGGTTGCAAGCAGATAATGCTGCGCCTCGGATTACACTAGGTAATATAATTGATGGCAGTGATCAACATAGCTCGGAGGTTAAAAAAATGTTCCCTGCATCTCGAAGTAATGTAATGAAATTTAACAAAGATTTTCGACAAATACCACTTTTTTTTAAAAAAAGGAAGTGTTACCAGCTTTCGAATTGTAGCAGCAACACCTGTCTCGCAGCTTCACCTCTGTTGGAATACAGTTTCTTAAACTACGGTTGTAGTTTTGGCATGCAAATGAATTTAGGTTTGCTGCACGTGCTATACGTGTTAGTGCCAATAGCCGCTTTGTAATGCACTTTGTGGAAAAAATATCTAAAGGACATTATCGTGTTCATAAAATAGATGCAAGGTCTAAAACGTAAAATAGTTTAAATAATTAAGATGAGCGAGAAACAAGTTTGCTACTGCTGACATTTAACTTTTTCTGATACACCACTACGAGTACAGTTGTTCCTGGCCTTGGACGATTAGGGGCCACAAAGGGTAATTTATTTGTACCACTAGATTACATCACGTCACGACTTTCATAGCTGTAATGGAACTTAACTACCAAACTGACTTCCCAATTTATATATATTTTAAAACTTTTAGATTATTCTAAAACATATCAGAAATTATGCAAATGACATTCTTGAATGTACCCGTTGTAATATAAATAACTCTTAAACACAAAACTCTTGTACCCATCAATCAAAAGATCACACACTTCAGGACAATAATCATCTTTTGTGTGTAAACGCCTCGTTACATTCCAATGTATTATTTTTAGACTAAGCCCCTTAATTAAACCTGCTCTGTCCCGAACACTCTGTATTTCGGACGTTGGAAGTAACTGTGGCGGCAGGGACAGTCGAACAACCCATCTTTGCAGTTTTCTTGTTAATACGAGCAGCAGTCAACATTTTTCATAGCAGGTGCCGTACCATTTGGATTGTACCACACACCAAAATTTGAACCTCGGCTTTCTGGAACAGTATCCCTAGCATTACCATCCTCTAGTTCAACCCATCGAGTCCACGATCGATCTTGGGTATGGTCAACCTCTTTTCTTCAAATTCGATCCGACTCTTAACGTCCACTAACACTTTCCACAGATACTGATAATCCGTTTTACCAGAAGATTGTTGCTTATTCATCAAGTAGTAGAAGCTCCGATGTCGATTTTGTATGGTCTTTCCATCTTCTGGTTGTTGTCCTGAAGTTCATCCAGACCACCAAATTTATTTTTAAACACCCGAGCAAGCCCTCGGAATATATCAAGGTTCGCGGCTACGCAAAACTCGAGGGAGCATTCCGATGGAGCATCAGAAAGATCACCCCGAATCTCTTCCGTGACCCCGAGTCTCGCTTTGCTTGTGCCGCTGTATAGAGACATGGACAAATTATAGCTCGGGCGAGATCTTCGTTCATGGTCATGAGCGTAACTGTTTGTGCGCCTGTCTCACTGCTTTCGGCACTACCAGCGTCATCACTATCCTAGGGTGTTAACCAGTCAACGTGCACCACAGCTGTTCTTTTTTGGAGCTTACGAATCTGATATACCACGTCGTTGAGCCTTTTCGCAATTTTGTACGGATTTCCCGAATGTCCTTGTAACTTTCACGAAAATTTACACCCCGTCTGGCATTGTATAACCAGATGCGGTTGCCCGCTTGAAAAACCAGTCTCCTGCGCCTTCATTCAATCACTTGCGATTTGGGTATTTTTCCTAATGTCACCAATAATGTCGTGCATCCTGCGTTTGAACTTCTCGACGTAGCCATCGCTTACGATGTCATCTCCTGACTTATTACCAAACTCAAGATCGCACGGTAAACGTATATCGCGTCCCGGCACAGCATATGAGGGTGTCTGTCCCGTGCTGTCATGAACCGAAGACCAAGGGGTCAATAAAAATAGATGTAAATATTGGGGTCGTAGTCTCTTTTATATTAGAATCCCACCTTGGAAAGTACTTGACCAAGGTGTGGTTCATGTTCTCTATCATATCGTATGATTGCTAGTACAATGGTGTTGTTCGGGTTTTTCTCAATCCCCAACAACCGGCAAACTTCTTGGAATAAAGCTTACTCAAAATTTCTGCCCTGATCGGCGTACACCTCTATAGGAACTCCAAAACGGTAGAACAGTTGCTTTACCAGCACGTTTGGTAACGCATATGCTTCGGTCCACTTCGTAAAATAGTCATGGCTACCAAGAAGTACTTAATCCCGGTCTCAGAGAATGGATCGGCAATATCGATTGGTATTCTCTCTAAGGGGACCACCCTCCACTTTGTACTGCGTCATTGGAGCCTTACAGTTTCTAAATGGTGCACATAGCTTACATTTGCGGTATCACTCCTTTACATCGTCCTTGCAGCCTACTCAGTAAAATCGTGCTTGGACTTTTTCAAGAGTGTCCTTCCCGAAAAGTTTTCCTGATATCCCATTATGTAGAAGTCCTAGAACCTCTAAAACTCGGCTTTTAGGATCCATCAGCTGAAGCATACTCACAAATTCATCTCCAAGTCCTGTCAGGATAGACGTTCTCCTCTGGCTTTACAACCCAGAATGACACCTAGCTTTTTGTCATTCGCCATACGACCTCGCATTCTCGATCATGTCATCTCTGTTTTCCATTAAACGCTTGAAGGTGGCAGAAACGTTGCAGAGTCCAAATTGTATTATAGTAAATTGCCATAGACCAGCACCATAATGAAAACTATCTTTTTCGATCTTTAGGTTCCTTATTCACTTTCCACTAGCCACTGTTCAAATCCAAGGTTAAGAACCATCACGACCTTGAAAGTGTATCTAGGGTGTCGTCGATCCTTGGAAGTGGGTAGCTAACATTTAATGGTCACGTCATTCAATCGCCTGTAGGCCACACAAAATCTTGTTGATCCGTTTTTCTTAACAAGCACAACAGGCAATACCCAAGGATCATTAGAGTGCTGATTCATTTCTTGCTCCTCAATATCTCCAATCATTTTCTCGGCATCCTCGCGTCTGGCCAATGAGAGCCATCTCGGTTGCTGTCTTATTGGCCGGGCATCTCTTGTATCGATTCTATGATTGACTACTGCGGTCTTTTCTAATCGGCGGCTCCGTGGCGTAGTGGTATGTGTGTGACTGCTACGCCCAAGGTTCCAGGTTCGAATCCCGACACGGTCCGCTTGAAAAATGTTAAGCAAGCATTCTTCACAAAAATACACCCTCGTTCGGATGAGAGGTAAAATGGAGGTCCCGTGTGTGTATGTTGTCATGCACGTTAAAGATCCACACCTTGCTTGGAACAGCTAGAGTTCGGCAAAATTCCAAATTTTCCAGGTAAAAAAAACTCGCTTCCAGGCCAATGTAGTACCTTCGGGTGGAGCATTGGAAAAAAATCACATGTAAGGTCTTTTCTAATCGATTGTGATGGTCCGTCGAATCAAGTTTTAAAGTCTTTGTCGTTCAGGATGATGGTACGGTTTCGTCAACTCGTCCAATAACTTCGCGAAATACTCGGTGGTGGGTGGTTCTTTTTTAATACCGTCACACCCCACCACGTATACAACCTAAGAACCACCTAGCCGTTATATTTTTTTCGCGCGATATCGTAGTCATTGGCGTTTATGATCCTAATAGGTACACCATCCGTCACTGTGGTTATAGCTCTTCTTACAAGCATACTCTTTCCGAGGGATTCGTCACTAATCGGTTCAATAGCGCGCACAAAGCCTTTCTGAAAAGCATTATCCAAGCGCCCCAAGTAGATAACTTCGTCTGTCAAACACACTCGCACAGACACGTCACATGCTTCGCAAAACGGCTCTTCCTTCGTCCCCTGTTTGCAGTATATCTTCTTTCATATCTACACGGAATTCATACTTCTTCAAGATATCCATCTCGAAGATAACTTTTTCGGCGATGTTAGCTGTTACTACCTGATGGTCAAATATTTTGCGCCCAACTCCTATTTTTACATCTAGCGTTCCGTTTGTTTAAGTTTCCTCATCAGTCACGGTTTGAAGACGTACCGCACCGCTGCGTACTATATACAGATTAGCAATTCTTCTAGTAGCTCCGGTACCAACCAAGAACTACACAGTTTTGTCGTTAAAATGTCATGTGAATGTTTCCTGCGATGCGGATGATAGTATCTGAGGTAGAATTCGCGCAAGTTGACTTTCGCACCCTTCCTCTGCCGGATCTCTTTATTCTTCCGGCTTCTCTGGTTCCTTTTTTGAGCTGTTTGCACTTGGATTGAATATGATCAAATTCACCATAATTGTAGCATCTGGGTTTCTTGCTTTTTGGTTGGTGTTTACGAAATACTCGCCAAATCACTTCCTCTATGTTTTCTTTGACCCACTCCTCCACGGAACATCCTACCTTGCCACTACTACGATAAAAGTTTGCTTTGCCGCTTTAAATTCTTAAGCATAGTGTATTCTAGGGTCATTGGTCGAGCCAGCAGTAGTGCTTGCTGGATCACTCCGTCGCGAATCCCGTCAACATAAGTCTGTACTGCCGGTTGCCCTAGGAAGCTATCCGGCGCTGTTGCATAGGCCAGTTTCACCAAACGAGCAACATCTTCTTCAAACACTTGCAAATTCTTGTTGGTTTTTTGGTAACAGCTCTTCACTTGAGCACGGTATACTTGTTGCAGATGCGTCTTCGAACCTCATTTCCAGCCTCACAGTTAAGGCCCCGTAGCTACCTTGGCATGGTCTGGTATGGACTGCAGAATGTTCATGGCCTCACCTCGTAACACGACAATCAATGCGTTTGTTCTTTCACCATCATTCCAGTCGTTAGCTCGCGGTAGCCTCGAATTACTTGGAATGTGTCTGCCAACATGATTTTCTATCAAATGTGGGTGGTTTTACTCTACATATTTCATACTGTATAAATGCTTTGTGATATTGCCGTGTTTTATTTCATTTTGAAAACTCGGTCAATTCCGTTGGGCTAGCCAGGTAAAGTTAGAAAGGAAGGTAAGTGAACAATTTCAAGTTTTGCAAATTGTTGTATCCCTTTTCACAGCACTCTTTTAGGGACGCTCCCAACGCGAGGCCATTTTCATATCACTCTTTCAGTGACGCTCAACGCGGGTCTTATCACATCACTCTTTTAGTGGCTTCCAAGGCGAGGGCATTTTCATATCATTCTTACCTTCTTTTATATACTAATACTTGAAAGTGTGTTTCTTAGGAAAAAGTCTCCAATCAAACTCTGTACTAAACATTTTAATATAAATGTTAACTAAAAAGTTCGAATTTTAAATTTTGACAAAGAGTTTAGCAACTCGCATCAAGGTGTACATAATTTATACAGAAAAACAATATTTTAATTTGTGATGTAAATGTTTTGTACAATTTTAAATTAAATAAATTAAATTGTAGTAACCGTACCACATCATTCAGTGAATAGCTCAATTTATACTACGTTATAAATATATAAAACTCCGTTTATGGGGGGAAAAAACATCATTGATAAAGACCATCTAGCGACGGTCGAAACGTCTGATTAACACATATAATGTAAAAAAAAATTTCTATTTATTTAGACCTTTTTCCCAAGAAACAAACTGTCAAGTATTAGTGTATATATATATATATATATATATATATATATATATATATTGCTGTGGAACCTACAAAAAAACTCATCAGAGTAAAAAAAAAACACTCGAGCCTCTCGAATTGGGCACCAAGATTTGCTGTGATTCTCGCCCTGTTGAATCTCTTCTGATAATCGCCTCTTTACTCTTTCCGCCTCGGCTGCTCACCTAGTTAAAACTTTCATCCTCATTCATAAAAAAAAACAAACACATTCCTACCACAAACATCAACGTTAACTCTATTTACATCAATATTCATAATACATTAAAATTTCAAAATTAAATTTCAGCATAAATTTCAGCATCATAAAATTTCAAGTTAAAATTTGTCATCATTTTAATTTGCATCCAGAATTAGAGTCCTTGTAGGATGCATACTAATTAAGTTAACAATATGTGCAGAACTCAGTCTGAATAAAAGGGAGCATCTTCCACCCCTTTACGTTAATTTAACAGGTTAGTCTAATTGAGCTCAAAGACAGACCCAAATTTTCATCATAATCCAAAACATAAACCTGATAAATACTCCTTTCTACTTATACAAGAAAATTTTACCTTAAAACTAAAAATTTGTTGTTTATACAAATTTACTACTGTCCATTTTTTTATCAAACAAATTATAAAGATATTCAACACACACCAAAACATCTAAGATCGAACAAAATGCATAATTTACCTGAAGGTTACTGCACTCGTGGCTTCAATGTACATCGGACTTGCTCATCCCACCATTCCAGCTGGTTTATGTTTACAGCTTCAGATTCTGACCGCTTTTAAAATTTTTCTACACCACCATTCATCTAAATTGTTTCAGGGCTTCTCAGGAACTCATCTACGTATATCTAAATCTTGTTTTGTAGATCCAATCACGTTTACGAATAACACTTGATTACTCACTCCCGAACAAACTTATCTATCTTCTCTAAGTGTACTAATAACTTTTATTGTAGCACGTAATCACCACGTATTCTACTTAAAGTATTAAATAATCAAAAAATAAAGAGCAAAACTGTTTAAAGTATCGAATAAAATCAAAAATCTAAGAGAGAACTGTTTAAAGTATCGAATAAAATCAAAAATCTAAGAGAGCCAAACTCCTATAAACACGGGTTTATATAATGGCCCGCTTGCACGTCGAATTTGTCTCGCAACGGGCAATTTTTAGAATTTCGCATTCTCTTTTCCCTTTCGACGGCTCGGCACAGCGATTCTATTAAATTTGCACACGTCCAAGTTGAAAATCTAAGAATTTTCCACACGGTTCGCAACGCGTCCGCGAACAACTAACTAATTTTATAAAGAAATTGTTATGTTTACACCTCTCATGTTTGCATCTTATTTCAACCAATCGTAGCCTTAGTGAAGCTTCACAAATCACGCTTTTTATTATCTGTGTCTCTGTTTTACGCTTTTTATCCGCCCTTTTCTACCTTGGTCTGAGTGGTACAAATCGATATTCTTTACTATCTGTTATTTAAATCCACGTGGATTCCTATTTGAGTAAAATAACCTCTCATCTAGCATTTCCTGCTAAAACATCCGACCGTTTCCAATATACGTAGAATCTGCATGTTTATCAGCTCGAATTTATTAGAATTTGACATTTAAAAGTTTGCAGGTGTGCGCTCCTAATGAATGTTTTAAATATAATTCTCCGAGCTTTGTTTTCATGGTATTTTAACCTTGGATTTTCACAGGCTTTTATGCTTATTATATATTACTAATGGTTCAATTAACTCCAATTAAAATAATAATGAATGGCATTGACTTCTACCCTTTAATTTTTAGCGAATACTAATTAAATATTAATTATTATCTGTACACTTTGTTTAATACCCGTTACTTAAAAATTGAATTAATTAATATAAATTTCGCACGTAATTTCTATTTGTTTCTAGGGTGATTAAAATTATTTGATGTCGTTAATTAATTTTCTACCCTGGTCTACATCTGAATATATATATATATATATATATATATATATATATGGGTGTGATAATGAGGTCACGAGGGGTCATTGAATGCCAAATTCTATAAAAAAAAGCCATCCAAAAAGAACAAAAACGGAGAAAGGTAAAATTTTCCCATATTTAAATTTCACCTTGTATAAACGCAAAAGCGTATTCTATTAGCACATAAAATAAGATTCCTATGTAAAATTATACTCCATATCTCCTCAAGGACGCATATCATTTAAGCACAAAGCCCACTTTTAAATTCACTGATTTTGTTAATTCATTTATTTTCAGTCGTGTGTAAATAGTCACTCTTGAGAGATACCATAAAGCTAGAACACGTTTATTTGCCGTAAAACAAATCTCATTGCATATGAGCCGCAAGCACCTTTAAAATACTGAAAACGTTTCAATTCGTAAGATTTCTCGTTAAAAATGCCATTTTTATAAGCATTCTTTCAAAGAATCCCAGTTTGGCTTAATTCTGGAACAAATTATATTATTTCATTAAAACGAAAATACCATATTTATTTGCCTAAGCAAACTACGATTTCGGAAAATTCGAAAAAGTCATAAATCACCTGTAAATACACTAGAAATAGCTAATTACTTTCCATAAATAAATAAAAGCTCCAATTTAAACAATGCGCTCCTACCAGAAAATGCAGCATAGAAAGTAAGATAAGCGTTTGATTAGCTCTACGTATTACAGAAACAGAGAGAGAAGCGGTCCGTTTCGTTTATTAACAAGGAATGAAATATTTTACGACCATGGTAATTTTAAACAAACACCTCATTAAAAGTCGAAATCAGGATAATTATTACATCATCTGTGACTAATCTTCGAGAACATAATCTAGAACGGAATGGAAAAAGGACGTATTTAGAATTTTAGTATATAGGACGGAAATTAATTAGAACAGGGTTATTTATTATAGCGTCAAGCAACATGTAAGTTTCTAGTAAAGATTGATTCTTTAATTCATTTTACGACATGCAGTGTGTAACATAGAACTTTGCATAATTATTAAGTATAATTATTTTGAAGAACACTACGAAAATTAAACGACCTGAAAGGTCTAGAATTAATCAACTGGGGAGAGTATTTAAGATTATCTAAACATTACTCTAATGTGAAAAGATAAGGTATACGAATGAATAATACAGATATACAAATGAAACAAAATAAATACCGGCTTCTTTAGCTCACACTGCAACTTGTTTAATTGTTTATAATAATATTTCTGGACTAGTTTACTGTTTTCCTTTCTATGTACTGCTATTAAATCTATATAATTAACAACTTTGCACAGGAACATCAACAATGTTGGCATTCATAACACTTGGTCAGGGACAAAATAGACATTTACCTAAGGTCTCCTACATAAAAGCAAGCGAGATATGGTTTCTTGCATGCGTTGTTTTCATCTTTGCATCAATGGTGGAATTTGCTTTTGTCAATATTATTTGGAGAAGACGGTAATTTTATTTTAAACATTACATGAATATAAAATATTGATTGACGTTTTATAGAAAGAAGGTAGAACTAAAGAAGGTCAACAGCAAGTATATTTTAAAGTCAACATTAACTCCTAGGCTTGCACGAAAGGAATTACTAAGGTCAAGTTCGATGAATAATTTACACAAGTCTCATTCATGTTCAAGCCTTACAAGTAACGATAAAAATAAAGAAAACGCTTCATATAATAATTATCTAACGGTTCACGTAAGTATGCAACACATCTAATCCAGTTTTAAGATGAAATTAAAAATTTTTTCTACATGGTGGTTCTTTGTAATCAGTCAGTTGAATGTTTTTGAACTAATAAACCATGATACAAATACGTTGCAAATAAAAGTTATGTTGTTTAAAGCGAGAGAGAAAGCTATGATTTTGGTTTTATTTTAGAGGGAGCTGTTAACACTAGGCGAAGACCAATTTGCTAATTTGATTTTCTTGTTATATGCCACTTCGGTATTGTAATAATTTACGTACAAGTCTCTTGACATTTATAGGTTAAAATCACGTGCCCCGAAGAGTTGAATTCGCCCAATCACTAATGTTTTTTATCGGATCTGTTTCCAGTTTATCACTGGGCGAATGTGAAGCGATATTGAAAGTATGGTTTGTGTCTCTGGACTAATGGGAGTATAGTTGCTAAAAGAGCGTGCGGCTTGAAACGGAAGCCGGACAACTTAAGTGATAGTTTTTGAGCCAGGATGTTGAGTTTTAGCATGGGTAACCTAAGTGGTGCAACTGATTTCTTCCTGTCTCTATAATACCTTTCTTTAGTTAATGCTTCGTTTGAATAAATTGACTGCTAATTCCAAATTTAAATGCGTAAGATTAGCCAATATGATTTCATTAACTTCACTCCACCATAATAATACCAGGGTAAAATGACTGAATTTGTACCTGTCGCCGCGCGCCCCCACTTCCAACCACCCATCTTCCACATTTTTCCTACTCCATTCTATCTCCACATTTTTTCTTACACACTCTTCGTTGCACGTTTTTTCCACAACCTACTTTCCACATCCTTCCTTCCTTCCACACCGTTTTTACCTTCTAAACGTCTTCAACGGTCAACAGGCACTTTTAGACTAAACAATTTGAGGTTCAACTTTCTTCTAATTACTCCCCCCTTCCGTTTTCACGGTCACATCCACAAGGCGCATACGTAATTTTTCTGGCAATACGTCACAAACATCATTTCTAACTACGTAAAGAACGCTATCTTTCGAAAACGTAGTTTCAGCTACCTAACTTTTATTTCTTTAAGATAGTACCACCTAATAATAAAAACGCAATAACGATATTAAAAATTATCAATTGTGTTCCACTTTCACTTTCCATTTTTCGCTTTCCACCTTTCACACTATTTTTTCCACATTTTACCTTTCACATTTTATCTGCCACATTTTACCTTCCACGATTTTTCTTCCACATTTTTCTTTACACGCTCTACCTTCCGCTTTCCTCATTTTTCTTCTACAAATTACTTTCTACATCCTTCCTTCCACACCGTGTTTTTGCTCTAGACGTTTGCATAGGTCAACAGACACTTTTAGACTGAACAATTTGAGGTTTAACTTTCTTTCTGGCAATACGTCACAAATATCATTTCTAACTACGTCAAGAGCGCCATCTTGCCAAAACGTAGTTTCAGCTACCTAACCCTTTATTTCTTTAGAATAGTACTTAATGATAGAAACGCAATAACGATATTAAAATTTATCAATTGTGTTCCACTTCACTTTCCATCTTCCACATTCCACCTTTCACACTATTCTTTCTTAATTTTACCCTCCACATTTTATCTGCCACATTTTAACTTCTACGATTGTTCTTCCACATTTTCTTTCCACATTTTTTCTTACACCTTCTACCTTCCACCTTCCACTTTTTTCTGTTACAAATTACCTTCTACATCCTTCCTTCCACGCAGTGTCTTCTCTCTAGACGTCTGCATAGGTCAACAGACACTTTGAGGTTTAAGTTTCTTTTAATTATTCCCTTCTTCCTTCCCACCTTTTTCACGGTCCCATCCACATGAGGCGCATACGACAATTTTCTGTCAATACACCACGGACGCCATTTTCTAACTACGGCACGAGCGCCATCTTTCGAAAACGTAGTTTCGGCTATCTAACCCTTTATTTCTTTAAGGTAGTACTAACCTAATAATAAAACGCAATAACGATATTAAAATTTATCAATTGTGTTCCACTTTCACTTTCCATCTTCCACATTCCACCTTCCACACTATTCTTTCTGCATTTTACCCTCCACATTTTATCTGCCACATTTTAATTTCCACAATTGTTCTTTCACATTTTTCTTACACGTTCTACCTTCCACCTTCCACTTTTTTCTTTTACAAATTACCTTCTACATCCTTCCTTCCACGCAGTGTCTTCACTCTAGACGTCTGCATAGGTCAACAGACATTTTGAGGTTTAAGTTTCTTTTAATTACTCCCCTCTCCCCTCCCACCTTTTGCACGGTCACATCCACATAAAGCGCATACGACATTTTTCTGTCAATACGTCACAGACACCATTTTCTAACTACGTCACAAGCGTCATTTTTTAAAAACCTAGTTTTAGCTACGTAACCCTTTATTTCTTTAATGCGGTACCAGTTATTAATAAAAACGCAGTAGACATTAAAATTTATTAAATGTGTTTCAGTTACACTTTTCACCTTCTACACCCTTCTTTCCACATTTTACCTGCTACATTTTACCTTCCACATTTTTTCTTCCACATTTTACCTTCCACTTTTACCTTTCACAATTTACCTTCCACATTTATCTTACATTTTCCTTTCACATTCTACCATCCGCCTTTCAAATTTTTCTTCCACAACTTTCCTTTCACACTTTTCCTGCCATATTTTCCCTTCCACTTTTTTATTTATAAACATTTTCTTAGCGTACAAAGCGTCGGATGGGTTTTAATTTTCTTGGAAGTCCAATCAAACATTGCTTTTAATCTAGGACGAATTGCTAACAGTTTTACAAGCTATAAACCCCAATTATATGAAGTTTTTATTTATAAACATTTTCTTAGCGTGTAAAGCATTGAATGGGCTCAAATTCTCTTGAAAGTCCCAATCCGACATTACTTTAGTCCTGGACCATCCCCGAACAGATTTACAACCCCTAGACGTCTACTTTTTTATTTATAAACATTTTTTTAGTGTGTAAGGCATTGGATGAACGCAAATTTTCTCGGAAGTCCCAATCTGATATTACTTTAATCTCGGACCAACCCCTAACAGTTTTACAACTCCTAAACATCTACCTTTTTATTTAGAAACATTTTGTTAGCGTGTAAAGCATTAGATAGAACCAAATTTCCTTCAAAGTCCGAATCTGTAATTAATTTAACGTTTTTTAGCGTGTAATGCATTGGATGGGCGCAAATTTTCTTGGAAATACCAATCCGACATTACTTTAATCTCGGACCAACCCCTAACAGTTTTACAGCTCCTTCAAAGTCCGATTCTGCAATTAATTTAACATTGGACCGACCCACAGACAAGAACTAAAACTTTATAAAGATGGTAGACCCCATACAACTCCAATTACTTGCAATTATTGAATATAGGATAACCATATATTTTATAATAGTTTTATGGAGGTATTTACTCGTCGAGGTATAAAAAGCGAAGTCACACCGCAGAACATTAATTAATAAGCAACTTCTAATTTTAATATTTATTTAGATAATATAAAATACATATTATAATAGAGATATATCTACAGACAAAACACAACCATTTCTTTATTTTTATTCGTAGTTGTTTTTAACTTATTTAATTTAATTGCTATTTTATAATTTAGATTTATATTTTCTTCTTGTAGTTCTTTTTTTAACCATATATTTTTCAATTGGAGAATATAACGAATTTTGTTTCTGTGCTCTATCTTTTTTTAGTTCCAGCAATAATAGGTTTTGTTCCTCCGTCTATTTGCTCCAATATTCGGCACTTCGTAATATATACACGCCCTCTTATTTCCTGCATTAGTTCTATTTCTTTCTGTAGCATTCTGCATGTTTTTCCAGACATTAAAAAAACATTGAACCCTCAACTTGCCAAAGTGAATGATTGTTATATATTGTACTCATTGGTGGTAGATGTTGCAAAATGCTCTTCTGTTGGAAGGCAAATCAAATCCGTTCCGGTAAGGGGAGTTAACATACATCCGGAGACGCCGACCTAACCTAAAAATTTTACTTTAAACAATATCGGAGCTAACCTAACGTAACCGGAAGAGAAGTCGGCTAACCTTACCCAACTTAAAGAGATGCCGCCTAACCTAGTCTAACTTAGAGAGATGCCGTCTAACCTAACGTAACTTAGTGAGATGCCGTTTAATCTAACCTAACTTAAAGAGATGTAGCCTAACCTCTTACGTCACATTCGCCTTTATGAAAGGTGGATTTACGATAAATCCAATTATGTGAGATGGAATAGCAGTCGTCTGATCTAACTTAAGGAGGTGTCGTCTAATTCCCGTAAACCGAGATAAATCCATTGCAGTTCTTACACAATTTTTATTGTATTACGTATGGATTTTTCAAAAATAGAGTAAGTTGGCTTTAAACCGTTAATATATTATAACCCCATTGTAATAAGAAGGTTGTTATGCAGAAAACAAACGAACTCATAAAGACAATGCACCATCTTTGGGTGAGGAAATAGATGGAGTAACAGAACTTATTATTGACAGAATTAGACAAATCTAGATGGAAACAAACTCCATTATATTTGCAGATCGAAAATCTGGACAGACCGCACATATTGAATTATTACTTAGAAAATGATGTAGAAGACGTACATTGCATATTATTTGTTATAGGGTTTACCAAAAAAAAAAAATTTAATGGATATTTCCATACAAAATGAGCACGAAATACGTTTTAAGTTATCTAATATGCCACCAAAATCCGGGTCTACGACGCTCCAAATCCTGAGTCTATACCCGGGCGTAAGTCCAATTTCTTATATACTTATATTGTTTTGTTGAAAAATATGAAATTATACTTCCAAAATACATCTATGTATTTGAAGAAGACGCGAGGACATAGCTGATCCTTACTATTCTAGCGCCTGCGCCAGTAAATAGAGGTGATTGGCTTGGTAAGCAAGTGCAGTTTTTTACATATTTTGTATTGTATTAAGCATAGAGTTTTTTTAAAAATGTGGTAAGTTGGCTTCAGTAACGATACGAGTTTAAGTCGTCAAAGTATCATTAACCCGTTTTAATTAAACATAGATTTTAAAATGTAATTTCTTAAGATTGCGGTCAATTATATACCAAACATGCAGTTCAACCTACAGCAAACAGATAGGGAATCAAAGAGTGGATTTTTATCGATTGTCTGTGTACCTGATTATACATTACAAGTTTGATTAAGGAACGTGGTATCAGTGACCCGACATGGTCCGAAGTGGCCCGAAATCGCCCGGCTGGCCCAAAATGGCTCGATCTGGCTCAGTATGACCCGGCGTGGTCCGATTTCAGCCGTCAAGTAGAGGTATGGGTTTAAACTATTTAAGTATTATAATCAGATTGATTTTATTACATAATTCTAATTCATCTGTAATAAGAAGATTGTTATACACCTAGGACAACAATTGATAAACTCATCGAGATTGTGGATAGTATGGGGATAAATTAATGCAAAAATAAGAAATTCCTTGTTAACAAAGAGATGTGTAGGATCTTTAATATTAATTTGTGCGGAAGTTCTCGAAAATGTGTATCTGCTAGATATGACGTAAAAGCTAAACATGTTTGTCTATCACTTTCATTTTCCCCCTACTCAACCTCTAGCTGCAATTGGAATGTCTTTTGACAACTGTCGCTCGATTCTAATCTGTACAAGACAATATTTTTTCAGTGTTTACATGTTTACACGCAAAATTCGTCTTATAACTGTTGTTTTACCTCTGCCCAATCTCCAACTGCGTTTGGATGTCTTCTACATCTTTCGGTTTGTTCTAAAATGTGGCTAATGTTTCTGCATTTATAGTTAATAACCCAGTAACTTATTCCTATGTAGCAGTTCTTGCAGAGAAAATGGGCATAAGGGTGTGTACTTTTTAAGGGAATTTTACAAAATCCAGTTTATTAAAATGTAAGATGCGAGGGAAGAGCTTACAAAGCAAAGATATGTGTTAATTCCTCTTAGCGAAATGGATTTGATTTGCCTGCTTACAGAAGAGCATTTTGCAACATTTAGACCTACTGGTATTACGACATACTATAACGATAACTCACTTTCGAAAATAGAGGGCTTAAGTTTTTTTTCAGATGTCTAAAAAAACATCGAAAATGTTACAGAAATAGGTAGAACAGGTGGACGAAATTCTAATGCAAGAAATAAGATGGCGTAGACATATTACGAAGTGCCGAAGACTGGAGCAAATAGATGGACGGGTAAAACCTATTATTGCTGGAATTAAAAAAAGTAGAGCACAGAAACAAAATTCGTTATATTTTTCATTTCAAAAATCAATTATTGGTGACAAAAGAAACTTCAAATAAGAATTTATAAATCTAAACCATAAAATAAAGTTTAAATTAGATAAGTTAAAAACAACTCCGAATAAGAATAAAGAAATGGTTGTATTTTGTATGTAGAAATATATCTTTCATATTGTGTATCTTATATTATCTAAATAAAAATTAAACTTTCAGGTTGCTTATTAATCAATATAGTGCGATATGACATTTTTTAATTGTATGCCTCTACGAATAACTACCTCTAAAGACTGTTACAAAATATATGATTATCCTATATTAAAATAATTGCAAGTAATTGGCATTTGTTACGGTAATCCGTGTGAACAAGAAAAAAGTGAAGTGCAGTAATCAGAGTGACAGTAACCCGCAGTGAGTAACGCAACACAATAAAGGAAAATTCGAAAGAATTATGCCGTGCTAGCTAAAAGCGTCGTAGAGCGATGTGGGCCACACATAAAGAAAAATTGGAAACCTCCAGAAATAAACTTTATTTACAAACCTCTAGTTAAAACCATAATACAAAAAGAATATTTACAAAATTAGCACCATAATACAACCTCTCGTGTTAGAAAAACCCGTTACAATAGGAAAGCCAACTCGTATAGAACAAAACATTTCTTACAAAATATTCCATAAGATTTACACAGTTCCATAAATCAAAGCAAAAATAATTAATACCTTCTTGACTTACATTACACTAATATTTACCCTCAATAATAATATTCACACTCAATAATAATATTTACATAAAAAAATAACCACAGCAAGGAAAATGAAGTATATAGTGAGTTGCTTTTGTTACCTTCAATTTCACTACTTACATAAATTACAGCTATGAATAAGAGCTAGCGATAGGTAGGAGCGCTCCTCTCCCTCTGCCGCTGAAACAAATAATATTAGACAAAAGAAACCAATACATCCACACAATGGTGCATCTATGAATTTATATGTACAAATCCATAAGAAACAATAGTGAGCGGAGCAAACCGTTACTTTCTACGGTACTCAGCAACCTGACCTCGAACATAGGCCCAAACATATGACGCAGCGAGACATTGAATTCTTCGAAATCCAATTAGCAACAGCTCCATCTCTCAAACGAATATCTGCTGGTGAAGAATCGGTCGAAGTACGTCGGCACTGGCCACAGTACCAATTCAGCTACTGGAAAACTTCATGTCACAAAGAACAACTTCTATTAGAGTTATTTCAGAATTCTAAGGCATACGTTAATCAGTGCGGTATTGTAACAACAATTATTAATTTCGGATCCTACATTATGAAATCGAGCCGAAAATGAAATTTCAACAAGGAATGGATTGATTCGGTATCGTAACGATAAATTTAAATTTTCAGATCGTTATATTATTAGTTCGAGCAGAAATTGAAGTTTCAATAACGCATGTTACTTATCTGGGAACAACCATTGTGAATACCTGCTTTCCTTACTTCCTAACCAGTCCAAATTAAACATCGATAATCGGAAACCCCACCAACCAATGAGTTGCAACGTACTAGAACACGTGTCTAATAACTAGGACTGTCTGCAACTCGCTTTGCAGATTCATAGCGTTAGATGTAACTAAGGTTGCCTATTTCCTGCAGGGGACCATGAGAATTTACTTTATCTGAAGTATTTTCGTAGTCGACCTTGTAGCAAACACGTTACAACATTGTAATTTATCGTAAAAAACAAATACTTTGGTAAACAAAGCTTTTGAAGAGGCTTGTATACTTAACCATATCGGAAAACACCTGAAAATCTTTAAGGACAAAATATTTTAAAGAAATAGATACCAAACCTTTTTAAGAATGTATCGACAGAGTAATTTCCTATGTTTAAAATTTTAATCACATGTGCTAATAGAACCTGAGATCTTGCATGTTAATGACAGGATAGATTCAACCTATTTAAATTTGTACTAAGAACAATAATCGGAAATTTTATGGTTAACCCAAACTAAGTTCAAAATATCTTGAATTTTACATCTGAATATTCAATAAGATTTTACTAGATGATGACTAAGTACTCGTTTAAATTGACCTAAGGCTGCCGCGTCCGCTAATTCACGCAATTAACAGTGGGAACAATACGGGATTATGAAATTTGGAATTAAATTATGCGCCAAATTCAACTTCAAGTACGGAACGTAACATGCTGTATGGAGGTGCGCCATTTTTATAAATTTTTAGGTCTTGAATATGAGTTGGTCGAATGTTAAATTAATTGCAGATTCGGACTTTCAAAAAAATTTGAACCCATTTAGTGCTTTACATACTAACAAGATGTTTATAAATGAAATGTGGTTTAGGAGTCGTAAAACCGTTAGGGATTTCGCCTAGATTAAAGAAATGTCGAATTGGGATATCCAAGAGTTTGAATCCATCCAATACTTTACATGCTAAGAAAATGTTTATAAATGAAAAAGTTACAAGATTGCGGTTTATGAGTCATAAAACTTTTAGGGGTTTGACCTAGATTAAAGTAATGTTGGATTGGGATTTTCAAGAGATTGATCCCATCCAATGCTTTACATGCTAAGAAAATGTTTATGAATGAAAAGGTTAATTTTGGTTTAGAAATTGTAATACCGTTATAGGTTTTACCTAGATTAAATTTATGTCGGATTGGGACTTCCAAAAGATTGACCATCTAACGCTTTACATGCTAAGAAAATGTTTACAAATTAAAACGTTAAAATTGTGGTTTAGAAGAGGTGGGAGCTTTACTTAAGTTGAAAACGAGAAAAGATTTCGCTTGTAGTGTAAATGACGTGTTAAAACTAAAGTACTATAATGTATAATGGTGATGTTAAATTGAAAGGTGTGGAAGGCATCATGTGGAATGTGGAAATTGGAAATTAGGATGTGGAAAGGAGGATGTGGAAGGGAAAATGTGTAAGATGGAAGAAATAATGTGGAAGGTAAACTGAAGCTAGGTAGTCGAAAAATAGCGCTCGTGGCGCAGTTAAAAAGTGGTGTCCGTAACGTATTAACAGATAAAACGGTGTATGCGTTTTAAGTGGACATGACCGTGCAAAAAACTGGTGGGGTAATTAAGAGTAACTAAAACGTCAATTTCTTCAATATAAAAATGTTTGTGTGACCGATGTAGGCGTCCAGCGCGTAAGAACAGTGTGGAATAAAAGAGATGGAACTTAAATCGTGGAAGGAAGATGTGGACGGAAAGATGTGGAACGTTAAAGGTGGAAGAAAACCGTGTAAGTAAAACTGTGGAATGTAGATTGTGGAAGGAAGAATGTAGAATTTGGAATATAGATGGTGGAAGGTGGAAAAATCAGAGATTAGAGAAGGAGAGAGTAGAATGCCTGACGTATTCTGATGCCCTCATATTAATAGACAATATCGCTCATTTCTGTCGAATGTCACTTTAATGTAACTTTCACTAACTATATTACATGAGTCAGTTTTACCCGCTAATATACCCATAACGTCATTGCGAGCATGCTGTAATAGACAAAAGGTAGGCGTTATAACTTACCGGCCTTGTATCAGTAGTTTACATACCTTTTTATCTCTTAATAGTAATATCTAAATAATACCTTATCTATATCTTTTAATCACTTATCTTTTACCGACATAATGAAAAATCATTTATCTTTAGATTTACAATTTTATCTATTCTTCTGATCTGGCATTTTCTTTATTTGTAGTAGTTTTTGACTATTAGCAAAAGAAACAGAATCCAAGACTAAAAATAAACGTGGTTGATAAAACCAAAATGGTCAATGGATAACATCAGTCTCCGAGACTTCAGAAGCTGCTATTTCCTTACTCGTGGTTAAAGTCAATTAGTTATTAAATACAAGTCTGAAAACAGGGAGAAGCAGATTGACTTTCAATATTACAGTATTGACTGATTAGATATTATTTAATCTTTTATATATTGCTCTAGACTGTATTTAGCAAGTAGTTTGTTTTAGTCGGGTATTTGAACGTCCCTACCTGTTAATATTGGACAAAGTAATAAAAATTCCACATTGCCGGATATTATTTAAAAAATATTAAATGTAATTGAAAGTAAAGTTGATATAGAAATGACATCCGCGAATAAATTCGATTATTCCTTCATCATCATGATTAGGTCTTCGGTCCTGCAACTGGTTAAACTCGTACCCTCATTGTTTCCTATTCCAAACTAATCTACACATTTCGCTAAAAATTGCAGTCTGCTTCTATCACTATCTGCGTGCAGAAATCTGATCTCGGTCTACCTCTACTTCTTTTTTCCTACCCCTGCTTGTAATATATCCCGTACTATTCCCCAAAAATACTTCAGAACGTATCTACCCTTCTATTCATTCAATTTTTTTTGTTTTCTACAGATATCTTTCTTCCTTTACTATTTCTATAACCTATTTGTTCTTAACCATGCCTGTCCATTCACCAGTCAATGTTCTATTCTATCGCCTACCTGGTTTTTAACTTTTAAGTGTGCTCCACCATCTAGTTCCTTGAAGATGCTGCCGTCTAGTAGCAACCCAGTCCATCAGCTAACTCCCTGGTCCAATTACCATCTCCGCCATGCATACCGCTGTTTTCAATTTCCATTCCAAAAATTCCAATATCCAAACTTAACTTTTATTATTCAAACATCGCTTTTTTGTATAATCCAAACAATTTCAAATTCTAATACTTTCGTGCATTTCAATACCAACTTTACAGGTGTTAAAGCGTTTATTAGTTTATTAATTTATATTAGTTTAATTTGTATAACTTTCTACGCATTCTATGGTACGCCTATGAGTGCAAATGTTTCCTCCGTTCATGATCGGTAGTCTTGTCTTCGGACGGCTCCGTCAAAGTTCAGTAACAGTTCTTGTTCAATTTTCAGTGTGGTAGGACGTTCCTGCTACATTACAAAATGTCTTGTTTCTTTGTGTAAATAGTTTTTATATTAATAAATAAATGTAGTGTGTCAATTGAAACTCCTTTCATTAAAAGGCTGAGTTTATTGGTATTACAGTCCCCAGTAATCTCACGGCATGCTACACAACCAATTAGATAATTCCACATCAAGCAATCAACCAGCGCATATCGAAGGACAAGGTTAAATAATCGCTATTTATTCCGATAGCTTTACTAGCCGCCCTACATGGTGCCTTCTCACCGCATATTATATTAATAATGGTATTTTGTCAACGACGTTTTAATCATATTTTCACAGCTGTAATTATCGAGCATTAATTACAAAGAAGCTCATAAAATCCAAGGAATTTATCTACAAATACAATACTTATATTATACAAGGTACGTTTTCTTTCTACATTTCAGAGGAACGTGTATGATAAGAGAAGAAAGTATTAGCAACGGATGTACTAAACCGAAGCTTTGCATTCCATACCAATATTCAAGTTGCATTTTCAAGTTGCCGTGCGCAAGAGAGAGATAGTAACTAATAAATATCAAGTCAAGTACAAAGAAACAAGTTTCTTCACGCATACGCAGGTAGGTCAGGGTAAGTCCTTTGTTTACTGATTTCCTTTTCCAACCGCCTGTGAACATATTGTGCTCATCTTTATTTGCAGCAAATAAAGAAATGTGTTTTATTTAGCTTTAAGGGTTTAAAATTGCCAGTTTATATATACATGCACATTTAAAATTCAGTATCAATAAATGCAGGTTTAGCCTCACATTCCTAACTTACGCTCACAAGGGACGTAGAATACTTCAAGGGTACCACCAGTGGCGTGGTGTCAATATTTTGTATTCATTTTCACAGTATTCGAATAACCATCACTTTCAGATGGAGTCGTTTATTAGAACCAGAGGCTATATCAAGGGTAGGCTCACAAGGTTTTCAAAGCATATTGACTTGCTTGAAACAAAACAAAGAGCAAATGAAGCTCTCGATTCAACTCAAATTGTGGAATTACGTCAAAGGTTAAATGATGTAATGCCAATTCTTTCTGAATTTTATGATGTTGACTTCAAGATCTTAGAAGCTGATCCCAATGCGGATTGCGATGAGACTTTTGAATCAACATACTATGCAGCAATTTCACGTGCTGAAAATATATTACAAAACTATGAAAGAGGTACAAAACATCGTTCTGTTTCCCATCAAGTAGTAGTAAATCAAGTTCTAACAATTCAGGGCCTTCAATTCGCTTGCCTATTATTTCTCTTCCAAGTTTTAGCGGCGAAAGTTCCGAATGGTTGGAATATTATGAAATTTTTAAAAGTCTTGTTCACGAGAACTCTTCTTTGACCGACGTTCAACGGTTACATTATCTCAAAGCCAGTTTGACCGGAACTGCAAGCCAGATTGTCAAATCGCTTGAATTTCGCTCTGAAAGCTATTCGTTAGGCTGGAAGGCAATTTGCGATCGGTTCAACGATCCTCGCATGTTAGTGCACAATCATTTCAAAGCCATCTTTGATCTTGAGCCACTCTCTAAAGAGTCTGCATCAAAGTTGCGACAATTCAACGATACTCTTTTCAAACATTATACAGCTCTTAAGTCATTGTCTTCAGAACAAAATCTTCTAGAGTTCATGATAATTTTTATTGTATCCAAAAAAGTTGGATTCCCGTACCTTTCGTGAATGGGAAGTTTCCAGGAGTGCTTCCAAGTCGGAGCTACCTACAATTTCAGAATTCAAAGAGTTTCTAAAAAAATAATGCTAATCTTCTAGAAACATTAGAAGCAAAGCAAAACAAAGTAGTACTTGAAAGGCCATCAAAGGCACATTCTAAATCCTTCATTTCAACTACAGCATCGTGTGTTGTCTGCAAAGGCGACCATGCATTGTATAGATGCAATGAATTTATAAAGTTATCTCAAAAGGGTAGACTTTCAAAAGCAAAGTCGCTCCAAGTTTGTTTAAATTGCCTTTCAAAGGGACACTTTATCAATAATTGCACTTCTAAGTTTACATGCAAGAAATGCAAAGGTAAACATAATACGCTTTTGCATGAGGACAAGCCTCAACTCAAATCTGAAAATAATTCAGAACAAACAACGCCTACAGCCACGCCTGTGGAAACAAACCAAGCAATTTCCGCTTTCTGTTCAAACGATTTTCAAGTTTTGTTGCCAACTGCTACGGCTAAGATAACTTCCAGTGATGGTAACACTCACACAGTCAGAGTCCTCTTAGATTCCGGTTCACAATCGAACTTCATACGGTCAGATCTTTGCAGGAAATTGAACCTTCAAACACGTGATGTTGATATCACAGTTTCAGGCTTAGGACAAGCCGCTTCTCGCATACATTCAAGGTGTGACGTCAAACTCCAGGCGATTCACACTAACTTCACTATAGATATTTCCTGTTTAGTTCTTGATGAGATTACGGGTATCACACCTACATTCTCTGTCAAACGTAATAGTATCAAAATTCCAGATAACATCAGATTATCTGACAACAGTTATGACAAGCCTAGCACCATTGATGTATTGTTGGGTTCGTCTACATTTTGGAAGCTTCTTTGTGTAGGACAGATTCATCTGGGTCTTGATCTTCCAGTTTTACAGAAGACTCGTTTAGGTTGGGTTATTTCTGGCCCTATGGCTACTGTTGCATCGCACACTGTTCAGTGCAATTACATTTCTGTTGATGACACTTCAGCTATTCTCAGTAAGTTCTGGGAAGTTGAACACTATCCTATTGAAAGGGTTCACACACCCGAAGAAAAGGCCTGCGAGGCACATTTCCAACAGCACACACGTCGTGATGCTGACGGTCGTTTCACAGTTTCTCTCCCACTCAAACAGTCCATTGAGGTTCTGGGAGATTCTCTTCAAACAGCACAAAAGAGATTTCTTTCTTTAGAAAAACGATTACAATCTAATCCAGATTTATTTGCTCGATATTCACAATTCATGCAAGAGTACATCGACTTGGGTCATATGTCTATAGTTGATCCTAGCTCTTCTGTAATATCCTATTATCTCCCTCATCACGGCGTGATAAAGGAAGACAGTCTAACAACAAAGCTGCGAGTTGTTTTAACGGTTCTCAGGAAACCACTTCAGGGCATTCCCTGAATAGTATTCAAATGGTTGGTCCAACCATTCAACAGGATTTGTTTTCGATTCTGATTCGTTTTCGCAAACATGCCTTTGCAATTTCAGCTGACGTTCAGAAAATGTACAGACAGGTACTCGTTAATCCTGACCAGAGAAATTTGCAGAGGATCCTGTGGCGCTTTTGTTCTTTAGATCCCATTCGTACATACAGTTTAAATACAGTTACGTACGGTACAGCATCCGCTTCTTTTCTTGCCATTCGTTGTCTCGCTCAGCTGGGTCACGACTGTGAAACATCATTTCCTGAAGTCTCTAAGACCATTAAGGAAGACTTTATGTGGATGACCTTTAACAGGAAGTAGTACGCTTCAAGGTGCACGTGATCTTTGCAGGAAGGTAAAACAAGTTCTTGATTCAGGCTGCTTCAAACTACAAAAATGGATTTCTAACAATCCCCAAGTTCTAGACATAATTCCAGATTCGGATATTCATCCAGGTGTTCTTGCTTTCGGCTCTCATGAGCACACTCGTACATTAGGTTTGACTTGGTGTTTTGAATCCGATAATTTCATGTTTACGATTTCAAATGCATCTTCATTCAAGGCTACCAAACGTAGCATGCTTTCCGAAATATCACAAATTTTCGATCCTTTAGGACTCCTTGGTCCCTGTACTTTAGGAGCTAAAATTCTGATTCAAAACTTTGGATTGAAAAATTGGGTTGGGATGATTTCATTCCTGAAACCATTCAAGCAAAATGGAGTTCTTATCGTACTGATCTCGTCGATTTAAACGATTTGAAAATTTCTCGTCATATTTTATGCAAGGAATTTACTGATGTTCAGCTTCATGGTTTTGCGATGCATCCCTACATGGATATGGTGCATGTATTTTTGTACGATCGATGGATCAAGATGGAGATTCCATGTTAATCTTCTGTGTTCAAAATCAAAGGTTTCTCCTCTGAAACCTCTTACAATACCAAGGCTAGAGCTTTGCGGAGCAGTTCTGCTAGCTAAGCTGACTGACCAAGTTTCAAAGGCATTACAATTACCCATTTCTCATTATATATTTTGGTCAGATTCAACAATTGTATTAGGATGGCTGAAGGCCAACCCTAATCTCTTGAATACATTCGTTTGTAACAGGGTTGCAGATGTACAACAATTGACGTCGATGGGCATTTGGCGCCATGTACCTACTCAAGATAACCCTGCAGATATTCTCTCAAGAGGAATAACTCCTCAAGGTCTGAAAGAGTCTATTTTATGGTGGCATGGTCCATCATGGCTCACTGAAGAAGAATCTTCATGGCCTACTTTCAAGTTATCATGTACAGAACTTCCTGAAATGAAAAAGGAAGCTCGCTGTATTACAGTCAGTTCACCTGACCCTTTTCCGTTTAACATTTATTCAAGTTTAACTCAACTTGTGAGAGTTACTTCTTATTGTTTGCGCTTTCGCAATAATTGTTTGAATTCCAAGGCAGCACGCTTTTCAGGATCTCTTTCAACTAATGAAATTCAAGAATCCCTTCTAGTTCTTATTAAGCGCTCTCAACAGGACTCTTTTCCTGATGATTTAAAATTGTTATCACGGGGTGCTCCCCTAAAGACTTCATCATTGTTATCGCTTAATCCCTTTTTGGATTCGAGGGGCATGATTAGAGTTGGTGGCAGACTGCACAACTCACAACTTATGTTTGATAAAAAATTTCCATTGCTAATATTCGGCAAGCACCGTCTTGCAAGACTTCTTGTTACACAAGAGCATATCAGGCTGCTTCATGCAGGCCCTCAAATGTTACTTGCTAACCTCAGAGAAAGGTATTGGATCACTTGCGGTAGGAATCTAATTAAACAAGTCGTACATCAATGTGTACGATGCTTTCGTTTTTCACCTAAGGTAACAGAACCCCTGATGGGTAACTTACCATCTTCACGTATTAAGCCATCCTTTCCATTTAACGTAGTAGGAGTCGATTATGGCGGTCCCTTTTTTGTTAAAGATCGAAAGGGTCGTGGCTTCAAGACCACAAAATCATATTTATGTCTTTTCGTTTGCTTTGTTACCAAGGCAGTGCACCTGGAGTTGATCACTGACCTATCTACAGAAATTTTTCTAATGGCTTTTCGGCGATTCACAGCACGTCGCGGTAAACCATTGCATGTTTACTCTGACAATGGGACAAACTTTACAGGTGCTAACTCTGAGCTTAAAGAGTTAGGCATGTTTTTAAAGGAGCAATGTCATACAATTTCTGATTCAACTATTATTGAAGGTATAACCTGGCACTTTATACCCGCCCATAGTCCACACTTTGGTGGTCTTTGGGAGGCCGGCATAAAATCTTCCAAATTTTATATAAAGCGGGTTATTGGAAATACATTATTTACCTATGAGGAAATGAGCACTTTACTAACACAGGTGGAGTCCGCATTAAACTCCCGTCCAATATCTCCTTTATCAGCAGACCCTAGTGACCTGTTGCCGCTGACGCCTGCACATTTTTTAATTGGTAGAACTTCAGTTTCTTTGCCAGATCCAGATTTGTCTCAAATACAAGAATCTAGACTTGCAGTCTTTCAGAAAATTCAAAGATTCCATCAAAGCATATGGAAGAGATGGAATAAAGAATACATATCCGAGTTACAGCAGCGCTCCAAATGGCGTGCGACGTCGTCTCGACTCGAAGCCGATTCTCTAGTCCTTATTAAGGAGGACAATTCTCCGCCATTAAATTGGAAACTTGGCAGAGTGATCGATGTTCACCCTGGCGCTGATGGCATCAGTCGAGTCGCTTCAGTAAAACTGCAAATGGAACAGTGAAGCGTTCTTTTCAAAACTGTGCCCACTTCCTATTGTGCGCGAGTGAGTGCAAGCATGTTCAAATTGCAATTTGTGTGCTACTGTGCGTTAGGTCTATCCTACAAAATAGGTATTAGTTATAAGTTGTTATAATTACATTTATATTTAGTCTTTGTAAAAAAGGTGACTTATTCTTTTGTTCATTTTGCTTTGTGCATGATTATTTTGTTTAGATTGTATATTTTGCATTTGTTCATATAATTCATAGCTTGGATGCCTATTGTTTACTATCAACTATTTTGTTGAAAGGTCCCCCTTTCAAGGCGGGCGGTATGTTAAAGCGTTTATTAGTTTATTAATTTATATTAGTTTAATTTGTATAACTTTCTACGCATTCTATGGTACGCCTATGAGTGCAAATGTTTCCTCCGTTCATGATCGGTAGTCTTGTCTTCGGACGGCTCCGTCAAAGTTCAGTAACAGTTCTTGTTCAATTTTCAGTGTGGTAGGACGTTCCTGCTACATTACAAAATGTCTTGTTTCTTTGTGTAAATAGTTTTATATTAATAAATAAATGTAGTGTGTCAATTGAAACTCCTTTCATTAAAAGGCTGAGTTTATTGGTATTACAGTCCCCAGTAATCTCACGGCATGCTACACAACCAATTAGATAATTCCACATCAAGCAATCAACCAGCGCATATCGAAGGACAAGGTTAAATAATCGCTATTTATTCCGATAGCTTTACTAGCCGCCCTACAACAGGCTTTGTACATATGTACCACTTTAACTTTTTATCTCAAAGATGCTTTTAGCTTGTACATAAAATTTTATTAACATGTACTAGTTCACCAATACTGGATGAAATCTGAACGAAAAACCAGAGCAAAAGAGAGCGAGACCCCTCTTTGCCAGTGATTATATAAGTAAAATTCGCCCCCTCTCTGTTTTAAATTGGCACGTATACTTGTATACCCGTTTCTATAATTCCGGAAAATTGTTTTCTAACCGTCCTGCATTTCATCGAAAAAGCTTTAACGTATACCGAATTTTTGTAAATTTTTATAACGAACATAACAATACTCGGAAAATCGCTTTAAACTGTCACTTTGTTGTCCGAATTTAGCCTCTATGTCTTTTGTCCAACTTGAACAAACATTTCTCATCTCCCTTGTACCTATAGTTTTATCTCACACGTACGCTTCTACCAGCTTTTTAACAGATTCGTGTTTGCTTTTAAATATCCTTGAAATTATCGATTTTATTTAGGTCTCCTAACAATACTACCTCCTGAATTATATACACGCATCCCTCTTGCACTCAATACACTTTTATTCTGTCTTGGTCTTTCGGTTGGCTCCTTACTATACCGTACCAATTACATTGATCCTACATTATTATACACTTCATAAGTTAAAAAAAAATTGGCAAAAATATTCCAACTCCCTAATTAAATAAATTTGTCTTCCCTTATTCAAAAGCTCTCAACCTATGAGTTCACTTGTGCCCTTGTATAACCCAATGACCCCTTAATTACACAATAATAAATATATATATATATATATATATATATATATATATATATATATATATACAGTGTGTACAGTATAAAATGCAGTACATGGGGATCTTGGAAACTGTAGGAGATACGATCTTGGTTAAATAGGACAAAAGTTGCATAATCATGAGGGTATCTCAGATCGGTTTTCAAATTTCAAAAATTTTCATAGGTTACTAGATAGAGGCAAAAACACAAAATTGACTATTTCTTTATTTGCTTGTAGTTAGTCTACTAATTGAAATAGAATGTTCAAATTTGGTACATCATGGTAATTCCCCATTGCGCTTCACATTTTCAACTTAGATTTTGTCTAGGGCATTTAGATTTTGCGTGACGATGTTCAACTTTTATTTTTAAATAGCCGCCATATTGGATTTTACATTTTGAAATGCTGACAAAAAACACTTTCCAAAGAGGTATAACATGGCTATGTTTGATTGAATCGAAACACTAAAAATCACATAATTATGTTTTGGTCGTAGTAGGCTTTAATTTCCATTATGACAAAGAGAAACAATTGCTCAACATCTGAGAAACGTCAAAGTTTGTCCTTTATTTTATGTTTCAAGTAGTGCAGTTTAAAAACAGTTAATTAATTTACATAGAAATTTAAGCAAAGCATTTGTGCTTGAAATGGATCGCTTTACTAACCGTGATAAATATCAAATGTTAGAATGTTTTATTCTTTCTGGAAGGAATGATGTTAAAGCCGCTGAATTGTATTTAAATAAATACCCAGAAAAACATCAACGAAACATGTATGTTTCGGAGATTACAAAATAATTTAATAAATTATGGTAGTTTTGGCTTATATTTTTTATATTCTAACAGAGTTTTCCAAGTGGTTTGAACATACCCACCATTACGACACAAAGTGAAGACGATTTAGTTACCAATAGCAGCCAAGTTACAATTGCGGTACCAAACAAATCTCAGGACCATGAGCAACATGCTGCACTTCAGAAATGGACCAGCATGACACCACAAGAAGTTGCTATGTGGATAGACAAACGTTCAAGAATTGTTTTTCCTTGTGCTTTTCTAGTCTTTAATATTTTTTACTGGTCGTTTGTATATGCTTTATGATATTTATTTGAAATTAAGAGTATTTTAAGAAACCACCATAAACACTATTTATTACTCATCTTTTTAATACACTATACAATTTATCTATAGTACAATATGTAATAAAAACTTTATAAATTTGTTTGGTTTATTTAACTAAGAATTTAATAAATAAGTTGTATAACTAAATAATTCAACTTCAACTATTTGTATGTTTACCTATTTGGAATACTGTCTTGACTCACCGTTCTCCTTATACTAGAGCTGCTTGTAAAAAGAAAATATAGAAATTAATAAACAAATTATAATTGTATACGATCTTATATATTAATATATATGTTGACGTGATAATGAGGTCACGAGAGGTCAATGAATAACAAATACAATGGAAAAAACACCCAAAAAGAAGAAAAACGAGGAAAAATAAAATTATCCTATATTTAATTTTTCTACCCTATATAAACCTAGATTCCCAATTTTAAATTAATTTATTTCAGTGGTGTGTATAAATAATTACTCTTGAGAAATACCTTAAAACAAGTTTCCATTTTAAAATATAAAAGCAAAGAATTTATGTTCATCCGGGTATAGATAGTTATTCAGTAAGTACTAAAAATAATTTCGACTGTAAGCTATCGTCTTTAAGATATGCAAAACTAAAATCCGTACCCTGTTAGAATGCAGATTAATCATTAGGAATGCAATTACCAGCATTAATTATTTATGTAATTAATTTCCGTATTTAAAACCAAAAATAATATATTCATTTTCGTTAAACATAACACTTTATGATTTTAAGTAAAACGTATTAATTTCAAAAAGCCGAATGTCTAATTTATTTAATAAGAGAATACGTCATTTTATTAGAAATGTTTTAAAAGCCATTAAAAAATCCAATTATTTTGTAGCAATGGAAAAACGCTTTGATTTAAGGAACCTAGGGCCTATCAAAAAGTTATAAAGGATAAGATAAGCAAGTTTAATAGGTCTATGTATTACAATAGGAAAGAAAGAGGTAGTAGCGAACCGGTTCGTTTATTAGCAAAGAATTGACGATGCTATACGAGAACCATAAATCATAATGACCGAACTTAGTTCATGTAAACGCGACATCCTCATAATTCTTATATCATCCGGGATGACTCATGTTTGGAAATAAAACCAGAAAAATCCAGAAGACGACGTGTTGATTTTTTTTAGTATATAAATAGGAGTTGAATTAAAACGGGTTATTCAGATATCGTTCATTGATTTTACGACATGGAGCATGTAAGTTTTCAGTAAAGACTAATTCTTTAGGGCATCAAAGGTGTAATCTATAATTCATTTTACGACATGCAATATGAAACATAAACTTTAAATTATGAAGCATAGTTTGTAAGATTTAAACGCACGGGCCAGACAGATACAAAAAGGAACGCGAAATAAGGACCCCCGCGAATCACGATTACGTATAAAAGATAAAGAAAATTTAGAAAGACAGGGCTAACTACAAACCGCGGAGATTCACATACACAAATAAAGGACATTGCCTTCGATTATTTATTGACAATTAATACAAAAAATTTTCTATTCTTAAAAAAACAAATAAAGAGTTATATTTTACAGACAATTTCAATAATTAGATACGAAGTACGTATTTAGTATTTTTACATGTAAAATTGATCGGCAGTAAATAAAAAGGTAAAGCTTGTGATTTTTTGGGATAAACATTATTAGTTAAACACAATACATTTAGAACAATTTCTTATATCAATTTCAAGTATCAAGAAACATTAACAAAGCTAGTTTTATAGCAAGTTTTTGTTTGGGTTACGTATCAACGTCAAACGCTGATAGCAATAATTTCTTGACAAAACGAAAAAAGCAAGGTACAAAAGAAAAGATCGTAACATAACTCCATGTGCCAAAAAACTTGTTTTGCATCTATATCATCGGAGATGAATCAGCTGGATTCTGCTAACAACGGGATCGTCATCACGGTCGTGAGGATCATTGACGCTGCTACCGTAACTGCAAAAGTTCTAGATTACTAGAACAGGTGGAATGGCTTGCGGGTTCCTGTGATCTAAAGAGCCAAACTACAGGTTCAACCAAATTAGTAAGGTTTTTAGTGAGGAACCAGACTAAGACAAGTCCCGAAAGAAAGCTGCGAGTCTTTCGGTCCTTAGATTGGTAGAGACCATAGGGGTCGGCATGGCATTCTAAGACACACTCCCGCGATGTGGAAGGCAACGACAAACCATCACGTAATCTCCCAAGTACAAAGCGTACTTAAATTGTATTTAAAATGATGGCATCCTCAAGTAAAAGATTCCGGAGGTAAAATAGTCCCCCATTCGGATCTCCGGAAGAGGATTACTTTGGAGGATGTGATCAGAAAATTTAGGAAAAGAATCGGGAACATTCTGCAAGTCGGAGCGCGGAATTTAAGAAGTATGAAGCAAGTAGGTAAGCTAGAGGACTTAAAAATTGAAATGGATAGGTTAGCACTAGACATAGTAGGGATCAGCAAAGTTCGGTGGACAGAGGCGGGGGATTTTTGGAGTGGAGACTTTCGGGTAATTCATACAGGATCAGAGAAAGGAAATTCTGGTGTGGGGATAGTTATGCGAAAAAAGATAGGGCACTGGGTAGAAAACTACTTACAAAAGAACGATAGAGTACTCATGGTTAGTTTGAATCTAAACCGGTAAATACAGTAATAATATAAGTATACATGCCCACCTCCAACCACAGTGAGGAAGAGGTAGAAGCGATCTACAAAGATATCGAAAACGTACTAAGATACGTAAAAGTACATGAAAATTTAATATTTACGGAGGATTTTAATGCAGTTGTAGGTGAGGGTAGGGAAGAAGCGGTAGTAGGTTTGTTTGATTTAGGCACGAGAAACGACAGGGGCAATAGGCTGATAGAATTTTGTAAGAACAATTTAACCATCACAAGCATATAATTTCAACATCAGGCTAGAAGACGATACACGTGGAAGATGCCAGGGGATATAGGAAGATATCAAATAGATCACATTCTTGTTAGACAACGGTTTAGGAATCAAGTAAAACACAGTAGAAGCTATACAGAAGCAGATATAGACACTGACCACAACATCGTAATTATGAAGGCCGCTCTTAAATTTAAAAATTTGAAAACAAGGAATGGAAAAAGGCACTCTGTCCTTGAAAAACTAAAAGAAAAGATATCCACGAAAGTTTTGAAAATAAGTCAAATGAATTGCCAAAAGATATCGAGAAAAGTTTTGATACTAAGGAAGTAGAAATAGAATGGAACAACATCAAATCCAGCTTAGACATGGTGGCCAGAGATATTCCGGAGTATACACAAAAAGAAAATAAGAAACCATGGATAACAAAAAATATCCTGAATTTAATAGAAGTAAGACGGAAATACAAAAATAAATCAGACGAAACGGGAAAACAGATACAAAGCCATAAAATGGGAAATTATTCGCAAATGCAGAAAAGCTAAAGAACAATGGATTGATGAAGAGTGCAAAGAGATATAAACTAAGATGGAAATAAGAAAGACAGACGAAGCATACAAACTAATTAGAATGAATTTTAGGGATATAAAACCATATAGCAAAAATATAAGGAACGCGAGAGAAAACGTCATTATAGAAAATGTAGAGAAAGTGGTTAGATGGCAGGAATATATAGGGAATGTATATGCAGAAGGGGAACTAACAGCATTAGAACAGGAATCAGACCTTGACAATGAGTTTGAATTGGCATTAAAGGGACTGAAAAATGGTAAGGCGTCACGTACAGATAAGGGGCAAGCAGAAACTCTAAAAGCTGCTGGACAAGCAGTAACAGAATGTCTCTTCCAACTTGTAAACTATATGTATGAGACAGGCGAGATACCCAAAGACTTCAAACGTAACATCATAGTAACTATGCCAAAAAAGAAAGGCGCGGATAGACGTAAAAATTTTCGAACCTTAAGACGAATGGAAAAACGAGCTGAAGAAATACTAGGGGAAGATCAATTTGGGTTTAGGCGAAACAGAGGAGCACGAGAAGCTATTTCAGCTCTGGGTGTGATAATGGAGAAAACAATAAAAAAGGGGGAAAGCGTGTATATAAGGTTTGTAGATCTAAAAAAAGCATTCGACAATGTAAAATAAAAAAAATGTTCGAAATACTCAAAAAGATTGGAATGATTTTTAGGGATAGACGGATAGTACATAGCTTATACAAAGAGCAATTTATGTATGTATTCTAAAATAGAATCTAATAGGAAATTATTAGAAATCATTAAGAAATTATTAAGTCAAGTACAACAATGTAATTCAAGCATAGATATAAAAAGTTTATTAACAGTTCATGAGAACGGATGCAATACAATGTATTCCAGACGATAGTGCTACTGCAGGTGACAGGTCACAGACGCTTAAGATGCCGTGATTACCTAGAAAGTAAAATTGTTACAATGTATTAATGAATAGAATTAAGAATAAGCAGACATAAGCTTTGCAAGTTCCCACAGAATTGTGAGGGACAGGGACAACATAAACACCCCGGGAGCCCCAAGACCAGTCAGTCAGTTAAAGTATTTTAGCTTTAATATTGCAGTTTGCTTAGGCTACTCACAATATTAGTTCAATTAATTATTTTATTTCGACTTAGAGTTTTTTAAACCAGTTTGTCAAAACTCAACTGTAATTTCTGTTTAAGTAAAAAAATATTGTTACGAAGAATTAGAAGAAGTTTTTAAAAAGACAGCTCCCAAGGCCCGAAACGTAACTAACGTGCAATCAGGCAATGTTTATGCTCTTGTATACCTTGATTTCATTGTAAACTTACATTGGTCGTCCCTCTAATTACAAATTTATCGGTTACGCGGGTTGATCCTGGAAAGGCGTTTCTGCATTCCGGTGTCGACTTTGGTGGTCCTTTTAGCATTACAATGAGTAAAGTTAGGAAGTTTTTGTATGTTTCAGCACTAAAGCAGTGCATATAGAATTGGTATCAAATTTGTCTATAGATGCCTTTTTAGCCACATCTCGAAGTTTATAGCCCGTAGAGGGCTCTAATTTTGTTGGTGCTGCTATTGAAATATATTCAGCACAGTTAGAAGATATTAAATGGTCGTCCCCCCACACACACATTTCGGTAGGTTTTGAGAAGTGGGTATTACATTTGTAAAATCTCATTTGTCGCGTATTATTGGGGAACAGATATTAACCTATGAATGAGGTATTAAATACCGTTTAGGTGCAAACCGAAGCTTTTTTAAACTCTCGCACATTAGGACCAGTTAGTTCGAATCCTAATGATCTGTCGTGCCTGACACCAAGTCACTTTTTGAACACAAACCCAATTTCAATTATTCCAAATACCAATCTTTTGGATTCGCAACTTAATCGTTTACATCGTTGGCAACTCCAATAAAGTTTTTGGAAGCGTTGGAAGTTAGAGTACATTCATTTGTTACAGCAAAAAATTAAATGGGGTGATTCTTCCCGAAGTAGAAAACTCAACCAATTAGTTTTGATCCAAGACAATAACTCTCCTCCCTTGCAATGGACATCAGGTAGTTTTGTAGAGTTGCATGCAGTTGCATGCGAGTTGTTATACTTAAAACCAAAAACTAATCAAGGTCCGATATAAAGACACGTAGTTAAACTCTGTCTTTTACTGCTAGAGCCTTAACCTATATTTATTTATAATTTATTATAAATAACTTTCTCTCATTCTCTTTGTTGTTCGTTCACTTGTTTGTAAATAATCACAATGTGTTGCTTCGTTAAAAATAAATTTAAATTTATTTTGGTACGCAGTTATGCAACCTCCAGTTGCATCCTACAACCAATTCCATCCCATTCATACGTTCTTGCCTGTTGGAGCCGTGCCGCGAATAACGAGGTACGTTTCAGCCTGTCGCATCGCATAGAACAAATTGAACCATAGCTGTCGTTCTTCACGCATAATCGAGGCATGGTCTTCAAGCTTCGTAGAAACATTGAGAATTAGCCCTACAGTTCATAACCAACCCAGGGTAAGTGATTAGTGGAACAGGTAAATCCTAGATTGCATCCCACCCCCTACAGCTACAATAGGGTGGTAGAGTTAATATTCTAACACTATTTTTTCAAACTTTGTCTATAGTAGCTGAAGAAATGTGGTCTCATGCTTGTCTATGATCAAGAGCGTAGGATTTTTTTTGCTCGATAATGTAAAATTAACTAAATGATTTATCACCTGGGGAAATATTTCAGAACACATTGATCCAGAAATAGGTGCTAGGTCAAATATACCATGAGCACCATATGATATGAGCTTTAAAACTCTTGCGTAGAAAGATCATTATCGACGACAATGCCGTTCCTAAAGCATTAATTATGCAGTTTGTCCTTTTTAGCCGTTGGTGAACCTATTCACCTGTTTAGTTTCGTTATTTGCAATTACTTTTTCAGAATTCTAGATAGTTGTAGTTGATGTTTTGTTTAAATTATAAAATCTTGAACTGCCACAAAAGTTTACACTTGGGGAATAAACTGGCTCCAAATAGGTATAGAATGTCAATTCATTATGCTGATCAAATAATATCATTCTTGATAAGCTGCACTTCTTTGGAGAACGAATACTTGTATAAGAAAGACATTTCTTAAAACTATAGACCATTCCCAACCTGCCATTTAATATTTTGTCCAGTTTTCAAGAATTTGTGTTATACTGCGTAACGCCATTTTGTAAACAAATTTTCTGCATCCTATTACTCTTAATCCATAACATATTTTTAACATGATGAGAATATATTCCAAGCATTCTTTTTCTTGGTCTTTATAAAAAAATTGTATATAATTGTATTTAGGTGTAAGCCCAATGTGATTCTGTTTTTGATTTCATGCATAATGCATAGGTGTAACATTAGGAACTCCCGTCCTTTCAGAAACTTTTCTTAGACTACGCCACTATTACACAGGTTTATAGCATTCTGCATCACTCTACGGTGGTTAAACCTAAAGCAGTTTTTCGTGTACGATTTCTTGCCATTTGCAGAAAAGACACAAGTGAAAGACAATATATGAGGCAGGGTGAAACATATGCGAGGCAGACTGAAACAGCCGATTCACAGTGTAGTGATTCGTAGTACTTCCTTTAGTCAATTCTCATTAGTTGATAATCATTGCAAATATTATAGTGTATATTTCGATATTCGAGAGTATTTTTGAACAACACGGTAACCACTTCCACGTTTCCGAACGCACTCCGTGACGTCAGGATTAACGGTTGTAGGGGGCGATCGGTATTGTTTAGAAGCTTTAACTAGACTTGATTTTCAGATTTCAAAATGGATGGTCGAAAAGCTTTACTTGGCGGTTTTATTAAAAGTAATGTTTTTAATTACATTCTATTTTTAAGTTATCTGATTGCATCGAGGCTTGATTAATTGTTTAATGTTATTTGGTTGTGTTTTAAGATAGTAATTGAATTAATAGTCAAATTGTCATTCATTTCTTGTGTGTGTAATTGGTAATGCCGCGATGTGTTTAATTTTTAAATGCACGTTTATTAGATGCTTACTAGATTGAATATATTTTATTATCATGCATTTATGTTAATTTAGAGCCCGAATCTGGGCTTTTGTTGCTGTAGAATTTTGGTATGTATTTGTTACACTCATATTTTAAAATTAGTTTTCAATGTTCTAATAATTTGTTATGATTATGTAATTGGTTATTTTAGTTTCTAGTTGTGCGTTTATAACTGCAATTTATGTATCGTTTTTAAAACCTAACTGTAAGTTAGTTTGATGAAATATCTGATGTACATTATAACTTCCAATTCTATCGGTAACGAAAATTGAGATTTATTTATTTTTTTTTAAGTTGTGATTATGGCGAACCTCTGCTATGACCCTTTATTAACACGTTTGCATTATGACTATGTAGGAGATGGTCGATTCAATTTGTAGCCTTTGTTTGGTACTATCATAGCTTACGTTCATGTTTGTTTAAAAATATATGTTTTGCCAATGTATTTGTAGTAATGTTTATGCAACGATAGAATGTACGCTAGTCATTGTGAACTATATTGCCAAACGAGCTGGAAACTGTTAATGTATATACGCTAAACGTGTATCTTTGAGCCTTTGTTAAATTTACTAAATTTTATGGCCCTGTGGAGTGGAACATTCGTAGTCAAGGTCCTTATCTTCCCGGTGTTTTTCTTGTTCAACTTTAGCCAGGTAGTAATGACACAGCCGTCCCTGGTACCTTTTAGAAAAAATTAGCTAGACTACACTGACATTTCTTCAGTCTCATATGCAGTGTGTCCGAGTAACAGTTGACATCTCGTAATATTAAAAGTGCACAGGGTGCTTGTTTGCCGCCCCATCAATGGAGAAGTGTATTTATGCAGTTAGAAGCGCAGGGTTGTCGAGGTTTTATCTGCCGATGCTTTTTCCTCAGCGTTAACCCAGGGAGTCCGGCACTGTTTGCTCTTGTAATTCATGTTTAATTGACGGTAACCTAATTTTGAGGTTATCATATAATAATTAAAGTAGGATCGTTAACTATTGTAGTTTTATTTCAAACCTTCCCGCTTTAACGCCATCTCAGTGTGTATATTTGGGTTAAGTTTCAGTCACACAAGATAGGTGTTACTAGTCACAGCTATAGACGACTAGATCACGAAACCAGGTATTGTCAAGAGAGGGAGTTCGTTCATCTGCAGGTAAGTCAGAGTACATATTTGTAGCTGCGATCAGGTGCGTTACATTACAACAGCTAAACAATTATGTTTTACCGCAGCCCATGTATAACCTCAAACACAAAATTGTAGCAACTAAACCCAATATAAATAAAAATATTATAAAGGCTACATTATAAAATAAAAGGCCTTTCTGCTACAGTTGTAATCACTCAATAATATATACGAACAAACTCGAAATTACTTTTATAAAAGTACATGGACAGAAACTACAACCTCTTTTTGCGAATTGACTGGTAGCACCGACTAAACTGTGGCCGGTACAATAATGAATATTCGTTTAAGAGTGAGAATGCGGGTTAACTTTTATCTACATAATGGCGGTAGATGTATATTTTCTAGTATTATTTTAAACCAGAATGTTTCACTGTGGAACACTCTCCTCCACTTGCCGTTTTATCATTACCACACAATCATAGGCCCATAAATGAATTCTGATTGTGTTTACACTTTTAAAAGATACACAACTAACCAGATGCATTATTTACGATCCATTAATAGTAATATAGTTTTTGCAATTTCTAAACAGACTTTCCTCATCAATATTTGTGATGTCATATATTGGCGCCGTTGCCACTATCAAAATAGCAATTCCTCATAACTTGTTTCTTGGAAGTGAAGGGTTCATTGTTTTTAACTGCCTGTGATACAGCAGTTGCCGTGGACAGATTGATATTTAAAGCAGCTGCTACACGCTAAAATAGAATTAATGAACTACAAATTGAAATAAATAATTAAATTACCTCGCGAACTGCCGTCAAAGAAATAAATGGACCATCGTTATCTCGTTCTTGTTTAACAAACGCTATCAAATTAGCTACTTCCCACAACTTCCTAAACGTGAACCGGACATGGTTTATTCACCCAAACAAAAAAACCGCTAGTCTTTTCTGAAAAGAACAATTTAAAATGCAAGCAAGAATAACACAAAATGCGGGACAAAAACTACGCCAGAGGTTAGTGACATGAAATAAGAACGTCAACGAAAATCTAACATAACCAATACAAGTAATATTAGTATTAGTTCTCATCAAATGTCTCAAATGAAGACGGCAACATTGCAAAACTTGCAAACCGAACAGGAAACTATTTTTCTAGAGTTAGAATAAGACAAGAATATCATTTGTAGTTGATATGACATGACCTCATTTGTGACAAAAGTCGGTTTAGAAATTGCGAGAACTATAGTATAAATTTAAGAAACTGACCTTGAACTGCTTATCGTAGGTTGATGAACTTTCAATTGCCGCGTTCTAGGTGGACTAGGAGGTTGCAGTAGTGGCAACCTCATGCTTACTCCAGGTCTGGAAACAACGTGTCCCATAATATTATCTATACTGTTTCCTATATTACTTCCTGAAGGATCGGCGTCTGACTCTGCTGAAGATGGAGGTGTTCCTTCACTAGCACTTAAATCTGCTGTAGATATACTTCTTCTAAATATGGGGTCACTGTATCTGTAAAGCAATAAATTTAAAAAGATTAAAATACAGATATATGCTAAATTCACATTAAAAATTAGGTACTATATGTATTTGACACGCTTTAGGTTATATCTTAAAGAGTTTTAGGCAAATGATTATATAAACTAAACACTGTAGGTACTAACCTAACTCAGGACTGTATGGAAGGTTTTTGAAATTAACGAAAACAGTTATAGAGTCAAAAAAGCTGTAGGGGTACTCACGTAGTCCATTCATCACCTTACCAAAATTATTGTTGCGAGCTACTAGTAGGCAACCCTTCAAACACACAAAACACCGCAAGCACTGTTTATTCTCAAGGGTTCGAGAATGCTTCTAAAAATTACTGGAGGATGAGTCATATCTTTAATTCAGGGTATATATAATGCTGTGTTACTTCCTGTAGGAAAAATAATATACCTTAGTTATATCCCTTATATTGGGCCACACGGTTTTGGGTGCCATAATTATGCTGTGATTCTTGCCCCACTTACAATTGGGTGCTATAAAATGCTTTGTTAAGCCCTGTTATTCTCTCACAGCCCCTTTTACCACTCAAACACTTGTGAAAATTTAAATTTATAATTTTTTTGCCTCGACTAGCTGATTCAATTAAATAAAGCACTTCTATAATACATGGTATAATGATTGAATATTTACAACACTTTTAACTATCTTCTCCCCTTTTTGCATCATATACATCTGTCAAATTATTACAAAATCAAGCCAGCAAAACGAACTTTTTATTACCTTTAAAGACTTATTGAAACGTTTCAAACAGTCTGTAACTTTTCATAAAACTTTTGCTAGAGACCCCCAGTTTGTCGGCTTTTACACTTTAAATTATGATTGAGGTAAAACAGTATAAAAATAAATCATATCAAAAATATTTGAGATAAAACAGTTTAAAAATAAATCATATGAAAATCTCTAACCTGAATAATTTTCATAGGTGCTCCTAAGAATTGAAGTCGATATCCAAATCGTTATTGATGCGTTTATTTATCATCAATTTGCTTGACCAGGCAGCATTCTCCAAAATTGTGTTTTGATCGTAGCGTCTCGTAATTTGAAGTTCTACAGGAATCGTAACATTATTTTACTTGTAATTTATGATTGTAATTTATAGCGTAATTGAGATGGTCATTCCGATGGTAGTTGAGATGGTAAATTCAGATTTACATTCCGAGAGGAATTTAGATCAAACTTCAGAGAGTAATTTAGATCGACATTCAGATCGACATTCAGAGAGGAATTTAGATCGACATCCAGATCGACATTCAGATCGACTTTCAGATCGACTTTCAGATCGACATTCAGAGCCCTGTTTTATTTATTATTAGAAATGTTATAATTTCCTAAATCTTATTTACTTACTTCTCAGAAATACGGCATAATTTTCACAATTCTACACTTTATAATTTCACTGTTAACAAATATTTATTATTCACGTAAATATTTGGCACTTTCAATTATAGTCACTGCCAGTTTCAAAGTATACTAACTTGATGTTCAATTCTCCAGATATTTATAAGATTGTCCCACTCTTGTTTGAGATTCGCTGGCTTCACGTGCTAGGCGAGGCAAGTGTATTATTACTTGTTATGTTTGGGAAAATTTACCAATTGTATGTATTTTAATTGTATGACGCGGTGCTTGAAGTCACGTAATTCAATTGTCATACCTTATATTTACTTCAGGAATCCCAGGAACTTTGTAGATATCGAGCACGTAGTCTTGTTTGTTAGCTTTATTTAAATCTAAACTGAATAAATTTGGTATTTGTTTATTTCCCAATAAATTGGATTTTCGAACAACTGTGATTCTCTTAGATCACGTAAGTTTTTAAATAAAGCATAATTTCTGCGTGCGTTTACGATAATATCTTTACACACTTTATGAATATTTATCTAGCCACTTCATGCAGGTTTTTCACTGATTTAATTTTAATGCGTTTCGTTACCTTTTTAAATTCTAATCTCTGCTAGTAGCTACACTTGAATATGTGTTTTAATTGTTTGTACTGCTATATACAGTGTGCTCGCAACTAATAATTTTTATACTAACCTATTTACTCTCCTAATATCTATTATTTCGTGCTTCTGTTGCTTGGGAGTTTTCCTTGCTTATTCTACGACCCCAATGACTTAACCTACCCCTAAATCAACCCTATAATTACAGCAATATATATATATATATATAATGCTGTGATGGGGGGTTGTTTAAGGGTGTATTTTATAGCAATGGTCATGTAGTAATCAGAAATCACAATAGAAAGCAGAAAATTGCATTTATTTAGAAGAAAACTGAGTAATTGGGATAGTTTTTAAATAGTAAATATTGAACACCCTGTATATAGAGTATGAGTAGTTTTAAGCGACGCAAATAGACACAATAAGACAAATAACAATAACAAATATTTAATACCCGGTATATAGAGCTTTAGTAATTTTAAGCAAGGCAAATAACTATATTTTTCAGTAGAAGCACGCGTATTTAGAAGAGGATGATAATAAATGTAATTAAACACGCATTCAAAAGAATTCTAATCAGTTATGATAATACGGAAATAAAAGATAAAACTTAAAGAAGCGTAGTGTAAGTGCGTACAAACAATTAACAATTTTAATAGTAAAGGTAATTAAAAATGCGTAAATAGATAAATATACTTGAAAATTGAAAGTCGAATTGCATCAGGTATTGTGTATAATATGGAAAAGCGATTATTTTCTCAAAACACCGCATGGTCTGATAACAAAGCATCTGTAAGCAAACAACAATTACTCGAAAGGCCGAGAATGTTACATAAGAAAACCACTTTAAGTGTAGGAAATAGAAAGACTTCATTGGTTAAGATTAGTAAGCCAAACCCACAGACAAAGGGGGAAATAACCATATATTAACAAAGAGTAATGATAACGGAGCTCAGTTTTCAACTCAACAAGGCCTAAGGTGCGTCATTCTAAATCTAAGAGTAACGCGTAAGAATAATATTTAAAAATGAAAATTGTTTAGTGACAGATAGTGCCACGAAGATGAAAATTTCTATTGCCGATTAGCGTAAGTAGGGGAATTTATTTAAACTAAAATATAATGATAATAAGGTTCTAAGTCTAAGTTTGGTGCGAGTAATCTAAGTCTAAGTTTGGTGATTGGACGATAATAAATCTAAGTCTGACGATGATAATCTAAATCCAACTCGGAGGCTGATGACAATAATTTAAGTAATATAATAATTCAAATGATATTCTAAGTTCGAAGAGAATAATTCATGGGTGTAGAATAAATCAAGAGGGTGACGACAATAATTCAAATGTAATAATTCAAGCGTGTGGATAGATAATATTTCAAATGGGTATATAATAATTCCGAATTGGTGAAGAATAATTTCGAATACAATGTTAATGATAATGCATGGAAAATTCTAATTGATTGGTTGATAATTGATGCGTTGATAGTCTTGGTACAATTTTAAGTTGCGAGAAAGAAATAAGGAAGCACGAAGTAAACAGACCAGGTTAGATCTTTTTAGTTTTAAGACATTTTTTTCTATTTGAATTTGAATACTGAATTTACTTAATTAAGATAAACTAGTGTAACTGAGTCAGCAACGAACTTTGCATACGTAGAAAGTACGTAATATAATAAAGGGGTTTTGAACGTTCCAGGCTTCTTTTATAAGAACAGTAGTTTTTTTGGTGACTTTAGATTGATAGCGAAGCATATGATTTTTGAGATAAATGAGATTTACAATATTGATTGATTGAAAAGTGTATTTTAGTAATTTTCAAAACCTGTACATAATATTTGTTTTCATTATATGGAATTAACTAACTTCGTTTTATAATTCAAAATAAAAGCTAGTCGAGGCAGAATAATAAAATTAGCGGGAGTGTAATTTGATAATTTAAACAGAAAGATGGAGTCAAGTAACAATACGCCAATGATACCGAGTACGGCGTTATCATATCAAGTATTTATTGGACAGCCCAAAATCGGCGATTGAGAGTTCCAGTTAATTCATAGCAAATTTATATGGCTGCCCAAGCCCGGCGCTCGATAAATCCAGTAAGTACATAACAATATATATATATATATATATATATATACATAGAAGTGTAATAAATACTAGTTGTGTTAGTGTTATTAATGGGCCTATGGTAAAGAAGTTACTTTAAAAAGATATTAGTGCTTGTAAATTCATTAGTGTGATAGTGCTTCATTGTTAATTGGACTGAAAACATTTATAAATAAGGCATATACTGTTAATTAGACTTGTGAACAGTGAGTTATAAAGACTCTTGTTATTACTTGTTTTAAATTAGAGAAATGCGGTAGCAGTAGCCCGCTTCAGTATGTTTAATTTTTGTACAAATTACCATATATACAGGTTAATTCGTAGAAGTACAAGTAAGTGATTTTTTAACCTGTGCAACCCTTGAACGTTCAAAAAATTATAATAAAATAGTACTTTTTTGATTTAAATATTTCACTCCAATAGAACATAAGAAATCGTTGCGAACAAATATTCTTTTAAATAACATAGCAATAACTCTTTATGACATGGTTTTGTCAAAACAAAATTTAAATGTTTGAATAAAAATAAAAAGCATACGCTGGAAATATCATCTAAGTTAAACATTTAACTTTGATACATACGACTGACCTACTGGTCAGGTATGAAATGTCTGTCTATACGTAGCGCTAGCGTGTAACTTTAGGAAACGTTAATTTTAGTTAGTTAAATGAGTTTTTAGTACACAAGCAGCCTGTAAAATGTAGAAGATTTAGTATTCTACATTTAATAACGTTGCTACTCCAATATGAAATTTAATTATGATGAAGAATTAAAATGGGACAGCACCTAGTACATTAAATACAAACAGTAATAAGTATCAATATCGCTTCGTATTAAAATTAGAAAATTACAAATAGAGACCGGGAAATTACCGTCCATATTAAAGCTACTCGTACAAACTCACAAGGAGTAACTATGGTAACGTACACCACAATAATCATATACTCATATAACCAACCCCAAGATTAATGCGTTGAGAACCATGAATGACGCGCATTTCAGCATTCAATCTAAAATCATGGGAACAAAATGACGGTCCACATAGACAAAACGACATTGACCTCGAAATTAGGATAGTTTAGACGCACAATCTGTCAGAGCAAAATTTGAAAAGGGGAGGATGTTATATAAAAACTAAGTTCGAAAAAGTTAAGGAGTTCAGAAATAAAAGATGGTTAAATGGCAGCGGAGATGTATACGTTAGACCAGAGGCCCCACGTTGTGCGTTGCCGGCGACGAATTCACTTGAACTTTCTGAATAAGTAGACCAGAAAGCTCAAGTACATGTGTATCATGGAATTTATACCCGTGTTGGTCGGGTATCGGACAATGAAATTATTCAACGAACGGGTGATAAACTGATTTCACTTTTCAATAACTGCTAGAATTTAGATAGATAGAATAAAGTAACTTGACGTGTCGATTAAGAAAAAGGTGAATCATTGACGCTCCTAGACGTTCTTAATTAAAGAAAAGTAAGAAATGGAAGTTAACTGTGAGTACAGTTTGAGCTTTTTTTTTGTTTATGGTTTATAAATATGTACATGTGATATTGTAAGTGTAAGTTGTAAATAGTTAGTAGTTACTTGATAGCAAATTAATATTCCGTTAAATAATTATTTTGTATAAAACTAGTTTTATTTAACTTTAAGCATAATATTACAGGAAAGTTTAAACATTTTAAAAGATTAAGAAATATGTAAATGTAAGCTTATTCATTATTACCTGACCAGTTGGATGTTACATTAAGTTTGTTTTAAAGCTTAATGTACATGTACCTGTATTTCGGGAATTGACTGTTATTAGAGTTTAAGCTAAGGTGGAATTTTATTTGGAGTTATTTATAACATAGGTAAAGATAAATTCTTGTGAAACGACATCCAACAACCTTAGTTATGAAGTATTGGGAAAAGGCTATTTGTTTTAAAAATATTTGGTTAATTTCAAAAAGTTAATGAGTGTTTTTGAGGTATTGTAAAAAAGGTAAAGTATGAGGTGGTAAATTTTAGAAAACCAGAACTGTCATGTGTGTAGAAAAAATATCCTAGGGATTTCTGGGACAAAATGGTTTGGCGTCCCTTGCTTTTGACAACCGGTAAATTTTTCCAAGGTAAGTGGTCCTTGTAAAGTAGCTTTTGTACTTTGGCGATTGCACAGGTTCATTTTTATTTTTTATTATTTTTCCATAGAACCCACCTCGTACTACTGAACGCTAGCCGGTGCACTAATTTACTGCTACGTCAATCGCCATTCCGTCAGGGTAAAATTAATTTAGAAACGTAACGTCAATTCAACCCGTAACATGCATCATTCTTTTGATCATCAAAGAGTTCATGCTTTACCTATTTTTCTAGTTAAAAGATGAAATATTCTAGCTAAACAATTTTAATATTATTTGAAAAGTTTGGAATAAAAGAAATTTGCATAGTGTGCGCATGTGCATCTAAATATGCGCTAGCATGTCTGTGTGAGCTTGTGTGAGTGCTGCTCGAATTATATGCACATGCGTTTCCAAGCATAATTGCTAATTTACTCGCAAAAATACTACAATCTTAAATTAAGGCTTTGAAGGACCACAATATACCAACACTTAAAGATATATTTTTAAGGATTATTGTACGTTGATATTTTAGCACCACTTATATTTAAAAAATCTTTTTCTATATGGCTATTCGGTTGAAATTTTAACAAGGTTGTAACGCGTTAGCTTATTATGATTTCACGAATAGTAATGTTTATTATGCATGGCATTTCAATAATTTTGTTCTATAGAGGAATTGAGGCAAGAAACTTAAACCACACAATCTTAATTATTTTTGTACAATACGTAGTTGAACATAACCTAGGTCATGCTTTATTTAAAAATCTCCAAAGGTAAACAGATTTTAATGTTGTGCATCTCGAATTCGAATACAAAGCTCCAAGTATGGGTAATTACCATAGTTAGTTTGGGTAAAAATCCTAATTGCAACAGTATCTAACGTAATAATGTTACTCTAAGAAAGTTAGGATAAACAATGATCAAATAACAGCGAGATTGTCAATATTCATGTTTCCAAATAATTACATCTTAGATAGGGAAGCTTTTTACACCTTTCGTTAAAAATCATTCAATTTAAAAGTGCAACTATACAATTGCTGACATAATTTACAATGTACCTAGAAAAAAGTAACTTTGTTACAATGCAATTAATCAGATAGATACATCGGGCAACCTAAGTGAAATTCACAGATATTAGATGACAAATGATCTTATCATACATAATAATAAAATAAAATACAATGTTAAATGTTTACAATGTAACACCTCACGACTTATAACATAAAACACGACTATCAAACCACAGGAAATCATTTTCAAAACGAGACTGTAAAACATTTTATGAGACGAATGTAAAAGAGATAAAAAAAATTTTTTCTTTAAAAAAGCAAATGAAACTTGAAGTTTAAAAGAAATTTTCTTTTAAAACAAATGAGAATTAATATTAAAAGATTCTTACCATAATTAATAGAACGAACTCAAAATAATCCAAAAAATAACGGGCGCACATTCACTAAACATCAAAAATAAGAAACTTCAATCACCGCGATCCAACGCACGTTTATAAACCGGTAAACTAACGCGAAATTAATTTCAAAGCTAAAGCTAATTCGAACAAACTGTACAGAACGCAATTTAATCCTTTAAGCAATCACGGAACAATTATTAAACCATTGACCTCTATAATACTGAATAAATCACAGCAGGAACTCTGCATTAACTAAAAACCACGGTAACCTAAAACCACTGTAAGATAAATACGCGAAGAAAGCATTCCTTATTATACAGTTAAAACTCAGAGAAAATCGCTTTCAGAATCCTTGCACAGTACTAAAGAAATAGCTTTCAGGAACTTTCAGTACTAAAGCAATTTGCATCATAAGTACTAAATCTATCACGGAATAATAAAATCGACGCAATTTCTATATTAATAAAAGCGTGTACAATTGCAATAAACTCTAAACGTTTTTCAACTAATTAATCAGCATTATAAAGTGCAGTAAAACGGTCATCATAAGAATCTTTAATTAAAACGCTAAAACGTTATCATACACTCATAATTGTAAACCTGAAAACGCACATTACGGAGAGATTCAATTACCAACAAGCATTATGATACCAAGAGATCTAAAAATAAAACAGACGTAACACTTTAACAAAGCATTAGCAAGTAAATCCTATAACACCTTTAAGTGCAATTACCTCGACGTACGATTACAACTTAAGTATTCAATTTCAACAATAAAGTATAAAAGTAAGTAACCTCAGGTCATAACTACGCAACTCAGTAAAACCCACGGAAGAGTATTAATTACAAGCGAACTGAAACAACGCTAAAACGAGAATAAACCCATCCATTTCAGATTCCTTAAGAAAGATAAATTAAAAGCTGCATTAAAAAACCGGCAAATCTAAGACTACGGTAATTAATCTAACATTATTGAAATAAATCTCACAAGTACATCATCGCATTGTGTAATTAAATATAAATAAACAACGACTACGATTTTAAAAATAACTCGACGCAATATTAACAAATCCAAACCAAAAATTAATATTACAAGTACGAAATTAATCTCAATTTTTTTACCAAATTTTTATCCACCCAATCCAAACTGAAAATTAACAAATTCAAATCAAAAATAACGTCATAAAAAGCAAAACCATCCCCAATTTTACAAAATTCAAAATTATTCAATCTAAAAGGAAAATTAATAAAACCAAAGCAAAGTTAACATCACAAATAGCAAAACCATCCCCAATTTTTACAAAATTCAAAATTATTTAATCTAAAAGGAAAATTAATAAAACCAAAGCAAAGTTAACGTCACAAAAAAGCAAAACCAACCCCAATTTTACAAAATTCGAAATTATTTCATCCAAAAGAAAAACTAATACATCCAAAGCATAATTAACGTTACAAATAGAAAATTAACCCCAATTTTACAAAATTTGAAATTTCACAACCCAAACGGAAAATTAATAAATCCGAAGCAAAAGTAACCATACAAATAGCGAAATAAAGCTTAATTCAAAAAAAAATTTTTAAATTTTCCAAAAATCGAAAACAACCCTTAACCAACATGAGTAACACAGACTTACGTCTCTATTTAGAGACAATTCAGACGTTTGATGGCACCCAGGCCCATCTCTCAAATTTCATTGGAGCATGTGAAATGTTCCTAAAACCTTTACAAACCCGGAGATGACGCAAGAAATTCATTGCTTATACGCTTAGTAATAAGTAAACTAGCCGGAAGGGCACTAACATTAATCGCCAGTAGGGACGATTTATCGGAATGGGACCAGTTTAAACAGCTACTAATTGCATATTTTGGAGACCAACGTAATATAAAATGCCTGGTACGAGACCTAATAAACCTTAGAATGGAACACAATCAATCCCCTACCAATTCGGAATGAAATGCCAAGACGTGAGAAGTTTAATTTTAACAAAATTAAAAATCGAAGAACCCGATCAAAACGTTAGACATTTAAAAACAAAATGTATGACGAAATGGCACTAGACACATATATAAACGCTTTACCAGAACGACTATCGGATAAAATCAGATTCCAACGACCCCAAAATCTAGAAGAAGCTATGAGCCTAGTAATAGAAGAAGAAAATGTAATGTATTACCGCAACAGACTATACAATCCCAACGCAAATAAAAGTTATTCACCAACAAAAACTATACAAGCTACAAGACAAACAATCCCTCAACAAAAATTCACACCCTTTAACCCACAAACAAATCAACCGCGAAGTAACAACCCAAGTTTTAACAATACCAATTTTAATAATCAATATAAACATTTTTCAAGACCAACATTCAACCCAACTTTTACGAAACCCGCATTCCAACCGAGATTCAATCAAAACCTAAACCAACAAAGACCAGCATTCAATGCAAACCCTAATAGAAATACACCAATGACTAATAACAATAACAACCCTAACAATTATTACAAACCAACACCAATGGACACCTCATCTGGTAACACCAGACAAAACACAAAAATAACACATATCCGACCAAACCCTCATCAGAAACGTAATTTTACATCGGAAGAATTATTTCATCAAGAAATAGAAAAATTTGACACTGACCAGAATAATGACATTGAGACACCTACGAACAATGAAACAAACCATGCAGAAACTTATGAACGTGACGAACAATGCGAAACTTACGAGGAGTACGACGACGAAAACTCGAATTCAAATTTTCAAATGGACCAATTCATAACCGACCAAACTTAATTAACTTAAATAATATAAATCACTTAGTATTACCATACATAGAAATACCCCACGCCAAATTCAAACTATTAATCGACACCGGATCATCTAAAACATTAATTAGCCCCAGAACCGTACAAAAACATTATTTAGATTATGTAGAAAGAGAACCATTCAAAATCAAAACAGCTCATCAAACGACACTACACCAATTCGTAGCAAATATACCCTTACCGAGAACATTTAATGTTAAAATGAAACATAAATTTTGTGTATTCGAATTTAACGACAAATATGACGGATTAATCGGAATGGACCTTCTAAGAAAATTAGGAGCCAACATTGACATTAAAAATCGCTTATTAAGGACAAAATACGGAAAAATCCCAATTAAATTTCAAAACACACAAGTTGAACAAAAATACACTATAGAACCCCGAACGGAAAGAAAAATAAAAATCCCAGTAAAATCTAACAAAATTTAGGAATAATAAATCATATGACATTTCAACAAGGAGTAGAAACCCCAACTGCCTTAGTACAAATAAAAGATAACTTTGCAACCACAACAATATTAAATTCAAACGACTATCCGTAGAATTATCATTGACAGACCCAATTAACGTAGAAGAACTAAATTTTAACGAAATGGAAATAGACGAAAATTTAGAAAACGAATACAACCCAATGGAACATGACGAAATGTTAAGAGAAAATTTAACTAACATCCGCTTTAATACCGATATCAATCAAGAAGAAGAAAGAGCAATTAAGAACTTATGTTTTGAATACCGAGACATATTCCATTGTGAAGGAATACCATTAACATTCACCAACACAGTAAAACATAATATCGAGTTAACAGACAATAAACCAATCTTTACAAAAGCATACAGACTACCTCATGCAAGCCAAGAAGAAGCTGACAGACAAGTAACAGACTTATTAGACCAAGACATAATCCAGCACTCCAATTCACCATGGAGCAGCCCCGTGTTAATAGTACCTAAGAAATTAGACGCAACCGGAAAGAGAAAGTACAGAATGGTAATAGACTACAGAAAGTTAAATGAAAAAACGGTAGATGACAAATATCCACTACCAAATATTACCGAAATTTTAGACAAATTAGGCAAATGCCAATATTTTACAACATTAGACCTAGCATCAGGATACCATCAGGTAGAGATGGAAGAAAAGACATATCAAAACAGCCTTCAGCACACCTAGAGGACATTACGAATACAAACGAATGCCATTTGGACTAAAGAACGCACCCGCTACTTTCCAGAGAGTCATGGACAATATATTACGAGGAATACACAATGAGAAATGCCTTGTATACCTTGACGACATCATAGTTTATTCCACATCACTGGTAGAACACATAGAAAGATTGAAAGAAGTATTTGAAAGACTTAGACAAGCACATTTTAAAGTACAATTAGACAAAAGTGAATTCTTACAAAAAGAAGTATCATTTTTAGGACATGTAATAACACCCCAAGGAGTAATGCCAAATCCAGACAAAACAAATGCAGTTCTAAATTACCCATTACCAAAAACAAACAAAGAAATCAAAGGATTTCTAGGACTTAGTGGTTACTACCGCAAATTCATTAAAGGTTACGCTCAGATAACCAAACCCCTGACAAATTGTTTAAAAAAAGGAAACAAAATTGAACACAACCCGGAATTTATTAAAGCAGTAGACAAAATTAAAAACATATTAACAAATCATCCTGTATTAGAATACCCAGACTTTACAAAACCATTTATACTGACGACAGACGCATCGAATGTAGCATTAGGCGCAGTATTGAGCCAAGGAAAAGTAGGTAGCGATAAACCTATCAGCTACGCATCCAGAACCCTAAATAAAACCGAACAAAAATATAGCACTATAGAAAAAGAATTATTAGCCATAATTTGGGCAACAAAATATTTTAGACCTTACCTATACGGAAAAAAATTTTACATATATACCGACCATAGACCACTAGTATGGTTATGCAAACTGAAAGAACCAAATTCAAAATTACAAAGATGGAGAATCAGACTCGAAGAGTATGATTACGAAATTATATATAAAAGGAATTTATAACAACAACGCAGACGCTTTAAGCCGAATCCAACTCAATGCATTAGAAACGGAATCCATTATAGGAAACGTAGACGAAACAGAAATAAGGGAAGATCCAGACGAGATCGACACGATACATTCGACACAAAACGAAGAACCTAAAAACGCGATTAAAATTTTAAACGAAGCAATCGATATGAAACCCAATCAATTTATAATAACCGAAGTTTTAAATAACCCCAATCCAGTAAAATATACAAAAGTAGATAATAAAAGATATATCAAATTCAAATAACAAAAGATGATAACGAGGAACAAATAATTAAAATTTTAAAGAATACACCCCGAGAAGAAACGATTTTATTTTTATTTCAATACCGAACATTTATACCAAAGATTTTCAGAATTATACATTAAACTATTCAATAACTCTGGACCTGAACTCATCAGATGTACTAGAAAACTAATAACACTAAACGACCCTGACGAAATAAACGATGTAATTAGAAATCAACACGAAGGAAAAACCAACCATCGTGGAATTAACGAAACAATAAAACAACTTGTAAGACGTTATTATTTTAAAGACATAAAGGACTTGACCACAGATTTCATTAACCAATGCGAACTATGTGACAGAGCAAAATACGATAGGAAACCCCAAAGATACCCTTAATGTTAACCAAAACACCCGACAAACCATTTCAAAACTTCATGCCGATACTCTAGTAGTAGAAGCGCAAAACTATCTAACAATCATAGACGCATTCACAAAAATAGGCCAAGCCATACCAATCACATCCAAAAATAGCATTGACGTGACCCAAGGATTTTACAATATTTCACATTTTACGGAACACCCGAATCAATCACTTTAGACAATGGTAGCGAATTTAAAAATGAGACAATACAAAACACTTTAGAACTACACAAAATAAACATTCATTTCATAACGGAAAACCACCCTGAGTCAAACGGACTAATTGAACGATTACATTTAACCCTGTTAGAACAAATTAGATTATTAAGAATAAATTATAAAAAGGAACATATAACCAATTTAATGTCATACGCACTAATCGCCTATAATAACACTATTCACTCATCAACAAATTTTACACCCTTAGAATTAACATTAGGACATTCAGATTCACGAAATCCCTATGACATACACTACAACAAAGAAGTATATCAACAATATGCGAAAGACCACAAACAAAAACTAAAAATAACTTACGACAAGGTAAAAGATAAATTAGAAAACGATAAAGAACGTATCACCACAACCCGAAATAAAAATACCGACTCAAATAAATTTTCAATAGGACAAACCGTATATGAGAAAAACTTTCAGAGCAAGCGACATAAAACAGCACCCAGAAATTTAGGACCATTTAAAATTAAGAAAATATCAGATAAAAACATAGCAGTAGTAGACAACGGTAAAATAACGAAATACATTCATTTAAAAAACCTAAGACACCCTGTAATTTTAGATAGACAATCATCACCCTTACCGTCAACCTCCACCCAGGTAGAACGGACGACCAAGTAATAATATACAAACAAAAAACAACCCCGGTATACTACCAATAAACTAGGCAGTATACAAATTTACAATATTTACTCAAATAACATCAACCCTTACTTTAATGTAACAAATTTTAGCTACATTAAGAAAACGAAATAATATTTTTAATAGAAATCCCGATAGTAGAAAGTAACAATTATCAATATTATCATTTATTTGCTTTTCCAACAAAGGTTACTAGCACATACCAAGTAATCATACCCAAAACCAAATTCCTATCCCTAAATGAACTGAGATATGGTTATACAAACGAAAAATGTACTGAAGTAACACCAAACCAATATTTATGTCAATCGATGACGACAACAACCATTCAAGAAGACAGCCCTTGTGAAGTACAACTATTAAAATTCTCAAATCATTACGAAAACTGTGAAACCAAACAAGTGCAAATAACTAATATGAAAATTCAAAAAGTTACAGATAACAAATGGATAGCCATTTTCCCAACAGAAGTAATAGCAACCATCCACTGCAACCAAGATGAAAATAACCAAGCATTAATCGGAAGCAAACTAATTACCCTCAAAGAAAATTGTTATGTGAAATTGAAAGATGAAGTAATCAGAGTTTATCAAGATCCCATAACAACAAAGAAACTTGCAAACCTACCGGAACTACAATTCAAAATACAACAAGAAGACGAAGAAATAAACAAGAAACCTATGAAGCTAGAGCATCTAGACTTAGACGATCTCAACCACGCCGTGAAATTAGTGGAAAGTTATAAAGAACAATTAAGTGAAATCAAAACGCCAAAGTTACATTATAATAATATAAGTGTTTGGACAATTGTATTAATCATTTTAATAATTTTGTAATCATGTATGTATTATACAAAATGTACCTTATATATAAGAATGAAGGAAACAGTTCTAGATTTAAGGAAACAAAGAGAAAAAAAGAAACGACAAGTATACCTTTAGAAACAATGAATTTTAAATGAATTTAAATGTATTTAAAAATTAAGAAAAACCTTAATTTTTCATTTACGGTGGGAGGAGTTATGTATCCCCAATTACATATATATTGATATATTGAATCTAATATGAATTATTAGAAATTATTATGTAAAAGTATAAGTTCAATGCAACATTGTAACACAAGGATAACCCAGAGAGGTTATCGACAGTTCATGAGAACGGAATGCAGCTGTGCATCCGTGAGGGCAGTGATACTGCAGGTGGCAGGTCACAGGCGGTCAACAGACCGCAATTACTTAGAATTAAGTTGTTACATTGTAATAAAGTATACAATTAAGAGAAACGCAGACATGAGATCTGCAAGTTCCCACAGCCGTGTGGAGGGCAGGTTATTATAAAAGGCCCGGGAGCTCAATGCCCGGCAGTCAGTCTCCAAACTCCATACTTCGTTGTTTGAGCTACTCAACCGAGTCAGTCTTTGTATTACAACTTTTACATTGTTGTCTACTTAGACTACTCACCTGTACAATTAATTAATTTTTTATAAAGTTATTATGTACAAAGTATAATAAAAATATTGTTAAAGTGTCAAAGCTTTTTAAAAAACCAGCTCCAAAGGCCCGAACTTTAACTCGCGTAAGAATAATATTTAAAAATGAAAATTGTTTAGTGACAGATAGTGCCACGAAGATGAAAATTTCTATTGCCGATTAGCGTAAGTAGGGGAATTTATTTAAACTAAAATATAATGATAATAAGGTTCTAAGTCTAAGTTTGGTGCGAGTAATCTAAGTCTAAGTTTGGTGATTGGACGATAATAAATCTAAGTCTGACGATGATAATCTAAATCCAACTCGGAGGCTGATGACAATAATTTAAGTAATATAATAATTCAAATGATATTCTAAGTTCGAAGAGAATAATTCATGGGTGTAGAATAAATCAAGAGGGTGACGACAATAATTCAAATGTAATAATTCAAGCGTGTGGATAGATAATATTTCAAATGGGTATATAATAATTCCGAATTGGTGAAGAATAATTTCGAATACAATGTTAATGATAATGCATGGAAAATTCTAATTGATTGGTTGATAATTGATGCGTTGATAGTCTTGGCACAATTTTAAGTTGCGAGAAAGAAATAAGGAAGCACGAAGTAAACAGACCAGGTTAGATCTTTTTAGTTTTAAGACATTTTTTTCTATTTGAATTTGAATACTGAATTTCCTTAATTAAGATAAACTAGTGTAACTGAGTCAGCAACGAACTTTGCATACGTAGAAAGTACGTAATATAATAAAGGGGTTTTGAACGTTCCAGGCTTCTTTTATAAGAACAGTAGTTTTTTTGGTGACTTTAGATTGATAGCGAAGCATATGATTTTTGAGATAAATGAGATTTACAATATTGATTGATTGAAAAGTGTATTTTAGTAATTTTCAAAACCTGTACATAATATTTGTTTTCATTATATGGAATTAACTAACTTCGTTTTATAATTCAAAATAAAAGCTAGTCGAGGCAGAATAATAAAATTAGCGGGAGTGTAATTTGATAATTTAAACAGAAAGATGGAGTCAAGTAACAATACGCCAATGATACCGAGTACGGCGTTATCATATCAAGTATTTATTGGACAGCCCAAAATCGGCGATTGAGAGTTCCAGTTAATTCATTTCAAATTTATATGGCTGCCCAAGCCCGGCGCTCGATAAATCCAGTAAGTACATAACAATATATATATATATATATATATATATATATGAATATATATATATATATATATATAAATATATATATATATATATACATAGAAGTGTAATAAATACTAGTTGTGTTAGTGTTATTAATGGACCTATGGTAAAGAAGTTACTTTAAAAGATATTAGTGCTTGTAAATTCATTAGTGTGATAGTGCTTCATTGTTAATTGGACTGAAAACATCTATAAATAAGGCATATACTGTTAATTAGACTTGTGAACAGTGAGTTATAAAGACTCTTGTTATTACTTGTTTTAAATTAGAGAAATGCGGTAGCAGTAGCCCGCTTCAGTATGTTTAATTTTTGTACAAATTACCATATATACAGGTTAATTCGTAGAAGTACAAGTAAGTGATTTTTTAACCTGTGCAACCCTTGAACGTTCAAAAAATTATAATAAAATAGTACTTTTTTGATTTAAATATTTCACTCCAATAGAACATAAGAAATCGTTGCGAACATAAATATTCTTTTAAATAACATAGCAATAACTCTTTATGACATGGTTTTGTCAAAACAAAATTTAAATGTTTGAATAAAAATAAAAAGCATACGCTGGAAATATCATCTAAGTTAAACATTTAACTTTGATACATACGACTGACCTACTGGTCAGGTATGAAATGTCTGTCTATACGTAGCGCTAGCGTGTTACTTTAGGAAACGTTAATTTTAGTTAGTTAAATGAGTTTTTAGTACACAAGCAGCCTGTAAAATGTAGAAGATTTAGTATTCTACATTTAATAACGTTACTACTCAATATGAAATTTAATTATGATGAAGAATTAAATGGGACAGCACCTAGTACATTAAATACAAACAGTAATAAGTATCAATATCGCTTCGTATTAAAATTAGAAAATTACAAATAGAGACCGGAAATTACCGTCCATATTAAAGCTACTCGTACAAACTCACAAGGAGTAACTATGGTAACGTACACCACAATAATCATATACTCATATAACCAACCCCAAGATTAATGCGTTGAGAACCATGAATGACGCGCATTTCAGCATTCAATCTAAAATCATGGGAACAAAATGACGGTCCACATAGACAAAACGACATTGACCTCGAAATTAGGATAGTTTAGACGCACAATCTGTCAGAGCAAAATTTGAAAAGGGAGGATGTTATATAAAACTAAGTTCGAAAAAGTTAAGGAGTTCAGAAATAAAAGATGGTTAAATGGCAGCGGAGATGTATACGTTAGACCAGAGGCCCCACGTTGTGCGTTGCCGGCGACGAATTCACTTGAACTTTCTGAATAAGTAGACCAGAAAGCTCAAGTACATGTGTATCATGGAATTTATACCCGTGTTGGTCGGGTATCGGACAATGAAATTATTCAACGAACGGGTGATAAACTGATTTCACTTTTCAATAACTGCTAGAATTTAGATAGATAGAATAAAGTAACTTGACGTGTCGATTAAGAAAAAGGTGAATCATTGACGCTCCTAGACGTTCTTAATTAAAGAAAAGTAAGAAATGGAAGTTAACTGTGAGTACAGTTTGAGCTTTTTTTTTGTTTATGGTTTATAAATATGTACATGTGATATTGTAAGTGTAAGTTGTAAATAGTTAGTAGTTACTTGATAGCAAATTAATATTCCGTTAAATAATTATTTTGTATAAAACTAGTTTTATTTAACTTTAAGCATAATATTACAGGGAAAGTTTAAACATTTTAAAAGATTAAGAAATATGTAAATGTAAGCTTATTCATTATTACCTGACCAGTTGGATGTTACATTAAGTTTGTTTTAAAGCTTAATGTACATGTACCTGTATTTCGGGAATTGACTGTTATTAGAGTTTAAGCTAAGGTGGAATTTTATTTGGAGTTATTTATAACATAGGTAAAGATAAATTCTTGTGAAACGACATCCAACAACCTTAGTTATGAAGTATTGGGAAAAGGCTATTTGTTTTAAAAATATTTGGTTAATTTCATAAAAAGTTAATGAGTGTTTTTGAGGTATTGTAAAAAAAAGGTAAAGTATGAGGTGGTAAATTTTAGAAAACCAGAACTGTCATGTGCGTAGAAAAAATATCCTAGGGATTTCTGGGACAAAATGGTTTGGCGTCCCTTGCTTTTGACAACCGGTAAATTTTTCCAAGGTAAGTGGTCCTTGTAAAGTAGCTTTTGTACTTTGGCGATTGCACAGGTTCATTTTTATTTTTTATTATTTTTCCATAGAACCCACCTCGTACTACTGAACGCTAGCTGGTGCACTAATTTACTGCTACGTCAATCGCCATTCCGTCAGGGTAAAATTAATTTAGAAACGTAACGTCAATTCAACCCGTAACATGCCTCATTCTTTTGATCATCAAAGAGTTCATGCTTTACCTATTTCTCTAGTTAAAAGATGAAATATTCTAGCTAAACAATTTTAATATTATTTGAAAAGTTTGGAATAAAAGAAATTTGCATAGTGTGCGCATGTGCATCTAAATATGCGCTAGCATGTCTGTGTGAGCTTGTGTGAGTGCTGCTCGAATTATATGCACATGCGTTTCCAAGCATAATTGCTAATTTACTCGCAAAAATACTACAATCTTAAATTAAGGCTTTGAAGGACCACAATATACCAACACTTAAAGATATATTTTTAAGGATTATTGTACGTTGATATTTTAGCACCACTTATATTTAAAAAATCTTTTTCTATATGGCTATTCGGTTGAAATTTTAACAAGGTTGTAACGCGTTAGCTTATTATGATTTCACGAATAGTAATGTTTATTATGCATGGCATTTCAATAATTTTTGTTCTATAGAGGGAATTGAGGCAAGAAACTTAAACCACACAATCTTAATTATTTTTTTGTACAATACGTAGTTGAACATAACCTAGGTCATGCTTTATTTAAAAATCTCCAAAGGTAAACAGATTTTAATGTTGTGCATCTCGAATTCGAATACAAAGCTCCAAGTATGGGTAATTACCATAGTTAGTTTGGGTAAAAATCCTAATTGCAACAGTATCTAACGTAATAATGTTACTCTAAGAAAGTTAGGATAAACAATGATCAAATAACAGCGAGATTGTCAATATTCATGTTTCCAAATAATTACATCTTAGATAGGGAAGCTTTTTACACCTTTCGTTAAAAATCATTCAATTTAAAAGTGCAACTATACAATTGCTGACATAATTTACAATGTACCTAGAAAAAAGTAACTTTGTTACAATGCAATTAATCAGATAGATACATCGGGCAACCTAAGTGAAATTCACAGATATTAGATGACAAATGATCTTATCATACATAATAATAAAATAAAATACAATGTTAAATGTTTACAATGTAACACCTCACGACTTATAACATAAAACACGACTATCAAACCACAGGAAATCATTTTCAGTGACCTAATGTAAGCTCAATATGAAAAGCGTAATATAATGACATACTTTTCAAAGGCATAGTAAATGAGGTGCAGGTAGCACGAGAGCTAAGCAGTAGACGGAAACAAAAAATTAATTAATTGTAAACAGGTAACGAGAACACACCTGATGGTAATCGTTAATAGGGTAGTCGAGTAAGCCCCTTGGACTAGGAGAGTAGCCAACGGGAGTTAAACGTTGTATACGAGGATCAAATCGCCAAAGAACCGACAGCAACAGTAGAAATTTAAACAGATTAGTTCCAATTCCACATGGTGAAAATAAATTAGCCGTCGCAGAGTGAACTCGAGTCTGACGCAAATGGAGATATTTATGTAGAATATAAATACGAACCGCTTAAGTTCTAAGTTTTGTTTTTATTTGCGTCTCCGAATTAAGTTTGTTAATATAGGCATTGACAAAAGTAGGAAACGCCCGCCCGAATTGTTTAGTTTAAAATTTATTTCATTAGTAGAACTTAAATTGAATTTTAGATGAAACATTTGATGCTTTCATGGAATAATTATAATTGGGTACGCTAACTCTCTACATTGGCGAATCTTTTTGTTTCGTTTCTTTATTTGTTTATATAGGGGACCCATTTCTGCACCACTGGAGTTAGTCGGTTCACCCTCAATTTGTTACGGGATTTCCGTCCTTTCCGCGCAATTCAAAATTTAATAGTGTAACGATTCCTTCACCTGTAGCAAGGTTATAGTGTATATATAATTTCATAATTGCTATAAGGATAAACGACTATCCCGAACATTTTGGAAAGGGGTAAAGTTACGCGTCTTTTTCTTACATTCAAACGGGACACACTATTTACTAGTAAATAGACTTATTTAATAACTTTTCACAAATATAGCACTTGGGGTACTTCGTATAGTTGTTTTTGCTGTAATCTAGTAGGCCGCTGTGCGTCCGCATAAAGTGGCAACTAAACTCAAGTAGGCGGGTTGATACAGGTAAAGTGAGCGTTAAGTTAATAAATTCTTATTTGCTTGGGGGGGGGGAGCTCGTAATAATACAGGCGTACCTCACCACGGTTAACTGCAGTGGTGCAAGAATGGATTTCTACGAAAGAAATTATAAAAGAAAACAAAAATTCGAAATAAAAAATAATAAACTTGCTAGAATACAAGACACTGCGTTACAAAATCAATCACTCTGAAAGACTTCTTCTCTTTATTATAATTAAGGGCGTCAAACCGTCTGTGACAGCATTCTCTTTGATAATATTTCCTATACGGAAGGCGGTTATTCCGCATAGACCGCCTGTGCTATCATATTGTACGTTACCTTTCATTAAAATATTTCAAAACACATTAAATTTTTGGTCAAAATTAAAGAATTTTAAAATAATAGGCTTCTTCCAAATAAACTCCATCACTGAAGTAGTTGGATATCCTTTACAAATATGTTTGTTTACCTAGTTTTTAAATAAATTTAAATAAAGTTCAACCTAAACTTAAGATTTATTAATATTAAATAATTTCAATAAAAATACAAATATACTTTTCTTAAACAAAATACCTAAATTTCTTAACCTCAATCTGGCCAAATGTTGCTAGAAGAAAGTCTAAAATTACCTTAAATCTAATCTATAAATAATACTATCACCCTAAACCTTTACGTTTCCCATATTAAATTGCATGATTATTTTATATTAATCCCAAGGTTTCATGGAACAAACGTACGAAATAGCTTACATATACCTAGTTTTTGGCGTTATATCAATGTCAAGGTGTCCATTAACCAAAATATTAAATTTTGACTATTTTACCAACAATAAATTTCACCAATAAAACTTTTACAAATTAAAAATACCTATGTACAAGGCTAATTCCATGGCTATTAAAGTCCAGACAAAACAGAATACTTTCACTTTGATTAATTTCCTATTAATAAAATGAAACACACCATATACTATTTCCTAATCACACTTATGCATAATTTTTAAATCTAAACATATTTATAACTCGATCTACTCACCCATGGCTAAGTTTAGGATGTCCTCAACAACTCATCAGTACCTTTAAGCAACGAGTCTCTCCTGATACAACAACTCCAAAATTCCAAATCGAATGATCGGGCTGATTATCCTCAGGTCTTCATCCATTTGATAACGGTTGTACACGACGATAATTCCACATGTAAATTAAAAGTACCTGTGCAAACGTGCAAAGATATAAAGTTCAAATTATTACTCGCATCTCGGATTTATTTATCCCCACGAAAGCATCTATATTTAAAATATTTTCTTGTAAGCTGTGTTTCATTCACTTTCAATTTATCTACCTATACCAATCCGACTAATACTAAACGCGGCTACCGCCGAATTACGCGCTTGCATTATTACAATATAACTATGCTTTACATTACCGACTCGCAAATAATTAATTCCTTCTTCCGTCGGATCTAATTGTTGTCATTAAATAACCTTCCTTCCTTTTTGTTGTAGTACAGTCGTCGAACTGTTGAATTTTATGGAATAAATCCGGGTAACAAGTACTTGTGGTATAAATGATTTTGCTTAGGTTAGCGTATTGATGTTTTCTTCTGCCTTCAGCAATATAAATGCATACATTATAACATTTTACATTAGCATGGTATGCTATAATTTAACCACCTGCTACCTTGATATGCTTTAAAATTTTCCTGCTCAGCGTCTAAGTTTTTGGATATTGTATGAACATTAAAGTGTGTCTGGGCGTATTCTAATTTGTAAATAATGAACAACTATTTTAGACATTAAATTTAATTTATTAAATAGCTGTAAAATTTATAAATCCAAGCTTTTCTGACAACTATCAGATGCATGTTAATGACATTTTACTGTTATTTACTTCAGTCAGTTCAAATAAATTTGATTTTTCAAAATAATTCACAATAAATTTCGCTATAAAATTACTGAGCTAAATCATGTTTATGTACTTTAAAATATTATTTATGAATTCCTAGTTTCGTAACAATATACGTTTAACGGGGATACATTAGGATCGCTTTTGTGGCTTTTAAGTTAACATGATTTTGATAGAATTAACGCAATTTAGTTGTCTATGCCTTACTTTACTGAACACTACTATATACCGAAATTCAGAATATACAGGGTATCGTCAATTCTAAGTTATGTCCCCAAGTTTGAGGTTATATTTTTATTTTTACATCCGGTTATTTTCTTAACGTAAAGCCAAAACTTAAAATGGTCTTAACTTGTGATAAAAATAGAGCATATAAAATCGGTCAGTTTGATAAGTTTGTCAAATCTCATCAACTAACAATGATATGTACTAAAGCGAACTGGTTAGTGTGGTTAACGTTCTTGGAGAAACAGGTGGTCATTGTATACGTAAGAGGAGTTTCACACGCAAAGAATATCTGTTTTAGACACCACACTACAATTGTAGTTGACATATGCTTACAAGATAACATAAAGAGATATCTCAAGCAATCATCTACATTCACAAGAAGATATCGATTTTGATTAACAATTTAAATAGGTCTTTTAAAGTTAATGTTAAATCTCTCAAACGTAGCAGTAATATTGATCCGTACACCTTAATGTTTATAAAATTTGGGTTTGATTGCAGCACAAACGTTGCAAGAAGCAGTAACCCAATAAAGTTCTTCTAAAGAAATCGAGAAGTTCTTACTACGCACCCAATCATATAAGCGAGTATCTCCTTGATGACACAATAACTTTTGGAATTCGCTTAAATTATCAATAGAATTTATTATGGCTGAGCATATTCAAAAAAAATCATCAGCGGTCTGGTTATGTTGAGCGTCGCCGTGGATCAATGTAGTAAGCGTAAGACTACGGATCCCAAGGTCCCTACCTTGCTTGGAACGGCAGGGGTTCGGCAAAATTCTAAATTTCCAGGCAACAAAAAACTCGCCTCCTGGCCAATGTAGTACCTACTGGTGGAGCATTGGATAAAGTAAATGAACGGTCTGGTTATGTTAGGCGGCTCCGTAGCGTAGTGGTATGTGTATGACTACTACGCCCAAGGTCCCGGGTTTGAATCCCAACACGGTCCGCTTGAAAAATGTTAGGCGAGCATTTTTCACAAAAATACACGCTCGCTCCGATGAGAGGTACAATGGAGGTCCCGTGTGTGAATGTTGTCACGCACGTTAAAGATCTGTACCTTGCTTGGAACAGCATGGGTTCGGCAAAATTTCAAATTTTGCAGGTACAAAAAACTTGCTTCCTGGCCAATGTAGTACCCTCGGGTGGAGCATTGGAAAATCACATGTAAGGTCTGGTTATGTTGGCGGCTCCGTGGCGTAGTTGGTATGCGTGTGACTACTACGCCCAAGGTTCCGGGTTAGAAACCCCACACGGTCAGCTTGAAAATGTTAGGCAAGCATTTTTCACAAAAATACGCCCTCGTTCGGATGAGAGGTAAAATGGAGGTCACGTGTGTGAGTGTTGTCACGCACATTAAAGATCTTTACCTTGCTTACAACAGCAAGGGTTTGGCAAAACTTTAAATTTCCAGGTAAAAAAAAACTCGTTTCCTGGCCAATGTAGTACCTTCGGGTAGAGCATTGAAAAATCACATGTAGGTCTGGTTATGTTGAGGCGACTCCGTGGTGTAGTTGGCATGTGTGTTACTACTATGATCAAGGTGCTGGGTTCAAATTCCGACATGGTCGCTTGGAATATGTTAGGCGAGCATCTTTCACAAAAAATACGTCCTCATTCAAATGAGAGGTAAAATGGAGGTCCCGTGTGTGAGTGTTGTCACGCACGTTAAAGATCCCTACCTTGCTTGCACATCCTAGAAAGAGAATCAGCGGTCTGGTTATGTTTGCGGCTCCGCGGCGTAGTTGGTATGCGTGTGATTACTACGCACAAGGTCCTGGGTTCGAATCCGACACGGTCCGCTTAAAATGTTCAGCGAGCATTTTTCACAAAAATATGCCCTTGTCCGGATGAGAGATAAAATGGAGGTCCCGTGTGAGTGTTGTAACGCACGTTGAAGATCCCTACCTCGCTTGGAACAACAAGGGTTCGGCAAAATTCAATATTTTTTAGGTAAAAAAACTCGCTTCCTGGCCAATGTAGTATCTTCGGGTGGAGCATTAGAAAATCACATGTAAGGTCTGGTTATGTTCGCGGCTCCGTGGTGTAGTTGGTATGTGTGTGACTGTTATGATCAAGGTGTCGTGTTCCAATCCCGAGACGGTCCACTTGAAAAATGTAAAGCGAGCATTTTTCACAAAAATACACCCCCGTTCGGAAGAGAGGTAAAATGGAGATCCCGTGTGTGAGTGTTGTCACGCACGTTAAAGATCCCTACCTTGCTTGGAACAGCAAGGGTTCGGCAAAATTTAAAATTTTCGAACTTAAAAAAAATTCGCTTCCTGGCCAATATAGTGCCTTCGGGTGGAGCATTGGAAAATGAGATGTAGGTCTGGTTCTATTGGCGACACCGTGCTGTAGTTGGTATGTGTGTGACTGCTATGATCAAGGTGCCGTGTTCAAATCCTGACACGGTCCGCTTGAAAAATGTAAATCGAGCATTTTTCGCACAAATACGCCTCGGTCCTGATGAGAGATAAAATGGAGGTCCCGTGTGGAGTGTTGTCGCGCACGTTAAAGATCCCTAGTTTGTTTGAAACACCAAGGGTTCTGCAAAATTTAAAATTTTCCAGGTAAAAAAGAAACTCGCTTCCTGGCCAATGTAGTACCTACGGAAGGAGCATTGGAAAGTCAAATGTAGGAGCCTGGTTATGTGTTCTCGGTTTGTAAATAATCTCATAATTATAGCAAGATAATTCTAGTCGCCATCGCATGACTTTTTTTCATTCTTCACTTTACCATGACCAGTACTGTCGAACATAGAAGCTACGGATTATTGAATTGTTATCAACTTAAAATAATTGCTTATAAGATAGTGTCTCCATTGACAAACAGCTTCAACTACAGATTAAGCTCTCGTTTCAATAGTCGAGTGTTTCTGTTTAAAGCTATTTAAAATTCTTGAAAAGAGTGCCATAGAACGACCATTTTTGAAGCATCAGTTTCATTAGTAAACGGAATTTCATTGTCAATACAATTAACAACAGATATTTCTATTTCATGTCATAACTCCTCGAAAGCTTCCGTTGCTTTCAGTCAAAAGAAATTTTGTTCGGAAAAATTTTGAATGTATGATGAACAATGCAAAACATACCTAATCCTCTATTTAAACATGCTATGTCAGTAAGTCATTTAGGGACAGTCTAGATCGACCCCAACACTTTTTATTCACTACCACCACTTCTTCTACACTTTCCCCTCCATCCGCAATACCGCCCACGCTCAGCCAACGCAGGTGCTTTCGCCTACGCTCTCCGCCTTTACCTCCGCATTCGCCTCCGTCTCCTCCTGCGCTCCCCTCCGCCTCCGCATCCGTCTCCGCCACCGTCACCGCTTCAGTCTTTGCCTCTGCTTCCGTCTACTTTGGAAATTTTACAATGGATTTTTGTTCGTCTTTTCTACAAGTTATTTCTGGCTGGTTAATCGTTATTTCGTGTGTAATATACATTTTAAATTGGTATGCTACATTCTCTATAATTTTATGCTGAAAGTTAGACAAGTCTTCCTACGCGTCGTTTATAAGTCCTGAAATTTGAAATTTATTTGTGTTATTTTAAAAGGTCTGCGACTGGTTCTGTTGAGCAGACGTTGATCAGGTTTTTCCCATTATCGATTGTAGTTTCGCTTGTTAGAATGAAACAATAAGTTGCTTGTACGACATATATCTCGGAATATTTCTTTTTAAGAAACAGTTAGTTTTGTTTTTGTAAATTTAGAAATATGCCATCTCCTTTAGTAAGATAAAATGTAATTTCTGGAATGTTCCGGTGTGTAAATTGACATTACTTCACTTAAATCGTTGAAATATGCTAATGCGACAGCTGTTATTGGTCGAGTATGAATTATAAAATAAGACTAACATTTACTGTGCGTAAAATTTGCTATATAAAAAAGTTAGAGTTACGCTATTGTTACGTGTGATATTATCTAACATTTTTGTGTTACAGCTGCTGCGAAATGCATTCGGCCAGTAGATGGTTCTTTTTCCTTTTATTGCCGTTGTCTACTATAAGATTAATTTTTTCAGTGTTTACTGATTAGGAATTACTGTTAAGAGGAGCTCTTATTACTATTTTTAATATAAGGAAATATTAAATATTTAAAAATTGTGGTATACAAGTGACTGAAAACAATCCCCTATATATTTATATCGCTTTGTTTAATTTTGTTTTTATGTAAATATTAGGATTGAGATTAAAAATTAGTTTGAGGTGATCAAGGAGTGTATTATCTATTTTTGCATAAATTTTTGTCTTGTGTAAATTTTTCAGGAGATGTTTTGGATAAATGTTTTTTTTATTAATTAGAGGCGTGTAAACAACATTCCTTTCTTGAGGTTTTCTTTTTCTTTCATTGTGACCCATCCGACTCTGCGACTTTTAACTAGCACGGCATCCTTTGGATTTCCTTTTTGTTGGCGACAAATACTGTTTTAAACAAATAACTGACTTATGCTGCATAACACAGCCTTGAGTTCATAGTAATATCACATATACTAATTACTTACTCAGAGAAATAAATAACTTAAAACATAACGGCCCGCACTTGACTGCAGAGAAATAAACACATCACTAGTAACCGTTAGCTTTAACCTCTAACGCGTCTGAAATAAACAATCCGATTCCACCGGCTGGCCTCCTTATATACATTTTGGTTAATTGAAAAATAACCCCTTTCTTGACGCTCTTACTCGGCTTAGGATGCGCCGGTCGTAAATCTTTAATTTTAATTAAAACTGTCAATGCCTAAGATAACCACAACCGTAGCTCTCAGAATTGATTTTAGTTGAGTGCTCAGCTAATTGAAAAATTGCTTCAGACCACCCTGACATAAATAGGATCCTAAAGCATGATTGACATCTAATCATAGATATGGACTAATTTGACATGTTTAGTGCCCTTAAAGTAAGTGCCTTTAGAAAAATTGATTAACTCTTGGATTAGATCTTTCTGGGAACTTCGCTGAGAAGCTACTTGGGTGATCCTGCAGCCGCTACAATTCTAATAATTAGCATGCTAAAATTAAACTAGAAACTAACTATTTTTAGGAATACTAGAACTATTAGAGCTTATTAAAACAGTATGTTACAACATTTATAAATCCCAATTTCTGGAACAAACGTACGAAATAGTTATATACCAGTTTTTTCGTTATATCAATTCAATGTCCATTCCAAAATATTAAATTTTGACTATTTTACCAACAATAATTTCACCAATAAAACTTTTTCTTAAAATCCATGTACGCTAATTCCATGGCTATTAATCCAACAAAACAAATACTTTCACTTTGATTAATTTCCTATTAATAAAATAAACACACCATTACATTTCTAATCCACTTATGCATAATTTTTAAATCTAAACATATTAACTCGATCTACTCACTGGCTAAGTTTAGGATGTCCAACAACCATCAGTACTTTAAGCAACAGCTCTCTTGATACAACAACCCAAAATTCCAAATGAATGACGGGGTGAATCCTCCAGGTCTTCATCCATCTCGGATTTATTATCCCCACGAAAGCATCTATATTTATTTTTTTGTAGCTGTGTTTCATTCACTTTCAATTTTCTACCTATACCAATCCGCTATACCGCGGGCTACCGCCGAATTACGCGCTTGCATTATTACAATATAATATGCTTTCATTACCGACTCGCAAATAATTAATTCCTTTTTCCGTCGGATCTAATTGTTGTCATTTAATTCCCTTCCTTTTTTGTTGTAGTACAGTCTCGCTGTTGAATTTATGGAATAAATCCGGGTAAAAGTACTTGTGGTATAAATGATTTGCTTAGGTTAGCGTTTGTGTTTTCTTCTGCCTTCAGCAATATAAATGCATACATTATAACATTTTACATTGCATGGTATGCTATAATTTAACCACCTGCTACTTGATATGCTTAAATTTTCCTGCTCAGCGTCTAAGTTTTTATATTGTATGAACATTAAAGTGTGTCTGGGGGTTTCTTTGTATTGCAACTATTTAACATTAAATTTAATTTATTTAGCTGAAAATTATAATAAACTTTTCTATCTATCAGATGCATGTTAATGAATTTACTGTTATTTACTTCGTAGTTCTAAAGATTTTTTAAAATAACACAATTTCGCTATAAAAATTACTGAGCTAAATATTTTTGTACTTTAAAATAATTTATGAACCTAGTTTCGTAACAATATACGTTTAACGGGGATACAAGGATGCTTTTGTGGCTTTTAAGTTCATGATTTTGATAGAATTAACGCAATTTATTGTTATGCCTTACTTACTGAACACTACTATATACGAAATTAGAATATACAGGGTATGTCAATTCTAAGTTAGTCCGTTTGAGGTTAATTTTTATTTTTTTACATCCGGTTATTTAACGTAAAGCCAAAACTTAAAATGGTCTTAACTTGTGATAAAAATAGAGCATATAAAATCGGTCAGTTTGATAAGTTTGTCAAATCTCATCAACTAACAATGATATGTACTAAAGCGAACTGGTTAGTGTGGTTAACGTTCTTGGAGAAACAGGTGGTCATTGTATACGTAAGAGGAGTTTCACACGCAAAGAATATCTGTTTTAGACACCACACTACAATTGTAGTTGACATATGCTTACAAGATAACATAAAGAGATATCTCAAGCAATCATCTACATTCACAAGAAGATATCGATTTTGATTAACAGTTTAAATAGGTCTTTTAAAGTTAATGTTAAATCTCTCAAACGTAGCAGTAATATTGATCCGTACACCTTAATGTTTATAAAATTTGGGTTTGATTGCAGCACAAACGTTGCAAGAAGCAGTAACCCAATAAAGTTCTTCTAAATAAATCGAGAAGTTCTTACTACGCACCCAATCATATAAGCGAGTATCTCCTTGATGACACAATAACTTTTGGAATTCGCTTAAATTATCAATAGAATTTATTATGGCTGAGCATATTAAAAAAAAATCATCAGCGGTCTGGTTATGTTGAGCGTCGCCGTGGATCAATGTAGTAAGCGTAAGACTACGGATCCCAAGGTCCCTACCTTGCTTGGAACGGCAGGGGTTCGGCAAAATTCTAAATTTCAGGCAACAAAAACTCGCCTCCTGGCCAATGTAGTACCTACTGGTGGAGCATTGGATAAAGTAAATGAACGGTCTGGTTATGTTAGGCGGCTCCGTAGCGTAGTGGTATGTGTATGACTACTACGCCCAAGGTCCCGGGTTTGAATCCCAACACGGTCCGCTTGAAAAATGTTAGGCGAGCATTTTTCACAAAAATACACGCTCGCTCCGATGAGAGGTACAATGGAGGTCCCGTGTGTGAATGTTGTCACGCACGTTAAAGATCTGTACCTTGCTTGGAACAGCATGGGTTCGGCAAAATTTCAAATTTTGCAGGTACAAAAAACTTGCTTCCTGGCCAATGTAGTACCCTCGGGTGGAGCATTGGAAAATCACATGTAAGGTCTGGTTATGTTGGCGGCTCCGTGGCGTAGTTGGTATGCGTGTGACTACTACGCCCAAGGTTCCGGGTTAGAAACCCCACACGGTCAGCTTGAAAAATGTTAGGCAAGCATTTTTCACAAAAATACGCCCTCGTTCGGATGAGAGGTAAAATGGAGGTCACGTGTGTGAGTGTTGTCACGCACATTAAAGATCTTTACCTTGCTTACAACAGCAAGGGTTTGGCAAAACTTTAAATTTCCAGGTAAAAAAAAACTCGTTTCCTGGCCAATGTAGTACCTTCGGGTAGAGCATTGAAAAATCACATGTAGGTCTGGTTATGTTGAGGCGACTCCGTGGTGTAGTTGGCATGTGTTACTACTATGATCAAGGTGCTGGGTTCAAATTCCGACATGGTCGCTTGGAATATGTTAGGCGAGCATCTTTCACAAAAATACGTCCTCATTCAAATGAGAGGTAAAATGGAGGTCCCGTGTGTGAGTGTTGTCACGCACGTTAAAGATCCCTACCTTGCTTGCACATCCTAGAAAGAGAATCAGCGGTCTGGTTATGTTTGCGGCTCCGCGGCGTAGTTGGTATGCGTGTGATTACTACGCACAAGGTCCTGGGTTCGAATCCCGACACGGTCCGCTTAAAAATGTTCGGCGAGCATTTTTCACAAAAATATGCCCTTGTCCGGATGAGAGATAAAATGGAGGTCCCGTGTGAGTGTTGTAACGCACGTTGAAGATCCCTACCTCGCTTGGAACAACAAGGGTTCGGCAAAATTCAATATTTTTTAGGTAAAAAAACTCGCTTCCTGGCCAATGTAGTATCTTCGGGTGGAGCATTAGAAAATCACATGTAAGGTCTGGTTATGTTCGCGGCTCCGTGGTGTAGTTGGTATGTGTGTGACTGTTATGATCAAGGTGTCGTGTTCCAATCCCGAGACGGTCCACTTGAAAAATGTAAAGCGAGCATTTTCACAAAAATACACCCCGTTCGGAAGAGAGGTAAAATGGAGATCCCGTGTGTGAGTGTTGTCACGCACGTTAAAGATCCTACCTTGCTTGGAACAGCAAGGGTTCGGCAAAATTTAAAATTTACCCAGCTCTAACTTCTTTTCTATTCTGTGCTAATCTAAAAGTTCTACATACTCTTCACAACCTAAATTTCTAATAATTTGACTAATATAGTTTGGTCTAGGTCTTCGTATATCCTTCTATCTTTTCCTATCCAGCTGGCTCTACATAGATATTAGCAACCTGATGGTTGTTAAAGAACTCTAACATGTTTACATGATTACCATTTATAGGGAAATGAAATATAACCTGGTTATCCGGTTCAAAAAGGAAAAGTGTTAAATTATATGTTATGGTAAGGCTTAAGCAACGAATCGCTGCCAACATGCCAGACCGCTACCTAATTGTGAGTTATGTCATGGTGACGTTTATTAAATTATATGTTATGGTAAGGCTTAAAAACAATCGCTACCAACATGACAGACCGCTACCTAATTGTGAGTTATGTCATGGTGACGTTTATTAAATTATATGTTATGGTAAGGCTTAAGCAACGAAACGCTACCAACATGCCAGACCGCTAACTAATTGTGAGTTATGTCCTGGTGACATTTAGTTAACTGATTTTAATTTTTTGTTTTGTTTTTCGAACTTACTTAAAGTCGGTTTGACGCAGCTCTAAATTCTTTTCTATTCTGAGCTAGTTAAAGGTCCACATACCCTTCACAACCTAAATCTCTAATAATTTGACTAATATAGCTTTGTCTAGGTCTTCCTACTCTATTTTTATTTGGTAGTCTATAATCTAAGACTTTACTAAATAATCCCTCATGTCTTAACTGGTGCCATATCATTCTATCTCTCCTGACCTTCAATTGTTTCCACATACAGGATCCTCACCTATCCTTCTATAAACTTCCTCGTTTGTTACTCTATCTTTCCAACTAATCTTTAACATTCTCCTATAACCCCAAGTTTCAAAAGCTTCTATCCTTTTCTTATCTACTTTTTAATTGTCCAAGTCTCACTACCGTATAGTAGAACGCTCCATACGTACGACTTTAAGAAACTTTTCTATTATCTAAACTAATACTATTAGCTATTAGTAAGTTTTTTTAAAACATTTTCTAGCTTGAGCTATTCTAGCTACTATATCCCTTCTGCTACGTCCATCCTTTGTAATTATACTACCTAAATAGCAAAATTCATCTACCTCCTCTAACTCGGTATTACCTATTTTTAATTTTGGTTTAGAACTAGGCTGTAACTCACTTGTCATTATCTTTGTCTTTACTGAGTTAATTCTCATACTATAGTTACTCCGTAGTATATCATCTAAAATATTTAAAACTCTCCTAACTCTTTTCTAGACTCTGCTATAATGGCTATATCATCTGCAAAACGTAACATGTCTATTTTCTGTCCCTGTACACTAATACCTATCTCTTTTCTCTCTAGCTAAGTTTAAAGCTTCCTCAATATAAACATTAAAAATCAAGGAAACATTATACAACCCTGTGTAACACCATTTCTAATCTTAGCTTCCTTTTCTATTTCATCCAATCTAATTACTACGCTTTGGTTTATATAGACTGTAAATAATTTTTCTATCCCTATGAGAGATTCTATTTTTGCAAAACCCTGAACATAACAATCCAATTAACCCTATCAAATGCTTTTTCTAAATCTACAAACGCGAAATGAGTCTTTTATTTGTTGTAACCTTTTTCGATAATTAGCCTAATCATTAGTATCGGTTCTCTAGTCCTCTGTCTTTACGGAACCATATTGGTCTTTGCCTAAATAATTCTCAGTTAAAGCTTCTACCTATTTTTAATTATTATTGTTAGTATTTTGGAAGCATGAGAAGTTAAACTAACCGTTCTAAAATTCTCACACCTATCAGCTCCTGACCTTTGGGATTGGGATAATAATATTTTTTCGAAATCTATTGGAACCTCACCTGTGTTATATATTACTTTACTAGTTCATATAATCTGTCTAAAGTTTTCTGATTTGCATATTTTATTAATTCTGCGGGAATATCGTCTATCCCTGGCGCTTTATTTAGTTTAAGATCCCTAACAGCTCTATCAAATTCCTCTCTTAATATTGAGAACCCTATTTCTACATCCTCTTCTTGGTCGTTCTCTAACTCATCCATATCGTCTCCTTATATAAATCTTCTAAATATCTTTTCCATCTATCTGCTACCTCAACTTTATTTATTAGAAGCTCATTATTCTCGTCTCTAATACCATTATATTTTTCCTATCTTCCTAAAAACTTTTCAACTGCCCTGTAAGCCCTGTCTGTCTTACCTACTTTCAAATCATCTTGTATTCCCTTACAATTCTCCTCCATCCATTTATTTCTAGCTTTTTTACACTCATGTACTATCGTATTTCTAACTGTATTATACACAAATATACACTTTCATAAAAAACGCAACGCACAGAAGTTGTTGATCGATTTTAATAAAATTTTAACAAAATGCTTATTATGATGAAACAAACAAATGATTAAAATTTGAAAACAAAAGAACAGAAATAAAAAGTTTTCAATTATGAGTTGCTCCACCACTATTTACTGAACACTCATTTAAACAGTGGGGCATACTGTCAATTAAGTGATCAATTTTTTCCTGCGATACATCAACCCAAGCAGTGGAGTAACTACGATTTTTGAAAGCCCGGAAAATTTTGAATGTGGACATTCCTTAAGATTTATTATTGGCCTATATTTTACGTATTTTCTAATTATAGTACCTATTAAGAAAACCACATAATTAAATTTTGTAAATTAATAAGTGCTTTATTTTACAACCAAATGACAAACAAATTATAAATTAATTGTTCAACACTTACATGTTTATACGCCAAACATTGAATATCTAATCGACAGCTGTTATTGGTCAGTAATGAATTATAAAATAAATTAAAATTTTTCTGTGCAAAATTTGCTAAAATTAGTTACGCTATTGTCTCGGTCCTGATGAGAGATAAAATGGAGGTCCCGTGTGGAGTGTTGTCGCGCACGTTAAAGATCCCTAGTTTGTTTGAAACACCAAGGGTTCTGCAAAATTTAAAATTTTCCAGGTAAAAAAGAAACTCGCTTCCTGGCCAATGTAGTACCTACGGAAGGAGCATTGGAAAGTCAAATGTAGGAGCCTGGTTATGTGTTCTCGGTTTGTAAATAATCTCATAATTATAGCAAGATAATTCTAGTCGCCATCGCATGACTTTTTTTCATTCTTCACTTTACCATGACCAGTACTGTCGAACATAGAAGCTACGGATTATTGAATTGTTATCAACTTAAAATAATTGCTTATAAGATAGTGTCTCCATTTACAAAAAGCTTCAACTACAGATTAAGCTCTCGTTTCAATAGTCGAGTGTTTCTGTTTAAAGCTATTTAAAATTCTTGAAAAGAGTGCCATAGAACGACCATTTTTGAAGCATCAGTTTCATTAGTAAACGGAATTTCATTGTCAATACAATTAACAACAGATATTTCTATTTCATGTCATAACTCCTCGAAAGCTTCCGTTGCTTTCAGTCAAAAGAAATTTTGTTCGGAAAAATTTTGAATGTATGATGAACAATGCAAAAACATACCTAATCCTCTATTTAAACATGCTATGTCAGTAAGTCATTTAGGGACAGTCTAGATCGACCCCAACACTTTTTATTCACTACCACCACTTCTTCTACACTTTCCCCTCCATCCGCAATACCGCCCACGCTCAGCCAACGCAGGTGCTTTCGCCTACGCTCTCCGCCTTTACCTCCGCATTCGCCTCCGTCTCCTCCTGCGCTCCCTCCGCCTCCGCATCCGTCTCCGCCACCGTCACCGCTTCAGTCTTTGCCTCTGCTTCCGTCTACTTTGGAAATTTTACAATGGATTTTTGTTCGTCTTTTCTACAAGTTATTTCTGGCTGGTTAATCGTTATTTCGTGTGTAATATACATTTTAAATTGGTATGCTACATTCTCTATAATTTTATGCTGAAAGTTAGACAAGTCTTCCTACGCGTCGTTTATAAGTCCTGAAATTTGAAATTTATTTGTGTTATTTTAAAAGGTCTGCGACTGGTTCTGTTGAGCAGACGTTGATCAGGTTTTTCCATTATCGATTGTAGTTTCGCTTGTTAGAATGAAACAATAAGTTGCTTGTACGACATATATCTCGGAATATTTCTTTTAAGAAACAGTTAGTTTTGTTTTGTAAATTTAGAAATATGCCATCTCCTTTAGTAAGATAAAATGTAATTTCTGGAATGTTCCGGTGTGTAAATTGACATTACTTCACTTAAATCGTTGAAATATGCTAATGCGACAGCTGTTATTGGTCAGTATGAATTATAAAATAAGACTAACATTTACTGTGCGTAAAATTTGCTATATAAAAAGTTAGAGTTACGCTATTGTTACGTGTGATATTATCTAACATTTTGTGTTACAGCTGCTGCGAAATGCATTCGGCCAGTAGATGGTTCTTTTCCTTTATTGCCGTTGTCTACTATAAGATTAATTTTTCAGTGTTTACTGATTAGGAATTACTGTTAAGAGGAGCTCTTATTACTATTTTTAATATAAGGAAATATTAAATATTTAAAATTGTGGTATACAAGTGACTGAAAACAATCCCTATATATTTATATCGCTTTGTTTAATTTTGTTTTTATGTAAATATTAGGATTGAGATTAAAAATTTGTTTGAGGTGATCAAGGAGTGTATTATCTATTTTTGCATAAATTTTTGTCTTGTGTAAATTTTTCAGGAGATGTTTTGGATAAATGTTTTTTTTATTAATTAGAGGCGTGTAAACAACATTCCTTTCTTGAGGTTTTCTTTTTCTTTCATTGTGACCCATCCGACTCTGCGACTTTTTAACTAGCACGGCATTCTTTGGATTTCCTTTTTTGTTGGGATACTCGGTGCGGATTATTTTCTTTGCTTGCATTACTTTTCTTTCTTGTTCGCATTGAATACCTCAACAACCTCTACATCTACCACCACCACCACCATCACGTCCACTTCCACATTACATCATAACAACTAGTATGATCCTACTATCGCATTTCTCTCACGCCACCTTGATACAATTTGTAGACTAACCTTATTAGTCTGAAATTTTAACGGGGACTACCATCTTAATCCTAAGAATAAAAACAATGTAAAATTAAATAAATTATTAAATGTTATAAGCACCGGTATTAAAACTATTATACACATGTATTCGTAATTAGAATCCGCTGTGATTACCGGAATCGTGTGAATCGGTTATAACCAAATCTTTAAACATTTATGTGAGCTGTCATCAAACAAATAATTGCTCGCACGACTCTCACTTTCGAATAGCATATGAACTCGTTCTTCATCTGTTGTATTTCCATTTACATTTTTTATAACACCTGCACATTTTTCGTAAAATTCTAGAAAGTTTCTGCTCTTCAACTCTTCCATTTTATAAGACACTAATTCCAGCATATTTAGAGCTCGTACTCATTTAAAACTATAACATTTCGATGTTTCAAATTTCCATATTAAATGAATTTTCTTCTTGAAATTTATTTGCCACCCATACACTTTTATTAAATGTATGGATAGATAGCTTCAATTTGAATTTATGATCCAGTTGTAACTCTACAGCATCTACTCCACGAGCTAATTCATTCAATCTGATGTGTTTTAAAAATATTTGATTTACCAGAAAATTCGGGATACATGTCCTAGGTCTCATGAGAGCCCCCGGCAACCAGGATAAAGAGCAAGGTCGTCCTGATTTTCTCCATCTTCTTCTAATCTTAAGGTTTGTTTTTGTTTCTTGTTCTTTTTAAAATTGTATTTTTTGAAAAATATATCAGTAGTGGTTTTTATTTGACTTACATCAAGAAGACTAAAGTATCTTTTAATGAATATTAGAAGCGGAAAAAGGTCAGTTGTCCCAGTTAGATAGACAGAGGAATTCCTAGGACTGTTCTACTTTAGTACGGACGGGTTGCAGCAACTGACGTAAAATAAAAAAATTCAAATTCATCTATTAGACTAATCCTTGGAATTTGCATGATATCCGATAAAACTGTATATATTTACTTTGCTGATTTTAAATAATACACAAAATACACACAATAAAATTTACATCGGAGGGTAGCATTACCTCGTACGGAAACAGACAATCGTGTCACGCAAAAATATTATGCTATGACTTTTACTGACATGCATGCCTTGTAAAAATAATAAACGACAAAGTTCGTTGAAATTGGATAATAGAGTATTATAGTAGATGATTTACTTACATTTTGCTAATTGGAGGAAGCTTATCTGGATTAACTATTGGAGAAACGCTGTAGTCGGCGTAAGTGGCTGCGTGTATTTCTTGTTGGTATATTTGGTATAATTCCCGCAAATCAGTTGGTAATTGTAGCTTATGGTCTGTAATTTAAAAATAATGCAATGAAAGTACAATATCTAAAGGATTTACAAAGTACACTTATGTAACAAGAAAGAGAACTAAATGAGCTTAAAACAATTCAACAGTTACTTTGTTCCATACAAATATACACTTTCATAAAAAACGCAACGCACAGAAGTTGTTGATCGATTTTAATAAAATTTTAACAAAATGCTTATTATGATGAAACAAACAAATGATTAAAATTTGAAAACAAAAGAACAGAAATAAAAAAAAGTTTTTCAATTATGAGTTGCTCCACCACTATTTACTGAACACTCATTTAAACAGTGGGGCATACTGTCAATTAAGTGATCAATTTTTTCCTGCGATACATCAACCCAAGCAGTGGAGTAACTACGATTTTTGGAAAGCACCGGAAAATTTTGAATGTGGACATTCCTTAAGATTTATTATTGGCCTATATTTTACGTATTTTCTAATTATAGTACCTATAGAGAAGAAACACCACATAATTAAATATATTGTATATTAATCAAGTGCTTTATTTTACAACCAAATGACAAACCAAAACTTATAAATTAATTGTTATCAACACTACATGTTTATACGCCGCATACAATTATTTACATCTTAAAATTCGATACAGCAAAAAACATCATTAGCAGACATTCAAAATTAAATTTAGAAATTTTTTCCTTGCCTGCTTTGCTGCAAATTCATTTATTTTATCATTTATATTTATATTTTTGGCAGTATCATGTTATAAGGCGTCGTTTGTGTCTATAATAAATACTGAAATATATATATTTTTTCTAATATATATGTAAAATATTTTGTAATATATATTTTTTCAAATATGTATATTTTAAAATATATATATATATATATATATATATATATATATATATATATATATATATATAGTTATTCAGATGAAATGAAAACCCAACTTTGTATTTAAAGTTGAATTACCATTTCAAATCGAACTAATAATTGAAAACCACTAAAAAAGAACGGCTACAGCAGGACTTGAACCTGCAACCTCTGATTTTCCGGATCAGTGCTCTAACCAATTGAGCTATCTAGCCCAATTGTTTAGATGATGTTATACTTAATACTACTGAAGCTTGGTTCTTGTTAACGATTTTCAATTACGTCTTGCATTTAAGGAAATTGAATCTAGTTATATACATAATTCATGTACTAATAACTTGATCATCCCATTTTTGCAACGTTCGAAATAATACAAACATGTAATTATATTATTATTAATAGAGAAGAATAATCCACATTTGGAATGCAAATGAATGCTTAATATATACTAATAGTTATTAAGATGAAATGAAAACCCAACTTTGTATTTAAAGTTGAATTACCATTTCAATTTTAAGAAAACGCGGAGTTTGAATATTTGATAGATGCATTCTCATAAGCACTTTACATACCCGGAACACGACATTAAGTATAGACGACGACGATAGCATGTTGAAAAGCACAGCTTCTCGTCCGAGTACCGCAGTTAAGCAACGTTGAGCACGGTCAGTACTTGGGTGGGTGACCGCTTGGGAACACACCGCGTGTGGTTGTCCTTTTTTTCTTTTTACGCTGGAATATCGTGGTTTTCCCTAACTTTGTAATTTTTATTAAACTACACAACCCCAACTTTATATGGAAATGTCGCGTTTCGAGTAGTAAAGTGGTTATGCGAATCCATCTAGCGAATATTCAAACTCCGTGTTTTTTTAATATCCCGTACACGATGCTGTGTATAAAGTCGCGAATTTGTCCTACGACCTCTAGGAGCTCTTAATACCTGAAAAAAGCGCTGCAGCAGTTCGATAGGTTGTGTAGTTTAATAAAAATTATAAAGTCAGCGAAACCACGGTATTCCAGCGTAAAAAGAAAAAAAAGGACAACCACACGCGGTGTGTTCCCAAGCGGTCACCCACCCAAATACTGACCGCGCTCAACGTTGCTTAACTGCGGTAATCGGATGAATCTGCAGTAACCAAAGCAATGCCTGCAGGATTCCATTACCTCACCATGGCTATAACCTCTGCAGAGTTCGCCAGATGATAAATTCATACCTGTGGGTAAGCGACGTACAGCAGGGACCACAGCAAAACTGCAAACATATAATACTGTACATAGAGAAAATTAAATTCTTTTAGTTTTTAAGTTGCCTTATGTACATAAATGCTAATTGTAAATATGTTAAATAGAAGTCTTTGTTGTTGTTGTGCTTTTCAACATGGTATCGTCGTTGTCTATATTAAATGTCGCGTTCCGGGTATGTAAAGTGCTTATGAGAATGATCCTAGCAAATATTCAAACTCCGCGTTTTCTTAAAATTACTTAAAAATTTGATAAACGACAGCCGAGAAGTAGACTGAGAGACGAGAAATTAGTCGTATAATCATTACATAATAGCAAGCACTCTTCTGCGATTGTAAGTAACCTTCCTTTGTGTCGGCGTCTTGCAACCATCAACAGATATAATAAATAAAATGTATGTCAAGCGAAAATCACATGCATTGAACTCGTGTACAGTATTATTAAATAATTATTTATGTGCATGTCGAGATGTGCTACACGGTCCTGCAACTGCTATATGAATATGTACGCTCCTAAAAAAAACCGTATCCACACACCCAAGTACTGACCAGAGCGAAGGTGCTTAACTCTGAAAACGTGCGATCTCTAATAGACGCACGCGTTCAGAATAAGAACAGCGCTCCTATCGGGCGGTAGTCCAATGCAAAATTATATATATATATATATATATATATATATATATTTCATTGTTACTTAATTCAATATATATATATATATATATATATATTTTTTAAATATATTACTCATATTTAGACCAGGGTAGAAAATTAAATAATCACATCAAATAATTTTAATCACTGTGTAGAAGCTTTTGGAAAAGGTACGCGTTATTAAATAACAGCGTGAAGCATAAAAATTCATTCGTTTTATTAAAATTAAGAGATTTAAATTATTTATAAGACGCTTTATATAAAAGGAAGCAGTATTAGAAAACTTTACAGGTAATTTAATTATCCCTAGTAAAGAAACAAATAAAAATTACGTGCAAAATTTATATTAATTAACTCTATTTTAAGTAACCGGTATTAAACAAAATGTACTAATAATAATCGTAATTGAAGTTAATTGAACCGTTAGTAACATATAATATCTATAAAAACTTGAAAAACCCAATAAAATACCATGAAATCAAGCTCTGACAATTAATAGTATGTTTAAACACCTGCGTATTTTTAAAAAAAAGCTCATTCTGCGTAAATGTTGCAGATAATTAATAGTTACAAAGAATCTTGGAGAAACCGTGGCTTAATATTCACGAGAAGGTGCGATACGGGGTTATTTAACCCAGATAGTCCACATGGACTGAAATAATCGATAATAAGGAATATCAATTTGCACGAATAAGAACAGGGTAGATAGAGACAGATAATAGGCGCAAGACCGAGACACATATAGTAAAAAGGCGTGAGTAGAGCAACGTCATGGGGTTGCGATTGGTTGAAAGTAAAAGGCAAAATTGAGAGGTAGAAATAACATTTCTGTATAAAATTTAATTAGGTATTCTCAGACGTTGCGTGCCGTGTGGAAATTTTCTGAGATTTAACTGAGGCGAGTCCAAAATTCGTAAAAATCGCATGCCAGGCTACGGAATGGGAACATAGAATGACGAAATTCTAGAAACTGGCCGTTTTGGGGAACAGACCGGCAGACAGGCTAACCGCTATATATACGGAGGTTAATATGAACAAGCTGTCTTAGATCTTCGACTTGATTGAACGCGTTAAACAGTGCTTTTTAGTTTTCCGGTTTTAATATTAAATAATTTAAACAGTTTGCTCGAATATTATATGATTTAAAACAGCTTGTTCTTTACGTGCTACATTGAATGTACGTTAGTGCACTTAGAAAAGAAGATACAAGGTAATAAAGTTTAGTATCACTGTACCAATTGGTAAAATTTACTATGACAAATAAATACACAAAAGTAGGCAGCTTTGGCGTATCTTGGTGAAAGAAGTATGAAGTTCTTTGTTATTTTTCGGGGGTATTAATACTTAAATGGTGCATAAACGGGTCTGGATCCACAAAACAAGGTTCAGATATACACAGATTAGTTCCGGAAAAGCCCTGAAACAACTTTAAATAAATGGTGATGGAGAAAATTTTTAAAGCGTTGAGAATCAGAAGCCGTAAATATAACCCAGTTGGAATGGTGTGATTAACAAAAGAGACGATGTACATTGAAGCTACGAGTGCAAGTAACCTTCAGGTAAATTATACTATTTTGTTTGAACTTTGATATTGTTGTGTGTGTTGAATAACTTTATAATTGATTTACTCAAAATGGACAGTAGTGAAATGGTACTAACAATAATATTTTAATTTTAAGGTGAAATTTGCTTGTTTAAGTAGAAAGGGTATTTAGTATTGATGTTCTGGATTATGATAAAAATATGGGTATGTCTTTGAGCTCAATTAGACGAACCTGGTTAATTAACGTAAAGGGGTGGTAGATGCTCCTTTGTACTCTGCATATATTGTTATAGTAATTAGTAGGCATCCTACAAGGACTTTAATTCTGGATGCACATTAAAATGATAATAAATTTAATTTTGAAATTTTCCGATATTAAAATTTATGCTGAATATTAATTTTGAAATTTTAATGTATTGTGAATATTGATGTAAATAGAGTTGACGTTGGTGTTTGTGGTAGGAATGTGTTTGTTTTTTATGTATGAGGATGAAAGCTATCTAGGGGAGCAGCCGAGGCGATTAACAGAAGAAAGTCAATGGACCAACACAGTTAAAGTAATGAAGAGCTTTTCGTAGGATTCACAGCATTCTGGACATCCAATTCGTAGGGGCTCGATTCGAAAAGCGGAGTACCCGGATTTTGGTGGTATCACAGCAATATATATTTTTTAAATATATATATTTTTTTAATATATATATTTTTTAAATATATATATATATATATATATATATATATTTTAAATATATATATATTTTAAATATATATATTTTTTAAATATATATATATATATATATATATATATATATATATATTTTAAAAATATATATATTTGAAAAAATATATATTACAAAATATTTTTCATATATATATTAGAAAAAATATATATTTCAGTATTTATTATAGACACAAACGGCGCCTCATATCATGTTCTATTGCCAAGAGATAAATCTTCTAATCTGAATTGTGAAGTGCGGTTCGTAAGATTGAAACACAATTTATTTGAATACAGCAAATAATATAGGGTTAACGGAATTTACAATATTTGTTCATAAAATAGTAGATATGTCTGTGCCTCTAAGACCTTTTTTTCAGGCACTTCTGAAATATCAAAATCGCTGACGTAATACCACTTTCCTGGTGGGATTTCAACGTTAGCTTCACAGCTTTTGCATTGCGTAGACGAGAAATATTTTTTATGTTTGGGTAATAGATCCCAATGGTAATTATCGTTTTCTAATGGAGGTCTTATTTTTACATAGGAATCATAATGTCCGCCATGAATTGAACCGCTATGTTGCACAACACAATATAATGTATATAAGCACCTTAGTTTGATTAAATTTGAGCGTTTGGGGTTTATGGCATTCTTTGGAGCAAAAGGCGTTAAATCTAGTAACATGGGGAAGGAAACATAATTATTCACCTTTGCAGATCGTAGTCTTACCTAGAAACGTTTTAAGTGTAAAATCAGTACAGCAGGCGGTTTGTTGACTAATAGTTGCTTAAGATGTGACTAGGTAAAAGGAAGTGATTCTCAGGCTCTAAAGTTTCAAGGAGTAATTGTAATAAATAAGGAGTTTCTCCAAGAGCTTGCATAACCGAATTGAAAAAACAGGAATTGCCCAAATTGGTTAAACCACGTGTGCTTAAAAAATTAGGTGATACATATCGGGTGCCATTCTTTGGTTTGCAGGAATCTGTACGTTTCTCCAAATATTCAATGATCTTCAATAACTTTTTCTTGTATGCAATGTTCACTTCAGAATCGCAGTCAGAACACCACACTGACCAAAAGGCTGTATTTATATTCAAAGAGTGAAAATCGGGTTCTGGAGTGGTAAATTGATGTAGGATTTGTTTATTTTTAAAGCGGCCCCCAGTTTGGTGTCCGCTTTGAAAACATATACATAAGGAAAAATTGAATTCGGAATTACAGTCCGAAATAATATGACCAGAATGGGATCCTTATTTAATATTGAGATGGGTATTCTGCAATAACTTTTAATCTTAGAAAAGTCTATTGCTTTGGTTATATGAGGACGCGAATTATGGAGTACAAAGAAAAACTTACCGATACTAAAGGTTTTAAATCGTACCGGTCGTTATTAATTACTTAGAAAACAGATTTCTTTAACAAATAGAATTAAGAGCCTCAAAAGGATACTATGTCGAACGTGACGTAAAGAACAATGCTAACGACATATGTTGAAGAACTTGTTGACGTCTTAATTTATTTTTAAGCGGTCCATATCTGCATACTTCTTACAGCAAATCCATCATTTTACTGTTTGTTTGCTTGGATAGAATTGAACTATGTACTTCTAGGACTTTCATATTCGTATTTCAAAAGGTTATTTACTCTCTTCAAGATTATTCATTTTTATATACTTTGTAGATATATATAAATATACAGGGTGAGTTTTTAGTGGGGCAACGGCCGATAACTCCGTTATTATAAAAGCTACGTAAACCAAATTTGGAGGCATATTAAGCATACCTAAAGTGCACATTTTAAAAATATTTTGAAGTATACAGGGCATATTAAACTTATATTTTTTTAAATGGAACACCCCATATATTATTACATTTTTGGAAAGCCCATAAAAAGAGCTTTAATTTGATATCACATTTTATCTATCTATTCCTTTTAGTTTTTGAGATATTCAACTGTTTTTAGAAAAAATGACCCTGATTAGATACATTGCCACTGCACTAATACACAGCTTATGTTAATTTTCAAGATGAAGAAAATTTTACTATATACCATAGTATATTTGTGAATATCACTCTTTTGAAATTTCTTCACAGTATACAGGGTGTGTCAGGTTTCGCAAAATGTAATTTTTAAAGCTTTTTTTAAATGGCACCCTACCAATTTTATTGCTACAACGGATAGTTCATTAAGTGTCCTTTTATTTTTGTTAAACATTCCCTATACCTAAATCCATTACTTTCTGAGATATTTTTGATTTTCTTCAAATTTTATGAATGTTTTTAATTTACATAACTAAAAATAACTTACTATTGGAGAATATTATAAAACAATTAATACATTTTGATTAACAATCAACTACACTTATCCAATAACAATTTTCACTAAAGATATAACAACCTACAATAATACGCTATCAACCGAATTCTGCCAGATCAACAATATGCATTTTATAGAAAGTGTTCAAGCAGGAAATCAGGCAGGCTTTGAAAAAAATAACAATTACAATTATAACGTCATTTAGGTTTATTAATTGTAGTGTGTTGTCATTTAACAGGATATCTCTCGGTATATTCTTGATGCAAGTAGGCAATTTCTTAAACTTTCTCCCATTACCCAAATCATATCTATTTGTTCTTCCACGGTAAAATTCATTTTGAAAACTCCTCCAAAGATTACATTTAAAACAGAACTGATAATGCGGACCGTGTCGGGATTCGAATCCGGGACCTTGCGAGTAGTAGTCGCACGCATACTAACTACGCCACGGAGTGTTAATACCACTACTTCTCAAGTTCCGTTTCCTTATTCTAACCCAAACAACTTCTACATATAGATCACTCTCCAGGTTATACCCTTCTACCACACCGAGTGAATCTACCCTCACTGATACTCGCCCCTCTCTCCCTACTAGTACAACTAATTTTACCCCTACCATTCCTCTACGTACTACATTTACTCTAACTAGACAGGTATTTTGATTTAACTGTTACCAAGTTGGACATCTCTCTCCTTATTGTTCCCGTCCTCGGGTGCTATATTGTTGTAACTGTGGTCATAAGGTAGTGACCCCGCTCGACTATCCTATAACATTGCGCATACTTTTAAATCTACAATAGGGTTCTTAAGCCGAGACGAGGATTAATTCTTCCGATCATCTCAGATTTTCATTTCCCAGACCTTAATGAACAATCTCAGTTTTTATTAAATTTTTATATGCATTAACGTTCGTGACGACGAACGGTTTTTTCTACAAGTTCAAATTTTTGCCATTTTGTTTACTGGTGTCCCTGATTCTGGAACTAGCAGCATCATCCTTGACAGTTTTGGTTGGCATCGTTTACGTTCACTAAACCTATCTCTTCGCCCGTCTTCTTCATCTTTTTGTAGTCTGCTGGATAATTGTAACGTTGAAATCATATGTTTCGTTTCCCTTCCTAAAACGCGCCAGAATTCGGTTACTACTCCGGATGCTTTCATAATACCTGACGTTTCCCACCAGCACAAACTTGGTGTTGATTTTGGAAAGTGTGTACAATGTGTTCCTATTTTCCACAACAGCTTATGGACTTCTACGTTTCTTTCCCTTTAATTACCATATCTTTCAATCCTGCTTAAGTGATTTCCAAAATTACTTCCGAGCAAAATTCTCTAATTACTGCCGCTTTTTCTAAGCAGTATATTGGTCGTGGTTGCGCTATTTTGGTACAATATCATATTCGCATTTCGGCAAAATCTTCCAAACAACGGTACTATTCTCTTTCTTCTACGCTCCACAAAGTATCAAATTCCAAACCCGTTAAATGTTCCACCTCGCAGCCGTTGATTCAGTCAGCGGTCTAGCGCCATTGCTGTGGTGAAGAAAAATGATGAGTTTGATGGTTCTGTGTCGACTTTCGTAAGGTTAACCAAGTAACTCAGAAATACACCTATTTGTTTCTGTAAATCTTCACTACCCGAAACCATCTCCGTGATGCGCGCTTTTTCTTCTCTCTATGTATCTGCTGCGCCTACTTGCAAATTCCTCTATCTTCCAACACAAATACCACGACTGTTTTCACCGTACCCCAGAAAAGCCTTTATCAATTTTATCGTATGCGTGTAAACCTCCATAATTCTCCTTTCACTTTCCAACGACTTATCGATCAGATCATCAGCTATGACCTGGAACAGTTCTGCTTCGCATACATTGACCATATCGACATAGCTGCCCTCTCCTTCGACCAACACCTCCGAGTCCTCAACCATGTCGTTTCTTGTATTTTCCTAGCTGGTCTAACCGTCCCTCAAGGTAACTGTCGTTAACTGAGATGGTCGATCCTAGAAAAGTTTCTACTATTCTAAATATTCCTTCTCTTTCCTCTGTCCAAGAAGTCCGTCGACTGATTGACATGGCAAGTTGGTATGGCAATTCATTCCAAATTTTACCACTCTTACTTATTTACTCGTACAAATATCCTTTTTTCCTGTATTCCTGATTGTTAGTTCACATTCCTAGTATAGTGTCAGCGCCAATACTTTTCTGGCCCGACTTTGCCTTATCCGTTATTATTCAGACCGTGTTACGTGCCAAAAATTTGGCACTAAACATTCATATAAGTTTTAATATGCCGGAATTTTGCTCCATAAATTTGAAAGACTTGGCGCGTGTATTTCCGTCACGTCAGAAATGCGTTGCGCGGAGATTCGCGCCGACGCGTGTGGCGGGAGAAAAAGTGGGGAGTTTCCGAAGGACGCTTAGGATACAGCCTGGTAAAAATCCACGACCCGAGAACCATCATGAAATAAACCTGAATGAAGCCCGCAGCCGCCATCTTGAAATGATCATGAAGGGAGCCACGAGCCACCATTAGAAAGTAATTCTGTGAGACGCTTTACATATTCATGTAAGTTCCCCGTGTGGGTTTTATTAATATATTTTAGAAATTTGAAATTTACTTGTAATGATTTGCATATTGGGTGACGTCGTTGACAGATGGGCGCACTAATTTCCACATTATGGATTATCGCTACCAACTGTCTTTTGTGACTCTTGTGCCGCGTCGACGGTAATGTAAAAACCGACGCCTCCCATTTCGGTCCAGGTGCTATTTGGAGCCATTTCTAACGTTAATTTTTACTACATAATATGCTAATATAAATATATTTATATTTACACGGGATAAAATTTCCCTGAGGCGTCAAATGTGTCTCAAATTTTAATACTAACGCTTACCCCGGTGGTAATTCTAATACCGTTGCATCATTTATCTCAAGGTGATGTACAGATGGCCCCTTGTTTGGTTGGCGGTAGCTTTCCTATCGCCGAAGCGCCGGTATTTTGTATAACGGTAGAGAAATAAAGAACATTAAGGAAAGAGACCACCTCGCCGACTGTTGGAACTTTACCAAAACACGTCTATACTGCGTCAAAAAAAAGTCTCTATGTTTTGACGCTTCAGCTCCCACAAGCAATCGTCTTCCCTACAAGATATGTCAATCGTCTCGTGGGCACAGATGCACGTTTAGCATGGGAAATACAATCCTTGTGGCTTCCCAAACCACAAATCATAAATCAATGTCCGGACTGACGTGAGAACCAAACCTTTGTGTGGTTTTCACGTAATGCATATATTAAATACAATAATATTGGAAAAATTTTTCGTACGGCCATTTCCTCTCCTGAAGTTATCTTTTCTACTCCTTACCCCTGGTGTAATTCTATGCTGAAAAAAGTTCCTAAAATACAAGACGTTATCCATCCTGGTCCGTGGTAAGAAATATCTTTTTCGAGCGTCACAAAACTTTATTCGCTGTCGATTGCTAGGACGATTAAAAAATCATAGCATCATCTGAGCAGCAGAATTATCTGATATCCTTTCACCACGATCTTCTTACTTCTGGTCACTGTGGTGTGGCAAAAACTTTTACTCATCTCTTCCAAACCTATTACTGGCCCTGTCTTAGAGCTGACATCGCTCGTTGCATCCGATGTTGTCCTGTTTGTGCTGCTCACAAGCTTGAACAGCTACCTCCTCCTGGATTCTTTGCTCCTAGACCATTCTGTCCTTGGCAACTCATATCCTGTGATATCGTATGGTGTCATCCGTGTTCTTCCAAAGGTTATTCTTACATATTTGTAGTGGCTGAGTACTTTACTAAGTTTCTTCTTTTCGTTTCTTTGCGCAAGATCACTGCAGAGTCTGTTGCTAAAATTCTGGAAGAACAAGTTTTCTTACTTGTCGGTGTTAGTCAGTTGAAACGCGGTACTCGATAGTATTACATATATAAAGTGGTGCAGGTTTGAACTTTGACCTTGAAAAGTGAAAGTGATGACGTCACGTGATTTCGAAAAGAATGACGTTAAAGATGACTAAAATGACTAGAATGGACCTTAGATTTTTCCAGAAGAAAGTACATCTAAAAATGAACGATTTTGTATTTGAAGAAAGTAACCTATCTACTGATATCTTTTATGGCGACCGGTTTTATCGCCATCACACAGGTATGGGGAATTCGAGGTAACTAATTATGATTATTATTATTCTATTATTGTTTTCTAACTTGATACTCGTGCTCGAAATTTAAAATGCGGTAAATAGTTAACTATTTTCCAAATCCGACAAAGGGTACACTGTGATCAGTAATGGAAAAGAGGGCGTTCCAGCGATCCCTTCTAAGAGGTAGTACAAAAATATAACAAGAACGACTTCTAATCGATAATGCGGCCTTCTTTTCCTTCAGTGTTCACAGACATGTTTTGGGCTATAAACTTTTCTAAATGAGGTTAGTAATTGTAATTATATTTACAAACTAACATTAGTGGTAAGAACTATCGGAAACCAGGCGAAATGGCAATTAGTAGAAAAGGCCACATAGCCTAGTTGCTGAATTTTTTGCTTCTCCCTTTTATTTCTATTACTGTTAGTATTATTAGCACTACCTATGTAATATATTTACAAACTAAGAGCACGGACTAGAAAAACAAAGGAATTGGTAACTGGTTCATACAGTTTTGGTTATATACTTTTACTGAGGTTCTAGACCTTACGGATTATATTACTCACCTTCCATCAGCTGCCTCTGTCGTGTAATAATTTCCTCGCATAACTGTCTTTGTCGATCGTAGCGTAAAATTACAAGATCTCTTCTTCTAAGTTCATGCTGCCTTACAAGTCTTTCTGATTGCAAAGCCATTTTGTCAGCTTCTAGTTCGTGAACGCGACACATTAACGCTAAGATTTCACGTTCGTCATCAGATGACAGTAGGTCTGGCAACTTCTGTAACATAAACGTTAGCAATATAAAAGAATTAATTTAATAAACATCCATACGTCTTCTAGTGAAACTCCGCATTGTCTGCATTCTTCCAATTTTTGTTCCATTTGTACCCTTAATTCAGACCAACGTTCTTGCTCCTTTTCTATATCAGCTAGCTCGGCCCAAGCTTGTTGTACGGCTAGTTCACCTTCTGACTCACCATCTGAATATTCATCAGCAGTCTCGTGGTTATAGTTGTCAGCAGAACGGAATCCTTCAAACGTTTGCTTACGCCTGAAAAAATATGAATTTTACAAATTAAACGGAGGCAAAAGTTCGGAGCCACCAAACTACTTCTGCTCCATCTCCTTTATCTTCGATTTTAATCCCAGAAAATTTGCAATAATTTTATTTTTAAAGCAAGCAAGAAATATGTAAGGTAGTTCAAATTCCGGTAGGGTTTCAACAACACTTGATCAAGAGTACCTTTCGTGTCTCAACACCGTCGGCTGCTAGTGGTTTTTCGTTTATACTAAACTTTTAATCATTTTTTTACAAACCTAACGCAACATTTGCTTTTCTATTTATGTAGAAAATATAATATAGATATCTACATACAGATAACTATGATTTCTTTATGTTTACTTAGAATCATTTTTAGACTATCTAACTTAAGTCGTATCTTAAAATTTGATCTGCATTTTATTTGCCCTTTCTTTTTATACCAAATTTTAGTTAAATAAGTTAGAAAATGTTACATATAAACAAAACCCAAGACACCATTTAATACAATGTAAAAAATCTCGACTAGGAGTAATAAAATTCACGAATATCAGATTGCAGATATAATTAAATGATTTCTATACATTTCAAAGTATTCATCTAACATTCATTCATCTGAAGACAAAGAAAAACGGGTCATGTGCACAAATAGAAAAACAGAGGGTTGTTAGGTGAAGAATAAAAGAAAATACAGTTTTGAGCAAAAAATATAGATTCCGGCAGGGAAGAGGAGGTGTGCAACTTAATTTATTTGAACTTACGCTTTTTCGAGCAAAGTATTTTTAATTCACGAGTTCGTGAAATTTTCGTCGTCGTGACCGATCGAAAAGAGTGAGAAAATGTAGAGTTCACCCCTTTATTAAATCGGAATTCGGCGATGGGTTGAGTTAAGAAAGCTGTGTTAGGTGAATAACTTATGTGTCGCAAGAAAGACTTGTTGGAAGTCCTTGAGTTTAAGACACTGCATTTGATTTTCCGATGCTTCACCCGAAAGAAGTACAGTGGCCAGAAAGCAATATTTTTTTACTGGAAAAATTTCGAATTTTACCGAAGTCCTGCTCCAAGCAAGATAGGAATCTTTAAAGTTCATGACAACGTTCATACATGGGTCCTACATTTTACCTCTCATCCGAACGAAAGTGTAATTTTGTGAAAAATGCTCGCCTAATACTTTCAAGCGGACTGTGTCGAGATTCGAACCCGTGACCGTAGGCGTAGTAGTCATACGCATACCAACTACGCCACAGAGCCGTTGGAATTTAAGACAGCGAGTAATATTATAAACTTGTATGCTTATATGTCATTATAATTTATATGTATTTAAGCATGGTATCGTGTGGAGATTTAAATGTAACTTTTATTGCTAGAATTTAGTGTTGCTAAAGCATGAAAATTAATATTTTGGAATAACATTTCAAGATATTGGGATTTATGAATGTCATCTAATTTAATACTGAAAACAGGAAAATGTGGAGGGAAGATAGTTTTGTTGATGGATTAAATGTAAGGTCTTTTTTAGGATTTTTTCCTTTAGCGATACCTGGCGAGAGGAGATTAAGAAACTAAGTTTTTTTTGTATATTTCTGTGTACATTGAAATTATTTTATGTTAATAGAAATTAAGTGTTGAATTTTAATTTCATTTATTCAGGAACTAAAATAAAATTTAGGTTATTGTAAAAGATATCAACTACCTTAGTAAGGGAACCTTAATTGGAAAAGGCATTTTATATTTTACTTTTATTTAATTTGACAAAAATTTATTAAGCCTTTTGAGATATTTTATCAAAAAGTAACGCATATTGTGATAAACTTTAGGAAACCGAAGCAAGAGAGGCCTATGCGGAATAACCCTCTTCCATGTAGGCATAATATCAAAAGGGTATTGCTGTTACAGACGGTATGGTGTCTCTCAGTTTTGCAGGAAAAGCGAGGATGTTTTAAGATATTTGAAAAAAATGTAACGTACAAGTAAAAGGTAAAAAGTGACAAATAAAAAGTTAAAAGTAAAATCTTTTAACCCTAGAAGAAACAACACTGTGAGTAGTGTTGAGAGCAAAAGGCCGTGAAGCGTCCTTTTCTATTCCATTTGGAAATAGAACGCCCGCGGATGTCAAGTTCTCCATTATTGGTGCTGCAGTGCTAGGATACCACATGAGAAATAGAGCAAGCTACAGCTTTCAGTCAAGTATTATTCCAGCCCCCTGAATATAATTTACGATTGGTCAAAAAATCCATTTAAAAATTGACCCCAGCTACCACCCTTTCTCTCTTTCTCTCTTTCTCTCTTTCTCTGTGTCTCTCTCTATCGCTATCTCTCTATATCTCTCTCTATCCCTCTTGTCTTACCAAAAAATCCCCGAAAAAGATCTTCCTAATTTAGCCCTCAAATTAACCTAAATGTTTGTTATGTCATGCGTAGATCAAAGTCAAATCAAAATGCCTATTTTAAAAATAAAAACTAGCTAAAGTTATCAAACTACATTCAAATACAAAAATTTCCCCAAAATAAAAAATTTAAGATTAAATTAAGTCAACTATTGTACTAACCTGTTTCGACGTCAAATGCCTTTAATCTAAATTATTGTCTTCATTTGTTGTTATACAAGTCCCATTGTACTTAAATTTTTCTTACATAAATTCCCTCGGGATTAACCTATAATACCGCTATTTCACATAACTTTATCAACAATCGTAAATAAATTCAAATATCCTTCCGACCCTGAAGAAGTCTGTCGCGCCTGAAAGCAAAATATTTTGCCCCAAACTTTATTTTGCTAAAATATCTCAAAGCACTCATTAAACTTTTGTCAAATTAAATAAAAGCGAAATATAAAATGCTTCTTCCATATAAGATACCATCACTGGGGTAGCTAGATATCCTTTACAATAACCTAAAGTTTATCCTAGTTCCTAAATAAATGCAAATAAAATTCAATCTATACTTAATCTCTATTAACGCAAAATAATTACAATATGTGCATCATAAATATACAAAAAAGAGCGAGGATCTTATTCTCCTTTGGCCAGGTATTGCAAAAAGTCCTAAAAGACTTTAAATCTAATCTATCATCAAAGCTATTCTCACTACACGTTTTCCTGTTTTCAATATTAAATTACATGACATTTATAAATCCCAATATCTGGGACCAACTTTCCGTTGTATCATTTCGTTGTCTATTCCAAAATATTCTTTTTTTATGCTTTGACTAACGCTAAATTCTGTCAATAAAAGTTACATTTAAATTCCCATGCGTATATATATATATATATATATATATATATATATATATATATTAATACTTTAAAATGTTTCAAACTACCTTACTCGATAATTATTTATGCATAAGCTTTAACCAACACTAATTCCGGCGCGAATTTATTTTACAGCAAAATAATCACTTTCATGTTCGTTTCATTCCTACTTCATGAATACCAACCAATTTACATTTAAAATTCACATATAAATTATAAAGCAGTATAAAGATACAAGCTTATAATATTACTCACTGTCTTAAATTCCAGGATTTCCAACAACAGTCTTTCTTGCGACATTTAGTTGCGTTATTTACCTAACACAGCTTTCTTAACTCAACTCACCATCTAATTCCAATTTCATGCAGGTTCTAACCCCTTTTGATCGGTCACGAAGACGATAATTCCACGAATTCTTGAATTAAAGACACCTTACTTGAGCAAGTGCTAGTTCAAATAAATGTAATCGCACGCTACATTTTCATCTTAAAGCTGCGTTTTTTTCACCTTCGATTTACAACTCCCCTTGTTTTTCTATTCACACGCATGTTTATATTTTGACGTTTTCGTATCAACTTCTTGCGGATAATTAATTTCTCTTACTTTTCCGTCAGATGTAATTACTGTCATTCAATTTCCTTTCTATTTCTTATGATATCGAGAGCTTTTGTCATAGTACAGTCTTCCTTATAAGTTTATTGAATGAAACCTGGTGAAGATACTTGTGTTAGCATGTGATTTACCTGGGTTAGCGTTCGTGTTTCCTTGTCTTTGGCAACAATATAAAACAAATACATTGTAATGTTAATGAATAATTTTGCCTGGCATTGAGAAAAGTAATTCGAGTGTAGAGGACGAAAATTAATGTAATATTGTTGCTTATTTTGCAAAAAGTTGACCGTTGACCGTTGATCAACTTTCTCAATTAGCATTGGGTGCAGTACTTTCTTAGAAAGTCCGCCATTGCTAAGTAGATAATCGGTCATTTGTTTATTTTCATTTTTATCCATGTTTTTTGACTAGTTAATAAAATTTTGTCTGGCAATGCCAATGTCGGAGACTTGATTGGTCACCTCTAATTGGTTGGTTACATTCGGGTCTAGAGGACGCATGAGAAATATATTGTACTTATACATACACCATAGTTTGTGTAAAATTCAATATCTTAAGTTGGTTGTTTTGCAAAAAGAGATGCATCCGTCTGACGAGCTGCAACAACAGCGAAACCGATTACGGGATTTTTTTGCAAAATAACCAACAATATTACATTAATTTTCGCCTTCTATGCTCGAATTATTTTTTCAATGCCAGGTAAAATTATTCATTACCATTTAACTCGGAAACATGTTGGTTTCCGTTGACAAACTTCCTCAATTAGTATTAGATGCAGTAGTTTCTTAGAAAATCCGACAGTGCTTAGTAGGTAATCGGTCACCTATTTATTTACATTGTAATGTATTGAAATTATTAAATTATGTCTGTAATCTGATATTCGTGAATTTTACTACACAAGTGGGGTTTTCATATGGTATCGAATGTTAAATGAAATTTTCTTTATATACAACTAATTTATAAAAGCTTTTCTATATTTGAGATGAATATTAATAAGTTCTTTGTTATTTACTAAATAATTCTTAAGCTTGTTTAAAACATAACATTATTCCATTATGAAAATTTACAGTTATAAATATTTTGTTTGCACTTTTGTGGTTTAAAATAAGTTATAAACCTTAGAAAATCCAGGAGATGGCGCTCGAGGTACCGAAAATTAATTTTTCACAGTAAGAAGCCCTCCTAACTAGTCAGCTGTTAGAGTTCCAGCCGAATCCATCGCGTAGTTTCATTTTTGTTGTTGATTGAAGTAAAACTTTCATTTGATTATAGCATTAGATAAAAGTGAGTTTCCAGCCGTGATTAAATACTTGTATTTAAAGGAGTTAACGGCGAAAGAAATCAAAGCTAAGTTGGATGAAGTTCATGGCACATATGCTCCTGTGTTTGCAACTGTTTACAATTGGGTGAATGAGTTTAAACGTGGACGTACATCCACAAAAGATGAACATCGTTCCAGACGCCCTGTGGAAGTGTCTACTCCCGAAATAATTAACAAAATCTACGATATGATTTTAAATGATCGACGAATAAAAGTGCGCGAAATAGGCATATCGCAAGGCACAGTTGCTTCAATTTTGCATAAAAAATTGGCTGCGAAAAAAATTTCGGCAAGATGGGTGCTGCGTTTGCTCACATTGGAAAATAAACGCAATCGTGTGGTCGATTCTGAGGCTGTTTTGGCGCTTTTCCGTCGCAATCCTGAGGATTTTCTGTGTCGATACATAACTGTCGACGAAACATCACTACACTCCAGACAATGCACGGGTGCATACCTGCGCAGTTGCGATTACAATATCCACCGTATTTGCCAGTGACTTTTTCTTATTTCCCAACTTGAAGAAATGGCTTGGCGGACAGAGGGGAGGTCATTGCCCAAACAAATGCCTATTTTGAGAAGCTTCCAAAATTCTATTTTTTGGACGGCTTAAAGATTTGGAAAAAACGCTTAGAAAAATGTATAGAGCTGAAGGGAGATTATGTTGAAAAATAAAAAAAACTTCCCAAAAAAATGTTTTTTCTACTTTTTTCTAAGGACTTATTGAACGACCCTCGTATCCGTTGGAAAAGAAGAAATAACAGAATTAAAAGCAATGCTAATAAACTACTTTTAGATTCACTTGAAACATTTGGACACAACCGACTTATAAAGCACTTTAAGTTTTGTTGTGTGTCGCAAAAGTAACTGCTTGAGAGTTTGCAAAAGAGTGATAATAGAAACTTATTTATATGTTCTAAGCAACCTATACAAAACCTATCTGGTACGACATAGCTATACTAATGTGAAGTTAAAAAAGTTGGCTACACTGCGTCCCTTTTCTGAGGTTTTGATTTGGTATATCTGCCAAAAGAAAAACCTTCTTTAATGCTGTAAATTGGCAGCATTACTACATACAAAGTAATTCATTTCCAACCTTGGACGAACTTAGAACTTTTCTGATCTGTGGAAAAACATCAAAAATAAATCTTTTACCTAAATATAGGTATAGGAAACTCACAAGGTTTCAATCAAGAAGCAAAAGGCGTATCTACAAAAATAATTAATTGCCGGTGTTGAAACAAGTGGAGTGGTTAGGAAGTAAAGAAAGATTGTGTACGATATAAATAAGCCTGTTATATTTATCATCTTAAAATTCAAGATAAACTGTACACACGCAATTAATGGTTTGAGGAGAGAAAAGTAACACGTAGACATGTTTCAACTCAAAAATTAAGGTAGATTAATTAATCGCAAGTCCAAGTAAACATAAATAAATTACAGTTTCTTGATTCTAAAAATGTACGTTATATTCTTTCATACAATAATCAGCCTGGGAGACTTTTGCTTGTAGAATTAAATAGGTTATGACGCATTATATAAACGCGGTTTTGAGTTTCCAGCACTGCTCTGGACGTTTAGAAATAGTTTTATTATGTATATTATGTTTTTCGTGGGAATGGAATGTAAATAATGACGTTTTCCACACTTCAAAAAATGTACGTAGTTGTCTTCGAACAATAAGAACGTAATATGGGCTATGATGAATTGTGTTCTTAACTACCTTATCTTAAGGGCGAGTGAGTGGCACTATAAGTTGTTACGTGCAATTTGCACTTTAACATTGTTAGTAGTTTAGTTTTTAATGTACGGAAGTTTCCCGCCTCGTTCATTTAAAAATTCCCGCGTCTTGCGTATTTGAAAATTTGGCGGGAAACTTCCGTACATTAAAAAACTAACCCTAACATACATGTTTAAGTGCAAATTCGATTTGCACGTAACAATCGCGACAAAGCCACAAAAGAAAAAACTTAAAAAAAGAAAAAGTCTGTTAGCACAGTAACAGCTTAAAATCTAAGTCCTAACTACCCTACATAAACCCTAACTTAAACCTTCAAAATGTTTATATAAGGCGCCACCTGGTTTTTTCGACCGATAACACGTCTACCGCAGTACCAGGAAACGGAATAGGTAGCCCGATAGTCTTTGACTACACTAATTACCGACAGCACAAATTTGTCGGGGAGCATGAAACACTACTTAAACTAACACGGGTGCGACAAGTCGCCTAAACTATCTAAACCTATCTAACTAAAGCTAACATAAAAGTTGTTATGTGCAAACACACATGAGTGTTGCATCAAACTCTTCTTCTTTTTGGCAAGAAGTGCCCAAATTTAAAATGTTCATGGAGTGCGTCACTCTGCACTCTAGCAAATTTTGTTACTGGTACTTTGGTTTCCTAATGATGCACATTTAAACTTGTCCATGACACAGTTGTGAATCCACAAATTTACCAAAAGTACCCCCTACTAAATCCTTATGTGCTAACCTGACAAATTACATTTCTAAATCGGGTTAGCTTTTTCACTTAAATTTCAGGACAAAAAATAATAATTCCCACGTCTGGTCATATATACCACACGTTAGGACGATAAAAAGATAAGATAAGATCTCAAATTGATGTTAAAGATAGTAGATAAGGTAATGACATTAAGCTTAAGTTGTTATCCTCAAAGGTAATGAATAAGATAACGGTATTAAGCTTTAGTTATTATTTGAGATACTCGATAAGATAACACGATATTAAGTTAAAGTGATTATAAGAGATAGTAGGTAACATGAATTTAAACAGAAGTTATTACTAAAGATAACCGGTAAGATAACGCGAAATAACTCGAAGTCATTCCTAACGGTAGTCGGTAAGATAACGATAAATTAAACCAAAATTATTACTAACGGTAATCGGTAAGATAACGATACTAAACTAAAGTTATTACCAAAGGTAATCAATAAGATAACGATATTAAACCTAAAGGTATTATCGAAGATAATAAAGAAGACAAAGATATTGGCCTGGTTATTACCCAAGACAATGATAACAACAAAAGAGTGGCTCCAGTAGAGCCGTTGAAATGGGATTGACCCGTGCCCTCTAAAAAGAGAAACCTGTGAAGCAGATCCGTTCACAAGAACAGCACGGGGGACCGGTAAAGACATTCGGGTGCATTCCTGCACCCAGCGTTGATCGATATCGGTGAAACTATCACCCGATATCCACACGGTATATACGATATACATATTCATTAACTCACACATTCATACCTTCACTGCCAGAGCCCATGCACTGACAGCGGCACCGCATGACCCCACGAAAGATTCGCAGAGACATGGTCCAGGTGTCTGTGAAAACCTCCCGCACAACCACACGGTGACTAACAGAAATGAAAAGGCAGTAGAGAAACAGGAACGGTAAAAAAGAAGGAGGTTGGTTTTTTGGAGTGCATAAGAGGCACCTCCAGGTAGAAGAAAGTAGAGGAAGGGCTCGCATTGAGCAAAAGCGACAGAGGGAAAGGTGGATAGCAAAGCGCTACTCAACCAACCAGTGTGGCCAGTAGCTCGGAATGAGGGAACATCATTCTTATGTGGCAGACGGGTGTTCCGGGACAAGAACAGGTCCACCGAAGGAAGAATAAGGCATAGCGGAGATAGCGGGTTAAGAAAAAGTATAGTTTTTGGACAAGCGTCCAAGAGAAAGTAGAGAGTTGTCCCTATTAAACACAGCGCAGTCTGAAGGACCACCTGCGATATTGATCCGACAAGATAAGATATAACATATGTTAACATTCACTAGGCTCTAAGAGAACTAGTGCGATCATTTTCCTAACGAGTACATTGACTACGATAAGAAAATCAGACAAAGGTAGACACGACAACTTAAAAGTATCATTACAGATACAGACACACAAAAACAAACTGTTTTAAGGTAGTTTTTTAAATCGGTAGCACCCTAAACACACAAAAATGCCCAATTATAAGCAGTTAAATACAGATACACTGTCCCCATATGCCAAAACAACCGAGAATTTAATAAGATAACAATAAGAAGCAATAGCACCTCAAAACAAAGTTCAGTAAAAAATAATGAAAAAAATGTTTATAAGTTATGTTGATTTAGTAGTAAAAGAAAGAAATAATGATGTAGTACAATGTAGGCGACTGCAATAATTCAGAAGAAAAACACATGGAATAGGTAGTCCTAGTCTTTGCAACTGCGAATATGAACTGTTTCTTACAATGGCATAGGTCATGACTCCTATGTTGGCCCAAAGAAAAAAATCATCCACTCAACATCAGCTAAAACCAATCATAAAAATTCAATGAGTTATTTCAACCAAAGTTACGACAATTACCACACAATTAAACCATATAAGAGAAATACTAAAGACCGAACAATATATAGTAGGAAAATTTCAAGGGTTAATTAAATGAAACGACAGAGTTATATTGGGGGGGGTGTAGAGAATGAAGTGATATATGAGTAACGGTATGGTTGAGAAAAAGTCAACCAGGAGAAAAAGATAGCTAAATTAAGGTAAGTAAAGTTAAACGTGCAAGAAATTATATACTATATGAGAGAAGGAATAAGTAATTGCGGTTACTAATTGTTAGTGAGAACAAAAAAATATTAGGTAAATCGTGAGGATTTAACCATATTAAGGTACCAGGTATCAAGAATTAAATTTGGAAGATTAAGAGAGACGACGTCATGAAATAAGACATCAGGTACGATATTTAATTTGCCAGGCCTATGCCTAACGTCAAAAGTGAATTGATAGATACGCAAGTTCCATCTTGCCAAACAACCTGCGAGTTATTTTAAATTATTGAGCCAAGTGAAAGCTACGAACATTAGGTACATTGCCAAAGCAGTAAACGTGACCAGCTCTTAGATATACGTAAAGTTAAACTATTTTAAAGACAATTTTAAGGCATTCAAAGAGATTCAAATCGATATGTAAAAAGACAACAGCAATAGACATTGTATAAAGCATATTTTTACTGGGATGGGAAGTTCTCATTTGAGTTCTTTCCAATCCAATAAGGGAAAATTTCAACATCATTATTAAAAAATGATTTACAAATTAAAGCGACAAACTTACCCACTGAATCCTCGTCTAGATTTAAGTAACGCGGAGCGACCAACCCTTGGGTCTCGTCTCGACTTATATACCACTGGACGACCAAATTCGACAGTAAATTTCGCCTACAGATGTTAAGGTACGTCGTTGAAATATCAATAACTAAAAAAATATGCAATTAGACAAAATGAAACTCGCAACATGAAAGAAAAATTCCACGACACCTATACAAAAGGTATTCCAAATTTTGGAATGTTCTTTTCAATATTGCAAAAGTTATCCAGAAGTATCGTAAAAGAATTTAACTAATAACGTTAACGGAAATTTCTTTACTTTAATATTCAAAGGCACAGATATAAAGAAATGTCTTTTATTACATCATTTTAAAAAGTAAAAATATGATAATTTCGTTATTATAGGTAAGGCAAAAACCTTTATAAGACGCATTTATAGGTTATACTGGTTGAACCATACAAGGGAAAAACTTTTAAAACTATATATCCGAACAAGATAATATCTAAGGGAACAAAATATATTAGGGTAGGTCAAAATAACGCTTTAAAAGACACTAAAGCTTAGGTAAAGAGGAAATCTATTTTTAGGCAAACAATTTTGTTTATAGATAGGTAAATTTCTAAGGCATTTTTTTAAAACGTAACATACAAGAGAGTGCATTTAAGTTTCAAAAAAAAACGGGCTTTTTTAAAGTTAAGGAAAACAAACAAAGATATTTTTTAATAGGTAATTCTGTAATACTGTATTTAAAGACATAAGGTAAGGTAAATGCTTATTTGTAATACTTACATGAATAAAAGTATGGTTTCTTAAGTGAGAAAGCTGTTTAAATAACATCTGTTAAAACATTGAATGTTTATAACTGAAATTAACATAACCTAAAAACAAAGAAGAAACCCCTAAAGTTCATAACCTCACCACATTGAAGGCGCCATCTGTTACACTTAATTTGAATGTTTATACGGTCGGTAATACAGTTAACGAGGTATTACACTTAGATGGTGGTACATTGAAATGGCGATAGATGGCTCTTAAAAGCCTGTAATACAGTTACCAAAGTTCAAAAGATACATCGCGCAAGCGCAATGGTTAAAAGCGATGCTACGCCCTGGCGGCCGGAAACGCAAACCCCTTTTACGGGTTTCGCGCGCCAATCACCATGACGTCATCGACAATTTATATTGCGCCATAATTAGGAGCAGTTACATAAAATTAGAACAATGAAAATTAGAGAATCTACTCACGTGAGGAATCCGGTAACCGGCAGGAAGTCACGCTACGGCAGCCTCGGCTCCTGGTGCTGTTTGTAGACGTGTTATCGGTCGAAAAAACCAGGTGGCGCCTTATATAAACATTTTGTAGGTTTAAGTTAGGGTTTATGTAGGGTAGTTAGGACTTAGATTTTAAGCTGTTACTGTGCTAACAGACTTTTTCTTTTTTTAAGTTTTTTCTTTTGTGGCTTTGTCGCGATTGTTACGTGCAATTTGCACTTTAACATTGTTAGTAGTTTAGTTTTTAATGTACGGAAGTTTCCCGCCTAGTTCATTTAAAAATTCCCGCGTCTTGCGTATTTGAAAATTTGGCGGGAAACTTCCGTACATAACTAACCCTAACATACATGTTTAAGTGCAAATTCGATTTGCACGTAACAAAGTGCAGTAAAATTTATCTTTTCCACGTCCTATCTCAATTTCTTTACCGTATCGATTTGTTTTTGTGTTGTAGGTAAACAACAAATTTCAGTAAATTTAGTTCATTTGGTTTATTTGTACAGCAAAATAATATTAAGGGTAAATTCTTGTAAAGCTATTAATGTCCTCTGTACGGTACGCGATAAATTGTAGTACCATTTACCTTTCTAATTAACAAGTATCAGTGTACGCTGTTGAATTTCTTTAAAGCAGTGTAAGTCTTAGTTTACTTACACATTCATCAACTTTATAAAATTCTAGATAAAAGAACCTGAGCAGCAGAAGCATCGTGACACCAACTCCGTTGCGAATATTCTACTGTAGACTACTTGAAACTTACCTTATATTCTGCTGGGTTTGTGCCCGCGATTGATTAATATTATTCTTGTATAATTTATTCTTACGGGATTCCCAGTGAGATATCACCAAATGCTGCCTTTCAGCATCCATTCCAAGACCAAGCAGATGGGAATCTATTTCCATTAACTTCCTTCGTAGTTTCATTTGATCCTTAAAGGTTGCAACTATTTGTTCTCTTAAATTTCTAACTTCACTATTACGTTGTTCGGTATTCAGTCTTGTTTGAGCAGCAGACCTTGGTCTTTCTTCCGTCATTTTGGTTTGCAAGCGAGAAATTTCGTTTCTTAACTCGTTGATTACAGTTTGATATTGTGATACGTGATAGGAAACGTCATAAATATTTCGTTCCACTTTGTTTGATATACTGTTAGCACGATCTGCGTAAGTTAAGGTATTTCGAGATTCTTCTTTCTGCGAGAGACTAGGAGAAACATGTGCTATCATTACCGTACGGCAGTTTCCACTCAATGCTTCCTTGAGCAATCTGGTCAGTTTGGAATCGCGATAATTAACGTAACGTGCACCTTCGCTTAGTGCATTTATGCAGTTTCCGAGTGCTAATAAGGAACGATTTATGTGTGCACCTTCTTGGAGTCGTTTACCTCGACTTTTTGTTTTATTTGCCCGTTCTGAACCTGCTAAGTCGATCATAAACAGTCGACCTTGTTTAACTTTCATTTTTAGGTGATCTTTTTTATCCACTGGAAATGTGTGGCGGACCATGACGCTAAGAAGAGCATGGCTTCTGGAAGATGTTTTATTCATCGCTGTTGGTTCAACTGTTCGTGCTCTATTTCCTTTTTGCAGTAGTTGCATAACCTAAAAATTAATTTAATGTTATAAATTGTGATATTAGCTAATTTGAACTGAGTATGTTGACACGTACAAGACACCAGAAATGCTGGTATAATTTGAAAAAGATGTAAATATTGCCTTATTTAGTTTTTGAAATGAAGTAAATCTTTAGTTTTGTAATATTTTATATCTTTTCAGATTTTTTAATATCATTCCGTTTTGCTTTAAAACAGTCTAAGTGTAATTTAATTATAAAGTGTAAGTCGTTTAGGTCCCGAATCCAGTTGTCCTCTAGTGAATAACTAAAATTTTCTATTTCGTAAATACGTTAAAAACTTTTCAAACACGTTATATATATATATATATATATATATATATATATATATATATATATATTATTAATAGAGAGAAATAATCCACATTTGGAATGCAAATGAATGCTTAATATATATTAATAGTTATTAAGATGAAATGAAAACCCAACTTTTGTATTTAAAGTTGAATTATCATTTCAAATCGAACTAGTAATTGAAAACCACTAAAAGAACGGCTACAGCAGGATATGAACCTGCAACCTCTGATTCTCCGGATCAGTGCTCTAACCAATTGAGCTATCTAGCCTAATTGTTTAGAAGATGTTATACTTAATACTACTGAAGCTTGGCCTTGCTGTAGCCGTTCTTTTAGTGGTTTTCAATTACTAGTTCGATTTGAAATGGTAATTCAACGTTAAATACAAAAGTTGGGTTTTCATTTCATCTTAATAACTATTAATATATATTAAGCATTCATTTGCATTCCAAATGTGGATTATTTCTCTCTATTAATAATAATATAATTACATGTTTGTATTATTCCGAACGTTGCAAAATGGGATGATCAAGTTATTAGTACATGAATTATGTATATAACTAGATTCAATTTCCTTAAATGCAAGACGTAATTGAAAATCATTAACAAGGGCCAAGTTTCAGTAGTATTAAGTATAACATCTTCTAAACAATTAGGCTAGATAGCTCAATTGGTTAGAGCACTGATCCGGAGAATCAGAGGTTGCAGGTTCAAATCCTGCTGTAGCCGTTCTTTTAGTGGTTTTCAATTACTAGTTCGATTTGAAATGATAATTCAACTTTAAATACAAAAGTTGGGTTTTCATTTCATCTTAATAACTATTAATATATATATATATATATTGCTGTAAATATAGGGTTAATTTAGGGATAGGTTAAGTCATAGGGGTCGTAGAATAAACAAGGGAAACTACCAAGTAACAGAAGCCCAGAATTACAGATTTTAGAAGAGTAAATAGGTCATTATAAATATTATTAGTTGAGAGCACACTGTATATAGCAGTACAAGCGATTAGAACACATATCCAAGAGTAGCTAGGAGCAAAGATTAGAATTTAAAAATGTAACGAAACGCATTGAAAATAAATCAGTGAAAAACCTGCATAAATTGGCTAGATAAACATTCAAAAAGTGTGTTAATATATCACCTTAAACGCACGCAGAAATTATGCATTATTTAAAAGAGTACGTGATCTAAAAGAATCACATTTGTTCAAAAATCCAATTTATTAAGAAATAAACAAACGCCAAATTTATTCCATTCAGATTAGAATAAGGCCAACAACATTAGTACATGCTTTTATGAACAAAAAATCCTGGAATTTCTGAATTAGATGTGAGGTATAACATTAAATTACGTGACCAAGAGCATCGTTTCATGCAATTAAAATACATACAATTAGTAAAGTTTCCCAAAATAACAAGAGATAAGACGCTTGGTCTCGCCTAGCACGTGAAGTCAACGAATCACAAACAAAAGGAAGACGATCCTATAAATATCTTGACAATTGAATATCGAGTTAGTATACTTTGAAACTGGGCAGTCACTATACTTGAAAGTGCTAAATATTTACGTGAATAGTAAATTAAATTAAAAGTGAAATTCAAGAGTGTGTAATTGTACAAGCAAGCCGTACTTCTGAAGACGTAAGTAGATAAGATTTAGTAAAATTATACCATTTCTAATAATAAATAAAACAGGGCTTCTAATTACATCCAAACTACCATCTTGATTATCATATTAATTATCGTCTTAACTATCATTACAATCTTAAATTACAATCAAAATAACGTTACGATTCCTGTTAAAACTTTAAATAACGATCAATTACGATCTGAAATACAATTTTTGGATACGAGACTTTGGAAAATGCTGCCTGTTCAAGCAAATTGATGGTAAATATTCTATTGCGCATCACAGCAATATATATATATATATATATATATATATATATATATATTACTCATATTTAGACCAGGGTAGAAAATTAAATAATCACATCAAATAATTTTAATCACCGTGTAGAAGCTTTGGGAAAAGGTACGCGTTATTAAAAAACCGTGAAGCATAAAAATTCATTTGTTTCATTAAAAATAAGGGAGTTAAATTATGTACAAGACGCGTGCTATAAAAAAAAAGGAAGCAGTATTAAAAAGCTCTGCGTGTAATTTAATTATTCCTAGTAAAGAAACAAATAGAAAATTACGTGCAAAATTTATATTAATTAACTCAATTTTAAGTAACCGGTATTAAACAAAATGTACAGATAATAATTAATATTTGATTAGGAGTCACTAAAAATTAAAGGGTATTATTTTAATTGGAGTTAATTGAACCATTAGTAACATATAATATCTATAAAAACTTGTAAAAACCCAATAAAATGCAAATCGTAGAAGTGTTATTTAGAAGTATTATGTTTGAACACCTGCGTATTTTTAAAAGGCTCATTCTGCGTAAATTTGGCAGATAACAAATGGTTACAGAGAATCTTGGAGAAACCGTAGCTTAATAGTTACGAGAAATGCTAAAGGTGGGTTATTTCACAGTCCACATGGACTGAAATAATCGATAATAAAGAATATCAATTTGCACCAATAAGAACAGGGTAGATAGAGACAGATAATATGCGCAAGACCGAGACACATATAGTAAAAGGCGTGAGTGGAGCAACGTCACGGGGTTGCGATTGGTTGAAAGTAAAAGGCAAACTTGAGAGGTAAAAATAACATTTCTGTATAAAATTAATTAGTTATTTCCAGAAGTTGCGAGCCATGTCGAAATTTCTGAGATTTAACTGGGGCGAGTGCAAATTTCGTAAAAATCGCATGCCGGGCTGCGGAATGGGAAACTAGCATGCGAAATTCTGAAGAATTGTCCGTTTTGGGGACACGACCGACAGACAGGCTAACCGCAATATATACCCAGGTTAATATAAACAAGCTCTCTTAGATTTTCGACTTGATTCAATGCGTTAAACAGTGCTTTTTAGTTTTCCGAGTTTGATAGAATAATTTAAACAGTTTGCTCGTATATTTTGGTGATTTAAAACAGTTTGTTCTTTACGTGCTACAATGAATGTACTTTAGTGCACTTAGAAAAGAAGATACAAGGTAATAAAGTTAGTATCACTGTACTAATTAGTCAAAATTTGCAACCACAAATGAATACACAAAAGTAGGCAGTTTTGGCGTATATTGGTGAAAGAAGCATGAATTTCTTTGCTATTTTTCGGGGGTGTTAATAATTAAATGGTTCATAAACGTGTCTGGATCCACAAAACAAGGGTCAGATATACACAGATGAGTTCCGGAAAAGCCCTGAAACAACTTTAGATGAATGGTGGTGGAGAAAATTTTAAAAGCGTTGAGAATCAGAAGCCGTAAATATAACCCAGTTGGAATGGTGTGATTAACTAAAGGGACGATGTACATTGAAGCTACGAGTGCAGTAACCTTCAGGTAAATTATACTATTTTGTTCGAACTTTGATATTTTGGTGTGTGTTGAATAACTTTATAATTGATTTACTTAAAATGGACAGTAGTGAACTTGTACAAACCACAAAATTTTAATTTTAAGGTGAAATTTGCTTGTTTAAGTAGAAAGGGGTATTTAGTATTTATGTTCTGGATTATGATGAAAATTTGGGTATGTCTTTGAGCTCAATTAGACGAACCTGGTTAATTAACGTAAAGGGGTGGTAGATGCTCCCTTTGTACTCAGACTCAGGTCTGCATATATTGTTATATTAATTAGTAGGCATCCTACAAGGACTTTAATTTTGGATGCACATTAAAATGATAACAAACGTAAATCTTGAAATTTTCTGATACTGAAATTTATGCTGAATATTTAATTTTGAAATTTTAATGTATTGTGAATATTGATGTAAATAGAGTTAACGTTGATGTTTGTGGTAGGAATGTGTTTGTTTTTTTTTATGAATGAGGATGAAGGTTTATCTAGGGGAGCAGCCGAGGCAATGAACAGAAGAAAGTCAACGGACCAGTTAAGTTAATAGCTTTTTGTAGGTTTCACAGCATTCTTGACGCCCAATTCGTGAGGCTCGATTCGAAAAGCGGAGTACCCGGATTTTGGTGGTTTCACAGCATTCTATTCGATTCTAATACAAGGATACACAGCATTCTTGACGCCCAATTCGTGAGGCTCGATTCTAATACAGGGTAACACAGCAATATATATTGCCGTGGATTTCTCTGGTTATGCTCTTGCAAAGTTACCTAAATATTTTTCTGAAAAATAAAAATATATTCCAATCTCTGGAACGCTTTCTTATTTCTGCATACCATGGATAGCTCTAAAATCTGCTTCGTCATAGATACTTACCATTCTAAGTTCGCCCTTTCTCACGTATACTGCCAAATAAAATTACCACTCAAATAATGCAACGAAACATACAACCTTTTATTCATACAAATTAAATTTTTCCATAACCAGGGATATAAAGCTTCATAAAATATTACAATCTCAATCATTAAACCTTTTTAAAATTTCACGACTTTACTTTATTTCGACAGTTTTTGTTTTATATGAGTAGATGGGCCCGTCTTGAATCCCTAAATTAATTTTTACTCTGGTTTGTGGTGAGCTCAGTATAAACCCAGTTACTCTAAATGCCTAAATACATCGCATCTTTGTTTAAAACAACCTTAAAGACCCGTTTACTTCTTACATCAAAAATTTTATGTCATTTATTTACACCTTTAAATAGTAAAACAAATTGTCTTTTACATAAACCCTCAAATGAGTTTTTATGTTCATAAAATACACCCCCAATGTGTCAAATCACTCAAACACAAAATAGCAGCACAAAATGTTCAAGCAATAGCAATAGAAATTAATTTCGTTACTTGGAGTAAGCTTTTTCCATCGTCACCTCTGAAGATGTTGTCCAAAAACCTCGTTCTTGTTTCCATACATCTCTCTGCTATACGTAGATCAAACCCATTTCCACTCGCTATCCAAATCTCTGCAGACAGCTTCAAAGTTTCTACCCATATAATTTTCCAGACCAAGCAAATCACCTTTCGTAACTACCAAACACCAAGCATCCTCGTTCCAAACATTTCTCAGCACGCTTACCTTAGTAACTTCCCTCGTTAGTTCGTTGAATGTAGTTACAGCACTGTCTACTAAATAGCACCCACTTGTGCAATTCACACTTTTATTTCACTTTCGACAAACTGTACTAACACTGTTTTATAAAATTTTAAACTTGGATGTTACATTAAAAGCTAAGCGTAGTCAAACGGATAAGCGAAGTAAGAGAGCTTTACCTCGTTTCCTAGTGTATTTATATCTGCTGGTACACCCCTCTTGTATCCTATTTCAGTTGAAAAGCTCCCCTATCGTAACCGATTCTAAAAATTTTGCACGTAGCGGACTTGTAAAACCGAGAATTCTCATTCCATCATCTCTTTAATCCTAAAACTGGTCAACAAAATACAACTGTCGCGAGCTTCTTGAAAATTTCTAGCATTTAACCAATCACACACATTTCCCCCATTCTTATGTCCAGCCTTCCACTATCTTCTCTCGTTTAACACATATTCCTTGTCTCTTTTATAATTCCACTCAAGCAACATAAAATCGATATTGTGGTTGACCTCCAAACTTGTCGCGTATTTTAAACGAGTGTTTTACCCAACGTGTATTATATGTGCTCTCTGTCTGCTTTACGCTATGGATATTCCATCTCAATTTGCTTTCAGGCCATCTATTGTTTTCGTATCGACCGTTAATTAAATTTCTACAGAATTATATTCCAACTTTCATTTTAGTTCCTTGAACCTGTTTATCTATTTGTCAGGCTTTTCTATGAAGAAACTGTCCGTTTAAAATCGTATTTTCCCAGTTGTTTAACTTATAGAATTTCTTAGGATTTGTATTTAACGAACGCTTTGTTTAGTTAAATAGAAAATATGCGTTTACATTATTGATTTTATATACCCAAAAGTTCTCTTTACTCTTTGATGTACTTGATTTGCAACTTTTTAAAATATTAAAGGTAATTATGCGTATCTTTAAGTTTTCACGTACTTCAAAGCTTCTCCACGTTATGCAAATTTAACATTCCGATATATAAATACAAAAGTATTCTATTATCCGTCCGTTTTCAATATCAAAACTAATTAATTTGGCGCGTAAATAAATTATGCCTATTTTCTATATACACGGTTCCAAATTTATTTTCTTGACTTATTTATGCCTGTTAACCTATAACTAACACGATAATATGTATGTATATATATATATATATATATATATATATATATATATATATTGCTATGATAATAGCGTTATTTATGGGTATATAGGGTCACAAAGAAAGTACACTTCATGGAAACTACACCAAAATCAAAGAAATCAAGCATTTGATTCATAAAAAGCACACAATTCGCAAATTATGCGAAAAGCAAATATCAAACACACTGTATAAAAGCCACAACTAACTTTAGTCAATGAAAGGAAGCTCATTCTTTAATAATTTATTCGCATAAAGTAGAATAAATAACTTTAGACGCAATCAAATTCATTTTAGAAACAGTAATACAAATTAGAAGTATCTAAAGTCAAACAAACGTGAAACGAATTTTTTTAAACTCGACGCATTAATTTAAGAAAATAATCATGCGCGCTCACATTAAACAGGTATTGCAAAACAAGCATATTTCAGAACGTAACAAGTCAATAAACGAGTCTAATTTGCGTCATCTGTTAAAGAATACCATTATAAAATTTGCCCAAGTAATCTTTTAAAAGTAAACTCGACAAATTCGAATAAAATCCAACATATGAAAAAAACAAAATATGTAACCATAGGTTTTGGCGTACGTGCGAGATTAAATGTAATAGTTAATAATTTCCTATACAAAATACGAAATCATGATATTGAACAGTGCAAAGTACCATAGCCAAAGAACTCCCTAATGTAAAGCTTTGATGCCTACGTATTTTGGGAGCAGTTTAACAAAATATACGATAGGTAACTCCGTTCATTTATATTTCCAATGCTCCACCCGAAGGTACTACATTGGCCAGGAGGCGAGTTTTTTGTTGCCTGGAAATTTAGAATTTTGCCGAACCCTTGCCGTTCCAGGCAAGGTAGGGATCTTTAACGTGCGTGACAACACTCACACACGGGATCTCCATTTAACCTCTCATCCGAACGAGGGCGTAATTTTTGTGAAAAATGCTCACCTGACATTTTTCAAGCAGTCGGCCGTGTCGGGATTTGAACCCAGGACCTTGGGATCCGTAGTCTTACGCTTACTACATTGATCCACGGCGACGCGATGGGTAACTCCGTGTAAAATCCGAAGGCTTACATGATAAGACAAGTGCAACGCTTCAACAAAGATAATGCGCGATCAGGCCAATGGCAGCACGTGGAGGGGCTCGCTTTTATATATTACATCAAGCTTTTAATGGTCAATCTCTCGATATCTGAAGCATGAACTGTACTAGTTTGAACAGAAATACTACGCAAAGTTTAAGTGTGAAATTAAAAGCACGATTTTAAGTGAAAATCAATAATTAAAAATTTCAAGTACAAGTGCACGTTCAAATATACAAGTGTAATAGAAATTTGACATAAGACGTAAGTCCAAATTTTAATTAAGGTAAACATGATCTTTAACATATATTAACTTAGTGCCATAAGAAATCTACTAAAGAAAAAAATATACGGAGAAATCAACTGAGAGATTTACTAAGCGATTCAATAAACAATTCACGAAACAAATCCAATAAGAAATCTAACGTAAAAATCCAATATTACAAGTAATAGATATAATAAAGGGAAAACTCTGAAACAGGACGTTAAGCTGAAACCCAAGGTCACTGGTTAACAGCACATAGCGGCAGGTCAAAGAATTGGGGTGTACGCAGAGCTACACATTCTAACCAGAAAATCAACCTAGATAAGTACCAGGTTAAGCGATTATAGTTAATTAATAGCAGAAGACTTTTTTTTAACATTTAAAACTTGCATGTACTTAGATATTTATGTAAAAGGTCATCAAAAATTTGATTGATACGTAGAAGTTACGTTAAGAAAAAGAAAGGGCATTGAACGTTCACCGAGGCTTCCAATATAATACAGAGTTATTTTTGCTGGCTTTATATATTTTTAATAGGGTTACAATTTAGTGATGAACAGATTTATATTTTTACTTTGATTCAACGATTTTAAATAGCAAATAATATTACGAAGGTTGTAGAAGTGCTAAGTGTACATATTTCTTGGTTTAGTATACTAATTTTTGGTTATTCAGTTTATCTTATTTGGGTATAAAGTGTTAAGACATAAATCTAATTGTGTGTGAAATTTAAAATTTATTCTAGATTATTTGGGAACACAGAGTGGTGGCGAGCAGCAGGCAACTGACCGTTAATCGAACTACGGCGATATCGACACAGTAATATATATATATATATATATATATATATATATATATATATATATATATATACTCCATTTCATTATATAAGGGTGAATACCAACTTGGTAATACATATGAGCCAATTTTTATTAAATGCGCTTGATATAGAAAATACGCTTTATATGGGCGACATAAGAGACGATTTCATGCGCTCTTTTATTCATTCCGCATAGAAACCATTTGATAGTATGACGTTGCGGAACTTTAACTAAAGCATGCTCGTTTTTGGGGGAAACTGAGTAATATTTTCTAAAGTCATTTCATTCATTGGCAACGAAAGTTATTAATGAAATAAACGCATTAATGTAAATCGAAAAATTGCATTTATTGTGAAAATCATACAAACATTACTAATCGCGCAGATGTTCTGTTGGGAACTTCGAATTCTTATAAGTTTCAATCGGTCATGTAGCATGGTTAAATTTTTATTGTACGAGCCACATTTGTAGGCGATAAAACAAGGCTGTTATTTACAGTTGAAGATAATTGAACTATATCAATACAAACTTTATTGGAATTTTACCAATGAGAATGATGTTGTTTGGACCAGTGCTGTATGCTACAAAAATTGTGATTAAAATCAATTATTGCATTGCACTGATTGCTATTTGTCTCTTATTTGGATCAACTGAGGTTGACCATCTCCATTCAACTGATATACATGTAGTTAATAAAAAACCTGCTTGTTGTTGACTTTTATAATAATCAAAACAAAAAAAATGTGTACATATAAAATTGACAGAACTTGAATGACATTTCTTACAAAACTATTATTATTTTGTTACAAAGCACTCTATAAAATAAATCATGATGCAATTAGCATTCTATACATTAACATGGTTAATTCAACATTAACAATGAGGCCATTCAAGACCGAACAGATGTTGAACCGGCATTTAAAAATCTTTCAACAAGTTGAATTTTAAAGATTTGACATAAAAATAGCTCATTCGTCATCCGGTACGTGTGATTTCTCAAGTTGTTCGCCAAGAATGGTGTCAAAATTTCCGTCGTATAAATACTCTGTTATCGGATCTTATGTTTATAAATGAGAGTATACATATTAGAAAAAGATGATTATTGATTTTCAGTAAGCGAGTAACGTGTAAATACAGAAAGTGCAACTTTTAAATAATAATTAAAAATTAAATGTGAAAAGCGAGAGTTGTGTAAATTCGACATAGCCAATTAAATCGGCTTCAAATTACCACCCAGAATTTTAATTACCGCCCCAAGTTTATGCACCACTATAAATGTTCTAAGTTTTACTTCAAATGGTTCTATTACTCCAAGAAAATTTTTTAATAATAATGCAAAATTATTTCATCGAGATTTAATGCGTTCACTAGAAATTACTGTTTCATTGTTTGATTGAGAATGTATATAGTGAAAGTAATATTTGAATGTGCTCTGTTTGAAGTGAATTTTATGAGGGGAAAAATACTGATGACAAATTTTTAAATTGTACACACAAGTACAACTAAAGGTGAAGAGTTTGAATTTATCATTATTTCACCCAACTAAGGACTAAGTTCATAAAAGTCAGTAAATAGTGCTTTTAAATAGAGAACTTCTGTTATTATCAGTACAATCTGTTGATCTTTCAACTATCTTGTTCTTATCATTGTTGATATTAGAACCAGCTGGCTTACAATTAAAATATAAATAAATTATAAAAGAGTCAAACACTAAAATGTAGCGTATGAAATGAAACATAGTGTGCAGTACCGCCCATACCTATACCTATACCTCTACTTATTGAAAAAAAATTTCAATGGCAAATAGCCACAAATTTAGTACTGTATTACCCACAGATTATATAGATTGCCTAGGTTGTTCAAGAAGCTTGGATTTCGTAAATACAGGTCTCAGAGGACAACAATATAGACTGCTTGCTCCAGAAAGAAACGCGCAGTGCATGTGTAAAGTTTGCAAAGCAAATATCAAAAGGACCTAACTACAACTGCCCCTATTTCATAGACGTTCTGTACTGTGCTCCGTACATATGCTTTGAATAATTTTCTTCTTGTCTCTATGTTTGCAGTCTTTCAGATGTTCTTTTTAGTTAGATGCAGTTCGGTCACCTTCTATTATTTTACAGTTATATACCCTATTGCCAGATATTCAGTGGTATGTGAAGGGGGTAAGCAGCCTGTGGCTGCCAAGTTCCCCAGTACTTAAACATTTGTCGAATTAATAGTTTTTCCAATATATCATTTCGCACAAATCAATATTAGTTGAAAATACTTCGCAACCAACACCTGTAGATGTTTATAATAATCATCAGATTTAAGTGCACTTATTTTTTCGTCATTAGATTTTCCGTCTTGAAATTGGTCGGACGCGTACCTCCACTTACTTATGTTTTGAGCTAGCGTACAGTTCCCTGAAATTCCAACAACAGCCTATATACAGCTCGGTTCCCCTTCTATTGTTTTCTAATTATATGCCCTATTTCTCCGAGATTCAGTGGTATGTGAAGGGGGGTAAGCAGCCTGTGGCTGCCAAGGATCCCCAACACTTAGACATTTGCCGAATTAATAGTTTTCTAGTATATCCTTTCGTACAATTAACATTAGTTGAGAATATTGCAAAATCAATACCTATAGTTGTTTATAATAATCATCATGTTTAGCTACATTTATTTTTTTTTTGTCATTAGTTTTTCCATCTTGGGACTGGTTGAATGCGTATCTCTATCGATTTCTATTCTGAACTAGTCTACACATTTCCCTGAAATTTCCATATCCTACATCTTTCACTATCTGTGTGCAATAGTTTAATCTAGGTCTACCTCTACTTCTCCTTTTTCCTATCTCTGCTTCTAATATATTTGCACTATTCCCTCGTGTCTTAGTATATGATCTATCATCCTATCTCTCTTATTTTTTATTGTTTTCCACATATTTTTTCTTTCCCTACCATTTCTAGTACTTCTTTGTTCTTAACTTTGTCTGTCCTTTTTCTTGTACGCTTCTCCTGCTGTCCAGGCTTCACAGCTATGCAGTGCTCTGCTCTGCACATATGCTTTAAGCAATCGTTTCCTTGTTTCTATGTTTGTTGTCTTTGAACACAGTAGTTGCTTTTTCTTGTTAAATGTAGTACGACCTTGTGCTAATCTTTGTTTCATATCTTTCGTGTTCTTCCCATCTCGCGTTATTTGTCTTCCTAGGTAGCAGAAATCCTTAACCTCTTGTAAGTTCTCCTAACCTATTTGTATCCTTGTTTTTGATTTATTTTCACCTCTTTTGCATACTAGAACTTTAGTTTTAGGTTTGTTAATTTTCATACCATATCTCTCCGTTAGAACTGTTTCCATTTCATTAAGAGCAGCTTCTAACTCTTCTTTGCTAGATGCTAATACCGCTTAAATATTTGTGTTTTTGAGTTTAATCTGAATGTCTATTTGGGTAACTTTGTTTGTACTTTAACACTAGAGAAGGCTCTCTATACTGGGAAAGCGTTTATTTGAATATAATTCGAGTCTACTGTAATCAAGGCCAGATTGGGTCGTTTAAGTTGTGGTTCAAAGGTACATTTTAGTAAAAGTGTTCTAACCAAGAGAGTAATTAAACAGTATTATGATGTAGTGTAAATTGATACTTTTGTAAATTTTGAATATTTTATGTGATTTGCTTACTTATTTTGCGTTATTATTGGTATTTTTTGGGAATTTTGTATTTCTATAATTTTTGTGTGATTTATTATACCAAGTGAGTTGATAGAACTCTGTTCTACTCACTAAATAGCTGAGATAATTGTTTCTTTTATTCGGGTAGAAGAATCTGTGACTGTTAGATGAACGATGTGCCTATTGGTTCAGAAGCGGAAGAAACATTGGCGCTCCAGATAAAGAATACCATTATAAGACTTCTAACATTTTCATCAGACGTCAAAATCAAGTGATATTTATTGTCGCTGATAACGTCGGGTACGTCTTTATTCAGAGCTACTCATATCATAGCATTTTTATTTGCAACTCAATCGTGGGGCTTTTTCAATGGGTCCAACATCATTACTATATATAATTACAACTTATTTAAATGACTTGCACGCAACTCTACCATAAAAATTTAAATACCTAATTTAAAAATAGTTTTTTACGAAATCGCTCGATTGAAAAAAGTTCATACATTTGACCTTAACAGCTAAGTGTCCCAACATTGTTTGTTTTTAAATTACCAGAGTCCGCTCTTAAATAAATAACGATGACCAATCTTATGAATTAATAACAATGTTGCATTCTTTCTCGAATTCGTTTTTAGAAATCCAACTTCCGCCCAAAATTAATCTATCCATTTCCTTGGAATCAATACCAAATCATATTAGTAGTATATTTGTATTTTAAATTGCATTAATCTTCAAATATTCCATTAATGTCCAATCTTGAAATTGTATTAAATTGTAGATCTTGTATTTGTAAAATAATATTTTAAATAATCATTATCTGCCAAATATTGTCAATTTTTCTACGAAATTAGTTACTTAATGTTTTATAAGTATACCAATAGCATGCTCACGTCGAAGTTTCAACAGATACTTACCGTCGTACTGGTTTTAAATAGAGCAAACTCTCTTTGACGTCATACTTCTAGTATGTTTCAACAAGCTTGTGCATATTCTTGTTGTCTTCTCATATTTTCGAGAATCTAATTGTTTTCTAATACATTTGATATGGAAAAAATGTATCTATCTTATAAATTAAACTTTTTAATAACTGAAATTAATTAAATTAAGACGTTTTCACATAGCGATACGTCCTTTTGTTATTAATATAAATGAAAATTCTTTAAGAATATTTTAAAATTCAATCTCTCGGTGATTCAATGAAAATTTTCTCTTAGAATACTTATAAATGCGATTTTTTGTTATTAGATTAAATTAAATTAAATAAATATGGTTTCAGAACATTGCCTTACGCATTAGATATAATTGTATGAAAATCACGATACTTCAATTATTAAATATGAAAGAATTTTTTAACCAGGTTTTTATGCGTTAAACGTAACTAATGCCGATTTTTAGAGAGCATTTCAAAAATATGTTCTCAATGTTTTATATGCAAATAAATAAATTGCTTCTTTTTCGCATTTTCTCGAATTTATAAAATAAAATCTTTGTCATATAACGTTACTATGCCCTTTATTCACATTAGTATATATTAACGTAAAGTACTTAATTTGTTCCTAACGTTTAATAATACTATTTTATTTCTGCGCAGTTCTCTGGAATTGGTTTAAAAACTTCCTGTTTATGGCTAAGCCATTTAGTTGTTTAAGTTATTGACATTTCGGCTTCTTCCCTTGCTGTCTTTTTTTAGTTGACAAAAATCAATTTAACGAAAATTATTTTTTATATTAGTAACTATTAACTAGTGGTCATCCTCAGTAGTAACACTTTAAACCAAACCTAAGGGTGTTTTGAATTCCTTCTGAGAATAATTTCCTCACTGAATAGCTGAAAATACCTTTCCAACACACAAGTTAATTAATTTTGTTTTTAATGTTTGAGAATCTCACGGCCGAACTGAGGATCTTCGCAACACAAAGTAATTCGTGTAAGTGCTGCGAAAATAACAAGCCTGCGCAGTAAGAAACATATCATTAAGTGTTCGGAACAACATATTTGCGCGATCACAATGCGCATCTGTTTAAAATAGTGCGTGGTTAAAAAGTTTTTGATTAATTTGAATCGTACCAGAGAGTTCTTAATCATCATTTAGTTTAAACACAGAGATTTCTCCCACAAATAAAAAAACTTATTAAAGTAAACTGAAGGTTTTAAAATATTATAAAGTGGTATACGGCATGAATACTTACTTCACTTGTTGATGTAGTTGATATTTCCGATAAACCAGAAACTTGGATATTTTGCCTTTGGAATCTTCTCGAAGTTCCAAAAAACCGGAAGAAGGATTTAATAAGTCCCTTATTTGTTCATTGTACAGTTCTAAATATGACATCGTTACCTAAAAAACAATTTTCCTTGTTAAAGTAAATACAGTATTGTTACTAAGCATAGGTAAACTAAGCGCAATATTTTAGCTTATTACTATTATAAATCAATCACGCGAGTAGACAGTAATAAATTATTCTGAAAAACCTTGCATCATGACAGTGTAAAATATCCCGTAAACACTCGTACATTCTAGAAAAGAGATAACTTTTGTATATAAACCGAAACTTTTATTAAAAAAATTTATTCATGAATTCGATCGCGAAAATATTACTTTAATCAAGTAGCGAGCTTGTTGCTTTGCGAAGATGTTATTTTGAGTTTGCAATATGCATATCGTAATTAATAATTACAATGTAAAAGTGAATAAAGAAGTAAATGTTAAACGTTGATTATAAAGCCAAAATAACCTGCAAAGTTTACATATGAGTTTAAAAGTTATTAAATGTAATCATTGTAATATACAACGAAAATAGAAAGAGCTTTGATATAAAAAGCTATTCAAAATTTTATTGAATAAATTAAACTCAGAATGCACATTGGTTTCTAAATAGAGGTTTAAATAATGTGCAAGATTTTGTAAACTGGGATTTGACGTCAATTTAAGAATGGAAGCCGGAGATATTTAATACTATTAATTACGAATTGAAAAAGCGTTTAGTGGATTTTTGCAAGTATTACTTTTAAAATATTGTTTGTAACTGATATCTAAATATTTGTCATTTGAATTTAAGCTAGAACAAGTCCTAATCATTTTATTTTTGTAAGGATATATATCGAGAAAAATTTGTGGTCAGAGTTCAAAACACTCTGATTTTTTTAATAGATTTTCTGTCAACAATTTTTTGGCCAACAAAACCTTACAAGCGTGGGAATCAAAACCCGGTAAGCTATCCAGAAGAGAAAAAATTTAATGTTGCAAATTTAAACCTAGATAACATGAGAGACATTTTGATAATTAAGTAAATAAGTATTTGTTAGGAATAATTTAATGCTTGAAAAAGATTATGCTGTATTTGCTCTATATTTTTTTTGTATGAAAAAAAATATTTTTGACTGTATAGATGCCTTATGATATTGCAGTGTTTGATTTGGTTTTGTAAACTTCGTCAATTCCATTGAGCTAACCAGGCAAAGAAAAGTTAGAAAGAAAGGTAAGTCAGAAATTTCAAATTTTACAATTTGCTGTACCTGTACCACAGCAGACTTTTAGTAGCACCTTAACGTGCGACCGTTATCACAGCACTTTTTTAGTGACGCCCCAACGCGGGGCTTGTCACAACAATTATATATATATATATATATATATATATATATATATATTGCTGTGTTTCCCTGTATCAGATTCGAGCCTCACGAATTGGGCGTCAAGAATGCTGTGAATCCTACAAAAAGCTATTCATTACCTTAACTGAACTGGTCCATTGACTTTCTTCTGTTAATCGCCTCGGCTGCTCCTCTAGTTAAACCTTTATCCTCATTCATAAAAAAACAAACACATTCCTACCACAAACATCAACGTTAACTCTATTTACATCAATATTCACAATACATTAAAATTTCAAAATTAAAATTCAGCATAAATTTCAGTATCAGAAAATTTCAAGATTAAATTTGTTATCATTTTAAAGTGCATCCAGAATTAAAGTCCTTGTAGGATGCCTACTAATTACTATAACAATATATGCAGACCTGAGTCTGAGTACAAAGGGAGCATCTATCACCCCTTTACGTTAATTAACCAGGTTCGTCTAATTGAGCTCAAAGACATACCCAAATTTTCATCATAATCCAGAACATCAATACTAAATACCCCTTTCTACTTATTACATCAATATTCACAATTAAAATTTTGTGGTTTGTACAAGTTCACTACTGTCCATTTTAAGTAAATCAATTATAAAGTTATTCAACACACACGAAAACATCAAAGTTCAAACAAAATAGTATAATTTACCTGAAGGTTACTGCACTCGTAGCTTCAATGTACATCGTCCCTTTTGTTAATCACACCATTCCAACTGGGTTATATTTACGGCTTCTGATTCTCAACGCTTTTAAACTTTTCTCCACCACCATTCATCTAAAGTAGTTTCAGTGCTTTTCCGGAACTCATTTGTGTATATCTGAAGCTTGTTTTGTGTATCCAGACCCGTTTACGAACCATTTAATTATTAACACCCCCGAAAAATAGCAAAGAAATTCATACTTCTTTCACCAATATCCGCCAAAACTGCCTACTTTTGTGTATTCATTTGTCGTTGTAAATTTTACTAATAGGTACAGTGATACTAAACTTTATTACCTTGTATCTTCTTTTCTAAGTGCACTAAAGTACATTCATTGTAGCACGTAAAGAACAATCTGTTTTAAATCACCAAAATATACGAGCAAACTTTAAATTATTCTATCACACTCGGAAAACTAAAAAGCACTGTTTAACGCATTGAATCAAGTCGCAGATCTAAGAGAGCTTGTTCATATTAACCTGGGTATATATAAAAGTTAGCCTGTTTGTCGGTCGAGTCCCCAAAACGGACAATTCTAAAGAATTTCGCATGCTAGGTTCCCATTCCGCAGCTCAGCATGCGATTTTTACGAAATTTGCACTCGCCCCAGTTAAATCTCAGAAATTTCGACACGGCTCGCAACGTCTGGAAATAACTAACTGAATTTTATACAGAAATGTTATTTTTACCTCTCAATTTTGCCTTTTATTTTCACCCAATCGCAACCCAATGACGTTGCTCCACTCACGCCTTTTACTATATGTGTCTCGGTCTTGCGCATATTATCTGTCTCTATCTACCCTGTTCTTATTAGTGCAAATTGATATTCTTTATTATCGATTATTTTCAGTCCACATGGACTGTTATCTGGGTTAAATAACCCCGTATCTAGTCTTCCCGTTAATATAAACGACGGTTTCTCCAACATTCTCTGAAACCATTTGTTATCTGCAAATTTTACGCGGAACAAGCTTTTTTAAAAATACGCAGGTGTTCAAACATACTATTAATTCTCAGAGCTTTATTTCATGGTATTTTATTGGGTTTTTACAAGTTTTTATAGATATTATCTGTTACTAACGGTTCAATTAACTCCAATTAAAATAATACCCTTTAATTTTTAGTGACTCTAATCAAATATTCAATTATTATCAGTACATTTTGTTTAATACCGGTTACTTAAAATTGAGTTAATTAATATAAATTTTGCACGTAATTTCTATTTGTTTCTTACGTAGAGCTTTTTAATACTGCTTCCTTTTTTTTTATAGCAAGCGTCTTGTACATAATTTATCTCCCTTATTTTTAATGAAACGAATGAATTTTTATGCTTCACGCTTTTATTTAATAACGCGTACCTTTTCCCAAAGCTTCTACACGGTGATTAAAATTATTTGATGTGATTATTTAATTTTCTACCCTGGTCTAAATATGAGTATTTTTCCCCTATTTGAATACAAATAATCCCACTTATTTGAATTCAAATATAAAATATTTACACCGCAAACAAAGTTTACAAAAAAAAAATGCCTATCTCTCTCTACCCTTATCTATCTAACTTACCTACCTTATCCAATCAAAAAAAAAATTTTTACACCCATCCTATATCCCTATCTTATTCCTAACTTTCACCTAATTTTATAAACTGAAATTATCCCTAACTTCATCCTACTTATCCATCTAATCCTATATACATCCTATATACCTATCCTATTCCTAACTTTTAACTAATCTTCCCTATACTTCATTTCCCCCTAACTAATTCTATATACCTATCCTATTCTTATTCTATTCCTAACTCCCCACTAATCTTATATGAAATATCTATACTTAACCTATCTTATTTTCTTCCTACATTTCCTCTTTATTCTCATCCTAAACCTATTTCTACTTATCTCCCATATTTATCCTATACCTAGCTTTATTTTCTATAAACACCTACTTCTACTCTTCTATATACACCTATTCTATCTCTATCCTATTTCTATTCCTAAATCTATACTCAATTCACCTATCTCTATCCTTTGTTCATTAAGTTATTTAAATCTAACTCTCTTCTTGACCCTCCAAGTCTTTCTTCTAACTATCCTAATACTCTTCATCCCTATCTCTCCTCCTTCTATATCTATACTTATCCTCCCTATTATCTCACATACAATAAACTTATCATCCCCATTATCCTGACTCTTAAATATTGCTTCTTCTTCAGTCCCTACACTTGTCTGTTTCTTATTTATTCTTATTTTGTTTTCTGCCGACAAACCAAACGATACTACCTTACAATTATCGATTTTTCCCTCTGCGGAAAATCCTGTGTACCTTCTAGAATTCTTGTGTAATGGAATCCGCCAGAATGAATTCCTTAAATCTACTTTATTAAAAACAAACTTGCCATTTAACCTCGTCAAAAATGTGTCCATGGATGGTGGACAGTGGAATTGCGGTTTGGTCCCTTGACTAATTTTTCGTGCATCTTTATTTAATTCTGCCTTCACCTGCTCCCGATATGCTGCTGGAATTGGATAAACCTTTGCGTTGAACGGTTCTGAATTATCCACTTCTAACACGTGCTCATAGCCTAACGCTGTGCTTGCTTCTACCCCTACTAATTCTGCATGTTTTTGTAATAAAGCTTGAACCTCTACTCTCCTATCCTCTGGACATCTTATTGTGTTGATCTGTTTAACCCTATCATCCTCTACCTCTACTACATTAATACTCAACCCCGTGTCATCCTCTGTGACTTCATAACGGCCCTTCCATGGCACTACCCTATCCTTAATCCTTACTACCTTCCTTTCCATATCTATCAAAACCCCTAACTGCATCATACAGTCAACACCTAAAATGCTCTGAAACTTCAGTCCAGGTACAATTACAAACTCCTGTTCACAGCTTAAATCTCCTATATCTATCCTAAGCACCACAACACTATTTACTACAGCAAACTTCTTTTTATTTGGAGCTACTAAATGGCTACGCTTTATAGGCATAATTCTATCACAAATCTTATCCCTAATTTTGCTGACGAATTCCTCCGATATTAAACTCGCCTCTGCCCCTGTATCAAGTAATACTTCTACATTATTCTCAAAAATTCCTATATTAATAATTAGCAAACATAATTTTTCCTCAGTTTCTGGCTCTACTTCCTCCTCAATTTTGAAAAATTCACTTGGATGTTCATATACATTTACACTGAAATCTAGTGGTCTGTCGCGTTCTAAAAATCCTGTCCAGGTCTGTTTTCCCTACTTGGTCCTGGTCTAGCCGTCACCTCAGCGTATGTCCTAGGCGTTTCCACTCGTTCCGTGTCTGTATTAGCAGTCCCCCTCATGTCCGGTGAACTATTCCTTCTGGTAGGTTCCGGTCTCGGTGCAGGTCCCCTTCCTAAACTATTACTTCTAACGTATGGTCGTCTCTGTTCCCAATTCTGTCTCTGGTATCCGTAACTATTCCCCCTTCTAGCATAGTTGTCCCGTCTATTGTCAAACCTAACTGTGTTGATCTGTCTTTCCCTATTATCCCGAGGTCGTCCACTACTTACGTCGTCGTACCTCTGCAGGTATTCTAAAAACATTTCTCTGTCCACTATGTTCTGTAGTGCTACGTGTTGTCTTACTTCTACCTCGAAGTGTCGTGATAAATACTTGATAATTTGTCGGTCTGTCAGTGGTGGGTTCAGTTGCTTTGCTAAACTATACTTGCGTATAGCATATTGCTCCCTACTTCCTGAAAATTCTCCCTTAAATTTTCCTGTGATTAAGTCGTCTCGTACCTGGTCTTGTCTGTGGTCACTCCAGTAGTGCTTTAAAAATCTGTCTTCAAACTCCGTGTAGGTGTCTATGTCCTGTCCTACTAAATTGTACCATGCTTCCGCATTGTCCTTTAATAAAGCCTTTATCGTATTCAGTTTAGTCTGTTCGTCAAATAAATTTCCCACTAGATTTCTTACACTATTAATAAAAATTTGTGGATTTACCCTGTTATCGCCATAAAACTTCATGTGTTGGTCCAATGCTACTCCACCTGTAGAAAATCTGGGACCATCCCCCGTTAAACTTGACATGTTATATTTGATACTACTAACTTCGCGTTCTACCCTGCCTAACTGATCCCTACATGAGTCCGTTACTTCAGTCATTTTTATATTAATCTCTTCTTCACAGAAAATGCGTACTTCGGACCTTAAATGTCCCATTTCCTGTCGAAGACCTGTAATATCACGCTCATTTTTTTCAACCCTATTTTCTACTTCCCCCAGTTTCACGGTAAGACTATTTTTAAATTCTGTAAATTCTTTAGTATTTTGTTCAATTTTCCCGCTTATCTGCTCTAATTTTTGGTTGGACTCCTCCCTCGCTCTATTCGATTCTTCTCTAGCTCTATTAGATTCTTCCCTAGCTCTATTAGATTCATCGCTTAGCTGTTCTAATTTTCTGTTGGACTCCTCCCTAGCTAATCGCATTTCCTCTAACATTCTCATCATTAACTCATTTCCTTGATCCCCTGATTCCGTCCTCGACTGATCTCTACTGCCTCCAGCTTCTTCCATTTTCGAATTTTTCCCACACAATGCACTATCGTCACTTCCAATTTCCACTCCTTGACTCCTTAACCACTCCTTTCTCTGCATACGTTCTAATCACTCTCACACACTCTAAAATACTCTTAAATTTATACACACACAGAAACTCTCTCTCTCAGATCGCCAGTTTCCTGGAATAAAATCACAAAAATTTTATTTGGAACTCGAGCCTCACTTTTGGGTCGCCAAGAATGCTGTGTTTCCCTGTATCAGATTCGAGCCTCACGAATTGGGCGTCAAGAATGCTGTGAATCCTACAAAAAGCTATTCATTACCTTAACTGAACTGGTCCATTGACTTTCTTCTGTTAATCGCCTCGGCTGCTCCTCTAGTTAAACCTTTATCCTCATTCATAAAAAAACAAACACATTCCTACCACAAACATCAACGTTAACTCTATTTACATCAATATTCACAATACATTAAAATTTCAAAATTAAAATTCAGCATAAATTTCAGTATCAGAAAATTTCAAGATTAAATTTGTTATCATTTTAAAGTGCATCCAGAATTAAAGTCCTTGTAGGATGCCTACTAATTACTATAACAATATATGCAGACCTGAGTCTGAGTACAAAGGGAGCATCTATCACCCCTTTACGTTAATTAACCAGGTTCGTCTAATTGAGCTCAAAGACATACCCAAATTTTCATCATAATCCAGAACATCAATACTAAATACCCTTTCTACTTATTACATCAATATTCACAATTAAAATTTTGTGGTTTGTACAAGTTCACTACTGTCCATTTTAAGTAAATCAATTATAAAGTTATTCAACACACACGAAAACATCAAAGTTCAAACAAAATAGTATAATTTACCTGAAGGTTACTGCACTCTTAGCTTCAATGTACATCGTCCCTTTTGTTAATCACACCATTCCAACTGGGTTATATTTACGGCTTCTGATTCTCAACGCTTTTAAACTTTTCTCCACCACCATTCATCTAAAGTAGTTTCAGTGCTTTTCCGGAACTCATTTGTGTATATCTGAAGCTTGTTTTGTGTATCCAGACCCGTTTACGAACCATTTAATTATTAACACCCCCGAAAAATAGCAAAGAAATTCATACTTCTTTCACCAATATCCGCCAAAACTGCCTACTTTTGTGTATTCATTTGTCGTTGTAAATTTTACTAATAGGTACAGTGATACTAAACTTTATTACCTTGTATCTTCTTTTCTAAGTGCACTAAAGTACATTCATTGTAGCACGTAAAGAACAATCTGTTTTAAATCACCAAAATATACGAGCAAACTTTAAATTATTCTATCACACTCGGAAAACTAAAAAGCACTGTTTAACGCATTGAATCAAGTCGCTGATCTAAGAGAGCTTGTTCATATTAACCTGGGTATATATAGAAGTTAGCCTGTCTGTCGGTCGAGTCCCCAAAACGGACAATTCTAAAGAATTTCGCATGCTAGGTTCCCATTCCGCAGCTCAGCATGCGATTTTTACGAAATTTGCACTCGCCCCAGTTAAATCTCAGAAATTTCGACACGGCTCGCAACGTCTGGAAATAACTAACTGAATTTTATACAGAAATGTTATTTTTACCTCTCAATTTTGCCTTTTATTTTCACCCAATCGCAACCCAATGACGTTGCTCTACTCCCGCCTTTTACTATATGTGTCTCGGTCTTGCGCATATTATCTGTCTCTATCTACCCTGTTCTTATTAGTGCAAATTGATATTCTTTATTATCGATTATTTTCAGTCCACATGGACTGTTATCTGGTTAAATAACCCCGTATCTAGTCTTCCGTTAATATAAACGACGGTTTCTCCAACATTCTCTGAAACCATTTGTTATCTGCAAATTTTACGCGGAACAAGCTTTTTTAAAAATACGCAGGTGTTCAAACATACTATTAATTCTCAGAGCTTTATTTCATGGTATTTTATTGGGTTTTACAAGTTTTTATAGATATTATCTGTTACTAACGGTTCAATTAACTCCAATTAAAATAATACCCTTTAATTTTAGTGACTCCTAATCAAATATTCAATTATTATCAGTACATTTTGTTTAATACCGGTTACTTAAAATTGAGTTAATTAATATAAATTTTGCACGTAATTTCTATTTGTTTCTTACGTAGAGCTTTTTAATACTGCTTCCTTTTTTATAGCAAGCGTCTTGTACATAATTTATCTCCTTTATTTTTAATGAAACGAATGAATTTTTATGCTTCACGCTTTTATTTAATAACGCGTACCTTTTCCCAAAGCTTCTACACGGTGATTAAAATTATTTGATGTGATTATTTAATTTTCTACCCTGGTCTAAATATGAGTAATATATATATATATATATATATATATATATATATATATATATATATATATAGATATTGTAACGTAATTTTTGTTCTTACTGAAAGGACTACGTTGTGAACGCCAGTGAAACTTTTTTTTTACGTAGGTAGGTTGTTTTTTTTTGTTTTATGGGCGTGGCGTCAGTGTTACTTATTTTTCCAAAAATCTTCCGACAAAGCTAGGGGTCTATTCCTGGGTAGAGCAATGGGAAGTGGGGGGGTAAGTTGAATTCTGTTTGCAAACCGAAGTTAAGCTAAATCAAATAGGCGCCACCATGTCCTGAGATAATTACGGTAATTGCAAAGCACAGTTCTAAGGGCGGACGTGGAGACCCAAAGAAAAAAATGATCGCCTTCGTTAACAAAAACCTGTCTTAACAAAATAAGACGCAGCTCCTGTAAGAAATTGTAATGGTTAAATAAATAAAAAAGTGGAACACCATTTGTGTCCTACAAAAATATATAAAGAAATAATAAAAAAATATTTCCAATATAATATTGGCATCAATTTATTACTCAGAAAGGTTTTAGCTTTATGTAATTAGATTTGATCGCACTTGATCCAAATAAAAAGTCTTCAATTTTGAATTAATTGTTTACTAAAGAAACTCTTTTAAAATATTGTAACTTGTAACAAAAAAATTTTTATCATCAACTACATCAAGATTAAACTTTTAACTTTTCTTTTTTGTCTTTCATTATTATTAATCAAGCAACTTACTTTAAACATGAACTTGTTGTACAAATTAAAGAAATAATGGTTGGCAAGCATAACACAGTAAATTAAATTCTAACCTGGGCAGATCTTTTCAGGTAGATAACAAATTATTAGCTCCTAACAATAGCAGAATTTGAGCTTTCAAAATTACGTATAATAATTTAAGTGTAGATAAAGCTGATCACAAAAATAGGCATGTTTATTTAAATTGCATTACAGCTGCTCAAAGCATTTGCTTTTAAGGCAACATCTGTCAGCTGTACAAAGTAGAAAAATATGACGTCGAAAAAACCTGTTGAACTTATCGACGGTTCATATGGAACAAAGTATGTTTTTTAGATCGCTAATTTAAGAAAATTTCGTTTTACAGCTTGTAAAACCAGCTCAACAATCAGATGAAACTTTTACAATTTACGTGTACTAAACAGAAAAGCATGTTAATGTGTTCTGAGTTTTGAAACACATGCAAAAAAAATTCTTATAGCTAATTACGAACCAAAACTGCAATATTCGCCTCACAACAAGGCAAGACCGGATCCCCGTTCTTCAAGCAAAGATAACAGCGTTTGCAATTTGAAACGACTCCATCTAAATTAACATCTATAATTCCTTCCTAGACAAATTTCTTGTTAGGCAAAGTTTAAATCAATTATTCTTGTCGAGTTATATTTGTTGCGTTCCACGTGTCGAATCACATCCTGTCGCATTATATTTTATAGTAGTCGTGTTCTCAAGGTTGAATTCTAATTTGTCCCATCCTAAGTTGTCTTCTAAATTGTCTTCTAAATTGTCGCGCGTTATTCGAAGATATCTTCACCATTGATAATGGATTCGAAGATTGCCGGCCTCTAGCCAGGAGTACATGTTGACAAAACTATCGCCCGTAGCCGACTATCTCGTAACCAGGGCCGAGCGGTCGCGCCGTCAGGGGCGGGGGACACGAAACAATCAAACAGAGATGTGCTTGCAAATAGCTTTATGCGACACAGATATCTGAATATAATTAGATTACTAAGGAACGATACACGCTTAGCGCATTATTTTCGAAATTATATGCAAATAATTATTATTGAAAATAAAATTGTTACAATATATATATATATATATATATATATATATATATATATATATATAATTGGTAAACGCATGGTTCCGGCAAAACCAGGATACAGATTCAAATCCTGTTCAAGACCTTATATTTTCTATCTTTCAATTACTAGTTCGATTTGAAATGATCATTTGGGCTTTGCAAAAAGTCTAAGTTATTATTTCATCTTATTCACTATAATACGATAGTATTTATCAGCTTACCTTGTGTAATTACCTATCTAAAATATTTATATATATATATATATATATATATATATATATATATATATTAGGTAGCTATTTACACAAGGTAAGTTAATAAATACTGACGTATTATAGTGAATAAGATGAAATAATAACTTAGACTTTTATGCAAAGCCCAAATGATCATTTCAAATCGAGCTAGTAATTGAAAGATGAAAACTATAAGGTCTTGGACAGAACTTGAACCTGTATCTTAGTCTTTCTAGGACCATGCGTTTGCCAATTACGCCACCGAGGCCGATGACGACAATTGGAAAATTTACAAATCTAAATCGTGTATTGTAATATGTTAGTATTTATTAACTTACCTTGTGTAAATAACTACCTAAGGTATTTATATATTTAATACTTGGCTTATAGCCGTAATTTTGAGCGTTACTTTCTGTCTATAAATGACATAAGTTAAAAACTTGACAATGCCAGATATGATTGACAAAAATTCTAAACGTAATTGAAAGTTAGGTTGATGTATGGTTGTGTAGATGAAATAATAACCTAGACATATATGTATATACTTATATCGTATCGAGAAACACTTCTTAAAAGCAACTCTTAACAAGTAAAAAACCATGAAAATAATGTAATAATAGACAACAGCAATAAAGGAGCAAAACCATCTACTAGATAAAATGAATTTCTCAGCAGCGGTAAAGAGTTATGTGATAACGGCACCTAAACAATAATGTAACTCTAAATTTTATACCGATGATCTTATGGATAGTCAATGCTAATCTTATTTTATAATTAACACCTCTACAATAAGAGCTGCCGCCGTTAGCATATTCATAACATTAAGCCAAAGCAATTAAAATTTACCAGATTGTTTCTACAGAAATGCTGTATATCTCAGTGTGACCTGAAACAATCACGTAACCACAATTTATATACCTAAACTATACGTTATAATTAGAACCTAATTATGCAAAATTTTCTCACACTATGAAACCACATGTAAACATATTTTTACTTAATTTTCTTTAAAAACCTAGAATGATTGCATGGTTCTAAATTAATTTTCATTCTAAAAAAATGTAATGTTTTGTCCTGTAAATCCTAACGTGACCTAAATTGATAAAGCCAACTATGTGAGCTAACTTAGAGGAAATTAAAGTATCAATACATAAAAAGAGAATCTGATATACACACACTAGTAATATTCAGACGTCCTATCTTCGCCCTTGAATCTTTTACGACACTGGAACCATTTTTAAAGGAATTCAGCAAAACAAACACCATCGCTTCTACCATATGGTCCGCTAGATTGTATCATATGTTTCTAAATCTTAATCGTCGATGTGTACAAGGACAGATTTAAAATTTGCAGCTGTAGAAAATTCTCATGTCTCAACGCCATTAATAAAAATCAAACAGTCTGTAATGATTATATTATTAGATAATTTGCGTATAGTAATATTCACGTTCGCTGATAATCGCGTTAACTATATTTAAACCGGTATTAGAATACGCCAAAGTAATTTCTTGTAAAAATTGTAGAAGTTCAAGATCTATTTCCTGAAATTCTTCAATAATTTCTATTGTTCCAATACATGTTTCAAAACCATGATCGACGATGTGTACAAGGACGGCTCTTCTTTCATGAAGTTAAATGCAAACAATAATGAATTTAAGTTTTATTGAATAAATGCGTTCGCGGAGGCGAAGTTAATATAAGTAATCAGTTATAAAACTACAATGCATCTACAACAGTTACTAACCAAATAAATATCACTCTCTATCACTTTAACAAGCGAAACTATAACATTATATCGCTAAACAGGACAATACTCATATTTATAACGGAAAGCAATTTTATTTTGTTCAACTAGGGTAAGTCGGTATAATCATAGTAATTCCATTTAAGGTGTAACTTCCATCGAAAGCACCCATGTGTAGATAATAAAATACCACCAATCGCATTTTTGTTCAAAACGTCTACCTGTAAATCAGAAAACCAGAAAACTAACTGAATTGTACTTGTCTTGTAAAGTCCTTCGGCAAACTCGTACAGGCGGCTCCGTGGCGTAGTTGGAATGCGTGTGACTACTACGCCCAAGGTCCCGGGTTCGAATCCCGGCACGGCCTGCTTGAAAAATGTTAGGCAAGCATTTTTCACAAAAATACGCCCTCGTTCGGATGAGAGGTAAAATGGAAGTCCCGTGTGTGAGTGTTGTCACGCACGTTAAAGATCCCTGCCTTGCTTGGAACAGCAAGAGTTCGGCAAAATTCAAAATTTTTCAGGTAAAAAACTCGCTTCCTGGCCAATGTTGTACCTTTGGGTGGAGCATTGGAAAATCGCATGTAAGGTAAATTCGTACATCATAACTTATATTATTATAATAAGCGAACCGCGACCAATAAATGATGAACTCAGTTTTAGGTTCCCAAACTACAACGTGTCTAAATACGAAACAAGAAACACATACAATCAACATCACGGAAATCATGACGGACGCGTAGGATGACTTGCCTAATTTTCCGCATCGAAATTATGGAAACGTACATTAACTTAGTGTAAATATTTAGGAGAGCAAACGCCGCTGATAGCAGAACACCTCATTTTAACGCTATATCAAAATAGAATAATTTGAAGTATTTAACGTAATTTGAATTAATTAAATAGAATCCGTTTAAAATGAAAACGCAGTCGACATGATTAATAAATGTTCAAATGCCTGTGAATTGAGTAAGGAGTGTGAAATTGAATTAAGTAAAAACAGAAATATTCAAATACAGGAACTGCACGTAATAGGGTTTGTAAGTTCCCTTTTAGAGTACATCTTGTTTTTTTATAAGCCCAAAACTTGGTGACGCTCTATATAGTATTGCTCAAAGTTTAGTGTAGGTTTTGAAGACCCACGACCATCTCTTAATACCCTACCCAGGAATAGATCCCTAGCTACTTCGAAAGACTAAATTTTTTTTAACGTGTTTTAGGAAAGGAATTTTCTCTCACTCACTTCAGGGTGAAATTACAGTTTTCGTTTCAATATGCATATCTGTTCACAGAAATGATGAAATAATGTTATTATAAAATAGATTTAGGTGATGTAATGAGTTGAAATTCCTTGTTTTATTTACTTATGCGTATAGATGATTATATGTAAAAGAAACTACATTTTACCAGAAGGGTAAAGTAATTAAAATCTCTCACGGAAGTACTCGTCGTCTAAAGGATTGTCATGAACTAGATTAAACTAGACGAGTTGGCGCCCATAAGTTGACAGCGTTGAAAGCATTTCAAGGTAAGTGTTATTGTTAGCTTAGCTTGAAATTACACCTAGTAAATTACTACTTCAAATTCCTATTTTGTTTTGTATTGTTTCCATAGGGACTTACTTACGCACCACTGCATTAGCCGAATCACCCTCATTTTGTTATGAGATTTCCGTCCCTTCCGGACAAATTTACTAATTTAACGCCTTATTTACTCGTAACAACGTGGCGGAAAGTTAACATGTGAATTATGTATAGCATACTTTGAAAATTGTGAATAAATTGTATTAGTATTGGTATAGTTTAATCAATCGCTAGATAAGAAATTTCAGAGTAACCCGATCGATTATTTCAGTTACATATTGCATCACAATTACCACTGTGGGAAGTAGGCGTTTGCCGACATATACTTGAGACATAATTCCTAGTTGTTTGCATGCCTTCCAAGAATAAAGTTTGTATATTTTAAGAACTTTTTATACTCTAGAAATATAAAATTATTCTTACTTGTAATAAACTAATTAATTATAACTGTGGATAATTTTTCAGGTAATTCCGTGAATTGACATGATTATTTAATGTATAAAGCGCCCAAATCGATATAATGACATTGAATTTCTGCGTTGTAACTTATGAAAATTGGGCAATTACATGCCCGGAATGTTCTTGAGCCCGTTGTCTATATTCGGATAGGTTAGGTACAACTACATATAGTTCTACTTAATTACACTGATATTTGGGATTACTTGGTGTTGTACTAAATAATTTTGATGTGTAAGGAACATGCAATCTACAATCGTAATGGTCTTAACGTGTAGCAATATTCACCTACAGAATGGTCATTACGTAGCCATTCATTTTAATTTATAAATACGTAGTCTTATATTAGATATAATGAGAATAATGTATTAACGCATTAAACGCATTAGGTATTTATAACCTGAAAGGGTTCTGTCGAAATTGTGGTAGAAAAATGGTTTTCGGAAAATTTCAAGGTATAGTACACGGGAGAAAATGATATAATTAATAAGTATATGGGTAATTTGTTACGAACTGTAATTATTACGGGTGAAACATTTTCAATTTTGAGTTTCCTTAAAGGAGCAGGGACCCTGTAAATAAAAAAGGGTGCGTCGGCTAACTGCAGTGGTCGGGAGTGGGTTCCTGCTGGTTAAAATGAAAAGAATATAGAGAACACTAAAGAAATACAAAAGGAATAGATAACTAGGTTTTCAAAAAAGATTTTGCATTACTTAACACACTCTGAAAGGTATTGTCTTCGTCAAGATCGAGGGGCACCAAACACATCGGTTGTCGCAAGCTTTGTTGTGTCCTTGCTTATGTGGAAAATGAAACTCCTTCGTTTTAGTTATTCCTACATTCGGTCGTCACGTTTCTCTGTCCAAATCAACTACTCCTTTCAGATCTGCCTAACACTGGGGTAGCTGGAGGTTCTTTACAAATTACGATTTGCTAAATAAAGTTGAATAAGAAAATCCTAGCTTAACCTTTATTAAAAAAAGGCACCGTCATACATATTGTAGCGGGCTACTACTAACGCGTTTCACTAATTTAAAACAAGTAGTAATAAAGGTCTTTATTACTCACTATTCATAAGTCCAATTAACAGTATATACCTTATTTATAAATGTTTTCAGTTCAATTAATAATGAAGCACTATCACACTAATGCTATTTACAAGCACTAATATCTTCTTAAACTAAATTCTTAACCATAGGGCTATTAACAACACTAAACACTACTATTATTTATTTATTATACTGTCTATTTATGTATTCTACAAGCTGACGATACAATATACACTTCACATAATACAAATTTATGTTTACTCTTGGACTTCCAAAAGCTTAACTATTTAACTATACACGATATAATTTATATTCGACATTCTGATATAGACTAAACTCTTACATTTATCAGCGGTCTTATATATACCCTGAATTAAAATACATGATTCATTCTCTGGTATGTGCTCAAAAATTCTCAGTTTCTGGAGAATATACAGTGCTTACGACGCTTGTGAGTTTGAAGAGTTGCCTAATAGTAGCTCGTAACACCGCCCCCTCTTTATAACCGTTACGTCTCGTAAATGTAAATACATTTTGACGCCAATTCAATGACTGATTACGGTATCGGCAGCTATTTCCTTTGGTGCATCCACCGCGTCGTTGGAAATAACAGTCAATACTCTTTTCTTGGTCTTGGTAGGCAACCGGTTGATAGCAACAAACAAGGACCTGGACGTTGGTTTCCTGGAAAATTACTTTTAGCATATTTCGGACTATCCTCCAATCTAAGCGATCCAGTCCACAGCCGAGCTTGGGCACCGCTAGTCTCGTTACTCTATTTTCCATAATCTGAGCTTTAAGATTCAGCAAAGCCTCCCATAGATGTCCATAACTAGGTCTCTGTCATGAAGAATTTTCGGTGACCAGATAGTAAACATAACGATTTTTATCCTGAAAAACCAAAGCTTTTCCTACAGTTGGCTGCTGTTGTACTAATTCATCCACACATTCAGACTTTTTCTTGAAAACATCTGCTATTCCTCTTGACATTTCCAAATCTTGAGCTACGAAGTGTAAAAGGGAATACTCTTCTGGTGCTCTAAACAGATTTTGATGTTTTTTAACAACGCCAAATCTCGCCATAAAACTCTCAAAATCTACATTTGGCGCATGATAAATAACTCGTCCAACACCATTCTCATTATTCCAGCCTTCCTGGTTGTTGCCAGCGTAGGATGTTAAACGGTCAAAGTGTACCACTTTTGGTTTACCACGGTGAGATCTTCTGATCCGGTACACTACATCATTAATTCTTTTTAACACTTTGTACGGACCTTCCCATTGTCTTTGCAATTTTGGCGACAATCCACGTTTTCTTTGTAGATTGTACAACCACACTAAATCTCCAACTTGGTAACCACCTTCTTGTGTTCTCGTGTCATATTGTGATTTCATTCGATCGCTTGCTGCTTGGATATTCTTTCGGACGTTTTCGTTAATGCGATTTAGTCTTTCGCGAAGCTTACTAACGTAATCTTCACCTACGATCTCTTCTCCAGGTTTAAATCCAAACTGAAGATCACACGTCCTAAAATCACGCAAACGGGAGAGTATTCTGTGCTGTCACATACCGAAGACAACTTTGGCTAGGTACTTTCCTAACGTCCTGTTTATTCTTTCAACCATTCCATCCGATTGAGAATGAAGTGGCGTGGTTCTAGTCTTCCTTATTCCAAGATGCTTGCAGACATTCTGAAATAACGCTGATTCGAAGTTCCGACCTTGATCGGAGTGTAATTCCACCGGAACTCCAAAGCGACAAAACAACTCCCTCACTAGTACATACGCCTCCGCCATTTGGTAAAATAATCCATTGCAACCAAGATGTATTTATTTCCTTTCTCTGATTCAGAAAACGAACCAGCTATATCAATGGTCACCCTCTCAAAAGGATTCCCCACGTTATACTGTCTCATTGGGGCTATCCGTTTTGTGACTGGGCCATTTCCAGAGGCACACAACTCACATTTCCGGCACCTCTCCTTCACATCTTCTTTGCAGTTCGCCCAATAGAATCTTTCTCTCACTCTTTCGAGAGTTCTTTTCACGCCAAAGTGCCCTCTGGAAGTACCATCGTGCACGTTCTGCAACACTTCCGGCACTCTGCTTCTCGGCACTATCACTTGAAGTCTCTCAGTACCGTTTTCACATTCCAAGCGTCGTTTCAAGATTCTATTTTTAATCACCAAGGAGTCCCACTGTGCCTAGTATGCCTTCAGGCTCCTACTTGAAATACTAATTTCTTCCCAAGCTGGTCGTTGTCCTCTACTTTTCCACTCAATAATACGTCCCAATTCAGCGTCATTCTTCTGGTCTTCTCGTATTCTTTCGGGTTGCCAAGTATAATCGATTACCGTCATTCTATGGATGACACTTATTTTCTCTTCCATCTTGGAGCAATAATTGCAGACTACTGGACAAGATGTCCTTGACAGAGCGTCTGCATTCCTATGGCTAGTTCCTACACGATGTTCCGTGTCAAAGTCATATTCCTGCAGCCGCTCTATCCACCTTGCAACTTGCCCTTCAGGATTTTGAAACTGCAGTAACCATTTTAGTGCAGCATGGTCTGTTCTCAACAGGAATTTACGGCCGTATAAGTACTTATAAAAGTGCTCTACGGATTTGACGAGGATCAACAGCTCCCTTCTTGTCACACAATAGTTCCTTTCTGGCCGCAACAAGACCTTGATGAAATAACCAATAACTGTTTCTTGTCCGTCCTGCACTTACGAAAGAACGCTTCCTATAGCAATGTTACTAGCATCGCTATCCAACACAAATTTTCCCTCCATCCGTGGATAACTTAAAATTGGTGCTGTACCTAGTAGCCGTTACAGTTGTTCAAATGCACTGTGATATTCGTCATTCCAATTATATTCTTGTCCATCTTCGGTTAATTTTGTCAACGGTTTGGCAATGTTTACAGACCCAAGTATAAAACGTCGGTAATATGTGCACAATCCTAGAAAACTGCGGAGTTGGTGTATATCTGCTGGTGTAAGCCACTCTTGTACCGTTTTTATTCTGTCAGAGTCAGCTTTTATTTCGATCTCCGAAATGACATGTCCTAGGTATTTTACCTCTTTTCCAAATAGATGACATTTCTTGGGGCTCAATGTAAAGTTTGCCCCGCGTAATCTTTGGAGTATTTCCTCTAGGTTCTTAAGGTGTTCTTCAAAAGACCGGCCTAACACCATCACGTCGTCTAGGTACACCAGGTACACCTTGAACTGCCATAATCCAGTTCCAATTGTAAACGCAGTTTTCTCTTTATCGTTTGGCTCCAAGCCTACCTGCCAGTATCCGCTTTTCAAGTCTAAGGTCAAAAACCATTTAGATCCGGATATAGTACGCAAGGTGTCATCAATTCTGGGCAAAGGATAGCTGTCTTTCTTTGTCACATTGTTTAGCCGCTGGTAGTCTACAGAAACCTTGTCGACTCATTCTTTTTCTTGACAAGCACCACCGGGGATGCTTATGGACTATTCGAGGGTTCAATCACTCCCTGTTCTTCCAGGTCGGTGATAATTTGCTCGACTTCCTTACGTTTTGCCAAAGGAAGCCGCCTGGGATGTTGTCTTATCGGTTGCGCATATCCAGTATTGATCTTGTGTTGCACAACATTCGTCCTTCCTTTCTCACTATCATCCAGTGCAAACACACCTCGATATCGTCCGACCAGTTCTTTTACCTTGCCCAGTTAGTCGCCGTTTAATCTTTGACACATAGGTATCAACATATCCAGCAATTTCTGTGAGCAACCGTTGGCTGGTTTGTCTTTTGTATCGTCCACACAACGTTTAATATGGCATACTGGAATGCAACTTCCCACAATAATGTCTTTATTCAGGGTCACCGTATGCGGATTAATGTTTAGCACCCTTACTGGTATCATATTTCAAAACTTTACCAGCGTTCTTCTAATCAGTAATCCCTCTTGACCCATTCCCGATTTAGTTGCTTCCATCATGCATATTTGTTCTTCCCGGAGCGTACCTTTCGGGCGTCTCATTACTGTCATTTCCGCCTCCTCCGGTATTTTTATATCACAAATCATTCGAACTTGCATCGTCTGATTACTCGTCCCTTGAAATTTAATATCATCATCTTCATCTGTCCGAAGCACATTTTCTTTCATGTTTACATGAAACGCATATTCTCTCATTAGATCCATTTCCAAAATCACTTCTTCTGTAATTTCAGCTACCAACACCCGATGATTAATTAGTTTGTCCCCAATTGCCAACGTAACGGCAATCTCTCCGTGAGTACAAATTTTCTCACTACTTGCCGTTCGAAGACACACCGATGCAGGTAGCACTTTTCCGCGATCAACTAAATCTGGTCTTACAATAGTCCTTGTTGCTCCTGTATCTACGAGTAATCGGACAACCCTACCATTAATCCTATCATCGATATAAATGCTGTCCAGACTTCCCATCAACGATGCAGCACGGATGATAATCTCCGGGGCACTACGTTGTGCTGTCGACGTTCGCCCCTTTACTGCTCTAGCTTTCCTGCTGCTCAACAGGCTGTTTTGCTGGTTGAGTGCAGCTTCTCTGTATATGACCAACTTCACCGTAGCTCCAGCATTACAGACGTCATCTCCGCGGTCTTTGTCTTTCCAGTCTTTCCGTTACAAGGTTTATTTTTTTTCTATGCTGTTCTGCGATTGATTAACAACTTGGTTTACTAATTCAAGTGGCCGCGTTGTTAGTGAAATCATTTGTTCTTGCAGCCACATCACATCTTCTTCCATTTTTACCAATTTACTGTCCAACTTTTGCTTAACTGTTTTTACCTGTTCAGTAAAATCTTCTTTCAATGCAATAGAGCTTTCCATTAATCTTTGTTTTAACGTGGCTGTATTTTCACTTAACTTTTCTATTTTCTCAGCATTTTCACTTAACTTTTCTTTAAGGTTTGATTCCCGTTCAACTGACCTTACTAAGTTTTCACCGAGTGTCACTTCTAGTTTAGCCGACCTCTCTTCCATTTTCTCAGCATTTTCACTAACTGTCATTTCTAGTTTAGCCGACCTCTCTTCCATACCGAATTTAAAATCCTTAAGGAAAGTCATTAAAGTTTCTACGTCCATTTTACTTTGGCTTTTTGTAACAGGCATATACAAACTACTTAAATGTTTTTAGCCTTGTGTGTTTTTTCTTTTAAATTAATCACTATATACCCCACACAGGCCTGACACCAGTGTAGCGGGCTACTATTAACGCGTTTCACTAATTTAAAACAAGTAGTAATAAAGGTTTTTATTACTCAGTATTCCTAAGTCCAATTAACAGTATATGCCTTATTTATAAATGTTTTCAGTCCAATTGACAATGAAGCACTATCACACTAATGTTATTTACAAGCACTAATATTTTCTTAAACTAAATCCTTAACTATAGGTCTATTAACAACTCTAAACACTACTATTATTTATTTATTACACTTTTGTCTATTTATGTATTCTACAAGCTGCGGTACAATATACACTTCACATAATACAAATTTAGGTTTACTCTTGGACTTCCAAAAGTTTAACTATTTAACTTTACACGATGTAATTTATATTCGACATTCTGATATAGACTAAACTCTTACATTTATCTGCGGTCTTATATATACCCTGAATTAAAATAGATGATTCACTCTCAGATATGTGCTCGAAAATTCTCGGTTCTTGGAGAATATACAGTGCTTACGGCGCCTGTGTGTTTGACGAGTTGCCTAATATTAGCTAGTAACAATATACATATCGATATACTTCTCTTACACTAGCTCTACCTACAATCTGGCCAAGTGATGTTACTCTAAACCATAAAGCAAATTTAAAGAAAAGAGCCTAATCAAGCAACAAAACTATATGACGCTCCACATTTTCCTGCTTTCCTATTAAATTGGTCATTTATGAATCCTAAATGAATAGTAATGTCGTTACTCCGACAGGAAAACAGATCAAACATCAACGTGACACTGTCATCTCGTGCTTTCCCAAAATACGTAACCCTTACATATCTTTTACTATTTTGTAACTAATAAATTTCTCCTTTAATTAAAATCCTTGCCGAAAGAAATGTCAAAACGCGTTTACGTTCACGTTCACATATAAATTATCCTAAATCATACATAAGACTGTGCTATTACTTACAATTGTATTTCTACAATTCGGATAATGTCCAGGCCACACAAGGTTTTCCATTTTCAAACACTTACTGCAATAATTCCAAAATTTATAAATTAATGTCCGGATGAACCAATCCAATTTCATTCCCTCAAACGGCCACAACGAAGTAATTTCTGCTCATAGGCGTTTCGAATTTTACCAAGCGTAAAATCGAAACGTCTAGTTATTCGTTTAACTTACTCCTATTAAGATATTTTATTTTACCTTCTATCCGAAACTACATTTTTACTACAACCACTTGTATTAAGTCTAAACTCCCTTTAAATTAATCCCAACGGGGGGGTTTAGCCATAAAACCGCCTTGCTGATTTTATTATATTACTACATCTTAACGTTTTCAGATGACCGGTTGCTATAAGACTAAACTCTATTTTCCCATTATACATCATATTTTATTAATCGGCGGCTGTTTTACTACAATGTATAATGTGCATTTTTATCTGTCTTGGAGCAGATGACTTCATTTATGTAATCCTATGTCGGTGTACTCAACTTATTTAATGTCTTTTTAATACCAAATGTGTGTGTTTCCCCTTTATAATAATTACAGCAATGTCTATTTAAAATAATGCCAAATTACATGGAATTCATTTAACAACTTTTAAAGCTCAAATTTAAGGTGCATTTTACTGAATTCATGGTAATTTTATAGATGTAAAACTTACTGTGCAACTCTGTGGTTGAAACTGGTTTGTTTACATTTTTATGCTTTTAGAATGATTTGGAATAAAATTGCGGATTTAATCATCAATTTTGATTTGTAAACACTGTTTAATATGAAATAAAGATTTTACACGGTTTTCCTATAACAAATTAGTTCATTTAAATTAAATATTATTTATTTCCTATCTAATTGATTTTGCGTAAGGCATTGCGTTACAAACTTTTTAAGATGCTAATTGAAAGATTTTCGCTTTGCGTGTAACGCGTTTGCATTACATTAAATATATTCCAGATAAGAAGATTTGAACGAACAGGTTAAACATGGATGCATCCCGTGTAGTAGATTTTACGAATAGTTAATGTGAATTAATCATGATATTTCAAGCTTTTGTTTTTATAAAGATAATATAGATAATAATGTATAACATTATTTTTTCTAAATACATTACTAACGTAATAATTCAAGACGATGACTTATTTCAAAATCGCAAAGCAAAATAAATTAAATGTTAAAAGATGCTAGGTACGCGCTTTCCAACAAAAGACAGTTGGCGTTCATCTCGACCATCAAGAACATTCAAATGATACCATATTACAACAATAATACAAATTATATACAAAGTACGTGATTTTTATGCGGTCTTTGTCTTTCCAGTCTTTCCGTTACAAGGTTTATTTTTTTCTATGCTGTTCTGCGATTGATTAACAACTTGGTTTACTAATTCAAGTGGCCGCGTTGTTAGTGAAATCATTTGTTCTTGCAGCCACATCACATCTTCTTCCATTTTTACCAATTTACTGTCCAACTTTTGCTTAACTGTTTTTACCTGTTCAGTAAAATCTTCTTTCAATGCAATAGAGCTTTCCATTAATCTTTGTTTTAACGTGGCTGTATTTTCACTTAACTTTTCTATTTTCTCAGCATTTTCACTTAACTTTTCTTTAAGGTTTGATTCCCGTTCAACTGACCTTACTAAGTTTTCACCGAGTGTCACTTCTAGTTTAGCCGACCTCTCTTCCATTTTCTCAGCATTTTCACTAACTGTCATTTCTAGTTTAGCCGACCTCTCTTCCATACCGAATTTAAAATCCTTAAGGAAAGTCATTAAAGTTTCTACGTCCATTTTACTTTGGCTTTTTGTAACAGGCATATACAAACTACTTAAATGTTTTTAGCCTTGTGTGTTTTTCTTTTAAATTAATCACTATATACCCCACACAGGCCTGACACCAGTGTAGCGGGCTACTATTAACGCGTTTCACTAATTTAAAACAAGTAGTAATAAAGGTTTTTATTACTCAGTATTCCTAAGTCCAATTAACAGTATATGCCTTATTTATAAATGTTTTCAGTCCAATTGACAATGAAGCACTATCACACTAATGTTATTTACAAGCACTAATATTTTCTTAAACTAAATCCTTAACTATAGGTCTATTAACAACTCTAAACACTACTATTATTTATTTATTACACTTTTGTCTATTTATGTATTCTACAAGCTGCGGTACAATATACACTTCACATAATACAAATTTAGGTTTACTCTTGGACTTCCAAAAGTTTAACTATTTAACTTTACACGATGTAATTTATATTCGACATTCTGATATAGACTAAACTCTTACATTTATCTGCGGTCTTATATATACCCTGAATTAAAATAGATGATTCACTCTCAGATATGTGCTCGAAAATTCTCGGTTCTTGGAGAATATACAGTGCTTACGGCGCCTGTGTGTTTGACGAGTTGCCTAATATTAGCTAGTAACAATATACATATCGATATACTTCTCTTACACTAGCTCTACCTACAATCTGGCCAAGTGATGTTACTCTAAACCATAAAGCAAATTTAAAGAAAAGAGCCTAATCAAGCAACAAAACTATATGACGCTCCACATTTTCCTGCTTTCCTATTAAATTGGTCATTTATGAATCCTAAATGAATAGTAATGTCGTTACTCCGACAGGAAAACAGATCAAACATCAACGTGACACTGTCATCTCGTGCTTTCCCAAAATACGTAACCCTTACATATCTTTTACTATTTTGTAACTAATAAATTTCTCCTTTAATTAAAATCCTTGCCGAAAGAAATGTCAAAACGCGTTTACGTTCACGTTCACATATAAATTATCCTAAATCATACATAAGACTGTGCTATTACTTACAATTGTATTTCTACAATTCGGATAATGTCCAGGCCACACAAGGTTTTCCATTTTCAAACACTTACTGCAATAATTCCAAAATTTATAAATTAATGTCCGGATGAACCAATCCAATTTCATTCCCTCAAACGGCCACAACGAAGTAATTTCTGCTCATAGGCGTTTCGAATTTTACCAAGCGTAAAATCGAAACGTCTAGTTATTCGTTTAACTTACTCCTATTAAGATATTTTATTTTACCTTCTATCCGAAACTACATTTTTACTACAACCACTTGTATTAAGTCTAAACTCCCTTTAAATTAATCCCAACGGGGGGGTTTAGCCATAAAACCGCCTTGCTGATTTTATTATATTACTACATCTTAACGTTTTCAGATGACCGGTTGCTATAAGACTAAACTCTATTTTCCCATTATACATCATATTTTATTAATCGGCGGCTGTTTTACTACAATGTATAATGTGCATTTTATCTGTCTTGGAGCAGATGACTTCATTTATGTAATCCTATGTCGGTGTACTCAACTTATTTAATGTCTTTTAATACCAAATGTGTGTTTCCCTTTATAATAATTACAGCAATGTCTATTTAAAATAATGCCAAATTACATGGAATTCATTTAACAACTTTTAAAGCTCAAATTTAAGGTGCATTTTACTGAATTCATGGTAATTTTATAGATGTAAAACTTACTGTGCAACTCTGTGGTTGAAACTGGTTTGTTTACATTTTTATGCTTTTAGAATGATTTGGAATAAAATTGCGGATTTAATCATCAATTTTGATTTGTAAACACTGTTTAATATGAAATAAAGATTTTACACGGTTTTCCTATAACAAATTAGTTCATTTAAATTAAATATTATTTATTTCCTATCTAATTGATTTTGCGTAAGGCATTGCGTTACAAACTTTTTAAGATGCTAATTGAAAGATTTTCGCTTTGCGTGTAACGCGTTTGCATTACATTAAATATATTCCAGATAAGAAGATTTGAACGAACAGGTTAAACATGGATGCATCCCGTGTAGTAGATTTTACGAATAGTTAATGTGAATTAATCATGATATTTCAAGCTTTTGTTTTTATAAAGATAATATAGATAATAATGTATAACATTATTTTTTCTAAATACATTACTAACGTAATAATTCAAGACGATGACTTATTTCAAAATCGCAAAGCAAAATAAATTAAATGTTAAAAGATGCTAGGTACGCGCTTTCCAACAAAAGACAGTTGGCGTTCATCTCGACCATCAAGAACATTCAAATGATACCATATTACAACAATAATACAAATTATATACAAAGTACGTGATTTTTATGCAATTATTGTGACGATAACATTTTATTCAGTACAGATAAAACATTACGTTGTGAGAACGAAATCTGTAGAAGAAAATGAGATACAACAACTAATTACCCTACATTTGATTTTTCAATGTTCCACCCGAAGGTACTAACATTGGCAAGAAAGCGAGTTTTTTCATTTGAAAAACAAGTTGGAAGTTAAATTTAGAAAGTTACTCAAAAATGTCAAAATGTAGTAATACTATCATGTATTACGCCGGTGGGGGGAGGGGGGGTTGCTTTGGTTGCAATCTTTGCTGCGGTGAAGGACAGAAAAAGTATTCATACCATTCATGGAGTTTGACAAGTTGAAGGCGAGTGAACGCAACACATCTTCAAATATTAACCTAGACTTCTCCAAAAACGATAAATTAAACAATGCGCAAGCTTTTGTGATTTCGTCTACAAGTTTGGCAAAGAACGTTAGCCGGTTGCGGGACTTTAAAAACTCATACGTGTGGGAATAAAAGGGCTATCTACGAGTATAACTCAAACTGCTCTTAGCTGGAAGAATAAATAGAAACTGGCGATTTTCCGTCCGCCCAGTTTAATTCACACAGAGTGCACAAAGTTACGATAATCAAATAGTTCACTCCTTTTTCCCTAAAATAATATTTGTATAATGAGAAAAGGAAAATGATTTACACTTCACAGCTTAATCTGTTTGACAGTATGATAAAATTAGCCCCTGAATCAAATAACAATAAATTTTAAATTGTTTATCTCCAAAAATTAAAGCTCCTTTTCCTTATTTTAAAGCCAGCAAAATGACGTTGACTCTACTGGAAATTTCTCTGAACGTTCAAAATTTTCCCTTGGTTTACGAAATTTTTCACGTATCAAAATAAATTTTTGTTGACTGCTTACATAAAATATTCAAGTTTAAAATATTTTTAAAAACACTAAATAGAAAATAATGCCTTAATATGATCAATGTTTAAATATAATAAATAGTAAATAATGTCTTATGCAAGATAGTCCTGACCTGTAGTTTCCTTGAGCGTCTTTCAGCTGCGTGCCATGGATCAGTACCCCAATATTGCTTTAGTTGAGTTGCTTATTCTCCAAGTTATACCCCGTTAAATGTGATCTGCCTTAAATTTTCATAACGTCGTAGTGTCCTTTAAATTTTCGTAACGTCTCTTACAACTTTTGTAATATTACATAGACTTTTCTTAGAGTTTTTTTAGTTTTCTTAGATTTATTCTTAGAGCCCTGAGTTAGCTAAATTAATTAATAAATTTCTACTCACGTTTTCTAGCAAACGGCCAAGCTTGGTTCATATATTTTCACTACAATTAATTCAAGATATTTTATAACATTATTTTTCACAAAATTTTCATTGTTTAATTCGAATATTTACTTGACGCGTAAATTCTTAAGTATCAGTGATTCAGCTTATACGTGGTTCAAACTAAGAATGTCCGCTTATCAAACCTACGCATTATATATCCTACGCCCCATCTAAATTCATTGGTTTATCTAAACTGTTCAAAGTGTATGACCAACCATCGGTTGTTTTGGATATTCTTGGACTTTTACAGGTTTATCACTAATATTGTCTTATAGAAACGATTTGTTGATCGCATAGGTACTCGTATATTTCTGGTTTGTGTTTATTTTATAGCGTCTGTTTTGATGTCGTTACAGAAATTTCTAATTTGCTTTGGCACGTAATTTCACTTATGGCTTTGTTTGTCAAGATAATACTTTTGGGATCTGCCTTAACTTCATGTAGAAAATCACGTAGACCAAGTGACGTAAATTAACATATTTCTATTTACATTTGTGAGTTCCCGAAACGTATTTATTTTGAAGGATGCGTTTCTTATTAAAACACTAAGCTACTTGCTTTCGTAATCGCTTGTTTAAGGTAAATTGTATTATGATTTCTAGGTTTTACTGCATTTCACGCGTATTATTTTATAATTTAGGAACATTTTGGTTTAGGACAAGTTTGATTGCGTGTGGAGTTATTTCTTTGCTGAATGCGTGTTTATTGTTGAATGACATGCCACTCGGCATTAGTTAAAGTCAATTGCTATCCTTATACAGGATGTTAAATGTTTGCTCTTTGCATAATATACAAATTACGCATTTTTAATGCTAAATAAATGCGGTTTTCTAACTCCTAGTACAATTTACATGTATTGGGTAACCATTATGGCTCAGTATACCAAGCATTTAGATTTCTAATGCCCCACCCGAAGCTACTACATTGGCCAGGAGGCGAGTTTTTTGTTGCCTAGAAATTTAGAATTTTGCCGAACCCTTGCCGTTCCAGGCAAGGTAGGGATCTTTAACGTGCGTGACAACACTCACACACGGGACCTCCATTTAACCTCTCATCCGAACAAGGGCGTAATTTTGTGGAAAATGCTTACCTGCCATTTTCAAGAAGTCGGCCGTGTCGGGATTTGAGCCCAGAACCTTGGGATCCGTAACCTTACGCTTACTACATTGATCCACGGCGACGCCGACTCAGTATACCCCTAAATAACCCCTTATCATAGCTAGATGTTTGCTAATATTTCAAATTATTGATTTAAATCGCTAAAACTACTATATTATTTTAAGATTTAACATCCCTCCTCCTCCTACCAATGCAAAAACAAACTAAATCGTCACAGATCTGGGTAAACACCTTTTAGGTAGTTTTTTAAGAGTTTGAGAAATTAAGTGAGTGTTTGGTTTACAAAGTTTAAGTAATCGATATAACAGCATTAAATTTTTAATACAACTACTTATTAATGTGCACCATTAGGTACAATGACAATATTTTCTAATCCATTATTCGACAGTTTCAGCTAAAGGCAGTTATAAGAAATTCACTTTAAAAATACTGATAGTGGTTAAAACGTTCCGTTTCGTGCCGTAGTACTAAATAATTCTGATGCTCGAAGGGGAAAATGCACGCAATCCATAACGCGTATTAACATGTCCAATTGTTTACTATTTCATAGGTATTCCTTTTAATTTATAATTAGTAAGAGTTGGGCCGTCATAAAATTGCTGTGAGGTTCTTAAATCGAGTCCCACGCTTGGGCCGTATAAAATCGCAGTGGATAAGCTCTAAACTCGTGCCCCACACATTGGGCTGTCCTAAAATTTTTTCCTGAAAATAAAAAAATATTGCTAATCTCTCTGGAACGCCCCTTCTAGCTCTAAAAATCTGCTTTTTCAGAGATACTTACCATCCTAAGTTTACTCTTTCTCACTTACACTACCAAATACAATTATCACTCAAATAATGCAACGAAAATTACAACTTTTTATTCATACAAATCAAAATTTTCCATTACTAGTTCCATATTTACAAATTCGGATATACAGCTTTATAAAATATTACAATCTCAATCATTAAATCCTTTTAAATTTTATGACTTTAATTTTTTTCAACAGTTTTTGTTTTATATAAGTAGAGGGGTCTGTCTTGAAACCCTAAATTGAATTTTACTCTGGTCTATGGTGAGCTCAGTATAAACCATGTTACTCTAAATGCATAAATAAATCGCATTTTTGTTTTCAACAACTCTAAGGACCCGTTTACTCTTTACATCGAATTTTTATGTTATTTATTTACACTTTTAAATAATAAATACAAATTGTCCTTGTCATATACCCCTTATATTAGCTTTTATGTTCATAAAATACACACCCAATGTGTCAAATCACTCTAGTACAAAATAACAGCACAAAATGTTCAAGCAATAACAATAGAAATTAATTTCGTTACCTGGAGTAAGCTTTTTTTCACTGTCATCTATGAAGATGTTGTCCAACAAAACCTTGTCGTTACTTTCCATTCAACTGCTCTTTGCTATAAGTACATCAAGCTCATTTCCACTCGCTATCAAATTCTCTGCAGACGCCTTTAATATTTCTACCCATATAATTGTCCAAAACCAATTAATCACCTTCCGTATCTACCAAACACCCAGCATCCTTGTTCTAAAAATTTCTAGGCACGCTTACCTCAATAACATCCTTTGTTCGTTTTTTGAACGTAGCTACAGCACCGTTTACAATATAGCACCCACTCGTGCTTTTCACACTTTTAATTAACTTAAGACAGACTGCGCTATCACCGATTTATAAAATTTTAAACTTGGATGTTATCGTAGAAGTAAGTCAAGTAAGAGCTAAGTGAAGTAAGAGCTTAGTGAAGTAAGAAAGCCCTATTTCTACTCACGTTTTCTAGCAAACGGCCAAGCTTGGTTCATATATTTTCACTACAATTAATTCAAGATATTTTATAACATTATTTTTCACAAAATTTTCATTGTTTAATTCGAATATTTACTTGACGCGTAAATTCTTAAGTATCAGTGATTCAGCTTATACGTGGTTCAAACTAAGAATGTCCGCTTATCAAACCTACGCATTATATATCCTACGCCCCATCTAAATTCATTGGTTTATCTAAACTGTTCAAAGTGTATGACCAACCATCGGTTGTTTTGGATATTCTTGGACTTTTACAGGTTTATCACTAATATTGTCTTATAGAAACGATTTGTTGATCGCATAGGTACTCGTATATTTCTGGTTTGTGTTTATTTTATAGCGTCTGTTTTGATGTCGTTACAGAAATTTCTAATTTGCTTTGGCACGTAATTTCACTTATGGCTTTGTTTGTCAAGATAATACTTTTGGGATCTGCCTTAACTTCATGTAGAAAATCACGTAGACCAAGTGACGTAAATTAACATATTTCTATTTACATTTGTGAGTTCCCGAAACGTATTTATTTTGAAGGATGCGTTTCTTATTAAAACACTAAGCTACTTGCTTTCGTAATCGCTTGTTTAAGGTAAATTGTATTATGATTTCTAGGTTTTTACTGCATTTCACGCGTATTATTTTATAATTTAGGAACATTTTTGGTTTAGGACAAGTTTGATTGCGTGTGGAGTTATTTCTTTTGCTGAATGCGTGTTTATTGTTGAATGACATGCCACTCGGCATTAGTTAAAGTCAATTGCTATCCTTATACAGGATGTTAAATGTTTGCTCTTTGCATAATATACAAATTACGCATTTTTAATGCTAAATAAATGCGGTTTTCTAACTCCTAGTACAATTTACATGTATTGGGTAACCATTATGGCTCAGTATACCAAGCATTTAGATTTCTAATGCCCCACCCGAAGCTACTACATTGGCCAGGAGGCGAGTTTTTTGTTGCCTAGAAATTTAGAATTTTGCCGAACCCTTGCCGTTCCAGGCAAGGTAGGGATCTTTAACGTGCGTGACAACACTCACACACGGGACCTCCATTTAACCTCTCATCCGAACAAGGGCGTAATTTTTGTGGAAAATGCTTACCTGCCATTTTTCAAGAAGTCGGCCGTGTCGGGATTTGAGCCCAGAACCTTGGGATCCGTAACCTTACGCTTACTACATTGATCCACGGCGACGCCGACTCAGTATACCCCTAAATAACCCCTTATCATAGCTAGATGTTTGCTAATATTTCAAATTATTGATTTAAATCGCTAAAACTACTATATTATTTTAAGATTTAACATCCCTCCTCCTCCTACCAATGCAAAAACAAACTAAATCGTCACAGATCTGGGTAAACACCTTTTAGGTAGTTTTTTAAGAGTTTGAGAAATTAAGTGCGTTTTTGGTTTACAAAGTTTAATTAATCGATAGAACATCATTAAATTTTTAATACAACTACTTATTAATGTGCACCATTAGGTACAATGACAATATTTTCTAATCCATTATTCGACAGTTTCAGCTAAAGGCAGTTATAAGAAATTCACTTTAAAAATACTGATAGTGGTTAAAACGTTCCGTTTCGTGCCGTAGTACTAAATAATTCTGATGCTCGAAGGGGAAAATGCACGCAATCCATAACGCGTATTAACATGTCCAATTGTTTACTATTTCATAGGTATTCCTTTTAATTTATAATTAGTAAGAGTTGGGCCGTCATAAAATTGCTGTGAGGTTCTTAAATCGAGTCCCACGCTTGGGCCGTATAAAATCGCAGTGGATAAGCTCTAAACTCGTGCCCCACACATTGGGCTGTCCTAAAATTTTTTCCTGAAAATAAAAAATATTGCTAATCTCTCTGGAACGCCCTTCTAGCTCTAAAATCTGCTTTTCAGAGATACTTACCATCCTAAGTTTACTCTTTCTCACTTACACTACCAAATACAATTATCACTCAAATAATGCAACGAAAATTACAACTTTTTATTCATACAAATCAAAATTTTCCATTACTAGTTCCATATTTACAAATTCGGATATACAGCTTTATAAAATATTACAATCTCAATCATTAAATCCTTTTAAATTTTATGACTTTAATTTTTTTCAACAGTTTTTGTTTTATATAAGTAGAGGGGTCTGTCTTGAAACCCTAAATTGAATTTTACTCTGGTCTATGGTGAGCTCAGTATAAACCATGTTACTCTAAATGCATAAATAAATCGCATTTTTGTTTTCAACAACTCTAAGGACCCGTTTACTCTTTACATCGAATTTTTATGTTATTTATTTACACTTTTAAATAATAAATACAAATTGTCCTTGTCATATACCCCTTATATTAGCTTTTATGTTCATAAAATACACACCCAATGTGTCAAATCACTCTAGTACAAAATAACAGCACAAAATGTTCAAGCAATAACAATAGAAATTAATTTCGTTACCTGGAGTAAGCTTTTTTTCACTGTCATCTATGAAGATGTTGTCCAACAAAACCTTGTCGTTACTTTCCATTCAACTGCTCTTTGCTATAAGTACATCAAGCTCATTTCCACTCGCTATCAAATTCTCTGCAGACGCCTTTAATATTTCTACCCATATAATTGTCCAAAACCAATTAATCACCTTCCGTATCTACCAAACACCCAGCATCCTTGTTCTAAAAATTTCTAGGCACGCTTACCTCAATAACATCCTTTGTTCGTTTTTGAACGTAGCTACAGCACCGTTTACAATATAGCACCCACTCGTGCTTTTCACACTTTTAATTAACTTAAGACAGACTGCGCTATCACCGATTTATAAAATTTTAAACTTGGATGTTATCGTAGAAGTAAGTCAAGTAAGAGCTAAGTGAAGTAAGAGCTTAGTGAAGTAAGAAAGCCCTACTACGTTTGCTAGTGTATTTATAATGGTAGAAACGCACCTCCTGCACCCTATTTCAATCGAAAAGCTCTCCCCCCGTAACCGATTCTGAAAATTTTATATGCAACGAACTTTCTAAAACTCAGAATTCTCATTCCATCGTCGCTTTAGTCCGAAACACTGGTTAACAAACACAACGGTCGCGCTCTTCCTGAAATTTTCTCTTGCCCCTTAGCAATCAGCCAATCACAAACATTTCTCCCATTCTTAGGTCTAGCCTCCAACTATCTTACCCTCGTCTAACTTATATTCGTCGTCTCTTTTACAATCCCACTCTAGCAACATAAAACCGATATTGTGGTTGACCTCTAAATTTTGTCGCGTACTTTAAACAAGTGTTTTATCCAACGTCTCTATTTGTTTTCCTCGTCTCGCTTGTTTTCAACCCACTTGTTATTTTCGCAGCCTTCGCATCAACCGTTAACTAAAATTTTTACAGAATTGTGTTCTAACGTAGATTCTGGTTTTTTGAACTTATATATTTATCTGTCAGACTTTCTATGAACCGATTGTCCGTTTGAAATTGTATTTTCCATGTTGTTCAACTTGTAGATTTCTTAGGATTTATTTTTAACGAACGCTTTGTTTAGTTAAATGGAAAATATGCGTTCACATTATTGATTTTATATACAAAAGCTCTCCTTATCATTTGATGTGCTTGATTTACACCCTTCAAAATATTAAAGCTAATTATATTCTTATCACCCTTGAGCTTTCATGTACTACAAAGCTTCTACACTTATGCAAATTTAACATTACGATTTATTAATATAAATGTATGCTATTATCCGCTTGTTTTAATGTCAAAACCAATTAATTTGGAGCGTAACTAAATTATTCCTATTTTCTATATACACGGTCGTTACAAAATTATTCTCTTGACTTATCTATTTCCCTTAACCTATAATTTACACGATAATATATATGTATATATATATATATATATATGTATATTGCTGTTATAAGGAGTTGTTTAGGGGTGTGTTGAGTAGTAAGGGTCGTGTAGTAACTGTAAATAGCAATAGGAATCAGAAAACTGCATTAATTTAGCAGAAAAATAAGTAATTCATACATTATGTAAATAGTAAGCATTTAACACCCTGTATATAGACAGTAATTAACATTAATCAATGCAAGTAAGCATATCTTTCAACAATAGAAGGCGTATTCAGCAGAGAAATAATTGTACATGTATTTAAACCACGTTGAGGAGTGTTTTACAAGTTTATAAAATAAAATACGCAGAAGATAAGATGAAACCTAACAAATCTTCATGCAATTACGCTGGAACCATGAGCACTTTGATAAGAAAACGCACTTTCAAATAAATAAATGCATAAACGGAAACAGCACTAGAGTTACATCATTTATTTTTGTACAATTATCCAAAAGCATTAGCTATACAAAGCAATAGACGTAAGTTGAAAGACTGGCAACGATAACAATAGAAAATAACACCATGACAAGAAAATCCGAAATAATTTCATCAGAAACAGCTTAAAAATATAAAGAGTATTAAAGACAAAAGCTGGTTGGTTGAAACAATCTGTAAAACTGCTTGGAAACCCAACCCAGATGTAGTGGGAAAAGGCTATTTAACACCCACCGGTGATAAGACAACTCAGTCTACACTTGATGCACGTCGAAGCCACGACACTTTTAACCAGAAATCTACGCGTCAAATAAATAAAGTTTAGAATATATCAAATTTATGTTATTGTGAAAATAGTGCTGTGCAAAATTACGTTAAACATACATGAAAAGTTTTTCTCAGAAAACGGGAGTAGAAATTGGGTAATTAATTTAAATCAAATTCTAATTGGCTTCTGGAACAATTTTGGTACAATTCTAGTTCAATTTTAATCTGCATTGAAAGCATATAAGGGAAGAGGTTCAATGCATATGCAGAGAAATATAAAATAAAGAAGCACGAGGTAACTGTACTTAAATATTGGTTCAACTAAGCAGAGCATTGGTATTCGATTGAAGACAACAAGGGGGTATTGATTCACAACACGAAACAACATATCAGGAAATCACAAGTCAGATCTACTTAATTTTAAGAAAATTTTTCAATTTAAATTTTAATACTGAATTTATTCAATTTATCCAAAATTTGTAAAGAGTCAACAAGAAACATTGCATACGTTTAAACTTACATAATAGATCATAAAGAGGTCTCGAACGTTCCAGATTCTTTTGTAAAGAGTGTTGTTTTTGGTGACTTTATATTGAATTAAAAGTATATAAATTTTGGGATAAATAATCCATATAATATTAATTGATTGAAGGGTGTATTTAAGGAATTTCTAAAATTGTAAATATTATTTCCTTTCATTATATGAATGTTGATTGACTTCGTTTTATCAATTCAAACAGGTAATCATAAAGGGATGAAAAAGGAAAATTGATCATCGCAACGTTGTGCACTCTGTGTAGATTAAAAAGGGCTAGCCGTGGCATAATAGTAAAAGTAAAAGACTAAATTGAGAGAACACAGAGTGGTGGCGTTAAGAAGAATGTTTATGACCTCGAGTACGGCGTCTTATCAATTTATATGACGTAACATCGTGGGGAGATAAATACATAGCAATATATATATATATATATATATATATATATATATAATACTTGTGTATCGCTATGTTTAAGTAACTACTATATCTTCTATGTCCTTATCATGTTCTTATCACAGCAAATTGACACAGAGTAAGCGAAAACAATTTTACCGATGATTATTAAAAACGTTTTCAATCAATCTAAATACAACATTAGTCCTGTCACGTGAAGAGGCTAAACGCCTTGCAGTTGTGTTTATTAAATTATCGATTCTACAACTCGTAATTATTCCCTAAAAATTAAATCTATATTATTATTTTGTTTAGAACAAGCCGCCACTGTAAGAGGTAATCTTAAATGAATACTGTAACAAGGCGGGATAGAGTCTACACTCAGAAGAAACAATGCCAGTGGAACAATAAATTGATTGACAGCTACAAGGGTGTACTTAATGACATTATACCGCTTAAAGAAAGGAACGTTCCAAAAGATTATATGAATAAATCTAGATTCTTCTTATTTGTATTTGGAACAATATAAGGCGAGTGAAGTGAGTTTACAAAAACACATCTGAGGCACTGGTTTCGATCTTTGTGTCTGTTTAGACATGAAATTCTTGATGAAGTTTAGATGGGTTGTGCGAGTTTGAATTTTTGTAAACTGCATCATTTTTGTTGACATCTTTAAAATTGATATATGAGGTGTTGGTATTTTTGGAGTAGTAAACATTTAAATAGTTTATTTCTCTGAAAGCTAACAATAATTATTGCGCTGGTTTCCGATTTTGAATAGCGATAGTTAAGAGCTTTCTTTATGAGTTAAAGAGCTCTGAGATTGTAGAATTTTCTATTTATTTACCCCTCAAGAGTGTTAGATTTACTGGATTGAACTTTTCTCAAATTATGTCTTTTACTACTTGGTATCTTTAATCTAATGCGTCCTTTTGGATATGATCTACAATTAACGTTTAGTACACATGGTTATTGAAATATTCTTTTATTTTTACATCGGTTTTTTTACAGGTTAAATTTTGTTGATCTTCTTGCAGAGCTGTGTTCTATCTATTGAATTTGGAAAGGTGGTCTACGCCCCACGCACTTAGGCCACAAGGTAGGCCCGTTGTGCTGCCTTCCTTACACTAGGTCGTCCCTCGCTCAGCCACCCGACCTTACAGGTGAACTTGAGAATGTCGAACCAGGGTGTGCTACTAATTCTGGCCGTGTCGGTCCAGAAGTCTTCTGGCATGGAACCTCGAAGTCTAGTGAGTGCCGGACAGGAACACAGAATGTGTGCCGCCGTTTCATCATCTTGTTGACATCCTCGGCAGGTAGGGTCACTAGACAGACTCATTTTGTGTAGGTGTTTTTTGAAAGTACCATTCCCAGTCAGAGTTTCCCCGAGTAACCGTAGTTTCTGTCTTGGCAGGTTAATGCAATATTTTCCGTATTTGGTTGGTTGCAGGAGACGAGATACACATTTTGCCGTCGGCAGCTTGTCATGCTGGCCCGTATGGCGGCGAAGGATCGCTACTTTTAACATGGAAGCCACTGTAGACGGCGATGTGGGAACAGACGGCGTAGGCCCGATAAAGCCCGGAGTTGAGCTCCGTTTCGCCAGATCATCCGCCTGCTCATTACCATGCGCCCCGAATGTTCTTTGATCCAGACTAGCTCGATAATAATAGTGCAGGGAGCAAGCTCTATCGTGTGGTGTTACTATAGTACCGCCCCTGGGAGGCGCTTCTGTTTGTTTAGGGCCATTAAGACTGCTCTAATGTCGCATGAAGTGCGTATTATTTTATTTTGGATTACATGTTCTAAAATTGCAGATGCACCGTGCAAGATGGCAACTACCTCTGCTTGAAAGACAGTAGTTATTGAGCACCGTGTCACGCTAATGTGAAGCTCAAGGTCGTTCGAATAGATGCCTGCCCCTGAACTTTCCTTTGTTTTGGATCCATCCGTGAAGATGGAGATGTCTGGTGGAGACGCGTTCTCGGGGTCAATAAAGACCCCGAAGTGCTTTCTCAAAATTATTTTGGGTGTGATCAAGTCCACCACCCCGTCCAAAGGTGGCATCATACCCGCCTTCTCTTTTAGGGGTGTTTGCCACCGCAACCTTTGTCAATCCCCAGATTTTTAACCCGCAGTCTTATTGCCGCCCTCAGAGCCATCTCCTCCACATGAAGATCAAGCGAAGTGAGGGCAAGAATGACTTCAAAGGCTGCAGAGGGTATAGATCTCATCGCGCCCGTAATGCTTAAGCAGACTAGCCTTTGAATATGTATGAGTTCTTTTGCTGCGTGCTTCAGTCTGGTCCTGGCCCACCAGACTACGGCGCCATAGCAAAGCATTGGTCTAACTAACGTGAAGAACAACCACAGAACATCCTTCGGGGAAAAACCCCAAAGTTTACCTATGACTCATCTGCACTGCCAGAAGACCATGCTGGTTTTTGTAGTTTTAGTTTGGAGGTGTTTTGCCCAATTCAACTTCTTGTCAAGTATGCTAACCAAGTAACTTGACCTCATCCAAAAGGATTAATGGGGTTTGGAAGAGTAGTGGCAATTTCATTACCATTAGCTTCCTTTTGTTGGTGAACAGTATCTGATCCGTTTTGTTGGGGTTCAAGCAGACCGGGTCGGGATTCGAACCCGGGACCTTGAACATAGTAGTCACACACATACCACCATACCACGGAGCCGCCTACCAAGTTGTACAGCATTTCTTCAAATTTACCAACTGCCACTATGGCTAAGTCGTTTGCATATTTTATTGTGTAAAAGCCAGCCTCGTTAAGACGTCGGAAAAAGCCGTCCACTGCCGGATTCTATAGTAGTGGTGACAAAACGCCACTCTGAGAACAGTCTTTTCCACCGTCTTGACGATTGAGATATTGCTTACAATAACATGTACCCTACGACATTGTAACATCTTTAGGATTAGCTGCCGAGGAGTGCTGTCAGTCCCTTGTTCCCGCAAGGCTTTGTCGATGCTTACGAAGGTCGTCTTAATGAACGCGCCTCCGATATCGATAAAAATGTCTAAGGCTGACATCTTGTTTCTGAGGGATTTCTCAATCCAACATATACCTGCGTTAAAGTCGGATTCCGTGCATCTCCCTGGTATGTGAGCATGTTGATTTGGATGGAGCGGAAAAGACTGCATTATTACCCCTCTCATATAAACGTCGCATAATCTTTCCAGTGTCTTTAAGAGAAAAGACGTTAGACTGATTGCACAATACGATTTCGCCTGCGAATAGTCATTCCGACCAGGTTTTGGAATAAAGACCTCCCTGACGTCTCTCCAGCCGCTGAAATATATTTAAAAACAATACAGTCCCTGTATAGTACTGCCAAGTATGGAAGCCACCTCACCAGGCCCCGCTGTAGTAGGGTAGAAAAGATGGCGTCCAGACCAGGGGACTTGAACGGTTGGAGGGTACACCTTAAGAGTATTGGCTAGTTCAAAGTCGATCCAGGGCGCAACACAAATTGAAGGCACTCGTTCTTCTAAACTTTAAAATGTGTACCTAATGTATTCAAATCAAACATTAATAAATCAAAGTCACCTTCAATTTATGTCATAAATGTCAAACTTGAAATTTCTATTATTTCGACAACGATCCTAGGTCATGGATCGAAACGTAAATAAAGACGATTTTAACAACCATGAGTGGTTTAGTTACCAAACAAGATTAGAAAAAATAAAAAACAAACATACAGGGAGTATCTTTACTGTTCCATAAGAAGGTGTGTGAATTATTAATAAAGTAAGTTTTGTGTTTATGGCTATTGTGATGTTATTCCCCAAAGTTTCCGCATTTTCTTTATACAAGTAGACTTATCCATTTGTCGTAGTATTAAAATATACTGTGGCGCTTACCATCTTTTGTGTTTTATTTGATTATCGAACCCACGACATATCTCACGATCTACCCAGAGCTTGCACTCTACTAGCCGTCTGTCTGTTAGGAGGTTTCCTTCTTCTTAAGCTAATTTCCACACTTATTTACTGTAGGCTTGTTATATTACAGAATATCCCCGCTCTCGTTCTACTTTGCTGTCTTAGCCTTGATAAAGTTTTATATTGTTTTGAGAAAACGAGAGTATTTGTTAGGACCATATATAAAAAATATGCAACAACGTGTACACGAATCAAGTTGTTCTGCCGAGGAATTAATTTTTATTTTTCTGAATGGTTGTAATTGCAATAAACAAGTGCCGAAACTATTAAAATATTGGATAGATTTATAATTATAAAGGTGTAATCTACGTTAAACTTACGGAATATTGGTCTTCTTTATCCTTAACTGTGTGGAATAAATCATTCAGCGCTCTTACCATTATTCCAGGTTTTAAGGAATCTCCTACCATCGTATGCGTTTTTCCAGACCCTGTTGCACCATACGCAAAAACTGTTGCATTATATCTAAAACAATAGTTAAATATTACACACGTTTGAGGATAACCACTTCCTAAAGCGGCAACTAACGTAATTGTTCAATATTTCATCCAAAAAGAGCTAACAGTTGCAGTGATTTGCTGAGATATCACAAGCAAGCATTCTATTTATAAGGAAGCATTTGGGATTTCGAAGTTGCTTATGTGACAGATAATAATTTTAAGTGCTTGGGATTTACGTATGGAAAGTGAGATCAATTTTCGCATTGTTAGGAGCTTTAAACGAATCAGATACTTTGTTGTAAAGTGAAATGTTGATAATTGGTGTGAATTACGCAATATCTAGCAAGTCTAAACTTTTATAGAACGACTGATTTCCAGAATCATATTGTCGTTTACAATTTGGACGATAGGTTATAAATATTACAAAAGTAATTTTAAAAGGGTTCCTGATGTTCTGCTTACAAATAAAGCTATTTTAGGCTAAAATAGTGTTTAATAAAATAAAATTAATGCAAGTTCAAGTATTCATAATTGATACAAAGTGTCAGCACATATTTGATTTTCACCAATTTTGGGAAGAATTTTAAGTAAACTTGTATTTTCTTAATTAGTTTAAGTAATGGGGAATTATTTTAGGACTTTGAATTCTATTCTAATTTGATTAAATTTAATTTCAATTTTATTCCAATTCGATTAAATTCAATCCTATTCCCTGGTAGGCTTTCTCCACTTAGTGTTAATAAAAGTCATATTCAAGATAAAACAATATCGACGCTAAGCAAGTTGAATTGTAATTCATATGTGCGGGAGACCCTTATTGATGAAGCTTTCATAGTTGGATTGTCCGGAATTTTTGGAGAGCTGATAAATCTGGAATTGTTTCAAGCCATCTATCTGTAAAGAAAACTTAAAATAGCTTTTAAGATCTGTGATTTTCTTTTAAGAGATTCTAAGACTATTTTTAATTCAACAGTTTGCATAGTGTTTTGTAACTTGATAATTTTATTGTAAGAGGTAGGTTAGGAAATTTATTATTTGTAGAACAATGGGCAATTTACACGTATTGTAGAGTAAAGGTGTATTTTAAAAGAGTAAAAACGATGTTATGACTACTCAATACGCTGTAGGGGCAACGTAAAAATTATACTTGGTGTAAATTGAAACTTTAAATTTTTTTAATCTTCATTTGATTTAATACTGTAAAGTTTCTTATTTTCCACATTTTTTATATTATTTGTGAATATTTGTACTTTAGTAGTACAAGTAGTACAAATTTTAGTAATATAAAGTAGAAAAATTGTTTCAGGGACGCAAGCGTAATTAAATACAAAGTAAATCCCAAACAATATCATAAGCATATTCGGGCAATGTGGGTCATTACGTAAAACCATAGCCCTTATTTAATGAAACTCGCAAATATCATTTTGCAAATAAATGAATCACATCATTTAATATAAAGTAAGAACGGTTTAAATGTATTTTTCTATTCCTATTTAATAATATATTCATGATTGATAAAGTTTTTACAAGTAATAGTGATTATTATCGAAAGATGTTGCACAAACATTCATAACTTAACACTTTAGAACGATTCACATTTCAGAATTATCATTATTTAACACTTCCACAATCAATGAATTAACTATCGTTCTTTAACAATAATGACGCGCATGCGTTCTGTAAAACGCTAACTTATAAGTTCTTTACGATATTTATTGAATTGTTTGTCATATTATTGTAATATTACGGATTCTGATAGTGAACCACAGTTATTTACCCCTCCTGAAGTTCTTTGTCTGTATTGCCTGAATACTCCAAGAACAAATATGAGCAAATCTGCAAGGCATTTATGGAGTGGCGAGTAAAATTGCGTACAACATCCTTTTCAGAAAACTTTCGAATCGCATCTTTTGGAGAACTTTTTAATAAATATAAATCGTCTTCATTGTTGAATATTTATTCGATGTTAAAAAGCACCCTCACAATAAATCAAAGTATTTGTATAAAAACCTATTCAAAATTAAGAGCATTTTTGGAACGAAAATTAAAAGGTTATCAAGCAAAAAGTCAAAAGTGTTTACTCAGACCAAATTAATAATTTCATAAATGAAGCACATGATGATATTTATTTAGCAACTAAGGTATAATAATTACCACACAACGTGTACAGTATTTAAAAAAATATATTTTAAGATTACCCTTATCATGGGAATCATGGAAGCTTACCGATTGAACGAATTGCCTAATATCAAAATTCAAGATATCCAAGATCTCGGATCGGCTCTATTGATAAAGTTCCAAATACTAAAACAAAAATAAGCCGTAACTTCACAATAACCGAACAATTTTATATTTGCAGGAAATATATTAATATACGAACTAATATGGAGATAAACTTTTATTTTTAAATTTTCAAAAAGGTAAAATCAGAGTCCAAAAAACTGCTATAAATAAGTTTTCCGCGATGGGTAAACAAATCGCAACATTTTAAAATCGCCAAATTCTGAAATGTATACTGGATATTTTTTTAAAAGCCAAGCTTTTTGTGGACGCCGAAGGATATATCACCACTCTAAAGAGACATGGCAGAGGGATATATAGATGAATTGATGAGAAATAAAATGGACAAAGCAACAAATTACACAATCAGATACTCGGAACACTTTGCACACCTGTACTACACATAGAAATACCTCTTAGAAATACAAATGCAATCAATTTTCCAAAGAATCATAGTTCTGTTCCATCTATATCTTTTACTAATTATTCAAATATAACTATTAATTTTAATCAACAACAAAAAATGATCAATTTAATAAAAGCGTTTCCAGCATTAACTTGTGTACTTACTTATATATATATATATATATATATATATATATATATATATATGTTAATTTTCTGTAAATAAATATGAAAAAATATACAAGGAGCTTAATTTCTATCTATAATGTAACAAAATATCTACATAGTCTTAAAAAAAGTATAGTACTCTACTCACAAAAACATACTCGTGAATAATAGCCACCATTAGATGCTCATTGAATAATACTATTATTTAGAGTGCTAAGAAAATTAAATAGACGTGGGCACGTAACCTATTCATGATGGGATTATATGATTTCACGCCTGATTTACGTGGTTCTACGCAAGCAGTAAAAAAGACTATACAATGAAATGATCCACCCAAACGCATAAAAAGTGATAGGAATAACAGATACTAAACAATGGACCGAAAACGTTGAATTAATTATTCGCAAGCTAAGAACAAGTATACCTGTAAGGGTGACTTTGAAAGTTTAGTCAAGTACAACTAGCAAGCTGAAGTGAACGTGGTGATTATTCGCAAGCCATAAACAAGTATACATATAAGGGTGACTTTGAAAGTTTAGTCGAGTACAACTAGCAAACGGGAATTAACGTGGTGCGATTCGCAAATTTTGGCTTTACCCAAAAACAGTTAGTCTTGGGACGGATTTGTTCCAAAAGCAGTAAAAATTATAAATACGAAAACTCGAAAGCACATTAACTCAAGCTTGGCTTATAGAATTCTTTATCCACATTAAGACATAACTGTAAGTCGTAGCTAATTAGAAATTGCTTTTATTAATTGTTGGCGGCATTTATGCTTGACATTTATTTAACTAAATATTGATAAAATTATACTACGTCAGCCATTAGCTAAAGTACAGTGTAAAGTTATTATAGATATAAAATCTAGACATCGCAAGTCTGAATTATAAATTATTATAATTGAATCATTAAGGTTATGGTTAATTGCATATAAACAGATTTGTACAAGTTTGCAATTCTGTGTATTTGTTTACAAGAATATTATTATGTCACCGATATTTAAATTGATGTAGGTAATTGTAAAATTTTGTATGTATACCCGTTTACAGGAATAATGAAAAGATGATGTATTAAAATAGATATAGATGATGCAAGGAGTGAAAATTGGTTGTTTTTCTTTTGTGTAGATACATAGGGTAGCATTTACGTAAAACGAACTACCACCAGGAGGTCGAGGTAATTAAACCCCAAGGATTTCTCGTCATCCAGAAGATTATTACTAGATAAGTTGGCGTCCATAAATTTGACAGTGTTAAAAGCCTTTTAAGGTAAGTGTTATTGGTAACGTAGCTTGAAATTGCATCCATTAAACCCTTGTATTTTTGAATTTGTTTCATTTTTTAATTGTTTCTATAGGGACCTACTTTCGCACCAGTGTTGTTAACCGGTGCACCCTTAATTTGTTACGGGATTCCCGCTCCTTCTGAGCAATTTCAAATTTAATAATTTAATGTTTCCTATACCCGTGACAATATATAAGGTTATCATAAAGTAAGGGATATATTTTAAATTATGATAACTTTTTAACAAATTAAATTAATAACAAGAAATAAATGAAATCTAATTGCTTATGAAATGGGATTTAGTATGCCCAAAACAGGTTACGGCAATTGCTCAATATGACCTCCATTTTGTTGTTGTAAGATCACCATCCTTACCTCCAAATTGTATACAGCATTTCGTAACATTTCTGGTTGAATTGTACCAATTTGCTCCGTAATACTGTCTTTTAATTCTTGTAGCGTAGTTGGTCGTCTTCTAAACACTAAACTTTTTAAATAACCCAACAGCCAGTAATCCGCTGGGTTTAGATCAGGTGATCTTGGTGGCCATGAATTTACGAAATGTCTGCTTAACACGCGATCTTGAAAACGTTGGTTAACAATTCTTTGACTGGTCGAAAAATGTGCGGGGTGCTCCATCCTGCATAAAATGATGTTTTCAATTCCGTAGTGCTCGTTTTGCAGCTGCGGAATAACATAATTTTGTAACATTTGCAAGTATCGTTCACCATTTACAGTTACAGATACGGCTTGTCCATTCTGCATTTCCTCGTAGAAATACGGACCAATAATAAAATCAGCTGTAAAACCGCACCAAACGGTGACTTTCTTGTCATGAAGACCTTTTTGAACGATTTGTTGCGAATTTTCTGCAGACCAGATTCTACAGTTTTGAGTATTGACTCCACCATTCAGAGTAAAATGTGCCTCATCTGTCCATAAAATACGGGATAACCATTCGGGTTCAATTTCCATCTGAGCCATTACTCGCAAAGAAAAATCGTACCTAGTAGCCAAATCTGCGTCCTTTAATTCAAACAGCATTTTCAGTTTATATGGATACATGTTTAGAATTTTGCGTAAAATTTTCCATATACGGCATTTGCAATCGCTTGGATATCGCATTTGCACTGCTGATTGCGAGTGAATTGCTTCTGGCTATGTCTTGATTTTCATGAAGAACCTCTGCAACTTGGACATCACTAATTATTGGTCTTCCTGATCTTGGTAAGTCAGTTACAGACCCTGTTCTTTCAAATTTTTGTATCAAATTGCGGTACGCTTTCATTTGACAGGGTCCCGCTCTCAAACCCATTCTCGTGCGAAATCTTCGTAATCCAGCGGTGTAATTTCTGCCGGATTCATAATAGCACTGAACTAAACCAATTCTTGTTTGTAAATCCATGTTATTACAGTTGAGTCGTTTGATCTCAACGTTTACTTGAGTTTTAATTTCAAAATAAAACTTCAAATTGAATAATTTCGTTTTGACACTAGTGTCAACAATTGTTATGACAACGCTTTTGTTTGTCATAGATACGGTAAAATCCCATTCATTAAGCAACTAGATTTCGTTTATTTTATGTTACTAACTTAATTTATTAAAAAGTTGTAATGATTTAAAATATATCCCTTACTTTATGATAACCTAGTATAATGAATATAAAAGATATAGTTTGCGAAATTTACTTAATATGGCCTCTAAAAGGCAAGAGAATACAGTTAGCAGAAATAAGATATATAGCAAGTGCAAGCATTCCGGTGAATCATTTAGTTAATCAAATAAGCGTATTCTGCGCAATATACAAAATATGACATGCGCAGTTTCAATAAAATGAGGTTCTAGAGATATGTTGTAATGTGTAATATTTTTGTGCTTGTGGTTTTTGGAATTAAAAAGAACCCAACCTGTGTAGCCAGCTAGCTCGAGTTACGGACTCTGCAATGAATTTGCGATATGGGGAGTGGTTCTTTAATTAGACTTGTAAAAGCGATACAAAAATCAACCTAAAAAAAATATAGAGGAGCGCCACCCCATCTGACTATAATAATAAATACATCTTAAGGGAAGATGCGGAAATCCTTAAATATACCTGGATATTATTCCTTGTAAAAAATAATAAAACCTCAATACCGAATTGCAGACCAAAACACTAACGAGAGCTTTAATAAAAGTTAGATTATTAAATGAAATACGTGACACTATTTGTGACGCACAATGTCATATAAAAAATAAACAAATGTATAAAATGTATCAAAAAGTTTCAGATATTAATATGTAGTGTTTTCTTCTATTTCAATATACTATCTGTTTCTTAATCTTAGTAAAACTTAATTTCAAAGATCGAAAATAACCTCTTTTTCTTATCGACCACTGAGCATACATTCTCTGAAGCAATTCATTTGACTTTATCTGTATTTTCTCATGTAGTAATTCAATAAAATATTATAGTTTAATATTATTGTATTTTAAAAACATTAAGTTCTTTTAATTGTTATAAATTATAGTTGCTGTTTTCGTAGTTGGGCATCAGTGTAAGGAATTTATATAATCGTCTCTCGGTGCAAACGCTAATACTGTGGACGCCTGGAATTCCTAACAATCAGAGATAAGCCTAGGTATGGGAAGTTAAAGAGTAGCTACAAAAAATAGGAACAACATATTACTTGTGGGCTAAGCTTAAGAATTATCTTTTGCGAAGAGACATGAGCTAGGGTCATGGGCGATTCTGTTGATCAAAAACAATTCTAGGCGCCCCTGCATTTATCAAAACACGAACAAAGTTTAATCCTCAAAAGAAATGCAGAAGCCCTCATGTATGACCAAAAAAAAAATTAATTACTAAACCACCTCATCAATAGACCCACGGCTAGAGTGTATCTAAAACATATTAATTTTAAACCTGAAAAATAAACAACATAATTAAATTATCAATGAGAGAACACTATTTGCGTTCTGATAATAAATATTTTCTTTCAGAAATAAAAATGAGATATTTGAAGTAGAAACTATGTTTACTAAAATATTTATTTTATAAGTATTTTTAAATTTATAAATAAGTTTAAGAATCAAAATTCATTCATTCTTGAGATATACTAAAACAATTAAAGTATTTACAATAAATGTTACTTCAATTAGACATACCTGGCTTGTTTGGATCACAAATAAACAAGACCAGGACAACACATGCTGTTTATTACATGATTAAATTTAGCATCTCGACAACAAATAAAAAAGTTTTTCTTGGAAACTTTTATGAAAAATACGGCATAGTTAATTTTGTAAAAATAAAATTCTGCCTAAAACAGCTGCAAACCTCTAATTTTAAAACTTATTTCATTTCGCCGAACTAAAGGTAAGTCCACTCACAACAGGTAATAAAGTTAAACATACATATAGGCCAGTCTGTCCCGCCAACAAACATTTTAACATTAAAGCGGCAAACAAAGGCGCAGAACTCTTGATAATCTTTGTAAATTTAACAGCAACTTAATTTAGTGCTATAAATCCTAAAACGGCAGTGAAAAATCTTGTACATTCAAGTAAAATCGTACGCTTATGAAAGCCAAGTGGTTTGCTGAATTCCTGATTAGGCGTATACATACCACAAGGACAATACGTTCAAATAAATGCACACACTCTAATTGTTAATTGCTAGCATGCAGCTTATATGGTTGGATTTCCATTTAAGTAAGTTAATGCATATTTATTTAAGAGTAAAGTAGATCCACTGAAAACGTACCACAGTAACAAGAGACCCGTTTTAGAAACCACTACATCAGTTCTGCACTCATTTTTAGTATAATTATCACTGTTTGTACTACCGATGGTAATATGCAAATTTCTCATATCTAAGAGCCAATCCTTCCTTTTAATGAAAAAGCTCAATTCTAATACTTTATTTTCTGCACCACACCAGTATCTATAAGTATCAAAAATAAAATAAGCCCGTCACATTCTTTTGTTCATTATTTTATTTATCAAAATTCCACTACCGTACGCTTCAGCAAACACCTGACAAGACATACAATAAAGTGACAATGTTTGATGTACTGTTACAAATTCACCTAACTTGAGACGCAATAGAAATAAAAACCAATAGCAAAAGACAGATTATTAACAACGAAATACACAACACCGAAGCATATTAACATAATATTAGTATTTATATTAACTGTTTAATACTTAAGACGAACTGTGAAACCAAATCAGCATAATTTAATGTAGCGACAGCACAGTTATATACCAAAATTTGCCCCAGGATTTTAACATGTTACATAATATTTTATAAACAAGTGTACAAGAAGTATATGCTTTAATCATATGAGTAAAATATGGTTTCGTTTTCATCTAGTTTCAACTTTCAAAAGAAATTTTTAATTAAGATGTAAACAAAATTTTGATCATTTTAATTTAAGCATAAGACGTATTAATATTTCATAGCAGATATGGTATGACATTTGACAATCCGTCTACAAAATTTTAATTTTGTAGAGGTAAAGATATCTTAAACAAACTATACATTTTTATAGCATATCTTAATGCAATCAGTACAGGAAACAAAACATCTTGTAACGCCTATTAATAACGTTCAATTTATCTTCATATCAAATCACATAATAAACAGGTGACTACAAGATGTAGTTTGATTTAAACCTTTTGAAGTGCATAACAAAGTGCATTACAAATTCTAAGAGCTTTAAATTACTTAGTTGATTAATTTTTACTTAAATAATTTAGCACTTCTTGATTTCAAATTACTCAAATATAACTAACTTGTTTTATTTTATCATATGTAATACTCCACCTGTTTTAATTACAATTCAGCACGCAGAAATCCAGTACAAGTAATCCTCCATGAGAAAACATTCAATCGTATTTACTGCAAGCATCATTTAACAAAAGCAAGCTACTAGAATTAGTTCAAAACCACATGAATTACTATCTAGTTGAAAATTTATTAATGCACTAAATCCATAACCGCGTGTATCCTTGCAAATTACATTTATATATTATCATGCGTGTAATGACAAATGACAAATTCTTCATTAACAGAAATTAAAAAGTGCGAAGAGGAGAGTAAGACTTTGCTATCTTGTAACACAACAACGTGCAACCTTCTAAATTACCATCTTTTTCACGTGCGGATTAATAAGTTTCGCCTCAAGCCCGAAGAATTGCCACTCATCACATTAATGCTATTCGTATTTCACAACGGGACCTCTAATCAAAAAAGCTTTTTCTCTTCAAAACCAGCTCTTAAATGCGAGGAACTACAATTGTATATGCGCACGCGCAACGTATGGAAGTTATCTAGAGATGAATTATTATAATAGAACGAAACCAACTAATAAGTATGCAACACAAAATACAGTTTAGCCTAAAATAAGTAAACTAACTTTTTAATTACGACCCTCATAAATACCATAATTGCCTTTTTAAAAACGAAATACCATGGAATATTAATGATAACAGAAATTTGACAAATTTAGCTATGACGCAAAAGTGTATACGTTACAATGTTAGAATAGCCTTACCTAAATGCTTAGATTTGCAAAATTGATGTGATTCCTAGTTTTTTCTTGAACTGTTGTTACATTCCAAATTTGGAGATGTACACTTTTAAATTTGTGAGTGAATTCCCGCCATTATTTTTAAAATAGACTTGTTCATTTCCGTCATTTTGGACTGTTGCGTCGGCGCAAAAGAATGCGCAGGCGCGGAGTTGCGTAAGTGCGCGGTTTGGACAGGACATGGGATTATTAGTGACGAGACGTCGAACGGTGACGTTGCCTGTGTCGTGTTTTTGTCTTTTTTCTTTTCAGAATGTAGGTTCCGTTATCTACCTCCTATCGTTCTTTACCTGGTTGTTCCTATCGTACCGCTACAAACAAAAGAAGAGGCAAGACGATAAATTTGGTTTCAACGATGGCATGACGTAACCCACACCCAACAACACCTAGACGAGATTCCCTGAGATTAGCACGGCCCCTGCGCAAGGATGACACGCAAAATCGTGAAGCGTTCCACATTTTTAAGTGAGTGCTTTTTATCTTTCTAAGGTGCAACTTGTATCATTGTAAACGTATTTGGTATGTGATACAATTTGACACGCAATTATGTCATAATATCATTGTGCAATAATGTGAACGTGAATAGTATCAGTGTTGCCAACTGTAGTAGTGGCGCTAAACGCGCCGACGGGGGTATAACAGTGACGCCTAAACGTGTGTTGAAAATTTGTCTTCACCTCTGATTTATCTTATAAGGTGTTAGTTTGAATATCTTTGTAGAAATTGGGTTTTTTCACTCAAATATAATAAAAAAGAATTTTTTAAAATTTTTAATGGATTTTGGATAGAAGAAATACAATCTGGCAACATTGCATTTGGTAACTTTTATTTTATGTTGGCGTGTCATTGAATGCAGTTGAAATGTCAATCTGAAGGATTAAGTCGGCCATGTTTAAACAGTGATTGTTTACTTCTTATATATGTTATTTCTAACTTAATTAATTGGCATTTTTCTTTTATAAAAACAGTGTATTTATATTTTAATTCTCTCAAATAATTACCTAACCTAATTTAGGATAAAAGTAAAGTATATACCTTTCATGTGTTTAAAATTATCTTAACCTCACTTCTACGTGGAAACATGTGCTTTGGATTAAATAATTCTTTCTGTAAGTATTCTAGTTATAGATAAAAAGCTTTTATTTACCATTTATTATGATTAAAAAAAATTTCTTAAAGTGACACGAACTCTGGTTAAATAATTATTTTGAACCTGAAATTTCTTTAGTTTATTGAAACCTGTTTTAGTTTAAATTTTACTTAAATATTACATTATCTTAGTTCACCATGATTTTAAAGTGTTCCCTTACAATCTAGATAATCAACTATAGATTGCAAATTCCTTATTATAGAAAATTTTGTCCCTAAACACAGCTAACGCAATTAACTGAAATCTTATCTTGGTATATCTATACCTTCTAAAACAATATAGTAAACTTGATTTTGTTATATCTGCTTTCTTAAACACTACAATAATGAGGTTGATGATAATGTTTTGTATTTAAGTTCATTTACTATCCCCTTTAGTTACGATGGTTGTTGATAAATTCCTTGATATAAAAGTAATACTTTAATAATTTGCTATACTGGTTTTTTCTGTAGATGTATCGCTAGAATATTGCTTTTGTGTAGTGAGCATGATTTTGTTTTAATAGCAAATTTTTTATTTATATCGGTATTGCAACGCAGCATTTTAAGATCTATTTGGTCTAGACGAGACTTGTCGTGGTTGGTCGCTCAGCAGTATGTTAGTCTAGACAAGACTCATGAAGAGTTGGTCGCTCAGCAATACATAAGTCTAGACGGGACTCGTGGTAAGTTTGTTGCTCTAGTAATTTTTAAATCATTTTTTGACGTTGATGTTGAAGTTTTTCTTTATTAGTCTAGGTGAGGCTTAAAGGAGGGTTTGTCACCCTAGCAACTATATGCGTTGTAAAATATATTTTTTTGTGTTCTTCAACAATTTTGTCATCAGTAAATCGAGTCTTAATTACCGCTATCTCTTCATATATCGATTCAGACCACACTAGGTGAGATGAAAATACCTTTAAAATCTTTCAAGCTTTGCGTACATCCAAAATTTTTCACGTTTCATTTCTTTAACGACTGACCTAATGTTTTTGTCCCTGCTATAAATTAGTTAACATTATTCAGCCATTTCTTTTCTTATATAGCACTTACCCTTTACACTTTTGCTTTATTTACATTGAATTAGCTATCTTTTTGCTACCTGTTGACTTTTCCTTGAATTTATTGTTAGCCACATATCCGTTTATTATCTAGATTTCCTAGTACAACATTGTTGCTTTATTTAATTAATTCTCGCACCTTTTCTACAACAGATTATTTTGTTTTCAGTATTTATCTTACATTGCTTAATTTCATGGTGATTGTCGTAACTTTGGTTGTAACAACTCATTAAATTTTTATGATTGGATTTAGCTGATGTTGAGTGGATGCTTTTTCCTTTGGGCTCACATAGGAGACGCGGCCTATGCCATTGTGAGAAATAGTCCATATTTGCAGTTGCAAAAAACTAGGAGTTTCTATTCCGTGCGTATTTCTTCTGAATTATTACAGTCGTCCACCTTATTTTTTATCATTACTTGTTTTCTCCTTCTATTAAATCACCAGAACATATAAACATTTTTTTGTTGTTTTTTTATTGAACTTCGTGGTGAGGGGCTATCGCTTTTTATTGATATCTTATCGAATTCTCGGTTGTTTTAGCATATTGGGACAGTGTGTTTGTATTTAACTGCTTATAGTTAGGCATTCTTATGTGTTTATGGCGTTACCGTTTCTAAAAATTATCTTGGAACAGTTGGTTTTTTGTGCGAAGGTATTTGTAATGATACTTTTAAGTTGTTGTTTCAACTTTTGTCTGATTTTCTTATCGCAGTGGATGCACTCGTTAGAGTCTAGTAATTTTTTTTAACTTATATGTCTTAACTTATCTATATAACGGCTTCAAGGAGCCACTCTATCTTGTATCTTTGTGATGAATGACAAAACGGCTTGGTGAGCTGTGGAATTCTACGCTATATCTTTAATGTATGTAGTCGTAGTGTGCCTTAGCGTGCTGGGACGTTTTAGATCCACCTATTGTTATCTAGTTTTATCTTAATGTTTTTATCTTACCTATTATCTTTGATAAAAACTTGAGATTTTGCCTTATCTTTTATTGTCTTCCTAACGTTTGGTATTTATGATTAGACGTAGGAATTATTTTTTTGAATATTGAGTGAAGAAGCTAACCTGATGGTAGCAATATAATTTGTTAGGTTAGTAATGTAAGAAATTAGTAAGATGGTACTGTTGGTAAATTTGTTGATTCACAACCATATCATTGAAAAGTTTTGATGTGTAATGTTTATTAAGCCAGGGTACTAGTACATAAAAATTTGCTAAAGTGCAGAATTACTTGCTCTTTTGGACATTTTGAAATTCGGGCATTTTCCTGCCAAAGAAAAAACAGTTTAGATGCAATGCTTATGTGCGTGTGCATTTAAAAACTGTAATGTTAGCTTTAGTTATAGTATATATGTTAGGCGACTTGTCGCATTTGTTTTAGTTTTAGTAGTGTTTCGTGCTCTCCGACATAATTTGTGCTGTCGATTATAACTGCGCCACATCAAAGATTCGTGTGTGCATTTATAGATGTAGTTCATAGACAATGGGGTTACACATTCCGTTTCTTGGTTATTCGTAAGACGCGTTATCGGTTGAAAAAACTAGGTGGCGCCTAAAATAAACATATTCTAGAATTTAAGTTAGGGTATATGTAGGTTAGCTAGGATTTAGATTATAAGGTTTTACCGTGCTAACAGTCATTTTCTTCCTTTAAGATTTTTATTCTTTTATGGCTCTGTCGCGATTGTTACATTCCAAATTTGGAGATGTACACTTTTAAATTTGTGAGTGAATTCCCGCCATTATTTTTAAAATAGACTTGTTCATTTCCGTCATTTCGGACAGTTGCGTCGGCGCAAAAGAATGCGCAGGCGCGGAGTTGCGTAAGTGCGCGGTTTGGACAGGACATGGGATTATTAGTGACGAGACGTCGAACGGTGACGATGCCTGTGTCGTGCTTTTGTCTTTTCTCTTTTCAGAATGTAGGTTCCTCTATCGTATCTCTACCTTTTATCGTTCCTTACCTGGTTGTTCCTATCGTACCGCTACAAACAAAAGAAGAGGGAAGACGATAAATTTGGTTTTAACGATGGTATGACGTAACCCACACTCAACAACACCTAGACGAGATACCCTGATATTAGCATGGCCCCTGCGCAAGAATGACACGTAAAATCGTGAAGCGTTCCACATTTTTAAGTGAGTACTTTTTATCTTTTTAAGGTGCAACTTGTATCATTGCAAACGTATTTGGTGTGTGATACAATTTGACACGCAGTTATGTCATAATATCATTGTGCAAGAATGTGAACGTAGATAGTATCAGTGTTGCCAACTGTAGTAGTGGCGCTGAACGCGACGACTGCTACATCTTGCTCTAAAGCCAGAGTTTGCTTAAAGAAGAAATGGTGAACAAGAAAAGAACCAATAGATGGATTTGAAATATAGCCAACAAAAACCAAAGAAGTTGAAATACCAACAACTTTCGAAGATCATCCGTCAAAACTGCATCCTTCTTCGACTAATTCCAAGCATGTTCGATAGTCTGTCTTTTTCTAATTGCATTCCAGCAATCCAGAAGCCAATGATATAACAGATTTTGGACTTAAATCCCAGAGTATGCGTCTCACAATTGTCTTTTAATATGTTATAAAAGTGCAATGATTTTTCCATCCATGTTAGGAATGTTATATATAAAATTCTCAAGGGTAAATATTGCGTCGCGTTGACGTGTTGCATTTTATAGTCATAAACAGTCGTAAAGAGAAATATGTAATGATATTTTTATACTGGAATAAGATCGAAAACTTCGCCTCAATTTTCCTAATGCTTAGTTACTTTTCTGGAGGATTAAAGTACTTTTCCATAAGATCCTCGTTTCATCAAATAAATAGTCTGATATTTTAGTTTCATTCATTTATTATAATAATGATGTATTAACAATCTAGATTATAACCAGGTATTAAAGTACGTACACACATACGCTTTTATATGTTAATGTAACGTTTGATATGCATGAATGCGGCAGTAACACCAAATGGACTTAATTTTATGCAGGAAATGTTGGATGAATAGTTCTTACAAAGCACGCAATACTAAAGAAAGTTCCGATATCAACACATCAAAAGATTATTTTTAGTAATTCTTATTGATAAAGTTTACTTATTTATAAATTGCTTTATTTATTTTTGAATATATAAATGAATCCAGCTTTCAAATTTTTGTACAACGAATTTTTTAGCTACAAATTAACTCATCTTAGGTTCAGTTTTTGGAGCATCTCATTCTTTTAAGAGTGCAATCTCTAAATTCACGATACTTTTACTTTACGCCTTTCAGCGAAAATGTACTTACTACAACTGAAAAGCCGAAAAGTGATTAATCAAATTTTTGCATTTCAAACAGAAAAAAATTGTTACAATAATTGCGTGACCTTTAATTCTGTTATGATTGGTAGCACTTTACCATACAACATGACAAACTATTACGGTGACTGAGAAAGTGCAAAAATGTTTCCAGTTAGAAGCATTTATATGAAGCAGAAAATTTCTAAAACGCCATCTAGCCAAATTTAATAACGAATGCTGTAGGTAATTTTCTATGAAAATACTACCAAAAAGCCCCCTTGAGAGGTCTAGAGTTAGTTTTCAAATCGAAAATGAATTAGACATCAATTGTGTTTGCCCCCAATTTGCAGAACTGCTTCTTTGCTTTTGCAGCTCGTAAGATTAGTTTATCTAAACGACGCAAATATACACAATACATAATTCTTATGTAAAGTGTAAAAAAGGGAATTGAAACAGAAGATAACTTATCACTTCTTACTTATTGACTAAACTTCAAGATGGCATTTCATTTATTCTATGTGGAATAGCTTGGAAAGAAAAAAATACCACTAAGCATCCTTGGACATTACTAAAACGATTGCGCATTTTACAGTAGGTAGCTACTAGAATTTCTTAGTTACAAAGAAAATTCAAGTTAATATTTCAAATTTCTGTCAGTGGAAAGCAGGCGACAATTGATGTGAATAGCAGAGTTGGCCATAAATGCGCATTTTCCAATAATTAATTGTTCGAGGCAGATATAAGGATAACTTGCAAAATATAATTTTTTTAGTAAATCGTCACAAATAAATTAATTAAGGGATTACGTGACTTTGCAACCGAAAAACTAGAAAAAAAAAATTAACAACAAACCAAGAGAATTTAGTAAAAATTTTAAAGTGAAAAATAGATCGAAAAATTACAGAGCTCCAAACTACAATTAAAAGACAGAAAGAAAGCCTAGAGCAACTATAATCTTTAGAAGCCCAAAGTAACAAAATCAAAACAACCATGTCTATGAGCGCAGTAGTATTTAATTTCGCTAAAGAACCGAACCAAACGTTTTAGCAAATTGGTGGGGTCTTTGGTGAGGAACCAGACTAAGACAGGTTGCGGAAAGAAGGCAGCAGCTCGTTCGGTACTTAGAGTGGCAGAGACAATAGGGGTGAGTAATGTATTCTAAGGCACACTACTGCGATGTGCAAGGCAACGGGAAACCACCACATTACCTCCCAAGTACACTGCGTACATAAATTGTTAATAATGATGATGTCATCTTCTGGGGTAAAAGATTCCGGAGTTAAAATAGTTCCCCTACATATGATTTTCCAATGCTTCGCCCAAAGATACTACATTGGTCAGGAAGCGAGTTCCTTTTACTTGAAAAAATTTAAATTTTGCCGAACTTTTGCTGTTCTAAGCAAGGTAGGGATCTTTAACGCGCGTGACAACACTCACGCACGAGACCTCCATTTTACCTCTCATTCAAACGAGGGCGTATTTTTGTGAAAAATGCTTGCCCAACATTTTTCAAGCGGACCGTGTCGAGATTCAAACCTGGAACCTTGGGCGTAGCAGTCACACGCATACTGTAACATTTTTATTTTTCAGTCGTAATTTAATTGCATTGAATTACAAGAATAATGCGCTAAGCGTGCATCGTTCCTTAGTGATCTACTTGTGTTAATATATCTGTGTCGCATAAAGCTATTTTCAAGTACATCTCTATTTGATTGTTTCGTGTTCCCCCTCTGACGGCGCGACCACTCCGCTCTGGTTTTGACAAGGCAGTCGGCCGCCTGCAACAACTGTGTCAAAATGTATTTTCGGCTGGAGGCTGGCAACCTTCGCATCAACTATTAATCGTTGGGATATCTTCTAATAACGGTTGGTAAAGTATATATTATATGAATTAAGGTAATTTGAGGTAATTTATTTAGCGCGACCTGTAGAATGCGACAAAATATAATTCGACAAAATATAATTCGACAAAATATAATTCGACAATGTAGAATGCGACAATGTAGAATGCGACAGCAAAGAATGGAACAAATATAATTCGTCATCTAGGATTCAAAGAATTACCGTTATTTAGGAACAGTCGATTTGAAATTTGCCTAATAAGAAATTATGGAAGTTAATTTGGATGCAGTCGTTTCAAATTAGAATGGCTGGTAACTTTGCTTGAAGAACGGAAATCCCGTCTCAATTTGTTGTGAAGCGGCTAATGCAGTTTTTGGTTCGTTATTAGCTGTAAGATTTTTTTTGCATGTGTTTTAAAGGTTAGAACACGTAAACTTGTCATTGTGTTTGGTGCACGTAAATTGTATAAATTTCAATTAATTGTTGAGCTGGTTTTATAAGCTGTAAAACGAAATTTTGTCGAATTAGCTTTCTATAATAACATGCTTTGTTCCATATGAACCTTCAATAAGTTCAATGTATGTTTTCGACGTCATATTTTTCTGTTTTGCACAGTTGACAGATCTTGTCTTGAAAGCAAATGCTTTGTGCAGCTGTAATGCAATTTAAACAAACATGCCTATTTTTGTGATCAGCTTTATCTATACATAGATTATTAAACGTAAATATGAAAGTTCAAATTCTCATAATGTTAGGTTCTAGTAATTTGTTATCTACCTGAAAAGATCTGCCCAGGTTAGAATTTAATTCACTGTGCTATGCTTACAAATCATTATCACTTTAATTTGTATAACAAGTTCATGTTTAAAGTACAGTTGGTCGATTAATGAAAGAAAAAAGGAAAGTTAAAACTTTAACTTTGGTGTAGTTGATTATGACAATTTTTTGTTACAAGTTCCGATATTTTAAAAGAGTTTTTTTAGTAAACAATTAGTTCAAAATTTAAGACTTTTATTTTGGTCAAATGTGATTAAATCTAATTACATAAACCTAAAATTTTTCTGAGTAATAATTTGATGCCAATATTATATTGGAAATATTTTTTTATTATTTCTTTATATTTTTTTTATAGGACACAAATGGTGTTCTACTTTTTTATTTATTTAATCTTTGCAATTTCTTACAGGAGCTGCGTCTTATCTTAATAAGACAGGTTTTTGTTAACGAAGGCGATCATTTTATCTTTGGGTTTCCACGTCCGCCCTTAGAACTGTGCTTTGCAATTATCGTAATTATCTCAGGACACGGTGGCGCCTATTTGATTTAGCTTAACTTTGGTTTGCAAACAGAATTCGACTTACCCCCCCACTTCTCATTGCTCTACCCAGGAATAGACCCTTAGCTATGTCGGAAGACTTTTGTTCTCTAGCGCCTTAATGTAGAAAAAAAAGACGTTTCAGTCTTTTGTAAAACAGGAGTCGTTTCAGTGGCACCCATCCAACGTAAGGCCTAGCAAAAATAGTTACAATACCAACTACGCCACGGAGCCGCCTGTTAAAATAGTCCCCCCATTTGGATCTCCGAGAAGGAACTACTTCGGAGTATGTGATCGAAAAATTTAGAAAAATAGTCGGAAACATTTTGCGAGTCGGAGCGTGGAATGTCAGAAGTATGAAGCAAGTAAGTAAGCTAAAGAACTTATAAACTGAAATAGATATGTTAGCATTAGACATAGTAGGGATCAGCGAAGGTTGGTGGCCAGAAACGGTGGATTTTTTGGAGAAGAGACTTTAGGGTACTTCATACAGGATCAGCACAAGGAAATTCGGATGTGGGGATAGTTATGCGAGAAAGAATAGGACACTATGTAAAAAATTTCTTACAAAAGAATGAAAGAGTACTTACGGTTAAATTAGAATCTAAACCGGTAAATACAGTAATAATACAAGTATACATGCCCACCTCTAGGTACAATGAAGAAGAAGAAGGTAGGAGCGATCTACAAAGAATACTAAGATACGTATATGGACTAGGTGAGGGTAGGAAACGAGCCCTAGTAGGTTTATTTAGTTTAGGTACGAGAAATGAGAGGAAGAAATAGGCTTGTAGAATTTTGCGACAAGAACAATTTAACCATCACTGTTCCGTTTATATGTAAGTAATTTTTAGCTAAATTTTATTTACATCGAGTTTGTTGATTATTTTAAATTCGCCGCGTGTATATTTAAATTTATTAGTGCAAATTCCCCAATGAGTTTACTTAAGCACGCAACAGTGCCGTGAGTGATAATCGACTACTCCGCATGTGCGAACAGTATCGATTGGGAACACGCCAAGCCGAAGCAACCAGTATAGTGTCATCTTTCGAAGTGACCGCATCGCATTATATACCCATTCGATACGTAGAACCAACTACGTATGAACCGCTGTGTTAATATAGTTTCGTCTGTCGAATACACCGCGTCGAGTTTGCACGTGCTGCATGGAGTTAATTGGATGGACCGCTTTGTTGCCCTCCGCCGCTATTTGTAATAAGTATTACACTTATGAACCGCTTTGATGAACCGCTGTCGTTAAATTGTGCTGCGCGCTATCTGTTAAAGAAAAAGCTCTATTTGTCCCAACGTTCTTTCACCTGCCCGCCGCATCATTAACAGGTGAGTGCTAATAGTAAACGCTTTTGATTAACTGCTTTGTTTAAAGATATTAATTATGTTGTAAATTATTAATTTTAAATTTTATATACAGTCCATTCTCTCTCCTACCCAGAAGTAGGTATAGACCCTGACCACAACATCGTAATTATGAAGGCTGCTCTTAAATTTAAAAATTTGAAAAAAAATTAACAGAAAAACGCACTTTGACTTTGAAATTTTAAAAAACGTCAAATGAATTTCTATAAAAAATTTTTATACTAAGGAAGTAGAAACAGAATGGAATAACATTAAATCCAGTTTAGAAATGGCGGCCAGAGATATTCTGAGGTATACACAATAAGAAAATAAGAAACCATGAATAACAAAGGATATCCTGAATTTAATAGAGGAAAGACAAAAATACAAAAATTGATCAGGTGAAACGGAATAATAGAGATACAAAGCCATGAAATGGGAAATTATTCGCAATTGCAGGAAAGCTAAAGAGCAATGGATTGATTAAAAGTGCAAAGAGTTACAAACTAAGATGGAAATAGGAAAAGCAGACGAAGCATACCAACTAATTAGAAAGAATATAAAACCGTATAGTAAAAATATAAGGGACACAAAAGGAAACGCCAATATAGGAAATGTAGAAAAAGTGAATAGACGGCAAGAATATATAGGGCATTTATATGCAGGGGAGGAACTAATTGACGCACGAGGATTAAAAAATCTTCAAATATGCATTAATGTGTATGTATGCTAAACCACCAAATCTATTTTTAAACAGGCGATCAAGTCCTTGGGATGTCCCAAGGTCCGCAGCTACGCAATGTACCAGGGAGTATTCCGATGGCACATCAAATAGATTATCTTGAATCTCTTCCGAGACCCCAAATTATACTTTGTCTGGGCCGCTGCACAATTATAGACTCCATTCAGACGTTTGATCATCATTACTAGCATAACTGTTTGTTCATTTCATTGGACATCGTTCTTCGGCTTCACCGACGTCAGACTCTCGCAAGGTACCAACCAGCTAACATTCATCACTATTGTTCTACCTTTTGGGGCTTACAAATCCGATGTACCACTTTGCTGATTCTACCTATAACTTCGTACGGATCCTCCCATTGTCTCTGTAACTTTGGCGACTGTCCACGCTACGCGGTCGCCCTCTTGAGAACCAGGCATCTGTGCCTAGGTGTCATACCTGATCTTCATCCGATCGCTTGCGATCTGGATATTTTTCTTAACGCCACGATGGATGTCATGCATCTTACACTTGAGCATCTCAACGTATTTTTGCCCACGATATCATCTCCGGGATTGCAACCAATCTTAAGATCACTAGGTAGACGTTTTTCACGTCCCAGCATAGCACATGCAGATCTGTCCAGTTCTATCGTGAACCGAAGACCGATGGGCCAATAAAAATAAATATAAATACTGGTCCCAGTCTTTCTCATGTCTGGAGATCACTTTGGAAAGGTACTGCCTCAAGGTGTGGTTAATGTGATCTATCATACTATCCGATAGCGTGCGCAATGGTGTTGTTTAAGTCTATCTCATCATTAGCAACCGAAAAACTTCTTCGAATAACGCTGACTCAAAGTTTGTGCCCTGATTGGCGTGCAACTTCATAGGAACTCCAAAGCGGCAGAAATTCCCTTACCAGCACGTCAGCAACGACTGCAGCTTCTTGGCTTGCGACAGCTTCCTATAATTTTTCTTTAACGTTCGTGTTACTTTGTTCTAATTTTGCTGCCAGGTTTGCATATTTTTGGCATTGTTTCTTTGCGTGTTCTTGTAATTTTTCGGAATTTTTAGCAAAGCTTTTTGCAACGCTTGATTTGAACTCCTTCAAGAAAGAAAGCAGTTTGTTATTTATTTTCTGTTGACTACGAGTTTTTGGCATGCAAATAGAAATCGTTCAAATGTCTTTTCTTTTCTACAATCCCTCACATGACACCATTGTAACGAAATTCTATTTCAACAAACAACAGTTCTTTATTATTAAACTGATTCTTCAAACATTTTCAACAACTCGTAGCTACAATAAAATTTGAAATCACTCGTGACAATTTACTTCCACCTACTCGCTAACAGTACAATGTACTTATTATAGAAGCACTGTAATTAACTATCCAAGTACTAATTATTGGTTTACATTCATCACTACAGTAATTTATATCACATAGGGCATTTTATATTAACAGTAATTTATATTACATCTTTGATTGCTTTAAGTTAGAACATGTTGCAATCAAAGCTTCAATTAGAACTGACTCTAATATTCATGACCGCAATTTATATATATTTCTCAATTACACCAGTTATTTCTAGAACATGACAAAAATTATGCAAATATTTTTACGAATGTACCTATTGTAATCTAAATAACTCTTAAATGCAAAACTCTTGTAACTTTCAATGAAAACTATGTAGAAATTTAGCGACGCAGGGCCTATTTACGTTACCACGAAGATGTGATAGAAGAAATGCACCAGCTAGCTTACCGTGGTGAGGGTGTGTTCTATAAAAACAAATGCATTACTTTTAGAGGTCAACTCTAACACGTGCATCTATCTGGAAAGGTCCCAATTTTCAGTGCAATAAAAAAATGCTAAGCGCCAACTCACCTGGAACGGGTCTTATCTCGCTAGACGGTGGTCAATCTCCAAAATGGTGCTAAAATAATTATTACATTTTTACATATCAGGTTGGTAGAACCTCGTCTACACTTGTCCTTTACTGAAACTACTAACTTAAAATATTCATAAATACAAAACTCCAGCCTGCCCACTTAACCTATATTTAAGAAATGAATATCGTAACAAAACAAATTGATTAAATTAACTATCCTTATTTAGCCAAATCTACGCGTAAAAGAGTAAATTTATTAATCAGAAGTATCCGACTAAACTAAATCTGTATCTGTTAGCTTATGTAATTACAATTTTGGTACTTTTCCTGGTTATAAATCGATTTCACTCAAACATGCATCAATGTAAAAGTCAGGTTAATAAGAAAATTGGTTGTATGCATTTAAATATTAAAGAAGAGTTGAAAATATGTTGCAGGTGGAAATATTCAACGACTTATAGCTTTTCCTTCTATGACTCAAGCGAAATTGTGCAAGATAATAATGTGGTGTCAGTCAAGTAATCCTTTAAATCCAATTGATGTTAATGAAGGCACCTCTCTACTAGATCACTTTCACTAAGTAACAGTAATTTATTGAATTCCGCATTGGAAAGGTTTTTCACTAATAAACTCCAATTTAATAAAATTACCGTATCTCAAATTACTTAAAACTTGTTATTGATAGACACTGGTTGTTGTTGAATTGCATTGTAGTCGTTTGAAAAGCATTACTGATCGACTCTATTACGATTTGGCGGTATATATAAGTTAAACTGTCTCCAGGAGTTTACGCGATGTACTGATTCACAAGGTTCATGCCATTTGAAGTTGTAAAGTTGAGGTCAAGGATTTTCTCGGTGCCTGAGAAAATATGTATTGACACTTTCCTACTGTCTATTTACTACTACATCTCCGCCGTTGGGTTTAGTCTCTACGCATATAATTTTATGACGTTGTATAAGTTCTATCTATTTAAATAATTTACAACGATTTTGGTGTTTCTACAATACGTGGGAATATTATCGGATGTATGTTTGTAAGATGATTAGTTATGAAAAATATGTTGTTTTCTTCTCTAATTTGTTATGTCTATAGTGAAATTCCGGTTTGTAATTGCCGTTTGTAAAGGAATGTACTGAGTACTGTACTATTTATTTCGGTATTTTACTTTAATAATATTATTGAATAGTCTCATTATAAACTGTAAACTACCCAACGTCTATAAAATTGTTCGTGTATTTTCTTGTCAGCTTTCTAAACTAGCTAACATTGATAAATGTTTTCTATATACAAATGTATGCGTAATTAATACGCGAGCGTTACACAATCTGGAGCTCACGAATATAAGATCGTATTAAAGTACTATATGCATACCCTTTTATATACTATTGCAATAATATTTGATAGACATGCGTCATATAAACCTTATTTTATGCACGAAACGTTGGATCAATGGTATTTACAAAGCACGCAATTCTAAAGAAAACCCCGATATCAACATGGCAAAAGTTATTTTTGGTAATATTTATTAATAAGGTGTACTTATGTAGAACCGATTCATTTATTTTTAAGAATATGAATGAATCGAGTTTTCGAGTTCGTCCGAAACGATTTTTTTAGAATGAAAATTAACTCGACCAAACTTCAATTTTTCTAATGCATCCCGTTCTTTTAAAAGTGCATTTTCTACTCATTGTAATTCGAAAACTAAAAGAATAAATAAATCAAAATTTTCATTTCAAACAGTAACAAAATTGTTGCTACAATAATTATGCGTGACCTTTAATTTTCTCATGATTGGTAGCACTCTAACATACAATATAGTTTGATAAATTATTACAACGACTGCGAAAGCAAAAATAAATAATGGGAAAACGTTTCCAGCAAAAATATTTTTATAGCAGAAAAATATACACAATAAATGTTTTATTTTCATAACGGCCATAGATGCGCCGACTGCAAAATGTCGTTCTCGGAAAGTTTCTGAAAACACTCTACCTTGTTACATGAGGTTCCTGCATTTTGAATATTTTTGTTGGCGATTTGGACTGCCTTTACAATTTGAACAGTTGCTGTTTAATTACTTCAAATTACGTTAAATACCTCAAATCATAATTTAAAATACTTAAATTTATTCTATTTTGTTATGGGATTAAAAATGCTGGGTTTCTGTTAACAACAACGTTCGCCGCCTAAATATTTACATTGAGTTTATGTGCATCAATAAATTTCAGTGTAGGAGGTTAGGCAACTTATCCTACGTGTCTTTAAAATTCCACAAAGTTGCTTATACATATCTCTTAGCTCATAGTAGACACATTGTTGGTCGTAGTGCCGCTTGTTAAAATGACATAATACGTGTTTACCGAAGGTATTTACGCAAACGCGCTTAACTCAATTAATTTTCTGGTTATCATATAAACAGATGGATATTTTGAGGAAAATATTATTCATGTGATTGATTATCTACAAATAGATGTTTTCGAGGTAAGTTACGATTTGAATGCTTTATTATTATTTCGAGCTTACTTAGGGTCGGTTTGACACCGCTCTAAATTCTTTTCTATTCTGAGCTAGTCTAATAAGGTCCACATACCCTTCACAACCTAAATCTCTAATAATTTGATTAATATTGCTTTGTCTAGGTTTTGCTTTATATATAATGTTATGATAAGAGGGTAGTTTAATAGTAGATTAAGTCATAGGGGTCGTAGGATAGATATAAATAACTTTAACTTTAAGAAAATCAAATAATTCCATGAATTATAGGAGTAAATCGACTATTCTACAAAAAGTCAATTACTAGGACACTGTATATAAAAGGTATGTGATTAAATGCTTAAGAAAAAAGCTCCTTTAGTAATAATCCGATACCATTTAATTAGAATAGTAATGTGTGCGTCGTATAATATGTTTAAGTATAATTTACGAGTAAAGATAAGATTTTAGAAGCAACTAATTGCAGCAAATAAAATTATCGGGAAACATAGATAAATTGGCCTTCCAAATATTTAATAATTACGTCGAAAATATCAACGCATCTATATGCAAACGCATCTTAATACGTCACTAAATACGTGAATAGAAAAAACACATTTGTTCAGAAACCAACATTCGGTAACAAACAAACAAAGACCAGGCGGTTCAATTATATGATAAATATTGGACTTTTAATTGACAAACATTGAATACGTGACTGGATAAAAGCAATAATCGAAAATCCTAACAAAATACTGTAATTTAGCAGAACGCTTACGTGACTGAGAAAGCATTTCGTCGAAGAATTAAACCAAGGAATTTGAGGAAATGCCGAGTTCTGCCAGATAAGGCAAGCCTTGATCAATAAACACGCCAATGAAAACGATTGGTGGGACGGGCTTATAAATACAATAGGAAATGAATAAACATTTAGTTCATATTTAACCAAGCACAAACTATGCTTAAAATGCAGTAGAAAGTTACGTAATTAATTACCGAACCAAATTCAGAATAAGTAAAATTTGAAAGTGAAAAATTGTGCAACGAAAATAAGCCGATCTGCAAATAGACGTAAGTTAAACAATTAATTAAATTTATTTTAATATTTAACAAAACAGGGCATCTTTTATTAAGACGGCTTTTGTTAAAGCTTCTTTTATTGGGACGGCTTTTTTGAGACTTCTTTTATTGGGACGGCTTTTGCTGATGCCATCTTATTGAGACGGCATTTTGTTGATGCCATTTTAGGTTGTGACGGCTTTTGTTGAGTCGATGTTCATGTCGAGATCTACGCCTTAACGCAAATCTTAAAATACGTCTGAAGGAAATGTACCCGAAATCAAAAGTGGATATGTCTGGCCAATAAGTAAAGTGGACACAACAAGGGATGCAGAACACAGACATTATGAGGGAACTTCTGTGACCATTCCAGGTTAGTGATTTTTAAACATTTTATTATTTAAAGACTGTTTCTAATTTAATATTTGTTATACATTATGTATTTGTAAAAGTCATCGAAAAGGTAATTTGAAAATATGAAAACAGGGAGACTATCTTAGAACGTTCGAAAGTACTTAAGAGTAGCTAAAAGATATTTCGCTGGCTTTCAGGAAAACATAAATTGGTAAATGTAAATATTTTATACAGGGGAAAATTTTGAGGTTAGACAACATTGTGCATATTATCAATTATTCTATTGTGTGATTTTGAACTACTTCATTTGAATCCATTTAAAGGGTAAAATAAGATTTATTCAGTGAGGTAGTCGTGGTAAACAAATAAAATATAACGTACAACATTGGGGCTTAAAGGAAATAAAACAAATAAAAATTCATATCAAATAAAAATATCACGGCAATAAAAAATAACGCCCAATCGTGGGGAAAAATCACAGCAATAAAAAGGGCACGCACCAATCGTGGGGCATAATAATAGCATTTCATAGCAATATATTATACTGTCAAGAAGGGGGTGGGCTTATAAAATGTTTAAATAGGGCTTCGAAACGACTTTGCTAGAATGGGGGTATATTTGGTTTTGTTTGAGTATTTTCTTTCAGGTATTTTTGGTTTATAAATTAACAACAACTATTCCACGTTTATAAATTTATAAAGCTTTTGAAACTGCATTGCATTCAACAACATATACCGGCCATAGACCAGGCTAAGCTAGTTATAAGTTTGCATTGTATACGTATTTTAATTGTTATGGTTGCACGTATATGAAATTTAATTTGGAGTTAGCGTTTTCAGAACCATTTGAATGTAAAACAAATATCAAAATGGCTTGGTATACTGCACGCTTTTAAAATTTTAAGGAGTTAAGTGATACTCCCGTAAAATTTGTAAATCAATTTCAGTTTGAATATGTTTTAACAATTAAAGATTGGTTATGTAATGACAGGACGTTTACTGAATAAGACATAAATGTCTGTTGCGTACAATTTAAAAGCTGAACCATCAAACTTTGTTAGCTATTTTCAATATTGTAAAAGTTCAATATACATAAATCACTAGATTACAAACCATCTAGAAAATGAATGTATCTAGAGAAAACAACTGTATTATTAATCAATTATTAATAATTATAAATTACATAGTGTGCATAGAGATAGTTGCTATGGCAATGAAAACAAAAGAAGACGGTTTTATTTTATAAGGGACTTCAAATTTATATTACGAAAAATAGACGTGTTTTGTACTGTTATGAGTTTTATTACATTTAAAAAGTTACGAGAAAGTTTTGAAAGTCAAGTTGTACCTGGAGATAGCAAATAGTAGCAGTTTTACGGCGAATAAAAGTTAATTAAAAGAGGGAGTGCTGGTCTGTACCGTTATTGTTTGAAGACGAAAGCATAGTGGAATTGGAGTTATCTGAGTATTTGTATAACATAAAATTTGCAGAAATATTAGTAGTTTTATAGTCTGGAGATTACCAGTTGCTCGAGTTACTTATTTATTTACAGGAGGTGCCTGCAGCTGGTCACTTGGCTTCAGGACGGCTGGAAGGCGGCGCTTGTATCTGGATTCCAGGTATTAGTATTTAATATCTACGCAGTGCTTTAATCAAATTTATAAAAGTGGAACTAGTGTTTGGGTATACTTTTGGCATTTAAAATTATTTTGAAAAATCCTTGGATATTTGTTTGGGTGTCTAGTTGAGAGGTGTTTGCTTAGGACGGACTCACCCTAGGTAGATTCCGCCACGTGTTTGACGGCCCTGTAAAATATTTAAGTGCAGCAGCCGTGTAAAATATTTAAAGATAAATTGTGTGGCATAACTCAACAAGGCTCTAAAATAAGACAAGGAGTGACAGATAGATATATTACGCCTATCACTAATAAGGTAGGATCACAGTATATATAACAGATGCAATTATTTGAAGAATGCTTGTGTATTCGGTTGCAATCGTCATAATTGTCCTAAGATAAAAAAAAGAAAGATCAATCCTGTAATCATGAATAAACAATACAAAATAGGTGGTAATTGATTATAAAAGGGTTCTCTATAACTCAATATATACCAAAATATAACAGATGGCGCTAACAACGTGAGGCAGAGTAGATTTGTTAGTTGTACGTTGCATATATTCTATTTAAAAGTGAAAATTAATATTTGATTGACGTTTCATATATATTTATTTGACAGTTGTTGAAGGTTTTGAATTTATTGTAGTAGGCTAAGACGTAATTTGATATTCACACTTTGGTCAATTTTAGCGGCGGTAAAACATTAGGTGGGGCTCGAATAGGTAAATAACTTCGCAACAAAATATTTGTTCGCCTAAAGGTGGGGCTCGATAGGGCTGATTCAGATTTGCAGAGGTTGTGTAGCTTAGTGGGGCACATCATTGAAGTTTATTTTGAAAATTAAAGGGACATGTCTGATGAGGAGAGAATCACGAGGTCAGGGAAAGTTTATGGAGTTGAGACTGGTGTGAGAGGGCAACCGGTGGTTAAGACTGTAGCAGCAGGGGATGCTAGGGATGAAGCTGGAGGATATGTGGAGCCGGAGGTGATTATTGTGAATTCAGGGGATACATCGGGAGAAAATGAAATTGATAAGGGAAAAGAGAATATGCAGATCCAAGATGTGATGATGGTTTTGTTCGAATTAAAAGGGTCGTTAACTAAGTCGCATGAAGAATTGAGAGGATCATTGTTGGCCGAAGTTAGAAATTCACAAGCGGAAGTTAAGGAAAAATTTGATATGATGGAAATGAAAATTGAAGGAATTAATGTATCAATACAGAGCAGTTTGTATTCATTTAAGGATGAAGTTCTGAAGGACGTAGAGGATAGAGTCCAGGTTGTAGAAGGAAGGTAACAACAGGTTTAAATGAATTAAGGGAAGAGCTGTACATGGTCGAAGTTAGACAGACAGAAAAATTGCAGAATTTAGGTGAAATAGTTCGGATTCAGACGGAGGACAATATTAACTCTAAAAACGAAATTATAGGCAAATTGCGGGCGAGTCAGGAGGTGGCAGAGAAGCTGAGAAGGGATACGACGGTTCTGGGGAATACGGTAAATGGATTGTCTGGTCTTGAAGGAATGTTAGACAGATGAGAGAACAGTTGGTTGAATTGGAAAGGGGAAGAGTTGTTTGTGATGCAGGATACCAGTATAGGCTAGGGAAAGAGACCTTGCCGAGGTTTGAAGGCAGAAAGAATGAGCAGCCGATGGTCTATCTTAGCAAGTTGGACGAGATGGTAGAGAGTGAGCCTGAGAGGGTGAAGATGCAGATGGTGAGCGTGACATTGGGGGGTTGTGCAGAGAAATGGCACTGTATCGTGAGGAGGCAATATAGTTCGTACGAGGAATTTCGAAGGCTATTCATAGAACAATATTGGGGAAACACGCATCAGGCTAATATTCGAACGGATTTAAACACTGGGAACTATAGGTCATACCAGGGATCGAGAGAAAATTATGTGATTGAAAAGTATAACCAGGCGCAGCACCTGATTCCTAAATTAAGAGAAGATGAAATTATATTATTGTTGTCAAGGCATATGGAGGCGGAAATAACTAGGGCCGTAGCGATACAAAACGTTCGGACTTTAAGAGACTTTTGGAAATGATGCGAAATTATGACGTAGCTAGGACGTTTGAAACGAATACCAGGAAAATAGTGATAATAGGAATTGGGATAGGAATAGGAATAGCACAGACTACCAGAGGACTGGGGTGCAAGGATACAATTATAGGGAGAATGGACAGGACAACTACAGAAAGCAATATCAGGAAATCAAAGGAGAACGAATAATAATTGGGAACAACGTTTTAATAGAGACGATAATTATAGGGGGAACAATGACTGGAACAGGACGGATAGGAATGACAGAGGTTTTGGACAGCAAAGGACGGGTTTTGGGCAGAGATGGCAGAGAGAAAGGGAGCAGAGATCAACGGATCAGGGGGAAATACCGACAGGGATTAGAGACAGAGAACGGAGACAGATAGAAACTTGACGATCCAACACGTAACAACAAGAGACACGCGACAGAGATCGGAGGATAGGATAGAGAAAGTGGAGGTCCACGATGAACCCACGGTACAAAAAAAAACGTCGATTTATTAGTGTTAGGAAAATCAGATTTAGGGACACAGCATAGTATTAGTTTAGTAGATAAGTTGTTAGATAATAAGTTTGAAAGAAGGCGGGAGTTACCATTTATTCATATTAGTTTAGGGGATTCTGTTTACACGGCATTGATAGATACAGGGTCGCAGTTATCGCTGGTGAGAGAGGAAATAGTTTTGAAACATGCAGAATTATTCAAAGGAAAAATTTGTAGGGTTAAGAGTAGTAATTTATGGTCTGCGATTAAGAGGAAGTTAAGTACGATAGACAAAGTTGTACGAGTATCGATTGTATTAGGAAGTACCAGACTAGGTGAAGTAGAGTTTTGGATAGCAAGAGGATTATATTTAGATTTCATTGTAGGGATAGATGTAATTGAGGAATTTGGACTGGTTATAGATGGTAAAGCACGAATGGTAAAGGTATTAAATTTAGAGAAGAAATGGGTGGTGCCTAAGGATAATCGGGATACTAGGGATGAGATAAATACAGATAGTATAGGATCAGGAAAGACTAAGAATAGAATTTATGATGGAATTGATGAGTTACGGTTATGTAATATATTTGAGAAGGTATTTGATGAGGAACAGATAGGATTAATAGGGGTGGATATGAAGGAAATGTTATATGAGTTGTTTAATAGACATGCAGGAGTTTTTAGTAATGAGCCTAGGTTTGCGAAGGAGTATACGCATAAGTTAGAGGTCACAGACGAGGGAAGCTTTCTATGCACGAAACGATAGAAAATTGGTGAAAAATTGCATAAATCTGTGTGAGACGTGTTTGTTAGGAAAGGATAAGAATGTGGTGTTGCAGAATCAAGTTAGATGTATAAGAGCGGAAGGTCCATTAGATATTGTGGCAATGGATTACTTGAGTAATTTGATACCGAGTAGGAACGGATATCAGCATGTTTTAGTTGTAGTTGATATTTTTACAAAGTTTGTGCAGCTTTATCCAGCGAGGAGATGTAATTCTAGGCATGTATTGAGTTCTGTAAGAAAGTTTGTAGAACGAATAGGTAAGATGAATAGGGTATTGTTGGACAATGCAACGTATTTTCGTAATAGAAGGGTTGAAAGTAAATTAAGGAAGGATGGAATAAAGATGACATTCTGTAGTATCAGACATCCTCAAGGAAATCCGTGTGAAAGATATATTCGAGAAGTAATAAAGTTTTTGAGGTTAATAACGCAGGAACAACATGATCGGTGGGTAAGGTATTTACCGCAAATAGAAGAATATATTAATTTTGTACCAAGTTCAGTGACAGGAATGTGTCCTGTGACATTGATGAAGAAGGTGATTCCAGCAAGACCGTGGAGAGCTGAACAAAAAGTGGAGGATATAACGGAGTTGTTGCATAAAGCCAAACAACAAGTCGAAACGATACAAAGAAGGGAGTTGGAGAAACGTAACAAGAAAATCAAGAAGCAAGTGGTTTTTTCAGTTGGGGATCTTGTTATTGTTAAAAGATTGAGAAGGTCAAATTGGGAAAGAAATATTTGTGCCAAGTTGGTATTTCCATACGAAGGTCCTTATCGAGTGAGAAGAATTTTTGCAGAAGGGAATACTTACGAACTGGAGAATGACAGGGGTGAATGTCGGGGACGTTTTCATATAGAAAATTTGTATCCATATTTCCATGTGGAAAGTAAAGTATCGCAAGAATAAAATTAACACTATAAATAATACTAACGAGCTTAAAACTATACAGAATATACAGAAACTAACACTTAATCCTCATACATAAAGAAAAAAAACTATAGTGATTTTAACTAAAATTTAAAATTTCTCAACCATTAAAAGAATTACTTATATCCAGGAAGCAAATTTTCATTTTATTTAAAATCAGTGGGGCCTTATATACTGTCAAGAAGGGGGTGGGCTTATAAAATGTTTAAATAGGGCTTCGAAACGACTTTGCTAGAATGGGGGTATATTTGGTTTTGTTTGAGTATTTTCTTTCAGGTATTTTTGGTTTATAAATTAACAACAACTATTCCACGTTTATAAATTTATAAAGCTTTTGAAACTGCATTGCATTCAACAACATATACCGGCCATAGACCAGGCTAAGCTAGTTATAAGTTTGCATTGTATACGTATTTTAATTGTTATGGTTGCACGTATATGAAATTTAATTTGGAGTTAGCGTTTTCAGAACCATTTGAATGTAAAAACAAATATCAAAATGGCTTGGTATACTGCACGCTTTTAAAATTTTAAGGAGTTAAGTGATACTCCCGTAAAATTTGTAAATCAATTTCAGTTTGAATATGTTTTAACAATTAAAGATTGGTTATGTAATGACAGGACGTTTACTGAATAAGACATAAATGTCTGTTGCGTACAATTTAAAAGCTGAACCATCAAACTTTGTTAGCTATTTTCAATATTGTAAAAAGTTCAATATACATAAATCACTAGATTACAAACCATCTAGAAAATGAATGTATCTAGAGAAAACAACTGTATTATTAATCAATTATTAATAATTATAAATTACATAGTGTGCATAGAGATAGTTGCTATGGCAACGAAAACAAAAGAAGACGGTTTTTATTTTATAAGGGACTTCAAATTTATATTACGAAAAAATAGACGTGTTTTTGTACTGTTATGAGTTTTATTACATTTAAAAAGTTACGAGAAAGTTTTGAAAGTCAAGTTGTACCTGGAGATAGCAAATAGTAGCAGTTTTACGGCGAATAAAAGTTAATTAAAAGAGGGAGTGCTGGTCTGTACCGTTATTGTTTGAAGACGAAAGCATAGTGGAATTGGAGTTATCTGAGTATTTGTATAACATAAAATTTGTAGAAATATTAGTAGTTTTATAGTCTGGAGATTACCAGTTGCTCGAGTTACTTATTTATTTACAGGAGGTGCCTGCAGCTGGTCACTTGGCTTCAGGACGGCTGGAAGGCGGCGCTTGTATCTGGATTCCAGGTATTAGTATTTAATATCTACGCAGTGCTTTAATCAAATTTATAAAAGTGGAACTAGTGTTTGGGTATACTTTTGGCATTTAAAATTATTTTGAAAATCCTTGGATATTTGTTTGGGTGTCTAGTTGAGAGGTGTTTGCTTAGGACGGACCCACCCTAGGTAGATTCCGCCACGTGTTTGACGGCCCTGTAAAATATTTAAGTGCAGCAGCCGTGTAAAATATTTAAAGATAAATTGTGTGGCATAACTCAACAAGGCTCTAAAATAAGACAAGGAGTGACAGATAGATATATTACGCCTATCACTAATAAGGTAGGATCACAGTATATATAACAGATGCAATTATTTGAAGAATGCTTGTGTATTCGGTTGCAATTGTCATAATTGTCCTAAGATAAAAAAAAGAAAGATCAATCCTGTAATCATGAATAAACAATACAAAATAGGTGGTAATTGATTATAAAAGGGTTCTCTATAACTCAATATATACCAAAATATAATAATATATATATATGCGGACTGCGGACTGCAAATAACCTGTCTTTTATATATATATATACAGGGTGAGTTTTTAGTGTGGCAACGGTCGATAACTCCGTTATTATAAAAGCTACGTAAACCAAATTTAGAGGCATATTAGGCATGCCTAAAGTGCACATTTTAAAAATATTTAAAAGCATACAGGGTGTTTCATAATTCCAGGGCATATTAAACTTATATTTTTTTAAATGGAGCAGCCTATATATTATTATATTTTTGAAAAGCCCATAAAAAGAGCTTTAATTTGATATGAAATTGTATCTATCTATTCCTTTTAGTTTTTGAGATATTCAACTGTTTTTAGAAAAAATGACCCTGATTAAATACATTGCCACTGCACTAATACACAACTTATGTTAATTTTCAAGATGCAGAAAATTTTACCATATACCATGGTATATTTGTAAATATCACTTTTTTGAAATTTCTTCCCAGTATACAGGGTGTCAGGTTTCGCAAAATGCAATTTTTAAAATTTTTTTTAAAAGGCACCCTGCCAATTTTATTGCTACAATGGATAGTTCATTAAATGTCCTTTCATTTTTGTTAAGCATTCCCTATACCTAAATCCATTACTTTCTGAGATATTTTTGATTTTCTTCAAATTTTATGAATGTTTTTAATTTACATAACTAAAAATAACTTACTATTGGAGAATATTATAAAACAATTTATACATTTTGATTAACAATCAACTACAGTTATCCAATAACAATTTTCACTAAAGATATAACAACCTACAATAATACGCTATCAACAGAATTCTGCCAGATCAACAATATGCATTTTATAGAAAATGTTCAAACAGGAAATCAGGCAGCCTTTGAAAAAAATAACAATTACAATCAAAATGTCATTTAGGTTTATTAATTGTAGTGTGTTGTCATTTAACACATTATCAGTTCTGTTTTAAATGTAATCTTTGAAGGAGTTTTCAAAATGAATTGTACAGTGGAAGAACAAATAAATATGATTTGGGTATTGAGAGCAAGTTTAAAAAACTTCCTACTTGCATCAAGAATATATCAAGAGAGATATTCTGTTAAATGACAACACACTACAATTAATAAACCTAAATGACACTTTGCATGTAATAGTTATTTTTTTCAAAACCTGCCTGATTTCCTGTTTGAACATTTTCTATAAAATGCATATTGTTGATCTGGCAGAATTCTGTTGATAGCGTATTATTGTAGGTTGTTATATCTTTAGTGAAAATTGTTATTGGATAACTGTAGTTGATTGTTAATCAAAATTTATTAATTGTTTTATAATATTCTCCAATAGTAAGTTATTTTTAGTTATGTAAATTAAAAACATTCATAAAATTTGAAGAAAATCAAAAATATCTCAGAAAGTAATGGATTTAGGTATAGGGAATGCTTAACAAAAATGAAAGGACATTTAATAAACTATCCATTGTAGCAATAAAATTGGCAGGGTGCCTTTTAAAAAAATTTTAAAAATTGCATTTTGCGAAACCTGACACCCTGTATACTGGGAAGAAATTTCAAAAAAGTGAACTTTACAAATATACTATGGTATATGGTAAAATTTTCTGAATCTTGAAAATTAACATAAGTTGTGTATTAGTGCAGTGGCAATGTATTTAAATCAGGGTCATTTTTTCTAAAAACAGTTGAATATCTCAAAAACTAAAAGGAATAGACAGATACAATTTCATATCAAATTAAAGCTCTTTTTATGGGCTTTTCAAAAATATAATAATATATAGGGTGCTCCATTTAATATGCCTAATATGCCTCCAAATTTGGTTTACGTAGCTTTTATAATAACGGAGTTATCGACCGTTGCCACACCAAAAACTCACCCTGTATATATATATATATATATATATATATATATATATATATATATATATATATAAAGTGATAATAATTACGACCTAAATATTTGTAATTCAAAATTTATTTGTGGGTTTGAGGTCTCTGGATTAAGGTGAAAACTCTTTTTATGGCCTAAATTTTCGAATTTATTTTAAATTCTTGATCACAGGCATATCTAAAAATTTTTATACGCTAGATTATAAATGTGGTACATAGATTATAACTTACAAACTTGAGGTTAATTGAAAACTAGCATAACAAACATAATAAAAATCTTGGAAAAACTCGTAAAACTAACAAAATTAAAATTTCTTTAAAATAAATTGTAAAATTAAACTTTTATATACATCAATTTGATGTCATAAATTTTGAAGTAAAATTTTTGTTTCATAGGATATAAGATAACTAATTTGTTTGATGACAGAGTATCGAGTGCATAAATGTATGTGTGTGTTCATGTATATTATATGTTGTGAGTGTATGTGTGTGTGTGTGTGTGTGTGTGTGTGTGTGTATGTGTGTGTGTGTGAGCATGTGTGTGTGTGTGCATGTTTAGTTTAATTTTTGTCATTAATTTTGTTCAAAATTTAATAAATATGTGTATATGGAACTTAAGTTACTAATATCTGTTTTCTTGTTTATTGTATTTTTAGTTTTATAAATATGATACATTTCCAAAAAAATTCTTTTTGATTTGTTGCTCTCTATTTCTAAGATATCTGGATTTTCAAAATCCATACTGTGATTTTTGTCTATTACATGTGTGGTTAATGCACATGCTTTTGGTTTGATAGTTATGTCACTCTTATGTTGAGTTATCCTTTGTTTTAGTAGTTGAGAGGTTTGCCCAACATACGAGTGAACGCAATTTAAACAATTAATTTTATATATTAAATTCCTCTGGTTCATTTTAGATATTTTGTCTTTAGTTTTAGTAAAAATATTTTGTAATGTTAGTACGTTACGTTTAGCAAACTTAATTTTTTCATTTTTAAAAACTTTTATTAATTTTGGTGTTAAATGTTGAATATATGATATTGTTTTGTAAGTGAATAATTGATTGGTACTGTTTTGATTACTGTCATTTAATTTGTTTGTGTTAGGATTAAATTGTTCGGATAGTAATTTTTTTATTAAATGGATTGGATAACTGTTAGTTCTTAATATATCAGTAAGAATTTTTATGTTTTTTGGATACAAAGAGGGATGAGAAATTTTTTTTATTCTTTGTTTTAAACCTAATATTATATTTATTTTTGTTGATAGTGGATGATAGGAATAAAAATTCAAATATCTCTCTGAATGTATTGCTTTTTTATACCAATCCAAAATAATTTTGTTCTCATTGTTTCTTATTAGTAATGTATCAAGAAATGGAACTGCTCTATTACATTCTTTTTCAACCGTAAATTGGATGTGAGGATTATAATTATTAAATATGTATAAACTTTCGTCTATTTTATCTTCAGGAAATGCTGTTATGGTGTCATCGACATATTTTTTGAGAAAAGGTATTTTAAATGGTAATTTAGCTATAACATTGTCTAACAGAGTATTCATAACTAGATCAGCAAGTACTGGACTGATGTTTGAACCCATAGGGCATCCAAATATTTGCTGAAAAAATTTATTATTAAAACTAAAGTAACTACTTTCAAAAATAAAATCTATTATATCTAAAAAAAGTTTTTTGCTAATTTTGCAGTTCAATTCTATTTTATTCCAAATAAGTGATAAATTTTGTTTTACTAAGTTTTTAGGTATGTTTGTGAATAATGAAACTACGTCTAAACTAATTAATACATAATTTTCCGGTAATTGGAAGTTGTTTATAAATTCGGAGAATTCAAATGAATCTTTGACATTGTATTTATTTTCTAAACTGATTTTTATAATTTGTGAAAGGTATTTAGATAAATTTTCTGTTGGAGAATTGTTGGATGATACAATTGGTCTTAATGGGTATCCGAATTTATGAATTTTGGAAGTGCATATAGTCGAGGTGCAGTGCTGCTGTAATTATTAAGATTTTTGGCATCTGCTTCACTTACGAGATTTTTATTTTTTAAATTTCTTATTATACATAAAGATTTATTTTGAATTGAAGATGTGGGATCCTTCTTTAATTCTTTATATGTCATTTCATCACTTAATAGGTTTGTTAATTTATTGGTGTAGTCTTCTTTGGACATTAACACTGTTGTATTGCCTTTATCGGCTTTACAAATAATTAAATTATTGTTTTCTTTCAAAATTTTGGCATTTTAAAAATCTCATTAACATTTTTGGTTTCTTTTTTGAGTTTTCGTGAATAAAATTTGTAATGATATTAGTAACATAAGTTCTGTATAAATTTCTCTTCTCTTCGTTATTAGTATTCTGTATAATATCTTCTAATTCGGCTAAAATGTTAGAAATTAAGTTGCTATTTATTTTGGATTAACACTAAATTTTGATCCTAATGACAAAATTGTTGTATATCAACTGGAATTTCAAGATCACTAATATTTTTAAACCATTTGTCTGTATGACATATCATGACATTTTGCTTTTTAAAATGTCATTAAATTTGTTTAGGTTATTATTTTGATTTTATAAAAGATTTGTTGTATATATATATATATATATATATATATATATATATATATATATATATATATATATATTGTAATGTTCAAGGTTAGACGCACTAATTTACCACTCATATTAATGGGATTTCTAATTTAAAACTAATGATAAAGGAGGTCGTAAAATCAATTACTTGCTGAATTTATATTGAATGCTATTTCCGTGTGATGGAGCTTTTGAGATTTCAAATAGGTGTTTGAGTAATTTTATTTAAGAAAATGGAAAGTAATTCCAATTGAATAAGCTTCTGGTGATTTATTTAACTCTTATGTTCACTATTTAATGGATACTACTGTTTTTGAAAATGATATGTACCATAATACCTGAAATATAATTCATTTAGCATGGTTTGTTAGAAATAAGTAGTTTTAAGATTAATGAAAATGGCAAACAAAATTTAACCAATGATAAATAGTACTCAAGTGATCTAAATGAAATATTTATGTAAAGAGCTAATAGATCTGTTTGTGATGGTTGATCCAGTAGTGTAGTATTGTAAGATTTTTTGTATCAGGTAGGCAAGTAGGAATTTTTAAAAAGATCTCCTAGGAGATAAGTAACAATGTACAACTTGATAAGAAAACTTCTTAATTTTTATTTAAAAAGAATAGATGTGTTTTACATGCTCTCGAGTTTTTATTTAATAATTTGAAGCTGAAGTAATTTGAAAGAGTTTTAACAGTGAATTAAAATAAGCCTTGTGCAACGGGTAACAAATTTCAAAGGTTTATACAACCACTTGAGGCCAAGAAGATTAATTCCTCCAGTGCAGGGAAATGTGTACAGCTTACAAGCTGATATGAATTGAAGTATAAGAGAGCTCCAAATATTTCCAGTGGTTCCTAACATTATGAACAGTGTTCCAGCAGTGGTGGTAAATTAAGAGGGAGTTCCTAGTTAGATAGCCGGTTCTGAGTGTATTGTTTCTATAATATTATTTTAGTATTCCTAAAACCTGAAAATAAAGCGCAAATTCTTTAAAATACAAAATATTAAAACTTACTTTTAAACAGGTATTGTGAACTTCAAGTTTCTGTAACAGTGAAGAGGTCCATTTTTGTAAACTCAGGCGACTTCAGTAGAATTATAGGTTAATAATAAATTCATTCTCATATTTGTAACACCTAAAAACTTTAGTACTGATTGAAATCTCAAAAATTTTATCAAATTTAAGCATTCTGGGCTTTGTTTACATTATGGATAAAATTGCTAGTATTGTCACACTTATGGCGAGTATTTATAAAAAAATCATGCGTGCTCACAACAAACAGGTCTTGTAAAACAGGCATATTTCAGAACGTAAGGAGTCAATAAAAACGCATCTAATTTGCGTCATCTGTTAAAGAATCCCATTATAAAATTTAGCCTACGTGATGCTTTAAATGTAGAAATCGCTACACTTTCTAATAAAACCCAGTATATTGACAAACAAAATATGGAACGAAAATTTGAATAATTTCCTATACCAAATACAAAAACATGATTTTGAACGGTACAAAGTACCATAGCGAACGAACTCCATAATGGAAAGCTTTGATACTTACGTGATTTGGGAGCATTGCAACAAAATTTGGGATCAATAACTCCATGTAAAATCCGAAGACTTTCATGATAAGACAAGTGCAACGCCTCAACAAAGATAATGCGCAATCAAGCCAATGACAGCACGGGGAAGGGTTTGCCTTTATATATTACATCAAGCGGGTAATAGTCAGTCTCTACATAACTCAAGCACAAACTGTACTAGTTTAAACAAATATACTACGCAAAGTTCAAGTGTGAAATTAAAACCACGATTTATAAGTAAAGTTTATAATTAAAAATTTCAAGTACAAGTAAGCGTTCAAATATACAAGTTTGCAGTCGACATAAAACGTAAGTCCAAATTTTAATTAAGCTAAATATGATTTTTAACATTTATTAACTTAGGGCTCTAAGGAAACTGAGAAAAATATACTGACAGATTTACGAATCGATTCAATAAACAATTCACAAAACAAATCCAATAAGAAATCTAACGTAAAATCCAATACTACAAGTAACAGATATCACAAAAGAGAAAATTTCAAATCAGGGCGTTAAGTAGAAAGCAACTCAAGGTCACTAGTTAGCAGCACGTAGCGGCAGGTCAAAGGATTGGGGTCTACGCAGAACTACACGTTCGAACCAGGGAATCAACCTATAAAAATACCAGGTTAGCGATAATTAATTAATAACATAAAACTTAATTTTTTTGAACATTTAGAACTTGCGTGTACTTAGATATTTATGTGAGGGGTCATCAAAAAATTTGATTGATACGTAAAAATTACGTTAAGAATACTAAGGGTCATTGAATGTTCAACGAGGCTTCCAGTATAATACACAGTTATTTTTGCTGACTTTATATATTTTTAATAGGGTTACAATTTAATGGTCAACAGATTTATATATAAAGGTAAGCGTATTTCATTACCACATATGAAAAAAAGCTCAACTTTAAACTTTGTGAAAATAAAAATTATCTTATTGCATTTATGAAGCATAAGACAAAGCCCTTATTAATTATGTGTATTGCATTGATTGCAGAATGTAAATAGATTTCCAATTTTTAAATTAATTCATTTCAGCCGTATACATAAATAATTTTGGGATACTTTATGTAAAAACCTACTATACTAAGTAATAACGAGTTTTCATTTTTATAAATACAAAAGTCATTTATTTTCATTGCATAAAATAATATCAATTTAATCCATCTGCGTTAAAACAAAACATATTTTTGTGTGTAGACAATTTTGAAGACTGAAGATGAGTAGCATACACTTTTAAAAACACTAGATAAATTCCGTATGTAAAATAAAATACATTCATTCTTCTTAAAAATAATATTGTATGAATTTTAACCCTATTCTAATTCCAGAATTTTCAGTAATAATAAACGGATGCGTCACTTTACTTCCTAAAAGCCGATTTTTTATAAATGAATAAACGCCCCAATACAAGAACGCGCAAATATTAAAAAGACATAAAATAACACCGAGATAAAATAAAACAGGTCTAATAACTTTAAGTATTAAGGAAAAAAGGTAGCGGCGAATATTAACTAGAAAAAGACGACGCTTTACGATAGACATAAAATTTTACGACCAAGATAACTTAACTTAATTACCCCATTAAAACGTGAAAAGAATACTTCACCGGGGTAGGTCATGCTTCTAAATAGACCCGGAAAGATCTAGAATATTACTTGTTGAGTTAATTTTTGTATATGAACAGAAACTAAATTAGAACGAGGGTCATTCTTTCTTAAGCCAAACAACATGTAACATTCATTCGTTCAGATTAAGATTTCATTCGAGATCAATTGATTTTACAACATGAAAGTTTTAAGTAAAAATTAAACCTTGTAGACATCGAACGTATAAATTCGAGTAATTTATTCATTATAATACGTGCAATAAGAAACATACAACTTTGCATAATGTTGATTTAATTGAAAAACGATTAAATGCACTTTGCAAACTGATATTTTTAGAGATGTGAAATGGAACCAAGGAATATTTAATGCCGTTAATAACAATAACAATGAGATTTTGATAAACGCTATTTGACAATAATACCAGCAAATATAACTTGTTAATTTTTTTGTAACCAATAAGGATAATTTAATGTTAGCACTTAAGGTAGAATAAGTTCTTAATTGTGAAAGAGATAATTACACTCACAAACAGAGTAATAAAAGATATACTGAAATATAAAAGTAAACAAACTACACCGATACTATACAAGTAAATACTGCAGTGAAGTATTAACAAAATAAACCACATCTCAGCACGCCATAATCGCCCATATCTTTGAAGTAAACCGTTATATTAAAATTATTTATATCCTGTACTAGAAGTTAGTCGAGCTTAAAACAATGAATAAGTGGTAGTGAATTACCGTTGTTAAGGATCAAATAACTATCGCCATGCGATTTTCAAATACATTTCTCGACGGATAGTTATTCAAACGAAGCAATGGCCAGAGATCGAATGGTCGAGAGGTGTCGAATTCACCTAATCACTACAAAGAGCATCGCATTGATGCTCGTGCACGCACGATATTGCCTTACATATAACCAATTGCAAGGACAAAGTTCTAGAACGGCAACCAACAATTACTTGAAGCTTATGTTGCAATGCGGGTGTACAATAATCAGAGGCTTAGCGTTTATAAATTGTGGCAGTGAAGTAGGTTTAATGTGACAACATAATGATAGGTTTTAAAAACGTTACACATTCATGAGCCGATGTATGTTCTCCGTAATATTTTGTCACCGTACATGTGATTTTTTTTCCACTGCTCCACCCGAAGGTACTACATTGGCCGGGAAGCGGGTTTTTTTACCAGGAAAATTTGGAATTTTGCCAAACCCTTGCTGTTCCAAGCAAGGTAGGCATCTTTAACGTGCGTGACAACACTCACACACGGGACCTCCATTTTACCTCTCATCCGAACGAGGGTGTATTTTTGTGAAAAATGCTCGCCTAACATTTTTCAAGCGAATCTTGTCGGGATTCGAACCCGAGACTTTGGGCGTAGTAGTTACACACATACCACTTCGCCACGGAGCCGCCTAATATTTTGTCACCGCAGAAGTCCTAATTAGGAACACACATTTCAATTTAGTTATGCATGTAAACTTACCCACTTAAAACGTCGTTAACTAAGGGCTTTGTCGTTACTTCATATACTTCCTCCTGTGTCGAGTCCTCCGGAAAGACAACATCAAAAGAGTATTGTTTATCTGCTCCTCGTTTGTGACGCAAAACATCGTTTTTATCCGTTTCATCCTCGATAACAACATTCTGAAAAGAAATCATGAAATTAGATACTTGTATGTATTTACTTATTTGATTATTTTATTAGTATAGAAGGTCGCAATCTGTATTTTGCTATTTTAGTTGCATTAATTGAAATTCATAGACACAAGCGTCCGACACTTCCTGCAAGAACATACTACTAAGAGTGCCATGGCATTGAAAAGTTCTTTATGGTTGATTCTCTATCAATTGAATACAATACAGGGTTTTAGAAAATCTGGAAACGGTTACATACTTTAGAATGGATACAGGCAAGAAGAAGAAACGTGGGAAATTTGTCCTGTTAACAAAGGTCTTTGAGGAGATCAATTTTTGAACTTACGCTTGTACATACAAGATACTTTCAATTCAAATTTTTGTGGAATTGTCATTGTTATGACCTGTTAAACAGGTTAGGACTTGGGTTCATCCTTCCATTAATTTAGAATTTTGTATGAAGTTAGATCAAGGGACTTGTTTGAAAAACGAAAATAGAGCTGAAAAATTGGATGCCGACGTTTTCGGGATATTTTTGACCTTGCAACAGGTGAATTAAAACGTAAATACTTATAAGCTTCAATGTCTATATTTTTTATGTATATGCTAATTTTGAATAGGAACATGATTAGTAGTTTATGACTTAGGACTAGGACGTTAATCGAATATGAATGAGTATTTTTTTGAACGAAGATTTAGCGGCAGAAAAGTGTTGGTTATATTTAAGCATTATGTTATCATTTTAAAATATTAAAAAATATGTATGTATTTATTTTACATTATTTTTGAATGAGCAATAAAAAATGAAACAAAATGCTGTATTTAAATATTTTCTATGTGTGTTATTAACGGCATTTCCAAAAATTGGGATTTATAAATATGATGTAATTTAATATGGGAAACAGGAAAATTTGGCGTGATAGTTTTATGGATGAATTAGACTTAAGGTTTACCATATATTTTAGCAATACCTGACCAGAATTGAGATTAAGCGAACTAGGTTCTTTTAAGAAAAGTATATAATGTATTTATTTTGAAATTATTTAATGTTAATAAAGCTTAAGTTTCAGTTGAATTTTATTTGAATTTATTTAAAAACTAGGTAACTAGATATATTCGTAAGGGATATCCAGTTACTCAAGCGATGGAATCGTATTTAGAAGAGATATTTTAATTTACAAAGTTATTTAATTATGACAAAAATTTGAGTGTTTTTAAGATACTTTAGCGAAAGGTAAATAAGTTGATCAAATTTAGGAAACCGAAGCCCAGATGAACTATGTGGCATAATAATCTGACGTGTAGGGATAATCTCTAAAGGGATTTCTGTGGTAGACGGTTTGGCGCTTTCAATTATGACACAGAAAAAGCTTTTCAGGGTAAGTGATTTTATAAAGTAGTTATTGCATGTCAGCCATTTTATTTATCATTTTCATTATTTTTATTTCGTTATTTTTACCATTTTTAAAATATTTCCATAGGAACCCAATCCCTAACCACTGTAGTTAGGCGAAGCACCCTTATATTGTTATGGGGGTCCCTGCCCCTTAAGGGCAACTCGAAATATATTAACACGCTCATTTTAATCGTAACAACCATAATTTATCAGCGCTGTATTTCCTCAACAATTCGATGTCTTAATTCTTTCAAATCTTATGGTTTTGTACGGTATTCTCTAGTTTTAAGATAAACTCACAAAAAACGGGCGACAAATCAAGTGACTTAAGTGGACAGCCGATCCATCTGTGAAAAAAAATTTTACACTTGATAACCGAAGTGAGGCGCTTTATATTATTGAAAACAAGTATTGTCCAAATTTTCATCGACTGTTTCTTGAATTGCGAGTAAAATTTCATCTCCTTCATGTGCGTAATATAAATTTCTTTGTTACTCAGGTTTACAATTGTTTTCTTTCTAGGTCACCCACCCCAATCTCTGACATTTTTGAGCTAGCCCGAACTCTGAATCTTTTAGAGTTCGATTCTGTCCCTGTGTTTTGTTGCGGTATTCGGTGTAGATAATTTTCTCTACTTACCGTGCTGAGTTCTTTCTTGTCCGCATAGAATACCGTAACACATAACATAGTGGTATACTTTTTCTGATAGATTACAATTATGTGATATCAATGATGCGCTAGAAGAGCATGTTAATAAAAAATGTCCTCAGGGTTTGTGAGACAAACAAGCTGCTGTAATTAGCCAAGTATGTCTATCTCTCATGCACTCACATATAGTTCATTTGAACACAATCGCGATCTATTTCTTATGTGCAGAACTTTCTTTTCTTCTACATTCGTTTAAATGAGCAGGTTTTTATGCTGTGGTTTATTTGTCCTACCTGCAAGGAATATGCAACATGCGCCTTAATAATCTATGCTCCGTTAAAGCTTAGAAACTGAACAGTATGAAGTTTCAATTTTAATTTTTTATATTATTTGTTACTTTAATACAAACGTGTAATACTAACAGTAATTAGCTGCCTCCACATTCAGCACTGCCACAAAGGTTGTTACGTTTCTTATTTCAGGGTAAATTAATTTTAATAATTTTCAACTAAAATCCACTTTGCTTCTAAAACAAAAATTTATTCGATAAATTAAATATCCTGTATATTTTACTCAATAAATCTTTCTGCTAATTAATAATCAATATTCTTTTAAGAATTCTTTAACGTAAAGGTTACGCTGTTATCAGATAGTCGATAACGTGTTCCAAGAATCAGATAATTGCTTCTTATGTGTTTTCCATTGAAAGAATTCGTCGAATTAAAGCCGCGTGCTATCCGATATAAACTCGGGTTTTCCAGGTTAATTCTGAATAAAAATACTACGTTAAGCTCTGGTCGCTAATTAAACAAAATTAATATTCACTCTCTTTCCGAACAGCAACACAAAAGCATTTAATATATTTTTGGTTGTTTCCGTTCCGTTTTGCTTGATGAAGATTTTGTGCACGCAATGCGGCGTGGTACGTATTTAGGGTTTTTAGAAAATTGTATTTTTTGTCGAAACTAAATTAGTTGTTAATTGTAATTGCTCTAGCTTCTTCTGGTGGTCGTAAAGCCACGATAAATGGTCGTCACTTGCTATGATGAGAGAACCACCCCAAGGCGGAATCACGCACACCTCTCGTCTGCCCCGTTAGTAAAGACGGCAACAATTACGAGGGTGAGTGGTTGTTCCATATTTTATTTCTATGGGCTCACGAAACTGGTCGAACCAGTACCTTTCCGCTTTATTTGTGCACTAAATTTAATGATGGTAGAAATATGATCGTTATGCATGTAGTTATTAATTTCGTTTTTGAGGAATTTGTATGTAATCGTAATTTATAACTGTTGGTTTACCGTAGGTTTTTTTTGTGTTTTAAATTTTTATTAGATAAAGACACTGTACTGCCAATGTAGCATTACTGATTTTATAGTTATAACCATTTAGAGCTGTGGTTTTTAGGGTTGCGTTGGGTTTTTTGTTGCTGAATAATTTAGGGGGTGATACCTAAAAACGACAGCTCGCTATTTCAAAACTGTTCTCTGTTCAGTGTGTATAATATGGGTAACTTTTACATATGGATTGCTAATTTTTGTTTGGGTACTCATGTGCTATTGTACATATTTTTTTAAATTATAAGTTTCTTTGTTTGGTATATTTTTGTGTTGAGTATGAATGCGTGAGTGTATAATTTTTTTCTGTATTTTATTTCAGGCTCTCCTTTACGGGTTTATTTGTACTATACCCCGTCCACTTGCCAATTGAGCCCGGTAATACTGTTTCTTTTTGGTCTTTGGTTGTAGGCTCCGTCAATGTACGTGACAAGGTTCGTTAATAAATAAGTCTAAAATTGCAGAATTTTTAATTCAGGCTAAAGTTAATTATAGACTTTACTCGTATTAAATTTTTAATTGCTCAAATAATGTTGTGGTATAAATTCCGAAACAAGTTGTAGGTCAAGGATAAACAAAAACTCTTTTAAACTAAGAAATCAATTCTGAACGTGAAATAATTAAACTTTTAAAGTCTGCAAGAATAAAAAAACGGAATACAATTTAAATGTAAAATTACTCACCTACTCATGATTAAAGCAAACTGCCCTAAACTATAATTTTCAGTAAGTTAATAATATGAAGTACATCAGCAAACTAGAAATCATAGTATGTACTTAAAATAACCACGGAAGAGGTTTATCGTGACAGAATTAATTACAATTGTAGTAGGAGTGCAATTAAAAGTTAAATTAATCTTTGTTTATTTTTGACCCAAATATGTTCACCTTTGTAAAAGAGGTCATCAAATTTATAACTGTGCTAATTATATGCTAACTTTAAACCCTTCTACCTCTTAAATATATACACAGTCATACGAAAATTGCAACACTACTGGACTAGGAATTTTTCGATGAAAATTGACAGAAACGTCTAACTGTTCAACTATAGAAATTGGACAAGAGTGATCAAATGGCGCATCTTACGTTACGTAACGGTACGGGTATTAGTTACTCATTTGCCTCCACAGAGGGTGCAATAAATTGTATAGACTTTACAAAGAAAACAATTATAATTTGCGTTTCAAATTAATCATGTAATTAATTGTAACTCATTTACCTTCTAAATTAATGCATATTGTCAAGCTGGCGGTATGGTTGCGGTTGCAAATTCAAGCGCAGATGTCCGTTGTGGAACTCGCTGGTTATCAACAACTAAACCGGAAACACAAGATAGGTAAGATAAGGAACTTAGTCTAGGCAAACACTTCATTAACTTTTCTATAATGCACTCTTCGCACAAGTAATTAAAGATTAGATAGTCACATGTTTAACGAACATCATGGCATGCTTTCAACAACTTGAACACTACAACTCTTTTTTCGTTCGCCGTCCTAATTAGTTACAAACCGTGAGAATCGTCTTCCCACAAAATTAGCGCTTTCCACTAGAAAAGACTGTACCTGAAAAGATTTTATAAGTAAACGAGGTATTATTATTGGGCTAGCGATTTAAATTTTTAGTGTCGCTTTCATTTGTAAGTTGTTTAGTGGTTTGTTTTTTCTTTGCGTCGTTTGAGAGTCGCAGCCGCACGTCACTTTAGATTGCGTTTTATGTTGGTTTTTGTTCGTTGTTCTTTTGTCCTTTTTAACATCGTTATCGACCTAGATGACAAGCCGTTGCAAAGGAGCAAGAGGGGCGATAGGTCGGAGTCAGTTATATCGGAGGCTGAGAGCACTGTTGGAAAGCGGTTAAAAGTGATGCTAAATGACGTGATATTGGAGACTCAGAAGGAGGACATGATGTTGGAGACGGATTATGCGCATACGGCGGTTGGGTCGGGTGAGTCGGAGGCACTTGTGGATGTTGCTGCTTCGGAATTGCCCTCAACATAAAGGGGATATTGCATTTACACTTCCAATGCTCCGCCCGAAGGTACTACATTGGCCAGGAGGCGAGTTTTTTGTTGCCTGGAAATTTAGAATTTTGCCGAACCCTTGCCGTTCCAGGCAAGATAAGGATCTTTAACGTGCGTGACAACACTCACACACGGGACCTCCATTTAACCTCTCATTCGAACGAGGGCGTAATTTTTGTGAAAAATGCTCACCTGCCATTTTTCAAGCAGTCGGCCGTGTAGGGATTTGAACCCAGGAGCTTGGGATCCGTAGTCTTACGCTTACTACATTGATCCACGGCGACGCCCATAAAGAGGACAGCGCAAGACGTCGACTAACAGTAAAAGAAGCGTTGCTGCTGCCGACCTCAACGAGCTGGAACTCCTGAAGTTTATGGCGGGAAAGGCCAAGCCGTCATATACAGGAAGGTGCCAGTGACTTCCACCACGATTGGTGTATACAAGAGAAAGGTGATTTGGACCACGGATGAGATCCGCGACGTTTCGAATCAACTGATTGCTATGGTTAGGTCGATGTGGTTGTGTGTTGCGCATGTTGGTAAGGCAGGAGTCGCATCAGGAGGCGCAGCGGTGGTCGCGGTCGTCTCAAAAGAGCAGGGGTTGAGATGTCAAGAAGCGTTGGTACCAGGGAAGGCATCATACTCTACAGCAGCTGCGAATGCTACGTCGACGGTTGCGGTCCGTGTTGACGCCAAACCGAGCCAGAAGAAAGATGTGATGAAGATCCTTAATAGGTTTTGTTAAATAATAGGTCGAAAAGAAAATCGATGTAGGCTTCATACAGGATTCGCACCAGCATAACCATAAGATAAGGGGTTTTGGGTGTAGGGTCACCATTATACAAGCATACAGCGATCAGCCGCATAGCGGTATAATACTAAACAATGGGACATGCGCGGGAATAACTTATCCAATGATTATATAACGGCGACTGAAATAGGAACTGGGGCTAAGACTTTTTACGTTATAAGTGCGTACCTTCTGCAGGTCTATTCCGGCCGCGAAAACCCACAAACCGAAAAATAAATAAGTCAAATGGAAAACGTGTTACTGAAAATTGGGCGAAATCAAAAATAATAATAGTAGGAGGGAGGGATTTTTAATGCCAAGTCCTAATTATGGAGCAGTCCGATACAGGACGACTGGGGTTCGTAATCCGCTAATCTATTAACAAAATAGGATTTAACCGTGTCGAACAACAATGATTCTCTAACGTTTGAGGGTCATGGGGGAAACAGTTTCATCGATGTCTCACTGCAGTCTCGCACCAGATGTTGGTCATCGATGTCACTGCAGTCTCGCACGAGATGTTGGAAAATGTTTGTAATTGAGAATTAAGTTCGAAATGTCTTTCTCTTTCTGATCATAAGCTAATAATAAGGGATCTTGAAGTCGAGGCACGAGCAAATAACTATCTTTCTGCGGATCTGTAATAAAAAAGCAAATTGGGTGCGGTTTAAACAAAAATTCAGCAAAAGCAAGGTCAGGCTCCAGAACGAACTAGTAAACTGCCCACAAGCTACCCAAATAGAAACATTCGAGTAAAAACTAAACGACACTGTAGTAGATGCGTCGACGTACTTTACGCTGTGGAGCTAAGGCCGCTCCGTGGCGTAGTTGGTATGCATGTGGCTATTACACCCAAGACCCAAGGGTTCGAATGTCGACACGGTACGCTTGAAAAATGTTAAGCGAGCATTTTTCACAAAAATACGTCCTCGTTCGGATGAAAGGTAAATGGAGGTCCCGTGTGTGAGTGTTATCATGCACGTTCTTGGAACAGCAAGGGTTCGGCAAAATCAGGTAAAAACTCACTTATTGGCCAATGTATATATATATATATATATATATATATATATATATATATATATATATTCGGTTGGAGCATTGGAAAATTACATGTAGGGACTTGGGAGCTAACCAGTAAAAGGGCGGAAACCCGAAATTAAGGTGCAGCTACCAACGCACAGAGGTAGAATTAAGAGAACATAGAAAGATTGAGTATAATCAATGTAACCGAGAATATAAAATGCTGATAGAAGAAACGCGAACGAATAAATTTAAAGAATTTTGCACGCGGAACTGTGAAAAAAAGCTTGAGGGCGGTGTATTGCGCAGTAAAAAGTAAAGATCAGAAGATTGCACTCGGCAAGGTCAAAACGACAATGAGGAATATACGGAGGCATTTAAAACAACGGCACAGTATTTGTTGGAGAAATTTTTCTCATCGGACGATTCAGAGGAGAATGAGGGGTTGCACGACATAATACGTTGGGGAGTTACAAAGGCATATGGGACGGCTGTCGATAAGGCAATTTCCGATCACGAAGTTGTACGGGCTCTTAGAAAGATTAACCCTAAGAAGTTACCAGAATATATGGAATCTCCTAAGCCCAGGAGACGTACCTATTGACCCCCGTGTCTCTGCCGGGTTGTTTAATCTTCGTTTGAAGAAGAGCGCATTTCTACGTTGCTGGAAAATCCCTAAACCTAAAAAGGCGGATAAAGTCAGACCTTATCATCCAATTAGCTTGCTACTGGTACTGACGAAATTTTTGGATCGAGTCATGACCACGCGAGACAGCTGCCGTTTTAATAAACGACAATTTGGATTTGCGGTGGGAAAAGTCAACTTTTGACGGGTGAGACTTCGTAGTTGAAGAAATTAAGCAGACTAGGAAAGCAAAGGTGTATTACTGCCTGGTGGACATCAATGATTTAGAAGTTGGAGCGCAAGGATTGTCAACTAAACCTGATACTATTGGTGAGCAGTTATTTCTTAGGGCGATGATTGACATATATTAAGGGGGAAGTTGTATCGCGAGTAGTGAAAAGGGGATGCCTGCAAGGATCATGCTCTGATCCCACATTCTGGAAGTTGTTATATGAAAGCATTTTTATGGTCAAATTGTCCAAAGGATGTACTATTGTTAAGTTTTCGGATGATGCGTTCTTGATTGTCAGATCGATGTTGTTAAAGGACATGCGAACGAAACCGAACGAGGCGTTGAGCCTGTTGCAGGAATGATCACAAGAATCAAATTGAAATTGAACACTTTGAAGTGGGAGGTGCTTTACTTCGGAACGAAACCGGGACATCGTCTCCTAGCTGGAGCTAAGAGGGAAGAAGACCCCGTTCAAAGAAACCATCACATATTTCAGCGTCAGGTTAAATAACAAATTAAATTGGTAGGCGCATGTGCAGTTTGTGAAAAGCAAGAGCAGGGAGATATCGAACAGAATGCTGGTGGTAGTAAAGATAAACTGGGGATTCAAAGGCGAATACTTAAGGACGGTTTACGTAGGAGTAATCGAGTCGCAATGTTGTATGCGGTCTGTTTGGGAGGGGGATCGTGAGATCATGGAAGTCTGACAATTGACGAACGTTCAGCGCATAACAATGCTCAAGGCAAGGATGACGTACAGAACCACATCCACGGAGGCGGTCTTGGTAATTAATAGCATCCTCCTAATCGAATTTGTCAGGGAGATTAGAGATCGAAGATTTGTAAATATAGGGAAAGGGCGGGAAGTCGTTGAAAGTCTTGGCCTTGGAATTAGGTGGATTGATAGGAAAATTATTACTTCTGAATTAAGGCATCTGGCCGATGACAAGTGGATCGAGTTTGTCAAAGGCGAAGAAAACGCGGAGGGGGTCACGATTTATACGGATTGCTCGTGAATGAACGATGGGCAGGCAGGAACGGCGTTCGTTGTGTTTAAGGAGGAGAGGGAAGTGCTCGGATTTCAAACTTAACTTGCGGATTGGAGCACAATCCTTCAGTAGGAGTTGGTAGCTATAACAGAAACTATAGAGTAGGTCATTAACCACTCGGGCACAAGTAGGTACTCTATTATTAGCGATATCAAATCGGCTCCAATTACTCTGTCAAGTATGAACACCTCATCAGATTTTCAAGTGGATGCCTGAAAGACAGCGCATACGGCGCTTGGATATCGGAATTTGAAGTTTTATCGCATGACGGCATTCGAGGAAACGACATAGCAGATGAGCCGGCCAAAGAGACAGCAACAGGACAGTTTTTTACATCATATTCTTTGGTACCAAGCTCGCTAATTAAGACGAAGCTGCGCAAAAGATCAATCCGAAAGTGAAGAAGAGAAGTGGAGCAACGCTGCCATGGGCAGATTGACACACAAATATGTATCGAACATAGAAGCTAGTGAGGTGAAGTTCGATCATAAGATGGCACAGCTAGTAATAGGACACTGGGCTCTAAAAGTATAACTGTGAAGTTTAAGATTGACTGAGAACAATCACTGCGAATGCGGGGAAGGCGCAGAAAGCATCGAGATGGTTAGCAGAGGGTTGGCGGACAAGATACTAGCTGTCGAGGGATTAGAAGCCGGAAGAAGTCCAAGAAGTGGTTAACCAGAAAGCGTTCCGGGTATCCTTGAAGGAATTTGCAAAACTGGATGCCGAGAACCAGATGTAAACCGTGGGAGGAAGGGTTAATTTTGTGTAGGAGGTAGTTTAGTTTAGAAGACGTGCGGAACAAAACACCAGGTATTAAATCAAAATATTACACATCGGACTAATAAATAACAAAACTAAATTAAAACCTAGTTAATTTAAACCAATCGAATAAACCAACTAAACTGTAAAACCGCGTGCACGCACGAGCCCTCTCCCTCCCTCCAGACTTAAAAGTGATAGTGATTGTGATCCCCAGGACAATTAGTGCAGATCCATCAGGACTTTAGCAGTGCATACTCATCTTTCAAGTAAGATAATTAAATGTAGACAGACGACCCAATCTTCGAATCCTGGAGAAATTTATATTGGAGGTATTTATAAATATTATGAGCGGCTGTACTCGTATAAGCATTAATTTGTATTAATAAATAGATTTTGCAATTAATTTTAACGAACAGGTTTCAATGTGATGGCGCTAGCCAAAATAATGCCTATGGAAGTGCACCTGATACTTTTAGTGATGTATTTGTTTCGTGTGGCGTTTTGTTTATTTTTGGTCGTAATAGATTAAAATTAGAATTAGTCAGTTAAGAATCGAGAGGGAACGTTAGGGACGAATTTAGGCTGAAGGTAGAATAAAATACTTAGACTAAAGAGGATGATATTGTAAATTTAAGAGTAAGAACGAAGAGTTGGATTCGCTATTAATAAATTTGTCGTACACTTAGAAATTTAAATTCGTTGGTAAATATTAGTTAGTTAGATTTAGAAGTCGATCCTTCAGGTCACACGGATAAGCAGAACTGACGGTTGTTATCCGGTATTACGGATTCCTCCCCTTTTACTTTTGATAATGTATTGTTGATCAAACATACTCTAAAGTCAACACTAGGGATACCATTATTTAAAATCCAATTTTAGTTTTAGTTTATATTATTTTAGGTATGTACAAATTTTAACTGTTATTACTGAAATTTTATGCCATTTAATATAAATAATTTACTTATATATTAAAGGAATTATTTTCAAATTTATTTATGTTTAAAAGGACTTTCTTAAAACCAGAGAACTAAAGAGACGCATTACATGCGCAAATTAGACAATAATTACGAATTAAAATAATACAAAATATAACTGACGCAAAGATTGTTAATTAAAAAGCGAAAACAAATTTTAAATTACAAAAATGAAACGCAATAAATTTTATCAGTCTCATAAGTGACAACAAATGATTCAAAAACTCAACCTTCGGTGCCATATATTGACCAAAGTGCGTAACTGTAGAAAAACTTTTCAATTTACCGAAATAATATTAACCCATTATTAATTAAAACAAGCGTGCAATTCTTACATATTATTACATATTATAGTGAAATAACTACTGAATGAAATCATTCAAGAAAACGTTCATCATAGAAAGCTATAATTAACCCATTTAAAAACGAGTATCGCAAACTTTATGAAGCATAATTGAATATTTCTTAATACGGAGATATCTAAATAAAACCTTACGCAATTTATTTAAATTATCACAGACTGAAGACAAAATCTATTCAAAAAAATCAAATAAAGTATAATTGCATATTTAATTATACCAATCCATTCACAGAGACTGGAATTACACCTCCAGTAGAATTAAAAACCTTGTAATTAAAGTACGAAAGAAACGCTAATGCAACACAACTAACTGAGAAGCAACAGTTTTTCAGTAGACTAAAACTTTGTAATTAAACAAGTTTATTGTATAAATTATAAAGAAAACTGAGACAAATATTATAACAAAGCAATTAACTGAAAAATTGCAATTTTATTCCAGGCAACGAGACAGTACAGCTGACAGGAAACATCTTAGACACCTATAAATTACAACACCCACGGATAAGAGATAATTAAAGCGGACTTAATTAAAGCAACAGAACTAAACTAAAATAAAGTCATAACTGACGCAACGAAACATACAAATTACCACGCAACTATCCCAACAAATTATTAATTCACATAAAATAAACGAATTCAAGGCTACAGCAATTAACTAGACATTAACGAGCATAAATCTCCCAATTCAAATTACAGCACGGTACGAAGACAAGCAACTCGATTTATTCTTTAAATAACCTAAAACGACTCAAGCTAAAAATAACAAATAACCCGACGCGATCTAAACTGAAAATTAATAAATCCAACCAAAGAGTAGCAATACAAACAGCGAAATAAATTGCAATTTTTACGAAAATTTGAAATTTATTAAAACCGAGAGCAACCCTTAACAATAATGAGTTCAGATATGAAAATTTACCTCAAAACCATCCCCAGCTTTAACAAAGATCAAGCCCTCCTCGCTAATTTTATCACAGCGTGTGAAATATTTTTGATACTCTTACGCCTAGTAATAAGTAAACTGACCGGACGAGCACTAACACTAATAGCCAGCCGAGATGACCTAGAACAACGGGAAGATTTTAAACGCATATTAATAGCATATTTTGGGGATCAACGTAACCTAAAATGTCTGATCCGCGACCTAATAAACCTTAGAATGGAAAATAACCAATCCCCGTACCAATTCGGAATGAAATGCCAAGATGTAAGAAGTATAATCTTAACAAAATTAAAAATTGAAGAACCCGACCAAAATATCCGACTTTTGAAAACAAAAATATATGATGAAATGGCACTAGACACCTACATAAATGCACTACCAGAACGACTATCAAATAAAATCAGTTTCCAACGTCCCCAGAATTTAAAAAAAGCCATGAATATGATAATAAAAACAGAAAACGTAATGTACTATCGAAACAGACTATACAACCCTAACGCGAATAAAAGCTATTCACCAAAATAAAAACCATACAAGCCGCGAGACAAACAATCCCCCAACAAAAATTCACACCATTTAATGCACAAACAAATCAAACTTTAATAACACAAATTTTAATAATCAATTTAAACAATTCCCAAAACCAACGTTTAACTCGAATTTTACGAAACCCGCATTCAAACTCAGATTCAATCAAAACGTAAACCAATAAAGACCAGCATTCAACGCAAACCCTATTAGAAATTCACCAATGAATAGTAATAACAATAACAATCCTAATAATTACTACAATCCATCCCCTATAGATACCTCATCTGGTAGCACCAGACAAAATACAAAAATAACATACAGCCGACCAAGTCACAATCAAAAACGCAACTTACATCGGAAGAACAATTTTATCAGGAAGTAGAAGAATTTGACACTCCAGTACGAACAATGAATCAAACCATTCAGAAAATTACGAACGTGACGAACCATGCGAAAATTACGACGAAGACGACGAAGAAAACGCGTGCTCAAATTTTCAGATAGACCGATTTATAAACGACCAAACCTAATAAACTTAAATAACATAAACCACCTAGTACTACCGTATATAGAAATACCCCATGCCGAATTTAAACTATTAATCGATACCGGATCCTTAAAAACATTAATTAGTCTCCCAACCGTAAAAAAACACTATTTAGATTATGTAGAGACAAACATTTAAAATTAAAACTGTCTATCAAACGACCCTACACCAATTTGTAGCTAATATACCCTTACCTAGAACATTCAATGTAAAAATGAAACACAAATGTTGTATTTTCGAATTCAACGATAAATATGACGGACTAATAGGAATGGGCCCTCCGAATATCTAGCAGGTAATTCACAAAAATTCAGTGAATCGCTTCGCTAAAAGTCCCGTGCCGATAAAATACTGAACTTCGACTGTACGAACCAAAATTGTTGTCCGACCAACTAACTCAGTGGAACTGGGGTCCAGAATGCTATCGGATATGAAATGTGGTCTTGTTCGGGAAATACCTTGAACACCATCTAATCTCGTAGCGATGCTAGGAAAAAGCCCTAGAATGGTTAACAAGGGGATGCCAAAATCTTGAGATCGGGCGAGTGATTCGGGCTTAAATTATATTTGATAATTCACTAAAACAAAACTAATTTTAAATCTAAAACAAACCTAAACACAAACCTATTTATGACTGCTAACTACATAGAAGATCTTTGCAAGTAAATATTAAATAATTCCTGAACCATCTAATCACGCTAGAAACAAAATTCACAAGGCAATTTATTTCGGCAAAACTGTAACTATACGTTTACAATAATGGAAAAACAAATGTACAATTTTCATAAAATTTGCTGCGACATTGTTAATTCTATAACATACGTTTACGAAGTACCAGATTAAACAAGTATTAAAAGTTTCATATGTCCTAAATCTACTAACTAAAAACAGTCCAAACATCCAATGTGTTGCAAATCTATTAACTAAAACTTAACCTAAACACAGGCTCACTTGTAAGTACGTTCAATTTATATATTTTCTTATGATTAGTACTAACTTTCGCACAAGTTTAGCTTCAGCATTGATTTATTTACAATTTCTTTGCAATCGATGGATGGATTATGGCATTGAAGGTTGTCCTTTACTTCCTCTCGAGTACCTCTATCCTGTTGACATCGGCCGCTACGACACAAAACTTCCAACACAACGGTTGACTCTCCGTATGGACCCAGCAGTGTCCCTAAGGAAAATTGGCCCGCTTGGTAGAGAATTATCCGAACCTGCTTAGGTTACTCTGCCTTGTTCTCTAACCTCTACTCAATACAATTAACATACCAAAGCGGTATGTTTGGAGTTTTGATGTTAGAAAGAGAGTCTTCTCTTGAAGAATGGAACTACTCCTTTTAAAACCACACGAGGCATTCTCGGTAAACTTCGGACGAATGAATCAAAATCGGGCTTCTTTCATGCCACTTTCCTTATCTAACTTTTTATGTATTTAAACTTACGTATTTCGGGTTTTAGATGAATCTGTGTCGGCACAAGGCTGTGTATGACCTGCCTTTGTTCTAAAACGATAAAATCATTGGCGCCGTTATATCTTTTCTGGACAAAACAAAATCAAACTGTGTCAATTACCATACTGATATTACCTCTAATCTTTTTTTAAAAACTGATGTATGAATTTTACAACCTTTGAATATGGATCGAATATGATGCAAAATAATTCTCTCCTAAACTAGAATTTATAGAAGCCCGAAACTTATATTTCCTAAAGGTAATAACGTAATTCCATAGGTGGGCTTTACTTATACAGAAACTGTTGAAATAAAATATGATTACAATTATTTCTAGGGAACGTCACAGACTTTTCATTATTTTAAGAATACAACATTGAATAAGCAGCATTAAGATATTGAATGTCACATTTTTCAATAAACTAAGCGTTTGTTTTTGAATATGATACGCTTTCAGAAATATGCGCGTCTTATATTCGTGTTTCACTTTTAGAATTTAGTTTCTGTGTAATTATGTGAATGCTTAGTATTAGTGACATGTATTGCTAATAAAAGCGTTGCGTTTGTAACTAGGCATCGCTTTTATGCGGTGTGATGTGATTTCTAAGCCACTGACTCGTGTGGCCTATTAATGTGCCATTACACCTGCAAGTAATTTGATACACAACGTTGTTCAATAATCTTTTCTTGTTTCGTCTTTTAGTTTGGTAAAAGGAGACTTCAACGAATTGGTATAATGAAAGTGTTACGGTATTCCGTGCAAACAAGTCAGATAAGTAAAGTAAATAGAGAAAATCCGCATTAACTCCTACCAAACTGAGGTTGTTTGTTGAACATGGCACAAAGTAAGTAGTGATGTTTATTTCTAGTATCCTACTTTGCACTCCTTTACATTCACCTGCCATATTTGCAGCGTTATCGTTATCTTGACTTTGGAAATTCTGTATATTTAATCCGTCTGCATCTAATTTTGCTAGAGCAACTTTAGTTAGTTCTTAATCTGTTTTATCAGTTGTTTCTAAAAAATCAACAAATTTTTATTCGACACTACAAACTCTATTTTTAGTACTCACATATCTGAATAGGCAAATAACTAATTAAGTAAATATGCAAATGGTTAGGCAAGTAAATGAATGTGCAAATACCTAAAGAAATATACAAGCAAATGAATTAGGATTAAATAGGAACAATAAAGTAGCCAAAAGTACAGGAACAAGTGGATAAGAAAATAAGCAATAGAAAGTATATAAATAGGCAAATGAATAAAAAAATAAACAAGCAAATAAATAAGCAATTTAAATATATAAATAACTATATAAACAAGTAAATAAATATGCAAAATAATGGGCGAATAAATAAACAAGTAAATAAGTAAGTAGATAAGCAAATGAATAGATAAACGCATAAGCTGATTAATAAGTAAATAAGTAAACACGTAAATAGGTGAATTAATAAGGAAATAAATAAGAAAATAAACCGGTCTATAAATACCGGATGAGCAAATGAATATGTAAAAAATATGCAAAGGAATAGGTAAATAATTATAAGTAAACATGCAAATGGTTATGCAAGTAAATAAATGAGCAAGCACCTAAAGAAATATACAAGCAAGTGAATTTGAACAAATAGGAACAATAAAATAGCCAAAAGTACAGGAATAAGTGGATAAGAAAATAAGCAATAGAAAGTATATAAAGAGGCAAATGAATAAGGAAATACACAAGGAAATAAATAAGTAATTTAGATATATAAATAAGTATATAAACAAGCAAATAAATATGCTAATTAAAGGGCAAATAAATAAACAAGTAAATAAGTAAGTAGATAAGCAAATGATTAGGTAAACGAAAAAGTTGATTAATAAGTAAATAAGTAAACAAGTAAATAGGTGAGTTAATAAAGAAATTAACCGACTTATAAATACCAAATGAGCAAATAAATAAACAAAACATATGCAAATGAATAGGCAAATAATTAATTAAGTATATATGCAAATGGTTATGTAAATAAATAAGTAAATAAATGAACAAATACCTCAGAAAACATACAGGCAAATAAATTAGGTATTAAGTAAGCAAATAAATAACCAATTAAAGAGTCAAAACTAAACAAATAAGTAGACGAGGGAATATATATATATATATATATACAAATTAGTTATAATAGAAGCAATGTGACGAATATTATACGAGACAATACTAAACACACTCAAGATGCATCATATAATATTATATCGAAGGCAACCGTTAGTCAGCCAGCTTGCAACCACTAAGGCAGCAAGGATGAGCGCATCAAAAGAACTATGCGAAAAATACAAAGTAGGAACCAAGCCGTCCTAATATTGCCTATTAATCACTTCTATTATGTTAAAAAACAAAAAAATTGAAACATCTTTTTGATTGTCGATTTAGAGCCTATTAAAGGCTTAATACCAATTTTTCCTTAAACAGAAATCTTTAGCTCGGATACAGACTGACAATTAGTACCGATGTTGCATTTGAAACTATATCAGGTTTTGCTCTATCAACTATATGAACTTAGTAGATAAACTATGCTCGTTCAAGCATATAATCGCCTGTTTCTACATGTATTTTCCTATAAGAAAATCTAATTACATTCTGTTCATTGTCATACCTTTCAAGGTTCTTCATTCAAGATTATTACTCGTCAATTAGACAGGTATAAAAGTAATGTAATGACTAACCTGGTTGTACAGAGGGCGTAGTAATATTGTACAGATTCTCAATACAAAAAAAAATTAGTACTGTAAAATAACCGTTATTCATGTAAATAGTTAAGTTACGCTACAACATTTAAAACAAGGAATATATAAGATATTAAAAGAGATAGAAGGATAGGAATTTTACAGATACTTTACTGCATTAAACGCACTGACTGTTCATTTCGTCTGTTTAGTAAGGCAGCCGAGAATCATCTACCGTCATTGCGCTCATTCGTAAAATCTCTTTATATATCGCATGTTCTTATTAGTCAAAGAACGTACATCTCCCAAAGTGTAAAAGAACGTCTATGCGTCAAAGATATATAATTAACAATAACTTATTTCCCTAGCAGTGCTGGCATTTCAAAACGACATTTATAATGTGTCACGACCTACTTACTAGCTAAATTACGATGAAAAAGACACTTCCAATTAAGGATTGAATATCCCCTACAACTAGTTATTAAAATAAATCTTGTGCAGCCAATGGAGAGCAATAAGATATATTATTGATTCGTACATGCATGCATGCGCTCGTGCTTGAAGGTTTGCATGCGTGCGTGCGTTATGTGCGCTCCTGTCTGCGTACGTTTGTGAGTGAGTGAGTAACTGAGTGAGTACGTATATGCGTTTCTGACTGCAAATGTCGTTAATAAATAGAAAACGTATAATGGACTTGATACTGCAGTAAATCAAAAGGGTTTTACAATATTTAATAAACAAAACGAATACCGCAACATAACAAGAGAAATTCAAAGAAATTAATACCGTACTAGCTGAAACCGTCGTAAAGTGGGGTGGGTTACACTGAAAATAAAATAGGAAACCTTACGAAGTAGTTTTATTACAAACCGTTAGTTAACATACATGGTATCAAAAAGAATATTAACAACAACCAACGTAACGTTATGTTAAAACATGATATAAACGAAAACGTCAACTCGCATATAACACAACATAACTCTCAAAATATACTTTTTTTAAACAAATATCAATTAGGGATCATTTCTCACCCGCAAAACTTATCAAAATATAAAAAACAAGTACAGGTATAGTTTCATAAAGTTTCCAGCCTTAAATAAATACAAGAAGCAGTAACACAAAGCTGTTTACTTGCTCCTTACAGAAGTGCACGTTCTAAAAGTAATACCGTAATCCTTAACTGAAGAAAGCCAGTGTTAAACTCAATCTAAATTATAATAAGTAAACAATTTGTTGACGTTGGCATCTTCTAAATCTTAAGTTAAAGTAAGTAAAATTGCTTCACGCGAGCTTCTGTTTATTTCAACCGTGACTCTGACACAATCGCGTAATCACTATATGCACTAACACGTGAAAGTTAATTTTAGAGTTGCAGTTTAATTTATTGTGCCATAACCACAAGTATGAAAATAACTAAAGCACTGGAGTGGTTAATAACCATTAAAAAAAGAAATGCCTAGGTTTCATACAAAGCATGGAAAGAAAGACCTTAAGTCCGTTTCTGTGCCAAAGAGAAGTACCTGCCTTCTGAAGAGACTATTCGCTCGGTATGTACCCTATCGTACATCGCCAGCTTGCCTCTGCCTACCATCGTAGCAGATCTGAAAGTGAGTACTTACAATTATCAACGGATCAGATATTTCTATAAAACATTAACATACTATTTGGCATGAACCTGATACCAAATGCAATCAACTCCAACATATGCCTGCCAAAATAATCTTAGGTACTTTTGACACAAATAAATATTTAATAGAACAAAAGAAATTTTTCTAGAATTAATAAACTAATTCATTAAATAACTAATAAGCAACTCCGTATAAAGTTCCAAAACATTAAACATTTAGTTTTGTGCCTAAACTCATTCATTATTTCGTCTAAATAAAGTATTAAAGCTGCAGCAGTAAAATATTTAGAACAATTCAGATAATAAACAAGAAATTGAAAGCCATAAAAACTCCCTTTGCTTTATTAGTCGGAATAAACTATAAGCGTTGAAACTAATCTTCATCACAGTAATGATGAAAGATCAAATTCAATTTCTATGGGATGAATGATGTTTACAACCAATATCTTCAGGTTTTCGTTAAATAATTAGACGTGCACTTGATATTCCATATGTATTTAAGACATAACTACAACCAGCAGCTGTTTCAACATTAGCTAGTAATTTTATTTTGTTCCTAAATTAGCGCTGCAAATAAAGACTATTGCTAGTAATTAAAAACTAACTACCTACAAATCATCACCAAGAGATTAGAGAACTAACTAAGACCAATGTTTCTTAGTTTAAAGGGCAATTCTTAGACCGCACACCCTCCAAAAAACTTAGGCATCTTCACGGGGTCTTGAAAAGACACACAATGCTCCTTATTATTCGTTTCCGGAAAATGTTCGTTACAGGCGCAGGTTTAAAGAAACACCGGTACGACTGTGTTTAAAACGGCATACAAATGTTTATAATAGAGGCGTTTTAGCGTCTGAATATAACAACCCACAATGCGTGTACATATAGCTTGAAAACTTTTTAATTTATCCAATACTAATAATAGGACATTAGGAGGTATAAAATAATCGATTATGAGAATTTAGATAAAAAATATTGCAAATTAAAGAGCGTGGAATTTATACGTGCTACATAGCAATCACATTGGAAAGTTTAATATGTATTTTAAGCCGGCTATTATAGAAACTTGATGACAAACAAATTTTTAAAATTTCGATCTCAGTTTTGAGATTAAAGTAATAATATCTCCAGAACGGTTACACTTAGTTACTTAAAACCCTGTACATTTCTAGTTATAAATGTCTGGGGAATCCGTATGTGCAAAAATATAAAAAAATACGGATCAACATTTTTTTGGTGAGTTACCGTGTATATACTTAAATATTATTTAAATATAGGCACGATGAACTATACCAAAAGTGGTTTTGACGTTTCTAATAGTTAAGTCTTCGCACTAAATACCCACCTTGTATAAGACACGTGTGTTCTGAAATTAAAAACGTGCTATTTCAAACAATTATCAGCAATTGACCTTAATAACTTTATAACAACTGCTATAATCAAACGATAATAATCTACACCAAAAAAAAAACATTTACTACCTTTTTATTAGGTGCATATAAAGTCCTCTGCGGTTCGTCTGTCTTTAAGGGACGAATTCGAACAGCAACCATCAATCTTTCTTCGGCACTTTTAGGAGTTAATTTGCTCTCCTCACTACTGGAGCTCGACGGTGTTTGAGGTGTCATACCAAAGTAAGCTTTAAAAAATGCGCACCTTTTATCTAACGGTATTATTTTAAGCACGATCCGGAATTCAGTTGCCGACACATGCTAAAAAAATTCGGAAAGCTGCATTTTGACGTCACGTAAAATATTTTCCAAGTCACGAAAAAGGTTGGGGTTTGTTTGGAGCTTGCTAGTTGTTGACTAACTGAAACCCGACACGAACGTCGTTGATGTTTTGCCCCAATAAAAGGTTACCCCTGACAACGAGTTCGATATTGTCTAATACAGTACACATTATACCACTTTGCTTTCATGGTCATCGAATGCTTCACTTTAATAAGTAAAACTGACAGTTTGTCAATGTTATCATTTAATGGATTTCTCGATGTGATTGATATTAATGGTTGGGCGTTATATACCGTTACTTATATATAACCGCTATAGTAAATAATTTTTTTTAAGAATTGTTTAAATAGGGTGAGCTTGATTAATGTTGATTATTTAGCAACATAGTACGAAAATATTTATAATGTTTTATTTTTAATGTTTCTTTTATTCCATACACATACATATATATATATATATATATATATATATATATATTGCTATGATAAGGTGGTTATTTAAGGGTATATTGAGTCATAACGGTTACACAATACATGTAAATAGTACTAGGAGTTAGAAAACCATATTTATTTAGCATGAAAATACGTAATTTGCAATATTATGCAAAGAGCAAACATTTAACACCCTGTATAAGGATCTCGGTTGACTTTACATAATACCGAGAAGCATATCACTCAACAATAAACACGCATTCAGCAAAAGAAATAACTCTACACGCAAACAAATTTGTCCTAAACCAAAAGTATTCATAAATTGTAAATCAATCCGCGTTAAATGCAGTAAAAACTTAGATAATCATAATACAATTCACATTAAACATGCGATAGTGAAAGTAGATAGCATAGTGTCCTGATAAGAAACGCATCCTTCGAAATAAATACGTTTCGGAAACGCAAAAATGTAAACAGAAATATGTTAATTTACGTCACTTTGGCTACGTGATTTTTTACATGGAGTTAATACAAATCCCAAAGTATTATCTTGACAAACAAAAGTCATAAGTGAAATTACGTGCCAAGGCGAATTAGAAATTCCTGTAACAACATCAAGACAGACGGTATACAATAAATACAAACTAGAAATCCACTGATACCTATGTGATCAAGGAATCGTTTCGACAAGGTATTATCAGAGATAAACCAATAAATTTTTAGATAGGGAGTAGACTATATAACGCACAAGCTTGATTAGCAGACAGTCTTAGTTTGAACCAAGCACAACCTGAATCACTGATACTCAAGAATTTACGTGTTAAGCAAAAATTTAAATTAAACAATAACAATTTTGTGAAAAGTGGTGTTATAAAATTATTTTAAATAAATTATAGTGGAAATATATGAGACAAATTCGTCGTTTGCTGAAAAACGGCTCTAAGTCTAAGTGACAGTACGAAATCTAAGTATAAGGGACATGACGAAATCTAAGTCAGGCTACAAAAATTCTAAGTGACATTACGTTAATTGAAGAGACATTACGAAAATTCAAGGGACATTACGACATTATGAAAATTTAAGAAAGATCACATTAAACGAGGTAAAACTTGGAGACTAAATAAATTGAATAGAGCAACTCAACTAAGTGTAATATTGGAGTACTAATCCACAGCACGCAGCAGAAAGACGCACAAGGGAAAACTACAGGTCAGAAATATCTAGCATAAAACATTTATTTCCTATTTATTATTTTTGAACATTGATCATATTTTATACTTGAATATTTTATGTAAAGAGTCGTCAAAAATTTATTTTATACGTGAAAAATTTCGTAAACAAAAGGAAATCTTGAACGTTCAGAGAAATTTCCAATAGAGTACAACGTCATTTTGCTGGCTTTAAAATAAGAAAGCGAGCTTTAATTTTTGGAGATAAACAATTTAAAATTTATTGATATTTGATTCAGGGGCTCATTTTTTTTATACAGTCAAACAGATTAAGCTGTGAAGTGTACATGATATATATATATATATATATATATATATATATATATATATATACGAAAACGGCTTCTAATCTGCATCAAAAATAATTCTAATCTGCATTGAGAATAATTCTAACCCGCGTCGAAAATAATTCTAATCCATGGTCGTAAGGGGACAATTCTAATTATGGAACAATTCTGGTTTAATTCTGGGACAATTCAATTATAATACGCTGCTAATTTATGATCCGAAGTCTGGAATTTCAAGTGGTATTTAAGGGAGGCGATTTAAAGCATATCCAGAGCAATATTGAATAGAGCACGAGGTGATTTTAGAAATAAGGGGTAACCGTACTGAATATTGGTTCAACGTATGTTAAAGAGTACAAAGCAGGACATTGGTTTTGATTGAAGATAATGAGGGGGTGTTGATCCACAACACAAAACAAATCAGGTCAGATCTACCTAATTTTAAGGAATCTTTTCTAACTTAAACTTTAACACTGAATATATTAATTTTCTCACTTATTTGTAAAGAGTCAACAAGGACATTGAGTACGTTATAACTTACGTAATAATCATAAAAAGGTCTCGAACGTTCCAGTTTTTTTTGTAAAGGGTGTTTTTAGTGACTTTATTTTGAATTAAAAGGATATAAATTTTGGGATAAATAATCCATATAATATTAATTGATTGAAGGGTGTATTCAAAGAATTTCTAAAATTGTAAAGTGTAAATATTATTTCCTTTTATTATATGAATGTTGATTGACTTTGTTTTATCAATTCAAACAGGTAATCGTAAAGGGGTAAATGAAAATTGATCATCGTAACGTTGTATCGTATTTTTTTTCGTAGTTACACTTTGTCTATTAATATAAAATAAAGCAGCAATAAAATAAAAATATAATTTGTAAAATTCCGTACAATTAAAATAAAACTTAAAATCTATAATAGCATATAGACTCCTTTACCTTTGAGGTCTAAGATTCGTTATTAAGCTTCGTCGAGTTGTCAATTTGAGCACTTTGCTATCAACGTTTGAAGGGACAAGCTGCGATAAGCGGCGTAGTAAAGTCAAGATGGTCGTGTCTAAACACGTGGCCTGTAACACAGTTCGAAAAAGAAATGAAATTGATTGAATCTTGATGTCTGGAGGTTGTTTCCTAGCGGCTTTAGCGTGTATTCTTTTATATGTTCCGCTTAGAGCAGTTCAGTTGATCCCTGCAGGCCTAAGGAGATGGAAGCTCACCATCATTAATACAGTTGGTATAAATTATTTAAATAAATTTTATTAATATTTTCCTCTTAGTGCTATATCACAAAAATATCACGTAACCATATGACATGAGAATATCATATTCAATTTCCTTTTGGTTTTGGAGTACTAAATTTTATATGATGTAAAATCAAGCAGAAGTTAGTTTCGTTAAATACTGGTTTTATTCAGAAGAGTTCTCGCAATTCCAGTAATAATTTCGTAAGTATTCATGTGGCTTATATTTGTGCGTCGCAGAAAGCAGATGTTCATGGAATTCCCGACAGCTGGGGTTATAGTCCGATGTCTTTTGTTCACAGCAGTATCTCCACACGTGAGTGTTTTTAGCATTTAATCACTTTCAATATTAGTTAAATTACAATAAGAAAATATTAGATTAAACTTTAGTCACGTAAAAATCGTTTAAGGAAAGAAAGAATTAAGTAACAAATTTATTGCTTGTCAGAATGATTGCACATACAGATAAAGTTAACTAAGCTAAAAAGATGTGAGCGACATATTATGTCAGATATAAAAAACATATATTCAGCTGTCCTATTTAGACCTCACATGTCATCTTACGTTAATTTAAAAATATGTTTAAATATTTTGAGGTTATGTACTTCGATTTTTAGTCAACATGAGAAATTCTTTTAATAACTATTAAGTAAAAGTAACTTTAGGTTGACACATGCTAGTTTATCTGCACTTAGGTAATTTAAATTTCATTGTTAAAGTCGAAGTAGTGCTACTATAACTTGAAGAATATGTAATATGAATAATTAAGAGAACTCAAATCCTTACATAAAAAATATTAAAAAAGATTCATTTAGAGATCTTTATGTTCAATTTATTAAGAAAGATTCATTCAGAGATCTTTATGTTATTGAATACAACAAATCCTTATTAGTATATTTGTGTTCTATAAAAAATTATTAGTTGAAAATATTATAGTAAAACGAATTGAAAATTTGTACTATTAGGAATGATGTACCTTTTATCATCTTCCCTCGATAAACTATAAGCTGCGTGTACAAATCGTATTTTTTACTCCGGATACATACGCAGGCAAGTACTCGATACCATCCAAATAAAGAATTGGATGCTTGGTGACTTTTAACATCCGCTTCCCTCGTGTACGCCCAGACACATCCCAGCCCATGAGCACCCCTTGCCCATGCGCACCACTGCGCATGCACACCCCTGCCCATGCGCACCCTCTCTGTGCAACTGCTATTTCGGGGTAACGTCACAGCCTTTTATAAATAAAGAACAATGTTATATACTATTATAAAATGTTTATTCTGACATTATACATAACAAAATTTAAAAATATTTAATACCAAGCATGGAGTCATTTAAACTTAATTTTAATACAAAGTTATACACAGAAGACAGTCCTTTCTTTATGTTTGTTTGGAGTGGGTTTAATTTTATCTAATTTTATTTGCAGCTTAAAATTTAAATCGACACCCAAGTCTTCTATCTCCTTTTCTAACCAATAGTTTGATACATAGAAACCGTCTAGGTTTTCGAATTGTAAAATGTACTGAAGTTTGCCTCTATATTTAAAGTCTTTGATTCCACCGACAACCAGATCCATTCCTTCGTGTAATTCTTGCAGCTTGTGAAATCTTTTAATCGCAGCTTTCCCACTACATCCTGCATACGTATCTTGTTAGCTTGATCGACTTCTTCTTGTTGGTATTGGAGGACATCCTTATTCTCCCACTCACTATTACGTAGTTGCAAGTCCACTACTTTTGGAAATATATGGCTGTTATAGGTTGTAAGACCCTCGGTTTTAAATGATCCGAAAGGTTCTTTACTAGGCAAATTTACAATATTTAACGGAACCCCTTTGCGTGTGGTGTACGCCAAGGTTACGAAACCCGCATTCCTTAGGTCGTCTATGTTATCTGCCATTTTGATAAATACGTTTTAGAATAATTTTTTAAAAAGTATTCTGATTTAGTTACATCCTTTTTCGTAAGGACGCCTAGATAACTAAAAGAGTCTTTTTTACTAACCACAAATGCATACAGCTTGTAGAAACCAGATGTAGCTAAGTCAATCCATCGGCACATAAAATAATCTTTTAATTCTTCCTCATTTTCTCTAATAAGATGTTCTTTGTCTAACACATCTTTGTTCGCGTATTGTCGCAGTGTTTCCCATGTAGTCCAATTTTCGCCTTTTTGCATCCATTTCCTCCAATTCCAGTTGTCTTTTCCTTCTACTTTCAGCGTATGGCATGCATAATGGGGGCAATTTCCTTTAGTGTAAACGGGTAGAGTTTACTGCCAATATTTACGCCTTGTCGTACAACCTCTGGGCGAATGTTAAGCGTATCTATCAAACCCAATTCCTAAATGACTAATTCTTTTGGAATTGTAGAATATGGTGTTGCAGATTGTGCAAAATATGTACTACCTGCTTTAATGTAGCACTTGTGTAAGATTTTTATTTTATCTTGGCTATCTTCCTCCTCCTCTACTATCTCCAAATAATTTACAGGTAAATAGTTAAAACTAAAAGCCGAAAGCACATACTTTACCAATTTTTCCCTGGATGGGAACTAACTATTTTTTTGAATAATGTCAAATATTTATATACTCGTCGAAATCAAAATTTTTCACAATAGTTATAAAATTATGTTTGAGTCACCCCCACCCCAACACTGTAAGCACATTTCTTTAAATTTCGGATATGTCATGTCACCACTTATATGATCCGAAAAGATATGGCGAAGGTTTGTGTCATCCTGTTTCCATAATGCGATTACATTGGCGTTATCTCTGAGTCTATGTTTTAAGGCGCTAGCATAAGTTTGACATAGATAGAACGAATCTATTGCTTTATGTCGACCGAACGAGAAAAACTGAGTGATTTTACTTTGCTCGTTTGCAGGTATATCATCGAAAACCATAATTGAATCTTCTTTGGTATCTCCGGGTTCGATCAAATCATCGTAATTTTCAAACTCATGGTACCCAATTTCTTCTTTTAATGGTGTAAAAACGTTTCTTAACAATTCGTATTTCGGTTGATATAAACTCTTCGAAAATACATAGACATTTTGGAATCTAAGACCGTTCTCGTGCAAGATCAGAGATATTAAAGCGTTGGTCTTCCCACAACTCGATGGTCCCACGAATATAGCTCGTATGTTAGACGGGAACAAAGGACCATGTTTACCATCCTCTTTTGCATTAGCAATAGCAAAGTTAACATAATTCTGTATAGGTATTTTAACTTCTGTTATAACATCTCTGGATGCATCGTTGGAATTATGTAATTTCTTCACGTTCTGCAACCTTTTAACATATCTGCATAACGTTGTTCTAGGTATATTATATTTTTTACTAGCAGCGTAGAAACTCGAGCCATCCAGGATATCCTCTGCTGCATTTGTAATAGATTGTTTGGAGCACCACTGATTGCTTGAATGCGACATCTTTCGAAAAATGTCTTACTATAACTAAGCTCAACTCAAAACTACTTCCTTATATACCAAATTTAATCTCCCTGCTCACATAACCATATGACCACATGACCATATGACCACATGACCATATGACCATATGACCACATGACCATATAACCACATGACCATATGACCACATGACCATATGACCACATGACCACATGACCATATGACCACATGACCATATGACCATATGACCACATGACCATATGACCACATGACCATATGACCACATGACCATATAACCATGTTAGGTTAGGTTAGTTGGATTTGTGTGGACTTAGGTTAGATAAAAGGAAGACTTGATAGGTTAGGTCAGTGTCGCGGCGCTGACCTAACCTTAAAATTGGGGTAGCTCCCTGGGGGATAATGCTATCTAAGAAATTCCTAGAGATTCGGGTAGCTGAGACAATTCTAATATTAATTGATACCAAACAAGATAGGGCTATCTCGAAAGACGCATTGGTTAGACGAAGAAAACTATTTTGTTGTAAATTTAAGATGCTTATGTTATTTATTACTGTCACCAGATGTGGGAGCAAATGTGGATTGTGTGTGGAAATGTGGAAATGAATCTCCACATTTCCTTCTTATGAGAATTTACATCTCCTCATTTCCGCCTTATGGGAATTTACATGTAAATGTGTGTGGAAATGAAGGATTCTCTTCATTTCCGCCTTATGGAAATTTACATGTAAATGTGTGTGGAAATGAGGGATTCTCCTCATTTCCACCAAACTATCACCTCCTCCTCCTCATTTCCTCCTTATGGGAATTTACATGTAAATTTGGGAGGAAATGAGGGATTCGGGAGGAAAAGAGGTTCCAGAACGTCACTAAATACCCTACTATCATAGTTTAAAGAGTGGAATATTTGATCTATGCGATTTTTTTTAGTTTCACAAATTGCCAAAAATACTTAGGGTTTGTAAGTATGTTATCTTGCGCACGCTTCATGTAATTTTGATAATCGGTTTCGATAAGAGTTTTACTGCGGCGTCGAAGTATTGAAAATGAGCAGTAATCAAGTGTATTATTGTAATTTTTCCACCGTTTATGATACCGTTTCTTTTCCTTGATTACTTTAATGGTTGCTCTTGTGTACCATCTTGGAAAGCGTTTATTATAGTTCTGTTTTATTTTTGGTACTCTTAGTTTAAATATTTTGGTTAATTTGCTGTAAAACACATGCACCGCATCTTATATATCAGGTGTGGCCAACTTTGGTGCACATAAGATCTACTTTTTATTTTAAAATTGTGTCGCGATCGACCTATTTTTTAGGTAAGAAGGGGATGTTTTCGCAATGTGCTTTTATACCGACGTGCACTTTGGCGAGCTCCATGATTAAGGGGTAAATAATCTACATACATGAGTATTTATTTAATGGATTAAAAAACTTATGTATGTCCAGAGGAATTAAAACAACATGAGCACTTATTAATAACATTTATTCATTAAAACTTTTTAAATTAATGAGAAACCTGAGTCTGCATTTCCTTTACTAGTGCATCATAATTTGGAGTATATCCTGACAAAGACAATAACAATGAGTCCTCAGTATGAGAATCGGTCAGGACGGAACGAAGTTTAGTTTTAGTCAATTGTAAATATGAAAATGCCGATTCGCACAGATACGTAGATCCAAAGCAAGAATAAATATATTCACTACATTTGATAATATTGGGATACTTTTCTCGGTTAACATATTTCCAAAAATTTTCTTCAAATTTTCTGGCTTGTAAGATTAAATCAGATTGTAAAATTATAATTTCATTTTCCAAGGCGTTTTGCTCCATATCAAATAAGTCTGCAATTTTTTTGCTAATTTCCTTCACAATTAAATCTTTTTTGAAAGGAAAAGATGTCAATTCCACAATTTCTTTAATTTTTTTAAAATCTTGGAATCGCTTCTCAAAATCTTCCATTACATTTTGTATTTCGGCCACGTACTTGTCAATCTCATAAATAATATTTTTATTTTTTTGTAAGTTGTCTGCCATATTTGGAAAATGGTTCATATTATTTTGTTGTAAATCTTCTATCAACAAAATAAATTTGGTTTTATATGCTTGTATGCTGCTAATCATATCAATTATTGTTTTATTTTTATCTTGTAATTCTAAATTTAAATGGCTTAATATGGAAGTAAAATCTGTAAGGAATGCTAAGTCACTAAGCCAGGTTTTGTCATTTAAATATGCATATTTTTTCTCTTGTTCATTAAGAAATTCTATTATTTCAGGCAATAAATCACGAAATCGTTGCAGAAATTTACCTCTACTTAGCCATCTTACATCAGTATGCAATAATAAATCAGACTGACCTTCATCGAGTTTTAGTTGAAAAAGACGACGTTTGAGAGAACTTCCACGAATTGAATTAACAATTTCAAACGCGATGTCCATTACTGCTTTTGTATTTAGTCTCTTGCTGGATAATACTTGCTGGTGAATTATACAGTGGTAACTCAAAAAATCTGGGAATTTATCGTCATTTCGACATAGGGCTATAAATCCATTTTTGCGGCCTATCATTGCAGCTGCGCCATCCGTTGTTATTGAAACTAATTTAAAAATAGGTACTTTCTTATCATTAAGCAGACTTTTAAACCCGTTGAATATATCTACACCTCTAGTCCTTTCTTTCAAAGAAATCATACCCAACAATTCTTCTTTAGATGTAAAATCTTCAAAACTAAACGAATGAAAACAAGTAACTGTGCAGTATCACTTATATCTGTCGATTCATCACATTGAAGAGAAAAACAAGAGCATCTGTTAATATCATTTTGTAACTGTTCCTTTAAATTTCCACCCATCTTTTCGATTCGTCGCATCACTGTGTTTCGGGACAGTTGTAGATCTTGAATTGCAGCAGTAATTTCGCTCTTGTTCTTAAAATCATTAAAAAGGGAATCCGAGATTTCCAAGAACATTTCCTTTACAAATTCACCATCAGAAAATGGTTTACATTTTTTAGCTAATAGATAGCTTACTTTGAAGGATGCAGTTGTTACTGCTTGTGACTTCAATATTGGCTTTTTGAAAATATTTTGTTGATTTGTTAATTGAGTTTTAAGATCCCGAACTTTACGTTTTCGTAATTCGGAATTTGGTGGATAATCTGTTTGATACTTGTTATGTAAAGATATGAAATGTCTCTCCAAATTACCCTTTTTAGCAATGGCTACCGAGCTAAGACATATTAAGCAGCAACATTTATCATTCACCATCGTAAAAAAATAGTTAATTTCCCATTCTTCATTGAAATGATATGTTTTCGATTTTTTTGGTTTGCTATCCATGTTCATAAATAGGTATACTAAAATGCAAAAAAAATACGACTTAATAATAGGGCATGTAATAAAAGTATTAAACAGTAACAATATAAATTACAATTAATACCTGGTGTAGGTTTAGCCGATAAAACGAAATAGCTAATCATACTTAATAGTTGCGAATAATTAAATTATTACTTTAAATAATGCTCATAAATATTTAATTAAGATTTAAATAATTTTATTTAAAATATATCTCTTATATACTTGCACAATTAATTTAAAGAACACTAATATTTCATTAATACTTACAAATGAAACAATCCGCAAGAGAAATTGACTGTAGCGTACAAACACTAACTTCAGAATGAAAATTTAACACTATATTCTGCAAAATTATATTCCAAGAATTAATCCTAATGGCATGCAATTCAAATGTTATTATTTTAATAGTCATAAATTTCTCAGAAGTGTAAATACAAGTCAATTTTAAACGCACTGTATTTCAGATTTATTAAATAAACATCATTTATATACGTTTTATATGTATTGTATAAGTTTTATCATAAGCCGAAGTATTATGCTGATTTTGTAATATCCCAATTCAAATAAATTTTATATAGGTAGCAAAAGTAGCAGCAGCAAAAAGTTATCTACCGACAAAAGCTTTAAATAGAAAACAGAATTGCAAAAGTGCAAAGAAAAAGAACTTAATAAAACCATTTCAAATGTCAAAACAAACTAATAAAAATAATGATAATATAAAAATTATATCCTTTCTATGAGCTAATCACAGAAAACATTTGAATAAAAAGTATTTGTACTTTTTAAGTTAAAAGTTTTTATGAGATACTTTTCGCAAACCCCGAACTTGCGAGTGATCGACCAAAATTGGTCTCGCGATCGACCGGTCGATCGCGATCGACTTGTTGGCCACCCTTGTTATATATTACTGCCAGAGAGCAATTCATCTCAATCAGTTGATAATAAGTCATTGTCAATTTGTATAAAGTTAGCTTTAGTGAAATTGTACATAATTAACGGATTTATAGGTAAATTGTTTTTGATATGACATGTCACGAAAATTTCAAGAGAGGGATGATGTATATCTTCTCTAGGACTAACGCCATCGGACTTTTAATTATGTTAATTTTAACATCTGCGTTTGTTAATACCAAATCAAGAATTTTTTGATTGTTGTTACAATGTGTATTATATTGTCGTAGGCTACATAAAATCAGAGCATCTACTAATACTATGGAGCGCCGATTTGAATATCCTGTAGGTGTTGCGTACTGTACAGTATTATTATTAGATATCCATGTAATTTCCGGCATATTAAAATCGCCACATACGAATACGTTTGCGTTTGTATCGGTCATATTGCCGCATAGCTTATCTAAATAAACATTTAGTGCTGTATTATCACCTGGAGGTAAGTAGACAACGCCAACAACAATCGAAAAGGATCCTTGACCGATTGAAATCCAGATGTCTTCTGTTGTGGATGACCAGTTTATTATTCTCTTCGATACTATAGAGGTTTTGACCGCAACAAGGACTCCACCTCCTCACTGTTTTAAGGATCCTGTGGTTTCCCTATCACGTCGATATACCGTATAATCATTGGAAAAAAGTTCACTATCACTTATACCCGAAACCAACCCACTTTCCGTGATACAAATGATATCATAGTCACAACTTAGAACGTTTATGTAAAAATTGAGTTTTCGTTCGTAGACCGCGTACATTCTGATAAAAAACCTTTAGAGACATTTTTAAAAAACAAGTTGCATATTATTTATTACAAAGTATGTACAAATTGGTGAAGACAAAAAAATCAAAATTAAGTGAAAGGTGACAACTATAGTTTGTTTAAATCACTTTCGGACTTGATAGGTTTAGCGGGCGAGGTTTCATTCTTGCGAATATAGATAATGCAGTTACGAACCCAAACGAATTTAGAACTTTTTTCCTAGCTGTTTCCTTGGCTTGTTGCAAAAGTAGTTTATTTCCATTAGTCAAGTGTTCATTAATAAATATTACATCGCATAGTTTATCGATTTTAATTCTTGGTTGTTTGGAATTAGTGGATGATCGCTTGTAAAGATTCCATGCAGCTAAAAATTCGTCCTTTTTGCGTCTCAATACGAACTTTAGTACTATGTTACGAGGTTTTTTATTATCATTGTTCATGTGCTGCACTCTGTGTGCGATGCTTATATCGTTATATGAAATGTTGCAATTTATTGCTTGACCTATTGCTTTTAAAGTGTCGTATATATTTTCATTATTTGATTCAGTAACACCTTGGATTTCAAGATTATCCATACGGGAACGCTGTTCGAGTTCAGAAATTTGAGCGCGTTGTGATTGTATTACTTCTTTCATCATTTTACACTCAGCATTCAAAGTATCTATAATTTTAAGTGAGGCTCGAATTTCTTTCAGTTAAATTTCGAAATCATCTATTTTATTGCAACAAAATTGAATTGAAGTTAACATTTCAGACTGAGCCGTTTTAATGACTGATATTTCGGATCTTATAGTGATGAGTAAATTTATAATGCTATCAGAATTACCTTCTGGTAGAGAACAGCATGTAGCACATTTCCATGAGAATCCTTTAATATCGTTTATTGCTATAGCTTCATCTGGCATTCTAATACATTTCATGTGAAACACCATATTGCATGCACCTTTGCATTGTATGCTATTACTGTGACGAGTTATCAGGCCGTTGCACTCTTTACAATTACTAGGCATTGTTTATCTATCCGGTTCTAACAAAAATTATTATAATTATTATTTATTACTTGGACTAACTAAACACGTCTACACCGTACCGCGACCCGGATTATTAACTGATATATTCAACTCTAATAATATTCTCTCTAAATGTACAAAGTGTTGCTCTACACTATCGCTAAATATCAACACATCATCCACATAGTGGATACAATTCCTCATACGATAACAAAATATTTTGCATAGTCTTTACTAGTGCAGCCGTACTCGAGAACAAATCAAACGGGACCACCTTAAATTGGTATATTCTTCCTTCCACCGAAAAACACGCATATTTCCTTAATTCTCGCGCTAATGGAATCAACCAAAATGAATTCTTTAAGTCTAATTTGCTATAGATTTTCCTATTACCTATTCTCGCTAATATGCTATCCATTGTTGGTGGACAATTGTATTGCGGCTTCGTTCGCTTATTAATTTTTCTTGCATCTAAACATAATCTGATGCTATCATTACTTTTTTTATACGCAGAATGTTAGTATTTATCACTGAATAAAATTATATGCTCGAGTAACTGGTAATCTATTTCATCGGCGTTCCATAAGTAACATAGAACTATGCATAATTATGAAGCATAACTATTTTGAAAACTACTACAAAAATTAAACGATCTTCGACATAAATAATTTTGGTACAAAAGCAACTGCTGATTTTAATCTATTAAAAATAAATGCACTTTGTAAACTGATATTTCAACGTCAAGATTGGTTATAAATTGAGATTTGAAATAAAACCGGGAAGTATTTAATGGTGTTAATTACCATGAAAATGATATTTTTATAAAGCGCTATAAAGAAGTATTTGACAATGCCAAATGCAAGTATAATTTGTTTTGTTCTTTTTATAACCTAATAGTAAATTAAGCTAGAATATAAATTTAATTTTATAAAAAGTTATTTGTTAAAGGGGTAGTTTCCAGCAATTTTTGAGGTCATAGTTTGAAACATTTTGACTTTTACCAAATTAAGAGTATGTGTCCGGCATCATTGACCAATTATACTGACAAACGAGGTAATAAAGGATAGGTAAATTATCTATAGAAAAATTAAAGAGAATTTTTGTAACTCACAGAGAAGGTATTTGGGTTCTGTAGTTGTTAACAAGTATTATGTGAGGATTATTTGAATAAGTATACAATTATTATATAAGAATTTCTGTCTAAGCTTAAACTGCAAATTGTTTTTATAAACCTTATTTATATTGAATGTAAGGAGTTCTTTAATAATATATATAAAAGACAGATGTTTTTGAATGCATATATGTTTCTTGAGATTTTTGTGTTTCATTTTATTTTCATAAATTCCACAGCGTAATCTCTCTTGAGCTAGCCAGGCAAGGAAAAGGACGTTAAGATGGTGAATTTAATATTTTCTATTGCATTTTCATCAATTCAATTCGGCTGCACCCAGGTCACAGCATAATTTGTGGCTCACAACCCATAGGCGGGTCACAGCAATTCAAATATATATATATATATATATATATATATATATATATATATATATATATAAATGCTCAGTTGCCTGCTGTTCGCCGCTGCTCTTTGTTTCTAAATAATCTAGAATAAATTTATTGCACACAATTAGATTTATACCTCGACCAGCTTAATTTAACCCCACACAGAGTGCACGATGATACGGTAACACAGAAATTTTTACCCCTATTTTCCCTAACACTTCGTACATAAATAAGATAACCAAAAATGTATATAATATATCAAGAAATATGTACAATTTGCACTTCTACAACCTTCGTAATATTATTTGTTATTTAAACCCCTTGAATCAAAATAAAAATATAAATCTGTTCACCACCAAATTATAACTCTATTAAAAGTATATAAAGCCAGCAAAAATAACTGTGTTATAATGGAAGCCTCGTTGAACGTTCAATGACCCTGCGTTCTCTTAAACGTAATTTCTACGTATCAATCAAAATTTTTGATGACCCTTCACATAAATATATATGTACATGCAAGTGTTAAATGTTAAAAAAAAAAGTTTTATGCTATTAATTTAATATGATCTCTAACCTGGTATTTTTTTTTTGTTGATTTCCTGGTTTGAATGTGAAGTTTTGCAAACAGCCCTATCCTTTGACCTGCCGCTACGTGCTTTTAACCAGTGACCTTGGGTTGCCTCCAGCTTAACGTCCTGGTTTAGAATTTTCCCTTTTATTATATCTGTTACTTGTAGTATTGGATTTTTACGTTAGATTTCTTATTGAATTTGTTTAATGAATGACTTCGTAAATTTTTCAGTAGATCTCATAGAGAATTCCTCAGTTTCCTTAAATTCCTTAAAGCGCTATGTTAATAAATGTTAAAGATCATGTTTACTTTAATTAAAATTTGGACTTACGTCTTATGTCGACGGCGAACTTGTATATTTGAACGTGCACTTATAGATAAAATTTTTAATTATTAACTTTCACTTAAAATCGTGGTTTAATTTCACACTTAAACTTTGAGTAGTATTTTTGTTCAAACTAGTACAGTTTGTGCTTCAGTTATCGAAAGACTGACCATTAACAGCTTGGTGTAATATATAAAGGCAAACCCTTCCACGTGTTGTCATTGGCTTAATCGCGCATTATCTTTGTTGAGGCGCTGCACTTGTCTTATCATGTAAGCCTTCAGATTTTACATAGAGTTACCTATCCTATCTTTCATTGAAATGCTTCCAAATCACGTAGGCATCAAAACTTTACATTATAAATTTTATTGGCTATGGTACTTTGTACCGTTAAATATCATGTTTTCGTATTTTGTATAGGAAATTATTAGCTACTACATTTAATATTGCACGTACGCCAAGACGTATGATTACATATTTTGTTTTCATTATATGCTGGATTTTATTTGAATTTGTGGAGTTTACTTTTTAACGATCACGTAGGCAAATTTTATAATGGAATTCTTTAACAGATAACGTAAATTAGATGCGTTTATTTACTTCTTACGTTTTAAAATATGCTTGTTTTGAGCCTGTTTGTTGTGAGCACGCATGATTCTTTTCTTACATTAATACGTCGAGCTTAAAAAAATTCGTTTCATGTTTGTTTGACTTTAGATACTCCTAATTTGTATTTATTTAAAGTTTCTGAATGTATTACTGTTTCTAAAGCAAATTGCATTGCCTCTAGAGTTATTTATTCTACTAAATGTGGTTAAATTATTAAAGAATGAGCTTTCTTTCATTGACTAAAGTTAGTTGTAGATGTTATACAGTGTGTTTGATATTTGCTTTTTGCATAATTAACGAATTGTGTACTTTTTATGAATCGAATATTTAGTTTTCTTGATTTTGGTGTTGTTTACATGAAGTATACTACCTTCGTGACGCTATATACCCCTAAATAAATAACCCTATTATCATAGCAATATATATATATATATATATATATATATATATATATATATAAAGTAAAAAGGAATTATTGGTAAGTGCCTCAAATTCAGCCATATATATTAAAAATGGTTTGCATAAGATAAAAATATCATTGCAAGTCTTCTTTGAAGTAATCCATTCAAGCTTCACTATTAATCATTCTTGTAATCAATCAACGTCAGAATACTTTGTATTTTTATAACCTGAAAATTAGACCACTATTGACACTACACTTTCGTGTACGTGTGAATTACCTTTCATTTGATTAACAAACAGGCTTATAAAATATTATTGTACTTCCTTGTTTGTTGAACACCCTTCTATTTGTACCTTATATGAAACACCCTGCATTCATCAAAAATTCTGGGAGTACTAACATAATGATTCATGTGTATACAAGGTTCTCATTTAGAGCTCGTTTGATAGATTAGATTAATAAAATATGCAATAATTACAACTCTTTTCCTGACTTTAATTTCAATTAACGCTCTAGAAGTTTATCACGCGCACGATAAAATTAGAACTGATCGTTTTCTGATAGTGGTGCAAATTAGAAATATATCGATTAAATCAAAAATTCTTACGAATTAATTTGATCCTAACACTAATACATATTATATGAATTTTGAAAAACATACTTTGACGGTTCTCGATAATTGAATAGGTTTTGTGTATTATAAAAAGCAAATTCTATACTAATAAATTACAATGCTATTTTTATTATCTAACTCCTTAGTAGTTAATTTTAAAAGAAAAGCGTCATCTATTCTATGTATGTTTTAATATTCATACATACGGGGTGAGGTTTTTAAAGTGTCACAAGGGTATATCTTGAAAATCGTACAAAATTTTTTTTGGGAATTTTTTGTGAAGTAATTGGGAGACGGTGATACATTTAAATGTATTTTTGACATTTTGAGGGGTGGGAAATAACTTTGGATTTTTAAACGGAATGAATTTATTTTACAAAATTTGAATCTAGGTATATGTGCAAAAAAATATTGATTTGCTCCTTCGGTATAGAATTATGTTTTATTAGGTTCAAATACAAAAAAAGAATATTAATCGTCTGTCATACTCGAGAAATTGTTCAAAATATCTCAACTTCCAAACATTTTCTCACTTTATTTCTAAATGAATTCCGTAGATTCTGTGACATTTCAGGTGTCATTAATGCTCAGGCAGCTCCGTCGTGTAGTTGGTATGAGTGTGACTACTCTGCTCAAGGTGCCGGGTTCGAATCCCGACACAATCCGCTTGAAAAATTAAAGCGTTCTAATTTTCCTACACCCAAACATTTTATAAAGTTACGAATAAAGTACAATAACTTTTGCATCCATTTTGTATGGTGATATCATTCTTTTTGTTTAAAATTTTTTATATAAGTGATTTAAATGCAGCCAAACATGTTTAGTCAGTATTTTAATTCTCGTCAACTTATAAAAGAAACATCTAATAAAATTCAAATAATCGATTTACGTGTGTCGAAGGTCGAGCATAATTCTATTGTATCTTTTGTTTACGTTCAAATGATGGGCAAAGCTATGAGTTCTGCAACAGGTTACTCAGACTCTTCCTGGTCACTCGCTGCTATAACTGTGCAGTTAAGATGTGGAAAGTTTTGAATATCGGCGATCCTCGCATCGCACTTTATTCAGATTAACCTTTCAACACGTGTCCCGATCTGGTCGATTCAACAATGCACTACAAAGATAAAACAGAAAAACAAAAAGTCTAGCTACAAATTTATAAAATGATTTAACAACTACTTTAGAAATAAAATTTAAAAAAAACAACTTAGGTTCTGGTTTTGCTTCATGTAAAATTACAATAATTATGTAAATGAAATGAGTTCCTTCGTTGGGTATGAAACTGAAGGTACAACATTGAAGCATTTTTACTTTATTAATATAATTAAGCAAGTTAAAAAACATTGAATTTGATAATTGTTAGTAAATCACCATGTATATGGCAAGTGTGGGGTTTTAATTGTTAAAAACAGATTTTGGTTGCATATCCAAATGTTTAAATTAACATTCGTTAATTCTTTAGATTTATAAAAGCATCAAAAAGTCACCTTCGATTTATTTATTGAAACAGAAAGCGTTGTTTAACTAAAATATATATATATATATATATATATTGCTGTGATATACGAGCCCCACGACTTGGGCAGACCATAAAAATGCTGTGTTAACCCGCGCCACGGCTTGGGCGTACATAAAATGCTGTGATATTACCCTTATACCACTCAAGCACTTGTGAAAATGTTAATTTATAATTTTCTTTGCCTCGACTAGCTGATTCAATTAAATAAAGCACTTCCACAATACACAGTATAATGATTGAATATTTACAACCCTTTTAAATATCTTCTCCCTTTTTAAATCATATACATCTGTCAAATTTTTAGAAAATCAAACCAGCAAAACGAGATTTTTTATTACCTTTAAATACCTATTGAAACGTTTTAAGATGTCTATGCTTTTCATAAATTTACACAAAAAACCCCAATTTGTCGGGTCTTACACTTTAAATTGTTATTGAGATAAAACAGTTTAAAAATAAATCATATCCAAAATATTTGAGATAAAACAGTTTTAAAAATAAGTCATATCAAAATCTCTAACCTGAAGTAGTTTCGTAGGTGCTCCTAAGAATTGAAGTCGATATCCAAATCGTTATTGGTGCGTTTATTCCAATGAAAGGTTTTTTATTTCCGCAATAAAATATTTACCATCAATTTGCTTGAACAGGCAGCATTCTCCAAAATTGTATTTCTGATTGTAATGGCTCGTTATTTAAAATTCTAACAGGAATCGTAACATTATTTTGATTGTAATTTATGATTGTAATGGTAGTTTTCGAATGTTAATCACGATGATAATTAAGATGGTAATTAAGAGCCCCGTTTTATTTATTATTAGAAATGGTATAATTTCATAAATCTTAACTACTTACGTCTCAGAAGTACGGTTCTCTTAGCACAATCACACACTCTAGAATTTCACTGTTAATTTAATTTACTATTCACGTAAATATTTAGCACTTTCAAGTATAGTAACTGCCCAGTTTCAAAGTATACTAACTCGATATTCAATTGTCAAGATATTTATAGGATCGGCCCTTTATTGTTTGTGATTTGTTGACTTCGCGTGCTAGGCGAGATCAAGCGTATTATCACTTGTTATTTTGGAAAGTTTACCAATTGTATGTATTTTAATTGCATGAAGCTATGCTCTTGGTCACGCAATTTAAATGTTATACCTCACATCTAATTCACAAATCCCAGGAATTTTCGTTCATATCGATCACGTAGTATTGTTTGTTGGCCTTATTCTAATCTAAATCAAATAAATTTGGTGTTTGTTTATTTCCTAATAAATTGGATTTTTGAACAACTGTGATTTTTTTAGATCACGAACGCTTTTAAATAATGCATAATTTCTGCGTGCGTTTACGATGATATCTTAACACACTTTTTGAATGTTTATCTAGCCAATTCATGCAGGTTTTTTACTGATTTAATTTCAATGCGTTTCGTTATATTTTTAAATTCTAATCTTTGCTAGTAGTTACTCTTGGATATGTGTTTTAATCGTTTGTACTGCTATATACAGTGTGCTCTCAACTAATAATATTTATAATAACCCATTTACTCTTCTAATATCTATAATTATATGTTTTTGTTACTTGGGCGTTTCTCTTGTTTATTCTACGACCCCTATGACTTAACCTACCCCTAAATTAACCCTTTAATATATATATATATATATATAATATATATAATATATATATATATATATATTTATATATATATATATTGCTGTGAAACCTCTTGAATTACCTGGTCTGTTGATTTTCTTCTGTTAATCGCCTCGGCTGCTCCTCTAGATAGCTTTCATCCTCAATTATAAAAAAAAACAAATACATTCCTACCACAAACATCAACGTTAACTCTATTTACATCAATATTCAGAATACATTAAATTTTCAAATTAAATTTCAGCATAAAATTCAGTTTTAAAAAGAATTTCAAGATTAATTTTATTATCACTTTAACGTGCATCCAGAATTAAAGTCCTTGTTGGATGCCTACTGATTAATATAACAATATAAGCAGACCGGAGTCTGAGTATAAAGGGAGCATCTACCACCCCTTTTACGTTAATTAACCAAGTTCGTCTAATTGAGCTCAAAGACATACCCAAAGTTTCATCATAATTCAGAACATCAATACTAAATACCCCTTTCTACTTAAACAAGCAAATTTCATCTTAAAATTAAAATTTTATGGTTAGTACAATTTCACTAATGTCTATTTAAAGTAAATCAATTATAAAGTTATTCAACACACACAAAAATGTCAAACAAAATAGTATAATTTACCTGAAGGTTACTGTCCTCGTAGCTTCAATGTACATCGTCCCTTTAGTTAATCACACCATTCCAACAAGATTATATTTACGGCTTCTAATTCTCAACGCTTTTAAAATTTTCTCCATCACCATTTATTTAAAGTTGTTTCTGGGCTTTTCCGGAACTCATCTGTGTATATCTGACCCTTGTTTCGTGGATCCAGACACGTATTTGAACCATTTAATTATTAACACCCCCGAAAAATAGCAGAGAAATTCATGCGTCTTTCACCAATATACGCCAAAACTGCCTACTTTTGTGTATACATTTGTCGTTGTAAATTTTGCTAATTGGTACAGTGATACTAAATTTTATTACCTTGTATCTAAGTGCACTGAAGTACATTCATGTTAGCACGTAAATAACAAACTATTTTGAATCACTAAAATATACGAGCAAAATTTTAAATTATTTTATCAAACTAAAATGCACTGTTTAACATCTTGAATCAAGTCGCGGATGTAAGAGCTTTTAACGCATCGAATAGTCAAAAGTCTAAGAGAGCGAAATTCATATTACCACCGGTATATATAGCGAATAGCCGGCACGTCGCTTTTGTCCTCAAAACAGACAATTCTTAAGAATTTCTCATTCTATGTTCCCAGTCCGTCGCTCGCGCATCGGATTTTACGAATTTTTCACTCGCCCCATTTAAATTTCAGAAATTCTCACACGGCACGCAAACATGTCCGAGAAAAACTAATCAATTTTGTACAGAAATTGTTGTTTCTACCTCTGATATTTGCATCCTATTTTCAACCAATTGTGACCCTCGTGACGTTGCTTAAATCACGCCTTTTACTATATGTGTCTTTGCTTGACGCATTTTCTCTTTCCTTTTCTAACCTGTTCGTATTGGTGCAAATTGATATTCTTTATTATCGATTATATTTTAGTCCATGTGGACTATCTGGGTTTAATAACCCCGTATCGCACCTTCTCGTGAATATTAAGCCCCGGTTTCTCCAAGATTCTTTGTAAACATTAATTATCTGCAAAATTTTCGCCGAATGAGCTTTTTAAATAAACCCTGTTTTGTATTTCGTGCTAAAGCATCTGACCGTTTCAATATCCTTAGAATCGACATGTTTATCTAAACAAATTAAACTGAAATTGCCTTTTAAAATACGCAGGTGTGTTCAAACATCCTACTTCTAACTAACACTTCTAGGATTTGCATTTTATTGGGTTTTTACAAGTTTCTGTAGATATTATCTGTACGTTTTGTTCAATACCGGTTACTTGAAATAGAGTTAATTAAGATAAATTTTGCACGTAATTTCCATTTGTTTAGGAATAATTACATTACACGTAGAGCTTTTTAATACTGCTTCTTTTGATATAAAGCGTCTTGTACATGATTTTAAATCTCTTATTTTTACTGAAACGAATGAATTTTTATTCTCCACGGTGTTTTAATAAAGCGTATTATCTAATAAAATTCCTTATACACGGTGATTAAAATTATTTGATGTGATTATTTATTTTTCTACCCTGGTCTAAATATGAGTAATATATATTATATATATATATATATATATATATATATATATATATATATATTGCTATGAAAAGAGAGTAGTTTAAGGGTATATTAAGTCATAGGGGTCGTAAGATAAATGTAAATGTTATTAACGTTAAGAAAACCAAACAATTCTACCATTAAATAGAAGTAAATCTACTATTTTATATACAAGTCCAGAATTAGAAATTAACAAGAGAATTAGGTTTTGAATGCATCGAGTTTCATCAAGATATACACGTAATCGGTGAAGATAAACAAACTGGAATACTAGCTATTGAATAAGATCACCTATGGTGGACATTGGTGCATGCCCTGACAACAAATGTGTTAAGTTCACTTCTATACCTTCCCTCATGCTACCTAATGAGTCGCCACCTCTCATATGCTTTACTTGAACAAAGACTGAATTACCCAGAAAGTAGTGATCAAAATGCCGGCTACTCGGGTATAGTGCCACTGGGGGAAGATATTGGGTTGCCACTGAAAATAGTAAAAAGCTGGTAAATTGAGAGACAAAAATAAATTGTTTGCGAGCAGAAGAAAAAGGCAACAAAATGGGAAATGGGAAGGTCAAAGAACCAAGAGAAATTAAAGCTGTTCCCTGTAAATAAAAGTGCCAAAATAACAGTTTAAGTAAGCGACAGGACAATTTGCGCCAAGACTGCTTCGATAAATTTTGGGCCTTAAAAGATCACAAAAAGCAGAAAGCATTTATTCTTAGCAATGTTAAATGCAAACCGCCTAGTCGCAGATATGCTCAAGCAGTTGGTGTGGAACAGCAGAGCGAAAAGACCAAAGTGAAATGGTAAAAGTTTGCAGAGCGTTGCTATTGGCTACGTTAAATGTTAGTGAAAATTTTTTGAGGTACACTGTAGATAACTCTATACACCCACTAGTTCCACGATCTGACATGCGTGGAAAGCATTCTCCTGCAAACAAAAGCAGTCTTCAATTAGGAGAAGACACTATTGCTTTCATCTCTAAACTTCCTGTTATTACCTCCCACTATTGTAGGAGCAAAACTACCAGAAAATACTTACCAATAGAGCTCGAAATGTCAGCTTTGTTTATCACTTACACGAGCAAGAGTGTGCAAGCTAAAAACAGCTTCCTGTATCACTGAAGGTATTTTGGGGAATATTCAATTGGGAATTTAACCTTGGGTTCCATGTGCCAAAAGAGGACGAATGTGCAAAATGCCATGGTTTTGATACTTTGCGTCCAGAAAGTAAATCCGAAACAATCATGTAGGAACATCAAGGGCATATTGCAGAAAAAGGTGCCACACGGAAGGCACAGCGAGAAACAGAAATAAAAGGAAAACGTGATAATACGTTTATATCTACATCTCACCACACCAAAAGTTAATGAAATTGCAACATGCGTGTATTCGTATCTTATTATAGTTGATAGTAGAGGACAAGTTACGCATGTCAGTCTGCATTCAGACTCATGTCCTGGTCAAAATCTTAACAAGCAAATGCTATCAATGCTTTTTGCGTTTGTACAGAATTCAAATACTGTTCAATAAGTGTATATGCGATACTTGCTCCCTGGTCATTTCTACGTGACCTGCGATTCTATGCACAGCACAATAGAGAAATATACTAGCCGCCAAACTGTACTAGCGCCGTCAGGGTGGATACCCACTGTACGTTTTTAGAAGAAAAAGCCCTACAACATCAAAAAATGGAGAACTTTTCTTGATTGGAAGTCTTTGTATCAAAAATCTTACCCGTTAATGTGAAGGGTAGTGGCGGCAGAATTAATTGAAGAAATGTCCGACGTTGGATGGTTACAAAAGGGGAAAGTAGCCTAAAAATACAATATTATATTTTCCATGACAACACTAATGTGCACACGGTTCCTATTAAATCACCCTTGTTATCTGGGATACCAATAAACACAGACCAAGACAGAATCCGCACCGAGGAAAGTTACCCATATCATTATTAAAATGTGAAAATTTGATGAAACTTTGCCAAAGTGGGATTATTGCAAGTGAGGTGCATAAATTAGAGTATAAAATATGAGTAGTTGCCGATGAGCTAAGGGAGACTATCGAAGAAGATATAAAAGAAGACAATTTGGCTATTGGCAGAGTGGCCACTAATTACTTTACCCGGCGCGTAGTATGTAAGTGAATACTCTAAGAAAATAATCGTAAGACATTTTGAGATATAATAATCGTTTATTTTTAAAGAAAATCTACTATTACTTGTATAAAAATTCTTTTAGTAATTATGTTATTTTTATTTCTTGACTAGAATAAAAAGTGTGATTGATTTAACTTTTATTAGTCGTCTAGTTTGAAGATATTGTGCTGTAGGGATTATTATAAAGTATTGTTGCGAGCTACTATTAGGCAACCCGTCAAACACAAGCGCCGTAATCACTGTATATTATCCATGGATCGAGAATCTTCTAGCAATTACTGGAGGATGAATCATCCTTTTTAATTTAGGGTATAAATAAGACCGATTAGGAAGTACAGAGTTAGTCAATATCAGAATGTCGAATATAAATTATATCGTGTAAAGTAAAAGTAGTTGAACTTTTGGAAGTCCGAGAGTATACATAAATTTATATGATGTGAACACATAAATAGACAGAAGTGTAATAAATAAATAGTTGTGTTAGTATTGTCAATAGACGTATGGTTAATAATTTAGTTTAAGAAGATATTAGTGCTTTTAAATTCATTAGTGTGATAGTGCTTCATTGTTAATTGGACTGAAAACATCTATAAATAAGGCATATACTGTTAATTAGACTTGTGAACAGTGAGTAATAAGGACTCTTGTTATTACTTGTTTTAAATGTTTAAATGTTTAACTATTATATAGAATGTTTTTAGCATTAAAGTTTTGTAAATGCATTTGTCGATATCACTAAGTACTAATTTTAAAAGATTTTTTTCATCTACTGAAAAATATTCACATTGTGGGTTGTACTTTTTTATCCATCAGGGGACGATGTGATATGATCTGGGAGAAGAAAATTTCTATCACGCAATTTAGACAAACACTAGCAACTAATCTTGCTATTATTATGTACAACCCATGAAACGCACACATACATTTATCAAGCCAACTCAACAAGGAAGATAAAAACGCAAACAATGGAGAGAATAGTACAAAGAACCAAGAAAAACATTGAGTATGTAGTGTTCTGTAGTGGTTCTATGTCGATTCTCATTGGTTGATAATTATTGCAAATATTATAGTGTACATTTCGATATTTGTAGATATTTGTTAGATAGCTCAGTAACCACTTGCAAGTTTCTGAACGCATTCCGTGACGTCTGAATTTACATTATAAGTGGCGCATGTGTAGGGACGATCGATCTAGTCGACAAAGACTTTGTTTTTAGATTTCAAAGTGGCAGGTCGAAAGACTTCATTTGGCGGGTTTTAAAGGTAATATTTTAAAGTTTATAATGTAGTGGCTATATAAGGTAATCTGATTACATCTTGTAATTCGGTAATTGGTACTTATTGTAAAACCGTTATTTATGTAGACACTGAAGGAAATATTTTTATGATTACTTGTTGCTTTTTTTGAAATTTATGTGTACAACGCTACCTTGCTGGTTGTTTTACTTATGAGGTTTAATATGTAATTTTCGCTTGGATTTACGATTTTAATGAACATGTTTTATGTATAAAGGTGTATAGTTTGGTTTAACAACCAAAAACTAGTATTTATTTATTTCAATTGTTTGTTTAATATCTAAATCAGAGTAAAAATAATAGTTGTTTATTTGAAATAATGTTTATTTAGTATTTAATACAGAGTTCGAAATTCCATTGCATTGCACTTAATGCAGAATCGATAGGAAATGTACCCTTACTGTGATTTTACGAACAATTAATGAAAAGTACCAACATTCCTTAGATATATTTAATCAAATTATTAGGCAAGTTTGAATATAAACAGTATTATCTCTGATATTTGTGATGCATTTGACATTTTTATTATGTGTAATTGTTTTCTTTCGGCATATTAATCACATTTACAACAGCACCACTCATATTTTGGTTTATACGTAACTATATGTTTGTTGTTTTGTGTATCCTATTATCTAGCCGATGTTCCTATATAATTAACTAGTATTTAACATTTGTGATAATTGTGATGTAATTAAATTGAACCTCTGGTATGACCGACCATCTCGTGCCCTCGCGTTTGCATTTATGACTATGTTGGAAATAGTCTTTCAATAATAAGCGACTTTTAACCATGCGCAATCATTCCATAAGTTCATTCCAGCGATTCATGTCGTCTTGTCAATGTACTTGTAGTTGTACCCTTTGCAAATAATAGAAAGTCAGCAAGCCTTTGTGAAATATTTTGTAGCACGGGCTGAAAACTGTTAATATATGTATGGGGGCGCTTGTGTTCGAGCCTTGTTAAATATTACTAACATTTTGTCTGTGCGGGGAGGAACATTGGTAGTCAAGGTGCAGGTCATCCTTCTGGTGTCCCCCCTTTTTAACTTTAGCTGGGTGGTATTGGCCTAGCCAACCTCAGTACCTACCAAAAAAGACTAGCTAATCTACACTAACGTTTCTTCAGTTGTCATGTGTGGTATGTCTGGGTAACAGTTGACATTCCGTCAAATTCAATGTTGGTGATCTGGGTACTTATATATCACCTATCCTTGTCGAGATGTGCCAAATGCAGTTGGAAGTGTAAGGGCAGTTTGGGGTTTTCTCTTCCGTGCTCTTTCCCCAATCGCCCAGGTTGAGTACGACACTGTTTGCTTTGAATGTCATTTTTAATGCTTTCATGCGAATGACCTATTTATTGGTTATTCTTTTGATTAAAAGTAAAGTTAGATAAATTCTGTAGTTTTATTTCAAACCTTTCCCACTTTAACGTCATCTTCCCAGTGTGAACTTGGGTCACATTATAACAACACAACGTAGGAGTCGTCGAGCCACTGCCACTAGATGTTAGATCATGGAGCCCGGTGTGCCGTTTATAGAGGGCGTTTGGGTAAGCTTTCAGGTCAGTTACACTACAAGTAATATTGAAGCAAACAAAAAGTTAGAAAAGTAACAAGTTTCTGCCAAGACTGTAAAGGCTAACCTAGATTCCGCTTACAGTGTTTTAATACATTTCACAAATAATCACGTAAAAATAGAATAAATAAGTTTTATTTTAGTTTTCATTGTAGTTTATGGCAAATTTGAGATCCATTTTTTGAACTAAATAATTTCTTTCTTAAAACTCAACATCGGACTCAAGAATCCGATACTGCTTCGAAGAAATTACCTTATAAGTGTATGTTACAGATATCAGCAGTAATTATTTAGAATTAGTTTGGGACTTCCTCAAAAGATGGTACTTAATGTTAAATGATACATAGGATTTCGGCGACTTGTGCTGTCATTAATTAAAAATTACCTGATAGCAGCTTAGATGTAGATTTTATTAGTGATGAAAAGGAGATTTTGCCTAAAATTAATGTAAAATATTCACCAGGAGCATATCTTCTAGTAAAGTTAAAAGTAGGAGGAAAAAAAGAAAATTTTGTTCATTATATTGCTAAAATTTTGAACTTCACAAGTTCTCCTTTCATATTTAAAGTAACCTATCTGCGTAAAAGTTCCAAAACAATTGAATTCTATTTTCCTGTTGAAGTGGGCACAGATGTCATATATATGGACCAAATCGTTGGAAAGTTGAATGAACCTATTTCCAGAGGTTCAAGTAAAAGGATTAGTAAATATTATATTTTCGAGAAAATTTAAGTGACTATGTTTCTGCTATGCGTTGATGTTTTATAGAGTCCCAAATCTCCCATCTGGTTGGTTCAAACCTCCCCCATGTGGGAAGATTTAGGACACTTTATCTTTTTTTAAAAACCATACCCAAAATTTGTGGAATGTAATTTATTAAGAATAAAGTTATACTTTATGTTCACAAATGTTAACGTTTTAATATACCTACACTATTGTAGCGGGCTACTACTACCGCGTTTCACTAATTTAAAACAAGTAATAACAAGAGTCTTTATTACTCACTGTTCGCAAGTCTAATTAACAGTATATGCCTTATTTATAGATGTTTTCAGTCCAATTAACAATGAAGCACTATCACACTAATGAATTTACAAGCACTAATATCTTCTTAAACTAAATTCTTAATCACAGGTCTATTAACAACGCTGACACAACTATTTATTTATTACACTTTTGTCTATTTATGTAATCTACAAGCTGCATGCACACTAAACACGTTTACATAATATAACATTTATGTATACTTTCGGACCCCCCAAAAGCTTAACTATTTAACTTTACACGATATAATTTATATTCGACATTTTGATATAAACTAACTCTGTACTTCATCATCGGTCTTATTTATACTCTAAATTAAAAGGATGATTCGTCCTCCAGTAATTGCTAGAAAATTCTCGGTCCCTGGAAAATATTCAGTGCTTACGACGCTTGTGTGTTTGACGGGTTGCCTAATAGTAGCTCGCAACACTATATTTTAGTTTGATGGTTCTCAAAACGATCCTTTAAGAAAATCGTTCAGTCAACGTGTTTATACTCCCCAATCTCCAATTGTGCTAGCGTGGCATCTGTTTTCTTTCTTTCTCTTCTTTGTTGCCAAAATTCGGGCGAGCACTCCGTTACTGATTTCCTTATTTCCTTACTTTATGAAAGGTGAACTTTGATAACAGCTCCTATATTGACGTTTTCATTTAAATCGGTTAGTTATTTTTCAATATCATTTTTGTGTTTCAAGTTGGTTAATGCTATTAGTATTTTCAGTATTCTACCAGAGTAAGTGGTATTAATTAAATGCCGCCAAAAATTACAAATCAGGTTTTGATTTTATACTCAGATCATAATAACAATATTACCCTTAAAGTTGCAACTATGAAATATATTTTATATGCAAATTAAGCGCATTCTAAAAAATCCATATTCCGGCTATTGATAATATCAAACGTAGTGCGACTTCCTACAACAAAGGAAAAGTTGTAATTTTAACGATCAATATTTAATTTTAACGATGACAATAAAGCAGAATGCATAATCCACTCACTGGGTATCACGCAATACCAACATAAAATGAAAGTATTGATTTAAAAATAATTTTAATTTTTGGTAATATTAGTATTATAATTTAATTTTTATAAAAAAAAAAGGGAAGTCTTACTTTTTAGTAGGTGAGAATTGTTTGAAGAGTTAGATAACACGCAAAAGACGTATAAAGTTAAATTAAACCTATTTTAGTAAATATTTTACTTTCAAATAACTTAGAAAAGCGTTAGCAGTACCAGTTAGGAATTAGTTCTGCAATAAAAGAACATCAAAGATAAATTAATACGGCATGTTTGATGGGTGCTACTGAAAGTCACTAAGACAAAGAGCGCATTTACTATGAAGGATTTAAAGCAATGCTAAGTTTGTATAAAAGTTCGAAGCGTCATTCAGTATCTGAGCCAAAACTAGACAAACTATTTCCATTATTAAAGCGGGCAATAAGTTTAAATTTAGATTATACGCACTCTCCCACGTACACACCTACATACACACGCATGCACACCCCATATAAGAGTTCACACGTACACACACAGACACACACACACACACACATTGTTAAAATAAGCGCTTCAGTTGGACTAGAAACTTTGGATTTTCGATCCAGGGCTTTGCCAATTAAAATATAGCGGTCAGCCTTCATTGCTTCGAATCAACCATGACGTTAATTAATCCTATTTCCAATTACACAAAAAATTTCTCGGCAGTTGGCAACTGACTATCACTAAATCGATGTCCCAACGTTTGGAGCTTCATGTGTTCCAGGGAATAACGTTGTATAGTGTGTGTGTGTGTGCGTGCGTGCGTACGTGCGTACGTGTGTATGTATGCGCATGCGTGCGTGTCTGTGCTTTATATATATATATATATATATATATATATATATATATATATATATATTGTTGTGGATTCAAAGGGTAAATCATTGTGATACAATAAAATTTCAACAACTCTGTATATAGAAAAGACCAAATTATTTACGCGCAAAATTAATTTAATTCATTTAGGGAGAACGGATGAATATTGAGATATTTTTTTATTTAACAATTGAAATATTAGGATCACATGAAGGAACAAAGCCTTAAAGCAAATAGAAGTTCAAGGATACGCAAAATTAACCATAAGTTATTTTAATTCAACGCATATAAACAAAAGCGAACGTGCTGTGTAAGAAAATTAATAATCCCAAAGGCAATTGTATTTGTTGTAAAAGTCAATGTCAGTTTTATCAGATACGAGGAAGCAGCGAGTCCAAGAAGTTGTTATGTTCAAAACGATCGATAATTAACAGAAACACCTGCGTTTTAAAGGTTACATTCGACGAAGTCGAGCGCATATTAAGATAGGAGTTCATAGAAAATATTTTCAACCGTCAGTTTTGTCTCAACAACTAGGGAACAAACATCTTAAGGAGTGAGGGAAATGCACGATCGGTTATATACAACGGATAAAGACAGATATAAAGCAAACAAGGAATTGAAATGCACGTACCATATACACGTGGAGTTGAGATTGGATGTCATCAATATCGATTTTCTGTAACGCAAGTGGGGTTTTGAACGAGACAGCAAACATGTATCAAACAAAGATAAATAGAACTTAGACGGAGTTTATGACGACAAAGAATTTTGTCATTGGTTGAAAGTGGACAGTGTTCCAAACGTAGACACACGCGAAGGTGAAAGCGAATCGGGGTGATACAGCACGTAGCACGCTACAAAATTTTAGGAATCAACCGACGGTTATGTTAAAAATTTGTAGAAACTGTGTTGGAAAATAAGCTTTTCTGATGAAGAGCGTCCACGAGGGGATTTTAAACGGATATAAATACCCAACCTAGGTTGTTAACGTTCTCTTCTTTTCTCGTCGCTTCTATGTTCCTTTACTTCGATAAAATGATTCAGACCAGCATACAATAAAGTTTTTAGTTTGTGAGTATTTTATTATAGTGGTTGCAAGCATAGTACAGTAGTAGCGGACCTCTAAATTATTGACGTGAATTACGAGTAGTGCGTATTAAATTAATACAGGTCCGGCTACTACAACACAAAAATCAATAAATGGAAGCATATTATATGGAGGTAAGCACCACCTGTAATCGAGTTTGTATGCATGATATGGAATGGTACTGTAAGACGAGGCGCATAGCTTGAGGTTGTAGCTGATGGTAGAGACATGTGAAGCAGCTGAGCAGCACATTAAATCGAACAACGCAGAGGGGTTCTGGCAGTCAGCTCCGACGACATGGAAGCCTGAAAAATTCTCCAGGTAATTTATTTGAAATTTCTGTTGCTTTATAAACATTTGTGAAATTGTGTGCTGTGTGGTTGACTTTTTTTGTGGCATATTTATGGTAGTAGAAATTTATTATAAAAGATACATGTACTGGACAATTTATTGATGTTTAATTATTGAAAAAGGGTGTATTTAGAACATCTAAAAGTTAGTCAGAATAAAAATTGAATTGTAAAGGGTAAACAGGTCTGTAAATTTTGGTTTTAATTTATGCAAGGTTTAAAAGGCATATACAAACTGAACTGGGTTATAATGAACTCAGCATACTCCAGTGCGATGTTAATTTAGGGTAACATGTGGGGCCCATTTACTCAGATCTTAGTGAATGTGTTTAAAAATAATTAGAAAAATCACGGACTTTAAAACATATCATAATTTGAGTTTTATAATTATTGTATCATCTACTCAGATCTCATTGAATTTGTTTAAAAATAATTAGAAAAATCAAGGAATTTAAAAACATACTATAATTGGAGTTTTATAAATATTGTATCAAACTGTTTTAACGCATGTGAATATAATTTATCTGTAAATAGGTTTAAATAAAAGGCTGTATGGTTGTGATATTATTTGGTAGTTTTATTGAATTGCGTGCGAGTGTGAAAGAGATATGTCTGTAAATTTAGGTATGAGAGAAGAGGCACTGCTGAGCTAGCCAGGGAAGCTGAAGGAATTTGAAGTAGAAATAAAAAGGGTAAGGAAATTTTTATTTGAAATTTTAAAATTTTTTTTTTTTTTCTGAAAAATTTTATGTTGGCCCAGGTAAAGGCTCCATATTAAAGCTTTGTCCCAGCTTCGTTTCAAGGTCCACGGCAATATATATATATATATATATATATATATATATATATATAATAATAATATAACCCCCCCCCCCTTTAGGATTGATAATTATAATATATGAGCAAATTAGCAATGCACCAAATTGCCCTATAATTTCCTTTCTTTAATTGATTTATTAACTTCTCTATTGGGTCTTTAAATCTGCGCCTCGACCAATGAAACTCTTATTTCAGGTTAATTTTGTGAATAAATCTATATCTGCATACAGCGTGAGTTCTGAACCATATACAGATGTATGTGACACTGCCAGTCAAATGACCTCTAGTTAATTCTACTAAAGCAATTTCTAAATGTGACAGTGTAAACAATTACTTGAAAAATACGCACAGTAAAACAGTTTATATTAGTTAATAGTTTAAGATTTCAATCGAGTATAACGGATTAAGTGTTTAAACTATGACACTGATAATAATAATACAACCTGAACTTCCAATGAAACGTCTTGCTGCTGAACAATGAAGCTCCACTGCCTACAGCGACGATTCGAACCAGATGTGGGTTCCTAATACCTGTGGATAAGTACGTTTTAAAAATTTGTATTACTGGATTTACGCCTTTTATTTTAGGGTTTTATGTACGCCAAAAATTCTTTAGAGACACTTATACTTATCGTCGTTGGTCTTATCAGGAAACTCAGCTCCGTGAAATCAACACCGTGCTCGACACCAAAAGTTCAGCAATTCCAGCGTTCTGATAGCACCACTTTGGAACTCCTTTATCTACACAAAAATACTCCCAGAAATCCAATGGCCAATAATAAAACAATGACAAGTACTCTTGCATTTATCACTTTTTAATATCAACAGTTCCTTTATACTTTGAATATCACAAATACATTTTTCATACTTTGAATTTTATGTTGGAGATTACAATAATAAAAGGTATACAATTCGTAAACTGTTACAAAAAAGATTATACTTTTTGTTCTATAGTTTGTCAAGTTCTTTTTTTCCGTTTCTTTCAAATCAGTGAAATTCAAATGATATAATAGACTTACAACTATATACTGAAGAGTAAATAAAATTTCTACATCTTATAACTAACTTAAATCTAATAAAAACATACTAATTGGCTTTTTTTAGGCTTTACGTACATATTCAAATGAAAGTGAAAGTTTAACATCTTATACCTAACTCAAATCAAATGAAAACGTACTAAGTGACTTCAAATCTTAACTATACATACATATTCACATAGCAGTGAAGTTTCCTTTTAAATATTTAAACAAAATTTTATGATATACATGCAACAGCAGTTCACTTCATTGGCACATCCTTTTCAAAATTACTTTACGAAATCACCAACACACAATTTGAAATCTTAAAACTTCATTTTCTCTTAATTATCATTTTATATATCTTTAACAAGTTAACAAGTAACTACCCTCACCATCTCCTTCATCAATCATTTTACGAACTAGAAGTCTATATTTGAGTGGTACTTCAGTGCGTCAAGGTTCAAATCTCATATATATCACATAATATCACAATATATATATATATATATATATATATATATATATATATATAACACTTCTTTTTTGTAGGTTTTTTTAGGTCTGCTGGATTTAAATGATACTCTTTTTTATGGCCTAAATTTTCGCATATATTTTTTATGCTTGATCACAGGCTACAACTGTATTAACGTTTTACAAATGATTAACAAAGATAAGAATAACTTACAGTGAGGATGGTTAAAATTGACATCAGTGTTTGAAAGGAGTTAAAAAAAAAAACCTACAAAAAAAGAAGTGTTATTCCTGCAAGGTCACTAAGCATTATAGTATATATATATATATATATATATATATATATATATATATATATATATTGCTATGATATTCAAGTCTAACCCCACGTTGGCAGCGTTATTCTTCTTTGTTATGCTATTTATCCTCTTCCGATATTCTCGTTCCACGTTGATATGTCATATAACTTTATTGCTAAGCTTGTACTCGGCTTTGTACTCTGGGTCTCTAAATCCTATACCTCTTTTTATATATCTGCCACGGCTAGCTCAATTTAATTAACCGTTTAACCCCCTTTCTCTCTCCAGCTCATATCTGTTGAAATAATGTAAATGAAGCAAACCAAAAATTCGTATAATAATCGACAATATTTAGACTTTGTATTTTAATAACTTATTGATTTGATTTTATATTTAAAAATTAACCCCTGAATAGAATATTAATATTTATCAGATTCTACCAAAATTAGACTCCCTGAAAGTCAGCAAAAATACCACTATAATTTACTTTGAAGCCCTTTTTGAACGTTCAAACGATCTTCTATTTATTTTTATAAATTCTCAAAAGTTTTTTGATGACCCTTACAAATACTGCGACAAATAATTGAAAATGTTAAAAATTTGAAAATACAGTTTTATACTAATAAAGATTATAAATTTCTGACCTGTGTTTTCCCCGTTTGTTTCCTGGAACTGCTTCTATATGTGGATGGATTATTTCCAATTTGATTCTCTGTTACCGCTTCCCCCAGTTAATTCTTAGCGTAGTTTCCTCAATTCGTTGACCAGAATAATTACTTAAATCTGCTTGAATTTTCCTTTTTATAATTACTTGGAATGACTTGTAGTTTAATTTGAAGTTTACTCAGAGCTTATTTGGAATTTAATTTTTGTTTAAAATTTATACGTCGTTACTTGAAGGTTATTTAGAATTGATCCGACGTTGTTTAAAGGTTATTTAGACGTTTCTTTGAAAGTTTGCTTAAAATTTTATAGAATTGTTTCCTTGAAGCTTAATTGGAGCCCTAAATTCTTAAATATTAGAATTATATTTAATTAATAGTTTACCTTACGTTTTTAAAAGCAAACGACCGCTTCTATTGCATTAATTGGCACTTTACTTTGCACTTTGATTTCACTCAATCATTTATTTTTACTAAGTTCACTTTGCGTAGTAATTTATGTTTCACCGACGTGGTTCGTGCCTTGGTTACAGAGATACTGGCTGTTTACTAAGTCCGGGCGGCTCCGTGGCGTAGTGGTATGTGTGTGACTACTACGCCCAAGGTCCCGGGTTCGAATCCCGACACGGTCCGTTTGAAAAATGTTAGGCGAGCATTTTTCACAAAAATACACCCTCGTTCGGATGAGAGGTAAAATGGAGGTCCCGTGTGTGAGTGTTGTTACGCACGTTAAAAATCCCTATCTTGCTTGGAACAACAAGGGTTCGGCAAAATTCCAAATTTTCCAGGTAAAAAAAACACGCTTCCTGGCCAATGTAGTACCTTCGGGTGGAGCATTGGAAAATCAAATGTAATGTAATCAAATGTAATGTTTACTAAGTCCGCCTTATTTATAAAGACTACACCTCCTATTTGTCTAATGGTTTTCCTCGCGTGTTCGTAGATTAAGGCGTCGCATCTTACGCTATCACTACAGGACTCGGTATTTCTCAAAATTTCCTGTGCAGATTCTTGATAAAACGCTTTATTTCTCACGTAGGCGTTCTATATTATGTAGCATATTCTTCAGAAAATCCAAATTTACCTTCTATTTTGTTACGTCATCTTATTTGTGCATGCTGTAGTTCAATTTTTATTACATCACGAACCGTTTATTATTTATTGTTTATAACTCTAAATATGTTGGATTTTATGAAAATACTATGTTTTTTGGTCACGTATTAACATTTCTATAATGACGTATTTGAAGGCGTTTACTTATTTATGCGTTGATATTTTGAATGATGTTATTTTATAGCTAGGATGCCAGGTTGTTTACCTTTACCGATTACATGTTTATTTTGATAAAACTCCTTGCGTTTAAAGCATTACTTTTGATCGTTTCTTTTCAATTCTAGACTTGTATATCTAATTTAAAACGTTTTATACGACGTACACATTATTATTCTTGCTAAATATGATCTGGTTATTGCAGAGTGAGCTTCCCTTTTATGAATTAAATTAGTTATGATTTATACACAGTGTGCTCGCTATTGACTTTATATAAAATTGTCGATTTACTCCCATTTAATAATGGAATTGTTTAGTTTTCTAGACGTTAATATTATTTACATTATCTTACAACCCCTATGATTTATTCTACCCTTAAATTACCCCCTTATCAAAGCAACATATATATATATATATATATATATATATATATATATATATATATATATATATATATATATATTGCTGTGACTATTCAAGTACAGCTGCCCTGACCAATAAAGATGCAATGACTATTAATTGAAAAGATAAAACAATATGATGTGAATTCTTACCTTAATATGCCCATTTTGTATTACTAGCTCAGTGATAAATATGCTAAAGAAACAAAAAAATCTCAGCATTACAGGTATAATTATATGAAACATCTTTTATAAAAAATCCTCGATCCATTCAAAAACATCTTTCTTCTACACACATTATCTAAGAAACCTACTTACACACACATATATAAAGGAAGCTTATAAATACAATTTACAGCTTAAATTTAGAAAGAAACATCATTTCATCTCTACTTATACAATCTTCACCTAATCCTTTGTAGGTATGCAACCCAAGTTGCAGCTAACAAACTTCATAGGCGAGTTATGTATCTCTCAATTGATGTATATATTATAAAATAGAATAATTAGGAAATTATTAGAAAGTGTAAGAAAATGTTGGGTGAAGTTCAACAAAGTATATACAAGGACAATTTATAAAGTTTATTAACGTTCATGAGAACGGATGCGCTACTTTGTAGTGTAGACGATTGTGACACTGCAGATGTCAGGTCACAGACGGTCAGGTGTCGTGATTACTTAGAAATTAAGATTACAACATTGTAATTATGAATAGTATTAAGAATAAGCAGACATAAGATCTGCAAGTTCCCACAGCCATATGAGGGGGTAGGAACATTATAAAAAGCCAGAGAGCTCAAGGACCCGGCAGTCAGTCAAGTATTCAATTTTAGCATTGCAGTTTGCTTAGACTACTCATGATAGTACATTTATTAGTTATTTTCGGACTTAGAATAAATTTAAATCAAGCTTTGTAAAATTTCATAATTACTGTCTGTTTAAGAATAAAATTTGTTAAGAAGTTTTGGAACTGGTTTTTAAAAAGGCAGCTCCCAAGGCCCGAACCTTAACTAGGCGTCATAGAAAAGCAAAACTTATGGGTGCTCAGTTCACGATTCTGTGTTTTTAGGGGTCACCTTTCGTTTGGTTAATGCATAGAAACAACATATGTGTATAATTTATTTACATTGGCTGCAAGAAATATATAAAATAACAGGAAATTAAAATAACAGTTGCATAAGATCTTACATGCATATGCAATATACAAATTTCCTTAATCAATGCACGAGAATATAGCTTTTATGTAAACAAATTTTGTTAACGCTAGAAATGCAAATGTCCTTTAGCGTTAGAAAACTTATAGTGCGGATTTAAATGCATGTATTGTTTGTATACAAAAATAAAGAAAATTCGCGCACTGGATTCACTTTGAACTTTGATGCGTATTGCTGTGAAAAAACACGGCTTAAAAAGAAACCTTTGTTAAAAGATATTAACATAGGAGTAAGTACTCACAGATACATTGTCGCCTGATATCTGCAGGTAACAGTTTTGTTTGATCGACGTCGGTATACGGTGCTCTACGTGGCAGGTCGATGAACGCCGGTGCCATGTACTGTGCGGGTTCCCTTATCGGTGATACGAGGCGTGGAACGGCATATTGGTGGCGGATTCTTCGTAAAATGCGTCGGAACTGTTGCCGTGTCTGGTATTCACACGTTCAGGTAGCTAGATCCGCTTCAGTGATGGTGGGCGGTGAAGACGGGGACGTCACGGACGACTCGGACACCAGGTCTCGGTGAACCGCGTTCAGCAATTTCTGATCTTCTGAGTTTAACCTTTTTTCACGGTACACCAAAGCCTAGAGGTTAAACCAGAAGGTTGTGCGTTATGCACTAACGTGGATACTCCACGTCCTGTCGGCAAGGTGCACCAAATCCTACCACCGCGGTCTGGACTTCCATCTAAGAAAGTTACTTCGTAAAACATTTTGGTGTCAGCATCTACTGCTAAACGTGATTCGCCGAAAAGGACTATCCGTTCACGAATAATTTTCTATATGCAAAAAAATACGTATATTAGCTTAATCTACTTAATAATACACAAATAGTCTCTCTAGGCTTAAAACAAAGTTCTTATGTTTTTGATCGTCAAATTCTTGCTGGTATTCATATCTCTAGGACCACCTGTCTTTAATTATAATCGCTATTTAAAAATTGTTTCTATTAGGATTAACTGCATCGAAAAAATTGTGGTTCCATTTTTTTACATTGCATTATAATTAATCTTCATACGTCAAAATATACTTCTTTAGTTTTCGAAAGTACTTTTATTTATAATAGATTAAAATAGCCGGCGACCTTGCACCAAGGTAACTTATCATTTATATTGGAGCACTAAATTAATCGTCGTTACGCTCCATAAAAAAACTATTCAGTAACTATATATATATATATATATATATATATATATATATATATATATATTTCCGTAAGAAATAACTAGCCAATGTTTATTAACAAATTGCTAAAGCATAAAGTTGCTTTCTAAACTGTTACTTACTGATAACAAAAATGTTAGTTTGGGTAGATCTACCATAACCTTACAATACATAATTCTAGTAAGTTATTAATGAAATAGCAAACATAAAAGTTTAATTTCTAATTTTTCTTAAATAGAAGAATTTACTTTCTCTAACACGTAATGACATCTTCCGTAGTTTTAGTGAATTAATAAAAGAATTAGAAATGTAAAAGTTACAGATTCCTATTGCTTAATATTGAAAAATATATTTATAGTCTGTCCTTGACCTATTTTGAAGTTTAAATAACTTGATTAAACAAAAAAATTATCTAATTACTATGTCCATAGTTCAGCTAACATACGAAAACAAATTTCTACATACCAGAACTCCGTCTGACTGAAAAATACCTGCTAGGAATCTTGCGTCAATAAGGAAAAAAATAAGGAAATCTCCAATTTAGAACAAATAACTTTTCTGCTTACTGAAGCTCCACATTACTCGGCATATATTTTAAGTAATTAAATTTCGCCAGGTCCACACTTGAACAAAGCGTAAACTCCTATATTTTCTTCTTGCTTTTAATTAAAATTACGTTAAACCAGACTTCTGATTACCAATCTGCATGCTAATTTAAAGTTGCTTTATGTATAAATTAAACCACGAAAATTATCAAACGTTGCATGTTAATTTTAATTGAATACTATATGAAAAATTTCATGTTATATATAAATAAAGTTGCACTGAAAATCTTTACTTAATATGGTTACAGAATCAAATTTTACTTACTGTTACCACGGCCTTTCAACCAAAAAAATTTCACGTCATCTACGAGCTGTTCCAACAAGTGGACAATCAAAAGTGCCTTTTGGGAGATGACATTCTCTCCTCTAAGAACAACTTAATCCGCACGTGCTTCCAACACGAAAAACTGCAAAAAACCATTGTCCTCGGATTCAAGGAACAACTGCGACCTGCTTTCACCACAGCTGTATTGGAAGTGTCGGGGTCAAGCGAGTTGCTGCCCGGCAACAAAATTACTTCACAATTTCTTAATAGATGGAGCTCTAGGAATGAAACTAAATGGAAACTTTATTTTGTCACCGTGGAAATTAAATTTTAATTTGAATTGAATGCTAATACTTTATTGGGTAATAGGAAATATTTAATTAGTGGATTGTATAGCATTATTATGCATTATATTGTTTATTATAAATAAAGAGATTAAATACATGAACACATCAAGATAAGAAATAAAATCGTTACATCCTATGAAACAAAAATTTTTACTTCAAAATTTATGACATCAAATTGATGTATATACAAGTATAATGTTTAAAATTTATTTTTAAAGAACTTTTAATTTTGTTAGTTTTACGAGTTTTTCCAAGATTTTTATTATGTTTGTTATGCTAGTTTTCAATTAACCTCAAGTTTGTAAGTTATAATCTATGTACCACATTTATAATCTAGCGTATAAAAATTTTTTAGATATGCCTGTGATCAAGAATTTAAAATAAATTCAAAAATTTAGGCCATAAAAAAGAGTTTTCGCCTTAATCCAGAGACCTCAAACCCACAAATAAATTTTGAATTACATATATATATATATATATATATATATATATATATGTATATATATATATTATATATATATATTATATATATATATATATATATATATATATATATATATATATATATATATATATATATATATATATATTCAGGGTGAATGGTATCGTTCGTGCAAAAATAAACTGGAAGATAGTACACTTAATTTGCAAGAAAAATTGTTAATATGACCTCTGTCCTATCTCGATTGGTTTAGGAAATATGGTTTTTTTGTCTGTTTCTTAATAACGCAGACTTCTTGCAGCAAAAGTTAAATTTTTCGGCTTCTGCTGCAAATAACTAGATAAGCAATCCGATTTTCATATACTACATTAAATTTCCTATAAAAAAGAATTATTTCGATTTTTTTAATTTTAAAAGAAACATTTATTATAAAGCATTAAAAAGTAAAAAATTACAAAGAAAATTTTTTTAACAAAGTTTAAAGTAATATTACAGCGAAATTATTTTATCTACAAATGCGCAAATGTCACAAAAACAACCTCACTTCATAAGGTTTCCAGCAGTGCGAAACACTTTCTATTTGATTTTTAATTTATCAAGTTGGAAATATGGAAACAAATTTTTGTTTCCAATTCGCATTAAAATTCGCCCACTGCTTTGATTATCTAATTTTCCCACAACGTTTTTCCGGTATTACGGAGGCAATAATTTGATAAATTAAATTTTATTTGTATTGTTCAAAATGCTGACCACTGCACCTGATACGGGTTCTTGCTCTTTTTCGCATACCTACCGCGGTCACGCTCATAGATAGCTTCTCTCTTAAGAGTTGACATCCATTTTCGAGCCTTCGTCTCAAATTTTCCAAACTGACTACCTCCGTGCTGTATACGTATTCTTTTAAAAAGCCCCATACAAAGTAATGTATGGGATTCAAGTCAGGCGATCTTGCTGGCCACAGAATCTGTCCTCCTCTACCAATCCACCTTGCGTACTGTTCGTTTAAAAACTGGCAGACACCACGTGTGTAATGAGGAGGAGCCGCGTCATGTTGAAAAATGATATCTCTACGAACTTCTAAAGAGACATCTTCCAACAATAGGGGTAGTTGATTTTGAAGACAGTCCAAATACACTTCGCCATTGAGGTTTCTTTCAAAAATATAGGGGCCAATAAGGGTGTTTTCTATCACAGCCGCCCACACATTTAGGCTGATCTGCGTTGGAACGATTTCTGTCTTATTGCATGAGGGTTTTCATCGGCATAATAGTGGTAATTGTGGAGATTTAGAACGCCAGCGTGCGTAAAGAGGGACTCATCAGACCATGGTATTTTTCGAAAGAAATGGCGCTTCTCAATGTCCCGTGCTAATAACCAACGGCAGAAAATCAACCTTCGTTGGTAATCTTCGCCTCCGCCTTCCAGGACTTAAACAGGTGTAAAGTGAAAAGGACGAATATTATTCTTGTGCAGAATATCTACTACTTTCCATTGCGAAACTACAACCTCTCTTGCAATTTGACGTGTAGAAGTTGTAGGGTCTTGTTCCACTCGATCTAAGACAAACTCGTCAATTTCTACGTCCAGATCTTACCCCCTTTCATTAGGTACTTGAAATGCTCCTCCATCAAGGAGCCATTGGTGCGTTCTTGCAAACACGTTGCGCCTGGAAATCTGACGATTTGGGAACCGACGTTGATATTCCTTCCGTGATCTTGTAGCATTACCATTACAAAAACCATAAATGAAATGCATATCTGCATATTCTCTATTGCTATAACGAGCAGGCATCTTAGATAGTAATTTAGTACGTATCAAAAATTTATACGAATACAACTGTCTAATCAGTGACAATGCTTCACACTGTCCATGTGACAACTACATGCTATGAACGTATCTGTGCTCTTAAAATTACTGTACATTTTTGTTTTCAATTTGCACTGCCTTGATTATCTTATAATCGAACAAGGTTTTTCCGGCACTACGAAGGCAATAATTTAATAAATTAAAAATCAAATAGAAAGTGATTCACACTGCTGGAAACCTTATAAAGTGAGGTTGTTTTTATGACATTTGCTCATTTGTAAAAACAATAATTTCGCTGTAATATTACTTTAAACTTTGTTAAAAAAATTTTCTTTGTAATTTTTTACCTTTTAATGCTTTATAATGAATGTTTTTTTTAAAATTAAAAAAATCAAAATAGTTGTTTTTTATAGGAAATTTAATGTAGTTTATGAAAATCGGATTGTTTATTTAGTTATTTGAAGCAGAAACCGAGAAATTTAACTTTTACTGCAAGAAGTCGCGTTATTAAGAAACAGACTAAAAAAACCATATCTACTAAACCAATCGAGATAGGACAGGGGTCATATTAACAACTTTTCTTGCAAATTAAGTGTACTATCTCCCAGTTTATTTTTGCACGAACGATGCCATTCACCCTGTATATCTATTATTCTGTACATGCAAAATTTTAATCACTTATATTTCATCGTAATTGGAAGGGCATTAGACACTTTTCATTTTAACTTCAAATAACATTCCCTAGTAATGATATTTTAAAAATTCAAGTTAAACCGTTAGTTAAAATTTAATCTTTACTCAGAATATCATAATAAAGTGTGTTTCGAAATATCCTTAGACAGTTTTAACTTCTGGGAATTCATTTGTGAGAATAACATATTTAAAAGCGACAAGTAATGTTTAGACACTATAAAAGTTTTGTTTATCTGAAAAGAGATAAAATTTTATCGCTATCAAGAAAAATTATTGAGGTCAATAGCGCGTTTGTACATGTTAACATCGGAGGGAGTACAAAGCTATTGTAGTATAGGTTAGAGAAAGTAAACATGATTAAAAAACTTTCTAAGGTTAAAGTGAGAGAGAAATAAAAGGCTAGTTAAAAACACAATAGAAACGTTTCCTTATTTTAAAACTTATGCTAGGATTAATAAGGTTGTATTACGAATAATATGGGAATAACGATTTTATATTCCGAGAAAAATTTAATAAAAGATAAGTTTATTTAGTGTGTTGTTTGAAATAACGATAGTCTGTCTTTCTGTGAATTTAAGTTGAAAATAGTTCGTTAAAGTCTAAAAAGACGCAAAGAGTGGATAAGAGGTTGCTTTTAAATATGACGATAATTAGTTCTGCGTTCCCTTTCGATTTAAACGACCGAATATACAAGTGTGAAACTTTGTTGAAATTGATTTAAGTATTTATTTAAAAGCGTGCACATCAAAATAAAGTCAAAATCTGACGTAAGTAACAAATCTGATTTAATTGTTAAGTGTTAAATAAATAATTTTAATTAAGACTCCTGGTGTGGGTGGGATAAAAGACCCCTGGTGTTAAGTGGGATAATTCTGTTGTTAAATAGAATAAAATTTCTAGTGACGGGCGTAATAAACTCCTAGTAAATACCACAAGTATCTGGTCCTATGGAATTTAATTCCAGAACAATTTAATATTTGGATGTTGGACATAGCAGATAAAAAAAATTTGTGTCGTGTGTATAAGAAACTGTTTAAGAAACCAGGTGAGATTGGAAACGTATTGCAGAAGATTCAATTCAAATACCTATTAAATTATTTGTTTTATTATTGGTTATGTGTTAAAGTGAATAAGGCGAGGTTATTCATAGTGGTAAATGTTTGAAACTAGTAATAGGTAACAAGCGTCCTTATTAGAAATATGGTTTTCTTTTAGCTTGCACTTACAAGTGCAAGTTTGATATTCATAAATTTATAAGTAGGAAGATGAATTTATTGTGATGGTCAACACATTTTAAACTTGGATTATGCTAAACAATTTAATTGTACCAGTTTTTTGCTACACTGATCAGTTGGTACAATAATGGGTTTATTCAAGAAAAATTTAATGAAAATAAGTGTGGTAACATTAATTAATGAAAAGGTAATTTGTAAATATTTTGAGCAAATTGATTTATGAACTAAATGAGAAATAAAGTTTTTCTATTAGAAATAGAATGAATAATTTGCATATAACTTTCAATTTGAATCTGTAAATTTATTGATTTTTAGTAAATCAATTGGCGCTTTTAACTATTGTTCTGTTATTCAATGCTTACATTCGGTCACGTCTTGAGTATGCCTGCATTATATGGTGATCACACTATGTTATACACCTAATTGACCAATTACAGAGAAGATTATTGAAAATCCTACTGCTCCGGTATATTGAATTCATCTCACCTATTGGTTACTCGAACACTATTCTTATGTTAACTTTTAATGTCCAGTCTTTGAGTGAAAGACGTTTGGTACAATCTATGATATTTCTCTACAATATTCGTTTCACATTTATTTGTCCGAATCTTTTATGCCTTATTTCTTTTACTGTTCCTCGTCTATTCTCTCGCAATCCTTTCACATTTTATAATACTATTCCACGCACTGATGTACTGAAATTGTTTCCTCTTTATCAAATCTGTAGGATTTATGCCTCTATTCAAGACAATATTGATATTTTCCATTCCTCTACCCCTGCCATTAAAGATTATGTACTTAATCATGTATCTTAACTATCAATGTCCTAATTTACTTATTTTTATGTATATATCTAGTTATTACTCAATCTTGTAATTTGATCTAATATTTGTTAAATGGTGATGTTAAATAAATAAATAAATAAACTGAGTCTCGTGTTTCTTTGTGGTAAAATTCTTTTTGTGACCTTACTTCACACATGTCAGAGTAGCATCTACCGAACTTGGGCTGAGCTAGCGCAAAGTGGTATCCTAGATCAGCTTTATTTCAATTTATTTCAGGATTCATCGTGAGCACCGCTTGCTTTAGATTTCAGCCTAAACAACAGACATTTTATAGCATGTATACATATATATATATATATATATATATATATATATATATATATACATATATATACATATATATATATATATACATATATATATATATATATATTATTTTGGTATTTAAATTTATTTTATTTTATATACTTTTTATTTATTTGCTTTATTTACTTGATAGTGTGAAAATTTTTGACTACTTTACGTGCTTTAAATATATTTGGTCGGCCTACAAAAAAAAACTTATGTAAGTGTGCCTCGACTATTTAGAATCTCTTTTTCTCAGGATATCTACACTTACCTACCGTGGGTTCGGTGATAGGTAGATGGTCACGATACCGACCAAACAGCACTACCTTAATTTTAGTATAAGTAATTTTTATGCGTATATGCCAAATACACAAACAGATCCGCGTAGCCTTGTGCCAATTCAAATAAACTTACCAAATGACTTTGACGCTCCGAAAAACACAGTACTCACCCGATTTATCCTTAGTTGTAGGCCTTTTCCTTAACTCTGGCTAACGATCTCGGTAGCCGGCTGTGTCTTCACACTACGCTCCACTTTCACATGGACTACTTGGCTTTCCACACACCAGGTTTTTGATATAATTTCTGTTATTTTCCACCCAAATCTATAAATAGTTAACTGAATTTAGAATTTAGAAAACCTCTACTTTTAACTTCCTTGCGCTAATTTTCTTCTTATTATCCCGTCGTTCTGTTCAACCACTCATTCCAATCCAGCAATATACAATCCAATACCAATTTTAACCTGTTCTTTCAACTTCTGTTCCGCTTTATAAATTTTTCCACCCAATGCCTTTCGATCGCATGTAAACCCCAAATCACTTCTAACTCGTCTTCGTTCGGCCTTATAAATCCACTCCAACTCTTATTCACCTCGATCCAAACCACTATAAATACCAGCTCTTATTAACTTCTCTTTCGGTACCGCTCCAATATCTAATCTTCTAATTTTTTACACCACTAACTTTGCACTCTTCTTCCTTTGTAATGTTCCCTCTGACTCTCTATACTCTTCTTTAATTGAAATCAAATGCTTTAGCTCCCAAAAGATTTTATTTTGACTTTAAATTATTCAAACTTAGTACATTTTTATCAAAACACGTCTTTCTACCAACAATATTCAAATCGTTCTCCCCATTATTATTTTCACCTCGGTGATACCGCCACCTTCAAAATTATTATGCCTATTCTTTATACATTTATAAATCCCAACACCCAATTATATCGTCACAACTAGTGTTGTGTCACTGATACCTATCAGTTATATTTGTACACTTTGCGATTATATTAATAACTGTTCGATCATTTGCGAATATGATCGCGTCGCACTTAAATCACTTTTTATATAGTACTTTCACATAAAATTTTGATAATACAAGTTTGTCCAAAGGTTGATTCTAATAAATATGTGCCGAATTGTTTCATATATAACCCTGGCCATGTGTTGTGAACAGTGGAACTTACATAGACGCACGCGGCTTTTAGACTAGCAAATTTACACTCTATGGATTATCATCGTACGACTTAGTATAAATCCTTGAATACTGAGTTTTCTCACGTCATCAAGTCATTCTTTCACGTATTGGCACTTTTACCCTGACCAATCTACTTTAAATACTTCACCATTTGTAAAGTACGGCAAACACAAAAATTACAATTACGTGATCTGGTCATTGGCTTTTTTGGCATATACACAACCTTAAAACAACAAAATACTCTTTATACCCTTTAAGATATTACGTACACTTCAATATATATGTATATATTACTCAAATTTAGACCAGGGTAGAAAATTAATTAACGACATCAAATAATTTTAATCACCTTGTATAGAATTGTATTAGATAATACGCGTTATTAAAACCGTGGAGCATAAAAATTTATTCGTTTTATTAAAAATAAGGGATTTAAATTATTCACTAGACGCTTTCTATAAAAAGAAGCAGAATTAAAATGCTCAACGTGTATTTCATTTAATTGTTCCAAGTACTAAAACTAGCGAGAAATTACGTGCGAAATTTATATTAATTAATTCAATTTTTAAGTAACGCGTATTAAACAAAGTGTACAGATAATAATTAAATACGTGGAATATCCAAATCGTAGAAGTATTACGATTGAACACCTGCGTATTTTTAAATACAACGTTCTAATAAATTTGAATAGATAAACATGCAGCTTCTAGGTATATTGGAAACGGTCGGATGTTTTAGCAGAAAAGGCTAGTTGGGGGGTTATTTTACTTACGAATCCACGTGGATTTAAATAACAGATACTAAAGAATATCGATTTGTACCACTCAGAACAAAGTAGAAAAGGACGGATAAAAAGTGTAAAGCAGAGACACTGATAATAAAGGCGTGATTTGCGAAGCTTCACTAGGGCTACGATTGGTTGGAATAAGATGCAAACATGAGAGGTGTAAACATAACAAGTTCTGTATAAAAGTAGTTAGTTGTTTGCAGACGCGTTGCGAGCCGTGTGAAAATTTCTTAGATTTAACTGGCGCGTGTGCAAAATTTTGTAGAATCGCTGTGCCGGAATGTCGAAAGGGAACATAAAATGCGAAATTCTAGAAATTGTCCGTTGTGAGACAAATCCGACGTGCAAGCGGGCTTTTATATAAACCCGTCTTTATTCAATACTTATTCAATACTTTAAAACAGTTTAAAACAGTTTGCTCTTTATTTTTTGACTGTTATACCATACTTCAAGCAGAATACGTGCTACGATACAAGTTATTATGCTTTAGTGCACTTACAGAAGATAGATAAGGTAATAAAGTCTAGTTATATTTGCGGGTATTACTGTACCAATTATCTAAAGTAGTAGCGATAAATAAATACATTGAAGTATGCCGCTTTGTATAGCGTGAACGAATTATGAATTGCTTTGCTATTTTTCGGGAGTGAGTAATTAAGTGTTATTAGTAAACGTGATTAGATCCACAAAACAAGATTTAGATATGCATAGATGAGTTCCTGAGAAGTCCTGAAACAATTTTAGACAAATGGTGGTGTACAAAAATTTTAAAAGCGTTCAGAATCTAAAGCCGTAAACATAACCCAGTTGGAATGGTGTGATTAACAAAGGACGATGTGCATTGGAGCCACGAGTGCATTGACCTTCAGGTAACTTATGCTTTGTTGTTCGATTTTTGATGTTTTGGTGTGTGTTGAATAACTTTATAATTTGTTTGATAAAAATGGACAGTGTGAATTTGTACAAACAACAAATTTTTAATTTTAAGGTGAAATTTTCTTGTTTAAGTAGAAAGGAGTATTTAGCAGTTTATGTTCTTGATTATGATGAAAATTTGGGTCTGTCTTTGAGCTCAATTAGACTAACCGGTTTAATTAACGTAAAGGGGTGGGAGATGCTCCCTTTTATTCAGGCTTAGGTCTGCACATATTGTTAACTACATTAGTATGCATCCTACAAGGACTTTAATTCTGGATGCAAATTAAAATGATGACAAATTTAATCTTGAAATTTTATGATACTGAAATTTATGCTGAATTTTAATTTTGAAATTTTAATGTATTATGAATATTGATGTAAATAGAGTTAACGTTGATGTTTGTGGTAGGAATGTGTTTGTTTTTTTTATGAATGAGGATGAAAGTTTTAACTAGGTGAGCAGCCGAGGCGGAAAGAGTAAAGAGGCGATTATCAGAAGAGATTCACCAGGGCGAGAAGCACAGCAAATCTTGGTGCCCAATTCGAGAGGCTCGAATTTTTTTTTTACTCTGGTGAGGCTTTTTGAAGGTTTCACAGCATAATATATGACGGCCCAACGCTGGGGCCGTTATAATTGACATACTTTTGAAAGTAGTAATTTTTTGTGTAAATAGAATGTGATGAATTTTGGTATATATATATATTCTAACCTTTATTTTCTGGTGTCTTGAAATAACTCCCGATTCGCCAACCCTTCAATAATTTAAACTGCAAACAATACGGATGTTAATGCTCCATAAATAAGGATTGCATCCTCATATAAATTAATAATAAAAAAATGGGTTACAATACGATTGTTTAACTTTAATAAAATAGGTAAAATAGCAACTATGCTTGAAACACGTGGTATTTATATTTTTTCTTTCCCTTATGTTTTAATTACGCCAATTGTTTACGATATCCTGAATGAATCGTAAATTAGTGATGTAAACGCATTCTTTCGTGATTTCCTTTATATCACCTGATTGTATTTACAAAAATGAAAAAACGTCTCTTTAATCACGACTATTTTTCTCATTTCTAATAAAGTGTCAAAAAATACTGAATAATGTTAAAAAATACCTTATATTAGTCAGTTTTGGCAAGAGTATTTTTGTTATCGTTATTATAAATTTACACCGTATAAAATGGTATAAGTGTTAGCAAAACAATGTTTATGCTAGTTCGGTTACGTTATCCTTATGTTTGGCAGCTATAAATTCAACATAAAAAGTGTGATTATATCGAAAAATAGTAGCAGCAGGAATAGACCATTCCAACATGACGTCACTGACATGTCGGGCAAGCTTGCTGGTGGACAACCACCTCCAGCATAAATGAATAACGTAACGTTTTGTAGTTTCTTATATAAACGTTTTAACGCAAAATGCAAGACAAATTCGATAAAACACATGTGATTAAATTAAATAGCAAATAAGGGATGTTTACTCAGCAGCAGATGTGACAGGAGCGGTCACAATTATCTGTTCTGGAATGCTCTATAGCGAATAACAACGGCTATATCGGCTCCATGTTGGAGAAGTTTAGCGTAGAATTTTGTGATTGGTTGTCCTTATTTTATAAAATTATTATTAAGTCTCAAATTTACGTCAATGTTAGGGTTTATTTTTATAATTGATAAGCATAATGGGAGTTTATAAGGGAAAGTATGCAACCGCAAACTCTATACAATAGAAAACATACAGACTATGTTCTCTACGCTCTACACTAACTGTTAATTCATACAGATTGAAGAATGATTCGCGGTTGACTTATGTATTTTAACTATAGTACACATAAAAGCACTGAAATTTTACAGTTGCTTGAGCAATTTCAACGTTAAGTAAGATATTGAGCTTTTGTGGTTATTGTTTGAACCATAGAATAATAATAAGCATTATTATTCTATGGTTTGAACTTTTAATTTAGGGATATCATTTTTTAAGTTGTGGATTCGCTATTCAGTTGCCACATACTGGTGTTTGGTTTTTCTGTCACCTTGTGACAGCTACCCGCGTGTGTGCTAGAATGGCGAAGAAGAAATTAGACGATAAAGGAATTAATGATAATGATGATGATGATACGAAAAGCGACGATTTATCTTCTACAGATGAAGAACCCAATTTTAGTGACCCCGAAGGTTATGTTGACGATATATCAGAAGAAGGTAAATAATTTTGAATCTTTACATTTATAGGATAACCTTAAAACTTTCATGTGTTTTCCATATTGTTTATTAAAATGTTGAATTACTAAATATTTTCCCATATTGTTTATGTTTTATAAAACGTTTACAGAGTTTTATGCTACATGAAAGCTTTCCATGATTAAATGTAAGGGCTAAACAAACTGTTTTTACAGAATTAGTCGGAGATATTCTGAAAAAAAAACCAAAAGAAACCGACGGAGTTGAAAGCGTAATTGTTGTTGACGGAGTTCCTCAAGTTGGGCCGGAACGTATGGAGAAATTACAATCGGTAATATCAAAAATATATTCAAAATTTGGAAATATCGTAAATAGTTATTATCCGGTAAATGAAAAAGGACATACTAAAGGTTATATATTTTTGGAATATTCTTCACCTGTACATGCACAAGAAGCAGTTAAAGTTACTAATAACCATAAATTAGATAAACAACACACTTTCTCAGTTAATCTATTTATTGATTTTTCTAAATACGAAAAAATTCCCAAAGACTGGGAACCTCCTGCAATACAGCCATATAGAGGGCAAGATGATTTACATCAATATTTACTTGAGCCTGATGCATATGATCAATTTTGTGTTGTTATTGGCCAAGGACTTTCAGTGCAGATGTGGCAAAATACACAACCGGAACCAACAATTGTAGAAGATCGATCGGTATGCAGCTTTATGTTTCTTCTAATAGTGTTTTCTTTTCTTTTAGAATTGGACAGTAACATATGTGAAATGGTCACCTTTAGGAACATTTTTAGCAACTTTTCATAAACAAGGTGTTGCCTTGTGGGGTGGAGTTGCGTTCGTACAATATAAAAAATTTTCCCATTCAGCAGTACAATTTATTGACTTTTCACCATGTGAGAAATATTTAATAACATATTCTCCACAAGGAGATACTCATAATCCTGAACAAAAGAGGATTATAATCTGGGATATTAGGTAAGCATGTTAATTAATATTGAGCTTAATATTTAGCGATAAGACTTTACTCTACCGATCAACGATTTTTATGGTGTACTACACTTTTGGAGAGCTAATGAAAAATAAAAGTTTACCTCTAAGAGAAATTTCTGCGGAAATGTACAGGTAAAAAGTTATGTTTTTTTGAAATATTTTTCCCATAGGGTTCCATGTTAAATTTTTCACAATTTTTTTCATTAAATAATGTTTAATGATCAATGACAAGTATTTTGACTCATAACAGTAGTACAATGATAGTATTTAATTAAATTTGTATTCTCGTTTTATTGACAAAAGAAAATCCTCTTATCCAAGTATTTCTTCTTCACATCTCGAAGCCAGAGATATTCGCATAAGTGGTTTGCTCATAACTATGATCTATGCAAAAGCTATAGCATAGGTTTAGATCCATATGCAGTTTGAGGTGCGACTGTTCAAACGAGCTATTCTTTGCTAAAGCCACTTTTCTACCACTATTTTTATGCGGTTTGGACATTGAAAGTAACCAAGGCCTTCGCCGGCAAATGGATCTGAGATTGTCAACTTCTTGATAACTCAATGTTGATGACGTATTAGATCTGGGGAGAAGCCATTCTCGATGACCCAGCTGGTCGCTCTCTCGAGTTCCTGTTAGCTTTATTAACCTGCTAGATTCCAAAAAGGGACTAACTGTTCCGCCATTTTCTAAAGATAAAAACCTATTTGTCTCCCCCACCCCTTCAAAGCCGCTCCCTTCTCAACTGGTTGTCATCTGGTACCAGTAACCATAAACTGAGTGGGAACACAGGCCGTGCCACCTAGAAGCATCCGAGTTTCCCGTCTCCCAGATTTGCCTTGTGCAATGCAAATCTGGTCAGAAGAAAACGCGACTCACCTCTTCGGAAGCCAGAGAGGGACTGACGGAATTGGGCCGCTACTCGTCTGTTTATACCCTTGCAGCACCATCTCTATTTAAAAACAATCTAGCACCAAATTTAAAATTCTAACCTAAGCAAACATCAAATCCAAACCAAACCTATCCTATGCAAACCAACCTAACCATTCCTAACCAGGAAATAACCAACAAAGAAATGAAAAAATTTAACATGCAACCTTATGGAAAAAATAAATATTTCAAAATATAATAACTTTTTTCGTGTACATTTCCTCAGAAATTCCTCTTAGACATCGAATTTTATTTTTAATTAGCTCTCCAAAAAGGTATATGTCATAAAAATCGTTGATCGGTAAAGTTAGTTATAACAAGGTTTCGGTAATCTAGTATTAATTCAAAAATTCATAAAAGATACGTTTTCAATATCCCACACAAAAATTTGCTGAAAACTCCAGAAGTTTACCAAAAACACATATAAGACAATGCATTTTCTGGTGAATTTTGTGATAAGCTTCTAAATATAAGTGGAGACATGTACGTGTGTGCACGCACATGCAGGACATGTGTGTGTGTGTGCGTGCATGTGTGGGTGCATGAGTGTGTGCATATGTGCACGCGTGCTGTGTGTGTGTGTGTGTGTGTATGGCATATTACCTGAATTGTGATGTTAATTAGAAGCTTTTTGAATGGTAACTTAACCTGTGGCTTACAAAGGTACATTTTTCATACACGAACTTCTTACCTTATGGCTTAGATCAAACACATACAAGTAACTATTTTCAATCCAGCTGATACCTGACATGTCCTTATTAATTATGGTACTTTAAAACTATGTTGTGTCGATTCCTAAAACTACAAAATATCAAAGATGTCATGTGTTAAAGGTATTAAGGAAAGATTGGTTAGAAATTGTGTTCTAATAGTAACTGGTCAAATGTTATTATCCGTTTAGTTGTGGTTTCTAAGCTGTTGTTTGGATGCCACATATTTTCACAACCACCAATTTAAAAATTTCACGTTACATTCTAACAGTTTCTCGTTTCTGATTTTTGTGGTTAATTGAATAATTAAAGTAAACCGTGGGTTCTGTTAATTTTGCATTTACAATCGCACAAAGGAAATGGTTATTTAAAGGAATGTATCACCTACCTTTCACTGGTTGTAGTTGTTGATTGTACTTGCACTGCTATCAAATAATTATGGACTGTATAATGTTCACTAATTGTTGCTAATTATTGATGCTCAATGCACCCGAACTAAATCACGAACCAAAGACAGAAGCGAGCACGAAATTGAATAGCGTCCACTCGTAAATTACCAACCCTTTTATGTCGTTGCACTAAAGGTAGGGATGATGGAGGGGTTATAAGTGGGGAATAGTTTAAGGAATTTAATTAATTGTGATTAGCATAATACAACTACAAACAAAATACTTATAAAGCCTTAACATACCACCCACCGAAATAAGTATTAGGAAATTATTTTCTAAGCGTCTAAACGAACAAAAAAAAAAAATTATAACCGTAAATTTAAAAGTTAACTTACCCTAATATACCAGCTATAATACTAAGTTGCCTCTGGAATGGGGAGAGGGCACAATTTTACCACGGGTCTTTTAAATAGTCCCTGGGATGTTGCCACGGTAGCCACACGACAAACTTTGTCCTTTCCATAATGCAACATATGTATACGTCCCATTTTCCACTGTAATGGAGACACTTGAGTATATTTAATCAACACCAACGTTCCCACCATTAACGAATACTTAGCAGAAAACCATTTGGTTTTCTGTTGAAGTGTGTGCAGGTACTCCAAATGCCTCCGTTTCCAAAATGATTGCTGAATATGTTGAACCAGTTGCCAACGATTTAAAAAAGATAGTTTCAGATCTACGACATTAGGGTCAGGAATGACGGACACTGGTTCTACGTTCAGAAAATGTCCAGGACTCAAGAATGAAAAATCAATGGGATCGTTACTCATTGGACATAAAGGTCTGGAGTTTAATATGGCTTCAATTTGAGCTAGAATGGTGTTAAATTCTTCGTACGAGAGAATTTGTTCGCCTATCACCTTCTTGAGATGGGATTTTACAGATTTTATCCCAGCTTCCCACATTCCCCCAAAGTGAGGAGCCGACTGAGGATTAAAAACAAAGTGAATACCTTCCGTTTTAGATGACTGCTTCATATATTCAGTTAGTTCCCGAGATGCTCCGATAAAATTTGTTCCACGATCACTATGAATTTGCAAGCATTTACCTCTGCGTGCTACAAACCGGCGCAAAGCTGCAATAAAGGCCTCTTTAGATAAGTTTGATGCCAATTCCAAATGTATTGCTTTTGTACTAAGACAAACAAATAAACAAACATAGGCTTTCAATGATTTGGCACTTCTAATACGATTCATGGTGATAAAAAAGGGTCCACCGTAGTCTACCCCAGTATGTAGAAACGCTCTACCGGCAGTAAGTCTAGCGGGGGGCAAGTCGTCCATAGGAGAGCATAGCGAAATAGGTTTTTGACGAAAACATCGAATACACGAGTTTAGGCACTGTTGAATAGCTCTTTTTGCAGACAGAATCCAAAAATTTCGTACTAACAAAAAATGAGTAGAAGTCCAGGGTGTAAATATTTCGTATGGCAATCTCGAATAATGAGCTCTGTCACCCGGTGTGACCGAGGAAGTAGCAAAGAAAATTTTGTATCATAAGGTACGTCTGCATTTTGCAACCGGCTGCCCACCCTTAATAACTCATCACTATCAAGGAAAGGACTGAGAGGTTGAAGTTGTTTATTACTAAGTTTTCCCTTTAGAATGATATCAATGTCTTTACTGAAAACTTGTTCTTGAACCCGTTTTATTAATAAATGAAGTGCATACTGTTCGGGGGAGACCAACAATTGTTTTAGGTTTCCAATATCCAAATTTGCATGAACTTTCAAGTTACGAATGAACTGACAAATATATACCAGAATCCTGCATATTTTACGCAAATCTGAAAATTGAGTTACCATCGAGTCTACGAAATTATCTGCAACGTGTATATTAAGGGATAAAGTTCTTTTTTCAATGTGCATCTGAGTGTGATCTGTCAGAGTTGGTTCCATATGAGCAGGCCAATTCTCTTTAGGTAATAGTAATCATGATGGAGCCGTCCACCACAAATGATGATTAACAAGCTCAGCAGCTAATAATCCTCTTGATGCGCAGTCAGCAGGATTATCCTGTGATTTAATATGATGCCACGATGATGGAGCCACTCGTTCTTGGATATGTGAGACACGATTGCTAATAAATGTCTTCCAATTATACGACGAAGATCGAATCCATGCTAATGCTACTGTGGAATCTGACCACGCAAATGTATCATCCAATACTAAATTATCTCTATACGTATTTTGCACATACTCGACCAAGTTCGACAACAACACTGCACCACACAATTCTAATCGAGGTAATGATATACGATTAGTTGGTGCAACCTTAGATTTGGCACAGACCAATGATACTTGGATGTTCCCTTTCTCATCGACACAGCGGAGATAAACTGCTGCTGCATATCCAGCTTCCGATGCATCACAAAATTCATGAATTTGTACAGTTTGATAGTTATCACAAAGAATCCATCGAGGAATTTCAATTTTGAATAACTCGGGTAATTGTTGAAGATACATCATACATCATACAGATTGAATCAAATGTTTTGCGAAGAAGACCAATGGTGATAATAACCCCAGAGGGTCAAAGATCCTTGCAATTTCCGCAACCATATTCCTTTTGGTACAAGGCCGATCAACGATATTAAGATTGTAAAACAACATATCACTCAATGGTTGCCATTGCAGTCCTAAAAATTTTTGAGACGTATTGTTTACCTCTTCAAACAAAAATGCTTGCTGATACCGAACGGAATCAGGTAAATGGTCAATGACACTTGGCACTTTGCTATTCCACTTTCGCAACATAAAACCACCTGATTGGCAAATTTGGTTTAATTCATACACGAGTCGCTTGCCATCCTCTATCGAATCACACCCTGTAATCAAATCATCCACGTACGTATCTGATGCTAAAATCTTGGAAGCAATAGGAAAACGTAACGATTGACTTTTTGCAAGTTCTTGAATTACACGCATGGCTAGAAATGGTGATGATGTGATGCCGTATATAACAGTGTTTAGCTGATAATCGATAACAGACTCCGAGGACATAAATCTCCAAACTATACGTTGATAGTCTCGATGGCTAGTAGAAATAAGAATCTGTCTATACATTTGCTTAATGTCTGCAGTTAAAACTACAGAATGTAAACGAAAGTGTAATAACAACTCCATGATATCTTTTGAAGAGGGGCCTGCGGTAAATGATCATTTAAAGACCCTCCACTTTGAGCGCTGGCTGAAGCATCAAATACGACACGAAGTTTTGTAGTTGTACTGTCTGGTTTGAACACGGCGTGATGTGGTATGTAATATACAGGCGATAATGTAGACGATCAAGTTGAATCCGATAAAATACTAGACATGTGACCACTATTGATATAATCCTGCATAAATTCTCTGTACGAATTATACAGTTGAGGATTTATTTCCAAACGGCGTTCTAGTGAAAGAAATCTTCGAAGTGCTATTTCCCGAGAGTCAGCAAATAGCGGTTCAGGACCATTGAAAGGTAACAAAACAATAAAACGACCGGTGTCATCCTGTCTGTGAGTGTCCACAAAATGCCTTTCACAAATTTCCGCATGAGGAGATAATTTGTTAGAATCTGGAATATTTTCCAGTTCCCAAAATCGAGTAATGTTAGCATCTTCTACAAGTGCAGCTAATGATATACGAGATGTAACAGAAGAAAGAACCTTCCCTGTTAATATCCACCCAAAGGTAGTGTGAATTGCCATGGGTTCTTCTGGTGACCCAATGCGAGTTGCATTTAATAAGACACGCACGAACAAATCTGCACCTAACAATAAATCATGGCTAGGTTTGTCGAAGTCCGAATCTGCTAAATCTAATCCAACTATGTGAGGCCAACTATTTGGTGAGATCCTTGATGAAGGAAGTGTTCCACAAATGTCTGGTAAAACAAAACAATCAATGCTGTTACTCTGGAACAGTTTTACCTTGAGGACTAATTTTACACGATACTTGTCCATACGCATGGGAAGCAGATAGACTTAAGCCTTCAACCTTCATTGAAATATTCGATTTTCTTAAACCTAAGCGTCGACAACACTTATCAGTCATGAAATTTTCCATTGATGCACTATCTACAAGTGCTCTTACTGTCTGAACTTTACCAAACCCATCCGTAATTGAAATTCTTGCGGTGCCTAATAACGTCATTGTGTTGGACGATCTAGATGATAACAACGTACTTGTAGTAGTGTTGCAGGTGGGTTCGGGAAGTTGATCTGTTGCCTGAGTGATTGCAGGTTTCTGAGCAACTGTAGGGTTTTCAAAGTGCAATAAAGTATGATGACCCCTTGCACACTTTTTACAAACAAGTTTGGAAGAGCAGCGTGTAACCATATGATAGTTGCGAAGACAATTAATACATAAGTGTTTGTCTTTAACAAGGTTATAACCGTCTTGCGGCGATTTATTCAAAAACTTTTCACATTGGTATAAGTTATGAGTACCACTGCAAAGACTGCATTTCTGATTGAATGAAGTTGTTACGAATGACTTTCGAACTTGGGGTTTTGAATATTCAAAGGGACGTTTTGAAGGTACACTAGATGATATGGTTTGTTTAATGGACGTATTAAATTTGGACGGTGTATTGGAAACAACCATATTGCTAATTTCTAATGCCTTGCAATGTTTTTCTAGAAATAATTTTAATTGATCATAAGATGGAATGTCTGATGTATTTTCTAACTCATATGTTTTCAAAAGATTTGTGTCTACCTTTTTTGATAACAAATTAAACAATACGAAGTCAAGCAAATCAATCTTAGTTTGTCGTAAGCTTGACAGATTTTCCGTAAAGCAATTAAGCAATTCTCTTAAATCTGTATGTGAATTAGATTTTGCTTTTGGTGACGATTCTAAAGCATTCCAATGCGTGTTTGCAATTAAACGTTTTGCATTAAACCTCTCCACAATAATTGAATAAGCCAGCATATAATTATTATTCGAAATTTGCAAATGTCTAATGAGTTCTCTAGACTTAAAATCCAACGCATCAATTAAAAAATAGAACTTTTCGATCGGTAGCAATTGATTATTTTCATGAACTAAATTATTAAAAAACTGAATAAACTCTTGGAAATGTTCTATTTTTCCAGAAAATTTTTTCATTTCTATACGAGGAAGTCGAATGTTGCTACAAGAATTAATGCCACTTATATTTTCAGTCAAGCCCTTTTCAGCAGTGGATATATTATCAAATTGCGCTTTAATAATTTTAATGTTTAACAAAGACCTATCTATTTCAATTCTTAGTGTTGTAATTTCATTTAATAATTCTGAGTTATCCTCATCCAAGATGCGCGTTTTATAAGCAATATCTACATCGTTTTTGATATCAAAGGTGCTTTCAGCCATAATATTAACAGAAATACAATTGCCTTTAATATGCTCCAATTTATATATCGCATCAGATATATCAGATAATCTATCGAGTGCCGCCTTTAAATCTACAATTAATCTATCTGATGAAATATGTGCCATCCTAATGAACAAGGTTACTAATATGGATTTTATATTGATTTCAGCTACAAAAACGAAGGGTTTTGTTCACCCTAATAATAGGATATACCAAGGGTAATGTTGAACTACCTGTTAAGCAAAGAATTTTCACTACAACGTGCCTAACGGGAGATTGCAAGTTTCAATATAACAATGAGCAAAGGGTTATGCTACCTGGTTTTACGAATACCTGAATTCTCTAGCAAACTTGAATTACAAGTTTAAAGTAACTGTACTGCTTAAACACCTTTTCTGACCAAATTCTTACGCTAAGCTATCCTTAAAATTTACAAAGATTTGTCATTTTTTAAAGGCTTTATAAGATTCTGTATCAGTACAAAATTTCAAATTTAATGTGAAATTGCATCTACTATAAGTTAGTTTACACAATTGACTATGAAACTGGTGGTGTGACTACACTTTTATTCTAAAATGCGGTCAACCCCTAATCTAAGCGAAGAGCAATTAACAATGTAGTTAAAATGAATGCCAATAATGCCAATAATAAACCAATTAATAACCAAACTATTTGCTCGAACGAACCAAAAATGTTAATTTTGCATTTACAATCACACAAAGGAAATGGTTATTTAAAGGAATGTATCACCTACCTTTCAGTGGTTGTAGTTGTTGATTGTACTTGCACTGCTATCAAATAATTATGGACTGTATAATGTTCACTAATTGTTGCTAATTATTGATGCTCAATGCACCGAACTAAATCACGAACCAAAGACAAAAGCGAGCACGAAATTGAATAGCGTCCACTCGTAAATTACCAACCCTTTTATGTCGTTGCACTAAAGTAGGGATGATGGAAGGGTTATAGGTGGGGAATAGTTTAAGGAATTAAATTAATTGTGATTAGCATAATACAACTACAAACACAATACTTATAAAGCCTTAACATGTTCTTTAATATTCTCTGAAGAAACCAGTGAACGTTAAGGAAGGATTTCCTTAAAATTATGGAACGCAACTGTCTTCCGACTATGCTAGGGGTCTATTCCTCGGTTAGAGCTTATGAGGATTGGTCGTGGTTCTTGTTACAAAACATTATTTAACTTACTGTGGCTTAATTTATACCAAAATTAGGGGTATGGGGAGGGCGCCACCAAGTCGTTAAGTTTTAAACACATAGTTACCCAAAGGGGGACTTGGGAGTTCTTAGAGAGGAATATTGTAATTACTGCTTACGTTGGAGCTGTAAAGAATATTGAATTAAATTAACAAAGGAAGACACAAGAGGTATACTCTTGCTACCTCCTAATAAGAAAAGCTATAAATATCAATTATGTACACACTTTTATAGACACAAATATTAGGCATCAAATTTTACAAGTGCTATCAGTGCTCCTTTGTCAAATGGAAGCTACAAATATCATTATATTGAAGGTATTTATGCCTTTTATTCCTTGATCGAATTACCCTATTTTTGAACTCACTTGTTCAAAATAAAACAATTAATTAAATGGTGATTTTTTAATCAAATGTTGCTTCATGATAAAAAGTTGTATGTACAAAATTTACATATCAAAAATGGTGCTTTAATTTCTTCTACACAGATGTAGAATGGTAAATTCAAATAAAATATCAAATAAGTTAAGTATTTCTTTTTGTTACAAAATTATCTCAAATCAATACCCAAAATATCAGATCTGTTATTAGGCTTACAAGTCTATATGGAAATATCAAAAATATAATAATTTTACTTTCAAATGCTTTAACTATAATTACACATAAATGAAAACATTAATCAGAACTCAATTAAGGTGTTTAAGTTCGTTTGTAATAATAACGGTTATAACTCTGGATTTAAATATTGACAATTACAAAACATCAAAAGTCCTTTATAGTTTGTTAAGCAAAATAATAATTATAGGGCATCACAATGTTATTTTTCAGATGTTGCCTTGTATCAATGTTGACCAAATGCGGACGTCATGTGAAAATAATAAAGAACGCTTACCTTGTATAGCCAGATTCTTGATTAAGTGACTGTGTTACATTGTACTAAACCAGATGTGCATACATACGGTGCTTCGACTAACAAATGACGTCGCTGTCCATATGTTGTAGTGCAAACGAGCAACTGTACGCTTCTTGGACCCAATTATCCAAGCTTAAAACGTACTTCTCCTACGCAAAAACGAAACAAACCAAAATCCAATCAAACAGTTATCACAAAAAATGCAAAGCTTCCTTTTATTACGGCATTTCGTTCGTTACCAAACAATTATCTTGAGTGTAATTATCCACATTATTACTTGTAAATATATCATAGCAATTAAAGGATTATCGTAAATGTTAATTTTAGAACATTTAATTAAAACAAAAGAATTGCTAATAAATTAAAGAACATTCCTGTTAAATCTCAAGTATTACGGCCTCATTGAAGTACGTGTACATTAAATCTCAAATATTACGGTCAAGTTGAAGGACGTTCATATTATGTCAAAAATTATTATCGCCACATAGACGTACGTTCTTATTAAATTTAGAATATTACAATCAAATTGAAAAAGTTCACATTAAATGGTAAAATTGAAGAGCAGAGATGAAAAGATAGGATAAAATAAGATAAGAGCGCATTATCAAAAACACTTATTTAAGTGCATATTACACTTGAACTAAACACATAGGCATAAGGCCACACGCAAATTGCTGGCTTAGAACTCTAAATGTTCTCCATGATGTGCTCGTATCAGGTGCCCCATGCCAGAGTGAGCGGTCGGCACGCTGCACATATTATATCAAAGTCGTTTGACACTGAAGTGTTTATTCAAACAGCCAACGCCTGTTGTTAGCAATCAAACTAGCATCTCTGTATTATGATTGGGCTACATGTTCCCAATACGAATATTTATTTAAACGACGATATTTACTTGTTTAATTGAACAGACAAATAGACGTATTTAACTAATAAATTTTAAGTGATTTTCAGTCGTCAAAAAAAATTGTTACACTGCCTCTCTCCAAAAAGAAAAAAAATCTTTCCTTAGAACCAAAGATTTTTTTTATAACCCTTAACGAAGTACTAACTTTAAAATCGAATCGTTTTATGACTGTCCTGTCGAAGAATAAAAAATAAAAAATTAAAGAAATGGGAGAACTAGAATAATAAAAAGTGAGTGTTTTAGTAGCTACGCGTACTACACGTCTTTAAGGAAACAATATTGGTATGACACTATCGGGAATTGCCGCAATCGAGAAGTCCAATACTCTCACGGAAAAATTAACAGGATTTACAGGTCTGTATTATACTTTCCTAACTAGAACTAAAAGCAAGAGAGAAACTTTCCAAATTAATATTAAACGGAAACTACTAACAAAAAATTATACAATAATACTATAAAAAATATTCAGACTAATAAAAAATTCAGATTTCTAAACTATGTACAAAACTTATGATAAAGATGACAACTCAATTCAAAAGAAATAGTTAGAACCCTTTTTTTTAAAAGGCAGCCTCAAAATATCCAACTATCAAAAATATCAAGAGTCGTCACTACGCTATCTTAGCAACCAGCTAAAATACTCTAAATCTCCACACAAATGCGAGACCATCACCTCATCAATGCTACTAACTTTCGTGCTATTAGCACTTTTTCACAATCACCAAATAACCTGTGTGCTACTGGCTCAGTTACCATACTCTAACTCAACTTGTGCAGTTTGCACATACTCAAATTCACTAACAAAAACGTGAGCAACTGATTCACTCACTTTACTCCAACTTTGTAGTGAGTAGCTAACTCTACTACTAATTGTGCTTCCGGCACAACTCAAACCAAACTAACCAACGTGCGAGCAACTGGCTCACTTACTACTTCCAAACTATTTAGTGATAGACTGTTCATGAGCGTCATTAAACTAAATACTCAAAAAAATTTACACTCCACTCAACCAAGCACATACTGCTGAGCGACCAACTCATCGTGAGTCTCGTCTAGACTTACGCATTTCTTGATGGAATGCACTAAATGCGAAAAGAACACACTATGGTCCTTTTGCACACATTGTAGAAGACCCGTCCATCATAGACAAGACTGTTTTTTCTACAAACTCAACAAAAAAATTCATCCCAGTTAACACATTATAAATCCAAAAGATTTCATCTGTCAACATTTTATGAATCAAATAAAATTTCATCTGTCAACTTCGAAAAAAACAAAAAAAATTTTTGTGTTAACGGTCTGTACACACATGCACACACAGGGAAAGGTGTTCTTGAGAACACGGTATGTACGCATGGGCAAGGTGCTTCTTAAGTTAGATTGTGTACACAGGGGACGTGTTTCTGACAACACAATACGCACGCACGGGGAAAGTGATTTTAATAATACGCTCTTTTACTAAGAAGGCTTTTTTAATAATATGTTCTCCAACATACTTATTCTATTATTTTGACATTAAGTTGAATTCGTATTCAAAAAAATTTTTTAGACGAGGGTGCCTCTTGTTCTTCTGTACAAAAACAAAAACTAAACGAAACAATAAGAGATATACTTGACTTCAAACTCAAACCTGGGGAGCAACAATTAACTATATTGAAATGGCATCCTCTTGATCTACTATCGAAAAAGGCTTCAGATCTTTATATGCCACTTTCTGGTTTTCGTACCATCCATGTTTATTAATTCATAGACCAAATTCAAAATTTTCTTATGAATCTTACATAAAACAAACTCTCCATATGCGCCACAAACAAAACTACAGACTCATCTTTCCTTTGATGACGTGATTTAATCTTTTCCCATAGTTCATCTTCTACATGAGCAGGAAGAAATCTTCCTTCAACCGACTTACTAAAGATTTCCAATCCTTCACAGAATTCCTAACTTGTCGAAACCAAACGAGAGCATCATTCACGAATAACTCTGCAGAGGCGTTATACAAGTCGTCCTCAGTTACTCTACGTGACTGTGCTAACTCTTCGATTCTTTCCAGGAATCAATAAAGCTGTTTAGGATCTCCAGAAAATTTAACAAACCAAGTTCCTATGGGTAAGGGTGATGTTACATACATGACTGTATTAAGGGGCACATTAGTAACAGGGAGGGATAAATTTACAGATACGTTTAAAGTACTAGGCTTATCTTTCGCCTTATCGAACAATTCTGCTTCGATAATAAGGATCGTAACCAATGTCTTTCGCACAAATACAACTGCTTCCTCATGATTCAGTGATGGCAGCTTCATCCTTTTAACTCGACCAGTTAGGTGTACTAGTCTTGACTGTACCCTTTTAAAAACAGTCAGAACGGTCACCTTCAAATTCTGATAAAACATTTTTAATCAACACAACGGTATTATTGATTTCTTCACTTTCTACCGAAAATTCTACATTATAATCTGTAACATCTATTAGACAACCTGGTTTATTCGATTCTTTCGCTAATAAACGACCTAATATCTTCCGCTTGTCTACAACTGGTTTACTACTCTCAATTCCTCTTCTTTGAGTAAGTACACAATCTCAAAAGTATCAGCCATTTTTATACTCTTCTAAGATCGATATCAAACAAAACTTTAACTAAAATCTTGAAATTTAATAATTTCGAATCCAAACTTATCTCAACTATCTACGATTGACAAAATATTTTTAATAGGGGAACTTCAATTAGATCTAGAATTCACAACTTCTCCCTACTGATGACTAAATTACTGCAACAATTATTATCTTACTTCCAATTAATCCATTAAAGTTTTTAATCAAAAATTCCAAAACGACATTGTGTGGCAATATTTGTAATGACGACAGAAATCTAATCACTACTTCATAGTAGATTCAAAAAATTAACGTTCACAACGTGGTATCAATATAGCTATAAACAATCAAAACCTCTAACACAAGGCACGAGTGAAAAAAAAATCAAAGCCCCAATTTCTAAGTGCTAGTAAAACAAACAAACGCCATGTCTTAGGCGTGAGTAAAATAATCTAGCCACATTTTAGGCATAAGTAAAATAATCCAGCCCCACGTTGGGCGTTAGTCTAACATTTTCTTGTTGCTGATTTTTGTGGTTAATTGAATAATTAAAGTAACCCGTGGGTTCTTTAATATTCTCTGAAGAAACCAGTGAACGTTAGGGAAGGATTTCCATAAAATTATGGAACGCAACTGTCTTCCGACTATGCTAGGGGTCTATTCCTCGGGGAGAGCTTATGAGAATTGGTCGTGGTTCTTGTTACAAAACATTATTTAACTTACTGTGGCTTAATTTATACCAAAATTAGGGGTATGGGGAGGGCGCACCAAGTCGTTAAGTTTTAAACACATAGTTACCCTAAGGGGGACTTGGGAGTTCTTAGAGAGGAATATTGTAATTACTGCTTACGTTGGAGCTGTAAAGAATATTGAATTAAATTAACAAAGGAAGACACAAAAGGTATACTCTTGCTACCTCCTAATAAGAAAAGCTATAAATATCAATTATGCACACACTTTTATAGACACAAATATTAGGCATAAAATTTTACAAGTGCTATCAGTGCTCCTTTGTCAAATGGAAGCTACAAATATCATTATATTGAAGGTATTTATGCCTTTTATTCCTTGATCGAATTACCCTATTTTTGAACTCACTTGTTCAAAATAAAACAATTGATTAAATGGCGATTCTTTAATCAAATGTTGCATCATGATAAAAAGTTGTATGTACAAAATTTGCATATCAAAAATGGTGCTTTAATTTCGTCTATACAGATGTAGAATGGTAAATTCAAATAAAATATCAAATAAGTTAAGTATTTCTTTTTGTTACAAAATTATCTCAAATCAATACCCAAAATATCAGATCTGTTATTAGGCTTACATGTTTATATGGAAATATCAAAAATGTAATAATTTAACTTTCAAATGCTTTAACTATAATCACACATAAATGAAAACTTTAATCAGAACTCAATTAAGGTGTTTAAGTTCGTTTGTAATAATAACGGTTATAACCCTGGATTTAAATATCGACAATTGCAAAACATCAAAAGTCCTTTATAGTTTGTTAAGCAAAATAATAATTATAGGTCATTACAATGTTATTTTTCAGATGTTGCCTTGTATCAATGTTGACCAAATGTGAATGTCATGTGAAAATAATAAAGAACGCTTACCTTGTATAGCCAGATTTTTGTTTATGTGACTTTTACATTGTATTAAACGAGATGTGCATACATACGGTGCCTCGACAAACAAATGACGTCGCTGTCCATATATTGTAGTGCAACCAAGCAACTGTACGCTTCATGGACCCAATTATACAAGCTTATAGCATACTTTTCCTACGCAAAAACGAAACAAACCAAAATCCAATCAAACAGTTATCACAAAAAATGCGAAGTTTCCTTCTATTACGGCATTTCGTTCGTTACCAAACAATCATCTTGAGTGTAATTATCCGCATTATTACTTGTAAATACATCATAGCAATTGAAGGATTATGGTAAATGTTAATTATAGGACGTTTAATTAAAACAAACGAATTGTTAATAAATTGAAGAACATTTCTGTTAAATCTCAAGTGTTACGGCCTCATTGAAGAACGTTTACATTAAATCTCAAATATTACGGTCAAGTTGAAGGACGTTCATATTATATCAAAAATTATTATCGCCACATTAAAGTACGTTCTTATTAAATTTAGAATATTACAATCAAATTGAAAAACGTTCACATTAAATGGTAAAATTGAAGAGCGGAGATGAAAAGAAAAGATAGGATAAAATAAAATAAGATCGCATTATCAAAAACACTTATTTAAGTGCATATTACACTTGAACTAAACACATAGGCATAAGACCACACGCAAATTGCTGGCTAGGACTCTAATGTTCTCCTGATGTGCTCGTATCAGGTGTCCCAGCCAAAGTGAGCGGTCGACACGCTGCGCATATTATATCAAAGTCGTTCGACACTGAAGTGTTTATTCAAACAGCCAACACCTGTTGTTAGCAGCCAAACTAGCATCTCTGTATTATTATTGGGCTACATGTTCCCAATATGAATATTTATTTAAATGACGATATTTACTTGTTTAATCAAACAGACAAATAGACGTATTTAACTAATAAATTTTAGGTGATTTGCAGTCGTCAAAAAAAATTGTTACAACATTCATATAATATAATGAAATTTATTTATTACTTGTTGGGCAATTCATGAATTTTGTCCACATTTTTGTGGTTTGTACAGAAAAGCATTTCTGAGTGATGTTCAAAAAGTTCTAGTATACTATGATGGCTTATGAAAACTTTGCCGTATCCCTGGTTTCTTGTATGAGGTATTGATCAATATCAAATAAAATTATTTGTATTAACACTAACTAATAAGCACGCAACTGGCTAATATACATTCTATGTACCACACTCGTATGAATGGATGCTCTATTCAGATGTGTACATATTAAAACATGCGTGGAGTGTATCCTTGCATAGCAGTAAAATATTGAGTTATTTCGTGCATATATACATTTAATTTGCGGTGTATGTACAATTTTTTGATGCTACAGTTTTAGACAGGTTTTTTGACTATGCTACGTACCATGACGTAGCCGGAAGAAAACGTAAATATACCAGGCTAACTACCAATGCGGAGAGGGGAGGGGTTCCTAGCAACACAAAAATAATACATCGCCAACGATTTTCTATTTACAATAAAAAACACAAATATAAAACTTTCTATCGAAACAGCAAAACAAAATTAACTAAGGTTAGTATTTAATAAAACAATTTTACTCTAGGGACAAATTCACTGATTATTCCACGAAGTGCGCAATTCATAGCTAACATCCAATTTTAGTTGGCTCCCATCGACAACTTTATGTTTGAGATACATATGTTGAGGGTTGTGAAGTCACAGTGGGCATCTTATGGTATTTACCTTAACGATAGCCAATCACTCATCGGGTATTTATGAATCCATCTGAAACTATACTGCAATAATTCGTAAGATAACTGAACATTTTTTTAATTCATAGCATGAACTGATAAAACGTACTTTTAGTGCATCTGTGTAATTAGGTTAAGAATCTAGTTTGAGTAAATTTGTGATGTATTTGATTTTTAATATTTGGTTAAGGATGTCTTTCATGTAATTCTAAGTAACCCGTGTGTGTAATGCAATTTAAAACACAATCGTGTAGAATAATGTATTGACATGTTTATATTTGTTTTTTTTTCTTAATTACTGTGATGGCATAGTTACAGTTTGTTGTAATAAATTATTTTGCAATTACTTAGAAGCATGATTGGGAATTTCAGGTTTTTTAACAATTGATTTCTGAAGCCTTTCAGCAAGCAGTTTTAAATATGTTTTGAGTGTCCTTATGGTTTCAATTTGTTTTATCTTTAAGCCATAGTATACTTAGCGATTTCTCAGGTAAATTTTAAACCAGAATCACTGTCCTAATTTCAGGTTTTGGCACCCTATTATTATTCTTTTTAAGGCTTTTTCCTAGAAACCCTGCGAGATTACATAGCACCCAAGACACTTCACGATAAAGAAATCACACACCATTTTATTTTGTTAGTACAGTCGAGGTGTTCAATATTTTAACGAAACAGGATTTTTAGTGGAGTATTTCTGTGCATTACCAACTAGATTTTCTGGGGCAAAATTATACATAACAAGGTTGTAAAGTATTTATTTGAAATTGATAAAACTTATAATACGAATGACAGGAGGAGGTTTTTTTATTTATTTATTTGACATTCAAATACTTACAGGAAAACAATCCCAAATAGTAAAAATAACCTAAAACTATTACAATGATAATGCATTCTTAAGAGTAGAAAACTGAACTGTAAAAATATCAATTTCACTAGGAAAATATCTGTTATAGCTTCTCATTAAATTGTCTACAAAGGCATTCATACCCTAATTGGTAAGGTGACGGTTAACATCAAAAAGAATAGCATTTCGAGTAAAATGTGGCGATACACGAAACCTAATGTCACCGAGTAACTCACTACAGTCGATAACATTGTGAAGAACTTTATGAAGAAATAATACAAGGGAAGTGTTTCGTCTGGTATGTAAAGCCTGGTAGCCAGCTAATTGTAGTCTAACATTATAAGACACATCACTGTATGGAAAACTAATTTTCCATAGAATGAACTTTACAAATTTGTGCTGCACACGCTCAATTTTATGTATATAAACAGTATAAATAGGATTCCATATACAGCTGTTATATTCTAATATACTACGCACAAGAGAATTGTATAGAGATTTCAAACCTCTAACATCCTTAATGTGGACTGAGTTTCTTTTAACAAAGCCCAACATTTTAAATGCTCTTGAGACGATACATGAAATATGTTCAGTGAACAAGAGACGATTATCAAACAACACACCCAGGTCGGATATACTGTTAACAACGCCCAGTCTCACCTTGTTAATTGTGTAATTGAAAGTAATCAATTCGGTGCTTCTAGAGAATCTCATAACCTTACACTTCTTGACATTTAAGTTGAGCAGATTATTCATATACTTGCTGAGATTGAAAATGTCCAATTGCACACTAGCAGAATCGCATGGGCTTTCGATTGAACTGAAGAACTTTAAGTTGTCTGCGTAAAGTAAACATTTACATTTGCAAAATACATCTACAACATCATTGATAAAAAGTATGAACAGGATCGGTCCAAGATGTGACCCCTGTGGAACACCCGAAATAGCCCGTATAGTTCTGGAAGTTGTTTCTGCAATTTTCACCGTTTGTGTGCGATTGTCCATATAGGAGCATAACCATTCAAGGTAAGAACGAGAGATCCCAAGAGTTTTCAGTTTGTTCAGAAGAAGAGCGTGACATACACTGTCAAAGGCCTTGGATATGTCCGTATATATCACATCAACGTGTAGGCCCTTTTCTAAAGTATTAGTTAGAAAGTTATGATAGAGACCAAGATTAGTAGTAGTAGAGCGTCCCTTATAAAAACCGTGCTGTTCTACAGCAATGACTTTCTTGAAAGTGTTAAAAATTTGGTTACAAATTATGGATTCCAAAAGCTTAGGAATAGAAGACAGGATGGATAATACCACGATAATTTTCCACAGCTGCACGATCACCAGATTTAAACACTAGAATTAAGGTTGCTTTCTTCCAAACTAACGGGAAGGTTCCAGTATCCAAACTCATTTGAAAAATGAAAGTCAAAGGAACACATAGAGAAGTATCACATTGTTTCAAGAATAGAGGAATACCATCAGGGCCAGCATTCTTTGATACATCCAGGGAACATAGTTTATTCATTACCTCATCCTCTGTAAATTCATGAGAACAGAGGTTAATCGCACTTTTGCTTACCATGTTTTTATTCACAAATATATTGGGATGATTAGTGTAGCATGATTCGAAATATGTTGCAAAACCATCAACTATTCTCTGAGCATTTGTTAATACGGTATCACCATATGTCATGGAACTAGGAATCCCACTGCTTCTTTTCAAAGAATTAATGAAAGTCCAGAAGTGTCTAATATTACTAGGCATCATAAGTTCAGTGTTGCTGATAAAATTTGAATAGCAAAGATCAATTAAGTGCTTAGTGTCTTTCCTAATTTTGGAGTAGTTTTTATAATCAATTTCCGAGCCAGATAATTGATACTTTCTGTATAATTTATTCTTTAACTTAATGAGATTAATCAGTGTCCCATTATACCAACGCGGATATTTGCTGCAGAGCTTCTTCTGCCGAGGCACGTGCATATCAACACCCTTTAAAACAAGCTCATAAAAATGTTCTACAGCTTCATCAATACTTATATAACCATGAAGAACAGACCAGTCAATGGAGTTATAAAAGGCATTTAGTTTACCATAGTCAGCCCTGCGAAAATTATAAAAGTATGATGGAGATTCATTCTTGATCGATGGAGTAAAAGTATTAACAATAGTAATTATGAGTGGAGGGTGATAATTATCGACTATGCTTAAGGACTGGCCAGCTTCAGTAACCACCGTATTGTCAATTGCATCTGTAAATATGAGATCAAGCATTCTACCATAAAAATGCTATTGCAACCTATAATCTCATATGCAGCAATATGAGAAGCTACTGCCACCAGTGTACCACCACCATGGTCACAAACAAGGGCATCATAATTACGATCATGATGATAGACTTTATGAGTTAGGAAACAGTTCATGATTCGAATAATCTCTATTAACCCAAGTTTCCGTCAAGATTATCACCGCATAGTTAGAACAAGAAGCTGCCCGATAAAATTCAGCAGCCTTAGTTCGCAAACCACGCACATTCTGATAATATATATTAATTCGCTTATCGTACTGTTTTGCCTCGTTGCTTTCTCATTACAGTGTCAGGATTTACTAAGGGATTTGGTTGCCTACGAAAAGTATAGGGCCTGATTTCAGTGCCACTTGGCCAAAAACCAGGGTTCTCTACAATGCTTCTGTCTTCAGTGTTAACCCCAATACGAAAACATGCATAAATGCCTCTTGTTTGCAAGGCATCACAAGTAAAATTAGAATTAGGGAGCATATGTTGAAGATGCTCTGATACAATAGTACAATCGGTACCAGCTTTGATGCGACCGATGAATAACCAAGATTTCCTTTCTATTGCCATAAGTCTAGAATTAGAGTTAACATCAATTCCAGTGCCATAAATTGATCTTTTACCCTGCTTTCTTCTACGCTGCACCATTGTAAAACCATCAGCAGCATCATTTAACTTTGCATTATGCTGTTGGAGATTTGAATTAGTAACATTAGCATAGGTAGATTTAACTGTATTCAACGGTGTGCTAGGCTGATGATTATTCGGGTTATCCAAAACTGCAGATGTAGAAGATTCCTTAATAAATTTAGTCAATTGAGGTGCAAGCAATCCAGAATCAGTAGTAACAGCTAATGTGTTGTGATTAGAAGTAACTGTTGACAACAAACAATTAACACCTGTGTTATGATGTTCATTACAGTTCATGTAATTATTACATGTAACTTTAGTAAGGTATCAACAGTATCAATATGGTTATTGCTAACACCTGGGTTCCCAATTGACTTTACAACTTTTAAGTCCTTAGTAAATAGTCTAACAAGCTCAACATTACTCTGCCTTAAGTTAACCATTTCAGTTTTAAGCATATTTATTTCTTCTAATAGTGGCCTGGTTTCTTGATTAATAAGTGATTTAATAATGTTTCCAAACAAATTACCTTTGAGGAAATTTACAACAACATCAGCTTCAGACAACTTATCAACTAAAGTTTGAGGTCTGTGCACAGTTAAAAATGCATCTTCATCTTGATTAACACTGGTAAAAGTATTATTATGATTGTTAATAAATTCACTGCCATTTTTGTTACAAACACTGCACAAGTAGATACAACCACTGCCTGTATCTGTCTGAGTAGCCCCTAGTCGCTCACCACATGAAGGGTGTACTATAACTCCACACTTAGTGCACTCAACATATTTTACTACCTTTTTGGAACAGTATTTGCAAATTTTAGTTGCATGACAAACACTGAGTTGTTCATTGGTAGCCATCTTGACATAATGAAACGAATAAAAATTACATAGAGGATAGAAGAATGCTAGGTTGCAATTCTCTTTATAAAACAATATTTCTTGCATAAGATATATTGCCTAGCAAGAATTTAGTCCGACTGAGGGGCGTAATTTGCTTGATGATAGTAATAATTCCAGTACAAGGAGTGTTTCCTAACAAAAATCTAATTCGACTAATTGGAGAAATGTATGTTCGATAACGAGTTTTCGTAATTATGGTCAAATTCTGTTAATTAATAATGAGGTGTATCGAAAAGATAGATGAGGCTTTGGTACTGGATATAAGCTCCACGATGAGTTTAACGTCTCAATAGATAGCAGTAATGATGTTTCTGCCATTTCGAATATTTTTTGATGTTTTACAGGATTTACCATTATTGCCAGTACCAATTGCAGATATTGTAACTGTAGGAGCGAAAATGCAAAAAGTTAAACAAGATTTATTAAAAAGGTTTTTCTAAAAGGCCAGGCGTAGAACTTATCAAAAGAAAGAGAAATTTGTTACACTTGAGTCTACACTCAGGGTATACTTTTTAAAGTCCCGATGCACATGTATGAGAGTCACTACGACAGTTGGTAACAATGATAAATGTTTGCAAAATATTATGCCATAAACAGTTACGACATATTTATGCTCAAATTATTATCACATACAAAAAAATTTTATTTTAATTCTAAGAGAAGAGAAAAGGTACTCACGTAAACTGTAGGACTTCTCACAGCATTACGCTATTTTGGCGGCAGCTGGGCGTCAGGGAGCATTGAGGGCGTGTGTCATCCGTTTGCCCCCCTTGAAGTCTGATTAAAATTTGTCTTCTTTTTTTGTGTAGCGATACGACAGGAATACCCAGGTAAAAAGGAACGTTAATAGGTATAAGGCAGGAACCCTACATAACCTGAAAAAGAAAACAAGAGACTGCACAAAGATAAACCACTAGGCTCGACGTCTGGCTGACTAGTCTCGACATGTCGGAAATCGCCCTTTCTTTTTCACTCTGCGTCTGCGCATTCTCTTGCGCAAACGCAACTATTTCAAGGGACGGAAATGCACGCACAAGTCTTTTTAAATTATTGGCGCGAAATCACTTACAAAATAGGAACTTATAGAAATGTTTATATGCCGAATTTCGGCATGTAACAAATTGATAAAGGGAAAGATACCACAGTAAGAAGGTTGCAACAGAAAGGGGAAAATATTTGAAAAATTGTGTGGGCTGATTAAGAGTAATACATTTTGCCTGGATATTAAATTTGTGTTTCAGGGTAATACGCTCCGGATATTATAAGAATATTATTAATGTTCTTTCAAATGCAAGGAAAATTTATCTTTACCTTACCACCACGGTAATCTCAAGTAGTGAATACAGGTATACGTAATTGAAGCAGCATTATGAATTGGTAACTTACTCAAATATCGACCTTTGTTAAATCATACAAAGTCCAATAAGGGTTGGTCATTCACTTCTAATTTTCCTTACGCATAATAATAATAAGTGCCATTAAATATATGTATCTCAATATATTACATAAATAACGCAATGTACAGTACTGAAATGATAAACAAAAAACATAAATATGCTACAACATAATAATGGCCAATTCATGAAATCTAAATTTAAATTCTAACACACTGCAGTATCTTAACCCCTCACGGCAAGATCTGGAAATGTGATGTCGCTTCCCAAAATGGTTTGCTTATGTTACTAGCCAGTTACCCAGAAAAATGAATTAATAACTGCTAATTTACGTCCTTAACATGTTCCCGAATAATTACTCCAATGGTATATGCAGGTTTTTCTTCACTGAATAAAATGTGGGTACCGCAACATCAAAGCAATTTTTACTAAACAATCGCCAGTGCAGCGTTTGTTTGTTTTAACTACTCACTAATTCAAAAATATAGCTCTGCAATACATAAGCACTGAAAATGTTCATGCTAATGCAATTCTCACTTCAATTATACTTCCTATTAATCTTAAGAAATAATAACCACATATTACTTTCAAGTTAGCTACATACAGTTTTAACTCCACAAAAGCTAGCCGGTAATCCACAGAAAAACTTAGTGAGTACTCTGCTAAAAATCCTGTTTAGGTAAAATACCAAAAAACCTCGACTGTCCTAACAAAAATGGTTGGCGACTAACTCAGTGGGACGGGTGGTGTGTTCGAAGGTCCTGGAATGCTAGTATGTCTGAAATATGTCCTAATCAGGACGTATCTTGGATGCCACCTAATCTCGCACGGTTTCTAGGGAAATACCCCCTAAGAGGGTGTCAAAACCTGAAATCAGGAAAGTGATTCTAGCCTAAAATTCACTAATACGCCTATTTAAAACGGTTAGCTGAAAGAAAGGTTTCTAAAACCAAATATTAGATGACTAGAATTTTAATCATGCCTCTAGGTAATTGCAAAATAATTTATTATAACAAAACTGGCACTACTTTCTTTACATTCGTTGTTGAAAAAAAAAGGCCAATAAAAAGTTTATATACTATTACACAATTATATTCTCAACTATATTATATAGTTATATTTTCATTACAACTACATGATGGACATTTTTAAACAAATATTAAAAATCAAATATATAAAAAAAATACATAGCTTAATAGAAAACGTTTTGACAAATAAAATAACTACTTATATAAATTCTTAACCTAATAACAAAAAATGTACGTTAATAAATTTCATGCAATTAATTAAAAATATTCCTTTACAATATTCTCTAGATTATAGTTAGTTTCAGGGGTTTTCATAAATACTTGAAGTGATTTTTGCCTGTAGATAACTTGGAGACCACTAAATGCCTTCAATATACTGCAACTTTTGATACTAGTCGTTTTCAACATACTTATGTCCAACGTAAAGTAGTCGATTCAGGAACCAAGGTTATAACATTCACATTATAAACTCAAATTAATTATATTATAATGCTCAACCCTAGCAATAAATCCCCGGCAAATGAATTAAGGTTATTAAAACATTTACCCTGGATATATTGTTAAAGGTGTTTCTTCTCAGGGATCGCGGTCCACTCTGCTTGGTCCTGTTGTTAGAGTTACAGTTACTGCTGGTAGGGCTTCTCTGACTAAATGATAAGGAATGTAAAAAAAGGTCGGAACGACAACACTCGTGTCAGCACTTCCCGATATAAGTTATCGATGCGGTAGATGTGGCGGTCCTTGCGTTTTACGTATTCTCCCACCAACCGGGCCGACGCATTTCCACTTGTTTTCGTGCAAAGATGAGCTCTTCTCACGTCGGAATCCTGCATCAGTGCTTAAGTTTGCAATGATTGTCGCTGAGATCTGTGTGAACGTTACTATTCTCAGGATTTTGCTACATCAGCGGAATTACTCTAATTAAACAAGGATTTTTATAAATATTAAAATAAAGTCCCTAACTCCTAAATTAATAAATTTTAATTCTTAAACGCTTTAATTGATTGATTGATTTAAAATAAAACGTTACAAGGTGCCCCTAAAATTAAAAACTACCAACATGGTAGGGTATCATCCGAATATTATTGACTACCTGCAGCCATGTTGATAAGGTAAATATGAAGTGTTCTATAAAAAATTAATATTCCCTTCATAAAATAATTCAATACATCTTAGGCAAACTTTGGACATCTTCGGCCAACTTCGAACAGATGAATTAAGACTGCAAATTGAAGTTACTTTGTGTTGTTCTCTATCTAATAAATATATATATATATATATATATATATATATATATATTGCCGTGGAACCTCAGTAAAATTCGAGCCCACTCCTGGGCCAACATAAAATTTTCAAAAAAAAAATTAATAAAAAAATTCTTACCCTTTATTTGGACGCCTTCGAATTTCTCTGCTCACCCTGGCTAGCTCAGCAAACGGCCTCTTCTTGAATACCTATCTTTACGTACATACCGCTCTCACACTCACGCACCATCAAATGAAATTACCAAAATAATACAACAACCATACAATCTTTTATTTACACATATTAACAGCTAAAATATTTACACATGAGTACAAACGGTTTGGTGCAATTGTTACCAGCTCAATTATCAAATGCTTTAAAGTCCTTGCTTTTAAATTATTTTAAACAAATTCGAGTAGATGGGCCCCACATGTAACCCTAATTTGACTTCATACTGGTCTATTGTAATGTAAGTTCATTATAGCCCAGTTATTGTGAATGCTTTTTAAACCTTGCATTATTGAAAACAAATTTTCAGACCGGTTTACTCCTTACAACCACAATTTATAGCCTGAATAAATCTTTGTATATCATCAATAAACCCTTTTTCAATACTCAAAATTATTAAACTGTCCTGCACATGTACCTTTTTAAACAGGTTTTAAAAACAATAAATACGCAACCAATAAGTCCAACAAACAAACACAAAAATATCCACAAATGTTTACATAAAAACAGAAATTTCAAGTTTATTACCTGGAGACGCCTTCTTTCCTCGTCACCGCTGGAGATGGCTACCAGAAACCCCTCGTCGTTGTGTCCATCTAACACGCTGAGGCCAGGATCCATAGATCCCCACCATCCAATATCTCCGCTGCCATTACTGTTCTTGTCCCAGGATATTAGCTTCATCTCAACCGTAACATTCCATATCAGATATTTCACGCATACAAATTGCTTTCAGTTCTGCTTGCCGCAAATATCATCTATCCATTTAATAACTTTGTCGTAGTAACGGCACCTTTAATTTTAAAAAGCACCAGCTTGTGCAATCACTTTTATAACTAGCGGTCTGCTACTACAGTTTTTATAAAATTCTAATAGGATGTTTAATGTAACTTTACTGAACACACAAAAATTTCTAACCGAAAGCTTTTACTATTATGTTGTAGCTCTGAACCCGTATTCAGATCTCGATGGAAAGAAAGAGCTTTAATATCTTCTCCGGTGTATTTATATTATTCTCCAACCCCCCTAGTCTAACCCGTTTCATGTGAAAAGCTTGTTTTCGAAGCGGCTTCTTAAAATTTTGAACGTAACCGACTATAATTTCTAAAAAATTTCTCCCGTTCGTCGTGCTGTTTACAAAGAATTTCGTTTACTACCTCACCGTATGCGCACTTCTCGAAACTGCTCGCTATCAACCAATAATATAATTTCCTGTCGTCACACCGCTCCACCTATCGGCTATCCATCTCTGTTCTACGCATATTTGTTGTCTCCTTTAAAACCCCTCTTGAGTTACAGAAAATCGATATTGTAGTCGTCCTTCACAAATACACGTGTCTATCCTACGTGACTTCAATCCAACGCTTCATTTATACTTTTCTGTCTGTTTTATATTATCGATTGTTCATTCCACTCACTCCTCAAGATATTTGTTATTGTAGCTGCTTATCCAAATCAACCGTTGAAAACAATTTCTATGGAATTCTATATTATCGTTCGTTTAATATTCTCTGAACGTAACATTTAACCAACAGGTGTTTCTTGAAATTATCGACCGTTTGAAAATAACAATTCCTAGATTCTCCCCTTTGTAGTATTTGTATAACAAACGTTGGCATTTAAAACGAACAACCTTTGCGTTTGATTAAAAGAAGTTATAATTAATTATGCGTATCCTTGAGTTGTTTATGTACTCTAAAATTTTCTTTCCTTATGTCATTTTAACATTTCAATTTAAATATAGAAAAATACCTTAATAATCGTCCGTTCTCCTTATATGAATTAATTAATTGGGCACGTAAATAATTTGCTCCTATTTCTATATACACGGTTGCTAAAATTTCATTGTCTACACCTATTTACCCTTTAAATCCACAACAATATGTATATATATATATATATATATATATATATATTGTTGTGATACTGTAGCAATACCCCTATGTGCCCTTTTTAATCTGTCAATTTTTAATTTTTGATGTATAATTTTAATTGCGTCGGCTAACTCAGTTTTTTAATTACGCATGGAGCTTGCGACAATACGACAAACAAAGAATTTGAATCTACCTTCTACCCCCCCCCCCCCTCCTGTTTTAATCTTTAAACCGATACACCATTAAGCACAAATTATAATGTTCTCAAAAATATTTACAACGTATGAAAAAGGTTAAAAATTCTTTAACTAGAATTCTCTTGAATAAAAATTTTTATAATTATTAACTGAAGCTTGATGAACGTTCATTTAACCTCTTTTACTATTTACGTAGTTTACAACGTATACTAAAAAAAACAAACCTTTCCGACCCCTCACATAAATAATCATGAAAGCAATTTTTAAAGTATTTAAATTAGTAATATTCAATTAAATTTTAAATGATTCAGTTTAGCAATGTACAATAAAATATCCACAAATAAAATAATAAATATTCAGATTGGCTAACCTGTTGTTTTCAGCTTGAATCAGTCCCTGGTCCAACCGTTTTCGGTATTGCGTGCATCCCTCATAGCATCGCCTTAAACACACTAGTGTCCTCCATTAAACTCCTTGACCATTTATCATTGAAGTAAATACTTGTTGCATTTCCTCATTTATTCCAGTAATAATCATTTATAATTGATTCAGCATTTATTTAAACTTGTGCCCGTATTCATACAGACTTGTCTCCAGTGATTATTTAGAGTCCTTTTTATTAAGGTTAATATTAGAATTTAAATTAAAACAACTTTTAGTTACTTAACGCTTTTTATTTAAGGATAAAATGACAAACCCATCAATTTTCCATTTTTAGTAGTATTATTTTACACTTCACAATTAATCACTTTACGTGGATATTTTTGTTTTCAGAGACGTGAACTATGCTTTACTTCATGATGAAATGATTTGTTTACAAATTCGGTCATATTTAAATGCACCGTCTATCTATTGACAAGCGCAAAGTTCGTTGTTTGTGTATTAACATCAATGCGTTACTTTTGTCACGTACTATTTCGAGTTAATAGCGTTGATTCGCTTGGATTTTCATACTTCTAGATAAGTAAACCATTGTTTGTTCAAATAAATTTGGTGAACTTTGATTTTAATTACCATGCCTTGTTTGTTTCCAATAAATCAGGTGTCGATTTTAATTTTCCAGTCATGTAGACTTAATACAATGTATGCCTTAAATTATATGCATTTGCTATCTTACGCATTGTTAAACCTGCTTGTTTTAATTGGGATTCTTGTCATAATAATGTTGCGTTATTCATGCGTGTCGCATTTCAGCTTGCATTTATGTTATTTAACGACTTGCGGATTTGTTTTATTCAAATAAATCTTCAAAATATTTTTCGTTAACTGAATTAATTATGATTATTATTTATATACAGGACGTTGTGATTTACTTTCCAGTCTAATCATAGTATTTCTTGTTTTCTTCAGAAAACTATTGTTTTCTGAGCCCTCGCGTATTTTATGTGGAGTGCGCTATACTATTAGTCCTAACTATCCCTAAATGACCTTATTACACAGCAATATATATAGGTGTCCGCATAATGCATTATTAATCAAAACAAATTAATCATAAACGTAATAATTAAAGATACAAAGTTGGTACGTGTAATCATTTTTAACCTTTAAAAACTGCTATGAGTTTGACAACCTTTGAGTATAAACAATGTAAGATATAAAAATAATCCTTCTTTACATCGAGAATGCATGTAACCTAAAAATTATATTTCTTAAAGTAAATAACCTAACCCTATTGGTGAAATTTACTAATACAGAAACCACTAAAATAAAATATGATTATAAACTTTCAATGGAGCTTTGCAAATTCCTAATTCTAATAATAATAAGTGCAAATACTCAACGCTGACTTACAATGCTATACAGGGTAATATAAGTGCTTGGCTTGAATGGCTGCTCATGGACTTATTAAAATTTTGTTTTCCAACATTGTATTATTTAAAAGTATTGAGTTATAGATTACACTTGTTTATAATGATTAATTTCAAACTCATTATACAGAATCAACATTTAGTTTAATAAATAAAATGTTGAACTCTGACATGTTTCATATATTATTTCTAGAGTGAAGCCATGTTGTTTTAAGATATAATTAGGCTCAAATTATTGAAAACAATGGAATGTTGTTGCAAACATATATTTTCCAGATGAACTACTCTTGGAAAAGTACTATATGAAGACCTTTGTTGTTCAGTTGATTAAAATCGGCTAACTTGTTAATCGTAAACCGCAATTATTTAATTAATCTATAATTTGAGTTTCCATTAGCAGCAGTTCATCATTTAGTTCTTTTTGCAGCAAGCAAATATTTGTATCTCCATATGAAATTACTTTAGATAATTGTAATGAATAATTTTTTCTGGCATTAGGAAAGTGATTCGAGTATAGTGAACTAAAATTAATGTAAATTGTTGGTTATTTTGTAAAGAGTTAAGTAGATAATCAGCCATTTGTTTATTTACTTTAGATGTTGATGTAAGACTACTTCGAAGACTGAAAATGTTTTAAAAATGATTCATTTGTAAGAATCTACGTGTGAAAGAAAAAAAATTCACAATTAAATAAAGCTAAAATAGCACGTTATCAAGTGATTTATCAAGTGATTCTTTTGATTTATTTTTCTTGAACTTTTCACATTAAGCCCACTTAAAAAATCTGTGGCAGTGTAAAGTTCATCAACTTATGTTTATTTTTCTTATTTGTATATTATTTGTTTCAGAACTGGACTAGAAAAACGTTCGTTCAATCCTGAAGGTCCATCATCTTGGCCAATATTCCGTTGGTCTCATGATGACAAGTACTTTGCAAGAATGGGCATTGATGTCTTATCTATTTATGAAACACCATCATTTGGGCTACTTGAGAAGAAATCATTAAAAATTCCTGGTATACGTGACTTTAGCTGGTCGCCCACAGATAACATCATTGCATACTGGGTAGCTGAAGATAAGGATGTGCCTGCTAGGGTTACTTTATTAGAAATACCTAACCGCACAGAAGCTAGAAATAAAAACCTTTTCAGTGTTGCTGATTGTAAAATACATTGGCAGAAATCGGGAGATTATCTTTGTGTCAAGGTTGATCGATATACTAAAGCTAGGAAAGAAAAGAATGAAACTAAGTATTCCGGAATGTATTATAATTTTGAAATTTTTCACTTAAGGGAAAAGCAAATACCTGTTGATAGCGTTGAAAGTAAAGAACCCATCCAAGCTTTTGCTTGGGAACCAATTGGGTTCAAATTTGCCATTATTCATGGTGAAGCGCCTAGTATTTGCGTTAGCTTTTACGAGGTCCGTGTAGGACAAAAACCTTTATTGTTAAAGAAGTTGGACAAGAGAGCGTGTAATCATCTGTTTTGGTCACCGAATGGACAGTTTATAGTTCTTGCAGGGTTAGGCTCAAATGGTGGAGGCTCTTTAGAATTTGTCGACACTCATGACTTTCTGGTTATGAACACGACTGACCATTTTCAAGCTTCAGATGTTGAATGGGATCCAACTGGAAGATATGTCGTAACAGCTGTTTCATTTTGGAAAACTAAAGTTGATACTGGTAAAATTTTCTAAGTATAGATAATGTTTAAATTATAAAATTATAGGTTACTGGATGTGGTCTTTTCAAGGCAAGATTTTGAAACGAATAAATTTGGAGAAATTTGCACAGTTATTATGGAGACCTCGACCATCTACTTTACTAGATGACAAACAACTTAAAGAAATAAAGAAAAGTTTGAAAAAATATTATGCACAATTTGAAAGTAAAGACAGAATGCGACAAACTAAAGCATCAAAAGAGTTAATTGAGAAACGAGCTGCACTTATGGAGAAGTTCCGTTCTTACAGAGAGAAGCGTATTAATGATTGGAATGACCAAAAACTCAGGCGTCTTGAACTTAGAAATGGTAAGCATTTTTCTTATTTTTGATGTCCCCAATTTTTTGCTGACTGGAGTATTGATAACAGTTTAGTTATACGGTTGGGGAATAGTATTTTGCAGTGACAAAATTACAGGGTTTGTTTAGTTCAAATTTTGCAAGTTCCTGCTACAGTAATGTATTTTGCATCCTGTTATATACTAATAGTATTCCTTTTAGGTATTGATACAGATGAATTAGATAGCGATATTAAGAACTCCGAAGAAGAAATTGTCGAATTCTTTATTAAAGAGGAAATAACTGTTATTGATTAGAATTAATACGTTGTATGACTGCTTCTTGTATATTCAATGGAGTATACAAGAAAGTTTATTTTTAAGAGCAGGCTGTATCCTTTTGCAAGGTTGCATCATATTTTCAGGAATAAATATTACACATACAGTATTTTGTTTAATTTTATCTCGCAAATCAAAACGTTAATCAATCTACTGTCAATTTATCACATTCCCCTTACTAAAACTTCTGAGTCAATAAATACATTCATTTCGTACTGTGAGGAATGCTTGTGATGTTGTTTGCTACGTTGTTATAGAAATCGATAACAGCAGCGGTTCCTGCAGATACAAACAAGCTTTACTCAACTATTTTGCAAATTAATAATTCGAAAAGATGTATACCAAAAACAGTTTAAAAAGAGAATAAACTAATCTTCCAAGAAGCTTAAGTGTGATAAAGCAATAAGTTGTTATGAGTGTTTGAAAACATTGAATAACTATAAATCTTGAAAACGGGCTTTCGTGTGGATAGTTGAGAGGTCATGGAAAGCTAGTTGCATATATCCTTGGGGTGGGGGTACATCTGGTAGAATGGATTTCCTCGTGTGGAACAATTTATTTTAGAAGAAAATGTGTTTCTTTCAATTTTTCAATCACTAACATCGATTTGAAATGCATAAAAGTCTTAAGTTATTATTTTATCTTATCAACTCTATATATATATATATATATATATATATATATATATATATATATATATATATATTATTATGTATGGTGTGCTGTGTTTCCTAATGTCTCCACGCCCCACGTTGGGTTTGCGTCAAAAATATATAGTGTATGGAAGATATCAGATAAAATTATAATTCAGAATATGAGTTAAAGGATTAATATTTGCACACCTAAATGTGGTGTTGGCCCTTTAAAATATTTATAAACGGCGGCAAATCTTTCCTTATAGTACCGCAACCTGACGTGCTTGCATATATTTAAGCACGCTGAAAAATACTATGCTTACTTTTGTAATTTTGTACGATTGAATAAAGAAAAAATTTCTGTTTTATTTATGCCACGGCTTTTAAGACTCGTTCAGGGATAATTGAATCTAGCAATTTTACTCTGTAAGAAAACGTGAGTTCTTTGTCCTCTTACAGGTATATTTAACACATGCGCATAAAGCGTCGTTTAGTTAAAACCACTTAACCTCTCTTAGTACTTGTATCTCGTGGTTATATTCAAAGATTGATAAATAGACTCAACAATATTTAATTTAGGTAAGCGTTTGAGATTCAAATTACTAACAAATCACTTTAAATGATGTATATATAAGGATAACTTCAAATACCTACAAATCCTCTGAATGTGCCAGGGTTGTACATGGACCTTGATACAGGATACCACAAAATCGTCTATCGAATGCTTGCAGTTAATACCTGTTGAAAGTACGTTTTAGTTTTATGTTCTAATGAAATTGATTTTTTGTTTTTAGGTTCTACAATAATAAACTACTAATTCATCAACTGTATACTTAGATATGGCTCTATTAATAGGAACACTTTCAATACTTCACCAACATAAAATGGACCGTAATCTATACGACTGGAAACCCGCTGCAAAATATCTAAATATCACTGGTGCGACTCTTCACTAACATTAGAGATGACCCGATGTTTGCTTTGCTAGGAATTCGTCCTCTGTAACTGGCTTGGTTGTATAAACCTTATCACTTATTTCCTGATACACTTTTTTTCTCTTTATAAACATGAAACTCTGTGTAAAATCACTTCTGTTACACACTCAAATGAAATGAATACGTTTTAATCACATATATTAATTTTTTATATTTTATTACAAGCTCTTAAAGCCAAAACATCTATCCATAGACAAACAAGTAGATAACGAACTCAATAGTAAGATTTTTAGAATTATAAGCGCCATCCCTGCGTCAAGGAAGAAACTATTATACAATAAAAACAAAAAAAAGTCCAACTCACGCAGGCGTTTTTCAAGCGGTCACCCATCCAAGTACTGACTAGGCAGTGATCGGATGAGCGCTGAAGCTTACAACATTCTACCGAATTGTTTAATTAAATTATTACATTTTCACTACCAATGATCAATCTCATCTATGCTTTATTTTGTAATTTTAGTCTGTCGACAAATTTATTTAATAAAAACAGTAACTGCATCAATGTTATGAACATTATAATAATTGCATCCAAATAAGACATACGGAAAACAGAAGTTTAAAATAAATTATGTACACATCATGATAGAATTATATTGACTAGGGCGCCTCTTGCCAGTGGGAAGAAACTAAAACATGAGCCAAGGTCATCCTATTAAAGATATATATCTATTTGGTTGTCTATGCATCTATCTAGTATATAAATTTAAAATCAACTAACTTATTCTAAACACTTATCACCTAGGAAATAGTCTCTAAAACATTTACATCTTGCCTACTATCTATAATAATTTAAGGGGTACATTCATTACTTCAGCATTATCTGTATTTAATTACTATTTTGGAACATATACTGGTATCATTTGTATAACCTGTCATTTGTTGACATTCCATAAATTATCATCACTTTATGCTAATTAAAATGCTAAACTACTTTCATTTACAGGTACATAAATTAATTAATGGAATAGAGTATCCTTGAACAATTACAAACAACATTTCTATTAACAAAACATATACACATTCAGTTGGAATTACATTAGATACACTTCGTATTGAAGAACAGTGAAAAATGCTTTTTTCAAACCTCAAGCGCTGCATCACTAGTACATAATATTCTATCTGCGTTTAGCAAGTAATTATTTATCAACCTTTGTTTTATCGTAGTGTTTTACATTTAGAATACCTTGATAGGAGTGGTAAATTAATGTGTTTACCCTCAGTACTAACAACTATCTTTTTTTTTAACCATTTTATAATATCAAATAACATAAATATATATATATATATATATATATATATATATATATATATATTGCTGTGGTATCGGAAACTAAGCTTTTAACATCGAGTTCCAGCATTGGACTTGCATAAAATTTTTAAAAAATTAAATTCTAAATTCAAAAAAAAATTTCTTACCCTACCTTTTGGACGCCTTCGTATTTCTGCTCTCACCCTGGCTAGCTCAGCAATCGGCCTCTTCTTGAATACCTACCATTTCAAGTACATACCTCTCTCACACACACACACCGTCGAATGAAATTACCAAAATAATACAACAACCATACAACCTTTTATTTACACATATTAACAAATAAAATATTTACGTCGGTACAGACAGTTTGTTACAATTGTTACCAGCTCAATTATCAAATACTTTAAAGTCCTTGGTTTTTAATATATTTTAACAAATTCTATATGATACAAGTAGATGGGCCCCACATGCAACCCTCGTTTGACTTCATTCTGGTCTATTGTGAGCTCATCATAACCCAGTTTTTGTAAATGCTTTTTAAACCTTGCATTTTATTGAAAACAAATTTAAAGACCCGTTTACTCCTTACAACAACAATTTATAGCATGAATAAACCTTCATATATCATCAATAAACCTTTTTTTAATAATCAAAATTAATTGTCCTGCACATGTACCTTTTTAAACAAGTTTTATGGTAATAAATACGCCACCAATAAGTCAAACACAAAAATATCAACACAAATGTTTATACAAAAACAGAAATTTAAAGTTCGTTACCTGGAGTCGCCTTCGTTCCTCGTCACCGCTGAAGATGGTTACCGGAGACCCTCGTCGTTGTGTCCATCTACGATGATGCCTGGATCCACAGATCCCCACCATCCAAATCTCCTCTACCACTACTGTTCTTCTCCCCAGATATTAGCTTCGTCTCAAACGTAACATTCCATACCAAATATTTCATGCATACAAATTACGCTTTCAGCTTCACTTACCCCAAATATCATCCCTTCATTTAATAGCTTTGCTGCAGTAACGGCACCTTTTATCTAAACAAGCACCAACTCGTGTAATATCACTTTATAACCTTTTGCGGTACGTTACTACAGCTTTCATAATTTCAGAACAGGATGTTATATGCAACTTTACTGAACACACACTAATTAATAACCGTAAGAGCATTTACTACTATTATGTTGTAGGTCTAAGCCCGGTCTCAGATCGAGAGCTTTAATATCTTTGTTTGTGTATTTATATCATTTTCAAACCCCCCCGGTGGAACCTATTTCACTTGAAAAGCTTATTTTCGAAGCTGCTTCTTAAAAATTTGAATGTAATGAACACTGACTTCTCAAAAATCATACTTTCGTCGTGCTGTTACATAGAATTTTGTTTACTACCTTAGCAGACGCGCTCTTTTGAGAACTGCTAGCCATCAACGAATGATATAATTTTCCCTCGTCACAGCACTCCACCTATCTGCTATTTATCTCCATTCCACGCATATTTGTTGCCTCCTTTAGAACCCCTCTTAAGCTACAGCAAATCGATATTGTATCTGGCCTTCACAATTACCCGTGTATTTCTTATGTGAGTTATACCCCATGCTTTATTTATACGTTTCTCTGTCTGTTTTACATTATCGATCGTTTATGTCACTTAGTCTTCAAGGCACTTGTTATTGTATCAGCTTATACAAATCGACCGTTGCAAACAATTTCATAGAAATTATGTGTGAACGTTTATTTAAATTCCTTGAACGTGACATTTAACAAGCAGGTGTTTCTTGAAACAACCGTCCGTTGAAAATAACAATTCTGAGTTTCTTCCCTTCTCAGTATTTGTATAAATGAACGTTGGCTTTTAAAATGGAAACATTTGCGTTTAAAATTATTGATTTTCTATGCATGCAAGCTCCCTTTTTGCTTCCGTGCATTTGATTAAAAATTGTTATAATTACTTATGCATATCGTTGAGTTTTTTATGTACTTAAAAGCTTTCTTCCCTTATGCAATTTTAACATTCCAATTTAACATAGAAAAATATTTTAATAACCGTCCGTGTTCACTATATAAATTAATTAATTTGGCGTGTAAATAATTTGCTCCTATTTCTTATATACATGGTTGCTCAAATTTTCTTGTCTACACCTATTTAACCTCTAAATCCACAACAAATATATATATATATATATATATATATATATATATATATATATATAGTATGTCCGAGATAAGGAGGGCCACTATGAAAACGGTATGAGATACAGATTTGGTTAAATGGGAGAAAAGTTGTGTAATCAAAGGCCTAAAAAAATGGCATTTAGAAATCCCCAAAACAGTTTTTGGTTTTTGATATATTTCGAAAAAATTGGATTTTCTTATTTTACATATTATTTTGTTCTGGCGTTAATATGGCACCTAGATCAAAAACGAAGGCACCTTTCCACAGCAACTTTTAATGTCCCTTAACATGGCATTGTCAGATTCTGAAAGCCCTTTTTATGCCGAATTCAACGATGTATTACACTTTAAGGTTTAATTGCGTTTTGGTTTTTTTTCGCCCTTAAGAAAATTCCTATTAGGTACCTGTAGTGCATAGTTTTTAATTTTGAAAAATAAACAATTAGCTATACCAATTAATAGTTAGTCATTTAGGTGTTTAGTAATAGTCTAACTGGCTGAGTTTATGCACTAATTTAATAGAATAAACAACGAACAAATAAAATTAAATTAACGAACACGAACAAAATAACTAAATTAAGAGCATATGTTCGAACAAACTTCCATTATTTTCCAAACATAAATAGCACCTTCTAACTGTCGATTCTAAAACTCTAGTCAACATTTGTGGAGTAATACCAGCAAATGCTTCCAGAACTAACCCTCTTAGGTCTTGTTCTGTAGCAAAATTTTGCTGATAAACATGATTCTTAATGAACCCCCATATAAAGAAATCAAGCGGGGTTACATCGGGTGAACGTGCTGGCCAAGGTGTTTCCGAATGCGTGCTAATCATCTCTGGAAATCACATTGAAAGGTATTCCCGAACGGCTCTGGAATTATGTGTACCTGCACATAATTCCAGAAATAGCAAAAAAGAGAAGTAGAGGTAGACCTAGGTTAGACTATTGCACACAGATAGTGAAAGGTGTAGGCTGTGGGAATTACAGGGAAATGTGTAGGCTAACTCTACAGATAAAGTGAATATTTCAAGACTAAAACCTAAGCAATAAATTTAAAAAATCCTAAGGCAGTACAACTAAAGGTGCCGATCCCAACCAGTGGTACAGCAGGATACTTTATAATTCTCTATTTTCCCCAAGCAACTCTTGTGGTATATTGCATTACAATTGATGCATACATAGTTGCTATGAAATTTGGCTTTACAGCAATTAAAAACAAAACATCCAGCCATTAATATAATGCTGGTAAATAATTACAGTGACTAAGTAGGACAGAAAGGAGTACACCACGGTAGTGTTGTGAAATAGACTTTTATTTTACAATACCTAGTCAGAAGTGAAGTTAAGTAATTTAGTTTTTAAGAAAAGTGTATTTGTATTTATATTGAATTCATTTAATGTTAATAGAAGTTACTGTTAGGTTGAATGTATTTAAAACTAGGTAAATAGACACAGGTGTAAGGAATGCCCAGTGATGGAATATTATTTGGAAGAGGCGTTTTATTGGAGAAATTTCTTTAATTATGACAGAATTAATAAGTGTTTTTAAAGATATTTTTGAAAAAGCCACTATACAAAGTGACAAAATTTAGGAAACCGAAGCAAGGAAGGTTCATGCAGAATAATCATCCTGCGATGGAAATAATATCAAAAGAATTACTGTGATCAACGGTTTGGCACCCCTCGATTTTGACGAAAAACCTTTCAGTGTAAGTGCTAATGTAATGTAGAATTTTGTATTTGTTATTTTATTTATTGTTTTTGTTTCAAATTTGTCTTTATTTTCTTTTCTTATTACTCATTCAAACCCACTCCCACACCATTGTAGTTAACCGACGCACCCGTATTTTGTTCTGGGGTCCCTGTCCTTTCAAGGCAAATCAACATTTATTCACTTAATGCGCATTTTACCCGTAACACGGCATCATATAGAACATTTGTTGTTTGAGATGCATCTTGCAAATCTACCATAAATGCTTCACTTGATGAAATCTTAATACTTAGTCCGATATTACACAATTTTAAAATTCTTAAATCAATTTCGATTTTATATCATACCTTGTTTTTGAGTGAGGACAATTCATGATGCTAGCGTATGTGTACACAACGCTTGTTTTTATTAAGAAAACTATGTCTTAACAAAATGTTAATTATGGTATTATATGTATAAAATCATGAGCAGCGTTTGCCATGTTTAGAATGGCATGCTCCCCATTATTGGCTGCATTACAAAGATGCTAAGCCCAACCAATACTACGATGAATCAAGAATTACCTTGTATTGAATTAAATCGAAATCTTTCATTGTGAATCCAATAACAATTTTTAAATATATCTAAAGTGGATTTGTGATATTGCATCGACATATGCAAGAATCGTGCTGATATTCATTATTTTTTTGAGACAATATCCTTTTAATTTTATGAACAGGTTTATGATGGTATATAATGGTATGGCTCTATATTCTGAAATAATGTTCATTTTAGAACAAAATCTTTTAATTTGAAGTCCCAGATAGATATTCTAGAGGGTAAACTGCTTAATGCTACCGTCAATAACTATAATGTTAATGGCCTAAAGGGTTTACATGGTTGAAATAAACAAATAAAACCCTCAATTTATTACAAATTCTCAGAAGCTTCGTGCTAATTTCAAGTTATTGTCCTGAAATCTATTTTTGGATTAAAAAGGATATGTCTCAAACTCACGAAGTACGTTTACATAATGGTAACTCAAGGTATATTATCCACTATTAGATTAAAATAGTCCTATATCAGGGAGAAATATGAAAAACATTATTCAAAGGTGCATTCGTTATTTTCGGGGTAATTTCGTAAAATCACAACTCAAAATGTCATTTGTTTCATGTTGTATGCAGGCTAAAAATAGATCAGTGTAGTTAAAGATCCTTTTTTTTATTAAACAAGGTTCATTTAAATAATTAAATCATGCAGCTGTTTATATGCATTGCAGCAAATACTATTTATTCGTAAACTATAGAAAATTTAACTACCGATGGCTTTGTTGCAGCAAAGAAAATATTCGCTGACTGATGAATTTTATTTGACATATTTTGCAACAATGGAACTACTTATGATTGCAACGAAGGAACTGTGCAGCAGTATTGTGTAATTTAGGGTTTAGGGAGTTACTTATGATTTTATACTTTTATTTTTTTTATTATTTTTTTTTACTTGAACCGACAACGACTGTTGATGTAGCATTTGAACTGTAACTGACTAAAGAATTGTTACGGTAGAAGATTTAAAAAAAAAAATTCATTTGTAAGAGAGGCATAACATGGGTGCATTATGCTAGCTATAAAATTAAACATAAGGAAATTTTATTGAATTTGAATCAACAAATTAAAAATAGACGGACCTTGTATAATAGATTTCACAAATTTTTATACTTAATTTAACATTTTCAAATTTTGTTTCGATAAAATAATTCAGATAATAAGGTATAACATTGTTCCTTTTACATACAATGTAACGTAATGATTCATGACAATGACTTAATTTAAAACTATAAATGAAAACCTGCTTAATATGACAAAATGCTGCGTATGTATTTTCCACGAACAAGATAATTTACGATACACAAATATGGTCCATCTAGACCACCAAGAATTAATTATATGCGAGCTGCAAATAAGAACAGGTCAAAATGTAATCACAGATGGGCGTAATACGACGGTAATCCACTTTGTTGGGTCCAGTATGGAGGAAGAAAGGTGAAAGTGAACAACACAGCTTCAAGAAGAAAAATTTGATTAAATTTTGCAGGGAAACATACGGCAAACGACATGGAAGTGAAATACACCAGCAGGGCTGGATTGATACACGGGTGGGGATGTTGTGATGACCAAGGGTTAAAAGGATTATAACGTAGAGAGTTCGTCCCTTTAATAATTTCGAGTTTTATGTGGTTTTGGGACAAGGGGGCTGTTTATACGATGAGAAAATAAAAACACTGATACTTGTTGGGAATCCTAGAATTAAACAGTGAGTAATATTATGAATTTTTATGTAACTTAAATGTATGTCAAATTTTAAATATCAATGCTCTGCATTTATGTAGTAAAAAATTAATTAAAGTGAAAGTGATTATTTTGCTGAACGATGACTTCATGACATAACAAGTGTGAGTTAAATTTAAGCATAAGTTTATCATTTTAAAATATTACAAAATATGTACAGATAGATTTTAAATTATTTAGAATGGACAATGGAAGGATAGACAAAAAAATATTTAACTGTTTGCTATTACCGACATTTCCAGAAATTTAGATTTATACATGTCAAATAAACTAATATGGTATGGGAAAATTTGGAATAATGACAGGATTGTCAATGGATTAGATTTAAGATCTTATTAGGATTTATTTTAGCAATACCTGGCCAGAGTGAGGTTAAGAAATATTTTAAGAAAAGCATAATTGTATTTATATTAAAATTATTAAACGTTAAAAAGCTTAAATTTAGGTTGACTTCTATTTGAATTTATTTAAAAGCTAGGTAATCAGACAGTATAATTTAAATAAGGGCAGCTATGCTTGCGACCACGTCCCCAATGCTCCACTCGAAGGTACTACATTGGGTTTAAATGTGAAAAAATAAATGTGCTCCTAATTATTCTAACTTTAAAATTAGCACATCCTAAATAAAAATCTAACAACTGAAACAAAAACTAAAAATAGGGTTTGATTGATGGTATCCTCAGCATTGACTTTGGAGTGTGCCCGATCAACAAGACACAAACAAAATAAATGGGGGAGATCCGTAATGCCGGATAGCAGCTGCCAGCTCTGCTTACCGGTGCGACCTGAAGGGTCGATTTCAAACTATCCAAATCTAGCTAGCTAATTTAAAATGGATTCAAATTTTCTACGAATACGCCAAATATATTAATAGTTAATCCAGCTATTTTACCTGCTCTATAAATTTACAAATTCGTTTTCCCGTTTTCCATGGTCTAAGTAATTTGTTAGCCTAAGTCCGTCCCTAGCTTTCCCTATCATTCCCCAACTGATTTATATTGTAATTACAATCTTCTCAAACAATCTTCCTTCCTATATATAAGCTGCCACCAAAAATGGCACAGTACGTCAAACAAATAATATCAAGCCACAAACAATAAAAGCAGGCAAAAATATAAATATATAAATAAATATTTATGTAAATATATAAATAAACATCTATAAGCATTAAGCGTTGAGCAGTGCATTAAATTGCAAAAAGCATAACCCAAAATTATCAGGTGAACTCGCATAAGCATTATACCGGCTAGTGCCATTATGCACAAAACATGCTCGTTAAATTATTTCAAATCTACTAATCATCATAAATCAATGCTTATACGAGCACAACCGCCACAATTTTGTTCTTACCTCGTTAGTATATTTCTCCAGCATCCGAAGATCTGGTCCTCTACATACATTTAAATTTACTGCTAGGGGAAAATGGATATGTACTGCCAAAGTTCCTGGTGGGTATGCACTAATCTTTGAGGAGGGGGGGTGTCCACAATCACTATCACTTCACTTTTAAGTCCTGGAGGGATGCGCGGTTTCACTCTATTTTATTTTATTATTTTATTCCTTTGTTTATTTTATTGATTTAATTTAATCAGGGCTTTGATTTATATGTTCTAATTTATTTATTTGCCCGGATTAAGTTTTAAGTTTTTAATTTATTCCCGATTTCCGCACGTATAACCTAGTGATTATAGTGATTGTATTAGTGGTGTGGGGGTTTCGTGCATATGGACTTTTATAAATACTATAAATTATTTTTTTTATATATATATATAATTATCATATCATTTTATGCCAGGTCAGAATCTAAAATTTCCAATCCTCCTCCTCACTCCCTTCCGATTTATGTGCGGTTATCGCCGTCTAATCTCACGACCCTTCCCGCGAACTATTTAAAGGCTGTCCAGAACACCTTTTGGTTAGCCACTTCCCCGACTTCCTCTAGACTCTTTGGCCATGCTAGCCCTGCGATTGCTAATTTCAGATCAGAGACACAGACACAGCTTACTCCAGTGATGGGTACTTGGACAGGGCATTTTTTTACAACTTTATTTTATTTGACCAAATTTTAATAAATGTTTTGACGAGAGATAAATATAAGGTGGTAAAATTTAGGAAACCGAAGCAAGGAAGGCCTAAGTGGAATAACCATCTATCGAGTAGGAATAATATCAAAAGGGATTGCTGTGACTAGATGGTTTAGTGTACCTTAATTATGACAAGAAAAAACCATCCAGAGTAAGTGATAGTGTGACATAGTTGTTTATATTCCGCCCATTTTATTATTTTTTTATTTCAAATTTTTCTATTTTCTTTCACAGGAATCCATTCCTACACCACTGCAGCCGACGAAACCTTTATATTGTTATGGAGTCCCCACCCCTTCACGAGAAATCAAAATTTATTAACTTTTGTTCATTTTACGAATAATATTTCTCCACTATTAGCCCACCTACAAAAAACAATACGGTACTGAAATGTTCAGTTCAAGTTCAAGTGTCCTTGCAACTTAATTAAGCATAAATGTGCATCAGGTAGTCCTTACTATTTAAGCATTATCTAATTTTTCACTACAGTTCCAAAAATCACTACTTGAGAGAGCAATGTGGAATAAAAAGACCCAGTTCTCCCGCCACCTTACATTAGGTACGTAAGGAAATTCATCAGCCAAGGTTGTTTCCGCAGTGTTGCAGGTAATTAAAAAATTCAACTGAAGTTGTATGGATTAACTGTACATTCCTTGGGATCGGAATAGATTGTTTCAAATCAACGAGTCTAAATGTGTATGCACCAAGACTATCACCATAGCCGAGCTCCTCCCTTCACCAAATTCACCACAACATAGTTCTACTCCTGACCGATGTCTAATAACTTCTGCTCTGCAGTCGACTGTCAAGTGTGTTTGTCCTGGGTTGTTGTTCTCATGATCGTATACATTTGACGTCAACCAACAGACTATCTAACCTAAACCATGTCCACAAATGTCTTTGTCCTTTATAATGCAAGCACATTTATACAATCTTCTCTAATCTTTCCCATGGCTGCTCATATCTTCTTGACACGCATCGACACTAAGGTAGTGTCTAATAATAGCATATTATCATGGCCTGGTTATATCGTGCTATTGTGTTGTCTTTCTGTTTTTTTAGGCGGCTCCGTGGCGTAGTTGTATGTGTGTGACTACAACAGCTAAGGTCCCGGGTTCAAATCCCGACGGTCCGCTTGAAAAATGTTTGGTGAGGATTTTTCACAAAAATACATCCTCGTTCGGATGAGAGGTAAAATGGAGGTCCCGTGTGTGTGTTGTCACGCACGTTAAAAATCCCTACCTTGCTTGGAACAGCAAGGGTTCGGCAAAAATTTCAAATATTCCAGGTAAAGAAAAAACTCGCTTCCTGGCCAATGTAGTACCTTCGGGTGGAGCATTGGAAAATCACATGTAATGTCTTTCTGTTTATAAAATTAACATGTTCCAGGTCGCATACGCGCTTTAAATGTAATCATCTTTCTCGTGAAATTTGTCTACTGTTAATTTAAAAGTGTAGACTTTTGTCTGTTTTTAATGCGAGAATAATCTATCGTTTTGGTTGATAATTAAATGTCATAATTTGATTTGCAACTTCATTATTTCAATGTAATCTTAAACTGAATCATTCGTAAAGGTATTTTATAGAATTAATGTGACTGGGTGTCCATCCAAGTTATTTTCATATTATTCCGTACTAATGTAAAATTTGTTTATAGCAAAAACCTGACAATCCCACTGCTGCTTGCCATTAATTGTTCTAAAAACGATACGCAGGCTGAATCCTACATTAACAAATATCTCATGTAACAATTTTATTACAGTGTAACAATTCTTTTTAGAATGGAACCATTTCGTGTGAAAGAAAAGAACAAATGAAAGAATTTACTAAAAATTATTTATTTTTCAAATCCTTTCCATATTCATAATAAATTTTTAGTCTCAAATAGAAAACAATAAACGATTCGTTGTTTCCTATTAATTCTATCGCAAGGCTAAATTCCATGTTTTGTTCCAATAACAAAATTTAAATACTTCATGTGTTTGAAACCTTGCTATGAACGACAAGGTAATAGTTTTAAATAGCATTTTATCATTAAGAATTTCTAGTAAATAGCATTTTATCATTAAGAATTTCGAGTAAATAAACACAACACATGGCCAGTCCTAGTTCTTAAGCATCTGTTCTGATTAGTATAAAATTCCAAGGAGATAAAATTTTCCAGGTCAAACTGTCTTTATGTATCGTTTTAATAATTTGGTCGCTTCCATATTACGCTTCGAGTAATTCGGAATGGAAGTCGTTGACGGTACAAATTAATGGTGAAAAGTAAGAGTGCCTTAATCTATATTCTTTTAGCACAAAAATCCTAAGAGTCCTTGGTTTTGTTACCTAAAAATGGACAGCGGATGAATATTTATTGCCTGAAGCTTGTACAAGAATAGTTCCTTGGAGGTAGTTGTCTTTGACCTGCTATTAAGGTTAACTGATTTATTTTGCTGAATTCTTAAACAAATTTATAAAAGAAACCGATTGTAATAAACAACCCCCTTCAAGCATGAAAGGTCAATCTACTAGTTGTGAAAGCCCATAATTTCTATCCATCGAATCAGTTTAGTAAAAACCGTAATTGCATTTACATTTTTTCGAAACTTCAGATATTTTGTGAAAGAAAATCACTTAAGTATTCATTCTTTAATTTTTGTAACAATTGGAGCTCTCACTAGTGAGAAGCATAACTGAAATTATGTTAAAAGTTTTATTTGTAACAAAATAAGATTTGTATAAAGATCACTTAAAATTCCAGTTTAATAATTAAAATTTTGCTTATTTGAATCTGTAAATGGCTGCCAAATCTGACACTCCATAATTAAAGATATTAAATATGCAAATCTTGTTCAAGTAGTTAAAGTTAGAGATATCTGATATAATGCAATGGTTGAATATGGAGGTTTTAAAGTTGTATGAATAAATTATTTATTTCTCGATACGAAATACATATATTACCACACTAGCGCTTTTCTTGTGTAGAAGTACATATGTTAAAAATATTTCTTCGTTGAGGAAAATAAGACTTCCCATATATTTTATGTTTATTCGAGAATTTAAATAGAAGATTTTATAATTGACAAACACGAAAGGAATTTCTGTATCTATACTTCAAAACTGATTAATATTTGTTAGATACAGTGGCGCCCATCTTAAGATTACATTGTTTTCTATTTGACTAAGTAAATTCAGTCTCGACCTATCTCTATCTCTCGCTTGAGGTAATAGTCAAGTTAGCGGTTGGCGTACAGCTTTTAGTCTTTTCATTTTTAATGTATAAATCTTTAAATTTTTTAAAGTAACATACTTGTTACAATTAGCTACAATGTTAGGCTCGAAATTTCTTACGCACGTATTATTAAAACAGTAACAATGTTTAATTAAAACGTTATATTCTTGTATCACAGATTTACTATACTCTGTGGTTCCCTTACACCAATCTGACAAAATTTTATTTGTAAGTTACTAGTTTTATCACTGAGACTGTATTAAAATATTTTGAAATTCTTTATAGTGCTAAGTGATACAATTTAAAAAAAACCAAATATATAAAAATGATTTTTGTAATGAAGTATTATAAACTACATCATTTTATCTATAACAAGTAATCAATTATAGTTTCTGTAGGTAATTCAATTATAGTTAACTTGGACTATATATACAGTGTCACAGAATAACTACTCCTAATTTTCAAAAATGATAGATGGCACTTAAATAAACATTTTTTATTAATAAACTAGTGTCCGGAAATTCTTCAGTATCAAGATAAAATGAAGAAAATCGGTTGTCACCCCAAGACTATCTCGGTAGTATACAAAGTAAAAATTGAATCATAGTAACCTTTTGAAAATAGTAACCACTTTCATAGTTGTCATTTTACGCCTGTCACAAATCCCTTATTAGAGAAGTGTGTTTAATTGTCAAATTAAAGAAAATCGGCTGTCACCCCAAGACTTTCTCGGTAGTATACAAAGTAAAAATTGAATCATAGTATCCTTTTAAAAACAACAACCACTTTTATAGTTATCATTTTACGTCTGTCACAAATCTCTTATTAGAGAAGTGTGTTTCATTGTCATTTTATGTGCCACAAATTAATCTTTATTAGATAATTTACTGTTTGATTGAAAATGCGTCAATTTACAAATGCAGAATTAGCAGATATGCATCTTGCCTATGGAGCAGCTTATGGTAATTCTAACCATGCAAGGCGAGTTTATGTGAGCAACACCCTCAATATTACGTTTACTGTCATACATTCATTTCAAGATTGGATCAGCGTATTTGAGATACTGGTGAATTATATGCAAAGACAATAGATTCGGGAACCAATCGTACTGTGCGAAATGTTGACTTTGAAGACCAAGTTCTGCAATAATTTAAAAATAACCCAAAAACAAGCACTTTTGCCATTGCCCATGCGATGCATACAAGTCACACATCTGTATGGAGGGTATTGAATGAATATCAGAAGCATCCGTTTCACATTCAAAAACTGCCAACGTTAATTCTGGCTGATCATCCCAACAGAGTTCAATTTGCTGAATTAATGATGAACTAAGATTTCCTAGGAGTGTATTATGGACAGACGCAGCATGTTTTACAAGAAATGGCTATTTTAAAACACGCAATAGTCACATTTGGAGCAAAGAAAATTCTCACGCCATTCACAGGTTACAACATCAATGGAAGTTTTCTGTTAATGTTTGGGCTGCAACTGTTGAACATTATTACGCATGTAGAGGATTTTTCTGGAATATACTCTACCAGAATTACTTGAAAATGTTCCACTTAATATTCGAAGAAATATTGTTTCCCAACATGATGATGTACCAACACACCTACGATTAAATTGCGAAATGATCTAAATGCACAATTTCCAAATAGATGAATCAGAAGAGGGGTGCCGATTTATTGGCCTGCATGTTCACCAGATATGACCCCAGTTGATTATGTATTTGGGGTTTCATTAAATCGGTTTATGAGACACATGTTAATACAGAAGAAGAGTTAGTGGTCCGGATTATTCTAGCATTTGATGTCATGAATGTCTGCAGCTATTTCGAAGAAGTCGGCAGTCAATTGCACATCCTTACAACTGTAAATAAATGGCATTTCGTTCTCTTTTTGATTTATTTAATGTTTAATTTTGTGACGTCACTAATAAGTGGGGCAAGCTTTTGTGGATAGAGATCGACCAAGTATGGCGGGATACATAATGTACTTTGTTTTGTATTAAAACTTAAACAATTTTACTTTTCATTTTACGTAATTATAAATACACTTAGTTGTGATTATACTGATGTAAATAGAATATACAAACAGAATAAATCATTAATATTTATCACAACTTGTGTATCGTAACTCCGAACGATGTTTATAAAGTTTGATTTCTAGTTTATCTTGACACCGAGAAATTTCAGAACACTAGTTTATTGAAGTGCCCTCTATCATTTCTGAAAACTAGAAATAGTTATTCTGACATCCTGTATAAATATAATTCTACCACTATTACTAAAAACAAATAGCAACAACAAAACCAACAAACTTAATTAATATTCTAATTACTGTTTTGTATTCCTCCTTTTTGGGAGTGGTTCCTTAAATAATGCTTCATCTTCATCACTGTCCTTGCATAAGTCAATACTATCTGGCAAGTTGGTATTGATATTTTTAAATAAGTGCCCCAAATACTGAGAGCGTAATGCTTTATTATTAATCTGATACCTAAAATGGAAGACAGACTTTAAACACAAGTTAATAGTAAAAAGCAATCATACCCTCCATCCGTTGTCTTTTCTATTAAATTGCTTCTTTGAAGTTTCATAACTACCGACCTTTTGAGGTGTTTTGGTACCTCTTCAAGTATAACTGCAGGAAATTTTTTCGAACAATATGCATAAGCAACAGCCAATCTACAAATAAACTAACGGTAATAAAAATAATAATAATAATGCACTAATGTTAAAATATGTTCGTATTTCATAACAATATTAGAACATTTCCGATTACTCTGAAAATGTTCTAAATTAAGTGTTTTATTAAAAGTATGTACCTTAAAATAATAATACACTACCTGCTATAATGTCAAATATATAGTGAGATTAAAAACATATTGTAAAGAAATCTCTATTTTGCAATAACAGTTCTTTATTTTCAACTGGTTATACAAGCCCTTTTCAGCAACTCGTACTATAAAACTTCTAAAAGCTCACAACGATTTACTTCCATAACTAACAGTATAACTTCTTAACATTACAATGACATCTTCTTAATTAACTTAATCTCAAAGCGTCACAATTAATTTCTAAACACTACAGTAATTTATATGAACAGTTATTTATACAAACATTTATATCACATCTTTTAAAGCATTAAATAAAGCATACTGTAATAAAAGCTTTACATTAGAACTTAACTTCGCTTGGAACTAACACTCATGATTTATTATAATCAAAGCTGCAATTAAAACTGACTTACAATATATATAGCCGCAAATTTATATACATTTTAATTGTTCTAGAAAATTATCTACAAGAATTATGCAAATCACTTTCTCGAAATTCCGTACTGTAATTTAAATATCCCTTAAATATACCCACTGTGCTCTTTAAATGCAAAGTCTTGTTCCTGTCAATCAAAATTTATCAGAAAGGTGTAACGCAGCGAATGGCCATCAATCATCTTTTGTATTCAATCGCTTCGGTATATTCCAATGCAATCACAGGTAGACCAAGCAGTGCCACAATATACAATAAGGAATGGGGTTATCTGCAGTTTGACATGCTCACAAGAACTGCAGAGATATAAAGAGTTGAGGATCTCAATTTTCGCAAATCACTAAACCTTTCAAATTCATTTGTAGGCATAAATAGCCATTAAAAATACGACGAAGTGCAGTAAAAATACAAACAAATTGATTATAAGTGACAAAACATAACATTTTTACGTATATTCACTCAAATATTTTCTAAAGCACTGAATAATTTCAAGATTTACTTAATCAAATATATCGTGATCTTTTAGATGTTTTTTCAATCATTTCAAATATGTAGGTCGTACCCAGGAGAGGGATCACCAGGTTATGCCTCCTTCCTTTCCTCTCCAAAACTATTCTTCAACCCTGTTGACCATTGTGCTTTGCAAGAAAATTTAAAACTTCTTAACCTAAGTCCAAAAGCTGTTAAATTGCTATCATCTTACCTAAGCAACAGGAAACAATTTGTTTACTTCATGAATGAAAACTCTGATATGGTTGACGTGCCAACTGGTGTACCACAAGGGTCAATCCTTGACTCTATATTGTTCCTCTGCTTTACCAATGACCTTCCATCCTTCATCAGCAATGCAAGCACTATCTTATATGTGGATGATACCACACTATACCATAGTGATGACAATATTGACCATATATTGTATAATAGTGAACAATCAATCGTTGAAATTAGCCAGTATTGGGTTCTTAAGCAATAAATTAGCTCTGAATGAGAAAAAATTTTTCTCCTTAAAAACATGTACTCCCGATAAAGAACGAAATATACAGTTTGTGGGAGTAACTTTAAATTCAACACTCTTATGGGAGGCTCACTGCAATAGCCTTTGCATAAAGCTGTCAATCTATATATTTTATTAAATCTTTAAAAAAATTTCTCTCTGTAGATATGCTGAAATGTTTATTTTGCTTATTTCCATTGTCACATGCAGCATGCAGTCGTTACCTTGTTTTACATATAGGCAAATTCAAAGTTGCTATATGTTATGTGGGATGCCACAATCTAGGCGTAATATTGTTAGTCGACGTGATTATCAATCCGCGCAGCCATGCGCATGAAGTTCGAGGCGCTTGCCCGAGATACTTACAATTATTCTTGTACTAGCATGTAGTCAGATAAGAAGCAATTTTTTAAAAACGTGGGAGGAAAAATTCCTTGCCATGTCGTGTGAAAGGAACTTCCACTCTTGAGAAAGGCATGTTGCCTGGGTTGTAATTTAGAAAGATTATTGTTAAAGCTAAGCAGTGAAGTGGACGCAAGATTTGTAAAACGGTTCGTAAGCGTGACAATATGGCGTCTTTATCGCTACTAATTTGTTTGAATTTTTAGCAAGCAGTTTAATCCTTAAGAATTCATAATGGATTTCAGGAATTAATTTGAATAGTTTTATAGTAAAAAGAAGTGGGTCAAGCTTTGAAGATGGGATCCTGTTTGTTCATAATAATAGAACGACATTTGCACGTGGCTGCAATCATACTGGTGTTATAAATTTTGTAAGCACTAAATTTTGCTAGAGTGAGTACGCTTTCCTTTTTTTGTAACAAGCATCAATCCAAGCGAGAAGCAAATTCGTTGTGAAACGGTGTTGAATTGGAAGACAAATAATTACTTAAATGATTTAAAATTTCAATAAATTTTCGATTATTAAATATATAAAAGCTTACTTGTTAAAATAAATTATGCTTCATTAAGTATATATAAGATGATTTGGCTAACGATTTAAAATTTTTTTTAGTATATTTTTGAATATTAAATACGAAAGCTTTCCTGTTAAAATAAATTACACTTTATTTAGGATGTCAGATGATCTAGCTAGATTTTTTTGTCATTATTTGTTAGTTTTAAATAGTCGTTTAGGGCACAATTTAGTTTAACATCTGCCAGATAAACATCTGATGATACATGTTTACTTAAACAAGTCACATGTATGTTCTTCAAACAAGTTGTATAATGAGATAATTCTCGACTTTTAAAGGAAAGCCACTCAGATGTTAAAAAGATTCAAGTTTGATCTACAACTAAACCTTGTGAGCCGAAAACAAAGATCTTTGCTTGAAGCATTCGCTTAATGTAATGAGATATTTTTTTTATGATGGGCCTATCCCATTAGTAACTGCTAATTTGTCGACTTAACATTTCTATGAGCATTCCACTTCATGCTATTATACTTATGATATTGTCTTAATTTTTTTGTACATAAAAGAACAGCAAATAATTTTATTACATATCTGCAAACTATTGTAATAGTTTTATTTCTGAGAATCTAACAAGAGAAACAGTGATTTATCCCATTCTGGTTGCAATAATTAAGTGTAAAAGAAATGGAGTTATGTTTTTGAATATCTATCTTCAGGCATAAGTAAATTCCCTTAAGGTTTATCTGCGTCTTTCCTTAAGAAGATTTTTTTTTGTTAATGTAATTGACGCAGTGGCGCCCTAAATTGTACAAAGATAGGTTCAACCTTAGAAAGAACCCCTCCCCATCTCATGCCTCCGCGGTGATAGACCCCGAGACTAGTCCGCGAGCATTTTACTTCTTTTTTGCAACACAGTTTGGCTCAATGTCATCCTAATTAAAAGCCACCCTGTTACGTGCCATTGCACTTAAACAGTGTTTTTAGGTTAAGTTTTTATGTATGGAAGTTTCGCGGCATAAATTCAAATACGCGGTGCGCAGGAATTTTAAATGGACTAGGCGGTACTTCCGTACGTCAGAGTAGTGCATTTGCGCAGTGTGCTTATCCCTAGAGGGGTAGAGCAATACTAGACAAAGGGTGGGGAGAAGTGTTTCCGTGTCGCTCTAAATCGCGGCTTTTTTGCCTGAGTTCTTGAGTGAAGTGGTCACCTCGAGGTATCGTATCGTAGCTTTTACCTATGTAGATTTCCTTTGTTAATTATCTTTTGTTGTCGACCTCTACCTTGTTCCTCATTCCGATCCCTACATAGGTAGGCAATCGGCAACCTTCGGCTACTGGACCCTAGACGACCCTGAGGTACATGCTCCGCTGGCAGATCCGGAGGAATCAACATCTTTAATCCCTCCGACATGGAGCCCTGATAGAGGCCAACTTGGGTTCGACCCCGCCGAGTTCGGATTTCCGGGGTGAGTAATACCGTGTTTAAATTGTTCACGAATATGAACTTTTGTTAATTGTTTATTTAACTTTTTATATTTCTGATTATTGCGTAATATACCTTTTGTATCGGTGACGTCTTGGTGGATGGCCGCGCCCAAATCTGTAAAAGGTTTGCGCTTTCCTCCGCTAGAGGCGTCACTCGCTTTTCTTATTGCGCTTGCGCGATGTATCTTATGAACTTTGGTAACTGTATTACCGGCTTTTAGGAACTATCTATCACCATATAAATGTTTCACCATCTAAAGTGTAATACTTTGTTAACTGTTTTACCGACCATATAAACTATCACCAGAGTAGTGTAATAACAATGGCGCCCTTATTAACATGGAGGTTATGAACTTTGGGGGACTTTTATCCTTTGTTTTTAGGTTAGAATAATTTCCTTTATAAAGATATAATGTATTAACAGCTTTCTCACTTAAGGAACCCTACTTTTATTCATGTAAGTATATAAAATAAGCATTTACCTTGATTAGATACCTTTAAAAAACAGTTTATTACAAAATTATCTATTAAAATATAAACTTTTGGTTGTTTTCTTAACCTTAAAAGACCGTTTTTTGAAACTTAAATGCACTGTCCTGTATGTTACATTTTAAAAAATGCCTTAGTGATTTCTTATTGAATAACAAAATTGTTTGCCTAAAAATAGATTTCCTGTTTACCTAAGTTTTTAGTGTCTTTTAAAGCGTTATTTTGACCTAACCCTGTATGGTTTAAACAGTATAACCTATAAATGCGTTTTATGGAGGTTCTTGCCTTATATATAGTAACGAAATTACCTAAACCATATTTTTACCTTTCAAAATGCTGTAATAAAATGCATCTCTTTATATCTGTTCCTTGAATACTAAAATAAAGAAATTTCCGTTAACGTTTATTATTTAAACTCATTTACGATACTTGTTGATAACTCCCGCAATATCGAAAGAACATTCCAATATTTTGGAATACTAACTTTTTATACATGTATCGTGGACTTTTTCTTTTGTATAGCGAGTATGAGTTTGTCTTGATAGCATATTTTTTTAGATATTGATATTTCAACGTAGGACCTTAAGATCCATTAAGCGAGATTTGCCATTCGAATTGGTCGTCCAGCTCTGTAAGTCTAGAACGAGACCCAAAGGGCCGGTCGTTAAGCGTTATCAGTCTAGACGAGGTTTGATGGTAAGTTTGTCGTTTAGAATTTGTAAATCATTTTTTAATAATGATGTTGAAATTTTTCCTTATTGGGTTGGGTAGAACTCTAATGAGAACTTCCCATCCCAGTAAAAATATGCTTTATATCTTTTTGTTTTTCAACAATTTTATTAGTGAATCGAGTTTTAATTATTATTATCTCTTTACATATCGATTTATACTTCATTAAATGCCTTAAAATTGTCTTTAAAATCGTTTAACTTTATGTATATCTAAGAGCTTGTCACGTTTACTTCCTTGACAATGTACCTAATGTTCTTAGCTCTCACTTGGCTTATTAACTTGAAACAGCCCGCAATTCACTTTTGACGTTAGGCATAGGCCTGGCAAATTAAATATCGTACCTGATGCCTTATCTCGTGATGTTGTTTCTCTTAACCTTCCAAATTTAATTCTGGATACCTGGTACCTCAATATGATTAAAAAAGTTTCCGATAATCCCGATAAATTCCCTACCTTTCGTGTAACTAATAATAGACTATATACATTTGTATCTTCATCCCCACATAAAATATCGAATATCCCTGAATGGAAACTTGTCGTGCCCACTGCAAATCGCAGTGAGGTGCTTAAATTATGTCACGATGATCCCATAGCTGCACACCTTGGTGTTACAAAAACTCTCGCTAAAATATCTGAATTATATTACTGGCCCACACTTAAGCAATCTGTTTGTCGCTACATTAAGAGCTGTAAAATTTGTGGCTCTCATAAGAGTTCACAATATGCTCGTCCTAGTTTAATGGGTAACTTTAAGCGTGTATCTTATCCCTTTCAATTAATATCGCTTGACCTATTAGGACCTCTCCCTCGATCGAAAAGAGGTAATCAATATCTTTTAGTCGTTACCGATTGGTTTTCTAAATTTGTTATGGTGCAACCCTTACGTAAAGCTACTTCCGTTGCAATAATTAAATTCCTAGAACAAAATGTCTTTCTTATCTTTGGTGTCCCCCAGATTATTCTTTGTGACAATGGTGCACAATTCATCTCTAAAGATTTTCAGAATTTCGTTAAAAGTTATAAAGTACAAAAAATTTGGTTTAACGCAAAATATCACCCCCAAGTAAACCCTACCGAAAGAGTAAATCGAGTCTTAATTACCGCTATTTCGTCCTATATTGATTCAGACCATACTACATGGGATGAACATATCTTTAAAATTGCTCAAGCTTTGCGTACATCTAAACACGAAGCAACCCAATTCACTCCGTCATTTCTTGTTTTTGGAAGATATACCCCAATCGATGGGAGTTACTATGGTTTAGTGCCTGACGATACTAACGTAATTGAATTTGACGATAAAGTACGTTGGGACAACGACCAACAGTCATTACCTTCTATCTTTAACGACGTTAGAAAAAATTTGTTAAAAGCTTACGAAAAGAGCAAGGACCACTATAACTTACGTAAACGAAATATTTCCTTCGCCTTGGGTGAACAAGTTTGGAAAAAGAACTATGTCTTATCGGATGCATCTAAGAAATTTTCTTCAAAATTAGCCCCTAAATTCATTATTTGTAAGGTCACTCGTGTTATTAGTCCCCTTATCTACGAACTTCAGGATGCTGAAGGAAAACGCCAAGGCAGGTGGCATATTAAAGACCTTAAGCCATTCTCTGCTGATCCAAATGCTACTTAAGTTTTTCACGTTCTATTTTCCTTACGATTTACCTAATATTTTTTTGTTCTCACCATCAATTAGTTAACTTTAATTACTTATTCCTTCTCTCATACAGTATATAATCTCTTACACGTTTAACTTTACTTATCTTAATTAAGCTATCTTTTTCTTTTGGTTGACTTTTCCTTGACCATATCGTTAGATATATATCACTTCATTCTCTACACCCCCCAATATAACCTTGTTGTTTCATTTAATCAACCCTCGAACTTTTCCTATTGCATATTATTTGGTTTTTAGCGTTTTTCTTACGTCATTTAATTTTGTGTGGTAATTGTCGTAACTTTGGTTGAAATAACTCATTGAATTTTTATGATTGGTTTTAGCTGATGTTAGAGTGAATGCTTTCTTCTTTGGGCTCACATAGTGTTCGCGACCTATGCCATTGAAAGAAATAGTTCATATTCGCAGTTGCAAAAACTAGGATTGTCTATTCCATGTGTTTTTCCTCTGAATTATTGCAGTCGCCCACATTATACTACATCATTATTTCTTTCTTTTTCTATTAAATCAACATAACTTATAAACATTTTTTTTCATTGTTTTTTATTGAACTTTGTGGTGAGGTGCTATTGTTTCTTATTGTTATCTTATTAAATTCTCGGTTGTTTTAGCATATTGGGACAGTGTATCTGTATTTAACTGCTTATAATTGGGCATTTGTGTGTGTTTAGGGTGCTACCGTTTTGAGAAACTACCTTAAAACAGTTTGTTTTTGTGTGTTTGTATCTGTAATGATACTTTTAAGTTGTCGTGTCTACCTTTGTCTGATTTTCTTATCGTAGTCGAAGCACTCGTTAGGAAAATGATCGTACTAGTTCTCTTAGGAGCCTAGTGAATTTCAACATATGTGATACCTTATCTTGTCGGATTAATATCGCAGGTGGTCCTTCAGACTGCGCTGTGTTTAATAGGGACAACTCTCTACCTTCTCTCGGACGCTTGTCCAAAAACTACACTTTTTTCTTAACCCGCTATCTCCGCTATGCCTTATTCTTCTTTCGGTGGACCTGTTCTTGTCCCGGAACACCCGTCTGCCACATAAGAATGATGTTCCCTCATTCCGAGCTACTGACCACACTGGTTGGTTGAGTAGCGCTTTGCTATCCACCTTTCCCTCTGTTGCTTTTGCTCAATGCGAGCCCTTCCTCTTCTTTCTTCTACCTCGAAGTGTCTCTTATGCACTCCAAAAAACCAACCTCCTTCTTTTTTACCGTTCCTGTTTCTCTACTGCCTTTTCATTTCTGTTAGTCACCGTGTGGTTGCACGGGAGGTTTTCACAGACACCTGGACCATGTCTCTGCGAATCTTTCGTGGGGTCATGCGGTGCCGCTGTCAGTGCATGGGCTCTGGCAGTGAAGGTATGTATGAGTGTGTGAATGTGTGAGTGCATGTGTTTATATCTATATGTCGATATACCGTGTGAATATCGGGTGAATAGTATCACCGATATCGATTATCGCCGGGTACAGGAATGCACCCAAATGTCTTTGCCGGTCTCTCGTGCTGTTTCGTGTGAACGGACCTGCTTCACGGGTTTCTCTTTTTAGAGGGCACAAGTTAATCCCATTTAAACGGCTCTACTGGAGCCACTCTATTGTTGTTATCTATTGTCTTGGGTAATAACTAGGCCAATATCTTTGTCTTCTTTATTATCCTTGATAATACCTTTAGTTTTAATATCGTTATCTTACCGATTACCTTTAATAATAACTTTAGTTTAGTATCGTTATCTTACTGACTACCGTTAGTAATAATTTTGGTTTAATTTCTCGTTATCTTACCGGCTACCGTTAGAAATAACTTCGAGTTATTTCGCGTTATCTTACCGGTTATCTTTAGTAATAACTTATTTAAATTCATGTTACCTTACCTACTATCTCTTATATTCGCTTTAGCTTAATATCGCGTTATCTTATCTAGTATCTCAAATAACAACTAAAGCTTAATACCGTTATCTTATTCATTACCTTTGAGGATAACAACTTAAGCTTAATATCATTATCTTATCTATTATCTTTAACAACAATTTGAGATCTTGTCTTATCTTTTTATCGTCCTAACGTGTGGTATATATGACCAGACGTGGGAATTATTTTTTTCTGAAATTTAAGTGAAAAAGCTAACCCGATTTAGAAATGTAATTTGTCAGGTTAGCATATAAGGATTTAGTAGGTGGTACCTTTGGTAAATTTGTTGATTCACAACTATGTCATGGACAAGTTTTAAATGTGCATCGTAGAAAACCAAAGTACCAGTAACAAAATTTGCTAGAGTGCAGAGTGACGCACTCCATGAACATTTTTAAATTTGGGCACTTCTTGCCAAAAAGAAGAATAGTTTTGATGCAACACTCATGTGTGTTTGCACATAACAACTTTTATGTTAGCTTTAGTTAGATAGGTTTAGATAGTTTAGGCGACTTGTCGCACCCGTGTTAGTTTAAGTAGAGTTTCATGCTCCCCGACAAATTTGTGCTGTCGATAATTAGTGTAGTCAAAGACTATCGGGCTACCTATTCCGTTTCCTGGTACTTCGGTAGACGTGTTATCGGTCGAAAAAACCAAGTGGCGCCTTATATAAACATTTTGTAGGTTTTAAGTTAGGGTTTATATAGGGTAGTTAGGATTTAGATTTTAAGCTGTTACTGTGCTAACAGACTTTTTCTTTTTTTAAGTTTTTTCTTTTGTGGCTTTGTCGCAATTGTTACGTGCCATTGCACTTAAACAGTGTTTTTAGGTTAAGTTTTTATGTATGGAAGTTTCGCGGCATAAATTCAAATACGCGGTGCGCGGGAATTTTAAATGGACTAGGCGGTACTTCCGTACGTCAGACTAGTGCATTTGCGCAGTGTGCTAATCCCTAGAGGGGTAGAGCAATACTAGACAAAGGGTGGGGAGAAGTGTTTCCGTGACGCTCTAAATCGTGGCTTTTTTGCCTGGGTTCTTGAGTGAAGTGGTCACCTCGAGGTATCGTATCGTAGCTTTTACCTATGTAGATTTCCTTTGTTAATTATCTTTTGTTGTCGACCTCTACCTTGTTCCTCATTCCGATCCCTACATAGGTAGGCAATCAGCAACCTTCGGCTACTGGACCCTAGACGACCCTGAGGTACATGCTCCGCTGGCAGATCCGGAGGAATCAACATCTTTAATCCCTCCGACATGGAGCCCTGATAGAGGCCAACTTTGGTTCAACCCCGCCGAGTTCGGATTTCCGGGGTGAGTAATACCTGTTTAAATTGTTCACGAATATGAACTTTTGTTAATTGTTTATTTAACTTTTTATATTTCTGATTATTGCGTAATATACCTTTTGTATCGGTGACGTCATGGTGGATTGCCGCGTCCAAATCTGTAAAAGGTTTGCGCTTTCCTCCGCTAGAGGCGTCACTCGCTTTTCTTATTGCGCTTGCGCGATGTATCTTATGAACTTTGGTAACTGTATTACCGGCTTTTAGGAACTATCTATCACCATATAAATGTTTCACCATCTAAAGTGTAATACTTTGTTAACTGTTTTACCGACCATATAAACTATCACCAGAGTAGTGTAATAACCCTCAGTAATATAAATTAGCCAAAAAGCAATTATAATTACAACCTGGGGCCATGCTTCAGCAAGTGCACATGTATTTAGTCTTCAGAAATGTGTGTTAAGACTCATTGCGAATCTTATTTATCGGGAGGACTGCCGCTCTAACGTTATTAGTCTTCAAATACTTACTTTCCCATGTATTTTTATATTGTCTTGCTTAATCTATGTACACAAAAATAGCCAGAACCTTGAAAAACATAGTAACGTTCACGACCTTAACACACGTGGTAAACATCTTCTGACAGTTCCATATCATAGAATCACTTTGAGCAGATATGGTTGTAATTACCATGGAATATTATTTTACAATGAATTACACCCCAACATTTTAAAAATGCCTCTGAAGCAGTTCAAAACAATCTTAAAAAGCTATCTTACTTCTGAAGCTTTTTATAATACTTCAGATTTTATTAATGATGTTAAGAGTTTCATTCCGGATACTGACACCCAACATTATATTTTCGTACTTAATAGTGTCTGCTCATGTGCAGTTTTAATATTATGGTGAATTGTTTTATTTACAACATTTTTTACTTTGTAAACCTACTCTCATAAATATGTATATATTAAATTTTCAACGGTTTCATTCTCATTGACACATCTGATACTATATTTTTTTGTAAAATGGATATAGTTGAAATAAATAAATAAATAAATATCTTCTCTGCAAATGCCACACCATTGTTATTGCTATCACCGATAGCATCACTGGTAATATTATTAATATAGTAGAATACTTCTTCTCTTTTGTTCAGATTTGGAGACTCGCTTCTTACTACATTAATTTTTCCAACACAGTGACTTTTGTCTCTTTTGCTTCAATGTTGATGCTGGAGATGACCCACATTTCTGAAAAATTACACTTTGTATTTGTATGTTTACAAGTTGTAGTACAATTCTGTCCGTCACACCTATAACACACTACTTGCTCGTTTTGGCAATGATTTTGCACAGTGCAAGTGCTGGATTTGTTTCTCCTTGTAACCAAATATTCGCAACCTTTTCTTTTTTATACTCATTATTGTTTCTATGTATCGTATTTATAACAAATATTTGTACAATGTTTCTAAGCTGCTGGCCATTTGAACAGCTTTACCTAGACTCAAGCCTGCTACTTCTAATAATCCGCTTCGAATTTTTTCGTTTCGTAACCCACAAACCAATTGGTTACGAAGAGCATTTAATAAACAAGTAGCAAAATCAGAATGTGTTGCAATTTTCTTAGTGTAGCCAAATACTCGCGTATAGACTAACCTTCTTGCAGCATGCGATGTTAAAATTTATAGTATTCTGCAATTTTTACTGGTCTCAAATCGTAAAACGTTTTTAATATTTGCACTACTGTGTTTTTGCTTTTTGTATGTGGTGTTACGTGCAAATCGAATTTGCACTTAAACATTGTTTTAGTTTAGTTTTCTTGATGTGCGGAAGTTCCCGCCATAATTTTAAATACGCAAGAAGCGGGAACAATTTAAATAGACTGGGCGGGGCTTCCGGTACGTCACAATAGTGCAATTGGCAAGTGTGAATTATCCCTATAGGGGTAAGGCAATGCTACAAAAGAGTAGGAGAGTTTCGCGGCTCTCGCGCGGAAACGTGGCTTTTTTACGCCGAACTTTGAAGTGAACAGTCGTGCGGGGTGTCGTGTGTTATCTTATTATGTAGATTTCCTTATCTTGATTATCTTTCCTTAAAAAACCTATTCCTGTCTTCCACTGCATATAGGAACGGAGATGACCCTGGAGCATCCCATGACCCCGAGATAATTTGGATGTCCAACTCTACCAGTAGCAGCGATGCTGAGGCTACCGTGGCGTGATTTCCTGCCGGTTACCGGATCCTTCACGTGAGTAGACTCTCTAATTTTTATTGTTTTAATTTTATGTAACTTCGCTTAATTATGGCGCAATATAAATTATCAGTGACGTAATGGTGTATCTTATGAACTTTGGTAATTGTATTACCGGCTTTTAAGAGCCATCTATCGCCATTTCAATGTACCAGAATCTAAGTGTAACATTTGGTTAACTGCATTACCGACCAGATGAAACTGTAAACCAAGTGTAGCAGTGGTTCGGCCGGAGATAATGCGCCACACACAATTTTAAATGCCTCAACGACAATCTAACAAAGCAAGTAGTTCTTTTCATTTCCGCATCCATGATTTGGAAAGTTAAGAATGATAATTCTACGAGTTGCAGCCATCAATCAAATTTTAAAATTTTCTGATTGATAAATTCAATCACGAAGCTTGAGGGAATGTATTTAGGTGGTTGACTTGTGCTGCTACTTTTGTTATTCGCCGGCATCCTCGTCATCAGAGTGTTGTATACCAGCACATATTGACTAGTAATATTAATGTAAATTCCCAAACTGTATAACACGTTTATTTTTAAGTTACGAAACAAACCATAATTAGTATGAAGCAAAACAAAACATCATTTTACGGCCATCAACAGTACCCAAAACCACAACAACGTTGATAACAACAGTTTCAGCTTACTTGATGCTGCCAAATATTAAACACTATGGTGACAAATTAAAAATATACAAAATTGAAACAGTTATGATATATACTATGATTCATTTGAGTCGACCATGTCTCTCGTTCTGCTGTCGTGCCTCGATGTTAGCTGATGTGCAATTTTAACATAAACAATAATGTACGCTAAACTACAACTAAGCTTACAACGCAGGTTAAAAATCGCCTAGTATACAATACCATATCTGCTCAATACCAGTGGTTGTATTGGATGTATCCAACACTGCATCTCAATTCATGAGTCACATATATTCCAACACCACTACACCCCGATGCTCTATCGGCTCGAAGTGGTTATACCAGGAATGATCCGTAAGTTATCAAAGTCATTTGTTGATCATGTCTCAGTTCCAGAAAAATATGGAATTTTCCTGGAGCACTAATTCTTAGATCTCCATACAGACACACGGGAATTAATACTAACATACCATATATACAATTTGTCATATTTTTTAAATATTATTAGTGTGGCCATTGGCACAAGGTTAATGTTAATTTGCATTTATAATTCATTTTTGTTTATGCGGGGCAAGTCCTAATCCATTTTATCATAACCAATAATTTCCTGAAACATTTTACCTCAGCAAAGTGGATAATCATAACTATTGGCAACACATTGACAACGAACAAACACCATTTTGTGGTTGTCTCAAAAACTGGTTTAGATTAATAACGTGGCTAAAAAAAGTTGGTTCGTTATTTGCCGCAGATGATACTGCACACGTATACATAATCGTAGTGAATGAAATAAGTATTATTCGCCACATTTTTGTGTTGAGAATCCTGGACGATCCTCTTATATTGTATTGAACAATTTTACGTAAGCCCCCCAGAAGGGAGGAGTTCCATGAAGCGGGCTTGTCCACTAAAACATATGCAGGACCAATTCGCTCGGGAGTGCATCTCTGCACCCCAGTGTCGGGTAGACAGGTCACCGAAGCCAAGACAATAACAACGTGCACTGTCCGGTATATCAACTGTAGACAGTGGCGATGCATGGCTAGACGGACGTCCTCCACACACACACACGGCCCAATGTTGTGAAGCAGCAACCCTCTATACATGCAACGACTTCAAAAAATAAAAAGGAAAAGAGGAATAGGATACGATAAAAGAGGGAAGTGGGAGGTTAGGAGCTAAGTAGCAACCCAGGTAGAAGAGATGAGAGGAAGGGTTCGCACTGTTAAGCAAAAAGTGACAGAGAAACTGTGGATAGCCAAGCGCTACTCAACCAGCCAAAGTGTGGTCAGTAGCCCGGAATGGGGAGAACATCACTCTTAAGCGAAGGACGGTTGTCTCGAGACTTAAGACAGGTCCACCAAAGGAAAAATTAAGAATTAAAATGGAGATATCGGGATAAGAAAACAGTCGAGATTTTGGATAAGCATCCTAAAGAGGCGGTAGAGAGAAGAGAATGTCCCTATTAAAACAGATTGGTCTAAAGGACTACCTGCAATATTAACGATATGATAAAACTTTTATCGCCACATAGATACTCGAAAACAACTAAATTCCAAAAAACTCAGACAAATCATCTTCCTACAGAGCACATTTGCTGCAATGCGAAGTTCAAACAAAGATAGCATAAACAACTTTACTATACTCCAAGACAATTTCAAAAACATTTGCCATGAAAACACAACGGTAATTGTGCGATAGACTGTTATTTAAAGGCAAAAATAGGAAAGTTCGGTACAATAATGAGATAGGGAATAATATTTAAAACAAATAAGCCATAGCCTCTCAAGTTCAGGAAAAACAAAAAAATGCTTTAGCATTCCTATAATAGAAATGGTTGATAACGGAAATATATGCACATGATTGAAGTATATGCGTAAGAAAACACATCAAATAGGAATTTCCTGTATTTGCAACTGCGGAAGCTGACTTTTTACTACAGAGGCATAGCTCTTGCTTTCTTTCTATGGGTCTCTCCTTAGCAAATTATCAGCCCTAGATATCAGCTTAGGACAGGTTGTAATGATTCGGGAGGTTGTTTAGCCGAAACATAAGTCAACCAGGTCAATAACTGTATTAAATTTTGTAATAATAACCAAGTAAGAGATAAGAATTTAGAGGAAAATTCAATATACTTGTATGTAATCATCATGTCGAGGAAATTGTACTAGGTATGGGAGGTTATTTTTAAGAATAGAATATTATGATAGCATAAGGTTTAAAAAGTTTTAGGTTAAAAGGTTAATAATTATTTAAATAAAAAAAGGTACGATAAGTAGATAAGATTTAAGTAGATGAGGTATGTAGTGCGGCATTTTCAGTGCTCCTTTCCCGCGGAATTGTGAATGGTATGCGCAGTGCACCGGGACGATTCGGGTACGTTCGAGAGGCGAGAAGACGCAAAGTAAAAAAACGATGGTTGGGGATAAGTGGTCGGTCGGGCAGAGCGAAGCTACTGTACGGTATTGTTTTGTAATTATTATGTAATTAATAAATGAGGAATATATGTAATCCTTTTCGACTTTTGAATGTTTAAAATTTTTCAATGTAATAAAGTAAAACATCTATAGTTGTTTCTTTTAGAAAAAAGACGAACCTCTACAGGTACAGCATAAAAACTTGAACAAAACAAGGACAGGAAACCAAAAAGAAATATGTTTAGATAAGGGTATGAAAATAAACGTAAGTTTATATTAATCGTTAGGGGTAGATGAAAAAGGTTTTAAGTCGTTAATATGCCAATGTCCTTGAGGTTTACCATTTAAATCTTGCAATTCATATACTAATGGGGAAATTACTCGAGTGATTATACTTAAGGAAAATTTAGAGGCTAGTTTAGCTGAAACCTTTTTTGTAGCATTGGATAAGAAATGATTTTTCTTCCAAACTTGTTCACACAAGGCAAATGAAATATCTCTTTTACGGAGATTGTAATAATTTTTACTTTTTCCATAAGCTTTAAATAGATTTTTTCAAACTTCTGTAAAAATTAGTGGTAATTGTTGATCTTTATCCCAATGCATTTCTTCATCAAACTCAATTACATTAGTATTATCAGGAACTGAGCCATAGTAACTGCCATCAATCGGGGAATAACGGTCAAAGAGTAAAAATGAAGAAGAGAAGAGAGTAGATTCATGTTTTGAAGTTCTCAGAGCTTATGTAATTTGAAATATCCTTTCGTCCCAGTTAGTATGGTCAGGTTCGATATATGAAGAGATAACAGTAATAATAACACGATTAATGGGTTCTGTTGGGTTTACTTGGGGAGTGATATCTGGCATTAAACCAAGTCTTGAATTTTATAACTTTTACAAAATCTTGAAAATCTTACAAAGGGAATTGTGAACAATTGTTACAGAGGATAATTTGAGGTACACCAAAGATAAGAAAAACGTGTTGCTCTAAAAATATAATGACTGCGGAAGAGGTAGCCTTTGCTAGAGGGCGAACAAAAACAATTTAGAAAACCAGTCAGTTACAACTAGTAGGTATTGATTACCTTTCTTAGAACGAGGAAGGGGTCCTAGTAAGTCAAAAAAATTAATTGAAATGGATAAAATACTTTTTTAAAGGTACCTATCAAACCGGGACGAGCTTCTTGTGAACTTTTTTGTGCACCACAAGTTTTACAGTTTTTAATGTAACGGCAAACAGATTGTCTTAAACTGGGCTAATAATAAAAATCAGAAATTTTTGATACAGTTTTTGTAACACAAATGTGCAGAGGTAGGATCATCATGAAACATTTTGAAAACTTCAGGTCAATTAGAGGTAGGGATTACTAATTTCCATTCAGGTAAGTTAGTTAGGTTTCGGTGTAGAAAAACTAACAAATTTATATAAACGATTTTCGATAATGCGGAAGGAAGGGTAGTTTACAGAATGTTCAGTTACTTTTTGTACCATATTAGAGTACCAGGTATCGGGTGTTAAATTAGGAAGATTTAAAGCAATTACATTACAAGAAAGAGCATCAGGTATAATATTTAATTTTCCAGGACTGTAACGAACAGTGAACTAAATTGTGAAATACGTAAACTTCATCTGGCTAAACGCAGCGGGTTGTTTTAAATTATTTAACCAGGTAAGGGCAGCACATTCTATAATTATTCTAAATTGAGTTCCTTCGACATAACCCCTGAATTTTTCAATTCTGAAGATTATTCCAAGAAGTTCAGTTAAGTAGCTGAATATTTCTGTTCAGCAGTAGTTAATGTACAGTTTACATAAGCAATAGAGTGTTCTACACCATCTTTTCTTGAAATAAAATTACATCTAAGTCAGTAAGTGAGGCATCAGCTTGAATATAAAATGTTTCTTCAAAATTAGGGGAAACTAAGATGGGGGCTGAGGTAATCAAACGTTTTATTTCATTAAAAGCTTTTTGTGCTTCAATAGTCCAATCAATAGATTGTCATTTCTTTTTATTTTTAATTAATGTGGTAATAGGAACAGAGATAGTAGATAGGTTTGGCATAAAAAATTCGATAATAAGATATTATTTTGACTAAGCGTTTAATTTCAGTGACGTTTTTAGGTATTTTAAAATTAGTAATAGCTTTTACTTTATCAGGGTTGGCCACGCAAACCATTTTCGTCAACAATAAACCCTAAGAAGGAAAGAGATGAACAGCAAAAGTTACATTTATCCCAATTTATTTTAAAACCAGCATTGCCTAAGCAATCTGCTACTTCATTTAAAGTTACAATGTGTTCTTCAAAGGTATTTGAAATGACTAAGATATCGTCAAGGTATACAAAAGCATGTTCTTGATGTAAAATTTGACCTAATGTTCTATCCAAGGTACGTTGAAGTGTTTGAGGGGCATTAGATAAACAAAATGGTAGGAAATTAAATTCATATAAACCTTTTCCAGGTACACAAGTAGTTTTCTAATGAGAAGATTGTTTTAAAGGTATTTTGTAAAAAGCTTGTTTAAGATCTATATAGGATATATATTTAAGTTTTCTTTCAATGTACAACATAGACAACATGTAACACCATGCTATAATGAGAAGTGTATACTCAAATATGATAGACGTTCAGAAATACTACTTGCGACATATGTACATGGTATAATAAATACAAAAACACCTCTGTATGAAACGCTACAGGTCAGAGCTAGTATGCACGCCTTAAATTTAAGAAATATCAACAACTTTTATAGTCCCTCACATTCAACATCAAATTTGGAAGGCTGTTTCACCATCTGTTCTTGTTAACAAGTATACGCTCTTATTTGATATAGATAAAAAAATTTGTTTACGTACTAATCTGTTCGATATTTTATTAAAAGAACAACAATTGTCTTAAGGCAATTTAATTATATGTTAAGTTACTCAGCTGATAACTGCCTTTGTGGAATAATGGATTGGCAGTCTTTCTTTTCCTTTTTTATTTACTTTAAGGAGGAATTTAAAATCAGCAATGATGAATTCTTTCCAATTGGTGTATATATAGGTATACCAACAAAGAAAGTTTATGCACACACAGGTGATTCACACCTAGGTGCATACAAATAATATATAACACTAAAGATTGTATTGTTGTAAAGATGTAATTTTGTTTATAATTCATATTAAATTAAATAAAATAAATAAAATAAAAAATAAATGTTTGTGTTTATGTATGTACGTGTTTTCTAAAAGGTTGTTTGCAAACACAGATTTCGATTCACTAAACATTTCCACTGCGTTATCTTTACACCATATTGAAGAGAAATTATGCATTGGTTAAGTAGAATTTCTGTAATTTTATGCGAAAAGTTAGACAACACATCCTACGGGTACTTAATATCTCCATGAGTTTGATGAACGTTCATGCTGTTTTGAAGTGCTGTGACTGGTTCTAATGACAGACGTTAACCAGGTTTTACATTATCGATTATAGTTTGCTTGTTGAAACAATATGATAGATTTTAATATACAAACTTTCCAACACAAATTCAATGCCATTAGTTTTCTGGTAATCACATAAACAGATGAGGGTGTTTTGAACAAAAATATTATCCATGTGATTGAATTATCTAAAAGTAGATGTTTACGGGGGAAGTTACAATTGGAATGTTATTATTATTATTTATTTACGGAATATATACAGTTCTATAACATTGTGTGCATTACAAAAGTTACAAATTTTAAACACTAAGTTCAACATTTTCCAATTTATGGCGCATGCTTCCCTTGCTGCAAGAAATGGAGTTGCTGTCAGATATAACAAAAGTGTCATTACCTGACATAATATAGTAGTTCATTCAAAGTTCCATAAGGATACGATTCGGGTTATTGTTATCTGTGAAACAGTAATACAGTTCAAGTTACTTCAAACATTAAAAAGCTTTGTTCCTATGACTCGTCATCATAAGAATTACGAAATATTTTTAATGAAATTCACATATATTCTTTAAATGAGCTTCGTATCGGTTTGTATACATACAAATGTTTTGGCATACTCTAATACCGGTTTAACTACAGTTAACACAATTGTGAATGAACACGAATTTTGCTATATGCAGATTATCCAATAATATAATCATCACAGACAGTTTAATTTTTGTTAACGACTTAGAGACACGAGAATTGTTTTTCTGCAGCTACAAATTTTAAATGTCCTTGTACACATCGTCGATCATGGTCGAAACATGGCAGAATCTGGGTGACCATATGGTGGAGACGTTTATTGTTTTGTTGAATTTCTTTAATACTGGTTCCAGTGTCATAGAATCTTCCAATGACAAAGACAGAATGCCTGGAAAAGCACCTTTTGAAGACATCATTCCACCAGCATATGTATGTGTTTCTTTTCTGTATATTAGTATTTTAGTTTTCAGAGTCAGTGCACATAATTTATAATTTACAGGACAAAACCATTTAATTTGTTTGGTATAAACATTTAATTTATAAACATACTTTATTGCACTTCAATTATTTCAGTGCTTTTAATAAACAATAGAAAAAAGGTTTTTTAATATTGGTCCTTGCATAGTAAAATTTACAAATTCAGGCTGTTATGGAATGTAGTTACATGATTGTTTTCAAATCATACTGAGATAAACAAATTTGTGAGAAACGGCTGGTAAATTTTAATTGCTTTGGTTTAAGGTTATGAATATGCTACTAAGAGCAGTTTTTGTTTGGGTATTAATTATAAAAAAGATCAACATTTACTGTCCATAAAACTTTCAATATAAAAAATTTAGAGTTACATTATATTGTTTAGGTGTAATGTCATTACCTAATAATTTTATGTTACAGCTGCTGTGAAATGCATTTTGGCCAGTGGATGGTTCTTTTCAACGAACTTCGTTCGTTTATGAAATCGATTTGTCGTCCGTCTGTCTGTCCGTCCGAGGCCTTTCTAATGGTCGGACATCAATGTGTGATACATCAATCGATTCAGCTCGGTGTCCTGAGCTTAAGTTTTGATGTCAGTTGAAATCGGACCACGGGGATGCCGTGCCCCCGCGATATTCCGTCGGGAAAATTAAAATTTCAAATAGGTCCAAAATTAATGTGCGATACATATTTGGATTCCCCTAACATAGCTGAGTCGAAATATGGTACCCCCCACAAAATCTGACCACGGATACCCGACCCCCGAATAAATTTTTATTTTTTTTTTATCTGAATACTTATAATTATTACAACATAATAATTTTAATTTCTTTAAATTGTTTTAAAGTAAGTCTACATTTGGAAGTTCGTTGCGACAATGCCTTGCATTTTCAACTTGTTTTTTCCTTTTATTGCCGTTGTGTACTATTACATTATTTTTTTTTGCATTTATTTAGCTTACTCTACTATTCTTTCTTGTTCGCACAGAATACCATAACAAGAGGACGAAAACACCTTAAAATAATAATTTTAATTGCAAAAGGGTATACTTTACCACAGGTGTGGGGTTTTAATCAATTAATAAATAACACAGAGCTACTTTGAATTCGAATAATACAAAATTCTGAAATGTAAGGGATTAATATAGGAAAAGCTATGAACATGACTTACCCAATGTGAAGTAAAAGCAGATAATATCCGCAAAGTGGTATTGGGGAGTAGAAAATAAACATATAAACTAATTAAATTCTAAATTCTACTCCTCAATAATAATATCTAACACATCCAAAACCACTACAGAACGATAATAAAAAGGAAGAACAAGACTGTTTTTCACGACGGCCCTCGTGGAAACAAAAATGAATGTACTACAGCAGGTTCTTATTAACCACATGTCAATAGAGTTTCCAACCCAACTCGTCAGATATAAAAAGTACTAACAAAATCTAAATTCAGGAATAATATATATATATATATATATATATATATATATATATATATATATAGGAAAAGAGCAATAAATAAACATACAAAACCAATGGTTTTAACATTTTAAAATCGGGTCTAGTTCTGGTTCAAGAAGCAACTATGTCACAGCTAAAAAAGGTGACTTGGAAGAAGACTGGAGCTATATCCTGGAGCTGATGGTAAAGTGCCTGTTATGACATGGCAATGTGCCAGTGAAAAAGCGAAATGTGGTGTAGCTAAGCTTTGTATATTACTACTTGATGTGTTAGTTAACAAGCAAATGCACAACTATTTTTCAAATAAATTGTAGCTCGTTATGTGGGGGCAATTATATTAAGTCTTTACTTTAAGGTTTTCATTTGGTTTGAATTTAAATAATGCACCCTTCTATTTATACATGTTTCTGGCATTACTCGTTTGTATTCGGCCTTTAGGTAGTGCCATTGGTTGAATTTGACAGAACAAAAACCAAGATTGCAACGCTTGATTTTGCATTAAAAACCTGCAATCTTACCTTTTATAATATGTAAACTAATAATTGAACATTTCACATTTAGAAAAATAGTAGTTTTGCAAAATTTTGTTGTTATTTATCCAGTAGAAGTATTTAAACTGAACAAACATGAAAGACCTCCCTGTTAATTTGTTATATTTTAATAACTAAGCTGCCTGTAACACATTGAATCTATTAATTCTAATTAATCATAACTAAAACGCAAATTTCTGAGATAACTAGATAAAACTTTCTTAAAGAAAAACTTCTCACATTCTGTATAAATAATACAAACTAAAAGTTGTGCTTACCTAAAAACTGCATTGGATTGAAAAGTGCTATTTTTTGAATGTGTCTTACTAGGTGATTTGCACCTTCTACATATATAATTTCCATGAACTGCTTGGTACTTAAAGTACCCTTCACAAACACTATGTTGTATAGTGCAACATCGTACACATTGTATCATGTCAATGCCTGCATATTGACTGACTAAAGTACATACACAATCAATTGTAAACTGTGTGCTGTCAGCATTGGTTTCTGTAAAAAAATTAATTAAAATTATTATAAATGAAGCAAGTTTAATTATATTAACCAATAGTGACGTCAGCGAGATTGCTTTCAAGATTTTCAGCATTTTCAGCATTTGTTACAAGATTTCCATCAATTACATTGTTTTGACTTCTACTATCGTCATTTATATATTCAAACTGAAGTGGAACTGTATCATCACCATCTTCATTATTGTTTATTGGAACTGAAAAATCTGATGATTTATCCATAGAAAACTAAAAAGAAAACAAAACACACATTAGAAACCGACTGATTAAAACCGAAACCAGATTTTGTACACATTTTTCAGTGGACTTCATTGTCGAAGTCATATATTATTTGTTTCGAGGTATTTAAAGATTTAAGTTTGAACAATTAAAAAATTTATTATAATTAGCAGATCAACAACAATGGACATAAATGCAGCATTTTTTGAAACTTCATTCACTGAATTTTTAACCATGAGCCAGATATTGCACAGTACTTTTTATTCTTATTATTGTTGTATCTTCCAGTTCTTTTATTGAAACAAAATCTGTCTGCACCATTCATTCTACTGATAATAGATTCTTCTTACTGCACTGTTCGATTAATTTGTAATAAAGTTCAGGAACGTAAACATAATTTGTTTATTTTATTTTTATTTCTATTGTGCCAGAATCAAAATTACTTGGCAAGAAAACGAAAAGTTGTCAAATTCATTATGGTGGTATTAAAAACCTAGAGTCGATACCATGCGTACTTCATATAAAACTATTAGTTTTATGATTCGTTTGTTTTGATTAAATATGTATCACGCTGGTGCACCTACGACGTTGTCTGTGCATGAAGACTTCACATGCAATTTGTGCTAAAACAAAATATACAATGTTCCTTTTTCTGGTTTAGTCAATCTTTCTGTAAGTTAACTGTATGAAAATATATTGATATGATAATAAGGTCACAAAAGGTCATTAAGCACCATATTCGTGAGAAAAAACAAAGAAAAATAGATTTTCCCAATATTTAAATTTTACCCTGTATAAATGCATAAGCGTATTCCCTCAACAAGTTAAACGTATTCCCATGTAAAATGAAACACTTTAAAGACACACCATTTAAGAATCTTAAAATTAGTGAAAATAAATGCATTTATTAATTGTGTTAATTCTCATCCCTGTGTAAATATTAATTCCTGAAAAACATCTTTAATGCACATTTTTCTTACTGTAAAACAAGTTTTATTGCATCGTAAAACGAGTCTCATTCACTTTAAAAATACTAACTAAATTTCAATTAGTGAAAACACGAGCATGTATTAATTGTGTATTTGAAATCCATGTGTAGATATTATTTTGTCGAGCAATTAAAGTTTTGTTGCACGTATGCAGACTGAAAAACATCCACCTTTAAAAACGTCAATGTCTATCATTTAATAAGCGTAATACGCTAATTTACTGGAAGAATCGTCCAGAATTTTCAAATATTTACGTTAGCTAAATAAAATAACACGTCGCTTTCTTCGAAAAGTGTTCTCAAAGCTATAAATTATATTTTGTCAATGAACACAAGTTAAATACGCGGAACATAATACTACTGCAAATGCTATAAAATAGATAAGATAAAGAATTTAATAGCTTTAATTATATTACAGAAGGGGAGAGATAATAGTGGTTGATTTCGTTCGTTAACAAAGAATGGAAGAAGTTTACTATCACCGTGAATTTTAAAACTAACATCTATGGGTACCTTTATGAAATTATTGTATTAGGTTTTGTATTTTTATTATTTATCTTGCACTTTAAACAAAACTTATTTCATCTCTCTCCCAAAATTTAGATCTTTCAATATCTGACATAAAGAAATAAGAACGACTAAAATTTAAACCAAGTCTATTAATAAAAAATTAAGAATAAAGTAGTTTGCATTCGATGACATATTTACAGTGTGATAAATAAAAATCAAAAATAAAGTTTCTTGTAAAAAAATTTTGGTGAAGCATCCTAATGTACTTTGTCAATAGTTTGACCTGTTAAACTATTTTAGGGAGACCATTCCCATTCATATTTGTAAGGTTAACATGATTTTTTATTATTTAGCACTATCTCAATTATGGTTCTCAAAGTATTCTATACACATGTACAAAAAAAAATTATATCAGCAACTTTCAATAAATACAATAAATTTAATCGAGCTGGGAGTCTATAGGATGAACAAATGACAATTGTAGCTTGTTAACACAAACTTGACTTACTTCGATGAGTTTATCTTACAAAACATCTGTTGATAATTCATTAACATATATATAATTTTCTTTCTTAACATTTATAAGAAAATTATCTAGATACCGAATAGCTCTACCAATATAATATATTAATGATACGAAAATGATGACTTGGGATATCCTATACTTAAAGAGATGAGTTTGAATTAGCATTAATGGGCCTGAAAAATTGTAAGGCGCCGGGTACAGATAAGGTGCAAGTAGAAACTCTAAAAGCTGCTGGACAAGCAGTAACAGAATGTTTTCTCCAACCAGTAAGCTATATGTATGAGACAGGTGAGCTACCCAAATATTTAAAACATAACATCAAAGTAACTATCCTAAAAAAAGAGAGGTGCAATAGATGTGAAAATTTTCGAACAATAATTTTGACAGCGCACGTGGAAAAAATATTAACTAGAATTGTACAAAGACGAATGGAAAAACGAGCTGAAGAAATACTAGGAGAAGATCAATTTGGGTTTAGGCGAAACAGCGGAACCCAGGAGGCTATTCTAGTTCTGAGAGTGATAAAGGAGAAAACGACAGAGAAAGGGGAAAGCATGTATATAGGGTTTGTAGATATGGAAAAAGCATTCGACAATGTAAAATGTTTGAAATACTAAAAAAAGATTGGAATAAGTTTTAGGGATAGACGGATAGTACATATCTTACACAAACAGCGGTAATAGAATTAGTGCAGGAACATACAGAAGTAAATATCATGAAAGGGGTGAGACAGGAATGTGACCTATATTAATTTTTAACTTTTGCATTGAAGAGGCAATGAATACTGTCAAATGCAGGAAGACACAAAGTTCTCCCGGTATAGTTTAAGGAACGTTAAAAGATAAAACAACACAAATAACAAGCGAATTCTTAGTAGGGGTGGCAAGGTGGCTGTCAATTAGGAATGAATTTATAGTTTTGGGGGCTCTATGTGGTTACACATACTGCTTGCCAATAAAGAAACAAAGAAGGGTTAGTTGTTTTGAATACATAAGAAGTAAGATAGAAATATTACGTGTTCACATAGACATAGTTTAAACTTAGGAAGAGAGGATGAGTTTGTTCGTTACAATAGAACTTGCAAACCAGTAAACAAAGAGCGATTGTGTGATAAAATGGGCATGAGTGAGATAAGCAGAAAGTGAACTTTAACGGTCAGGAGCAACGGGGATAACAGACAAGGTAGACACTACATTTGATTTTTTCCCGATGCTCCACCCGAAGAAACTACATTGGCCATGAAGCGAGTTTTTTTACCTGGAAAATTTGGAATTTTGTCAAACCCTTGTTGTTCCAAGCAAGGTAGGGGTTTTCAACATGCATGACAACACACACACGGGACCTCCATTTTACCTCTCATCCGAACGAGGGTGTATTTTTGTGAAAAATGCTCGCCAAACATTTTTCAAGTGGACCATGTTGGGATTTGAACCCGGGATCTTGGGCATAGTAGTCACACGCATACCAACTACGCCACGGAGCCACCAACAACAAGGTAGACAGATAATTTTGCGTGAATGTATTGAAGCGAGATAGAGATAACGAGTATTATTAGAGGCATATTTTAAACGGTAACTTCTGCAGTAGGATGCAATTTTCGAAGAAATGTTTATAGTACGTGCATGGTAATAAGGGTAAACTTAAGTTTTCGGAGAAAATCGGGTCGGTTAGAATTTTGTGTACGTTAGGTAGTGAAATTTTTAGGATTTCGATGACGATTGAAAGTTCTGGTTCGGCGACTTATAGTTAATTTATAAGTGCCTTAGTTCGCGCCAAAAGTATCGTTATGTATTCGAAATAAACACTGATAGTGCACAATAGATAAAACCAAATTTATCTTGGAACGAACACCTGGTCCGCAAGAGTGCATTATTATAGAAAACGTGGATCGTGTGTGACCGCAGAGCACTCAAGAAGTGCCTAAACTTTTGTTTTACCGCTTAAAAATATAACATAAACCGCAACTGTGTGTTAACCGTGGATTGTGCGTGCCGAAATCACCTATAGCACCGAAAGCCAAAGAAATTCTGGTGAGTTTTTGACTTTGTTTATATGAATTTGTGCACTTAATTAACATTAAACATTTATACTGTAACTTGTACAAGACAACCAGATTACAACCGCTTTATCGCTTCCAATTTAGTCCCGCAATATTGTATCCTGATAATTTCTTTACACTAAATTGTTTAATCCACCCGCTTATTTAATTAATTACGTGGAGAAAGTTACGCCCCTCCAAGTTCCAAGAATTGAATGTTTGTATTGACGGTTTTATCAAGCGTTAGAGGGACAAATAAAGAATATATAAGCCTTAACAAATGATGGTGATGCAGTCTCTCGCTAAGTTTCCAGCAAGTGTACGTTACTTGAGACTTGCCCTGGTAGTTACAATCAGCTAACGGCACCAAGTATTAAAGTACCACAGCTATATTTTCATTTTGCTCGAAGTGTAAGTATGAAATTGCGAATGAAATAAGAGTTAGTATTTTACCAAACTGGTTGATTACCTACACATTATAGAAGAGATGTTGGAGTTAAAATGCAGTGTGGAGGTGGAAACTAAGATAACCCTTTATTGATATGGTTGCAGCTAGCAATTGTGATTGCTATCCAGATGGGATGTTCTTATAGGCGTCAGTCGTTGATGGTATGATGTCAGTCCTGGGGAGCAGCTATTGAATCCAGGTAACTGTTGTTTTGTTTGCATATGTGTATAAATAGGTGTTTTGTGCTTTGTGTGTTATACTGTTATGAACTAAAAAGATAAACTTGGGAGGAGTTATGAATTGAACTTTGGCTGTTGCATTATGATACCAGATTTTTTTGAAATTTAGGTTTAAGAAATAATTGATGATATTAATAATTTCTGTTATGTACAAGGTAAAAGGGTACTTTTGGGGGATTAATGTGCTATATTTGCACGGAGGATTAAGAATTATTATGAGCTCGTACTAAACTGGAGGTAAAGTAAAGACTGTAGGAAAGCCCTGTTACTTTTTTTTTATAATATAATTGTAAATATTTATTTGTGTAAGTATGTATTTCAAAATGTATTGTGAAATGTGTTACTTTAACGAAGAGGAATTACATTGTAACATTTTATTTTTCCAGTTGTAATTTAATTGCATTGAATTACACGCTAAGCGTGCATTGTTCCTTAGGGATCTAATTATATTAATATATTGTGTCGCATAAAGCTATTTCCAAGTAAATATCTATTTGATTGTTTCGTGTTTCCCCTCTGATGGCGCGACCGCTCGGCTCTGGTTTCGATGAACAGTCGGCCACGGGCAACAGCTTTGTTAAGATGTATTTTTGGCTAGAGGCCGGCAACCTTCGTATCAATTGTTAATTGTGGAGATATCTTCTAATAACGGTTGGTAAAGTATATATTATACGAACTAATGTAATTTGAGGTAATTTATTTAGCGCGACCTTTAGAACACGACAACGACAAAATATAATGCAACAAGATATAATTCGACAATTGGGAATGGAATGAATATAATTCGTCATCTGGGATCCAAAGAATTGTAACAATTTTATTTTCGATAATAATTCCTTGCATATAATTTCAAGAATAGTGTAACAATTTTATTAATAATAATAATTCTTTGCATATAATTTCAAGAATAATGTAACAATTTTATTAATAACAATAATAATTTGCATTCAACTTCAAAAGTAATACGCTAAGCCTGCATCGTCCTTTAATAATCTAGTTATATTCAGATATCTGTGTCGTATACAGCTATTTACAAGCACATCTCTGTTTGATTGTTCCCCTCCTGACGGCGCGACCGCCCGAGCTAGTTATAAGATAGTGGGCCACAGGTGATAGAGATATCAACATGTTCCCTTGGCTGGAAGCCGGCAATCTGCGAATCCATTTCAAATAGTGAGGATATCTTCGAATAACGGTCGATAATGTATATATTGTGCAAACTTGTATAATTTGAGATAATTTATTTAGCGCAACAAGTAGGATGCAACTTTAAAAACACACTAGGACACAGTAAAACACATGTAAGATGCAACCTTTAGAAGGCGACGTAATTCAACTTTGAGAGTACGATTGCTGCTGAATGTAAGGCGACAGGATATGATTCGACACGTGGAACGAAGGAATTATAGAAGTTGGTTTCGATGAATTGGTTTCAAATTGCAGTTTTGGTTCGTAGATAGCTATAAGTTCTTTTTATGTGTTTCAAAATTTGGAACACGTTAACTTTGCTTGCTTAACTTGCTTTGATGCATAATACATTTACACTGAAAAAGTTCCAACTAATTGTTGAGCTGGATTTACCAGTAGTAAAACGAAAGTTCATTGATTTAATGTTCTAAAAACAAAACAACATGCTTTGTTCCATATGAATCGTCGGTAATGTCAACAGGTGTTACTGACGTCATGTTTTTCTACTTTGTATAGCTGACAGATGTTATTTTAAAAGCAAATGCTTTGAACAGCTTTAGTACAATATATGTAAACATGTCTATTTTTGTGATCAGCTTTATCTACATTAAAATTAGTATACATAATTTTGAAAGCTCAAATGCTAATATTGTTAGGAGCTATTAATTTGTTATCTACCTGAAAAGATCTGCCCAGGTCAGAACCCTATTTGTACAATAAGTTCATGTTTTAAAGTTAAAAGTTTAAGATTGATGCAGTTAATGATTAAATTTTTTGTTACAAGTTATATTATTTTAAAAGAGATCTTTTAGTAAACAATTGGTTCTAGATTAAAGGTTTTTTATTTTGATCAAGTGTGATCAAATCTTATTACATAAAGCTAAAACCCTTCTAAGTAATAAATTGATGCCAATGTTATATTGGAAATACTTTTTTTATTATTTCTTTATGTTTTTTTGCAGGACACAAATGGTGTTCCGCTTTTTTATTTATTTAACTATCACAATTTCTTACAGGGGCTGCATCTTATTTAATTAAGACAGGTTTTTGTCAGCGAATGCGATCTTTTTTTCTTTGGGTCTCCACGTCCGCCCTTAGAACTATGCTATGCAATTATCGTGATTACATCAGGACTTGGTGGCGCCTATTTGATTTAGCTTAAGTTTGATCTGCAAACAGAATTCGACTTACCCCCCCCCCCATTTCTCATTGTTCTACCCAGGAATAGACCCCTAGTTGTGTCGGAAGTATTAATTGCGCCACAACCTACGCAAAGAAAAATACGTTTCACTGGCTCACAACGTGGGACCAGCCATATAAAAAAAAAATAACGTTTCAGAATTACCGTTATTTAGGAACAGTCAATTTAAACTTTGCCTAATAACAAATTTGTCTGATAAGGAATTATAGAAGTTAATTTGGATGGAGTCGTTTCAAATTAGAAACGCCGTTAACTTTGCTTGAAGAACGGAAATCCCGTCTCAGTTTGTTGTGAAGCGGCTAATGCAGTTTTTAGTTCGTAATTAGCTATAAGATCTTTTTTTGCATGTGTTTCAAAGTTTAGAATACGTTAACTTGCTTTTATGTTTAGTACACGTAAATTGTGTAAACTTCAATTAATTATTGAGCTGGTTTTACAAGCTGTAAAACGAAATTTTGTTGAATTAGCTTTCTAAAATAACATGCTTTGTTCCTTATGAACCGTCGATAAGTTTAATATGTGTTTTCGACGTCATATTTTTCTATTTTGTACAGTTGACAGATGTTGTCTTGAAAGCAAATGCTTTGAGCAGCTGTAATGCAATTTAAACAAACATGCCTATTTTTGTGATCAGCTTTATCTATACATAGATTATTAGACGTAAACTTGAAAGTTCAAATTCTCATTATGTTAGGTTCTAGTAATTTGTTATCTACCAGAAAAGATCTGCCCAGGTTAGAATTTAATTCACTGTGTTATGCTTACCAATCATTATCACTTTAATTTGTATGACAAGTTCATGTTTAAAGTAAAGTCGGTTGATTAACGAAAGAAAAAAAGGAAAGTTAAAACTTTAATTTTGATGTAGTTGATTATGACCATTTTTTTGTTGCAAGTTCTCATATTTTAAAAGAGTTTTTTTTAGTAAACATTTAGTTCAAAATCTAAGACTTTTATTTTGGTCAAGTGCGATCAAATCTAATTACATAAAGCTAAAATTTTTCTGAGTAATAATTTGATGCCAATATTATATTGGAAATACTTTTTTATTATTTCTTTATATAGTTTTTATAGGACACAAATAGTGTTCTACTTTTTTATTTATTTAACCTTTGCAATTTCTTACAGGAGCTGCGTCTTATTTTGTTAAGACAGGTTTTGGTTAACGAAGGCGATCATTTGTTCTTTGGGTTTCCACGTCCGCCCTTAGAACTGTGCTTTGCAATTATCGTAATAGCTTTGTCGGAAAACTTTGTTCTCTAGCACCTTAATATAGAAAAAAAAGACGTTCCAGTCTTTTGTAAAACAGAAGTCGTTTCAGTGGCACCCATCCAACGTAAGGCCTAGCAAAAATAGTTATACTGGCGTCACAACGAGAGGCCAGCCAACATCAAAATTCGTATCAACATAATGTGTAATTAATGAACGAACAAAGAGTTTTATGTTGATTTTGATGTGTCTTTTCTTATAAACATGTTAATAAACTTAGGCATATTTTACTGTAGCAGATTTTTTTTTTTTAGTTAGATTGGTTTTCAGAAAAACAGCTGAGCAGCCTTGGCATACTTCGTTGCGAAGCAGAGTTATTTTAAGTTTTTAGGTATATAAGCAGCATCGAAGGTTTGTAGCATTTTGGTAATTAATAATAGACCTCAGCTTTCGCAACAGTATATATATATATATATATATATATATATATAATAGATTCTTTGTTTCTGGACGTTATTAATATTCAATTAAGATTAAATTTTGGGTTTTACTTCGTCCAAATGTCATAAATTTCTTCAAAATGCCAAAGTCATTTATTAATAACAGACGTTTCGGAAAATATGTTTCCTTACACTTAGTTCTATAATTAAATGGTTAACATCTTTGGAAAATTTTTTAAAAACTATACTTACATTTATTAAACTGTTGGTTTTTATGAAATTTTGTGTTGAATGTAATTTGTATTGGTTTTGTTTTGTTTTACTAACTACGTTATTAATACTAAAAATTACAGAAGTGTTAATTAACAATAAAAAAATAAAATTTTAAAAATTAAAGATGTTGTTACTTATAAATTATATAAAATTATGATAATCTACTGTAACATAATAATTCATAAAAATATTATCATTTATATACAGTTCTATATTACATTCTAATGTGCTTGTATGTGTGCATGTGTATGTGTGTGTGTGTGTGTGTGTGTGTGTGTGTGTGTGTGTGTGTGTGTGTGTGTGTGTGTGTGTGTGTGTGTGTGTGTGTGTGTGTGTGTGTGTGTGTGTGTGTGTGTGTGGTGTGTGTGTGCGCGCGCATGTGTGTGCGTGCGCATGTGTGTTATTTATATAATATGTAAAATAAATTATAATGTGTGTGTGTGTGTGTGTTTTTTTTTTAGACTGCTTTAATCAATTTATATACAGTTCTATATTACGTTCTTATGTGCTTGTATGTGTGCGTGTGTGTGTGTGTGTATGTGTGTGTGTGTGTGCGCGTGTGTTATTTATATATGTAAAATAAATTATAATGTGTGTGTGTGTGTGTGTGCATGCATGCGTTTTTGTGTGTGTGTTTTTTTAGACTGCTTTAATCAATTTAAATGGTGTTTATTACTTTTTATTTAAGGAGAATAAAAATGCATAACTTTTGTGCAGGTTATCTATGTCATTTTTAAAATTAATTGTGTTGATTTGTTTTTGGATATGGTAGCTTTCTAAAAATAATCTGTTTTTGTATATACTTTCTGTATCTCATATTTTCGTGCTGTCAAAATCTGCTTGGTGTTGATATTCATTTAAATGTATAGTAAGGGCGCATGATTTTTAGTTTAATTTTTGGTCACTTTTATGTTGTATTATTCTGTTCTTTAGCCACTGTTTGGATTGTCCTATATATTGTTTATTGCAGCTACAGGGGATGCTGTATATGATATTGCTTTTTAGTGATTTTGGGATATTATCTTTGGTCCTGGTAAATATGTTCTTAATGCTATTTTCATATTTAGTCGAAATTTTTATTTGTGGAGTTTCTAATAGTTTTATCAAAGATGGTGTTAGTATGGAAGTGTTTTGTATTTGTTAAGTTCAGTTCCTATGTGTTTTTCTGGATGTATTTGTTTAGTTTGAAAAATTAGTTTATTTGTTAAAGATTTAGGATATCCATTGTTTAGTAAAGTTTTTTGTAGTTGTTTAAGATTAGTTGCAAGGAAAATGGGGTCGGAAATTTTTGAAATTGTTTTTTAAAGTTAGGGCAGTATTTATTTTATGTCTGAAAGTATGATTTAAGTTAAAATTGAGGTAACGGCCGGAATTTGTTGGTTTTTGTATGAATCAAATATAAGTTTATTATTAGAATCTCTAATAACGATCATATCTAAAAAACTCAGTTTTCTGTTGATTTCTGTTTCTGTGGTAAACTGAAGTTTTGGATGGAAATTGTTAAATGCTGTATTAGTTTCTTCGATTTTGTCTTTTGGGATAGAGCAAATTATGTCATCTACGTATTTCACGATAAATTCTAGTTTGAAGGGTAATTGTGGTTTTATGGTTTTGATAACATTGTCCATTACTAATTGAGCAAGTATTGGTGAGATCGGGAAACCCATTGGTGTACCAGATACTTGTAGTGAAACGTTTTTTTCTAACTGGGCTCAGCTAGCCTCACGCATGGGCGCTAGTGGAACGTTTTTTCTTTTATTTCAGAGTGCCTAGCCGTTGCCGGCACCAGTGAAACAAATATTGTTTTTTGAGGCACCTGCCCTACGTTTATAGAAAGCCAGTGAAACTACTTTTTTTTATATATAGCTGGCCCCACGTTGGGCGCCAGCGAAACGTTTTTTTCTAACTGGGCTCAGCTAGCCCCACGTTGGGCGCCAGTGAAACGTTTTTTCTTTTATTTCAGAGTGCCTAGCCGTTGCCGGCACCAGTGAAACAAATATTGTTTTTTGAGGCACCTGCCCTACGTTTATAGAAAGCCAGTGAAACTAATTTTTCTTATATATAGCTGGCCTCACGTTATGAGCAAGTGTAACGAAGTCTTCCGACATAACTAGGGGTCTATTCCTTGGGCAGAGCTATGAGAAATGGGGGGGTAAGTCGAATTCTGATTGTAAGTTGAACTTAATCCAAAACAAATAGGCGCCACCAAGTCCTGACTTATTTATGATAATAGCGTGGTATATTTCTAGGGGCGGACGTGGAAACCCAAAGAAAAAAAACCCCTTCGATGACAGAAACCCGTCTTAACCGAATAAGACGCTGCTCCTGTAAGAAATAGTAATCATTAGCTTAATAGAAGGGTGGAACACTATTTGTGTACCACAAACATACCTAAAGAAATATTTAAAAAAATATCTCCTATATAAGTTGACATCAAAATTCCACTCTTAAGGATATTAGTTTCTTGTAGTTAGTTTTGACCATATTTGATCAAAATAAAAAACTTTAATCTTGAACCAATAATTTACTCAAAAGATTCTCTTTTAAAACAAAATTCAATGCAACAAAATATCATAAATAATTAAATGAGTTCATGAGTTTTAAATTAAGGTTTATCAAAATAGTTGATAATCAAACATTTTAAAACTTAGTGTAAACTTGTTACAAAAACAAAGGTCCGACCCGTGCAGATCTGTTCGAGCGGGTTACAATTTAAAACATAGTTACTCAAGTCTCCTTATCTAAATTATTTGTGTTAGTTTCAATTTCTAATAAAAAAAAACAGATCACAAAAATATTCTTGTTTACTCAACTTAGGCAAACGCTGTTCAAAGCATATGTTTACTAGAACACATGTGTCAGCAGTATATTGCAGACAAACAAGTGACATCAAAAACACCTGTCGCTGTTACCAACAGTACAAAATGAACCACGTGTATGGTTTCTTAAACCATTAAAAATTGTGAATTATAATTTTTAACACTGGAAAATTCCAGCACAACAAATAATTGAATTTTATAATTTTCGTGCTTTTATGCACTAAACAAAATAGCGTGTTTCTAATTTGAAACACGGAAAATTTCTTAAAGTTATCTACAAACCAAAGCTGCGTTTTGTAGCTGTGAAGAGGTGTTGTAATATCAAACGTCATCACCATACTTCCATCAGCTGCTGCAATATGTTGAACCCTGCTGTCTTATCAAATAACATCCTAACGTTGTGTACTAAAATGGTCTTCTATAAATTATTCAAATTTTCCATCATCAAAGTTACTTCCTACAGACTGTAATACAAAGTGGTTTTACATCAGTGGTTGGAATCGTTGTTTTCAAAGTTGCTTTTATGGTGGTTATTTGCGCGCTAAATAAAATATCTCAATTAAACAAATTAAATAACGTTCGTAGGATACCAACTGCTATTTAAAGATGGATCTCGACTGCTTAAAATGTAACCGCAAATTGGCGGCCTGCTTCCAATCGTACATTTTGACTCAACAATCTCGCATGGCCGACTGGTTAACACGCTCGCTCCAACGACGGCGTGTCCCAAGGGGGGGCTTTCAACGAAAACGCGCCTGCGAACAGTTATCGAAGGCACAGATACTTGACTATACATAGAATGCTACATATAGATTAAGTTTTAGCGTATTACCAAACTTGTTAAATGTATTTTACTTATAATCTTAATAAAAGCGTTTTATAATTTTGCACTTTTATGGATGGATTTAATAATCAAGAAATAAAATTGTTACAGTAGATAAAAATTATTTTGAATTGTAAAATGTGTGTTGTTGATTACCAAATATATACTACTGATGAACAGATCAAGTGAAAACTTACAATGTTTTTCAATAGTACTCCACTTTTCTTTCAAGATGTTGATAACTAGATCTGTTGGTATGTTAGTGAATAAAGACTTGACATCTAATGATATTAGACTAAACTCGTTTAGGATAGTATATAGTTTGTAGCGGTCGACAAATGTGAAGGAATCTTTGATACTGTAACTGGATTCAATGGGGAATGCATTACTTAAAATTGTTGATAGAAAGGAAGCTAAGTTGTATGTTGGTGTCATGATAGATGAGATTATAGGTCTAAGTGATAATTCGGGTTTGTGGATCTTGGGAAGTCCGTAGTATCTGCCTGCAATAGAATTATTTTGAGTAAGTTCCTTCTTTTGTTGTTGTTCAAATCATTAACGCTGGGTTTTGTTAAGATAGCAGTTTGGTATTTCCTTGCGTTTAAAATTTTTGAGAAAGGGAAATACATTTTCAGCATCAGTAAACATTGTCTAAATGCATAGCTTATGTGGGCTGTGACGCAAAACTACTTAAAATACGTCTAAATCTGTGGCATTACCATTGTTTCAACAGTTCCAAGGCACAACCTATTTTTGTTGAAATAGTAGTTTTAATTTTCTTAATTTTAACCCCTGTATGAAGAGTAAGAAAACAAGTAATGATATGGTTGTATACAGTATTTTTCTCTGCAAGTAACATGTTTACACTTTTTCTTTAAAATAAAATAAAGTATTAAATATATAAATATATTAGGTAGTTAATTACACAAGGTAAGCTAATAAATACTAACGTATTACAGTTAATTTTGAGCGTTGCTTCTTGTCTATAACTGGCATACGTCAAAAACTTGACAATATCAGATATGATTGACAAAAATGCCAAACGTAATTGAAAGTTAGGTCGGTGTATGGTAGTGTACACGATTCAGATTTAAAGTTTTTCCAATTGTTGTCATCAGTTGTTACGTGCCAATCAGCACGAGAGAGGGTTGGACGAATAACCTCGCGCCGACGTGAAAAAGACAAGAAGTGGGGACAAGTTTCCTGTTCTCTCTATAACGTGGCTGTTTGCCTTTGATCTTCGAGTGGAGTGGACGCTTGAGGTATCGTATCATGCTTATCTTTATCTATGTAGATATCCTGCCTAATTATCTTTGTTGTCTCCCTTTACCTGGTTTTTCCTTATCCGATCCCTACATAGGTAGGAATAAATATGCAACCTTAGACGAACCGTACTCCACGACCCTGGACGACGAACTCATGATTGCCGTAGCTGGCCGGAGCGCTTGTAGGAGCGTGGCAGGAGTCACCATCTTTAACTACCGTAAAAAGGGCCAGCATGCCGCCCTTATGGATGTGCTGACGCCGTCTTAACCTACCCCGAAGGACGATTGGCGTACTTCGTGGAAATCTGGACCTATCATGTGAGTAAATTCTGTATTATTTATTGCCTTAATTTTGTGTAAATTTTCCGATTATGGCGCAATATAATATTGTGCAGTGGTGACGTCATTGGCAGTTGGCTGCGCGGAATCTGTAATAAGGTTAGTGCTGCCATCCGCGAGTGGCGTCGCTTGCTTTTTCAGCGCGCTTGCGCGATGTATTATCGACTTTGTAACTGTAATTATCGACTCTTTAAACTGTAAGACAGTCTCAGTGCTGTAATTGAAAAATGCATGGTCTGCGAAAGACCATAAATTTTAATTAGATGTGGGTAGTATAATCTAAGTTTTCAGTGCATTTTAAACCTGTTTGTACTTGGTTTCAATATTAGTATATAACAACGTACTATATTTTGCTAGTGTAAAATGGTGCACTATTTATTGTCAACTTCAATTACATGGTCAAAGCTATCTGCCTTATGCAAGATGATGGTTACCTAACCATCCTTACATCGCTCAAAAAGCAGTTGCGATTTAAACATACAGTCGATTTATATACCGTCTCTGGATTCATACTGCATGTTATAAAACTAATTTCATTACCAAATTGCTTATATAGAAACAATAAAAAGTTTGTTAAAATGTTGCCTAATGATTTTTACCATATAAAATGTTTTCACATTGCAATAAATATCATACTTACAATATCAGCTTTACCCCTGCATTTAAGGGTATGAAATCCAGTTTGAACAAGTCCAAACGAACAATAATTTTTTGAATGCGACGAAATTAAAGTTAATATTGATGGACCTTCAGTTGAATCAGCTTCAAAATATGATGGATGATAATCGACAGGTGTTTCTAAAACAGAAAGTTTATGGCAATAAGAAAATTACAAACTGTATCCTTCTAAACCTTATGAGCCAGCAAGAGAATTTTTTGTAGTTGGTCAGAATAACGGCATTTATTGGCGTGGGTGTGTGTTGTGTGTGTGTGGGTATAGTAGGAACTATAAAAAAAGTCCTCTATGCCCTAGGTGTCTAACTCAATTCAAAACATACGTTTAACATTATTTAAAAGCGTAACTAATATACATGATAAAGATAGTAATACGATTTGTACGAGTTTTAAATAGACATACGCGAACACGTTCATCTGGGAAAACGACAGAGAAGAGTATGTGTCCGTATGTTTTAAACTTTATACTTAACAGACTGCTAACCTTTGGTAAAATTATGCCTGTTCTTTAAAATAGGATATCGTTCTTAGTTTTTGTAAATGGAATATACTTTTTAAAGTTTTAAAAGGATTGATGAAAATTAAGTGTTTGGTGTGAAGATGTCATTAGTCATTTTATAAGAATGTCTACAAGACAAAATATTATTTTTTCCATAAGGCACGGTTGCCAAAGAATTCAACGCAGCTGCCGTAAATAGTTTATATTTCAGTTATTATACGTTTCTATTCAGATCAATATATGTAACTCATTTTATGACAATGCATTTTATTTTAATTGAAACGAGAGGATGCCAATTCAAAAATAGTTAAAGCAACTACACCTATGAAAATAAAATATTATTGGTAACCATGCTTCATTACGGTTTGCAGATGCGCAAAGCTTGACGGAAAATTCTGAATCGGAATATTTATTAGGTATTTATGAACTAGATGCTACATTGACTTAAAATTTTCAACTTAATTTGTACAAATACAAGTGATGATGCAGACGACCTCTTTCATGGTTTCGACTATGTGTGGATGTGTGTGTGTGGGTGTATGTGTGTGTACGCACATTGCATGCGTTGGCACGTGCGTGTATGTGCATGAAGGAGGAGAGGTTCGCAAGAACGTGAACGCACGCACATGTGTGTGTTGTGTGTAATGTGTGTGCACGTGCGTGCATAGGTGCTTGCATGAGTTAGTATGCGTGCGCATGTTTGCGTGTGTGTTTGGGTACATGTGTGCGTGCTAATGTGAGTAGGTGTGTGCGCGCATGCGTGCATATGTGTGCGCGCATGTGGGTGGGTGTGCCCATGCGTGCATGCATGTGTAGGTGCGTGCATGCGTGGTTTTTGATTAAACTGAAAATATTTTAATTTAATTGTCACGTCCCATTCCTGTAATTAAATAATTTTGCATATCTAATTTAAAATTGCATATTCCGTACTCTTCCCAAAGTTATTTTGCGTGTATTAACATGTTCGATTCCCTCATAATTTGAAACACTTATTTGCCTAACATCCTGTAGAATCTTATTAATATTCAATTTAAAAATAGCACATTTACTCTTTCAATATAATACGAAACTTGGTTTTTTCATTAAAGATTATAATACGTTCAAGAACGTGGTTTTCGATAGTTAAAGCATTTGTTTTGGAAATATTACACTCAGTCAGCGAAGTGTTTTATCAAATGGGTTTTCCCTATATCAGTTGAGTTTTGAGTTTCTAATGTGGGTTATTCGATTCATTCGTTGTAAAACGTTTAATTTAAATTGATCTAATGACTACAACGATCCGAATTAAGAGATATACCTGCAAAAATTCACGGAATGAATTTATAACATAGAATTTTGAAATCAGCTTGTATTAAACGGTTAGTTTGCAAATGGAATTTTTCCAATACCGAAAGTATTTATGGCGATTGGTACTACACTACTTTCAACTACTTCAATCCATCGGTACGTAAAACGTATAGACTTTGTTACGTTAAATTTCTGAAATCGATTGATTTCTGCATGCTGCATATAAATATTTAATTTCCAACTACTCCGTTTTACGGTTATTTAAAGCTGCCCTAGAAAATTTTCTAACTTCACGGTCATTAAGTGATTTAACAAGCTCCACTTTCTTTCAATTGAATTGAGTACTTATTTAAGCCCCCTATAAAATCTCGTAGTTTTAGTACATTGTTAAATACGTAGAATCTATTCTATGATATTTTCCTTTGCTTTGAAAAGATTAGAAGGCCCGCGGTTATCAATTCTATGAAATAAAAAAGCATATCATTAAAATTACTTTTAATAGTTTCTTTGAAAACCTAAAACTCGCATCATAAAATACGTTTCAACCACCTACATCCTAATTAAAAATTTTTGATGGGTTTGTTATCTATACCAAGAACTATCAAAACGGTATTCTGTTATCATGCAGGTGTACAACTCGCTCAGTTAGCAATTCTTGAAAGCCATTATGTCATCTTTTGGTTGCAAGTTCTGTTCTACAAATGCTTCACAGCTGCTATATTAAAAATACTTGCAGGTGCTATTCTTAGAAAAATTTTACGTGCTATCATTAGTAATTGTTTCGAAACGAAAACGGGTTACCTCCTCTGATGTTTTCTATCACTTATTATGTATATTTTTTCTGTCAATCTATACCACAGCAAATTGTGGTAGATTAACATTACCCTATCGAGAATTCTTATGTATTTGTATTAAGCCCAGGGTAAGGTTTGGATGGAAATTAGCTTATAGTAAAAGAACACTCTAAAGACATTGAACTAGCTGGGTTTTCTGGCCGACGGTTGCATGAGATTGGGTCAGTGGGTATATTTGAATTGAAAGAAACAGAATAAAGGATGCCACCTAATTTTTTTATAAAGCAAGTAACTAAATGAATTCGCTTAAAGGAAAATTTGGAAACCTATATTACCATAAACCACTTTGAATACAAAGTTTGATAGTCACACATATCATACTTACATCTGCTGGTCTTCTTCAAACATCTAATGTTGAGTGGGGTGACTCTGAAACATAGTTTCTACCATCATAGACACCCTATATATATATATATATATATATATATATATATATATATATATATATATATATTACAGATCAATATGAATATAATATCTTTAAATTAATTTCAATTGTTATCTGGATACTTTTTCGGATAAGTTTACTTTGTAAACACCGTACCAATTTTTGGGAGAATTTAATATTATTGAAAAATGAACTGAAGTCTAATAAAATAATTCTGTATTCTCTTTAAAGAAAAGTACTTAACATCATGATAAATAACATTGTTAAAAAATTTTAATTCTTATGAAAATGATTTGTAAGTGAGAAATTTAATTATTGACATTTTATATTTTATAGATTAGTCTTGTAGCACTACGCAACCTCACAGTGTTTAAATATTGCTTAATAAACGTTTGGCAAAAATCAACAATAATCAGATTACTTTAAATTCCAATTTACATGATATAGCTTTCAAGTGTTATAATTTAACATATTAATACTTCAATTTGTCAAAACAAGATAACTGAGGAGGTATATTCACACCTGTACAATCGGTGAGATATGATATATAATTTGAACACGCTATTAATAAGAAATATAGGTTACGGTACTCATTGGACTTTATACTTTACAAAGGGATTTTTAAATTCAATTCACAAAACATTTATACAAGTGATATTAAGTTGCTTAAAGCAACGTAATGTAAAACAAATTTCATAAGCATATAATTGCATGCACAATTTACGCAGTGGACTTTGTAACGTCCGCCTTATGTTATAACAAATACATTCTTACCGACCGCGGCAATGACCTGCAACCTTGAATCGACCTGTGCATCGGTAGAACGTGCTGGTTACAAGCAACATCCGTCACATGTGGAACACAGTAGTTTACGGCTTTGCCTGCTAAACGAGTTCCATAAATTAAAGTGAAGTCTCCTCCAAAATTACTACAAGACCATCCTTATTTCGGTATCAAACTTTCATATTTCTTGATTATAAAATTACACGGCATCAAAGCCTTACGTTCAAAGTTATACGGGATCAGAATTATATGGGATTACAGTTGTACGTTAAAAGTAGTAGGTTAAAAGTTGCACTAAAATAAAATAATTAATTTCACATTCTAATTTATTTATACAAACCATTCGCTAAGGGATTTGTACACTACATTATTAATATAGTTGTCATGGACAACTTCAACAGACTGCTCGTCGATTACGACGTCGTCGCCAGGAAAACTTGGTTTTCCTGCACATGTTGAGCATTTCTAACACGGGGCGACCTTTCAGTTTAACTACTAAACGAAAAGTGATAAACGATCGCCAATCGTCGGAACGATTTTAAAATCTTAGATACTTTACGATGTAGGAACATGTTAACAAGTTTGTATATATATAAATGTTATCAAAAGGAATATGTATTTTGTATATTTTACTTGTAATTAGGATTAAAATGTGCTTTGTGAGTTTATTGATTATTAACTATGTAATAATGACTGAACGAATTATGTAAATGTTGTTAGATAACAACTAAAATAACAGCTACAGCGCACTAAGGTTAATAACCAAATTTTACCGAAAATTTATATGTTACACACTATAAATACAGACAGCTTTAAAAGCCCTCCTATTCTATACAGCTTCCTTTACTGTAAAAGAACTGTGTAATGTCGCGGTGCAAATTAAGATCCTTTGTTTTACTTAGTGTTACAGTCAAAGTGAAATTGTTTCATATAGCATCCAGTCCGTCGGCAAGTGTATATACGCACTTTCAGATCCACTACGATGGTACCAGAGGAAGACAGCTACCCTTTTTAAGGGACAGTTACTGTTTTTTCTTGACACTGCTATGAAATCTACCTACTTCTATTGTTGGTTGATAACCATGTAAGTTAAGAAGCATTGTTGTCATTTTCTACTGACTGCAAAATTTTATTAGCTGTAGAAGTTTTTATATGTAAAGAGTTGTCAACATATCCTTCTGCGGTGATAGATGACTTCCACCCTCCATGTCTCTTTAATGCCATTATGTCACCACCTGCATCAATAAGTATAGTGGTCAAAGTTCTAAAGCCGTGGCCAGTGTATGCAGATGGTTCTTACAATTTTAGATACTCAGCTACTTGCTTAGGTGCATTTCCTAATTAGTTTATGCCAAACAACTTGTTTAGTACATTTACCTTTTTGGTAATTAAAAAGATTGGCTAATAAATACTACAATCATTAACTTGTTGACGAACGTCTATGTACTGCTTGCAAATTGTATAAAATGATCCAGACACAACGACAGATCTGTGTATTTTTGTTTTTGTATCTCGTATATGAATGTGAAGTATTGTACCCGTGTTTTCAACGTCAGTAATGTCCAAGTTTTTCAGCTCTTGTTTTCTGCAGGCAAAACTAATTCCAATAATCATAACAGCATAAAATAAAATGAAATATTGCTAAATGTTTATAGTTACTTTATAGTTATTATACTTTCATCAATAAATAATTATAATTAGGAGCTTCTTTAATAAATTTCTTAATGTCCTCAGCACAGAGTTTTGGATTTCTTGCTTTTAAATCCATCTGATTGTCTTTTTAGGTAAGCCCCGATTTTCGAATAATTCTCTAAATTTATATTTTCTTCAAACTAAGTGTACTTTGGAGCATATAGTATATTGCCAACAATGAGAGGGCTTAAATTAATCAGTAATATGTCCAAAATATGCTATGAGAACAGTTTCAGAAAATGATTGTTCCTTGTTCTTTACTCGCCAGTCCATACATTTTTGATATAGGATTTCATATCTGCCCTTTGATTTTTAAGGTAAGAGATTGTTACATGTGCTTGCCACTTTTTCGATTATTTCTGGAAGAGTTCTTAGTATTTCAGCATCGGTTTCTGAATCCGAATTCATACTTTGTTAAGAATCTAATAATACTGTGTAACTATTTTAGTTGACAGCTAGAAGACGTCAATAATTGTTTGACAATGCATAGCCACCTACTTTTTAGAAACGGTTATGTATATTACGTAACAGTTTTTGAATCTCATAACAAACGCCAGTTTGTTATAATGAACTTACTAAGTTATTTAACCATGTGCTATAAATAACGTACTAACATAGGAGTAGAAAAAAGTGATTACGTACTTGCTTTCTAGTCACAAGCAGTATCAATCAAAGCTTGCATTACAGCAATTTTTACTGTTTTAAAATTAATATTACAAAATGCTAACATCGACAACTTGTTTACTAAATTATGATCTAGATTAAGTTTAACACTTGGTTCATTTCAGTTTAAAGTTAGGCTACTTAAATTTACTGTTACGTTTTCACTTCTAGGATATGCACTTCAAAGAGCAGGCAAAATACTGTACAAATTGTCTTATTTTCTTCTTGTATGTATTTAGAACTGAAACCATTATGTACGTACTTATATGTGTTATTTTGATTTTAAGATTTATGTGACTGAAAAATGATTCTTAATCTGTTTGCTTAAATGTATAATTCTATGTGGTGTTATATGTGCGTTGATGCTATTGTTTACATCATATTTTAATAACACGATTACAAAACGTTCGATTTGGTTTTTGTAAATATTCAGTTTGGTACGATTTTGTTGGTTTGTAAATAAATTTCTTACTGAGGTTACCAATTTTTTTTTTGTGTGACCCACACCACTGTACGACATTTTGAACTAGCACGAAATCAAATTCTTTTGAATTTGTATTCTATCGGTGTTTTGTTGCAGTATTCAGTGTGGGCGATTTTCTTTACTTATTTTACTACTTTCTTTCTTGTCTGGATGGAATACCGTAACAACTTATATCCTAGGTCAGGTAATGATTTGCTCTTAGCTACTGGTCAAGAGAAATGAAGAGTTATTCCGCTCACTTTTGCTTCTACTGAATTTGATTCGCTTGGTTTGGGTATATTGTGCCATATGATCCTGCATATATCGACTGTAATCAGTGTAGGGTCGAAGTGGAACGACCAACCAATTCCTATTTCTTGTCGGTGTCGCATTGATGACCTACATCAGGAAGAATTGTGTCTGAGTTTTTTATTAAGTTTTTCCAGTTGCTCATTGCACAAATGGAGGTATCACAGTGTTGAAATTAAATTTACTTCACTCAAACTGGCGGAATATACTAATAATGAAGACCGCTTTTTCTTGTACGAGTATGAATTTTAAGATATACTTTTCCAACTATATAAAAATTTATAACACTATGTAAAGAGTGACGTTTGCTAATATTTTTTTTCAGTCACGAGGAGAAATGCATTTCAACTCTAATCGTAGTTACTGATTGCAATTTACTGTTACTTTTTTTTAATTACTTGTCAATCATTATTTGTGGATATAATGTCAGTATTGGGTTGGTGAGACTTCTTTTTAATTTGTTTTATATAAATACTAGCATTAAGATGGCAATTTAGGTTAAGGCAATCAAAGACGGATATTATTTATTTTTGCAAAGGTTTTTGGACTACGTAAATCCTCACGGATATTTTTGATAAATGTTTTGTTCTATTGTTCTATTGGTTTTCTTAAGGGTTTGTAAATAAATTTCTTTCTTGAGGTTCCCTTTTTCTTTCTACATGACCCACTCCACTTTACGTTTTTAGCTACCACGGCATTAATGCTTTGGATTCCCCTTGTTTTTGTTACTGTACTCGGTGCGGGCTTAGTGTTACTTTGCTTACTGTAGTTTACTTTTCTTTTGTCCGCACAAATTACCGTAGTATAATGTGAACGCCACTGTATCTAGCAACTATTAAGCCAAAAAAAATTATTTTTAGGTAGATACAGAAAACCCTGTCATAGTTGGTGATTCTCAATTTTTTTTCTTTTATCTAAATTCTTGGATAATTGGTTAGACCTCTAACATAAAAAAATTGCCACAATAATAATACTTCTATTCCATAACAAATAATTTAAATCAAATAAGAGCAATAGTTAACAAATAAACTACATCGCAATTTTTTAGTGTAAAAAAACTTGAACAAAATCTCATTACATAATAGTCATGTTAGTGTCAGATCTGACAGTCATACAAATTTAATAAAAAACTGGAACTTCGTGCAATCTTAATATGTCATTTCGTTCCAGTAAAGTATAAACTGGTTTAAGCTTCTTCAAATATAATAAAATTGAACGAAACATTTTCTTTCACAAAAATATAATAAAGTCATGCAAAATTAATAAAATTAAAGAAAATTACAACATTTTAACAAATCGCATGAACTGAAACCGTGAGGATTTTCACGGCTGGTAATTTGACCATACGTGGAGAAGGGGGTTATTAAATAACTCCGGATAAGGATTCGGCAAAAGTAAAAACCCTTAACCACTGGTCACCGATTGCTACCCTTGCATTGGTTGTGGTCCGGTTACAGCTTGTCTTCTGCCATTCACGTGCAGGAATAAATTTCAATGGACCCCAGACTGATTCACAAAACTTATTGATGATCTGAGGGTGATTTCCGACCTGTGGGGTTCTTCTTTAATATGAAGGTATTTTTTGACCTGTGGACGTTTTCATTAACCAGATGGTGTTTTCTTTAACACATAGATGTTTTCATTAACCAAAAGGTGTTTATGCATCAACAACTCCCATCCGGGTTGGCTCGAAGATCAATGTGAAAGTGAACGGATTAGGAAAATGACTTATGAAGACAATTCGCTTTGGAGAATTCTTACCTTCCGGAATTTTATACTAATCTAAACAAATGCTTAGTGACCACATGCCGTGTTAACAAAACAAGTTGAAAACCTTGATATATATTGCTATGATATTGCCGTACTCCAATGTATTTAACATTCAGTTGCCTGTTGCTCGCCACTGCTCTGTGTCACTAAATAACCTAGAATAAATTTTAGATTTCACACAATTCGTTTTATATGCCTCACTAGCTCATTTCAATTCCACACAGAGTGCACAAGGATACGATAACAAAGAAGTTTTTATCCCCCTTTTCTCTAACACTTCCCATTTGAACGAGGTAAACAAAAATTAACCAAAATTTATATAACAACCAAAATATATACAATTTTTAGCTCCATCACCTTTATAATAGCATTCACTATTTAAGATGACCCCTGAATCAAAGTAGGAATATAAATTAGTTTGTCCTCAAATTATGACTGCCTTAAATCCGTTTTAAGTCAGCAAAAATAACTGTATACTACTGGAAGTACATTTAACGTTCAATGACCTTCTTTCCCTTTTACGTAATTTTTACGTATCAACCAAAAATTTTTGATGACCCTTTACATAAATATCTCAGTACATGCAAAATTTAAATGTTCAAAAAGAAATCAATGTCTTATGCTATTAATGAATTTTATCTCTGACCTGTTGTTTTTCCCTGTTGAACTCCTGGCTGTGAATGCGCGTCTCTGCATACACCCCAATTCTTAGAACTGCCGCTGTATGCTGTTGACCAGTATCCTTGGACTGTTTTCAGTTAGATTTTCTTATTGGTTTTGTTTGGTAGTACAGCTTGGTTAAATGCCCAGTTTAACACTTAATCGTTTACTTAGTGAAATTTAGTTCAATTCATAATTCAATCCTCAGTTTAATAAATAGTTCAACCCTTGGTTCAATAATTAGTTCAATAATTAGTATAATGCTTGCTTCAATTCTCAGTGCAGTGCTCAGTGCCGTTTTTAAATGTCAACAGCGAATTTCTGTTGTATATTTGCACTTATACTAGTATTTGAAATTTTTTATCACCAACTTTCACTTATATTATTATTTAATTCGATAGTTTAACTTCGCGTGTTATCTTGGTTCAGGCAAGCACAGCGTGTGCCTTGGTTGTATAAAGAACGACACTTTATCAGCTCGTGCGGTATTTAAAGGTACGCCACGTATCACCTGTTATAATTGGTTTACCCAGTTTATCTTGTTGATTGAGGCGTTGCACTTGTCTGATCGTGCAAGCCTTCGGATTTTCATGGAGTTACCATCCTAAATTTCGTCGCAATGCCTTTGCAAATCACGTAGACATCAAATTTTGTATTGTGAATTCCGTTGACCATGATACCTTGCACCTTCTCATGTCACGTCCTCTTATTTGTATAGAAATTTATTACTTGAAATCGCACGTAGTCAAACGTCTGATTCCTTATTTTTGTTTTCGTAATCTGTTGGGTTTATGTGTTGATTTTATATTAAAGATCACGTAGGCAAATTTTATAATGACGTAAATTAAATGCGTTTCTTTACTTCCGGTGTTTATAAAACATGTTTGTTTTGAAAGACGTTTCTTGCGAGCATTAATGCGTCGAGTTTTAAAAAAATCGTTTCATGTTTGTTCGACTTTCGATGTTCCTGATGCGTATTTATTTAAAGTTTATGAATTCTGCTATTCTTAAAAATGAATAGGATTGCGTACAAAGTTATCTATCTTACTAAATATGAGTGAATTCTTGAAGAATGAGCTTCCTTTCATTGATTAAAGTTGGTTGTGAATTTTATAGTGTGTTTGATATTTGCTTTTTGTATAATTGGCGACATACTCTTTATGATAAAAATGTTTAATTTTCTAGACTTTGGTGTTGTTTACATGGAGTGTACAACCCTTGTGATCCTATATACCACTAAATAATCCTATTATCATAGCAATATATATATATATATATATATATATATATATATATATATATATACGTCAATACATGTCCATTCTCCCTAAATGAATTAAATAAATTTTGCGCGGAAATAATTTGTTCTTTTCTCTATACAGGGTGGTCGAAATTGTATTGTTTACCCCAAATTTAACCCTTTAAATCCACAACAATATATATATATATATATATATATAAAAAACAAGACAAGTTATTTGCAGTCCGCAATAAGTAATTTGTGCAGAACACAATGAAAATAACATGTACATTAATAAAACAATAGCATTATTATTTCACAAGGGGAGGAATATATGTATGTATGTATGTGTGTATGTCTGTGTGTCTGTGTGTCTGCATGTCTGCGTGTGTCTGCGTGTCTGTGTGTGTCTGTATGTGTCTGTGTTGTAATGTATATAAATCCTTCGTGAATATCAGATAGCAAATTGGACCTCCATATAACATTAACGACTATCTTACCTGATATCACAAAGTCGAGTATTTCTTATTAATGATGGAAGCCCAAGGTAAAGTTGGATGGAAAACGGCTTGAGGAAAAGAAAAACTCTTTAGAGATAAACGGCTAGTAGAGTGTTAGCTCTGGGTAGATCATGGGTTGTCTATTGACCAAAAATATAGATAAAGAGTGCCACCGTATTTTTCAATACAACAACATACAAAGATACATGTACTTGTATTAGGGGAATGTGGAAAAACCTGTATATCAACCTTGCAAAACACTTACCAAAATATCAATTGCCAGATGTGTTACAGATGTCTCGACTTAACCTGTGAACAAACAAATGCACAACATGGACACCGTTTGTGTCCTTTTAAAATAGTCATCAAATATAATATAATTGAATTTAAGTTCCAAGAATATATACACCCAGGGTATTTGTTATCAAAGGACACAGTTAACCTTTTGCTTATTAAGATTCTATAAATTTCACTTGAATTTTTAGTAATGAAAGAGTCAAGCAAAAATAAATTCTATTTAATTAAATTCTCTTGGTTTGTTTCAGCAAAAAACTTTTTCAACAAAAATTTACATAAAAAGAAACTAGTATGGTTCTGTCTTCAAAAAAAAAACACAAAGATCTCAAAATTGAATATTTCTACATAAGTTTACTATAAAGTTTATGCTTTCTTAATAATTCATATTTCATATTTTAATTATAGTCATCTGTAGTACTACGGTCGGACCTTACAAAAAAATTAGATTATTTAACGTCTTATAAAATTGCATCATTCAACAAAGAGTTAGCTTTACTTAATATCTTATAAAACAATTCATCATGTTCTTTAAAAATCAAACCACATGACCTCAAAATAACTAAAGATATTTTAAAGTAACGCAAAGTAACATGTGGTATTTATATTGGATAGCTAGGTATTTTTGACATCATACGTCAAAAACAACTTTTTTAGTGTAGTCACTACTGTCTGCTTGTGAAACAAATACGGTAGGCAAACTACATAGCCATCTTTAAAATTTTGTTAAAGTTACAAGTTTAGTACGGGATCTTTCTTTTTCTAAATGAATTTTAACATAACTAAATCAAGGTAAAATTTCAACCTTCGATCATTCGTAAAACATTTAAATAAATATAACTGGAATTAAAGATTAAATGTCACTCACGTGCCGAGGTACAGTTCAATCAAAAGAATTTGAACTTTTAGACTATAACCATATAACGCCAGATGTGGACTATTCCATATACATCTGTGATGCACACAACAGGAAACATACCATTATGACTGAATTTAACGCTGGAATTATAAAAGATCTGAACAAAATATTATTTAACCAAACAAAATCTCCATTAAGTATGTCCTATAATTTTCTTGTATTTTAAATCTCAAACTAAATTTTCATGGTATTGATGACATTGCATGTTTTAATGATGGGGGAACTGCTGTCTTCTTCGTCCTGCATGAATCAACTATCTCGCTGAAGGTGGAATACAAAAATAAATCCATCACCCAAAAGCTGCCAGGAACCACATTCAGACACGAAGGTTAAATTAATCGAACTTTCTTACGGACCGTACTGCAGGCCATGTGCCTGGATACCATTTTGACCTTTCTACGCTGCGGATAGCAGCTTACCTGTTTAAATGCTGATAGAAAAGTCACACGAAATGACAGACTGACGATTCTTATTATAGAAACTTAGACCTCTACAGCGAAGGAGCGCATATCCCATTATATATTTTATGAATTATTTTAAGTGATCAGATAATTATAAATTATATTTTTATTTTATTGAAACATTATATTAGATTAATAAGAAAAGTGTAACTGAGTAAAAAAATACGTTACAGTGTGTCTGCGTGTGTGCGTGCAGGTGTGTGCATGTGTGTGCATGTGTTGTGTGTGTGTGCGCGCGTGCGCGCGTGCGTGTGTGCGCGCGTGGGTGTGAGTGCATGCGAGCGTGGGTGTGTGTGTCGGTGTGCATGTGTAGGTGCGTGTGTGTGTGGATGCGTGGGTGAATGCGTGCGTGTGTATGAAAGTACGCACGTGTGTGCTTAGGCGAGTAAACGCGCGAGCGCGCGTGTGTGTGCATGTGCGTGTGTTTATGCATGTGGGCATGGGTGTGTGTGTGTGCACAATAAGTTATTTACACAAACTTTTAATGATTAGAATGCTATTTAAAATTTTCTCAGTAATATTTCAAAACACCTGAATTAATTTCCATATTATTATTTGTAGTAGTAGAATTTATTTAGGAAGAGCCTGTACGTCATCATGCGCACACGGTTAAAACGGTGTTAGATTAGTCCATTGTTTATAAATAGGCGTGTTCGTTCAGCATATCAGTGGCGTCGATAATTTGCTGTTAAATGTCAATTGATATTTGTGATTGATATTCATGAAAATGTGTAGCACAGAATAGGAAACAATGAGGGTACGCATATAACCAGTTCCAGGACTGAAGACGTAATGATGATGATGATGAGATAAAATTGGGTCAAGTTTAAATTTCCAATATTTTTCAATAGTAATAGAAAACACTTACCATCTTCATAGTATGTTAGAGCCATTTTAATATCAATTTTCTCTGCATTCAGAAATTCATGTTGGTTCAGATATTCAATTGCTTGCAATAATCTGCATGTTGATTTGCGAAGCTTTGCTTTAGTAGTTAACCTAGAAATAGTTTTAAGGTTATTTATCTAATACACAGTGAACTTATTTATACTGGTTTCCTAAATATTTGAATTGAAATTTATAACTCTCCAGGATATGATCAGGATTCTCTTCCTCGCTGAAAATTAAGTACAATTCACGTATCTAAAAATAATGAATGTTATTGCTGAGATAATTAAATTAAAAATTTTCTACAACTTACATAGTTTTTGTCTATAGCATCAGATACACTATTTAACCATTTCTGAATTTGTCGCAGCTTATTATCTTTAAGGTTTAACTTAAAGATGGTATACTTTGAAGTATTACGGACACATTCAGTAAAATCACGTCGATCAAAATTTATTCGCTGGTGTAATATAAAAGATACTGCTGCAGGAATGAGCTTTTTTAAGAAGGATTTGGAACCTTCTGGAGTTATTACAGCATTTTTATACAGATTCTTTGTAAACTACAAAAAGAAAGCCAAATTATTTATTTAACAAAAACAATATTTAACAAGGTGTACATTGTGTATTAAAGCATAATTTTATATAAACAATAAAGGTCATTGCCCCCCCATTAATTATCAATTTTGAATTGTAACAAAGTACAGTATTGCCCGAAATAAACAGTACTGAAACTAAGTTGGCAGTGTTTTTATGCGTGCGCTGTCACACTCAAGTTAGCTAGTATAGACCTGTCAAGTAAACCTCAAACAAGTAATTAGTAGGGCCTAATTGTTAAAAATGGTGTTAAGTACAGAGGAGAAAGTGTTTCTGGTAGAGCATTATTTTCGTTCATACGGAATCGGCCGACATAATGGTGCAAGTTTGCTATACGTGTCTGATCAATTCACACAAAGGTTTAATAAACGTTCTCCAAGTAATGCTGTAATTTTGAAGGTTATTGAAAAGTTTAGAAATACAGGTAGTGTATTGTGCCAACGAAAAGGAAACTCGGAGCGTCCCAGGACAGTTAACAACAACAATAACCATGAACGTGTTTTTGAGCAAATCTTAGAAAATCCGAAAGTCAGCCAGGCAAGGACAGCGATACAACTTGATTTAAAAAGAACTTCCTTTCAAAGAATCCTGAAGGAGCTGGGTACATTTTCGTATGTGATTCAGGTACATCAACAACTACATCCTCGGGATTATCGCAGTAGAGTGGAATATTGCGCCAGAATTCTCGCGTTACAGTATGAAAATCCTGAATTTTTGAAAAATGTTTGGTTTTCAGACGAAGCACATTTTCACTTGTCAGGCTATGTGAATCGTCGCACAAATCGATTTCTGGGCTTTGCCAAACCCGATGAGGTTCAAGAGGTTCCTTTACATAGTGAAAAAGTGAGTGTCTGGTGTGGTGTTTCCGGACACGGAATCATTGGTTCGTACTTTATCGAAGAGAATGGTAGGCAAGTCACACTTAATCAACAGAGGTACAGACAAATTTTAACACGATTTATCCCTGATCTACGTCAATTCTGTCGTGCACGTAACTTGGCATTTCGAAACCAATTTTTTCAGCAGGACGGGGCAACTTGCCATACTGCTACCGCAATTCGTCAATTTCTTCAAGAACATTTTCCAAGCAAATTCATATCACGATTTACTGACTTCCCTTATCCTTCACATTCTCCAGACCTCACACCTCCAGACGCATACATTTGGGGCATGGCTAAAAATGCCGTTTTCAAACGGGCACCACAAACCATCGATGAATTAAAGGATGCCGTTAGAGTCTTCTTCGCAGCCCTGAGACAACCCTTATTCAATAACATGACCAGAAACTTAGAACATCGTTATGAAGTCTGTCTCGAACGAGGAGGTGCACATTTAGAACATATAATAAAGTGTCAATAATATGTATTTTTTAAATATACAAAACAATTACAATTTCAGTACTGTTTATTTCGGGCAATACTGTATAATACTTTATTCAAATTTTTAAAATGTTGGCAAGTTCAAAAACAGTTAATCGTCACTTTTTGAAAGTTCCATAATAGTTAACAGTGATGTTAAAATAAAAATGGAATTTTATTTGACAAGCATTTTTTCTAAGGCATAAAATAGAATAACCGGACATATAATAGTAATATGACGATTATATAGAACTTAGCATACCTGCAAAGATATTAACCGAGTACACAATAGTACTTTTAGTGTGTATGTGAAATTCGGTAACAGTCTAGTATTACACAATTTATTATGTTATGCTGAAGTTTTCTATAAACAAAAAATGAGAACTTTTTATTTTCTATAGTAATTATTTTCCACAGCAATGGATTAAAAATTATAACAACAGACTTCAATACTTTTGCAGAACCGCACCGTGAGCTTAGGCTGCCTGTGTTCAAAATGTATCAAGCATATAGAAGGTCAATAGAAATATATTTTACTATTAATAAATATAATAGTAAAACAATTTCTACAAATTAAAGATTAACTAACAATTGAATAAACATTAACCTAAAGAATACCTAAAATTACATATCCTGATAAGGAACGCAATTTATAAGTGTTTTACATGCCGAGCTTTACTTTCAGAAAACTTTTGAACAATACTATTGTACGGGTTTCAATCATTTTCCACGATATAGAAATTTTAAGTAGGACTGTAATTACATAGGATTTTCAATAACTAAATTAAATAAAATATTTAGAGTTGGAGACAATGCAAATAATTGGTTTCTATATAATAAAGCAAACAAACTCACCTTGTCCTTCCAGTAGACTTGCATATACGAGCGCTCGTTCTGTGGACACACATGGACAGCAACCGTGAATTGCCTATTCTTTAATATACAGCCATAAATCAAATATAAACACTGACTCCAATCACACGGTAACCACTACATAGCTTACACAAAAAGGGACGGTACACACATTTAACCCGTCAATAATATATTTACATGTTGCTTCCACTAAGTATGGAAAGTAACTCTTAATTTTAAAAATAACAAAAGAGTGGGAATACATTATCACTAATATATATCGGAATTATTCGCGAACTAACCTATTATTACCGATCCGATTAATATACCGGATTTATACGCGAGTTAACCGAACATTCCGCCCACCGTAAAATACCCAATTTTACCCAACTAAAGATGTGTAAGATAAATTCATCTTAATCAAAACGTCAACCAAAGAAAAAATGCATAAACAAACAAAAATAAATAAATACACATTCATCACTACACGCAATTGCGTTGATGATGATTGCAATTTACAAACCCCATGGTGAGGTATATAATAGACATTCAAATCCTCTATGGGAGCAGCTTCTGTCATGTGTCCCGAATCAATATAATCCTGCATAGCATTTATGTATAGGCCACGTAATTCAAGATTGATAGATAAACGCTTTTCTAATGATTTTAAGCATCGTAGAGCTGTAGAATAGCTTTCTCCAAATATAGGAGAACAACCGTCTACAAATGGCAGACTTACTATATAACGACCCTCACTATCTCTTCTATAATTTTTTTTAAAATCTACTTCACAAGGTTCTACCTGGTTGTGAGAAGGCAACTGTTCCAATTTCCACAACTTTTTAATATTTTCCTCTAATGCACTTTCAACAAAATAGCAAGAAGCCTGATTTGGCTCCTTGGCCGAAATCTTACCCATTAAAACATACCCAAAAATGGTATTAATAGCCGATGGCTCTTTGTCACTGAGCCCCGAAATTACATTACCCAATAAAATCTGGGGAAACACTTCCGCTCCTAGCAGCATATCCACAGGCGCTTTAACATCAAAATGTGGATCTGCTAAGCATAAGTTTTTTTGTATATGTTTCCACGAATTATTCTTTTGTAAATTATTTGCAGGCATTTCACCACAAATAGACAATGAAATTTGAGCACTGAGAGAAATCAGGGGGCCTACTCCCTTCCTAGATTGCAGGAAACAAGTGACAAGCCCTCTACTCTTAACATAGGTTTGGCTCAAACCACGAATAAACATACTTGAATGTTTTCGAATAAAACCTAAGTTTTGCACACAATTTTCTGTGATAAAATTGACTTGTGAACCACAATCCAACAAAATGCGAATATGTACTGGCACATTACCTGCACTTAATACATTCACAATCGCTGTACCTAATAGAACCGTAGGATTCAACTGGGTCATCCCTGAAAATGGGGTCACCCCAGGAGGATAGGATACTTCCCTATCCTCTGATGAAGCCAATGGCTCTGATAAAGTGGAAGAATTGTTCATCTCGGGCACAGATAACTTTCTGAAATGCAGCAGAGTATTATGACGGCCAGAACATATCGTGCACGATTTCTGGTCCTTACAAACTTTCACAGTATGTGTATCTTTCAAGCAAACAAAACAGCGATTCCGATTTCTAATCCATCGAAACCTCTCAAAAGCTGATTTATCTTTGAATACATGGCAAGACGAGATATCGTGTTCCTTTGAACATAAAGGACAACCAGTAGCTGATTTAGCAAACAATACTGTAGATTTAACTTTAGGGTTATATATTTGATCGCCTTTAACAACTTTTTTAGACTTTGAAAAACCTAATGTACCTAAATTGTCTAAAGCACAACTTTGTTTCCCTAAAAACGTTAATAACGAATCTATACCAGGGATTTTCGTACGTTCGTCAACAATGCTTAGCTCAAATTGCTCCCTAGTAACTACATCTAATTCTGTAGTAACATATTAACTAATAACAAATTCAAATGTTCCTCCTGGTCAGGCAATAAAGCTTTGAGCGCGACCCAATTTTCATTAAATTGGTCCACCAATCCCTTCATCGTAGAGGGTGAACGATCAGAAATATTTTGTATCTTATACAAATTACGAAGATAATTATTAGCAATTAATCTAATATTAAAATATCTATCATTTAATATCTTCAAGGCAATATGGTAATTGGCTGCTGTCACCTTTAAACTTTTTATAAGAGAGGCGGGCTCAGATTCTAAATGCATGACCAAAAAATGGAATTTTTCTACATCGGATAATTTCCCATTACTATCAATTAAACTTTTAAATAATTCCATAAACGATTGATATTCGGAAATATCTCCAGTAAAAACCGTTAATTTAATAGATGGAAGCTTTAAATGTGGTTGATCAGTAGTACCACAAGATTCCACTTCTTTAAACCTAGCGCTTTATCTAATAACCTAACTAAATTTCGATGCTTTGTTCGAATTGAGTAGGAAATATCATCAAAAGTTTCTGTTAAAGTATGAACTTTATCCACTAAATTATCGGGAATACCTGACCTCACTACACGCGTTTGATAATCACAAAAACGCTTTCTGATGTCTGTGAAGTCTTCCGCGCGTATTATGCAATTTTCGATTTCTTCCCTTATACCTGAACTTTCAGCAGCTTGCATTAAATCCAGTAATTTCACACTGGGTTTAATCAAACCTTCAAGCGTTTCAATACTCTCTTCAAGCTTAGGCATTATTAATAATAAATAAAGCAATAATCCAAATTTAAACTATAATAAATCAACTATTGATATGCAATGAACTAATGCACGTAAATTATTAAAGTCTCTGCAATGTAAACAAACACGCATCACCTCCAAAATGGCATGTAACCCCCAAATAACGTCAAAACACGAAGCAAGGTTAGAACGGAATGCCGAGGAAACACGAAGATTTACGATTGCGTACAAAACAACCAAGTACAAATTAACTTGACCGTTGTACTAGATTTCGTGGAAAATGAACCTAAAATAATCGATATTTAACAGATGTGCGCTCAGTCAAACACATCGCCGGTTTAAACGATAACAAACCAGATCCGGCTCGAAGGACCAACTGTACGGGTTTCAATCATTTTCCACGATATAGAAATGTTAAGTAGGACTGTAATTACATAGGATTTTCAATAACTAAATTAAATAAAATATTTAGAGTTGGAGACAATGCAAACAATTGGTTTCTATATAATAAAGCAAACAAACTCACCTTGTCCTTCCAGTAGACTTGCATATACGAGCGCTCGTTTTGTGGACACACATGGACAGCAACCGTGAATTGCCTGTTCTTTAATATACAGCCATAAACCAAATATAAACACTGACTCCAATCACACGGTAACCACTCCATAGGTTACATACAAAAAAAGGGACGGTACACACATTTAACCCGTCAATAATATATTTACATGTTGCTTCCACCAAGTATGGAAAGTAACTCTTAATTTTAAAAATAATAAAAGAGTGGGAATACACTATCACTAATATATATATATATATATATATATATATATATATATATATATATATATATATATATATATATCGGAATTATTCGCGAACTAACCTATTATTACCGATCCGACTAATATACCGGATTTATACGCGAGTTAACCGAACAACTATGAATATTTAATGCATCCAGAGTTTCTGACTCAAATGTATAATTGAAGCAATGTAGTCCTAAGATCGTTCTTGATCAAGCTAAGTTTAGAAAATGATGTCTCAGCTGAAACAAGTGAAACAGGTAGCATCAAAATCATTCTTAGTGCTATTAGTGTATTAGGAAAATAATGTTGTAGATCATTTCGTACAAAATAATGTAAAACTTCAAAGGAGCTCCGGTTATTTTCTAAACTACAACTAAAAAAAGTATTTATGTATTTGAATAGTTCTGTTCCATCAATATCTTACTCATTTTTTATCAGTTAATATTACTTCTAAATCTAGACAGTGTTTACTTAAATCTGATTTAGAAATTTTTTAATTCCGGTATGCTGTATAAAAACCTAAAGTAATTAGAATGCTCATAAAGTAGTGCACATCTTGCAGAACTAATGGCCGTATCTAAAATAGCGGAATAAAAAATTCCCTTTAAAATTCCTTTCTGGGCCACTTTCCACCTCTTCTACATGTTGATAATCAAAATTGACGTTTTTCTTCCGACGTCTAACAGTTTCTGATAAACAAAATGCAGCCAGCATCTGTTTCAAGAAGATCAGCAATTTTTATAGCTTCCTGAACAAATTCTTCAGAGCTGTCATCTCTTCATGTTCGCTTGAAATGCGCTATTATTTTATTCAAGCACTCCGTAATATTATTAGATTTTTGAAACAGCTTACTTACTATATTAATCTGCAACAGTGTGTCATACGATATTACTATAGAGCATATAAATTTAAAAGTTTAAATCTTTTTGCACAGATTATGCGGCCTGGTGACAGTTTTAATGTCTTTCCTGTTGTCATCTGAGATCATGATTAATGCTTCACATATTGTTTCTAAATTGCGCCTCAAGGGATGTATCAAATCTATCCTACTCTCCCATCATGTGTCGAATAATGGTTTTAATAAGAAGTTTTTGATATGTTCTTTCAAAAAATCTCAAAGTTGAGTTAAAGGTGCAAAAAATATGTAAAGTTCCTGAAGGATACCAAAAAAATCATGTTTCGAAATTTATATCAGGTACATCATTTACGACCAAATTTAAACTGTGAGATGCGCATAGAACAAAAACGCCCTAGGGTTAGAGTGTAGAATCTTTTTCTGCAGCCCATTGTGCTTCTCTTTCATGTTTGACTCATTGTCATAGCCCGACCACAAAAATTGCTTAGATCTGAATTTAGAAATTCTAAATGTTTATGAAGCTCTTGAAATAGATTTTCGGATGCTGAGCTATATATTCAGCAAAACACTAAAAAATGCGCACGAATTTCTAGTCTGTTTGAAAATTTAAATCGACAAAACGTACTACAGCCGTTCCAGGTTACCCTTGTCTAGTGCGCAATCTAAAATTATTGAGTAATATTTAGCACCTGCTAGTAACTTTAGTATATGATTTTTAATTCCATCTGTTAGCAAGCTATAATCTCATTTTGAATCTTGTCACCTAAATATGTAGGTATGTATTTGTTTGTTTCTTCAGATGTTTCAATTCTACGAATGTGTCCATATAACATTGCATCAAAATTTGATATCGTTCCTATAGCTTTTAAAAAAATTCCGCTGTCTTGTTCAAACAACTGTTTTTATCATCCACAAAAAGCTAAACTTTGTCTAGCTAGAAATTGTATAACATACACAATTCACAGCATTACATCATACCGGTGCTTTTTCTTCCAATCAAAAAGCTTTTGTCATTGATTATCAATTGTGGTTTTACTCTTTAAAGCAAGTGCCAGATTTGCAAATGTTTTAAAACTAGGATTGTGCATTTCATTTTTTTCACGGCACGATAACAGGAGAGATAAGTGTAGTCAGTCATTCATACCAGTTTCCCCAAAAGTTTTGTTTTTTGAAGTAAATCACTTGCAATAAAAGAAAATACACAATCTTTAGACAGTGAATACAAAAGCCACATTCCTTCACATGTTTCGCCGTTTACTAAGATGTGTGAATAAAAATGATCTGAAAATTTTCTACCCTTCTCATTTTTTAGACGAGTATCATTTAACTTGAATAGAACGATTTTCAACCAAAAGTTGTCTTTCTCCATTTGAAAGTGTCTCTGGCTATTTACCTGGATTGCCACTTAAGAGAGTTTGTGAAATAGGTAAAGGGTATACGACATCAGTACTATCGATGCATGCATCATAAATAGTATCTAATGAAACATTAGCCTTAGCCTCACATACTCTTCCCTCACTACTCTCGCTTACTTGAAAGGTAGCACTAATATCATGACTCGTAGATGGCACCGATTCTTCAGTTTTGCATATTTCAAAATCGCACTCTTCTTCATATCTATTTCTGGTTGTTTAGACTCCCACTTCTTTTTGTATTGAGCGCCGAAGAGTCTTTTACACTTCATCATTTTTATGTAACTTGGAATAGTCTATTATTCAGTACTGTAACATCTGCGTAATTTCAATTTCACAAGATCTTCTAAATTTATTTAACATAATTGATATTTACATTTATAATTATACACCACTTAATTTCTACAATTTATATTTTACAATAAGTAATTTATATCGACTATCAGGTAACAACTAAATTTATTTTAAATATTTATTTCTGATGTACACGCGACTTACTATCGAATCCGATTTCCCTTTCCACCACTAACGTGTGTATTCATATAACTTACGGTTCCTTCTGGAAAGATCTGGAGACTGGAAATTGACAGACGATTTATAAGAAACACATTGCTTTCTTTGGCGGCGGTATCTGATAGCTGCACCTTAGTCGGTTGATAGCGGTTAGGATTTCTAAACGTTGTGTCACATGAAAGCTGATGTAATGTGCTAACAATAACTAAGCCGCAATCTGCCGGCTTCGTTACAATACCATATACCGTTTAAACAAGAAAGTTATAATAACCCTTTGCACAACCCACATGCACAGATTAATTTTTTTTTATTATTTTTGTTGTATTTACAACAGTGGAAACAACTCTACTTTTAGTAAGTATACTTTTATAAAAAACCACGTTTTCCGCCACTCCTTACCAAATATTGCCACCTGTGTTCAGTGAACGTACTTGCCACTAAGGTGGTGTGGCCTTGTACATTTGATATATCAGTTCAAATATTTACATTGTAAAAGTCAGCAATTTTCAATATCAGCAAGATTATTAAAAATTTTTTTGTATGTAATTGTTACTCTATGAATAGCAGTGATGCAATTAAACTGATCAAGATAATAGGTGAACGATATATGGAGAAAGAAAAAAAAATATTCATAGTGTTTTCAAGTTTAATGGCGTTGACTTGTTGTCATGAATAACATATCAAATAATATGTTTTTATTTAATTTAATTTCAAGTGCTTCCTCCAATACTTCTACGCGAAAACACTCATTTATACGTAAGTAAGAATCGCACTTCACAATTATATAAGGATTTTCATTTTGCTCAATCAGAGCCAATACCAGAAACGCAGGGTAATTTAATTAAACAAATTTGGGAAAAAGATGAACTCTCAGACAAGACTTGCATCTCACAGTGAACACCTAAAATTATGTAACTCTTATACTCAAGCACTAAGATGATTTCTCAATTTAGAAAATAAGCATTTCAAATGTCCCAAACTTGCTCCCAATACAAGGTATACATACACAAATATATTTCGCTACAGCATGAAAAATATGTAGTTCTTAGTCTTATTAACAAATATTTGAAAAACAAATACTTTCTACCACTTCACTGTGTTGTTAGAGAAGATAATCTCACTACTAAACTTAGAGTTATTTTGAAGACTCTTTAAACGACATTTTATTAAAAGGGTATCCCACCCAAACAGGGTTATTTGATATTCTTGTTCGATTTAGGTTCTCTAAGTTGGTGTTTACTGCAAATATGCAGAAAATGCTCCAAGAATAAGAATAAATGTTAATCAAACTTTTTATTAAATATTTTGTGGTATGATTATCTTATCCCGACATGGTCGACTGCTTGAAAAATGGCAGGTGAGCATTTTTCACAAATATTACGCCCTCGTTCGGATGAGAGGTTAAATGGAGGTCCCATGGGTGAGTGTTGTCACGCACGTTAAAGATCCCTACCTTGCCTGGAACAGCAAGGGTTCAGCAAAATTCTAAATTTCCAGGCAACAAAAAACTCGCCTCCTGGCCAATGTAGTACCTTCGGGTGGAGCATTGGAAATGTAAATGAACAGTATGATTATCTCAATGAAAAAATAAAATACATCGAATTTCAAACTGTAACTTACGGTACCACTTGTTCATCTTTCTTAAGTAGTAAAAGTTTACTAGAATTAGCAGTTTCTCATAAAGATAAATAGCCGTTAGCTCATGATGCTGTCTCACTTGTGTTATGTTGACAACATCCTGTATGGAGCTAATGACATAGAAACTGCATTAAAAGCACATAAAGAAATTACCAGTTTATTCAATACCGTGTAACAGGATAAATTCCCGATACAAATAACGCTAGGCAACCCAATGTACTCTGCTCGCGTATCTATATTATATATGATTTAAATTAAACCTAGTTCACTCTTTCGGTGAATCTATTGTGGTTATAATCTAAAGGTATTCGTTACGGAACGAATCAATAGTAGAAAGGAGTCGGGAGTGGCAATTTGATGCTCCACGATTCGATCGGATCCCGAACCTTTCCTTTTAGAATGAAACTGTTAAGCAATATGGTTGATGGCAAGCATATTATGGCAAAATTAACTTTTGGGTGGAAAAGTGTGCGACGCAAATAATAATTGTTAATCAGATTGATTTTTGATGCAGGCTAAGGGTGAGTAATCTGAGTATATTAATTAAAAATTTGCTAGAGCGTCTACAAATTTTTAGCTCCAATTACGACTTGATTATTTGACACGAAACTATAAGAAAAGGATTGATCGGACTGTATGTAAATTTTCACGCAGGATCTCTAGCAAGATGACGATCTCTGCTAATATCAAGAATTAAAATTTGACTGGAGATTTAACACTGTAAATGACTTGGAGAAGCTGATGTTCTGACATACGTATGGTTAAACCCACGGAGTCCGGCGAATCTCTACGTATCTAAGAAGACAGTTTTAGCTGCAGAGGATCTACCACATTTCAGGACGTCTGCAATTTTGGCTGAATTTCATAAACAGCCAGGTTTATGAACTCCCTCAGCGGGGCCTCCAAGGATCCAGTCAAGTGATGTGTGTGTGGCCGCCAGATGTTTTCGTTGAGACGTAAACTGCAGATACTTATTGATAACGTTAATCTAGTTCAATGATGTTACAATAGTGTCAAGTTCATTTTCTTAGTCTTCGAAATTATTCATATTTATAGTTTAACCTAAAAATTTTTTAGTAAACTAATCTTTTAGTAGTCATTTTAAATAATCAACATTTAATGCTCATACTTTAGTTTCCTTATTCGTAAACATAATTACATATTCTAACCTAAATTAACACACTCAATTAAAGTTTTTTATTAAGTACACTCTGTTTAGATCTTATAGTTGTTAAGAATTCTTGCATGATTGCAGTATTACTATTTAAAGTCATAAGTGACGCACTCCGTCCCTTCTTTTTTTCGTTATATTGGCAAAGCTACAACCGCTTGCATTTCTTCTCGCAAATGGGACTCAAACTTCTCACAATTCTTGATATTAATACAGGGTGGGTGTTTAGTGCATGGACGGAGAATTGCTCCGTAACTATTAGAGATATTACAACCAACTTCGGCATGGTACTACAAAATCATTGCACCTACATTTTAAAAATATTTAGGTGCATACAGGGTGATTCATAAACAAATGCTGGCCCAAACGTGTTTTTTAAATGAAACACCCTGTATATTTTTGCATATTCGGATTCCCTGTGGCATTTACAATTAAAAATACATAAGGTTTTAGATAGCTAAGTGTAACCGTTCTAGAGGTATTGCCACTTTAATGTAGAAATCAGTCAACTATGGACCATGTTGTTATGGCTCTAATAAAAATTTTCAAATCTTTATTGCACAATCGACTTTCAATAGTCGACTTACAAAATATGTACCAAACTTTCGCAAACAGCATAATGCTATACAGGGTTACTGCTTTACGTGAAATGTAACTACTCTCGTATTTTTCAAATCGATTTCTTGTGAAAAAATAGGTTTTATAGGCATAAAACAAACCGTTCTTGAAATATTGATACACCTAAGACAAAATAATCGAACGAGTACTTGTGCAAAAGTAGTGTTGAGGTGAAAATAGTGCTGAGGTTAAAATGGTGTTGAGGTTATAACTTAGGTTAGTAATCGAAATGTTTTACTACTTAGACAAAATAATTTAATGGATACATGTACAAAAATAGTTTTCATGTTTCAACTTACATTCCTGACGTCAAAATCACTAGGAATTTAGGGTTCATTTGTAGGAATAGATTGTTTCTTTTGAATTTTATAAGGGAGACGTTTCCATCAAATTTCCAAAAAGTATTAAATGAGGTCGAACCAACATATTTTTCTGTCTTTATTAAAAGTACGTGTTTTTAAGCCATACCAATTATTTGTATTAGCTCTTAAATGGGACCGAAACCGACATCGTTTTCTAAGTCTCCCCCTCCACAAGTATGTCTATCTTTACGAACAATATTATAATTCATAATACTAACTTTGTCAGATGTAATATGTTGCTGAAGCCAGGTTTCGCTAGCTCCGAATATGTCAAAATTATTCAACAAAATCACCTCCTTAACTTGCTGAAAATGTGGCTGCAACGAGCGAACGTTTAAATGTGCTAACTTAAGTTGTTGCATAACTACAATAACTACTTAAAATAAATTTGTTAATTTATTGTAAATACTGAATAAAAGGAATAATCAATTGCTATAATTGGGGTTGCCGTAAAAACTACTTGCCGCCACTCACATGCTAAATAAATTGATTACACTATACAACCAATTTACCCTACACCAGTAAATTAATAATCAACTATGATTTTCCTTAAACATTACAAACTAAATTAATATATAATACCAATAAACAAGGATCACACAAGCTGGACGTAAATCTATTCTAGTTTATTTATGTGATATCAGTGACCTAAGTTCGTTGACCGTTTTTGATAACAAAAATATTTCCATTGATTGACCATACTTTACCTCTTTCATATCTTTTTAAGCAAATATTTATGCCTAGATAAATCTTCTACTATTCGAATACTGGAACCCTTTAACAATTTTTTATTACTTAAAACCATATATTTACTTCTATGAGCCATGAACTTGACAATAACAGCCCGTGCCTTTCCACTAATTATTTTTCCAACCCTGTGACACACATCTATATCAGCTTCTGTAATTCTAATACCTAACTTCTCCGTAAACAATTTAGGAATCACAGTTAACAGTTCCTCATCAACCTTTTCTTCCATACCAAAAATTCTTATATTATTTCGACGAGTGTAGTTTTCTAGGTCATCTAGCTTTATTTTTAAATCGACATTTTCTTTTTTAAGTTCACCTATAGTTTTGTGTAAACCAGCCAGCTTATCTTCTAACGATTGCATTATTCTATTGGACACTCTCTCCGTGATGACCTCCATGAACTTGACATCTTGCATTAAGTTAGTTATGGATTGTTTAATGATATCAGTAATATTATTCACCTGCTCTCGAGTAAAAGGCATAGTAAGATAACAGTAATAATACACACACATAAAATGATGTAAGGTATTAATATTGATATTAGCACGGAGCGACAGCAATATACGTCTTTATACCGAGACGAACATCGCACAATGCTGTATATATATATATATATATATATATATATATATATATATATATATATGTATATGCTGTATAAGTATAATTAGCAAGCAAGTTATTTATAGATAGTGTAAGAGTTTAAAAATTTTACCCTCTTTTGTTTAGATTATATAAATAAAAATAAATTTTCTTTTGTCAATTCACTAACGTACTTCACCTTTGCGTAAAGTATTATGTTGTCCTATTTGAACTAATCAAGAGCCAGTAGTTTGTACTGTTCCTTGCGGCACTCCATCTGTAACAGTAATTGGCTTAGATAAAGTGTCCCACTATAACCTGCTGTCGGCGGTCAAGCAGAAAAATGTTTAGCCAGTTGTTGCGAGTTTCGTAAATTATTTCTTATTCATAAAATCCTCTTTATTTTCTATAAGATTAATTACGTTCAGAAATGCTCTATTCTTATTACATTAGTTCATATCAATATTCAATTCCATTTAATTGCCTGTCCAACAGACAGAAAGATAACCTTGAGACACGTGTAGCGCGGTCTATCGCTCACCTGCGTTTTGTTCTAATAAACAAACGATAGAGTCTGCTTCTAGCCTTCCCAAGTTACAGACGTATTCGCACGGGCTGTAATTACCTTTATGCTAAAGCGTTGCACTATAAATTATTTCTAGTGTGCAAAATTAGTAATGAATTCGTTTCTATCGTAATAGTTACAGATTAACTTAAATACGAGGCGATCATTATTCGTAGTAATTTCTATTCTCCCAATACAGGTGCGTGTTTTTCCGGATGTATGTAAATTTCTTACAAATCGTCCTAACATTATTGATCTTTCCGGTTATAATCGTAATTAATAACCATTTTCTTAATCTGGTGTCACAACAAGTTATCTCGTGCTTGTGTGGTATTAATGCAATGACCCTTTCCATTGGCGTATCATAATAAATACGTTAGTGAACTTGATACAACAGCATATGTACTTAAATTCATAATAGTGTGATTAAAGTGTGTGCATTTATACAAATTCGAATAATTCAGAAATTGAATATACTGTAAATTGTGCTTCTCGCTGTATTTCTAATTCTTATTGACGTTATAAAAATCCTCTTACTACACGGTGTACGATTAATTGGTTAATTTATTCACTCAATAAAGTTCACCATAACTTCATAATTCATGTACTTAGTAAGGTATTAGCATGTGTGACTCTATACTTTATAAAATACTTCAAACAATTTTATGTTAGGGAATTTATTTTGTAAAAATAACAGTCCCGTGGGCACAGGCCCCTGTCATTTTATGACACAGGGGACCGTTTTATCCTTCAGGGGCCTGTTTTATTTTCTAGCAGTTCCATAACAATTGTTTTCTGGCTTCTGAGACTGACTATATGTTTCAACTGTAGGTAATGCTCTGTAATGCCGCCTAAAAAGAAGACTAAAACAAAAGAAGATATATTAGAACAGAAACGAATTGCTGAACGATTGAGGTATGAACGACTTAAAAATCATCCTGAGAAAAGAGAGGCAATGAAAGAAAAGGAGCGCCGGAAATACCAAATCAAGAAAAAAAAGGGCAAAAGAAAATTAGTACAGGATATGAATTGCCGTGAGCACAAGCGTGCAAAGAAAAAGGCTTTGAAAGAGGTTACGAATAATTTTATTAGAGAAAATACGCCAGATTCAGAGTGCTCTGTCCTAGTTTCTCCAGCGCCTCCAAGATCTCCAATGAATGCATTAATCAGTGCAAGAAAGAGACATGTTAAAAAGATGCCCGAAAGAATTATCAGAGAGAAAGGCTGTAAGATTGATCAATACAAAAAAAAACTCGAAAAGTATAGAAAAAGGTTACAGCGGTTAGAAAAAGTTACTAATATAAAGAGTATTGTCGATACACCAAACACAAAACTGCAAAAATTGTGTGATACTCCAGAGACTCGAAAGGACATCGTTAAAAAGGCCCTATTTTGAGAAATGATGAATGAACAATTGAAAGAAAATTGTCAAGTTACAAACTTTAAAGGAAAAACAAATTTTTGCAAAAGTTGTATCTGGTAAATTAGTAGATGAATACAAGCTGTGGAGAGGCGAAAAAAGTGCTATAACTTACAAGAGAATGCAGAAGTCTGCATGTCAGTTAACTTTAGTACCTACTACACAGACGCGTCGAGATGGAATTTCAGATAAACGGGTCGGTATAGTGCGAAAGTTTTATGAAAACAATGACAACAGCAGAATAGGTGCAGGAAAACGTGAATGTGTAACCAGAAAAAAAGTGAAAAACAAAAAAGATATCTGTCAACTTACATACGAAATTTAAAACTGAAAACTTCAAAATCAGTTACCAGGCATTCTGTCGTTTACGACCTTTCTGGGTGGATATACCAAAAGAAAATCAATGAGATACCTGCCTCTGCATAAAACATGCTAATATCAATTTGAAACTGTCTGCAATGCACATTCAAAAAATTTTGCCTTACAATAGTCGCATTAAGCTATTAGAAAACATATGTTGCAATCGCTATGATGAGTAGTGTTTGACAAGGAAGTGCTAACGCTGCGCCGGCAAAAATCCACATTACAAAGAGTTTAATGATAGTATGCCAATAATATTCAAAAAATGGGTAGCTGAGAAGAGAGATTTCAGCGATTCTAAGTCTAAAAAAGTACGCACTGTAATAAAATATCTTTAAAAGACTCTCATTGTTAGTCCGCGACAACTGATAGAAGATCTGCAAAAGGACTTGGATGCCTATCTTCTTCACGAGCGAAATATAAGTCATCAATACAAGGCTATCAAAAACTTGAAAATCTCAGTGATGAAGAAGTTATAGTTCACATAGACTTTTCTGAAAACTACTGTACCAAATACGGTCAAGAAATTCAAGCCTATCATTTTGGAGTATCAAGACTTCTGCTAAGTTTTCAAGCAATCATTGTTTATATGAAAGGATATGTAAAGTCTTATTGCATTGTTTCCCAAAACACCACACACTCACCAGCTGCTATATGGGCTCACTTGCAACCAATTTTTAAGTGTTTACCGCCTATCATTACCTGCATTCATTTCATTAGCGACATTTTGGCTTCAAGACTTCATCTAGATGTTCCAAGTGTCAAAAATTTTTCCTGGAACTATTCAGACAGTGGTCACGGCAAGGGTGCCCCCGATGGGGTTGGGGCTACATGCAAGACAACTGCAGATTCTGTCGTTGCTGCGGGAGCTGACATTGATAGTTTAGAATCTTTTGTAAACACGATACATCAAGGTTGTCCTGGAATCATTATCATTACGATTGATGACAACACCATTGATAAAATGGCAGACAACATTCAGAGAGACACAGTTAATTTGAAGAGTTTCATCGGTGCGTATTAAAGGTACATCAAGTAAAAGGCAAGGTGTCAAAAGACAAGGTGGCCCAGTCAATCTTATATTGAAAAGTTTGAGTTGTTCTTGTGATGATGAATGTGATTATTTCAATTTAGGAATAATGTCAGAGACAAACCTTAATGTCAATGATATTTACACGGATTCTGAATGTGAAGACGAATCCAGACTCGACCCTAACTCACCTAATAACATTTCACATGATATTCTGTATAAAAACAAATCCAAGGACAAGCCTGAGAATGTTGTGAGGTCTACTTCGCTTTCAATTAACCAGTACAACATTGGTGACTACGTTTTGGTTAAGTTTCCTGTCAAAAATATGGAATATAGATATGCCGCTTGTTCACGCCTGCCATTCAATTCTAACTATTTCCCCACTTATGGCTCTGTAGTGTAACACCCAAGAACATTTTTTAATTAATCCAAATTTCAAATAATAATTTCGGCCAATCATAAACAATTCTATCTAAAATGTAACCTATCACTGACCTGAATTAAGACAGTTATCCAATCCTTGTTTGATTTTTGATGACAATTGACACTTTAAATGAACATAACCTATCAACTGACATCTAACATCCCGTGAAATTTAGAAGATTTTAAATTTAGGCGCCAAAGGAAATGCTAGTTTGTTCTAGAAAATTCAAAACCGGAAGTACGTAATAAAATGTAATTTTTCGTGATATCTATAAAAAATATTAACAGGAAATAGTTTAGAATATTGCAGAATAACTTAAATTTAATTATAGGGTAATTTCAATTAGCAAAGGCAATAATGAAAGCGGATTTAAACCATTAACCTAAAAGCACATGTAGGGATGATATACAATTGTGAAATATGTAAGATTTTTGATTGGCTATGCCAGTCACATGATAAAAGGTATATAAATACAGTGATAGAGAAAATTAAAACACAAAACACGACACGCAAAGACTCAACAAGACACACAAAAACAAAAGAAATTACAAAATGAAAATTAACTAGCCCAAAGCTAGTGTGGAATAGGCGGCAATGTCGAGTAGCAGTATTGGTTATATGGTCGTGTTACTTTAATCAATGGTTAGTGAACAGAGCTAATAACTTAGTATGTTTATTACGGGAAGAATAGTGAATTTCAATAGTGGGTAAAGGGCCCAGATACGTTTCGCTCTTAAAGTAGAATTAAATATGCGGTTAATGGTTGGAGGCGTCGGCTTATTAACGGCAGAAAAGACGATAACTAACCCCACCTATACGGTTCATTATTGATTGATTGTGGAAGTTCGGATTTTGGAAGTTCAATTCCAAGCCAAGTGGTACAAGAGTAGAAAGATATCAAAAGTTTCGAGCGTAAAATTTATCAACACCCGTGTTCAACATTATCAACCCTAGTGAGGATAAGTTACCTCGGAGGCATTGTAGAGAGTGGAGCAACAGTGGGTATTGCATACCCAACACAGGTATTGAGTGAATCTTTGCATACATGGTTCGAGAGAACGGACGTGTATTTGCATGCATAGACGGGGGTTGCAAGTATGAATTTTTATATAGTTATATATATATATATATATATATATATATATATATAGAATTTTGAAACCGATACTGGTGAGTTAACTTACCCAAAAGTTTACAAAGTATCTATACCTAAATGTATTTCAACCAACCCCTTTTAATTGTAATATGTATATATAGCTCAACATTTATATTAAGTACTGAATTTAATAACCTTTAATATGGTGATATAACTATTTACATTTACTATATTGACATACTTGAATGCAATAAAATCAATATCTCTTATTTAACTAAATAAATTATTGGTTGTGGGTTTCAGGTCAGCTGGCAAGTTCAGTACTACTCTTTTTTATAGCCTAAATTTTCGAATTTATTTTAATTCTTGTTCACAGGCACTACAAATGATAAATTTTAAAAAACTGGTACAGTTTGGTTTTAAAGTTACATACTAAATCGAGGTTTATATAAATAATTAGCAACAATGTAAAAAATAACAGGAACTATAACTTAACATAACTAAAAATAATATAAAATGTATAATTTAATAAAATGACACCATTTCAATCAAATTTGTCACATAGTTCTTTTATTTTTGTGTGTGTGACGGTATGGCAAAATTGAATGCATGCATGTATGTATGCATGTAACGTTTTTTATGAATTAAGTGGGTTTTAATCTGAGTGTGTGTGTGTGTGCGTGCGTGCGTGCGTGCGTGCGTGCGTGTGTGTGGGTGTGGGTGTGGGTGCGTGCGTGCGTGCGTGCGTGCGTGTGTGTGTGTGTGATTGCTAATATTCTTAAACCATTTGTCAGTGTGATTGAACACTGGAAATGTTGACACGTAAATGTCATTTATCTTTTTTTGGTTATTAGATTTAATTTTGAAAAAGATTTTATTGTATGAAATGGTCTGTCTTCTTGTATATTCATTGATTAAAATTTTAGGCAGAATATTAGCAGCCATAATTCGAAAATTTAGGCTATAAAAAAGAGTAGTACTGAACTTGCCAGCTGACCTGAAACCCACAACCAATAATTTATTTAGTTAAATAAGAGATATTGATTTTATTGCATTCAAGTATGTCAATATAGTAAATGTAAATAGTTATATCACCATATTAAAGGTTATTAAATTCAGTACTTAATATAAATGTTGAGCTATATATACATATTACAATTAAAAGGGGTTGGTTGAAATACATTTAGGTATAGATACTTTGTAAACTTTTGGGTAAGTTAACTCACCAGTATCGGTTTCAGAATTCTAGGCCTATCCACCCTGGGACATGTCCATGTACTCTCCGCTATAGAGTAGCCAAGGCGTTTGAGGAAAGTAGAGTAAAGACTATTGGAATAGGTAAGTGGACCCTTATATTGCAAATTTGAACCATAGAAAGTGATATAAAGTTGGCATTCGATTATACATGTATTAGGTAACTCGTTTCTTGTTTCTTTGACTGCTACATAGGTCAGGGAAGGAGGGCAAAGTGTTACAGTAGGCACAAATCAATAATCACTGCTTAACCTTCAAGTAGTATCGATCGAGCACTCATTCAAGTACGTACCACACGCATCAGTCTGGTGAAGTGTTCAAAGTTCCTGACAATTCCTGAATTCTTTCCTTCCTTAAATTCTCTACCTTAATTACAGTGTACCAGTACTGGAACGTAAGTAAGTACGGCCTTCATTTGTCATTTCTGAATTGTAGCTAGTGCATATCTACCGTTTTCGCTTAAATTTATTTACAATGGCCAGCCCCTTGCTCCAGCTATCGAAGTTCTATACAAAAAGAGATCCAACGTGCCTAGATACCCTCAAAATTTACGTGATTTTGGCGATTTCGTTCATTGTATAGTTAAAAATTTCCATTCATATTTTTATAAAAGTCTTTCTTACAAATTTGATATCGTTATCAAATTTAAAGTTCATCAGAACAATTTGGGTTTATCGCCGCAGCTGTTCATAGAATAGTTAGCGTCGGTTGTCATAACAACGAGTTCGTTGGAATTTCCAATATTAACGGTGTTTATAAACATTGCAAACATATATTTTGTGTTCAAATTAATTATTGTACATTATCATTTCACTGGAATTTAAACATTTAGTTGTGATTAATTGACCTAATACTACTAAATTTATTTATCTCCGCTCCCTACTTAAAGGGGAAGCTTTATCTCTTATATCAGATCTCGAACAACTTCCTGAACTGTACAATAAGGCGTGGACAACGCTCAAGGATCGTTACGATAGTCCCCGCAGAATAATCAATTTCTTTTTAAACAAAATTCTACAATACAAGTCTGGAGGTAGTCTTGCTGATTTATTAACGTTCATTTTAATGCCGTGAGTTCTGTAAAGGCTACAAACGTGGCGGATCTTGCGGATGTGTTGCTTTCCTCATTATGTTATCGGAATTTGGATTTCCGCACCCAAAATGCTTTTGATATGCAAGTGGGTTCTGATATTCCGAGTTGTGAACAACTCTTTCAATTTTTAAGCATACAAAGTAAAACCGCTGAACTTCAACAAGATTTGAAACCTGAAAGGTTTGGATATTCTAATATTTTCCCTCCTAAGCCAAGATTTAATCCAAATAAATCTTTGTTAATTAAAAACGTTTCTACTTCTACTAAAAGCAGGGAAAAAAGGGCATTTAATTGCCTTTATTGTGAAGGCAAGCATAGAATTTACGAATGCTTAAACTTCCGAGCTTTAAATATTCAGGATCGGCACGCTGTTGTTAAAAAACGCTTTCTTTGTTTCAAATGCCTAGGTAATCATAAAAGTGCGTGCGGTTCTAACGACAACTGCAATACTTGTTCTTCCCGCAAACATCACAGTTTATTACATTCTGCGGATCCACATGTTACTACTCCCTCGAATACTTTCAAAAATTCGGAGGATACTTCGGCAAGCACCCTACAAACTACTTCTGCTTGTAATGTTACCAATAACCCTGAAAATGTTACAGTGCTATTAGGCACCATTCAAGCCAAAGTTCTTGACATCAATGGCAAACTTCAGCCAGTGCGGTGCGTTCTAGATACTGGTTCACAAATAAATGTAATTTCTGAAAATTGTGTGCAACGTTTACGCCTTAGACGTTCATATAATTATCGCCAAATTACAGGAATTTCAAATAATGTTATACATTCTAAAGAAATAGTGAATGGTTTTTTATTTTCGAATTGTTCGCAAGAGCAGTTGAATTTTTCTGCGTCCATTCTTCCTGAAATTACCGGAATCATTCCTGGTCGTTTATTATCATCACAGGTTTTAAAGAAATTCCAAACTTTGGAACTTGCTGATCCTAATTATTTTAAAACAGCTCCTGTGGAAATACTTCTAGGAGCCGAAATATCTTCTAAAATATTATTTTCAGAGCATTCTAAAGTTATTTCAGGGCAACCCATTAGGATAAGAACCATGTTCGGTTACGTATCGCTTGGACAAGTTTCTGACTTACCTAGTCTTGCTAATTCACTTTCGCTTTTTGTGGCTTCAGAAAATTTAGATAAGGAAATACAACAATTTTGGGAAATTGAGGACATTAAGATGCCTTCCCCCGTTCGTCCTGAAGATACCTATTGTGAAACGCATTTTTTGGAAACTTATTCTTGTGATGAAACAGGTCGTTACATGGTATATTTGCCGTTTAATCGTAGCATCCCTATTCTTCGATAGAATAGTCTTATGACTTATAAGAGTTACCTCAGTCTGGAAAGGCAGTTGTCACGAGATATTGAAACCAAACAATTTTACAACCAATTTCTTCAAGAATATCTTTCCTTGGGACACATGGAAGCTGCAAGTAATCCTTCCGATTACGTGCTGCCACACCATGCTGTATACAAAATGACCAGTAGCACTACTAAACTACGTGTAGTGTTTAACGGCTCTGCCCTTGATTCCTCACATCTATTTCTAAATGATCGTCTATATTCTGGTCCCAACCTTCAAGGAGGTTTACCAGAAATTATTTCTTCCTTTCGATTCCACGCAATTGCTGTATGTGCGGACATCCGTATGATGTATTGACAAATTTTGGTTCACTCTATGGATCGTCAATATCAACATATTTTTTGGCAACCTTCTTCAGAGGAAAACATTCTTGAATTTGAGCTCAAAACTCTTACTTATGGACTAACTCCGTCATTTCTCGCCCAGCGCGTTCTTCGACAATTAGTGGTTGATGAGGGCAATGCTTACCCAATGGCTTCTCATGCCCTGATTAATCACACATATATGGATGATATAATTTCAGGCGCCGAAAATTCCGCGGCGGCAAAACAACTTCAAGTTGAATTAATTAAACTTCTTTTTCTTGGCAAATTTCAGCTAAGAAAATGGTCTAGCAATAGCGACAATATGCTACAAGATTTCGGAGAAACTGACCTCGAAGCTCCGTTAGCATTTTCTGACGATGTTAGTGGAATAAAGATTTTGGGTTTGGTGTGGAATGCAAATTCTGACACCTTTGCTTACTATGTCTCCCTTTCAAGAGCCTTTCACCAAAAGAGCCATACTATCTTACATGGCTCGTATATTCGACCCTTTGGGATGGTTGACACCTGTAACTTTTCTGATCAAGTACCTTCTGCAACGATTGTGGTTACAAAAACTTAATTGGAATGACACTCCAGATTCTCCTTGGTGTGCAGAATCAATTCTGCTATCAACTTCCGAGCTTATCTCAAGTAAAAATTCCTCGTAGAATATGTCTTCAAGAATGTACCTATAATCTGTTAGGATTTTGCGACGCAAGTGAAAGGGGTTATTCAGCTTGTGTTTACCTATATGCAACTGCAGATGAGGTCGTTTCTTGCAATCTCTTGCAAGCGAAAAGTAAAGTTGCTCCATTAAAGGCTTGCACAATTCCTCGTATGAAACTTTTATTGGTGCGCTTGGTACATTCTATCACAAATATGCAGTTTGATTATGTTATACAAGAAATTAAATTGTTTACCGATTCGTAAGTGGTTCTAACCTGGTTAAGAACACCGTATCTGCTTAAAACCTTTGTAGGTAACCGGGTATATAAGATTCTTGATCTGACTACGATTTCGCAATAGAACCACTTTCGGGTAAAAAGAATCCTGCAGACCTGGGTTCTCGAGGTCTTGTCCCCTCGCAGCTAATTGGGAATCGGTTGTGGTGGTATGGCTGTACTGATTTTTCTGAACTTTCCACAGAAGGTGACACTGAATTTTTTTATGCCTTTGATACCAGTTCCCGAGCTCAAGTCTATGCAAAAAATTCTAATCTCGGGCTTGCCTGAAATTTTCGGCAAATTCATGGAAAGATTTTCTTCTTTGACATCTTTACGATACACGGTGGCCTTTATGGAAAGGTTCATATACAATTGTCGTTACCCAAAAAAGAAGCTGCTCGATCCTATTACGTCCGAAAAGTTAGAAAATTCTATGTTGACTCTTGTTAAGATAACACAGCGTCAGTACTATGAATTCGAGATTGCTCAAATAAAAGGGAGTAAACTCACTTCCAACTCCATAAGAAAACTTTCGCCTTTTCTAGATTCTGGGGGGTCTTCTTAGGGTGGACGGAAGACCGTAATTTTTTAATGCCCTACGATTACAAGCATCCTTTTTTATTACCTAAGCATGCAATCCTTTCTCGTCTTCTATGTGATTATTATCACAAATTGTCTTTACATTCTGGTCCTTCAAATACTCTTTTACAACGTAACAAATGGAATAGTTCCTATAAGAATCTGGAAGTAGGTGATTTGGTTTATATCAAGAACTTGGAAACTTCGCCCTTGTCCTGATGAAATTGTTTCCCGGCAACGATGGTGTTTCCCGCGTGGCTTCTGTAAAAACGTCTGGTGGTCTTCTTACGCGCTCCATTACAAAACTTATTTTTCTTCCCAAACAAGAGTAATTTTATTTTCATTTTTTTCCTTACTTTATTTACCAATTTTTTTTTCTTTTCTTTGGGCAATCATTCCGAATGTTTAATGTATTAGGTTGTTTGTTCTATGGTTATTTTTCATTGTCGTTAGGTTTAATTCACTAAATGTTAAGTTTAATTAAGCATTATATTTAATTTTTTTCTTCCCTTCTGGAGCTTACCGTGTTCCTTACTCCTCTGAACCCGAATATCGGCGAGTAAGCCGTAACCCTGACTGGAAGGAAATGTCCAGTCTCTTTCTTATTACCTTAAAATTTGGTTAATTTTAGGTGGGCAGTATGTTCACGCCTGCCATTTAATTCTAACTATTTCCCCACTTATGCCTCTGTAGGCACAAATCAATAATCACTGCTTAACCTTCAAGTAGTATCGATCGAGCGCTCATTCAAGTACGTACCATACGCGTCAGTCTGGTGAAGTGTTTAAAGTTGCCGACAATTCCTGAATTCTTTCCTTCCTTAAATTCTCTACCTTAATTACAGTTTACCAGTACTGGAACGTAAGTAAGTACGGCCTTCATTTGTCATTTCTGAATTGTAACTTATGCATATCTACCGTTTTCGCTTAAATTTATTTACAATGGCCAGCCCTTGCTCTAGCTATCAAAGTTCTATACACCGCAGTTATAAATGAAATAGACAATGAAGAAGGCGAACTAACTGTAACATTTTGTAACATTATTTTGTAATGTTAACGAATAAACAGATCAATTAATTAAAATTCAGTAACTTGAATAAAGTATAGACAAAAATTTCCACCAATAAATTACTTTATATTTAGTCAGGCTCCCTTATAATAAAAGACCAGCTTTACAAATAGCTTCAGTCTACTAAATTCCAGCGGCTTTCATCATTTAAAGGTCTACCCTCGTAAATCAAATACAATAAACCTCTTAAAGTTTAGGTCGGTTACAGACTGACAAATCTGATAAAATTAAAATGTAGTAGTACCTTTTAGTAAATAAAGGAAAGCAATTTCAGTTTGAAAAGCTTAACCCTCTTAATACTTTCGTTGATTGACAGCGGGTTATAGAAAACGAAACATTATAAATAGCGAAAACTATTTCCAATTTGATTTGTTCAAATATTACAAGTAATTTTAAGTAGTCTGGAGACATCCATTGTATTTAAAATCCATTTCGGCTCAAGTAGGTTAGCCGGTCTTTGTTAATGGCAGACTACTGTCTCCATAGGTATGGTCCACATTTCAATAATTAAGAAATTCGTAGAAGGTACAATATAATTTAAACCCTTGGGAAAATAATTGCTCTCGTGACTCTCATCTAAAAAGGGGTTGGGTTTGGTTTCTGAAATCTTGTTTTGTGGGAGGTTCTGTTCAGTCATTGGATAACAGAAAATGACGTACATAATGATTAGGGTAGGAATTAGTCTATATAACTGAAGGCCTTAGCCAAAAGACGGAGAGTTTTTCCAATGGGGCTGTCCGTGGTCAAGAAGTAGAAAGAAATGTAGTTTGCGGGTAGCGTTCTTTGGCATCACAGATAGAATATTTCACTTCGTATCACGATATTTAAAAATTGGAAAGAAGTGATTACTTTTCCAATTCGCGAGGGTTATGCCCATATGTTCGCAGATTTATAGTGATACAAGATAACTATTAAAAAGCTTGTAGGCGTGTGACGCACAAGTGAGTGATATTGTCAAGATTCTGCCGGGTTCGTGTGCCAGTCAATTCTTTAAAAATTACAAATAGAAGCAACAAGCGAGATTCTCTTCTCCAAATTTAATAACTGTTCTACGTTAAAAAACAAACCCTCAAACAATGGACAATTTTTAGTAAGCTTTTATAGTTAAGTAACATGACCCATTTTTAGTTAGTTTATTTGATAGGACGTTTTGGCCATAAACCGTAGGATTAATTTAGTGTACGATTTATAATATAAGTTTTCTTTCATATACAAGTGTTTGAGAACTACTTATGTACTCAAAATTTTCATAAATTCCATAGTCACCTATTCGCCTAAATTTCTAACTTAAGATCAATGAATGTAAGAGGTTCACGTTTCTTGCTCTGTGAATTAAATAGTTTTGTTTGCCGTTGATTAAGTCAATAGTTTTTTATTTTTTTATCATGGAAGTTTTATAAGTAGTAAAAAGGTGAGGAATTGATTAAAAGAAACAATTGTCCTCCTTGGGATGACAAGTCTCTCAAGGTTTTGTATGAACATTTGGACATTCTCGACTTGTCTGGCGCCCTTGGCAATTGTCATTAAGCCACAATATTTTATGAAAGGTAAGTGCCAAATCTTTTGTAGTATACTATAAATTAATTTAACCCTTTTTTCAAAATTTTAACCCTCTATATGACCCACGACCTTCCGCTAGCTAGTGCCGGTGACCCCCCTTTAATTTTTGTTTTACAGGTCGCCCCCATTTTATAATTTGACGGGAAAATATACACTTAGTAGCTTTTCCGCTTGTAACAATTTATTTAAAATTGTGGTGATAAGGGTCACAGGTTCAGAGTTAATGAAACTGATGTTTCTGATGTAACTTTTGAACAAATATTGGAAAAGTTACCAAGCCCAGACCTAGCCTTAAAAGGGAGAAGAATATTTTATTTTTTTAAGTACCTATACCTATTTTTGTGTGGTGTGGTGTGAAGTCATGTTTAAATTTCTCTGCTGTTATTTGTGCATTAAAAGTGTAATACTTAAATTTATTAGAAGTATTTGGTATCTGTCTGTAGCAGATCAACAGGTCTATATACTGAGTTTAGTGTAATTGGTTAAGTGAATAAAAAAATTGCAAAAACAAAATCAACTTATAATAATTGATATTCAATACAGTATAACAAAAGTTTGACCTTTACTTCTGATAAGATAAACTTCATTCAATTCTATAAACAATACTCTGATAATAACATCAAGAACAGCTGTGTATACAAGAAATTCCACTACAATATATTATCTGCGATGATTTTAACATCATGGAGTGCAACTTATGCAAGGTAATTAAACAGCCTACAAAGGATACAAAGATTCCATGTAACCAATGTGATAATTGTAGGAATCTAATATGTACAGAGTGTTCTGATTTATCAGCATCAGAATTGAAATGTTTACCGTTACAAAAACGTGTTCTCAAGTTTCGTTGCAAAAAATGTAGAAACAATGATTATACAGAAAGTCTAAAATTAATCATTAAAGACAAAGACATAATAATAAATGATAAACAGGAAATCATACAATTATTAGAGGAAAAACTTTCCCAATATGAACAAAAGCAATTAAGTGAACCAACTAGTTCAACATATGCAGGGGTAATAACGAGAACTATTGAAACCTCTACCTTAAAAAATCAACACAACATTCCTGATGTAATAATTAAACCAAGAAACAAGCAAAACCCCGAACAAACAACGAAAGAAATTATTGGTAACATTAATCCAGCAACAATAAATGTAAGAATCAAGAATATAATTACCTCTAAAACTGGGTCAGTTATAATTAAATGCAACAGTAGGAAAGAAGCAGGAGTATTGGAAACAGCTGCAAAAGATATACTGCAAGACAAGTACATCATTGAAACTCCAAAACTACGTAAACCTCGATTTAAGCTGCTAAACTATTCACAGAAACGGTCTAAGGAAGACATAGCAACATCCTTACTTCAGCAAAATGACACTGTAGAAGATTTAAATATAACATACATAAAAAATAACAGAAATGGTCTTTATACCATATTTGGGCTATGCTCACCTAAGTCATTTAACGAACTAATGCGCCTCAGACATATTTATATTGGATGGGAACGCTTACCTGTTTTTGAATATTTATCGATTCCACGGTGCTATAAATGCCAAGACTATTACCACAAGAGTCAAGATTGTATAAACAAGTTACACTGACCTCATTGTAGTGAAGAACACAAACAGAAAGATTGCCCCTAACAATAAAAAATCTGCATTAACTGTGTTAATTCTAATAATAAATATGGTCTTAAGAATGAAATTAATCACTGCTCAACCGATTTAAATTGCCAGACACTGATTACTCTCCCTGATGGTAATTCTTGATCAGGATATTGTTTTAAGCAACATTAATCAATTAGAGCAGGATCATTGCAACTACTATTTGGAGGCTAATAAATATTCAACTGTACTAATAGATCAAGATTATCCCATTAACATAATGCACTGGAATATTCGTAGCATTAACAAAAACTTTGATGAATTCCTTGCTCTGTATGAAACTTACAAACTAACTCGTGATATATTTGTCTTAAGTGAAAGTTTTCAAGGTGCTGCCATAAGCAATATAAACCTCTACGGCTATACAAATTTATATAGTGAAGGAGATTTTAACAAAAATGATGGTGTTATCATCTTCATTAGATCGAACATAAATTACAGTAATTTTAATCACAAGCTAATTGAATGTGGTGTTAATCTAAGCATTGTTAACTTAATCATTGAAACTATCTCAATTAGATTAATTGCATTGTATAGACCCAACCCTAGTAACTTGATTAATTTTATTAATGAATTGATGATTATCTCGACAAGAATAGAAAAAAGATTAACTATTGAAATACTAACAGGAGATGTAAACATTAACCTGTTAAATGAAAACGACGTTTATGTAAATAAATACCTTTCTAGTCTTGCAAGACATGGTCTTGTACCCTACATTAGTAAACCCACCCACATAACATCTCAATCACAATCTTGCATTGATCACATATTTATAAAAAGTCATATCAAACATAATTTTCAGTTTAGAACTTGTATTTTTACCTGTCATATTACTGACCACTATCCATTGCTATTAAGTATAAAATCTAAAAGAATAACTATACCGAAAGTTGATAAACCCTATACTTCAAAAATCCAGGTGATAGACTATAAAAAATTAGAAATTCTCCTCAAATAGGAAAATTGGTACAGCATAATGACCCAAGATGACCCGCAAAATGCAACAAATACATTTGAAATTGTGATTAATAATCTCATAAAAATCTCAACAAAAATTATGACATATACAAGAAAAGTCCAGAAAATAAAGCCCTGGATTACTGTCAGTCTTATAAGCTCAATAAAAATGAGAGATAAACTTAAAAAAAATTAAACCAACATTTTTCGCCAGCACTAGAGAATGATTACAAAATATACAGAAACATTTTAAATAAACTGCTAAAAAAACAAAAAATGACTATTATAAAACAAACATTGACCAAAATAAAAATAACCTTAAAAAGATATACCAGCTAATTTCAGATGCTACCAATGAGAAAGTATATCATACAAACATGCTTACAATCTTAAAGGAAGATAATGAACCTTTTGATAACAACAAATATGCTGCAATCTACTGTAACAACTACTTTGATAATGTGGCATTAAAATTAGTCGAAAACATCGAGAAAACAGTGAATGCAAACAATGACAATTTACAAAGAATTCATGAATCTATGTTTTTATATCCAGTAACGAAAAATGAAATTATTACACACATATCTTCCCTAAAGACGAACAGTTCACCAGGACCAGATAAAATAACTGTAGATTTAATTAAAAGAAACCATAAATACTTAAAGAAAGCCTTTAATTCACATAGTTAACTTGATTTTTGAAAAGGGTAAGGTACCCAGTCAATTTAAATCATCAATAATCACTTCTATATATAAAAGTGGAGACAAAACCAAAATTATTAACTATAGGCCTATTAGCGTGATAAATAATTTTGGTAAAATTTTGAAAAATGTTTGAAGTCACGTTTAATGAAATTCTTTGCTAAAAATAAAATACTACATGATTTACAATTTGACTTTCAAGAAAGTAAATCTACAAATGATGCCATGTACTCTGTAATTTCAAACATAACAGATAGTCACAATTCCAACCAAAAGTGCATCGCAGTTTTCCTTGACCTGGCAAAGGCTTTTGACATGGTTAACCATGACTTGCTTCTAAATACCTTAGAGCAGATTGGAATTCGAGGCATAGCATTGGACTTAATGCGTAGTTACTTATCAAGTAGGATACAAAGAGTCAAAATAAATAATGAATTAAGGTAATGTGACGCTACAAAACAACACAACACAGGGACGTACTCGATATAGTTCAATACTAATCACAAAAGAGGAAAGGGCAAATAATACCTTTCCGGGTAGTCGGAGTCAACAGCGTCAATATGCCCTGGACCAACCCAGTACTGAGGCCGGGGTGGGGTAGACCATGAGCAACCAGCCAAATGAGCGCCACCTAAATCTATAACAGCTGTACTCCGACGGGACTGAAATAGGAAATCCTCACGCTTACCTGTAACACCCAAATCAGCAAAAATTCTCCTCACACCTCACACTCGAGTAATACAAAACTATCTTTTACATACAGTATTGACACTTTACTACAAACATATAATATATTTATAACAACAGTAAACATATAAAAAGGCTTCAATTACCCACCCACTTGTTATGGTGTAATTTCCAATAAACAAACAGCAAATAACCTGATTGTATAACCCTTACTGCTACTCTTACTGTTATATTTAACGCAATTCAGCCAACCTATTGAAACAACTCTGCGCCAAGATGGCAGAACAGAATGACTATTAAATAATGTTAAGGGTGGTATACCAGGATCCTCGTAGATTGACCCTTGAACGCTGAGGGCATTGGTATAAACTATAATTATACCTATAATGATCGGTGCATTGGCTAAACTTCACACACGTGTTAAAATTGTGAATAATGTAAATTACAAATTAGTAAATCTGAACCCACCCTATAAAAAATGTGTAAACAAAACAGTCTTCAGTAAAGGGTTATTAAATGTAAAAATCTTCAACATGCAATATCAACCAGATGGTTGCAGTAGAAAATTAAATGTGAGCGACTCACCCACAGCTGCACTAGTTGTTGTAAGCTGATCTTAGCATAAACCAACTAAGGTTTCGCGGCAAAATAACGACTGGAGCTATTATTGGGGCCAAACTGAAAACTGCAGATCGAGACTGAAAACTGCAAACTCGGAACTTGGAACTGAACTTGGAACTTGGAACCCGGTCAATTCGGTCCAATACAAAACAACAACCAAAAATGTACAAGTGGTCACCAAATACGACGGTCGAGGATTCACTTTAGATGAATCGCCGAAATCCCAATAAGGAAATAAGAAAATTATTTCAAATCACAACGAAATAATTTCCTTCAATTAATTCGCCAAATCCCTTTCAATAAAGGAGGAAATACAACGTTCCAACGGCGTAATTAAAATTGCTCGATTCGAATCAAGAATATAATCAAGAGTGTTGTGTTGAGACCATCAAAGCTAGTCCGGGAACCGGTACCTGATAACACGGCGTGCTATCACTATTCGAATTCATACAATCTAATTTGGAAAGAATATACTTTTGAAGTACACTGCTAAATGCAAATGTCGTTATGAAAATTACGACCGTAACAACTCCCTTCTTACCCAAAAAAGAAGCTAGCGCTGGGGTTCGAACCCACGCATAACCATAACAAAGACACCAAATCCGAAGTTTTTTCGCCTTCAAGTAACCTTTGACGACAAAAGTTACTCAAAGTACAGTAAAGGGGAACAAAAACCGACAAAACTACTGAAGAGCACAAAAGTGCGCAACGTATCCCAAATACTGAAATCCAAAATCAATGAGCGGAACAGAACAAAATAACTAAACAACAGACAACAAACTTAGTCAAGGATCAGGACGGAGATCCTTGGCGTGCCACAATCCAACACTACGACCATCATCAGTCTCCAACTGATAAGTCCACGGAGAAACGCATTTAGCTATAGTAAAGGGTCCTACGTACTTGGGTGCAAGCTTATTTGTAAAATATGCCCGGCATCCGAGTGTACAAAATTTTGTGCCATACTTTTGGCCTACAACATAACTATCGGGGCGGCGACGTGGTCGTACACCTTTTACTACGTACAAAAGCTCTGTCTAAACGAGCACGAATATCTTTAAAACCTTCTCAAAAATTGGAGGTCGATCCACAGGAGCACAGGATCTTGCCCAATGTCATCACTTACGAGGCTTTGGAAACTGACTGTTACCCCTATGATGCATTTCACGACCAAAGTTCACGAAGTACGGCGTGAGACCAGTAGCCTCATGTCTCGACGTACGAACTGCGCATGCGGCTTTCTGAAGCAACGAAGCCCATGTACGCTGATTGTCTTTAACAAAAGAAGTCAATATAGTTTTCAGAGAACGGTGCTGTCGTTCGGCAGCATTCGGCTGAGGATGATAATTTGCCGTATGGCTGACCTTAACACGATAGGCATCCATCAGAGATTTAAACTGACGTCCCTGAAATTGATTGCCGTTATCACAAATTATGGAACGGGGGACACCGAATAAACAAAACACATGGTCCTCTAATAATTCAACAAGCTTAGATGAAGTAGCCTCTCTCTGTTATTAGTTGCTAGAACTTGTATGATAAATGTGTTTTATTGAATATTTATACCTGTAATTGGCTGATGCTGTTGGTATGAAATAAATAAATAAATAAATAAATAAATAAATAAATAAATAAAATACAAAACTTACTGAAATAATCCTTTACACTCAACACATACTTGTACCCGGAAGTGGATCTTGGAAACGGTCCAACAATGTCAACAAAAATAAGTTCCCAAGGTCTTGAGATATCTGGGCGGCCCAAAAGGTATCCAGCAGGTGGTTTCTGTTCAACCTTGCAAGCAATGCAAGTATGACAGTTACGCACATATTTTGCAACATCACTTTTGGCTTTCGGCCAAAAGTACCTAGAACTAATTCGATGGTAGGTTTTAAAAACACCTAAGTGGCCTGATGTAGGCTCATCATGATTATTACGCACAATCTCCAATCTATGGGACTTGGGGACTACGATCTTCCACTCAGAAGCAGCCGATTCTAAATCAGGGTATGGGGACTTACACTTTTGAATAAATTTGACCCATCAAATCGCCATAAGGAAATCTAAGGAGATCTTTCAAAATCTGATCACACATTTTGTGAAACCAATGATCTTTTATATTTTTAAAATGTGGTTCCGGGTTACTAGGGGTCCGATCTGGTTAATAACAGGCACAAAACGAGATAAAGCGTCGGGGACAACGTTGTCTTTGCCCGACGGTGGACAATATCAAAACTGAATTGTTGTAAACGGACACTCCAACGCTCTAAACGACCAGCAGGGTCTTTTAAATTATCTGCAAAGTAAAGCAAAGTGGTCCGTAACAATCGTGAAGTGGGAACCTTCATCATAAGATCTGAACTTGCCGATAGCCCACACTACCGCAAGACACTCTTTCTCAGTGGCGGTAAATTTCCGCTCGCTAGGACTCAGAGATCTGCTAACATAACTTATCACCTTTTCGCCATCGGGGTGAATTTGGGATAAAACAGCGCCCAAGCCATAATCACTGGCATCTGTTTGGATAGTAAATGGTAACTCAAAGTCGGGACAACTCATAATGGGAGCTGATACTAGGAAATTTTTAATTTCAGTAAAAGCGGACTCGCATTCATCGGTCCATAAAAATTTATGGCCCTTTCGCATTAATTTATTTATAGGGGCTACTACCGTAGAGAAGTTTGGAAGGAAGCGGCGATACCAACCGCATAAACCCAAAAAGCGGCGGACTTCAAGAACGTTGCTAGGTTGAGGAAGATCCAAAATGGCCGAAACCTTTTCGGGATCAACGTGCAACCCTTCCTTATCAACGACGTAGCCTAGATATTTGATTTCGGGTCTACAAAAGTGACACTTCTGTCGAGCTACAGTTAAACCAGCCGATTTCAGCCGACGGAAAATTTCTTTGGTTACTTCTAAATGTTTATTGAAGTCGTTAGTAGCAATAACCAAATCATCAAGATAGACGTATCGAGGAATCGAGGTCGAGACCGATAACGCGGTCAATAAGTCTCTGCCACGTAGCGGGACTATTATGTAAACCGAAAGGCATTCGGTTGAACTCGAAGAGACCTCTATCGGGGACGCTAAAAGCAGTAATTGGGCGGGACGGTTCAGCTACCGGCACTTGCCAGTAGGCGCTTAATATCAATCAGTAAGGTACTTGGCGTCGCGAAGTTTATCGAGGGTCGCTGAAACTAAAGGAGGGGTAGGCGTCGCGTTCGGTGACCTTATTTACCTTCCGGTAATCAACACAAAACCGATAGCTACCATCCTTCGTTCTCGCCATAACCACCGGGACGACCAAGGACTTGAAGATGGACTAACAACACCTTGTTCTAACATGATGTCCAACTGGGAATTGACAATTTTTTAAGGGTTGGAGACAAAGGGTAAAACCTTTGCTTTATTGGTTCAGCACTTGTTCTTATCACATGTTCTACCAAGTGAGTGCAACCTAGGTCGGGCATATCTTTAAATAATTGTTCAATAGTCGAATTTAGTAGGGCTGTATGTTCTGGGTTAAGTTTATCATCCGATTGTATACTAAATAGGTTTGGTGTTACTGAAGAAAACTGTCATAGACCGTGGCGTAAGTCAGGTACAACACCCATACTAAACCAAAAATCGGTACCAAGAATCAACGGATCTGGTACGGAAGGAATCACCAGAACTTTTATGCAGACAACTTTATTTTGGAATTTAATTGGTAAATTATAAGTGCCACTAATGTTACACATTTGACCATTAGCAACGCGGCATGCTGAATGTTACTAGTTTGAAGTTTTATATTTAATTTACGGAGCTTGTCGTAACCAGCTTGGCCTAATATTGTGTGGAGGCTCCACTATCAAGCAAACCGAGCATGGATATTCCATAGATGTCCACTTCGAATAAGGACGTTCTCGTCTATAACATTCGCCAAAACAAAATTAAGGGTGGCTTTAATAGTAGGGTTAAGATCGTTGTTGGGGTTATTTTTCTTAGACAGGTCGATCGGATTCGGGGCTGACACAGAGCGCGCAGACCGATCTATGGCGGCCCAATTGTCCGTTTCCCGAACACTGGGGCAATTTCGTACGGTATAGTTGGCAGTACCGCATTTAAAGCAGCGTAACTTTCTTGGTTGAGGGCATAATCGAAATGGGTGCCCTTCTTTGTCGCAATTCCAACACTTAATTGCAAACAAGTTCGGTTGGATCTGGTTCACCGATTGAATTGGTGTCTCAGAAAACTCATAATTTAAAATGGATTGGTATTGTTCACGTTAGTATTAACAAAAGCATAGTCGGGACTACTGTCCTCGATTTGACACAAAACAGCTTTGTGTTTCGATTTATGGTAAGCTAAATCAGGTTCAAGTAAACCTTGTGAATTTGACGGGGGTGGGCGGTATTGCCTTGCCCTCAAGTGGGTTTCCTCAAGAGTTTGCCCTAACTGTGATAACTCCGCCATTGTCTTTATGGGGTGCAATGCCAATTGCGCTTGAATGTGCGGCAACAAATTACGTTTAATTAATTGGATTCTACTATTTTCGGGAGGAGGGTGACCAAAGCGACTAAACATATTTTCCATCACCGAAATAAATATAACAATTCTTTCATGGGGCCTTGCGTCCGTGATCAATTTCTTCTTGAAGGATGAATTCATAATCATAAGGTAGAAAAGCTTGACGTAATCTAGTTTCTAAGTCTTGCCATGAATTAATTGTATGGCTGAAGGTGTAAGTATATGTGATGATGCCTCTGCCAAACATTATAAATGCTGCAGGAATAAAGTTTGTAACATATTAGTCTGTGTCAATTGTGATGGAGTTTATCATCAAAGCTGTGCTGAAAGGTCAAAGAATGTAAAATTGTTAGTAATAACAAGTTATTGTGCTGTGAAACTAAAATAACCTCACAATTTGAAAATGATTACTACCTAAAAGAACAAATTCTATTATTAAAGGAAGTAAACCAGCAAAAGGATGTAATAATTGGAGATAAGGATATTATTATCAAACTAATGGAAGATAAAATAAAAATCTGGAATTGCTAATTGGTAAACAAAGTACATTAATGGATATGAATGATAAGCCACAGCATGGTATTGTAATCAACAAAACAATGTATTCATAAATCCTAGTTATAGTGAAATTGTCAAACAAGAAACCCTTATATTGAAGGTACTAATAACACATCCTCATCTGATATTAAGAAAAGTTTATTAGAAAATATAAATCATAAAATGTTCAATCTGGTAAAATTAATAATGCTAGAAAATTTCCTGGTTTAGTTATAAAAGTGACAACAAAGAAACCTTACTCGATTTACAGAAGACTATAACAAAGTCATGTGGTGAAAATATTCAAGCACGTATACAGAATAAGATTCGTCCTAGGATTAAAATTATGAATATAGACGGAATTCATTTAAATGATGAGCACTTAAGAGATAATATAATAAATCAAAATGATATACAGGCAAAGCAACAAGATTTTGTATTTGATATTAAGCACAAGAGTAAACCTATTAATAATTCTTTTAACATTGTGGCAGAAGTAGATGCATTAACTTTTAAGAATCTAATAAAAATCAATATTTATATAGCTCTTAATAAATGTAGAATTCAAGAGACATTCGTATTTCGGTGCTATGTGTTGTAATACGGACATCTTGCAAGAAATTGTGATAATAAAGAGACTTGTGGGACCTGCGCTGGTAGTCATCTTTCTAAAGACTGCAATAACAAACAGCAAGTAACCGAGCATAAATGTATTAATTGTATTCAAAACAATTCCAAACTAACAACTAATCAGAATACTAATCATGCAGTTTATTACTCTGACTGTTCTACTTATAAAATGATTTTAAATACCATTGCTAGGAAAATTGATTATGGAGCATAGCAATTACAGCATCAATTTATATATTGCTTAAATATTCAAGGATTTTAACAAATCGTTATGAATTACATCATTTTGTAAAGAGAACTATCCGTTTATTATGTATAACTGAAACACACATTACGGAGGACATTAGTGACAATGAAATATACATACCAGGATATATATTAATTAGATGCAATTCACATAGTAAGCATACTGGGGAGTACTTATATATCTGAGAGAACCTTATGATTATAAGATAATTATAAACAAAAGCTTCAACAATGAGTGGTGGGTTGTAGGCATATCCACAGATGGTTGCAATTATGTATGTCTATATAGATCCCCAAGTGGTAATTTAAGAAAATTTCTGGATGAATTGGAGGCATTTGTCGATGCCCAAGATCTCGATCAAAAGTTTATTATAATGGGAGACTTTAACATTAACTGGTATAAAGTAACAACTTACTCAAATAGACTTAAGACTCGAATGGATGATAGAGGTTTTTCAAATTATTAATGAATGCACTCGTATAGTAAATAATAGTAAAACACTGATTGACTTAGTATTTACAAACTGTAAGTCAATATGTTCTGATGTTTTAAATTCTCCTAAAATATCTGATCATGCAATACTGAAAATTACTCGGTGCGACGTAAGTCTGTTTCCAAATTCACAACTGTAATGCTCGATAGAGTGATCTCTGTTCGTGATGTTAAAAACATTGATAAATTAACTTTTGAAACTCGTCTATCGCAGTTGCCATGGATAAAAAATACGTCACTTCACGAAATGATAGATGTTTTGTACAACAATGTTACTACTGTTATGGATGAACAGGCCCCAAAAATCTTCACAGTATCTAACAAGAAGAAGAGTAAATGGTATGACTCTGAAATTTGTCATTTGGCTAAACAAAGAGATATAACATACCAACAAGCTATATTTACAGATAATAACAAGGATTGGATTACTTATAAAAAATTACGAAACGCTGTTACTACTATGATACAAAGTAAAAAGAAGAGGTACTATACAAAATTGATTGATAAAAACAAACGCGATCCTAAGAACCTTTGGCGTATTATTAAAGAATCAATTGATGGTCTACAAAATACACCTACTGTGGTAATGAAATTTGATGATGCTACAATACGTGATCCACAAACAGTGGCTGAAAAGTTTAACAAATTTGTGGTGGATAGTATAGAGGAAATTATAAGTGACATTCCCAATATTACAAACATTGACAAGATAAATAAGATAGGTTGTAGGAATGAATTTACTTTTAATGAATTCTCAACGGGTTGTGTGTATAAGGCGATTTACAATACAAAAGATTCTAATACAGACTTATTAAATAAAAATATAGTTTTGGCTGGCGGGCTTATCTAGTTGGTAAGATAACGGAACTTTATAATAAATCTATAACTACTGGATTTTTCCATCTCAATGGAAGGAAACTGTAATAAAACCAATACCTAAAGTAAGAGGTACCCTAAACCCTATAGAATTCAGGCCAATAGCTACAGTGCCATTCCTTGGAAAAGTATTTGAAAAACTAATATACGACCAAATTATTAAACATATTGAAGTGAATAACATTCTCATCAAAGAACAATCAGGATTTCGTGGCAAACATTCCTGTGAGTCTTCACTACAACTTGTGCTGTCAGAATGGAAAAGAGTACTGGATAATAGTTCTAATGTTATAGTTGCGGTATTTCTAGATTTTAAACGAGCATTTGAAACGGTTGATAGACTGATTCTAATAAATAAATTAAAATGTTACGGTTTTACGGACCAATCCTTGAAATGGTTCTCGGACTACCTATATCAGCGAAAGCAAATGACTAAAATTAATAATCATACCTCTAGTGCTATATTAAATAACCACGGTGTACCACGGGAACTATTCTAGGCATTGCTTTTCATACTGTATATCAATGATATAGCAGATGCAGTTGATGACTCTGCAGTTTTACTGAACTTATTTGCAGATGATACCCTTATAGCAATCTCAGATACAAATATAGATAACGCAATACATAGGATGAACAGTTTGCTCAATGCTGTTTCAAAGTGGTTGATCAGTAATAAATTAGTTATTAATACTAAGAAAAGCAAAGCAATGATTTTAGGGTTGCGTTATAATGGAAAAATGCATATGTTACCTCCCATAGTTTTCAATTGTGACAGGCTGCATTATGTTGATGAAATTAAGTACTTGGGTGTAACTATAGATTCATCGCTTTCATTTAAAACACATTCGGATAAATTGATAATACAACTTACTGGTAAAATTAATTATTTTTATCGTATCAGTCATAACCTTAATATGCTAACTCGATTAAAAGTTTACCAAGCGCTAATTGCGCCACATTTTATATACTGCTCGTCTATTTTATACTTTCAGAGTCAAACAGTGATAAATAAACTACAGGTCCTTCAAAATCGTGCTCTCCGTATAATATTAAAATGCAATATTTATACAAAGGTACATTTATGTTCGATTGTTTAAAATTTTGTCAGTGCAACAACATTTGTATTTTTAGTTATGTGCTTTATATATAAATTACCGAAACTTTTCCTACTTACCTACAATGTAAGTTAGTTATGGTTCACGGAATCCATAACTACACCACTAATTCGTCTAATTTTATATTTATCCTTTTAAGAAAACATGTACTAAAGATCCTTATTTATTGACGGCATCCGAGAATTTAATGCGCTCGCTGCCAATATTAAACAATCATCATCTTTGCGATTATTTAAACGTCAATTGAGGACATCAATGACGACAAGGATGTGAAACTATCGTATCAACTATTTATGTGGTTGTATTCTCTATGTAATATATTTAATACTATAAAGTAATTGTAACATGTATTATCATACATTTAAATAAATTATTATTATTATTATTATTCGCCCTATACCATATGAGTGCTTGCCCTTGAAGCAATTCGATTACCGAATTGAAAACATGGTGTTTTGATACACCGCGCGAGTCGCATAGTTCTTCCACGCGCTGTAGAAAATCGTTCACACTAGTAGAGCCGTCAAAGTGCAATTCCATTTGTACAATGGAAGGCAATTCTTATTTACATCCGAAAATTTCTCCGACCGGACTAGAATGAGAAATCCGTTCTGTCTCAATAAACGGGTTATCGTCATTTAAATTATGTTATTATTGTGCGTTACTTCAGGCAATAATAAATTGGGTTGATCTAAAACCTGACCCGAAGTGTGCGGGATGTCTAAGTCCATTAACGACATTTCGCCTTGATCTGAAATTGTTGACACTTGTCTAACAATAGCGGCTTTATTCTGAATTTCAGTTAAAAAGTTTATTAGACTTAAGCATTTGTTTGTAAGTTCATTTTTCCGAATTATTTCATCTTCATTAGAAGAAGTAATTCGTTGCAACCGGTTATCAATATGTGAAAGTCGTGCAGATATGCGTTTTGATTCATTAGAATGGTTAGAATAATTAAAATGGTTTAAGTCATTATCTAGATTATTAAGCTTGGCTAAACAAATAGCAAGCTCTGTACCAGGTATAATATTTAAATTTTCATTAGGCACTAATTCACACGTGACACTTACTTGTAGTAAGTCTCTTAATAATTTACGTTTATCTTCTACATTGGCTTTGGTTAAACAAAGACCGCGTATTCTCAATTCATACGAAATTTCATCAGATAATAGTCGATTTACGTCCATATCGATTAACAAAATTCAACACTTCAATTCAAAACAAATGTACTGATTAGCAACCAGCGATATAAATCAGAAACAAAACAGGCCCCACGTTGGGCGCCAAAAATGTGACGCTACAAAACAACACAACACAGGGACGTACTCGATATAGTTCAATACTAATCACAAAAGAGGAAAGGGCAAATAATACCTTTCCGGGTAGTCGGAGTCAACAGCGTCAATATGCCCTGGACCAACCCAGTACTGAGGCCGGGGTGGGGTAGACCATGAGCAACCAGCCAAATGAGCGCCACCTAAATCTATAACAGCTGTACTCCGACGGGACTGAAATAGGAAATCCTCACGCTTACCTGTAACACCCAAATCAGCAAAAATTCTCCTCACACCTCACACTCGAGTAATACAAAACTATCTTTTACATACAGTATTGACACTTTACTACAAACATATAATATATTTATAACAACAGTAAACATATAAAAGGTCCAATTACCCACCCACTTGTTATGGTGTAATTTCCAATAAACAAACAGCAAATAACCTGATTGTATAACCCTTACTGCTACTCTTACTGTTATATTTAACGCAATTCAGCCAACCTATTGAAACAACTCTGCGCCAAGATGGCAGAACAGAATGACTATTAAATAATGTTAAGGGTGGTATACCAGGATCCTCGTAGATTGACCCTTGAACGCTGAGGGCATTGGTATAAACTATAATTATACCTATAATGATCGGTGCATTGGCTAAACTTCACACGTGTTAAAATTGTGAATAATGTAAATTACAAATTAGTAAATCTGAACCCACCCTATAAAAAATGTGTAAACAAAACAGTCTTCAGTAAAGGGTTATTAAATGTAAAAATCTTCAACATGCAATATCAACCAGATGGTTGCAGTAGAAAAATTAAATGTGGAACGACTCACCCACAGCTGCACTAGTTGTTGTAAGCTGATCTTAGCATAAACCAACTAAGGTTTGCGACGGCAAAATAACGACTGGAGCTATTATTGGGGCCAAACTGAAAACTGCAGATCGAGACTGAAAACTGCAAACTCGGAACTTGGAACTCGGAACTTGGAACTTGGAACCCGGTCAATTCCGGGTCCAATACAAAACAACAACCAAAAAATGTACAAGTGGTCACCAAATACGACGGTCGAGGATTCACTTTAGATGAATCGCCGAAATCCCAATAAGGAAATAAGAAAATTATTTCAAATCACAACGAAATAATTTCCTTCAATTAATTCGCCAAATCCCTTTCAATAAAGGAGGAAATACAACGTTCCAACGGCGTAATTAAAATTGCTCGATTCGAATCAAGAATATAATCAAGAGTGTTGTGTTGAGACCATCAAAGCTAGTCCGGGAACCGGTACCTGATAACACGGCGTGCTATCACTATTCGAATTCATACAATCTAATTTGGAAAGAATATACTTTTGAAGTACACTGCTAAATGCAAATGTCGTTATGAAAATTACGACCGTAACAACTCCTTCTTACCCAAAAAAAGAAGCTAGCGCTGGGGTTCGAACCCACGCATAACCATAACAAAGACACCAAATCCGAAGTTTTTGCTTCAAGTAACCTTTGACGACAAAAGTTACTCAAAGTACAGTAAAGGGAACAAAACCGACAAAACTACTGAAGCACAAAAGTGCGCAACGTATCCCAAATACTGAAATCCAAAATCAATGAGCGGAACAGAACAAAATAACTAAACAACAGACAACAAACTTAGTCAAGGATCAGGACGGAGATCCTTGGCGTGCCACAATCCAACACTACGACCATCATCAGTCTCCAACTGATAAGTCCACGGAGAAACGCATTTAGCTATAGTAAAGGGTCCTACGTACTTGGGTGCAAGCTTATTTGTAAAATATGCCGCGGCATCCGAGTGTACAAAATTTTTGTGCCATACTTTTGGCCTACAACATAACTATCGGGCGGCGACGTAGGTCGTACACCTTTACTACGCAAAAGCTCTGTCTAAACGAGCACGAATATCTTTAAAAACCTTCTCAAAAATTGGAGGTCGATCCACAGGGAGCACAGGATCTTGCCCAATGTCATCACTTACGAGGACTTTGGGTAAATCGTGACTGTTACCCCTATGATGCATTTCACGACCAAAGTTCACGAAGTACGGCGTGAGACCAGTAGCCTCATGTCTCGACGTACGAACTGCGCATGCGGCTTTCTGAAGCAACGAAGCCCATGTACGCTGATTGTCTTTAACAAAAGAAGTCAATATAGTTTTCAGAGAACGGTGCTGCTTCGGCGATTCGCTGAGGATGATAATTTGCCGTATGGCTGACCTTAACACGATAGGCATCCATCAGAGATTTAAACTGACGTCCCTGAAATTGATTGCCGTTATCACAAATTATGGTACGGGGGACACCGAATAAACAAAACACATGGTCCTCTAATAATTCAACAAGCTTAGATGAAGTAGCCTCTCTCTGTTATTAGTTGCTAGAACTTGTATGATAAATGTGTTTTATTGAATATTTATACCTGTAATTGGCTGATGCTGTTGGTATGAAATAAATAAATAAATAAATAAATAAATAATAAATAAATAAATAAATAAATAAAATACAAAACTTACTGAAATAATCCTTTACACTCAACACATACTTGTACCCGGAAGTGGATCTTGGAAACGGTCCAACAATGTCAACAAAAATAAGTTCCCAAGGTCTTGAGATATCTGGGCGGCCCAAAAGGTATCCAGCAGGTGGTTTCTGTTCAACCTTGCAAGCAATGCAAGTATGACAGTTACGCACATATTTTGCAACATCACTTTTGGCTTTCGGCCAAAAGTACCTAGAACTAATTCGATGGTAGGTTTTAAAAACACCTAAGTGGCCTGATGTAGGCTCATCATGATTATTACGCACAATCTCCAATCTATGGGACTTGGGGACTACGATCTTCCACTCAGAAGCAGCCGATTCTAAATCAGGGTATGGGGACTTACACTTTTGAATAAATTTGACCCATCAAATCGCCATAAGAAATCTAAGGAGATCTTTCAAAATCTGATCACACATTTTGTGAAACCAATGATCTTTATATTTTAAAATGTGGTTCCGGGTTACTAGGGGTCCGATCTGGTTAATAACAGGCACAAAACGAGATAAAGCGTCGGGGACAACGTTGTCTTTGCCACGACGGTGGACAATATCAAAACTGAATTGTTGTAAACGGACACTCCAACGCTCTAAACGACCAGCAGGGTCTTTTAAATTATCTAGCCAAAGTAAAGCAAAGTGGTCCGTAACAATCGTGAAGTGGGAACCTTCATCATAAGATCTGAACTTGCCGATAGCCCACACTACCGCAAGACACTCTTTCTCAGTGGCGGTAAATTTCCGCTCGCTAGGACTCAGAGATCTGCTAACATAACTTATCACCTTTTCGCCATCGGGGTGAATTTGGGATAAAACAGCGCCCAAGCCATAATCACTGGCATCTGTTTGGATAGTAAATGGTAACTCAAAGTCGGACAACTCATAATGGGAGCTGATACTAGGAAATTTTTAATTTCAGTAAAAGCGGATCGCATTCATCGGTCCATAAAATTTATGGCCCTTTCGCATTAATTTATTTATAGGGGCTACTACCGTAGAAGTTTGGAAGGAAGCGGCGATACCAACCGCATAAACCCAAAAAGCGGCGGACTTCAAGAACGTTGCTAGGTTGAGGAAGATCCAAAATGGCGAAACCTTTTCGGGATCAACGTGCAACCCTTCCTTATCAACGACGTAGCCTAGATATTTGATTTCGGGTCTACAAAAGTGACACTTCTGTCGAGCTACAGTTAAACCAGCCGATTTCAGCCGACGGAAAATTTCTTTGGTTACTTCTAAATGTTTATTGAAGTCGTTAGTAGCAATAACCAAATCATCAAGATGAGATACGTAGGAATCGAGGTCGAGACCGATAACGCGGTCAATAAGTCTCTGCCACGTAGCGGGACTATTATGTAAACCGAAAGGCATTCGGTTGAACTCGAAGAGACCTCTATCGGGGACGCTAAAAGCAGTAATTGGGCGGGACGGTTCAGCTACCGGCACTTGCCAGTAGGCGCTTTTAATATCAATCGAAGTAAGGTACTTGGCGTCGCGAAGTTTATCGAGGGTCGCTGAAACTAAAGGCAGGGGGTAGGCGTCGCGTTCGGTGACCTTATTTACCTTCCGGTAATCAACACAAAACCGATAGCTACCATCCTTCGTTCTCGCCATAACCACCGGGGACGACCAAGGACTTGAAGATGGACTAACAACACCTTGTTCTAACATGATGTCCAACTGGGAATTGACAATTTTTTTAAGGGTTGGAGACAAAGGGTAAAACCTTTGCTTTATTGGTTCAGCACTTGTTCTTATCACATGTTCTACCAAGTGAGTGCAACCTAGTGCGTCGGGCATATCTTTAAATAATTGTTCAATAGTCGAATTTAGTAGGGCTGTATGTTCTGGGTTAAGTTTATCATCCGATTGTATACTAAATAGGTTTGGTGTTACTGAAGAAAACTGTCATAGACCGTGGCGTAAGTCAGGTACAACACCCATACTAAACCAAAAATCGGTACCAAGAATCAACGGATCTGGTACGGAAGGAATCACCAGAACTTTTATGCAGACAACTTTATTTTGGAATTTAATTGGTAAATTATAAGTGCCACTAATGTTACACATTTGACCATTAGCAACGCGGCATGCTTGAATGTTACTAGTTTGAAGTTTTATATTTAATTTACGGAGCTTGTCGTAACCAGCTTGGCCTAATATTGTGTGGGAGGCTCCACTATCAAGCAAACCGAGCATGGATATTCCATAGATGTCCACTTCGAGATAAGGACGTTCGTCGTCTATAACATTCGCCAAAACAAAATTAAGGGTGGCTTTAATAGTAGGGTTAAGATCGTTGTTGGGGTTATTTTTCTTAGACAGGTCGATCGGATTCGGGGCTGACACAGAGCGCGCAGACCGATCTATCGGCGGCCCAATTGTCCGTTTCCCGAACACTGGGGCAATTTCGTCGGTATAGTTGGCAGTACCGCATTTAAAGCAGCGTAACTTTCTTGGTTGAGGGCATAATCGAAATGGGTGCCCTTCTTTGTCGCAATTCCAACACTTAATTGCAAACAAGTTCGGTTGGATCTGGTTCACCGATTGAATTGGTGTCTCAGAAAACTCATAATTTAAAAATGGATTGGTATTGTTCACGTTAGTATTAACAAAAGCATAGTCGGGACTACTGTCCTCGATTTGACACAAAACAGCTTTGTGTTTCGATTTATGGTAAGCTAAATCAGGTTCAAGTAAACCTTGTGAATTTGACGGGGGTGGGCGGTATTGCCTTGCCCTCAAGTGGGTTTCCTCAAGAGTTTGACCTAACTGTGATAACTCCGCCATTGTCTTTATGGGGTGCAATGCCAATTGCGCTTGAATGTGGGCAACAAATTACGTTTAATTAATTGGATTCTACTATTTTCGGGAGGAGGGTGACGCAAACGACTAAACATATTTTCCATCACCGAAATAAATATAACAATTCTTTCATCGGGGCCTTGCGTCCGTGATCGAATTTCTTCTTGAAGGATGAATTCATAATCATAAGGTAGAAAAGCTTGACGTAATCTAGTTTCTAAGTCTTGCCATGAATTAATTGTATGTTTATTCGCCCTATACCATATGAGTGCTTGCCCTTGAAGCAATTCGATTACCGAATTGAAAACATGGTGTTTTGATACACCGCGCGAGTCGCATAGTTCTTCCACGCACTGTGAAAATCGTTACTGAGGCCGTAAATGCAATTCCATTTGTACAATGGAAGGCAATCTTATTTAATCCAAAAATTCTACGGGAATAATGTTCTTACAAAAACGGGACGTCATAAATTGTTAATATGTTACAACAATGGTTATAAATACTAATACAAGAAAGAAGCTTACCGTGTGAACCAGCAAACGCCAACCAACTGAGCCAGGTAACCAACACAAATCTAGCGAACAAATAGAACACTACAGGACCTACCGAATCAAACTATCATAACAAGGATACCTTCGTACACAACAGCTAAATTCCTACACCATAACGGTAACAAAAACAAGCTCTAATTATACACTTATGACGAAATGCAATTATACCTAAACAAATAAATTCATACCCTACCTCATTATTATTTTAACACAATTACCTAAAAAATATTAAACAAACTAAATAGTCATCACCATAGGATTAATTAACAACTAACGATTAACTAACCTATATATTACAATAGCACCATTGAGCAAACTCAAATGAAAAAATGTATAAATATGTAATGTAACCACGTAATTCCCTGAACAGCTTGTAATATAATTATACCTAAATACGGTATGTAAATTCCTAATAATAGTAAAAATTGTAAATCTAACACATAATATGAAAAGTTCAAAATTAAATGTAAAATCTCAATGCAATATAACCAGATGTTGCAAAAAATTAATCGACGTTAAGCTGATTAGTAACCAAGGTACGCAAAATAACACAAATTTGCCAAATAACTTACAGACATCGAACTTAGAGAACGACGAAAAAACAAAAATAAAGATTAACAAGAAATTCAAAACTATATCCACTAAGGAACTAGATAATTGATAATGGACAATCACTCAGGCTTATATGAAAATTAAATAATTAAATAACTTCCAAAGTGTACCACAACACATCACTATAAGAACAAGAAGCACATTACAAAAGCAACAATAGAGACTGCATAACTCAGGATAAAAGCTATTACCCCAATTTATGAAATGGGATAAAAAATAAAAAAAAACTAATTAATCACTATAATCCTTCCAATAGGCCCACTTTGAACTTTAAAAAATTTTAAGTGCTGAAATCTGGCTGGCAACGATTCTTAAATTGACACAAAAAAGCTAAATAATTAACTTTTTTAATTTGTTAATCATGGAAAAAAATTAAAAAAAAATTAACTACCACGAGGTAATCAAAAATCAGATGGCCAAAGCGTCACAATTATTCATGTGCAACATTGTTAAACAGCTGTTTCACAGGTGTTAACTAAGTATTTTTCATAGGAAGTTAAAGAACATTTAGTCAGGCTGAAGAAAGATTGCAGGATAATAAGTCACAACGTTAATTTAAGCAAAGACTAATCCCCTGAACAGGAAATCCAGATGGACCCTGCTTTAGAGGATAGGGAGATATTAACTAAAAGCCTTCATAGGCATGAAGCACACAGGTATGAGAACAGCACTTTAACTAGCATTTATGTAATGATCGCTTAAATTTGTTAATTATAACAAAATGAGGACAGAAATTCTTTAATGTATAGCCGCTAAGGGTCGTTTTTATAAGAGATTTGCAAAAGGCTGCACTCGAAACACTCAAAGGGCAGTAGTATTTACAGGTAAAGTGGCAGCTTCATGATTTACATGACTGGGTAATTTATATTGATTTAGTGTAAAATTAGGACAACAAAAGCACGTGAAACTTTTATATATATGATAGCATCTGTCAGTCATTATTTTATTAATGCATTGGCAACATTCACATAAATCTCAATAGGTTAGTAATTTTTTGGTGCAGGATGGATCTCATATGATGCTTAGATTGTAAAAGCTAAATTTAAATGTGTCTATGTAAAACATTTAAGGAATAAAAGTTATAAAAAATGTTTAAATAATATAGGGTTCAGTTCAATTAAACCTTTTGGACATCTATGAATTAAATATATTAGAAAAAAAATTCTAAATCAGCTCTATAGGTAAAGAAATTTATATATTTTCTTAATCAAAAATTTACGATTAATAGAATCTTAAATTTTCATGAACTTATGGTGTTATATTATGAAAATGGTACTCAGTTACTATTTATATACTTATTATTTATATTTTTTATTTTAATTTAAAATGACTATGTAGTTTAAGTAAATTATATTATAAAAATCGAAATAATTTTGATACTTGATCTAATATTATGTTTAAAAATCATGTTAATTTAATCTATAAAAATTAGATACGCTGAAAGTAAAACAAAAATAAAAAGAAAAATCGAAAAACCGTACACACAAGTAATAATCGAGAACCGTCACCAAAAATCACAAAAATTTATTCAAAATAAAAACATACTTGACAAAAAAACAATATTATTATCACAAAAACTCAAGAAATAAATGTAATCACTACAGAAAAATCAATTGAAACACTGAATATGTGAATAATGTAAATTACAAAAAACTAACTCACCAAAAAATGGAACTACCGATATGTCAATAAAGGTCATAAAATGTAAAGCAAACTTCAACATGAACTTCGGAATCCAGATATTCAGTGAAATAAATCTGGACAACTAACACAGCGATAGTGTTGTAAGATTTAGCATAAACCAACTAAGGTCCTATGCATAAATACGATCCGAGTATTGAAATGGCAAATCTCAAACTGCAATGTAACCTAAATAGCAAATAATGGAATTCGACACTCAACTTGAACTGAACCGAGTCATTCGTTCTAATACAGTAGAACTAACAACCAAAATTACAAGTTTCACAAATAACGTCGAGATCACTTTAAAGATAATACCACAAATCCGTAAGAAATCAGATCCAATAATCAAATCACAAGAAATAATTATACCTTAATAATTCGCAATCACTGTTCAATATAACGAAATCAAGCCAACCATTGCGTAATAAAACTGCCAAGATGTCGAATCAGAAATATAACAATGTTAGTGTAACCATAAGTCGCATATCGGGAACGGTACCCTGATAAACTAGGACGGTATACACTATTGAATATACAATCGATTTGGAAATCAACTTAACACTGTTAAATGCATAATGTATTAGAAATTTACGACGTACAAATCTACTCTTACCCTAAAAAAGGCATAGGCGGGTTCAACCACGCTATCAAATCAAAGACTCAACATCCAATTTGCCTTCAAGTACTTGCATAAAGTACATCAAAGTGACATACAAGCGGACTAAACCGATTCTGAATAACTACTAGAGCATCAACAAGTCCAAGGCGACGCAAATACTGAACGACAATATGACGATAAACAAAACTACACAACTAGACAACAAACTTAGTCAAGATCGGACTGGAATCGCATTGGACTGTCACAATCCAACACGTACGGGCCATCATCAAGTCTCAAACTAATATCAGTGAGAAAGCTGATGTTACTGATATAACAGGTCGTCACATAGATACTGTTAGCATGAATGCATATATTCTGTAATAAGATAATCCGAATACAATTACAAAATTTGTCCAAATAATTTTAGCCTTCAATAACTTCGGCACAACAAGTAGGTAGTACCTTAACTTACAAAAGCGTCTGATCTAAAATGACGAATTAATCTTTAAATACTATCAAAAATTTGGATGTCGACCACAAAGTACCAGATCTTGGACCTCAATTCATCAAACACAGGCTTGGTATCGTGCGATTATCCACAATTTGATAATTCACTACTTTGAAGTTACAGTACAGGCATGATGACCGTACTATTTCGACCTACAACTGGCCATCGGCTAATATGAACAACGAAGCCCATGTAACCTGATGACTTTAAAGAATAATCAATGTTTTCCTAGAGAACGGTCCTTGTTCGGACAATTGGTTACTGAGATAATTTACGAGCAGACACTAAACATGGACACAAGAGTTTAAACTGACTCCCTGAAATTGATGCCGTCAAAATTATGGCGGGGGAACCAATAAATACCAAAACAATGGTACCGTCTAATATTCAACGAGACTTGAGAAGCCCTCGTTACTAGCAATCTTGTATATCCAAACTGGTTTATTCAATAGTGAACCTGTAATTGTGAAAGCTGTCCTACGATAAAATAATGATAAACAAAGCTAATGAATAAATATAAGTAAATAAAATACAAAACTTACTAATAATTGTACACCAACATAATCTAAGTATCGGACGTGGCGATGAAGGCTCCACAATTTCAAAAAATACTACTGTTCCCAACGGCTGAATATTGACGGCTCCAAAAGTATCGCAGGTCGTTTCTAGATTGCAAGCAATGCAATTCGACATTACGCAGCAATTTGGTAAATCACTGTTGCTAGTCGCTAAAGACCAATATTCGATGGAGTGTTAAAACCTAAGGGCCTATTGGCATCATGATTAGCGCAATTTCTAATCTATGGGACATGTAGGGACTACGATTGCTCATCAAAGAGCCATCTATTCAGAGTAGGGGCTACATTTTGACATAAATGGACCCATAAATGCCATAAGGCGAAACTAAGGAGATCTTAAGATCGATCAAAGCATTTTGTGAAACAAGACTTGTAATATTCCTTTAAAATATCGGGTAAGGTCCATTGGTAATAACAGGCCTAAAACTAGTAAAGCGTGCTGGGACAAGTTGCTTCTGCCACGTATGTCAGTAAACTTGAATATTGTAACGGACATCCAACGCTTAAACGACATGCAGGTCTATTGATATCTGAATCATAAACAAAGTGGTCCGTAAAATCGTAAGGGGAACTTCATATCAAGATCTGAATAATGCCATGCCACTCGAAGACATACTTTACCAGTGGATCGGTGAAATTTCCGTCACAGGACTAAGAGATTCCTAACATAAGGCTTTGATTCGCATCGGCAATTTGGGATAAACAGGCCCAGCCATTAACATGCAATCGTTGGTACAGTAAACGGAACTAATGTCGGACACAACTTAATGGACAATACTAGGAAATTATGGTAAGTTTAAAACACCAATCGTCATTCACGTCCATAAAATTGATGTACCCTTTCGCATTAATTTTTTTCAGGGCTATGACCGCTTGGAAGTTTGGAGGAACGCATACCAACGCAGAACTCAAAACGGGGACAAGACTTTGTAGTAAATTGAGCAAGATCAAAATGGCCAATAGGTATTCAAGGGATCATCAACCTTCTTATCATATGGTAACAATATCTTGAATTTGTTAAAAAGTGCTTCTGGTATGAGTACGTATTAACCAGCACGATTTCGCGATAGAAATCTTTGGTACTTCTAACATGTCATTGAATCGTTAGAGCAATAACCAAATATCATAGTAACACATACGTACAAATCGACGGATCGGACCGATAACCAGGTCATATCAAGTCTCGTAGCCAAGGGTCTATTAATGTGAACCTAACATTCGGTATGAACTCTGAAGAACCTTGCTATAGGCGCTAATAGCAGATTTGCGGGACGGTTCACTGGCACTTGCCATAGGCGTTTAATTAATCTAATTAACTTGGCGCTCGCAGTTTATAGGGTAAAGCCAAGCAGGTAGGCATCGGTTGGACTTATTACCTCCATAACAACATCAAAACGAAGTACTCCATGTTACTCCAAACCACGGGGACTACCAAGTGAAGAGGATAAAAACCTGTTCTAATGATTCAATGGGATTGCATTTTTTAAGGTTGGGCAAAGGGTAAAACCTTCTTATGTTAGCACTGTTCTAACATTTGTCAGTAGTCAACTAGTGCCGGAACTTTATGTTGTCAAAGTGCAACTTCTGTAAGTCTGGTTAATTTATCCGATTACAATGATAGTCTGTGATACTAAGAAAACTGCATACCTGCGTAAGATCAGGTATAGTACCATACTAAACAAAAGTCGTACCAAGAACAACGGATCGGTAGGAAGGAATCACCGAACTTTTATCAGAATTAGTGTGAATTTAATTGGTAATTATCAGTGACACTAATGTACATTACATTGCAACCGGATACTTGAAGTACTAGTTGAAGTTATAATTAATTTACGGAGCTTGTCGTAACCAGACTTGCCTATATTGTGGGAGCTCATATAGCAACGAGCAGGATTTCCAATTCCACATCGAGATAAGACGTAGTCGGTAAGGCATTCGCCAAAACAAAATTAAGGTGCTTAATAGTAGTTAAATCGTTGTATGGGGTTATTTTTCTTAGACAGTATCGATTCGGGATGACAAGACTGCGAGAATCAACTGCGGCCAATTTCAAGTTGTCCACGGAATACTTGAATTGTGACGGTAAATAGTTGGCAGTAACCGTATTTAAAGTTCAGCTAACTTTCTTGGTTCAGATGATATAAAGGGTGCACTACTTGTGCAATATCTAATTAATTGTCAAACAAGTAGGTTGGAATTTGTGTCACGATGATTGGTGTCTAGAAAATCATATTTAAAAAATTGGTATTGTTAAGTTATAAGAAAATGCAATAGTGGGAATATGTCCACTGACAAAGACAGTTATTTTCATTAGGTAATAAATCGGATGGTCAAGTAAACCTTATGAATTATGAACAAGGGTGTGCGTATTGCTTGCATCAAGTGGATTCTCAAGTTTACCTAAATTGAATAACTCCGCATGTTTTATGGGTGCAATCAATTCGCTTGAATTGCGAATAAATTACGTTTTAACAATGATTGACCTATATTGGAAGGAGGATACGCATATACACTAAACATAGTTGTCATCCGAAATATTAATAAGCAATTTTCATCGGCTTATACTGACAAATATACTTTTGAAGGGAATTATAATCATGAGGTAGAAAACTTGAGAATCTAGTTTCTAGATGCATAATGATTGGGTAATAGCTATAGCCATATGGATCTATGCCTGAAAATTTCGTTACCAGTAAACATGGGTAAATTCGGAGTCATAGTTTGTACGCATTAAAGAACGTAACTAACTAGGTTGAGGATACAAAGTGCTTACATTTGTGAATGAACAATTCATTATTTAAATCAAAAATTTACGTAGGACTGTTAAGATGAATGATAGTCTCAATAAACTTTCTATAATTTAAAATTATTGTGTTGTTCAGATATAATTGATTAAGATTGGATAACTGTACCATTCGATTTAATCATCAAAGACATTTGCTTGATTGATTTACATTTAAATAAGCTAAATTCAAGTTCAGTTAAACGTATATGAATTAGCAGTTGTCGGTAAGTTATTACCTAATGATTTTCTCATTAGGTTTAGAATCTAATGAAATCCGCTTTATATGAAGATGTAGCAATTGCTTGATTATGTGCAAGAAAGTTACAGATTAATTAAAGTTAATTCATAACTAGATTTGGATTAGGCTAAACAAAAGAACTTACGTAATATATTTTCATAGAAATACAGAACATTTAAAATTCTGAACATACGTTTCGAATTTGCTTTTGAAAACGATGATTCATAATTATAGAAAACTAGATTAGTGATTTAGTCATACGTTCAAAAAGTTTCATGAATATCAAATGTTGATTTATAGGCATATAATCGAACAAATAAGGCATTGCTGAAAATTGATATAAGAAATGCAAACAGGATTTATTTGTATAACAGCGAAAGCAATATCTTAAACTTTAAAATATGCATAGTCAAGAGCTTAAATGTGGACCTAACGATTGATTGATGACATAGAACAGCATATTACCATAACTATAAAATTTACTCCACGAGGACTAGAATAGAAATTCAGTTACTGTCTCCAATAGAAGTTTTCATAAATAGTGTATAAATGTAGACTTACTTAGGATACATAAATTGTATAAAACACTATCGAATATTAAACGATTCATAAAGTCCATTAACACACTGTAATGCTTATTTCAAAATTGTTAACTTCAAATAACGATGTTAAACTTTATCTATTTACTTAATAATAATTAGACTTGAACAATTTGTCAAGATCTGCAGATAAATGACAAAATTAATTTACTATTTACGATTCTAAAAAGATTACTTGCAACGCGGTTATTTAAATATAAAGGTTTTACTATAATGATTGATTGAATTCATACAGTGTTAAATGTAATATATGGTATTAATTATTAAATCTGATCATATAAAACATGGTAAAGAAATGCAAGTCTTACAGGTAAAGATATTAAATTATATCTAATGCAATATCAACAAATGATTGGGTAGTAAATTTAAATTGAAATACCTACTCTACTAGTTAGTTGTAGTAATAGCATAAACCTAATTTAATGTATTGACGGAAATTCATCAGAATGGTATTATGTGCACTGAAAATGAATCGACTTAAGAAATTCAAACGTTAATTAACTAATTGAACTTGGAAGTACCAGCGATTAAATCAAAAAAAGCCTTGGGCAAAAATGTACAGTTACAAATAAACGAACACAGGATACTTCATATATCAAATCCAAATAGAGAAAGTGAAATTATCTCAAAGTAAGAATTTCAGTCAATCATGCAATATCCCTTTACAATCAAGTAGAACAAGCAACGTGGTGAATAATTCCATGAAAAGTACAATCAAAGAGGTCACTGAAGACATAAATGTATCCGGAAGGACTGAATCACGGTACAAAGTCACTTTACGATTCACATGTAATACCTAATGAAAGATTCATCATTGATGATGTAAATGAAATTCTTATAAATTACAGTTAGTTAGCACTCTTCTACAAAATATACTACCTTATAACAACGTAAACATAATAAAACAACCAATTATCAACTTGCTTCAGGTAACATTTGCCAAAATACTCATACAGTAAAGAACAAAAACCGAAATAACCTAATGCACTATCTATAATTAACGCAATTGCACCAGAACATATATAACAAGACACAACTTAGTCAGTCAAAGATCTTCAGGCCAAATCAAGCATCAATTGACTTCATTAATAAGTCTAAGGGAGAACAGATTTGTAGTTGACGTAAAGGAGTAGCATTGGGTCATAAACTTATTTACTATAGCATGCGATCCGAGTGATGCAAACTTTGCCATACTTTGTAAAGTAATAATCGCGTAGTTACAATTACTAAATATAACACTCGTCATAAATGATAGAATATCTAAAACCTATTTCAAAATGGGTATTAAGACAAGAATTTCCCAATCTCAATTACAGGATTTGTAATGACTTTACCCATATATTTCAGACAGTGAAGAATAACACAGCTGACATGTGCTCAGTCTGATTTACTAATAACCAATAGGCTTTTCGATGCAAAGCATTACGCTAGTAAATTGCTAAATTAAATGAGTTCTAATAAATAATTACGAGAACGGGCTGGATCTTCGACATGTGAGATATAATTCCGATGCACTTACCGATGGTCCATAAATTAAACTACCCCTGAAATTATTCCGATCACAATGGTAGGACACCGAATAACAAACGGTCAATTCACAAGTTAGATGAAGTACCCGTAATCCCTAAAGAATAAGGATAATATTTCATACCTGAAAGTATTTGTATAAATAATAACCAAATATTAAATAAAGAGGAAATAAATTCAATAAATAAAATCAGATTCTGAAAAATCCTTAACTCAACAATTTGACTCAAGTGATCGGAAACGGTACCTGAAAAGTCTAAATAAGTTCGAATTCTAGATATTTGGAAAAGATATACGGTTTTGATACACTGCACAATGCAAATGCAGTTAGAATATTTTCGACCAACTCCTTGCTTTCGCCAAAATACAAACAATGAGTAGTTAAAACACTTGGCCATGATTAACCATAAAACGACACAAACTCCATCTAGGCTTTCGCTTCATAGTAACACCTGATCTACAATCAGTTATGACTTCATTTTGAACAAATTTGACCGATCAAATACCCTAAGGCAATCTAAAGATCAAAACTGATCACCAATATGTGAAATCCAAGACTTATTTAAAGTGGTTCGGACAGTAACAAATTAGTTAATAAACAACAGAAAAGCAAACTTAGTCATTCAGACGGTGGAAATCAAAACTGATTGTGTAACACTCAACCTACGACCACATCTTAATCTGCCAATGAAAGGTCCGACAATGTGAATGAATTATATAGTTAACTGGATCCACGACTTGGGCAAGACACTTATTCTGTAAATTGCTCGCAGGACTCCGAGCTGTAACATAATTATTTTCGCCATACTTATTGACAGCAACATAATATGGCAGCGACTAGGTGTAACTTTACTACGTACAAAAGTCGATCAAAGAGACTGAACTAAAAAACACATCTACAAAATGGAGTATCGATAAGGCAATATTAGCAAAGGAAATTGCCCAATGTCTACATGTCGAGACTTGGCAAACATGGACTTATACGCCTATGAGCATTAACACCAAAGTACGAGTAGCGAACCGTACCCTCAGCTCGAAAAAACCTGGGTTAAAACCAAACTATTTCTTTACAAAAAGTAATATAGTTAAACTCTTTGGCAATTCCAAAAATTTCCTATGTACCAAACTAACCTGTTTACTACCCCTGAATTGTTCCTTTAAAAATAGGGGCAAAGAAAACAATTTTAAAATTAAACTATGGAAACCTCTCTCTTATTGGCAGATTTAAATAAATGTTTTTTGATATTATCCGTAATTGGCTTCGTTGGTTGAAATTAAATTAAATAAATATAAAAAAATAAATTAAATAAATAAAATAAAAACTTCAAAAATTTTAATAAAAATTTACGAATGATCTGGAACGGTCCAAAAGAAAAAAAACAATCTAAGTTTGGGAAAAGTATCCAAGGGTTTCCCAATTGAGGCAAAAAAATGAAGTTCCCCACATCACTTTGGTTGGCCAAAAACCAAACTAATTTGGGGTTTAAAACACCTAATGGCCATTGGGACAATAACCAAAACCAACAGGACTTGGAAATCCTGAACTTTAACGGTAATGGGGACTAAAAAAAAATTTAAACCCACAAATCGCCTAAGGAATTCAAGATTTCAACAATAAAAACAAGATCTTTTATTTAAAATGTGTTTTATACGATTTTAAAGCACAAAACAGAAAACGGGACAACCTTGCCACGACTGAAATATCAAAACTGAATTTGGAAAGGACTCCAACCTCTAAACGACAAAGGTCTTTAAATATTCACCAAAAAACAATTGGCCAAAATTGAAGGGAACCTTAAATCTAACTTCGAAAGCCCAACCGAAATCTTTCCTTCAGTCTAAACCGTGTTCAGCAGAATTTAACAAAACACATTTTCCCAGGGAATTTGGAAAACCCAACCAAAACATAGGGAAGAAATAACAAAAGGACAAACCATAATGGGAAAAAATTTAATCAAAAAATAAAACCATACGGTCAAAATTAGGCCCGAATTTTTTTGCTAACCTAAATTGAGGAAGCGGTCCAACCATAACCCAAAAAGGAAATTAAAAGTTGGGGCCAAAAGGGAAACTTGGGCAACTCAACCTTCCAAATCCACTTAAAATTTTCCGGGAACTTGGTCGACCCTTAAACAGATTTCCCGAGGAAAATTTCTTTTTTAAATTTAATGTTGTAACCAATACACAAATTCCGAAGTAAAGGGAAGGACCGTAACGGGAAAACCTGCCCTTTCGGCATAAAGACGGGTGCTTAACCAAGGCCTCTAGGGGGAAAGGGTTTGGCGGAGGGTACGGCATTTCCTAGGCCTTTAAATCAATGATAAGGTTTGGGTCGCAAGTTTATGAGGTGTAAATAGGTAGGCGCTTCGGGAATACCCGGATAAAACCAACATTTGTTCTCCCTAACGGGGACGACCAAGAAAATGGCTAAAATTTTCCAAAATGTAACTGGTTGAATTTTTAATTGAGAAAAGGTAAAATTTTATTTACCTTTTTATCCTGTTTAACCAAAATAACCAGGGGATATCTTTAAAAATTGTTAAATATAATTTAAGGCTTATTTGGTAAAAGTTGAAAATGGTTTGGTTTCAAGAAAACGTTAAGGTTGTAATGGAAAACCCTTAAAAATGTACCAGAACAAGGTGGTAGGAAAACACCAATTTTAAACTTTTTTTTAATAATTAATAATGGGCCTTGACACATTGCCTTAGAACGGCATCTTGAATGTTAGGAATTAATTTTAATTTGGACTAAATTTCCATAGGAAAATTTATTAATGACCACATTTAAAAATGTCCTTATAAAGGATCCGGGTTCTATAAATTCGCAAAAAAAAAAGGGGTAATGTGGTTAAATCGTTGTTGGGGTTTTTGACATCGATCGGATTGGGAAACGAACCCAGCAACCCCGGGCTTGTCTTTCCAACAGGGGCAATTTGTACGGAATTGGCAGTCCCTTACAGGGTAATTTCTTGGAACAAAGGGTGCCCTTCTGTGAATTAACTTCCTTAAGACAAGTTCGGTTACTTACCGATTAATTTTAATAATAAAAAGGAATAAATTGTTATAAAATATGGACCCCGGGGATTTCAAAAAGGGTTATGGTAATAAATAGGTAAAACCTTGATTACGGGTGGGGTTTCCTTCCCTAATTTTCTCAGGTTTGCTTGGATAACGCCAATTTTTTGCAAATTTTGAATGTGCGAAAATTTTAAAATGGGTTACATTTTCGGGAAACGCAACCTTAAACATTTTCCCAAAGAAATAAAATCAACTTTGGGGTTCCGGTCGAATTTCTTCTTGAAGGGAAAATTTCTTTTAAAAAAGTTGAAATTTTAAGTCATAAAATATTTTATTTCCTATAGGTTTCCTTAAGAAATTAAAAAAAAGGGTTTATTACCCGGGGGTCCAGAAACTCTCAAAACCAGTAAGGGCAATCAATTCCATTTGGAAGGCTTTTATTCAATCGAATTTCCACCGGTAGAATAGAATGTTGCTAATAAACGGGTTAGCATTTTTTTTATTTGTTTTTCGGCAATAATAAATGGGTTACTAAAACCCCGGTTGGCGGGTTTGCCTTAAACTTTCGTTAACAAATTGTTCCTTTTCAAAGGGCTTACAATTTAAGAAAGATAGTAACATTTGTTTTTTTAATTTTTCATAATTGAAAAGTAAGTTGCAACCGGTTAAATTTTAAATTGTTCAATATCGTTTTATTAAAATGGTTGAAATTAAAATGGTTTGTATACTAAATTATTGTTTAAACAAATAAGCCTTTGGGTAATTAATTTATACACTAATACTAAAATTATTGTATAAGTCTTAATAAGTTAATCCAAACTTTTAAACAAAATTCTAATTATACGGAAATTTACGAAAAATTTAACTCCATTCGAACAAATTACATTAATTAAAAATTTATTAAACCCTTTTAAACGCAAAAAGGCCAGTTGGGCCCAAAAGCGTAAAAACAAAGGGCTACCGATAGGTTAATTTCCAAAAAAAGAAAAAATTTTATTGGGTAGTCAATGGTGCCTCAACGCGACGGTGGGGGCCAAAACCAGCCAAATGGCGCCCTATTTTTACCCCGGGGAAATGGAAACCAGTTCCGTAACACCAAATCAGCAAAATTCCTTTCCCCCACTGAAATTAAACTATTTTCATCCAATTAATTCACAATTTTATTATAACAATAAATTAAAAGTCCAATTAACACCATTGATTGGTTTTCCATAAAACAAAATATGTACCCTTTTAATTACTGTTATTTTATTAAACCAACAGGTCTGCCAAGTAAACAGTGAATTTAAATATGGTAAGGGTGGTAGATCGAGACTGAAAACTGCAAACTCGGAACTTGGAACTTGGAACCCGGTCAATTCCGGGTCCAATACAAAACAACAACCGAAAAATGTACAAGTGGTCACCAAATACGACGGTCGAGGATTCACTTTAGATGAATCGCCGAAATCCCAATAAGGAAATAAGAAAATTATTTCAAATCACAACGAAATAATTTCCTTCAATTAATTCGCCAAATCCCTTTCAATAAAGAAGGAAATACAACGTTCCAACGGCGTAATTAAAATTGCTCGATTCGAATCAAGAATATAATCAAGAGTGTTGTGTTGAGACCATCAAAGCTAGTCCGGGAACCGGTACCTGATAACACGGCGTGCTATCACTATTCGAATTCATACAATCTAATTTGGAAAGAATATACTTTTGAAGTACACTGCTAAATGCAAATGTCGTTATGAAAATTACGACCGTAACAGTAACCTGAGATAATTCAAATTGGAGTCCCACAAGGCACATTACTTGGCCCAATACTATTCTTAGTCTATATAAATTCACTACTATCCATTAAAATATCTGCAAAAATAATATCATATGCTGATGATACTCCATTTCGAATGGACCTGCACCTTGCCGAAGTTCTAAAGTACTAGAACAGGTGAAATGGCTTGCGTGTTCTAATGAGCTAAAGAGCCAAACTACAGGTCCAACCAAAGTAGTAGAGTCGTTAATGAGGAACCAGACTAAGACAGGTCCCCGAAAGAGGGCAGCGGCTCTTTCGGTACTTTTCAATCAATCAATCAAAAATTTATTGGTGTATCCAAAAGGAAAGGAATTCAGCAAAGCTGATTTTAAATTCCTCCTAGAAATTAAGAAATATAACAATTATAAATTAACAATATAAGTAATAGGTAAACACAATGTATATATGCCAAACTAAGTAAAATTGATAAATAGAGGAAAGGATTCCAGCATTTCCTTGATTTCCATCAGCCTAGCTTTGTGATTGCTCATATAGTAAGACATCATATAGCTTCTTGTAAAATTTGTCTTTTGAAGTTTCATAAAAAATTATTTTATATTTGTTATATAATTGTGTAGCCGTAAGCAAAACAACTCTCATATTTAGCAGTTTTATGCTGCATGATACTGAGGTCATTGTTATTTCTTAGATTTAGTAAGTGCATACTAGCTCTTGGTTTCATTATCTCATACAGATAAAGTGGCGTACGGGAGGTGATAATAGCATATATGAATGTAGCTAAAAATAAGGTTGCTCGTCGGTCGAATTTAAGCTTGCAGTACAAGTTATAGAATGGTGTGATATGCTGTCTATAAGGTACGCTATATGCAAATCTGAAGCATGAATTATGTAAGACTTGTATTCTACGTTTCATTCGTGCGTTTAGATAGCTGTAGTATACTACATTGCAGTAGTCCAGATGGCATAGAATTAGACTATTACATATTCTCCACTTTATTTCGGGGCTTAGAAATTGTTTATATCTGTATAGGGTGCGCAACTTATAGTAACAAAGTCCGATTTTTTTATTTACATGACTTTCAAAGTTTAATTGCTTGTCCAATCCTACTCCAAGATATTTAACGGCACTTCCAATGTTAATTGTTGCACCATTCATAGTAAGACTATTTATCTGAGTTTCTTCTACCCTTGCATAATTTTCTTGAGAACAGATACACAGTGCTTCGGTTTTGGAGATGTTGAGAAGTAGTCCATGACGTTGGACCCATCTACTAACAGCAGCCAGGTTTTTATTTAGTAGATTGATTGCAGAATTTACAGTTAGAGTATTACACGATGTATATAATAATACATCATCTGCATACATGTGGTATCTACAAGTCGGCGTTAAGACCTGCGGTAAATCTGCTGTGTAAATCACAAATAACAAAGGTCCAAGGTTACTTCCTTGAGGAACACCTTGAGTTACATGTAGCGATTGTGAGGTTTTATTATTTAGTATGACATTCTGATATCTGCCATTTAAATAGCTAGTGAACCATTCAAGAGTAGTTTTATCAAATCCAAAGTAGTGCAGTTTCGCAATTAGTAGGTCATGCACGATAATGTCAAATGCCTTACTGAAGTCTAAGAATGCGAGATATGTAACCTCTGATTTGTCTGCTGAATGTGATAGATCATTTAGTACCTTGGTCAATGCAGTAGCTGTGCTGTGCCCGCTTCTAAATCCAGACTGGAGTTCAGGTAGAATGCCACATCTATTAATATGTTCCAACGTTTGTGTATATACTATATGCTCAATGACTTTTGACATCACTGGCAGTATACTAATAGGCCGTAAATCGGCAGGTGAGCAGGATAATGGTTTTTTTCCCGATAGGTACAACGACAGATCGTTTCCAAGAATTTGGAAATATGCCTTCTTGCAGTGATAAATTCACCAGATATGTAATTATTTCGATACAGTAGGGCATTATTAGTAATAACATCTTAAGATTGATACCGTCAACACCACAGGCATTGGATTTTATGCGTTTTATAGATGCTTTAACTACATCATCATTTACAGTTGCAAAACGAGTAAACTTATTTATGCTGGGTAGACAATTATGCATATACTGATTGATCTCAGCTTTTTCTACCTTTTGATGCGATATGGAATTAACAAAATAATCATTTATAACATCAGGATTATTAATTTCTGGTGATATCTGGTGTTTCACCGTAGAATGAATTTTGCATCTATCAAATGCCTTCCAAAGTTTTTTTGGAGCATTGAAGTTTTGTCTGCATTGATGTTCAAGATAAGCTTTTTTCTCATTTTTAATGGCCTGGCTAATATAATTCCTCAAAGTCTTATAATAGTTGTACTTTGCATCGGTCCTTTGTTTTCTGTATCTGTTATAAGCCGCATCACGTAGTTTTATCATTTGTCGAATTGTTGCAGTAATATATGGTGGAATATTCTTTTTTTTATGTTAACAGTACGCATCGGTGCATGTACATCATATAAGTTGATGATAGTTTCGTTAAACAAGTTGACCTTGCTGTTAAGTTCAGGTACAGTTTTTATGAATTGCCAGTGTATGTGATGTATGTCATACTCAAATTCCTTAATATCAAAGAGATTAAAATCCCGATAAGTAATTGTTCTGTTTTCGAACTTTGGTAACACAATATTTAATTCACAGACAACCACTCTATGATCAGTTAGATTATTTGAGTCAATAGTTTCACATAATGCAGTAGTAATATTTTTGGTTGTACACAAAATATCGATAAGTGTAGAAGACGTTGCTGTAACTCGTGTAGGCTCTTTTACATGTTGCATAAGATTAAAGGCAGTGAACAATGAAATTATCCTGTTTTTATTAGTGCTATTTTGTAAGAAATCGATATTTACATCACCCATGAGTATTATATTTTCACATATGATGCTGATCTGTGAAAGTGCAGATTCAAGTTCATCTATTGAGGAGATAGTACTATTTGGTGGTCTGTATATAATTCCAGTGGCAACATGCATTTTACTCACTTTAATTTGGATCCATAATTGCTCGATATTATGATTCTCAGCAATGTCTAATTGTATAGATTTATATGTAAGATTGCTGCTAATATATAAGCATATGCCACCACCTCTCGTAGGGCGATCTTCCCTGATTAGGGAATAACCTGGAATGTGAATTAGATTGGAAGGAAAATCAGTTGGCAACCACGTTTCGGTTATACCTATAATGTCAAATTCGTGTGGTGTTATGGTAGCGATGAACTCATCAAAGACCGGTATCAGAGACCTAATATTAACCAGACAGATGCGTATTTTGTTTATGCTTTGTTTGACTGGGGTATCCAATTGTCTTCTGTAGTGTAAACTGCTTGAGTTTAATTGCTATGCCATTATATAGTCGGTTTTAGCAGTTTCCTTCTTCAACATTTGAAGGTAGCAGGGGCATTCTTTATCCACTGCTGCATGTGCATCATTAATATCCATGTTTAGCTTGGTTTTAGCAAAATAGCAGTTGGAACAAGTATAACTTTTAGCTGTACAAGTTTTGAAGTTATGCTTTCCCGAACATAATGAACAAGTAGTATCTGATTTACAATTTTCGGCTACATGATTGAATTTCATGCAGTTGAAACATTGTGTGATGTGGATGTGATTGTAGATGGTCCCCATAGACCATCCAATGGCGGCTTTGCCCTTCCCGAGCAGATAGTCATGTGTAGTCGGATCAGTTTCAATGATTACTGTTGTAGTTTTTGTCTTTCTAGATTGTAATAATTTTAAAACCTTTAGGTGAAAGTTTTTATTTCCAGTATTTAGTTTATTCTGCTTTATAATACTTTTGGCAATTGAATTGGTATCTGCATCGATATCATCTCTGCTTATCTGTGCTATTCTCAATTTTGGTTTTTTAAGATGGGGAACTTCTACATTATACTTAGTACCCAGTTTTCCAACTATTTCCTTCAGCAATATCGTTCGGTCTGATTGGCTTTGACAACCAATGACAATACCTCCTTAGGTGCTTCACGTATTTTAGATACATTAATTCCAATATCTATTGGCTTAATAGCATCTTTAATTTCAGTTTTGTATCATTGCTGTGCTGATCACTGATGGGTTTTACAACTAGAACCGGTTCAGCTTTAGTTATTGCAGCAAATGATTTCTTTGTTTCAGCATATTGAGAATATGGTTGCCCTGAGGGACCTTTCTTGTCATGCTGTCTAATATTTCGGCTTTAAAGCTTTCAAAAGAGTATGGATGCTTTTAGGACATCACTGAATTTGGTCTCTAATAATATGTTTAACTTATCTGATTGTGTTCTATCTGATTGTGCCAGACAAGTTTTACAGTGAAATATTAGTGTTTTACGTTTTAGTTCTAGACAACGAATTTCAGTAGATTGAAGTCCACTACAGGCATCACACAGTGGTTGATTACATTTATCACAGCTGTATACCCTGTCTGTGGCTTTGCATGCTGAACAGAGTGACATTTCTATCACCCTGTATAATCAGGAAATTCAGAATATGTGTATTTTATAATATAATATAAGGATATGTGGTTTTAATATTTATTGAGGTTTAATTCATTGTTGATATTGATAAAATAAAACCAGAACTTTTATCAGTAACTAGCTTGCACTTATCACTATAGAAAACTTGTTTCTTCACAATATTACCATTAAACACTGAACTAATAATTGAATTTAACAATATTCAGTTAGTTTATATTAGAATTACAGAAGCACTTGTGATAGCAGGATGTTTGCTTTATGTAGGGAACTAGAATTACCATTTAATTCACTACTGGTCACTGCAATTTCTACTAATTTTAGTATCAATTTAACTCACATGTACACATCAAATAACAAATAACTTAGATTGGCAGAGACCATAGGGGTCGGTATGGCAGTCTAAGACACACTACCGCGATGTGGAAGGCAACGGGAAACCACCACATTATCTCCCAAGTACACAGCGTACTTAAATTGTTACAAACATGATGGCATTCTCTGGGGTAAAAGATTCCAGAGTTAAAATAGTCCCCCATTCGGATCTCCGGGAGGGGACTACTTCGGAGGATGCGATTAGAAAGTTAAAAATAAGAGTCGGGAACATTCTGCGAGTCGGAGCGTGGAATGTTAGAAGTATGAAGCAAGTAGGTAAGCTAGAGAACCTAAAAATCGAAATGAATAGGTTATCACTAGACATAGTAGGGATCAGCAAAGTTCGGTGGCCAGAGGCGGGGATTTTTGGAGTGGAGACTTCATGGTAATTCATACAGGAGCAGAGGAAGGAAATTTGGGTGTGGGGATAGTTATGCGGAAAAAGATAGGATACTGTGTAGAAAATTACTTACAAAAGAATGAAAGAGTACTCATGGTTAGATTAGAATCTAAACCGGTAAACACAATAATAATTCAAGTATACATGCCCACCTCTAGCTACAGTGACGAAGAGGTAGAAGCGATCTACAAAGATATCAAAGACATATTGAGACACGTAAAAGGACATGAAAATTTAATAATTACGGGGGATTTTAATGCCGTGGTAGGTGAGGGTAAGGAAGGAGCGGTAGTAGGTTTATTTAGTTTAGGCACGAGAAACGACAGGGGAAATAGGCTGGTAGAATTTTGCGACAAGAACAATTTAATCATCACAAACACATTACTTCAACATCATGCTAGAAGGCGATATACGTGGAAGATGCCAGGAGATATAGGAAGATATCAAATAGATTACATTCTTGTTAGACAACGGTTTAGGAATCAAGTAAAAGACTGTAGAAGCTACCCAGAAGCAGATATAGATACTGACCACAACATCGTAATTATGAAGGCCGCACTTAAATTTAAAAATCTGAAAAAAAGGAACGGAAAAATGCACTTGGACTTAGAGAAACTAAAAGATAAAGATATTCAAGAAAGATTCGAAAAAAAGTCAAATGAATTGCTGAATGATATCGAGAAAATATCTGATACTAAGGAAGTAGAAACAGAATGGAATAACATTAAATCCAGCCTAGACATGGCGGCAAGAGATATTCTGGGGTATACACAAAAAGAAAATAAGAAACCATGGATAACAAAGGATATCCTGAATTTAATAGAAGAAAGACGAAAATACAAAAATAAATCAGACGAAACAGGAAAACAGAGATACAAAACCATAAAATGGGAAATTATTCGAAAATGCAGGAAAGCTAAAGAACAATGGATTGATGAAAAGTGCAAAGAGGTACAAACTAAGATGAAAATAGGAAAGACAGACGAAGCATACAAATTAATTAGAATGAATTTTAGGGATATAAAACCGTATAGCAAAAATATAAGGAAACAAGGAAACGTCATAATAGAAAACGTAGAGAAAGTGGGTAGATGGCAAGAATATATAGGGAATTTATATGCAGGAGAGGAACTAACTGCATTAGAACAGGAATCAGACATTGAAAATGATGACTTGGGATATCCTATACTTAGAGACGAGTTTGAATTAGCATTAAAGAGTCTGAAAAATGGCAAGGCGCCGGGTACAGATAAGGTGCAAGCAGAAACTCTAAAAGCAGCTGGACAAGCAGTAACAGAACGTCTCTTCCAACTTGTAAGCTATATGTATGAGACAGGCGAGATACCCAAAGATTTCAAACGTAGCATCATAGTAACTATACCAAAAAAGAAAGGCGCGGATAGATGTGAAAATTTTCAAACAATAAGTTTGACAGCACACGTGTCAAAAATATTAACTAGAATTGTGCAAAGACGAATGGAAAAACGGGCGGAAGAAATACTAGGAGAAGACCAATTTGGGTTTAGGTGAACAGGGGAACACGGGAGGCTATTTTAGGTCTGAGAGTGATAATGGAGAAAACAATAGAAAAAGGGGAAAGCGTGTATATAGGGTTTGTAGATCTGGAAAAAGCATTCGACAATGTAAAATGGAAAAAAATGTTTGATATACTCAAAAAGATTGAAATGAGTTATAGGGATTGACGAATAGTACATAGCTTATACAAGGAGCAAACAGCAGTAATAGAATTAGAGCAGGAACATAGAGAAGTAAACATTAGGAAAGAAGTGAGACAGGGATGTGCCCTATCCCCATTGATTTTTAACTTGTACATAGAAGAGGCAATGAATACTGTCAAATGCAGGAAGACATTTGGAATTAGTATGCAGGGACAAAAGATTGATATGCTTAGATTTGCAGATGATATAGCGGTATTAGCGTCTTGCAAGGAAGAGTTAGAAGCTGCTCTTAATGAAATGGAAACGGTTCTAACAGAGAGATACGGTATGAAAATTAACAAAACTAAAACTAAAGTTTTAGTATGCAAAGGTGGGGAAAATAAAACAAAAACAAGAATACAAGTATGTAACACGAACTTACAAGAGGTTAAGGATTTCTGCTACCTAGGAAGCCAAATAACGCAAGATGGAAAAAGCACAAAAGATATAAAACAAAGATTAGCACAAGGTCGTGCTACATTTAACAAGAAAAAGCAACTACTGTGCTCAAAGACCACAAACATAGAAACAAGGAAAAGATTGCTTAAAACATATGTGTGGAGCACAGCACTGTACGGCTGTGAAGCCTGGACAGTAGGAGAAGCGGACAAGAAAATGGTAGAAGCCTTTGAAATGTGGTGCTACAGACGTATGATGAAGATATCATGGACAAACAAAATTAAGAACGAAGAGGTACTAAAAATGGTAGGGGAAGAAAGAAATATGTAGAAACCGGTAAAAAATAGGAGAGATAGGATGATAGGCCACATACTACGGCATGAGGGAATAGTGCGGAATATTATAGAAGCAGAGATAGGAAAAAAGAGAAGAAGAGGCAGACCTAGGTTAGACTACTGCACACAGATAGTAAAAGATGTTGGCTGTAGGGGGTTTAGGGAGATGTGTAGGCTAGCCCAGAATAGAAATCAATGGAGGTACGCATCCAACCAATCCCAAGATGAATAAACTAATGACGAAAAGATAACTGTGCTTAAACATGATGATTATTATAAGTAACTACAAGAATTGGATGGGCAATATTCTCAAATAATGTTAAGTGTGTGATAGGATTTACTGGAAAACCATTATTTCGGCAAATGTCTAAGTGTTGGGGGATCTTGGTAGCCACAGGTTGCTTAACCTCCTTCACTGAATCCCTGTAAAATAGGGCATAAAATAAGAAAACAATAGAAGGGGAACGAGCTGAATACACATGCTGTGTAAGAATTTCAGGGAACTATGTAGGCTAGCTCAGAATATAAATAAGTGCAGGCATGTGTCCAACCAGTTTTGATACGGAAAACCTAATGACGAAAAAATAAGCGCAGATAAATCTGATGATTAGTATAAACAACTAGTTGTTGGTTGCGAAATATCTCCAACTAATGTTGGCTGTGCGAAAAGATAAATTGGAAAATATATTAAATCGTTAAATGGTTAAGTGTTGGGGGAACTTGGCAGCCACAGGTTGCTTACGTCCCTTCACAACCACTAAAGGTCGGAGAAATAGGGCGTATAACTGTAAAACAATAGAAGGTGATCGAACTGCATCTAACAAGAAAGAACAGCGCCTATGAGGAAAGGCAACAAACATAGAACAAGAAGAAAATTGCTGAAAGCATATGTGCGGAGCAAACCACAATATGCCTATGAAATACGGGCAATCTGAAATGCAGACAGACAAACGGTAGCAGCCTTTTGAAATGCTGTGCTTCAGATGTATGAGGACGATAGCATGGACACACAAAGATAATAACAAATAAGTTATAGAAATAGTAGGGGAACAAGGATATCTGGGGAAAAAGAGAAATAGAAGGGAGGAATACGTTATGGGACATTTTGGGGAGTAGTGTGGGATATAGTACGGGCAGAGATGGGAAAAAAGAGGTAGATGTAGACCTAGATGAGATAGTTTTAGATGCAAACTGTGCAAATTTCAGGGAAATCTGTAGGTTAGTTCAGAATAGGAAACAATGATGGTACGCGTCTAACCAGTTCTAGGACTGAAGACCTAATGATGATGCTGATGATACTGTGGTTATTTTTAGAGGTAACTCTTGGAAAAACTGCAAACGAGCTGTCGCTAATGGTATAAAAAATAATATGAACTGGCTTAATTTGTTTCAACTGTCTTTGAAGTAAATAGGCCCGACTTTACAAGTATAAAGGTAACTGGCCTGGAAGATGAAATTTGTGAAGCAAACCAAGTGAAATATTTAGGCATAATCATAGATAGAAATCTAAAATAGTCTAACCATGCTGACTATTTAATAAAGAAAGTTAGAAAACTTATATACAAATTTTATCAACTTCGTGAATTTCTTTCAAAAAAACTTCTTCTAATAATCTACAAATCACTTGTTGAATCTATATTCTGCTATGGGATACTTAAATGGGGCGGATTGTATAATATTGCATTACAAAAACTTAAAACAACACAGAACTATATTCTAAAAGTTATCTTAAACAAACCCAAGAGAACTCACTCAAATATGGTTTATACAAAAGAAATACCAAATCTCCGATCACTGTACTTTCACAGTATATGTATGTTTGCTTATAGGAATAAATTACTAAACACATACTCATTACCAAGCTACAATGCTCGCAGTACTTCGCAAAAGCTAGTACAAGTACCAAAATTTAATAGAACTCTGTCAAAGACTACCAAGCTATACTATACCCAGCATTTTTAATCAGTTGCCAATTGAAATTAAACAGCTTAGTAAAATAAAACAGTATTCATACAAATCAAAAGAATACATATACAAAAACTACAGCAAATTATTGAAACTCATACTAATTTACCTTGTTGCAATTACTAATCTATACATATACGTTTACTAACACTATCCAATACAACTTGTTTCATCTGTTTATTACATTTAATAATTTTTGTTTACTATTATCCCAGCACATACAAGTGTTTAATCACTTAGGTGCTTAATTTTGTATATACATAACTATAACACCATGTACAATATTATTTAATTTTAAATGTCTTTAATTGTATATAATTATTCTCCTAAAACTGTCTAAATTCTATAAGCTATAATTGTAATTGTAACGTATATGCAATAAATAAATAAATAAAATAAATAAATAATTTCCAAAAAGCAAGGGTAAGACTGATTTTTGTAAGCTAATATTATAATTAGTTTCTATCAGTTCAATGATGAACGTTTTATTTTTACACTACAAAGTTAATTTTAATAAGATTAAGTGCAAATGTGCTATGGAATTAAGTAACTTCACTCAAATATAATATATTTAATTAATAATTCAGCATTTGTTATGAGATTATTCATTTAGGAAATCATGTACGTAGAAAGTACGGTTAAAGTTCGAACAAATAAATTGGATACATTCAATAAAAAGATGTTTTTCTTTTATATAAACAGTTCCCTGAAAGATACAACAGTCCCCTGTCATAGATTTTTGTAAAATCGTCCATAACTTTCAAAATAAAAAGTGTCAGTTTTGTTAAAAATATGCTGATATCTATTTCAGGAATAAAATTGGAACAACGCTAAAGTGAATTCTTTTTTTAAGGGTCTCATGAAATATATGACAACAAGGAACATTGTAATAATATTATCACAAACTATTCACAAGACATTGTAGATATTCAATCAATAAATGAATTTATATACTTACCTAACACAGTGCCTCCACAAATAGAACATACTGAAACTGCAACAAATGACTTTAGACTAGTACATGTCGAAGAGATTATCGTTCCACCGAATACTGAAATTGACGGCAACAATGAAGTTGAACGCTTGCTAGAAGGTGAAACAAACGAGGCTTTTTCTTTGTGTCAAGATAACTCCGATGAAATTCAAATAGTAATAGCCTCTTCAAAAGAGGTCACTCCAGTACATCAAAATGAATCAAATCCTCCATTGACAAAAAAAGGCACTGTAAGAAAAAGACGCACCTATGATACATCTAAAACAGAAAGAAAAAAGAAAGAAAAAAGAAAAAAAAGGAAAAAAAAGCAAGCAGTATGCAGTTAAAATAGTTGCATGTTCGGTAAAATGTATAAGAAAGTGTACGGATAAAATTTCTGAAAACAGGCGACTTGAAATTAATAAACGTTTTTGTGAAATGAGCTGGTCAGAACAGAGGCAGTTTATTTTAGACAACACCCAACATCAAACACCCAAGAAACAAGTTGAAAATTCTGGAAGAAAAAATACGTACTTGTATTTTTTGAAAAACGAAGATGGAGCAAATTTTCAGATTTGCAAACCATTTTTTTTGACAACTTTAGGTTTCAAGCCAAATAATGATACTGTAGTTCAAAATGCTTTAAAAAATTCGGAAAATCATCTGTTTTCTAAGCCTGATATGAGAGGTACTTCTTTATAACAAAATGTGTATGTGTTTTAATTATAATCATTTTAGAAAAGAACTGTTCTACTGCAAAGTTTGACAAAGCAAAAATTAGATTGCATATAGAATCTTTCCATCCATCCATTTCACATTATAGACGGGAGCATGCTCCCAATAGGCGATATTTGCAAAATGATCTTTCTATAAAATTTATGTGGGCAGATTACAAACTAAAAAACCAAGAAGCACAGTGTTCCTATGATGTTTATAGAAATGTCTTAAGGGAAATGAATATTTCGTTTACAAAATTGGGGAATGAACAGTGTGAGATATGTGCTGCTTTTAAATTTCATGAACATACAGAAAATATTGATCTTAACTGTGAACCCTGTCGCTTTTATAATGAACACTCTGCTAGAGCTAAAAAGTCTCGAATCCTTTATAAAAAAGATGCGGATTGTACAAGGGATAACAAAAAAGATGTCGTGTTCTCTGGAGACCTCCAAAAAATAATTATGCTTCCCCGTATAAATCAGTTTAAGATTGTCTTGTTCACTCCCAGAATTGTTGTCTTCAATGAGAGTTTTGCTCCAGTGGGTGTTCATCAAACGCACCTACAACCGCTGGCTGTACTTTGGCACGAAGGAATTGCCGGGAGGAAGAAGGAAGATATAATTAGTAGCTTTCATGCGTTTTGCTTAAAAAATAGAGATGCTGAAGTAATAACTTTGTGGCTTGACAACTGTTCGGGCCAGAACAAAAACTGGTCATTCTCTAGTTTTTTTATTTACATAATTAATTCTACTAAAATCTCTGCTAATAAAATTTGGATTAAATATTTTGAAAGTGGCCATACATTCATGAGTGCAGACAGCTTCCACCATCAAGTAGAGTTGAGTATGAAAAATAAAGGTGATATATGTGACTTTGACGATTTTGAACTAGCGGTACAGCAAGCAAATTCCGGCAAGGTTGACGTTAAGAGCATGAAAATATCTGATTTTTCGCCGTGGAAAGACTATAGCTCACAAAATAAACTAAAAAAAATCATTCCTCGACCATATATAAAAACATAATTATGGTTTGCGCTACAAGAGGAAAACAACCATTGAATATTATAATGATTATGAAGGCGCCCCTTGCGTACTAAACTTCATCACTGCTCAAGCAATGAAACGTGGAATACATAACAAACCTGCAAATAGGAAACTTTCCAGAAGAATTCCACAGATAAAAAAGGACACCATCATTAGTAAAATTTGTCCTCTGATGCCACCCAACAGGAGAAAATTTTGGGCAGAATTACAAGCTGGCGCGGCTATATCAGATTTGAATGTTTCATTTGAATAATACCCGATTTCCAGTTATAGCAATAAGAATATAATAGTTATTGTTACTTCATTTTATTATCTAAACTGTTGTTCTTTCTACAAAATTACAAAAACCTATAATTATACTTACTTGGTATAATTAATTATTCCTAGTTAGAGTTATAGGGTGTTAAAATAATATGTTAATGTATTTAAGTTTTAGTACATCATTATAAATCAATTATTATTATACCCAAATAAACAGGGTCGAATTCCTTCAGCTACTGGAGCCTTGTTTTTATAATTTAAGTAACTAAAAAACCGTAACTGCTTGAATTGAGTGCTTACGGTCTTTTTGCTACTGAAATCCTTATTAATATGCAGAGTAAATTTAGCACAGAAGTATTATAAGAAATAAAAATAACTATCGTTACAAGAACAACTTAAAAACGACTTATTACAATAACCACATTTAACCTTCAAATCTTGCCTCAAACAGTTTTACCTAAATTGGATTTTTATTGGCGTCCTGGCAGAAAACATTTTTATGCTTTTTACTGAGAAACATGGCTGGCAGTGTTACGGTTTTTTACTACCGAGGGCAGTATTATCCTAAGGAAAAATAGTATCTGTTTTTAATTTTTCGCTGTTAAATGGGCAATCGCTTTTAAAAGGAAAGTTTCCAATTTTTCAAGAAAGTCAAAAATTTAGAAAAAAATCTCACGTACTATAAGGGCGCCGCGGAAAAAATCTGATTATTTAGCAAGTCGCAAACCGAAAAAGATTGGGAACTTACTGTATGAACAAAGTAAGATTAATTATTTTTAACAGCAAAACATTTAAAACTTTTAGAATTTGCACTGTCTGCCGAGATGTACCAACATGTTTTAAAATTTAACCCTGTGTTCCCTGTTGTAAATTTAATTATAAAGTCGCATAAATTTATTTAAAACGTTTGCTATAGTAGTACTATTTCAAAATTTAATACTTACATATTCTCCTGTTTTTTGACAAGACTGCATTTTTATAGTTTTATCACAGAAAGCACGCGAAGAATACAAATAACGGTTACGTTTACACCAAGGAAACGTCGTTTCGAACTTGTTTCAACTTTTGGAAAGCAAATGTTTTGTTTCTACAACAGCCGCGTGATTGGCGAAAATGTGATGACGCTTTGTTTCACTGAATATTTCATCAATAGAAAGCAACTTTTCTATATAAAGTTTCATAAAGAATCTTATAGTAAGAGAAAATGTTAGTCTTTTAAAAACAACCATTAGGAATACTGGTATTTGCAAAATAACGTGAAACTGGTGTTTTATGAAAACCACTAATTCTGTTTTCATATCTAATTCTGAAAACAAAACAGTCAAAAATACTTTCGAATTCATTGTTAATGTGTCTGTAGCCGTAATTTTTTCGTTTTTAATAGAATGACGCACTCCAAATTTACCACAAGCAAACTATATTCGCTTTTGTAAATCCGTAAAGATGAATGTACTATAGATGCCCTTAAAAGGTTTCTTAAATTACTTAAAATAGTTTTGCTATTAATATGTACAGTCTGTCCGATATTGAAGGTGCACGTGCTTGCAAAAGAACTGCGTATTTCAACTTGAAATAACACAAAAAGAATGAATTTTATTTGCTCGACCCAAAATAACACTCGATTGTTTATAAACATTTAATTTTCGTAGCTGTCAGTTGCAAAATAGCTCACCTACACTTATTATAGTCCGTTTCACGAATCAGGGTAGTGACGTCACGTTTAGCCAAATGTACGTACACGAGCGTCTCATGGCAGAAATGCCGCAGCTGCAATGAAAGGTTAGGTTACTGTTAGAAATAGATATTATTATTAAAAAACACAAATCACTTAACACGCATATCAGAACAGTTGTTGCAAAACTATTGCAGACTGTTCTGATATGTGTGTTAAGTGATTTGTGTTTTTTAATAATATAGGCGATGTTTCGCGACATAAACTAACATAATTATGTATGTATGTGTTAAACTTGTGTTTTGGCGATAAAATTTACTGGAGGGGAAATTGTACGGCACCATTCTATCAGATAAAAAACATACCCTGTTCTGTACCAGATTATGCTTGTGTAAGTTAAACACTCGACTTTACCGGGTAATTATTCAAAGCGAGGTTAGGAAACTACAATACGTTTTCGCGGTGCCGCACAAGTAAATGTTTCTTAAATAGTAGGGGGATACTTCAACATACCGTACTCGAATAATTCAAATATGTCGCAAAAAATCGCCTAATATCTATTTTTAACAGTAACCTAACCTGTCATTGCAGCCACGGCATTACTGCCGTGAGACGCTCGTGTACGTACAAGATGTATAATATAAGACTGCTTTCCCGTTATAACCGTTGAACACCCATTTGAACATTGTGTACACAAATGCGTTGAACGTACATTCCTGTTATTTATACATTTCCTGTGCTTGGCGCACAATATCAACCGCCCCTTCCCCTGAAGCGCAAAACCGTTTTTTTGTGGCGCCCAGCCCAATTTTCAAAAGTGAGGTTACGTTAGTTTGAATTACCTCTAGAATTGATGTGTTCTTGTCAAAGTATGATTAGAATCGATATAGTCCCTGCTCATACATGTAAAAAAACGTTGCATTTATGGGTTCGAACTTTAAACACGCGTACCAAACCCAAATGTAGGAAGCGTATTTCACAATATAAGTGGAAAGCATTGTGTTCGTTTATCCTACTATTTTGCACCAAGTGGACTCTGCAATGACGTCATTAGTGCAAAAATAGTATCATCTCAAAAAGCCTATCGCGGGACTCGCTCGAACGTAAAGACTCGAGGAAGGGTTACGTAAAAAATTTTAGCCACCTGATAATCTGTAATGTTGTCACATTCTAATGCGTTCAGGTTTAAGATCGTATTGAAGCGCCCTGTTCAATAATTACTCTAGACCAAATACTCTAATAGATTTTTATTCCTAAACGCGCCCAAAGTGTAAATATTGCTGTTTGGCGTATGCAAGTGTAGGCAAACGAACGAAATTAGTGTACATTAACCGCAAATAAAAGTCACAAACGAACGCCATTGCAAGATATCGAAGTTTAGTGCCGACAAACGAACACGTCTATAGTAACGTGATGTTACAAACTCTTAGCCAATCACCGATCGCGCGGGAACTACATCTCAATGCCTGTCAATTTAAAATTTTTGATATAAATTCCATATAAGCAATAATTAGGAATCGAATTAAAATTTTTAAATTGAGAAATTTGTATTAGACAAGGATGTGGGAATACATGTATTGTTATGCGAATTTTACTTGTTAAAATTTGACACTGATTTTCAGGTTAATGCTTACTAATTAATAAATATTTGTCCTCATCATTAGGTCTTCAATCCTGGAACTGGTTAGACGCGTACCTACATCATTACCTATTCTGAGCTAACCTACACATTTCCCTGAAATTTCTAGAGCCGAAATACAGCTCGGTTCTCTTTCTGTTGTTTTCTAAATATATACCATATTTCGCCGATATTCAATGGTGTGTGAAGAGACTTAGGCAACCTGCGGCCACCAAGATTCCCAACACCTAGACATTTGCCAAATTAACTGTTATGCAATAAATCCTTTTGCACAATCATCATTACTTGAAAATATTGCAAAGCCAACACCTGAAGTTGCTCATAATAATCATCAAGTTAGGCACAATGGGCAGTATGTCCATTGAAGTAATCTTTGGAGCACCATCCAAGACTATACGTGTCATATCTCATTAACAATCTGCATTTAGCATATGCACAAAGCAGAATTAAGAATAGCGAACAACTGTGGGCAGTTATAAGTAATTTCAAAATCATACCCACAGAATCCATTATCTTCAATTAAGTGTAGATATTTCATTGCAGCAAGCACGTAATTCACACACCAAGGGTTCATTTCATTTACCAATTTGAAATTCATGAAATTCATTGGGTTGTATGTAATCATACTCACACTGTGGATGCATATTTCATATTTAATACAATATTCTGGTACTCACTTGGGTTACTTTTTTTATCAGTCATCATTAGCTTTTCAGTACTAGAACTAGTTAGACGTGTACCTTCGTTGTTTCCTATTCTTAGCTAACCAACACGTTTCCCTGAAATCCCCACAGCCCACAACTTTCACTATCTGCATGCAATGGTTTGATATAGGTTTACCTTTACCTCACTTTTTTCCTATATCTGCTTGTAATATATCCCGCACTATTCTCCAATTGCTGTAGAACGTGTCCTGTCCTATTTCTCCTATTGTTTGTTTTCCACAGGTAATTTTCTTCCCCTACTATTTCTAAAACCTCTTTGTTATTAACTGCCCATGCTATCATCCACATACATCTGAAGCACAACATTTCAAAAGGCTTACCTTTTTCCTGTCTGCTTCTCCTACTGTCCGTTCCTATTTCATAGTCACACAGTATTGTACTCTACACAAATAATTTCAACAACTCTTTCCTTGTTTCTATGTTTGTTGTCTTTGAACTTAGCGGCTGCTGTTTCTTGTTAGATACAACCCAATGCCCCTTCTATTGTTTTCTAAATATATACCCTATTTCACCTATATTCAGTGGTATGTGAACGGGGTTAAACAACCTGCAGCTACCAAGATCCCCCATCACTTAACCATTTGCCGAATGAATACTTTTCCAATGACGCCTTTCGGACAATCAACATTAGTTGAGAATATTGTCAAACCAACACCTGTAATTGCTTGTAATAATCATCAGGTTCCAGTACAATTATTTTTTGTCAATAGGTTTTCCGTATTGGAGCTGGTTGGAGACGTACCTCCATTGATTTCTTTTCTGAGCTAGTTTACACATTTTCCTGAAATTTTCACAGCCTACATCTTTGACTATCTGTGTGCAATAGTCTAATCTAGGTCTACCTCTACCTCTCTTTTTTTGTGTTTCTGCTTGTAATATATTCCACACTATTCCTTCATGCCTTAGTATGTGGCCTATCACCCTATCTCTACTGTTTTTTACTGCTTTCCACATATTTCTTTCTTTCCCAACCATTTCTAGAACCTCTTTGTTATTAACTTTGTCTGACCATGATATCTTCATCATACGTCTGTAGCGCCAGAGTTCAAAGGCTTTTATCTTTTTCTTGTTTGCTTCTCCTACTGTTCAAGTTTCGCAGCCGTACGGTTCTGTGCTCCACACATATGCTTTCAGCTATCTTTCCCGTGTCTTTATGTTAGTTGTCTTTCAACATAGTTGCTGTTTTTTCTTGTAGAATGCAGTATGGCTTTGTGCTAATCTTTGTTTTATATCTTTTGCACTTCTCCCATCTTGTGTTATTTGGTTTCCTCGGTAGCAGAAATCCCTAACCTCTTGTAGTTCTAGTTTCCAATGTGTATTCTGGGTTTTGACTTATTTTCCCAACCTTTACATACTAGTACTTTAGTTATTGTTTTATTAATTTTCATACCATACCTCTCTGGTTCATTCCCCCCATTCGGATCTCTAAGAGGAGACTACTTCAGAGGATGTGATCGGAAAGCTTAGAAAGAGTTGTGAACATTTTGCGAGTCGGAGCATGGAATGTCAAAAGTATGAAGCAAGTAGGTAGGCTGGAGAACTTGAAAATTGAAATGGACATGTTAGCATTAGACATTTATTTATTTATTCATACAAGTTCAGAGGAAGGAACTTTGCGTGCAGGGATAGTTATGCAAAAAATGTTAGGCCACTGTCTAGAAAACTACTTACAAAAGAACGAAAGAGTACTTATGGTTAGATTAGAATCTAAACCAGTAAATACAGTAATAATACAAGTATACATGCCCACCTCTAGCTACAGTGAGGAAGAGGCAGAAGCGATTTACAAATATATCACTATATTTAATTTTCCAATGCTCCACCCGAAGGTACTACATTGGTCAGCAAACGAGTTGTTTTTTACTCAAAAAATTTTGAATTTTACTGAACTCTTGCTGTTTCAAGCAAAGTAGGGATCTTTAACGTGCATGACAACACTCACACACGGTACCTACATTTTACCTTTCATCTGAATGAGGGCGTATTTTTGAAACAAATGCACGTCTAACATTTTCCAAGCAGACCATATCGGGAATCAAACACAGGACCTTCAGCATAGTAGTCACATGCATACCAACTACGCGACGAAGCCGTCTGATCTACAAAGATATCGAAGACATTTTAAGATAAGTAAAACGACATGAAAATTTAATAATTAGGAGGATTTTAATGCAGTGGTAGGTGAGAGTAGGGAAGGAGCGGCAGTAGGTTTATTTGGTTTAGGCATGAGAAATGACAGGGGAAATAGGCTGGTAGAGTTGTGCGGCAAAACAATTTAACCATCGCAGACACATCATTTCAACATCATGCTAGAAGACGATATACGTAAAAGATGCCAGAAGATATGGGAAGATATTAAATATACTGTATTCTATTGTTAGACGACGATTTAGGAACCAAGTAAAAAACTGTAGATGCTACTCCAGACGAAGATATAGAACGGAAAAGCGCACTTTGACTAAAATACTAAAAGATAAAAATATCCATAAAAGATTTGAAAAAAAGTTAAATGACTTGCCGAAAGATAATCGAGAAAATTTCTTATACTAAGGAAGTAGAAACAGAATGGAATAACATTATATCCAGTTTAGATGTGGCAGCCAGAGATATTCTGTGGTAGAAAATAAGAAACCATGGATAGCAAAGAATATCCTGAATTTAATAAAAGAAAGACGAAAATATAAAAATAGATCAGACGAAATAGGAAAACAGAGATATACAAAGCTATAAAATGTGAAATTATTAGCAAATATAGGAAAGCCAAAGAATAATGGATTGATGAAAAGTTCAAAGAGGTACAAACTAAGATGGAAATAGGAAAGACAGACAAAGCATACAAACTAATTAGAATGAATTTTAAAGATATAAAACCGTATAGCAAAAATATAAGGGACACGGGAGGAAACGTCATTATCGAAAATGTAGAGAAAGTGGTTACATGGCAAGGATATATAGGAAATTTATGCAGGAAAGGAACTAACAGCATTAGAACAGGAATCAAACATTGAAAAGGATAACTTGGGATATCCTATACTTAGAGATGAGTTTGGATTAGCATTAAAGGGTCTGAATAATGGCAAGGCATCGGGTACAGATAAGGTGCAAGTAGAAACTCTAAAAGCCACTGAACATGCAGTAACAAAACGTCTCGTCTAACTTGTAAGCTATATGTATGAAACATGCAAGATACCCAAAAGATTCCAAGTGTAACATCATAATCACTATATCAATAAAGAGAGACAGACACGGATAGATATGAAAATTTTTGAACAATAACTTTGACAGCACACATGTCAAAAATATTCACTAGAATTGTAAAAAGACGAATTGAAAAACTGGCTGAAGAAATACTACAAAAAGATCAATTTGGGTTTAGGCGAAACATGCGAACATGGGAGGCTATTTTAGCTCTGAGGGTGATTTTAGAGAAGACAATTCACAAAGGGGAAAGCGTGTATATAGGGTTTGTAGATATGGAAAAAGCATGCGACAATGTAAAATGGAAAATTTTTTTGAAATACAAGAATGTGCCCTATCTCCATTAATTTTTAACTTACACATCGAAGAGGCAATGAATATTGTCAAATGCAGGAAGACATTTGGGGATTATTATGCAGGGACAAAAGATTGATATGCCTAGATTTGCAGATGCGGTATTAGCATCTAGCAAGGAAGTGTTAGAAGCAACTCCTAATAAAATGGAAGCAGTTCCAACAGTGAGATACAGTATGAAAGTTAAAAAAAATAAAACTAAAGTACTAGTATTTAAAGGTGGGGAAAATAAATCAAAAATTAGAATACAAATACTTAATGAGAACTTACAAGAGGTTAATAATTTTTGCTACCTAGGAAGCCAGATAACACAAAAGTGCAAGAGCGCAAAAGATGTAAAACATAAATTAGCATGAGGTCGTGCTATATTTAGCAAGAAAAGGCAACTATATTGTGTTCAAAGACAACAAACATAAACAAGGAAAAGATTGCTTAAAACATATGTGTGTAGCATCTGTACGGCTGCGAAACTTGGGTAGTAGGAGAAGTGGGCAGGAAAAAGATAGAAACCTTTGAAATGTGGTGCTCATGCACAGACAAAGTTAAAACAAAGTAGTACTAGAAATGGTAGGGGAAGAAAGAAGTATGTGGAAAATAGTAAAAAATAGGATGATAGGTCACATACTAAGGCATGAGGGAATAGTGCAGAATATATTACAAGCAGAGATAAAAAAAAGGGGTTAGAGGTAGACCTAGGTTATATTATTGCACACAGATAGTCAAAGATGTAGGCTGTGGGACTTTCAGGGAAATGTGCAGGCTAGCTCGGAATAGAAATCAAAGTAGGTACGCAACCAACCAGTTCCAAGATGGAAGACCTAATGATGAAAAAAATAACTGTACTACAGGTATTGGTTTTGCAATATTCTCAACTAACGTTAATTGTGCAAAAGGATTTGCTGGAAAACTATTAATTCGACAACTGTCTAAGTTTTGGGGGGGATCCTAGTAGTCACAGGCTGCTTAAGCCCCTACACACCACTGAATATTGTTGAAATAGTGTATATAATTAGAAATCAATTGAAAGGAACCAAGCTGTATATGGGATGTGAGAATTTCAGAGAACTGTGTAGACTAGCTCAGAATAGAAATAAGTGGAGTTTGTGTCCAACCAGTTTCACGACCGAAAAAAAAAATAATTGCACTTAAATCTGATGATTACTATAAACAACTACAAGTGTTAGTTCTGAAATATTTTCAACTAATGTTGATTGTGTGAAAGGGTTTATTGGAAAACCATTAATTCGGCAAATGTTCAAGTGTTGGAAGATCTTGGTAGCCCCTTTACATACCACTGAATATCCGAGAATTAGGGTGTATGTTTATAAAACAATAGAAGGGGAACCGAACTGCATCTAACAAGAAAGAAGAGCGGCAATGTTCGAAGACAACAAACATAGAAACAAGGAAAAAATTGTTAAATGCATATGTGCGAAGCACAGCACAGTATATCTATGAAATAGGGGCAGTGGAGAAGCAAACAGTAAAGCAGTAGAAGCTTTTTGAAATATTGTGCTTCAGATGTATGATGATGATAGAATGGGCAGACGAAGTTAAGAACAAAGAGGTTGTAGAAATAGTAAGGGAATAAAGATATATGTGAAAAACAAAAGAAATAGGAGAACTAGAAGGACAGGATACAGTCTAAGGCTTTTTGGGGGAATAGTGCGGAGTATATTACAAGCAGAGATAGGAAAAAGAAAGGTATAGATGGACCTAGATCAGACTATTGCATGCAGATAGTGGAAGATGCAAATTGTGGAAATTTCAGGGAAATGTGTAGGTCATCTCAGAATAGGAAACAATGAGGGCATGCGTCTAATCAGTTCCAGGACTGACGACCTATGATGATGACCTCTCTGTCAGAACTGTTTCCATTTCATTAAGAGCTGCTTCTATCTCTTTCTTGCTAAATGTCAATACTGATATATCATCTGCAAATCTAAGCATATCAATCTTTTGTCCCTGCATAGTAATTCCACATGTTTTCTTGCATTTGACAGTATTCATTGCCTCTTCAATATACAAGTTAAAACTTAACAGCAATAGGGCACATCGCTGACTCACTCCTTTCCTTATATTACCGATGTTTGCTCTTTGTTTAAGCTATGTACTAACCGTCTATCCCTAATACTCATTCTTGTCTTTTTTAGTATTTCAAACATTTTTTTCCATTTTACAGTGTCGAATGCTTTTTCCAGATCTACAAATCCTATAAACACGCTTTCTCTTTTTTCTATTGTTTTTTCCAATAACACCCTGTAATAGTATTATGGTAGTTATAAAATAGGAGGCTGAATATAAATAAATAGAAATGTCAATGTCATGTAGCGTTACGCTTAGGTGCAAGAGTTTGTGAACCCTTTACTTGTTCTTGTGGTGTTTTCGTAGATTGTACAGCCTCTCATGGTTTAAGCTGTAACAAGAACACAATTGGTCGATTATCCAGACACGAATCGTTAAACCAAGTAATAGCACGATCTCTTGCTAAATTACAAATTCAATCCGTTCTCGAACCCTTAGGTACTTTAAGAGATAATAAGAGACCTGATGGTGTAACAATAATACCATGGGAAAAAGGTCGGTCGTTGACTTGGGACACAACTGTAGTAGACACCTTAGCTCCTTCACATTTAATTTCAACAAGTAAAACATGTGGAGCAGCTGTTGCTGAAGCTGAACGATGTAAAATTAATAAATATAGAGAGATTGGCCAAAATTACACCTTTATTCCAATTGCTTTCGAGTGCTGGTGAGTTAACTCGGCAACTAATAAACAACCTAGGTCATAGACTTAAAATAGCAACATGTGAACAAAGATCCACAATTTTCCTTTGGCAGCGACTCTCAATAGAAATTCAACGTGGTAATGCTGCTGCAATACATGGCATTTTACCACAATGCAATACATTTCGAATTTATAACAGGGAGAATCACCAAATGATCACAAAAGTTCCAAATATTACTTATCAAACCAATAAATCCATTTTAGAAGAAAATATACTCAAGGTTCTAAATATACAAAATAAAATACAAAAACCATTTTCACTTGATGAACAAGCAGAAAAAGATCAACAAACAGATATTGATGACAGTGGTAAATTAATAACGGGACGTTACATAAACACAATAATCGATGATCTCCATAAAGATATAAAAGATCTAAAACCACTACAAGATGCCCCAATTGCAAACATAACGGACCGTGACAAAGACAAACAGCCTAGTCCTGAAACGAAAGAACGGCAACCACCAACAAATAATAATTTAAGCCTTGGACCTATAATAAAAAATAACTTCCCAAAAGCATGTGGATTAGTAAATTTGGGCAATACGTGTTTTTTCAATTCCATTTTACAATGTCTTGGACAAACACCATACTTATTACAATTACTTCTTGAAACTTCAAAACCAGGACAATATTTTAGACTTCCTGGCGGGAGGTTAAATCCAGATGATAAAGATTCATTGGTGTTAGGCCCACTTAATGGGACTTTAGAAAAATGGCTACCATTAACACATATTTTATCACAAACGTTAAAAAAATTACAAAATGATAGACCAAAAATTTATAATCCAAGTACGCTATTTTCAAGAGTCACAGAAAGAATACCACAGTTTTCTGATGGTCAACAACATGACTCACATGAACTATTACGACATTTATTAGAAATATTGAGTGAAAATGACTTAAAAAGGTATCAAACCGTAATTTTAGAAAAATGGAGATTTAGTTGTAAAATAGATACATCATCTTGTGAAAGTGATAAAAAAAGAATTATAAAATTTTATGAAAAGCAGGCTTCTGAGTTACAACTACCAACTGAACAAATATTCAGAGGAGTCTTAGTCAGTACATTACAGTGCCAAGACTGTAAACATATTTCACGTCAAGAAGAATTCTTTTTTGATCTAAGTTTGCCAATATCGAAAAGAGAAATTTTACAGCCTTTTAATAACGATAAGGAAACCGATAATACATATGCAGATGAATATTCCATACAATCCTGCTTAAGCCAATTCACAGACTCTGATCTGCTTTTTGGAAATAATAAAGTAAGTTGCAATTTTTGCACAAAAAAACATGGTGAAACTAAAAAAGGATTTATTTATACAAACGCAACTAAACAACTTCTAATATGTAGTCCTCCTGCTATATTGATTTTACATTTAAAACGATTTCGGGTTTTAAGACTCCGATCTGCAAAGGTGAATAAATATGTTTCGTTTCCCCTGTTACTGGATTTAACGCCATTTTGTTCAATTGATAATCAAACTAAAGTATTATATGCATTATATGGTGTTGTGCAACATAATGGTTCAATTCACAAAGGACATTATGACGCATATATAAAAATAAGAACTGCTTTAGACAACAACAGTTACCGTTGGCAATTTCTATTTCAAAATCAAAATAGCGTCTTACTTTCATCTTGCGAAAATAACAAAGCCAATGCTGAAATTCTGCCAGGAAAGTGGTATTATGTTAACGACTCTTATGTTTTAGAAGTACCCGAAAAAAGGGTACTTAAAGCACAAGCATATTTGCTATTTTATGAACGAATTTGAAACTGTAATTTATGGTTACTCTATGTGATAGTTTTAGAGATTTAATTATAAATATTAATGAGTTCATGTATATGTTATAATAATATATTTTATCTACTCCTATTTAGTTATAATACCATTATTCATATACTTTTGAACAAGTAATAGTGTTCATAATTAAACACCGTGAGTTATGAGCGTGAGTTATAATAACTCACGCTTCCAGCTTATATTTCTATTTAATTACCAAAAGTATCAAAGTAGCCATGCTCATTGACACTTATCTAATGTCAAACAAATTTGTACTATAATTTTTTAAAATAATCTTGCTTACATGTGTTTATTAAAATTTGTTACTGTGCTTATAGTCGTAGATAAAGTATAGTATTCAACATACGGTAATGGCAATAACTCACTTGATGAATTACGGCACTCGCCTTCGGCTTGTGCCGCAAACTTCATCTGCGTGAGTTATTGCCTGCATTACCGTATGTTGAATAATATACTATTATAAAAGTTATAACAAATTGGCGATGAGGATAAAAGAAAACATAAATTAAATATGTCTGAACTCCAACAAGTATTACAAGCACTCACATCAATTATTCAAAATCAAGCAGATCAAAATGCAACACTTCAAGATCAACAAACAGAGATTCTCAAAGGACTAGCTTTAACAAAGTCAACCCTGGTAAATAATGTGTCAAATTTTCATATTTTTGACTTCGAATTTTCACAAAATTATGTTAGGCTTAAAATATATATTTTATGTATTTACCGCTCCTCTCTTGGTAATACAGATATATTCTTTGATTCATTAGATAAACTATTACAGATTATTGCTTTTCGGAATATAATCATTACTGGTGATTTCAACATGAACTTCAACTAGTGTAAGTCATGGAAATTTGACATATGGGTACTTACTTTAACGTAATTGAAATTAACCCAAATTTCTTATATAATTGTAAATATATACATCAGAGGTATTTCTAAATTAACCGTACCTGTTTATTAACAAATCTGTAGTCACGTAGAAGGTTCTGCTAGCAGTGTTCTTATGTTGGCAACCACCGTCAATTCTAGAAATAATAGTCACGGTGAGTGCTGACCTCTCAGTCATTCTAATAAAGAATAGATAAAACTACATTCTGTATAACTATACAAATATGGTATCAACAATCACTGGCATACACAACCAATGTAACCTACAACTGATTTAATTTCTACCTTCACATCACACCATTCAAACCATCATTATCCTACCTGTATGGCTCTAGATAACTAGCGTGGCGTATTTCTCCACCAGTACGTCCTATCCTGTGTGTTGAATAGTTTGCTATGTAACAGCAGAACTCTTTACATCCTGACCTGTGTGCCGAATGGTTTTCTATGTAACAGCAGAATTCTTTACACCGTTCGCCTTTGACTACTATTTTTTTTTATTTATTTATTAAGTAGTAATTGTAACCACCTCTTACAACAACTACTTAAATGGGAACATGTCAGCATAGCTGTTGTTCGCATATCCCATTTGCATTACATTACTTTCCATTACATTACATTACATTCACATCACACTACAATTGTTTTTGAGAGTTCATAAGTTTTTTAAATAAAAGTTTTTTAAATACAGGAACAGAATCTACTAATAGAAAGAGATGTTCATATTTGTTAAATATGTAGGCACTGTTGAATTCAAATGAGCACTTAAATTTAGATGTCTTATGGTACGGTATAGTTAATTGATTATTGTTGCGCAGGTTGCAAGTGTGTGCAGAAGTTCTTACATTTAGCAGACTATATAAGTAAGCTGGTTAACCTGATTTGTATATATTAAATAACATAGTTGCAAACAAAAGCTCACAGTGTGGTTTTAATTTTAGGATTTCCAGTCTATTATAAATTGGAGTCACATGCTCCCTATAGGGAACATTATAAGCAAATCTCAGACAGCAATTCTGGATGATTTGAAGCTTGTTCCTCAGTTTCTCAGAGAGGTAACTAAAATAGACAGTGCTACAATAATCAATGTGGCTTATTACAAGCGCTTGACACAATTTCCACTTGATCTCCGAAGGAAGCATCATCTTGAATTTATAAATGAATTTCAGTTTAAAGTATGTAATACTGCAAACCTTATTTATGTGGCTCTCGAAATTTAAACTACCATCACAGATTACGCCTAGGTTTTTTGCTTTGTAGCTGAATGCTATAACGCATTTGTTTAATACTATTTCCGAGTTTAAGTTATTTTTGAACACTGAACAGAAATACGGAGATCCTATACACTGACATATTGCTTTTTTAGGGTTCAAAGTTAGACCATTGTTTGATGTCCAGGTGACTACTGCCTCTAAGTTATTGTTCATCTCTAAAATAACCTGGTTCACATTATACGGGTCTCCAGGTATAAACAGTTGGGTGTCGTCGGCATACATATGGATTTTAATTACCAGTTATTACAGTAGGCAGATCTGCTGTGAAAATAGTAAACAACAGTGGACCAAGGTTACTTCCCTGCGGAACTCCTTGTCTTACATGTAACTCGCTTGAGACCACTCGGTTTAGTTTTACTTGTTGAGTTCTTCCAGATAAATAGCTAGTCATAAGTTGCAGTGCAGATGAGCTCCAACCATAGTAGGATAGCTTTGCAATTAAGAGTCAATGATTTATTACATCAAAGGTCTTGCTATAATCAAGGTATACCATTAACGTGGTTTGTGAGTTTTCCATATTCAGAACCAGGTCATTCATAATTTTGCATAAGACTGTTGCAGTACTGTACTTAGCACGAAAACCCGACTGGATTTGTGGCAGTATTTCATTATTATCAAGGTAGTTGGTAATTTGTGTGTATATTATGTATTCAACCACCTTAGAGATGGTTGCTAAAATGTTTATTGGCCGAAGTTTCTCATAAGATGTTGCAACACTGACCTTAGGTATAGGTGTGATTAAAGATTTTTTACATAGATCCGGCATCGTTGAATTAATTAGGATGGAATTAATAATATGTGTAAAAACATTAGTGCAAAACGGCAAAATCAATTTTAGCATTTTTAGTGAGATCCCATCCAAGCCTGTAGCATTCGATGACTGTTTATTAACTGCTTTAATCACATCATCCGAGGATACCGTGTGAAATATTAGTTCCTCTGTTCTTAATGGAAATTTCTGCAATGAAAAGTATCTAATTGTATTTTCTGCAACTTGAGTAAGTGGAATATCATTTATAAAATGTTGATTGAGACAATCCGGATCTACATTGTTTAAATTAATTGTATTTTTAGGTTTTCGATGTATGTTGGCTTTTTCAAAGAACTTCCATACCTGTTTAGAGTTATTTTTATATAGTGAAATCATGTAAATATAGAATGCCTTCTTTTCATTCCTAACTGCTTGTGTGACATAGTTTCTCAGCTCTTTGAAATAAGTACGGTCCGAAACTCTCCTAGTTCTGTTATATTTACTAAGAGCTGCATCTTTTATCTTGATCATTTGTTTTAATGTATATGTTAACCATCCCGGCTTTGGTCGAAAATTTTTCGCTGTACAGATAGGTGCGTGTATATCGAAAAGCGCAGTAATCACTTGATTAAAGTGTGATAATTTTAGATCAACTGGATCTTGATTTTAGCAGTATGACCAGTCGATAGAAGTAGCATTTTCAGAAAACATTTTTATGGTCGAAATACTTATAAGTACGAAATGCGTGTGAGCTAGGAATATGTTGTTTATGTGGAATATATAGGCTGCAATATACTAAAAGATGATCAGAGGTAAGACAGGCATCTTGAGTGCCAGATTCAGTGTATTTTAAGTTTTCACTCACACAAATCAAATCGAGGAGAGTAGCAGTTGATGATGTTATTCTAGTGGGCTGATTGATAACTTGAGTCAAATTAAATGATCTAAAGATAGACTTAAGGTAATTGTAGTTATTGTTCTCTTTGAAAAGATCTATATTCATGTCACCCATTAAAATGATATGTTCAACTTCAGGATAAAGTATTGCCAAAATATGCTCTAATTCCTGAAGGCACTATATTGAACTAGTTGGAGGTTTGTAAATTGTTCCTACTGTGTAGGTTATTTTTTTTATTGTTAATTTTATCCATAATTGTTCCAATGTGCCAGTGTGGAGATTTTCGAGGTCCATTACTTTACACTTGATTGTATTTTTAACAAAGCAGCAAATACCACCCCCTCTAAGTGGTCTGTTTTTCCTAAATATCGAGTATCCTGGTATCACTATTGAAGTTGAAGGATAATTCAACAGTAGCCATGTTTCAGAGATAGAAATAATGGTGAAATTAGTGTCTAAAACAAACTCACAGAATTCATCAAATTTTGGAATGAGCGATCGAATATTGCAAATCTTATCTGTATATTATTATTAAAGGTCTTTATTGCCTTAAATTGATTTGTACAGTATATATATATATATATATATATATATATATATATATATATATATAGTTTATATATATATAAACTAAAGCAAATTATGAATAAGAAATAAATTTAAGGAACAATGGGCGAAGTTCATCTTAGTAGCAAAACTACTAGATGTTCTTCCACTTAACCCACATTCGCAATTGTAAAACTTAAAACAAGAAACAAAAAACCAAAAATAATGTATACAAAAAAAAAGAAAAGGAAAAAAAATTAAATTAATACAAAAAACACATTTCATATAAGTAATAGCTTATAGAGTTACAGTGCAAACTATAAAAGTGAAAGATGCCTCTCAAAGAAGCTTTTGATACATTAATTTTTTAAATCTTCTAATGCCTACCGATTTAATTTCATCCACTATTGAATTATACAATTTTGTTATATTGTACGCATACGAACGTTTAAATAGCTCAATATTGTGAAATGGGGGTGTCAACGTTCCTTTATGTTGAATATTGATATTATGAACGTCTGTTCGAAAGGTAATCTTATCATACAGATATTGTGGAGCCTTATTGATTATGATTGAATGAAATAGAGATGCAGCATGCAGGTTTCGTCTTGCAGACATGGTTAGTCACTTAGATTCAGCTCTTTTACAACTAATTCGATCATACTTTCTAAAGCCATAAATCAACCTAATACAGGAGTTTTGCAATTTCTGAATTCTATTAATATCAACAGATGTTAAGCACGGACCATATACTACATCAGCATAATCTACTCATGATAAAACCAATGACTTGCATAGAATTGTTTTTGTCGATGCACTTAGTATATCACGATTATTAAAAAAAACTTTCAAGTTGCCATACGCCACCTTTAAACGACTAGTTATATACCGAGTAAAACTTAAATTCGAGTCAATGGTTAATCCCAATAGTTTAACA